>OX031042.1:13082601-15497703 GCA_943735995.1 Sesia bembeciformis | reverse complement strand
GTTCGGGGCTGCGAGGTGAGGGGTGAATTCACGTGCTGCGCGGGCGCGGGTCGCCCGTTAGTTAGTTAGCCTTTGACCCTTCGCCGTACGAGTCGGCCATTGATCCTTATGCGGTACGATCGCAATTTATTGTTGTGCAAGTAGGCTGCACATTTTTGGGAGACCTTGGCGTTCGCGAGTGTACATAGTATATAACAGACAGTAACCAGTGCAGTGTAACGACGACCTTGCAAGAGCGCTATTAAGCGCATCCCTGTTCAGCACTTCGGGGGCCCCAGAATATCGAGAGTAGGTGAACAGCAGGAGGTTACAAGGTCAGAACTTTTAATTCATTTTTAACTTTCTGACTCCGCGTATCGCGGATAATTCATTGGTAGCAGAGCGTGTTGTGCATATGGACCTTATATTGTGAAACGTAAACATTAGTTAAAAAAGTTCTTTGTTAATAGCAACGTATCCCAAGGTCTACCCGTTGTCAAGTGTTTTTAATCTTAACATTCCTTTTTTTAGTGACTCGGTTTTGTTTCGGTTACCTGCGACGGATAGGTATTGAGCACTTACTAACTTGGAATGGAATTTTGTTTGTTTATATTAACATTTCTCGCAGTGGTTACTTTTATAACAAGTTGTAAGTTACGTATATGGTAACAGGGATCTATTACATATTGGATTATTGTTTTGTATCATTTATTGTTGCTTTGTAGGTGTGGCCTGTTTGTTTGTTAGGCCACTATCCTTAAACTGAATACTGTATATTAATTTTATTTGTTTGTTTGTACACTTGTTGTTACATTTAGTGACAACCATGTCAGCATTGTCCATTAGTGGAAACATAAAGGCGATACTCCGATGGTTGGCTTCGGCCGCTAGTCTGATTGACAGACCCGATCGTCATGGTGCCTTAATAAAAAGGTATCAGGATTTACCGGCACGGTTGGATAAGTTGGGCCAACATTACGCGAAATTTACCGAGCTTTCCGCCGGATCTTGGCTCTGAGGTTGTGGATAGGATCGAGGCGATGTGAATCAGTGCTATGAGTTAGCTGATTCCATCACTGAAAGGGCAGTCTCCCTTTCGGAGGAGACTGGAGGTCTGCCGTCGGATTCTGGGCAGGGGAAGGCAAACCCCTCGGCGTTGTTGAGCAGGCTTCCCAATTTGGATCTCCCACATTTTGATGGAAGGCTCGAACAGTGGATCGGATTTGTAAATCTGTTCGATAGTTTGGTAGACTCCAGGGAGGATCTAACTCATAGCCAAAAGATGGCGTATCTACGTTCGATTCTTCGGGGAGAACCCAGCAGTCTTATCCAACATTTGGATGTTAACAATGAAAATTATATCACGGCACGTACGCTGTTGTTCCGACGTTATCAGAACGTGAGACGTTTGGCGGACACACATGTGGCACTAATCCTGGCACTACCTAAGGTCACCCGGGTTTCTTCATTAAGATTAGAATTGTTAAACCCGTTATTGGGGGCGGTGAATACCTTAGGTAAACTTGAGTTGCCAGTGGATAGTTGGTCATTTTCTTTTAGTCCACATTGTGTTGGGTAAGCTACTCTCAGGAGCTAAGGGCCCGATTTGAATATAAATACGGTGGTGATAGCGCAACATATTTGCCCAAATTCGTAGATTTGCTAAAATTCTTAGAGGACGAATGTAGGTTGGCGGATAATTCGGATGCGCCCATCCCGTCCACTTCCAAGCGCCCCCTAGACGGAATTGTCTAAGCGGAATGTTCGGATCCCCAGACAACGGTATGCTGTCGCCACTGGCAGCACCTCACCAAGATGCCTATATTGCAAGGCGGAGGGCCACAAGGTGGTCTCGTGTAGAAGGTTTGAGGGTCTGGCGGTCCGAGGTAGGCGGAACATAGCATTTCAGCGCCGCTGGTGCTATGGTTGTTTGGGAGAGCATTTAATTCAGCAGTGCCCTGCTAGATCGCATTCATGTCAGCATTGTTTGGGCCGACATCACCCCCTGCTATGTGCCAATCGGAATGGCGTCGACCATAGGGATGGTCGTGACGGTCATGGCTGGGAGGCTAATCGCGGTCGGGTGGTTGCACCCAGAATAGGGTCACGGGCCCCTCCTAGGTTTGAAGGCCGTCATTCCCCCCGCACGGGCGGGGGCTCCACTTCCCCTAGGGGCGGGGGCCGGGTAACTCCCCCTCGAAGAGTTGATGATGGCGGCCGTCGCGATTATGCTGTGATTGCCGGGAGATCTTTGCCGCCTCAAAGGAGCAGTGCTCCTACCAATTATACCCCTTTAGCGGAACGACCGCGCTTGGAGCGACGTCAGCCGCATTCCCAACGCTCGCAGGGCAACACTACCCCTGAACGGACTCAGGTGGATCGCCGACCAGTATACCATAACTGGGACCCGTTAGCGCATGTGGAGCGCTCCGGGGTTAATTGGCCTCAGTTATAGGAATTACATGCCCACTCGCCAACTGCAGCCGTTCAATCGATGTACGTACTCATGCCAACTATTTCGGCTATGGTACGAGGACCCAAGGGACACATGAGGATTCGTGCTCTATTAGATTCGGGGGCCCAAGGCTGCATTGTGTCATCTTGTTTGGCGAGAAAGTTAGGCTTACGCGTCCACACCGGTACCTACAATGTGCGAGGTATCGGTAAGGTGCAGGTGCGTGTGATCGGTCACACAAAATTTAATTGTACACCTGTCACCTCGTCTCACCCGGAGATTGAGGCGTCGGCAATTGTGTTGGAAGAGATGATTGGTGATTTGCCACAGCAAGAATTACCGTCTGCTGTGTTGAGTGTAGTGTCAGGCTTGGACTTAGCAGACCCTGACTTCCACACCCCAGGCCCGATTGATCTCCTGATTGGAGCGGATGTCCTTGGAAGATTGTTGTGTGGACCTAAGCGGCTTTTACAGCGTGACGGATTAGTCGCTGTGCCGACTTCATTCGGGTTTGTAATAATGGGCCCAGTGTCAACAACTGCCAATTCCCAAGAGTTTGATGATGTAGCTGTAGGTTCAGTTCTCTCTGATGCGGTTCAGAGATTTTGGGAGGTGGAAGAGCCCCCTACAGCTTCCCGGGTGAACCCAGAGCAAATGGAATGCGAGCTGTTCTACCAGAATAATACTGGTCGCCTTCGCTCGGGCCGTTTGATCACCCGTTTGCCTTTTTTAGCGGTTCGACCTGCCCTTGGACGCTCTCGGGACGTTGCTGAACGACGTTTGATTTCCATGGAGCGTCGCATGCTCAAGGATAAAGTCCTTCGTCAGAAGTACGTCGACTTCATGCGAGAATACGTGGATTTGGGGCATATGTCGGTGTCGACCGTTGATTGGCAACATAGTGAGCACTATTTTCTGAGCCACCATGCGGTTTTAAAGACCCCTACCGGAAAGATTCGGGTGGTTTTTGATGGTTCAGTGTCTACGACCACCGGGGTCTCGCTGAACCAATGTCTGCATGCGGGTCCTAAATTACAAAAGGACATTTCAGACATTCTGACCAACTTCCGGAGGCATCAAGTAGTCTTTGTAGCGGATATTCGAATGATGTTCCGTCAGACGCTGATCCATCCAGAAGATAGGAGATATCAGCTGATTTTATGGCGTGAGCATCCAGAGGATCCGATGGTGATTTACGAGCTCAACACCAATACGTACGGCATAAAATCTAGCCCGTTTGTTGCGACTCGCTCATTGTTGGAGCTTGCGGAGCGCGAGCGTTTATATTTTCCCCGCACAGCCGCAGTTTTGGAGACGGATGCTTATGTTGATGACATTTGTACCGGAGCATCTAGCCTCGAAGAGGCTCGGGCCTTGAGAGATGAATTGATAGGGCTTCTGGGAACTGGTGGCTATGAGTTGCGAAAATGGTTATCCAACTCACCGGATCTCCTTTCCGGTTTGCCGGAGGACCACCAACAAGACCCTCATCTGTTTGAGAATGCGGATAGCTTGAATTTGATAGCCCTCCTTGGAGTGCAGTACATGCCAGTCCACGATGAGTTTACCTACAGAGTCGAATTGACCTCCTCTAAGGTATGGACTAAGAGATCAGTTCTGTCTACGGTAGCCAGGACTTTTGATCCGAACGGTTGGATCAGTCCGGTTATATTTAAGGCCAAGTGTTTTCTGCAAAAGCTTTGGACTGCGGGACTCTCATGGGACGAGCCTCTCTCGGGAGAGTTGTTACACGATTGGGAATCGTATTTCTCATCCGTCCCGGCTATCAATCAGGTTGCAATACCTAGATGTTTCCTTCCTGTTGGGAAATGCTCAGTGTCCCTCCACGGATTTTGTGATGCATCCGAGCGTGGATATGCAGCCGTGGTGTACTTACGCACTGTAAGTACCACAGGGGAGACAAAAATTCACTTAGTTATGTCGAAGAGCAAGGTTGCTCCTATACGGACTCGACATACAATTCCGAAGTTAGAATTATGTGGTGCGGCGCTTCTTGCCCGCTTATTAAATCACGTGTGCTCTACGCTCGGGCGTAGTGTAGACATTGGAACAGTTTTCGCCTGGACTGACAGTCAGATCGTTCTGTGTTGGCTGAAAACTTCGGTGCACACGTTAGAAACCTTTGTAGCTAATCGAGTATCACAGATCCAAGATTCAGAGACGGTTTTAATTTGGAGACATGTCCCAGGGGAATTGAATCCGGCTGATTGTGCTTCTCGCGGCTTAGACGCGCCGGATCTGGTTCACCACCATTTGTGGTGGGGGCCCCAGTGGTTGTTACATTCTGAAGTTGATTGGCCACGTTACCAGTGCTTGGTAACTCCTCCCCCCATTGGTTGGCTCACATCGAGTGTCCTGACTGAGCCCCTCAAGGGCATTGATTTTCTGCTCGATCGCTACAGTTCCTTGTCCAAATTACTTGGCGTGACTGCCTGGATAAAGCGTTTCGTTCATAACGCTCGGCATCCGGAGGAAAAGCGGCTGTCTCCTGTTCTCACGCCAGAAGAACGCCAAATGGTCCTTCTGCATTGGATTCGCGTTGTGCAGACTAAACATTTCGCCTTAGAACTTGAGACGCTCCAGAGTGGCAGACCTAAACTCAAAGGAGCCGTTGCAAGGCTCAACCCCTTTATCGACGCTGAGGGATATCTCCGTGTTGGTGGTAGATTGTGTCACGCCAATTTGCCTTTTGGGGTTCGTCACCCATTGTTGTTGCCCAAAGGTGGGCCCTTAGTGCATTTGTTGGTGACTCACCGACATATTGCAAATTCTCACGCTGGCTGCAATGCATTGTTAGCCATCTTGCAGCGTGAATTTTGGATTTTGTCAGCCAGACGTACCATCCGTGGCATAATTTTCCGTTGTTTGCCTTGCTATCGATTGAAGGCAGCGACGATGCAGCCCATGATGGGAAATTTGCCTGCAGATCGAGTCACGGGAACCAGACCCTTTGCCGGAGTTGGCACCGATTTTGCCGGGCCATTCATGGTCAAGACGTCGCGACTTCGAAAAGCGAAGATAGAGAAAGCGTATTTGTGCGTCTTTGTGTGTCTGTCAACCAAGGCTGTTCACCTGGAAGTAGTTTCCGCTCTTAGTACAGAGGCATTTGTTGCCACATTTAGTAGATTTGTTAGCCGGCGCGGACTTCCAGCGTTAATTCGATCTGATTGCGGAACCAACTATCGGGGTACTGACCACTACCTTAAGGATTTATATAAGTTTTTAGATGCTAACCAGGTAGATCTTGGAATGTCCCTATCTTGCCGGGGCATCACCTGGCAGTTTAGTCCTCCTAGCTGCCCCCATTGGGGAGGTATTTTTGAGGCAGCCGTGAAATCAGCCAAAACTCACCTAAGGCGCGTTATCGGAGAAACGGTATTAACGTTTGAGGAACTAGTAACGGTATTTTGTAAAATTGAGGCCGTCCTCAACTCGCGCCCTTTGTGTCCGCTCTCGTCAGATCCTAACGACTTGGAGGCTCTAACTCCAGGTCATTTCTTGATAGGACAGCCACTTAACGCCCTGCCGGAGTACCCATTTACAGGGGTAGCTTCTAATCGTTTGTCGCACTTTGAATTGTTGCAACAATTGTCCCAGAGTTTCTGGAAACGTTGGTCTCTGGAGTATTTGCACATTTTGCAACAGCGCGTTAAATGGACTGATAAGACCCACCCACCAGGCATCGGTGACCTCGTTTTAATCAAGGATGCTAATTTGCCGCCGTTGTTTTGGCGCCGGGGCCGCATTGTTAATTTGTTTCGCGGAGTGGATGGAATACCCCGGGTTGCGGAGGTCCTAGTGGGTGGCTCAATCCTGAAAAGAGCGGTCACCTCTCTCTCTCGCCTGCCAGTGGAGTAGCATGCAGACTTCTTCTGCATGGGACGGGGGTTTGTTCGGTATTGTTCGGGGGCTGCGAGGTGAGGGGTGAATTCACGTGCTGCGCGGGCGCGGGTCGCCCGTTAGTTAGTTAGCCTTTGACCCTTCGCCGTACGAGTCGGCCATTGATCCTTATGCGGTACGATCGCAATTTATTGTTGTGCAAGTAGGCTGCACATTTTTGGGAGACCTTGGCGTTCGCGAGTGTACATAGTATATAACAGACAGTAACCAGTGCAGTGTAACGACGACCTTGCAAGAGCGCTATTAAGCGCATCCCTGTTCAGCACTTCCGGGGGCCCCCAGGAATATCGAGAGTAGGTGAACAGGAGGTTACAAGGTCAGAACTTTTAATTTCATTTTTAACTTTTGACTCCGCGTATCGCGGATAATTCACGAAGGTTAGCAATGTTTCATCTGTAGCACATTTGATTTAGTCTTGAAATATCTGTCAAATGTTTCTATTACTCTCGTAACAAGGTTGTTTTTGGAAATGTAAATGTATTGAAAATAGCCACGCTTTTCGGACCCAATTGATGTAATTGACACTGCTATTTTTATGACCTCCGATTGTAAATGTTTCTTTGTAGCCCGCATATATCGAAGTTCTGTATCCAAATCGTCAATTCTTCATTCAGATTTACCGATTTTAAATTGAATTGATATGGAAATTTTTCAGAAGCCATTGTTCACGTTTTGGAGACAAGTTTGAAGAGGAACATTTATTTTTTATATATGTATGGAGTACTTTTTTCGTGATTTCGCCTACCACTATGTTTGATCCATGTGGCTTGTTATTAAAACACTTCTTACGATTTCAAATCATCATTTATTTCAATGCCACAATTACACAGTCTTAGGAAACTATTTCTTACATCCTTATATCCTTAACACATCGGGGAATAAAATACAGTACCTGTAACCATAGACTTATTATCATAGATCATACTTCCGGGGAGACTACACATTCGTATGTATTTAAATTAATCTTAGACCCAGTAGCAATACGTTACATGACGTTTTCATTTGCTGCCTACAATGACCCAACCCAATTAATAACCCATTAATAGAGATAAATCAGCGTTAATGCTAATACGCTCTTTAGCATACAGGGAGATCTCGGCCTGTGTGGCCCGTTTGCCTGCGTTAGTCGTTCGGCAGCGACTAACAACTATAAGAAAACCTTGTTTAATTCTAAGCCGTTTTTATCTTCAAATCTTATTATACTACAGTCACAAAATAAAATAAAATAAATAAATAAAGACTGTTTTTAAACTTGTTCAGGATAAATAATAAACCGTGAGTAACCCATTTACATAACGATTATTAATTAAAATAATGTTTTCCGAAAGGGTTATTTGTAAAAGAAAACTAGTTTACTAATTAAAAATCTTATAATTAGTCAACAATCATTGGAGTGAATAGTCGTAATCGAGCTGGTCGGGCGGTGGTCGCGAGCCGCGGTCGGGCGCGACGGTGCTGTGCTCAAGCGCGGGCCGCTGCACGTCGTCGGGCGCGAGCCGCGGGTACGAGGGCAGCGAGAGCACGCCGCACGTGTTGCCCGGCGCGAACACGCGGATGTAACCGCCCTCGCCCCACCCCGCCGACCATGAGTTCTTCAGAATGAAGTGCGTCTTGCCGCTGCGCCCCGCGCCCCAGCCCACAGCCAACACCGCGTGATTCAACCGCGGCGACATTCTCCCGCTGAAAGCGTAACAACAATAATATATAACAATTAAAATATATAATAATCTATACATATAATACAAATGTAACTGATCGCTGTCTGTACATGGAAGATATATGAGAAAAATATTATTGGGGGCCTTTATCAACGCTATCAACGTCTGTTTGTCTGTTTGTCTGGGCGTTTGTGCGCGCTAATCTTACAAACGGCTTAACCGATTTGGGTGCGGTTTTCACTAATGCATTGTGGTAAGCTTCACTTAAAATTTAGTGTTTTTTTTATTTCAATCAGTTCATAAATAAAAAAGTTATATCAATTTAAAGAATCACGTCGAACATTTGTCTGATAAAAATGCTATAAAATAACTACTCAGTTGAATTGGCTGAGACTTTAGAAATTCTGGGGAAACCCAAAAACTGAAGCCCACGCGACCGAAGTCGCGGGCAGCAGCTATAAGAAATAATGTGTGTGATCGTTTTTGAAAATACCAAATACCCCTGAGAAGGTAAAGACGGTGTTTATAAACTAAAGTTCACGCGGACGAAGTCGCGGGCAACAGCTAGTTCAAAATAAATATATATTTCACGTTAGTGTCGTGAGACTGAGAGCTGTGGTAAGTATTAAAATGTTACAACACATAAACTTGTTTTCATTGTCTTCACGTATAAATGAGAAAGTATGCTACTTCACTCGGTCTTCTGTTACACGGTTTATACCGTGTAACAGAAGACCGAGTAGCATACTTAAACTTATGTTTAAATATTATAACCGTTGGGCATACGGGGTCACTACACATAGTATAGCGCAACAAGGTGGTCGACCGGCCGCGCTACCAATCGACCAGCTGTCACTGAAAAGCGCAGCGACCAGTGACCCGGTGTGACTAAGAGACTACCCCAGACGAAGTCTTTGGACGTTGTAAAATACGAGCCGCAAACATGGTAACTTGGCAACTATTATCAAATATGTCATTTAGATGTACACATCCCGGCCGAAAGTAATATACATGGACTATGATCGCAGCCAGCTCTGTTTTGTAGTGTCGTCTCTGTCGTAACGGCACACGAGAGAGACGTCGCTCTACAATACCGAAGCTAGCCGATAGTCTCTTTCTAAAGGCTGATGTGTATTACTTTCGGCCGGGAAGTGTAGCTCAGTTTGTATAGATGGTTGTCTTGAAAAGTGCATTGAATTCTTGAAAGTGTCAAGCGACTATGTGCATTCGGTCTATTCCACTTAGCCGAATAGATACGACTGTTTAGCCTTGAGTCTGCCGCCACGGATCGATCGGCGTTTCAATAAAAATAAAACTGACCAACGCTTATCGATCAGCACTCCCTTCTTGTACAGTTGGAAGGATTTTGTTTCTGCGTCGATGATGACCACTGTTGGAGCATGATGCTTGATTGCCACCTGGAAATAAGATGAAATTGACATGAACCGTCGTTTCCTCATAAAAGGTAAAAAAGACAAAGTGTTACGTGTTCTCTCTTACGTGTTCTTTGGGAACCTGCCGCTGTGGCTCACACAACTTGTTCATATGATAACATCTCATTATTCATGTCAGTAATTGTATTGACACAGATTATAAAGACTGACTCTAAAGTAGCATTTACGAATATTGTTGTTTTAACATATAAAATGTTGAATAAAAACATCACTCGCTCCATACTGTCGTGGGCATTCTCCTTTATGGTATATAGACTGAAAAGGTATCTCTAATTGTGTGTGTACCTTGAGCGCAATAATATCGCGGTGGGTGACGTTCACGTGCGCGCTGATGTAGGTCGCCGGCGGCGTTCGGCTCGCGCTGCACTGGTCCACCTGCAAATGGAAACTAAGTTCAATGAAATGTCTCCACAGAATATTTATTTCAACAAATTATTGGTGTTACGTTCTTATAAATAAAAATCAATTTCATTGAGCTGCTCATTCTACCTACCACATAGTTTTACAATATATTTTTCATTGTGTCAAATACTCAATTTGTCGACTCTTTACAAGTTAAAAGACCTTTACCTTCTCGTTGTATTCAGGGTACTGCGCACGCGCTGGTAGTCCGTACTCCTGCACGTAGTCGTATGCGAAACTCGGCCACGTGCCTCCGCACCCGTGAGCACCGCTCCTGCGTTGCACGTGAAAAGAAATGTATTATATATGCAATAGACCATTCCACAATGTATATTTAGAGAGGCAATAATAATTTCAGAAGCACTAGTGTACGAACTCGTGTCCGCAGTCGACCAGAGTCTTCTCGCTTAGCGGCACAAGCCTGCGCGTGCGGCGGAACAGCGCGCCCTCCACTGCGCCCGTCACGGCGAACGCCCAGCACGAACGGCACCCACCCTGGTCTGAATGACAATAACAAAAAATGTTCCTTCGTGTTCATTACAACTAATGTAAGTACAATCATTGTGACTTAAGCGGCAGATGAAATGAAAAGTGTGTATTTACAGCGCACGGGAGTGACGGCTCCATGTTGTCTCCAGTCAAATTCCCTGGGCAGGCTGTCGGCGAGTGAGTATATCTCGTTCTGAGAATGTGGGAATTTCTCTGCGGGGATGCGTTCCTCAGCCAACACGACGCCCAGCAGTTGACGCACTTCCGCATCGAGTCTGTCTGCGAGGAAGTTCACCGCCATCTCGAACGTGGAGCCCTGCCGGTTGCCCGAGTTCACGAAGCGACAGTTCTGTATTAACTGATTCTTACGCACTGCCTCTTCCATATTGTCTACGTAATGCCGAGAGAATTCAACCTTGTAACTGAAAAATAATATTTCTTGAATTAGGCTTCATTTCTAAAAACGCTCATTGACGGAAAATTGTTTAATGGCTGTCTAAAAACTTGAGCCGATTTATTGTATTATTTATTTATTATTTACCTGTAGTATACGAATATGTGCTTAAGCAAAATAAGAAATGAGTAGACTTGAACTGCTATAATTGTTACATAATTGCTTTATAACTAGCAAATCTAAAAATCAAAATACAATTATAGATACAATGATACAAGTACAACGATACATTTATTACGTACTACTAGCTCTACGTAGCGCTACAAAGCATAAATAAAATACGTGACGCATCAAGCGTACTTATCTAGTACAGCGTCGTATCTTGAGTCACGGTGCAAGAGAGTGAATTCCCTGAGAGGGTCGAGGCGCGCGAGGTGATCGAGGTCGGCGACGTCCAGCGTCTCCAGGTGGTCGCAGGCGGCATTGTCGGGCGCGAGCGCGGCGGCCTCGTGCTGCTGCTCGCGCACCGCCACATACCGGTGCTCGTACCCATCGCAACCGGCACCCAGCACCGAACTATCCACCGACACCGTGTATCTGCAACGAACATTACACAAAGTGGTCAATAGATGGTACTACAACAGTGTTTTTATTCAGTTGGTATTTAACATAATATTAAATTAATATGTTGGACGCCTGTTAAATTCATAGCGTCATCAAAATAACGAATTCTGGCAGTTTAATAAATTGAAACTCTTAATATTGGTAAGTTTCATATAAAGGTAGCTTTACACGACTATAATACATTGACGGACATAATAAATAAAATGGTTAAAATGTTTTTGTAGTAACAAATTGTAATGCAACATCAGATTACACACAGAAAATAATAACGCATCTCAAGTTAATCCCCACATGTAGTACTACTCATACTTCTGGGCCGATGCACCGAAGTGCGCTGGACTTCTTGACTCCGTCCAACGACGCGCTATCCGAATTGTTGATGATCCCACTCTCACAGGTGGTTTAAAATCGATCAGCATTAGTAGAGATGTTGCATCTGTCTGCGTTTTCTACCGCCTTTATAATGGGGAATGTTCTGAGGAGCTGTTCAATTTGATGCCTTTGAATTTGAACTTCTGTTTTTTACCATCGCACCACTCGTCATCGTTGTGCGGTTCATCCGCAGTTCCTTGACACAGAGTGGCTGCGTACAGTGCGGTCGAAAAGACACTTTATACCGCGAACCCGAAGGTTGAGGAATGAACTACCAGCTGAGGTATTTCCGATACGCTACGATATGGGGCTCTTCAAGAGAGCTGTGAAGAGAATTCTGCAAGGTCGGCAGAGCACCCGCAAGCCTCCTGGTATTGCAGGTGTCCGTAGGGGGCGGTGACCACTTATCATAATGTGGCCCACATAACTCAATTATTTGCACAGGCTACCTCGCTCGTCTGCCATCTATAAAAAAAGAAGACTCGTTGGTACTGTATAAGCCGAGCCGTTCAGTTGCCACTACGCTCCATGCGTCTTCACTGTGTTATAATGTGAGTAAAGAATGCTCACTTGAGCGGGGTGGCGTAATGCGCCGCGGTACGTCGCAACAATAGCTCGTGGTGGACGGTGAGCGCCTCGCCGCGCGCCGCGCCGAGCTCGCCGCTGCCGCCGCGCTCCACGCGCCGCCACCGCTCCGCGCGCTCGCCATCCACCTCCGCGTACCCTGAGGACACCCATTAAATTACAACTAATACGTAGTAAGCGTAGAATGTTTATATAAAAAAATAATAATAATAAAAAAATATGGCAACCACGGTATTTTAATTTAGTAAGTTTTTGATTAGTAGAAATAAAACTCCGAATGTATGCACTGCAGTGGAAAAGACAAAATTTAATATGGCGACGGTATACATTTTCTAAAAAAGGCTCTCCGTTCGCTCACCGTTAAACGAGAAGAGTTCTATTGGTGGCAGCGCAGGGTGCGAGGTGTCGGTAGGTGAGGGTCGGCGCGGAGACGAGCGCGCGCAGCGCACTACGTCGCTCAGCCCCGTGCGGTCTATGCGCTTCTACAAACGTAAACAGACACGAACATAAAAATAACACGTACATATAACTAAGATCTGTGATGCGTAACATAGGAATGAACTTACTTCAACTAGCTGCATGCGTCCATCAGATAACATTTGGCGGTAAGTAGAAGTAGCATTAGGGCCATGAAAATCGACCCTCGACGCCCCACTAGAGGCATCCCACCTGTGAAAAAAAAACATTAGGTAATTAAACCAAGTTTTAATTTTCAAAAGTTTCACCTACAAACGTGGGATGCCTTTAACAAAGGTGGTAGTTAGTGACATACTCGTAGTTAATGGAAACATCAGGTTGGAGTTATGTTAGCCGCCAATCTAAGGTGATGTGAACTTCAGCCAAATGTCTGCAACTACCAAAAAGGAATACATTTAGATCGTGTGATGAACTAACACAGGATAATTTTATCCCGATTCTACAGGCGAATCCGCGGGCAAAAGCTAGTCAGTTTATAGTACATAGTTTAAAAAAAAATGTTATGTACCAAACGTCGTAGGGTTCTGTATAGTCAGCTCGATGCACTGTGAGCTCAGCTTTCATCCACACCGAGCGGTCGAAGCGCGGGTGCGGAGGGTCATCGTCCTTGAACTGCTTGTGGGTAGCGCTTGGCGGCGGCTTGTCGTCGCCGGGCTCATATTCGCTGTCACCGTCGATTGTCTCTTCAAGTTCATAGTTTGGACGAGGCCGGCGCAGCGCCTCCGCCGGCTCGCCGCGGCGCTGCGTCTGAGTTTGCGCAGTGAATACTGGAATGACGGCCGGCGGCAACTCTGGTGCTTTCGGTGACTGCGCCCGGAACAATTGCACAAGTTGACGGGATATCTCTATAAAAATATTTAGAAGGTCTTTGATATGTTTTGCGCGAATGGATATACAGAGTAAGGGACAGTCCTTTATTACTGTTTATACTTTTTTGTATTCATTGAGAAAACACAGTTACCATAAAAATCAAATATTTAGTAAACAACAGAAAGGAAGAAAAGACAACGAATTAAAATATTTCTAAGTAGGCCTTAAATTTTTTTTTTTTTTTTTATAGTCTAGTGGGCGGACGAGCAGGCGGTCCCACGTGATGGTAAGTGTTACCGCCGCCCATGGACACCTGCAACACCAGGGGGTATGCGGGCGCGCCGCCGACATTGCAAAGTCCTATTCACAGCTCTCTTGAAGAACCCCATATCGTAGCTTAATGGAAAGACCTCTTGAGGCAGTTCGTTCCACAACCTACGGGTTCGCGGTATAAAGTAATTTTTGGACCGAACAGTGCGCGACACCTCCGTATCGAGGAAATGCGGATGGACCGCACTTCTGTGACGGGAGGTGCGGTTATAGAAACCCGAGGTGGGAATTATATTGAACAATTCTTCAGAGCATTCCCCATTGTACAAGCGGTAGAACACGCAGAGAGACGCAACGTCTGTCCGAATGCTGAGGGGTTCTAAACCGCCCGTGAGAGTGGGATCGTCGACAATACGAACAGCACGTCGTTGGATGGAGTCAAATGGGTCCAGTTGGTATTTCGGTGCAGCGGCCCAGAGATGAGAGTAATACTCCATATGGGGCCTCACTTGAGCTTTGTAAAGCATTAGGAGTTGCCCGGAGGTGAAGTACCGCTTCGCTCTGTTCAGCACACCGAGCTTTTTGGAGGCCATTTTGGCCTTATTTTCCAGATGACCCCTAAATTCGACTTTGCTGGAGATGTCGACACCAAGGATCCCAATACTCTCCGAGATCTTAAGAGGTATGCTCTGAAAGCGAGGTGCTACGACAAAGGGGGCTTTTTTAGCGGTGAATGCACAGACTTGCGTCTTACTGGGGTTGAAATCCACTAGGTTCAGAGAACCCCAAATCGAGACTAGATCTAAAGCGTTTTCGATTTCAGACACAAGCCTGGCGCGACTCTCTTCCACTTCGACCCGAGGGATGTTGGCGCGGCCCCTGTACAAGGCGTCACCAGTACTGTCATCCGCATAGCAACGTATGTCACCAATTTGCAACAGGTCGTTGATATGCAGAAGGAACAGAGTTGGGGACAGCACGGAGCCTTGCGGGACGCCAGCGTTAATAGACATGGTGTCGGAGCAGCTACCATCGATAACGACTCTGATGCTCCGTCCAGTCAGGAAACTGGCAACCCATTCGCATAATCCCTCGGGTATCCCAAAAGATGGTAACTTGGAAAGTAGAGATTTGTGCCATACCCGGTCAAAAGCTTTCGCAATGTCTAGGCCTACAGCTAGAGCCTCGCCTCTAATCTCAATGGCGTGAGCCCAGCGGTGTGTTAAATACCCTAAAAAATCACCAGCCGAGCGATTATGGCGAAATCCATATTGACGGTCGCTAATCAGTTGGTGATCCTCTAGGTACCCAAGGAGCTGTGTGTTTATGACACGCTCCATCACCTTGGAGAGGAGGGAGGTGATCGCTATTGGCCTGTAGTTGGCCGGGTCTGTGCGGTCACCCTTTTTGGGTAAAGGGTGAACATGAGCTACCTTCCATGCTGCCGGGAAGTTTTTTGTGGAGTATGAGAGTCTAAAGAGTCGCGTAAGCACCGGGGACAACTCGGGAGCGCATAATTTGAGCACCACTGCAGGAATACCATCTGGCCCACTCGACTTTCGGATATCAAGAGTTGCTAGAGCTCGCCGGACTTCACGCTGCGTGAAACAGATTTCCGGCATGGAGCTTGTGCATCTCGAAATAGACGGTGGTGATGCACCTCTATCGTCCAGAGTCGAGTTCGAGGCAAAAAGATAGCCCAGGAGATCGGCTTTCTCCTTCGCCCCGTGGGCCAGTGACCCATCGAGTTTTCGCAGTGGTGGGAGTGGCGACTGACAGAAGTTACCTTCAGCAGCCTTGGCGAGCGACCAGAAAACTCGGCTTCCAGAAGGACAGCTAACTAGTCGATCGCCAATTCTGCGGATGTGCTCATTCTTTGCTCTGACAATGATCTTCTTACTGCACCTCGAGGCAGCGTTAAATTTCTTCCTCAAGTCGGTGGTATTCGGATCTTCGGACACCTGCGCTTTGGCCCAGGCCCTGTATGCAGCCCGTTTATTACGACGGGCCTCTCTGCAGGACTGATTAAACCAAGGTTGGCTCCGTCCACCTACGGCTATCACGGAACAAGGAATATAACATTCCATGCCCTGCAACACCACGTCGGCAACGGAGTCTGCACAGGTATCCGGATCTCCCGACGAGAAACAGAGCTGCCCCCAGGGATAAGAAGCATAGAATTTGCGCAACCCATCCCAATCTGCAGACTTGTAGTGCCAGACGTTGCGCGTTCCCTGTGAATGGGTTGGCACGGATTGCTTCGCTGGCACAGCAGTTCGAACGATACAATGGTCGGATGATCCTAACGGAGCATCAACAACAACATTGTAGTCGTCCGGCCGCGTAGTCAGCAGGAGGTCCAGTAAGGAAGGGGTATGGCTCTCGATATCGGGTATCCTCGTGGGTGAGGACACCAACTGTGAGAAACCATAAGCCAGGGCAAAGTTATAGGCTGCTCTCCCTGCGCGGTCGGTAGTTCGGGATCCCAACCAATCTTCGTGATGAGCGTTAAAATCACCGAGGACCACCACTTCCGCGCAAGGGAACTGCTCGAGCACGCTATCAGTCGTCTCTTGTAGGCGCTCAAAAAAGTGAGTCGTCTCCGTATCACCGCTGTGGGACCTGTAGAGGCAAGCGTAGACTTTAGTGGAACCTCCGTAGTCAATACGCGCCCAGAGAATCGACAGGTCCCCGTCTTCAAAATGGCTGAGGCGGCGGCAACAAATATCCTCCCGGACGTACATGCATACCCCAGCACGCCGCACAAAACAGTGCTCCAGTTTGTAGCCGGGGTAATGAAGATACGATGTATCGGCCGGGCAGGATATCTGTGTCTCCGTCAAGAAAAGTAAGGCCGGCTTTGCCGTCTCAAGGTGGTAGTGGAAATGTCTTATTTCTACATTTTTACGGCAAGATCTTCTAGAATTGAAAATCTGCAGATGAGGCATTTTATTTATATACCGAAGAAAGAAATGTTGCTTGGTGGGCAAACAAGGTTGGTAGAGAGGTGTCCATGGGCGGCGGTAACACTTACCATCACGTGGGACCGCTTGCTCGTCCGCCCACTAGTCTATAAAAAATATATATTTGAAAACTAGAGACTGTCCTGCTAGACCTGGACTCTCCGGCTGTAGCGCCATTTAAACACACTTAACACTACAGTTATAATACGAATTGCACTTTGTGGTCATTTCGTAGGTATTTGACACAACTCGTTGTGGCCGGTTTCTTACTCATTATTGTTTTAGAACTTTTAACTTAGCATATAGTGATTACCGGAGTTCTGGATCCTGGAGAATTTCGTTGTCGGCTTTTCAGTGGTTCGGTGACGTTTCGACTCCACTGTCGGCACTACTGGCGGGACCGTCGGCCGAGCTCGGTTGCTGTACTCGTCTAAATAATCGTCATCGTCAAATACGTAGTCTACGTGTGGCCGTGACGTGGACGAGGGACGATAGAGTCGGTGCAGGGGTGTCCGCTGGTCGGCGGGGCGGGCCCGCTCGGCGGGCTGGTCGGCCGGGGGCGCGGGGCGAGGTCGCTTGCCGCTGGTTTCTTCGCGAGATTGCGTCAGCGTATATTTTTCATCGTATCGCCCAAGCGACGTACCCCTGTTAGTCTCTTCCCGTCTTACATCACAATCTGCAATTAAAAGAATAATTACGTTCATCGTTATATATTATGATTCGTACATATAATTTATTCCAATCCAATGTGTCCAATATGTAAACAAACATGGCGACCCGAGCTCACTGACGCGGCCTTCAATTGAATAGTGAGCTGATAATTGTTCACATATCCATAATTTGATTAATTGAGAGTGAAAGTTTGCCTTAGATTTAAATCTAAATGTTGATGTACTCGTATTTCTTTACTTGGAGGCCGTGTCCACGGTGCCGCCGTGTTTGTTTACATTTTGGACACATTGGATTGAAACTGAATATAAATAAAAAAAATAAGTAAGTGCCTATGTCACACCAAAATAAAATAATAATAATACGCTGGTGTTGCTACTTAGGTCGGGGTCCACGGGAGGTCGAGCTCTAAGGATCTAATGTCGCACGCGACACATAATGTAGTATTTATGTACAAAAAATGTTTACTTTCTAATAAAAAATGCAAATAGTTACGAGAGTATGCCCACAATATCAAGTCGCATACAAACTAAATTTAATCTATAAGTCAAAGGAGTGCGTTCATATTTTATTGAACGTCGCATCTTTCATTTGGCTCAAGAGCTGGTGATAATGTTGATGGATAGATACGTGGAGTACGCGTTGCCGGCTTCGTTCTCGCGGTAACTAACTATTTTTGGTGATTGAGTCCTGTCCAGTCCAGCAGGGCCGACGCTGGTAGGCAGATAAAGTAAATAAATGTGTGCTGTGAACCTGGAGCAGTTCTCCCGGGCGTGTAGGTTTAATAAAACTACTGATGTTGATGGATAAGTGTAAATTTGTAAGAAAATGACTATGATTAAACAGTACTATTGACCTTTATAAAGCGTTAAACTACAAGTATTGCGACTAAGCTTGGCGACAAAAACAATAAACTAAAAAAATATTCTATAAAAACATCTTAAAAACCTAATTATGATGCGTGACTGACTCACACGCATTTGCTTGATTTTTAAGCCACTAAATATTAATTATGTTAAGTTATTGTTGTGTAATGATTTATATTATACATTAGAGTTGAACAGAGGTGGAATGTGGGTGGTACCTGAGCGCGCGTCGCTTGCTCCGCGTACTCGTACCGGCAGCACGAGTAGTGGCAGTGGTACAGATTTTTTGCCTTCTCCTGTAACCATAAGCACATAGTATTAGAAATGAATGCTCGCTAGAAAGACGTATTTATTACATTCTTATAAGAATGTTGTTTTATTCCTTTTAATTTTATTGATACATATAGGACCATATCTACCGCAAGACCGACAACCGATGAGGCAGACAGATGAGTTCTTGAACTGAGACCGCGTACCGGGAAGCGGTACGTGACGTGGGACGCCCTCGGATCAGGTAGACTGATGACTCGACAAAGTTGCTGGATGAAAGACCGGAAAAAAGGGTGTGGTGGCGAGCTGCGGGAGATGCCTAGTGGAGAAATGGACTAATGGCGCTGTACCTAGGATACACACCTAGTGGCAGCGTTATTATGCGCGGCGACCAGTCGCTGCGACCTTCGCGTACCGCGTCCAGCACCTCGGGAGCACTTTCTGCAAAGCAATTGAAATTATTATTTATTTGTGTTGAATTATTATTTATTTATTGGTCGGATAGTTTCTGGCTGTCTAAGATATAGTACGCCGAAAAGCTATGGCCACAAAGCAAAGCCACGTAATCACATATGCTGGTTTATTAAAGTTTATTTTTTTGATAGATGATGATAGCGGGCCACATGATGGTAAGTGGTCACCGCTGCCCATGGCCACCTGCAACACCATTATATAGAAGGACCAACATCGGCACGCGCCCGGATACGCTTTAGAAGCGCCCAAATGCCGAGGAATGCCTCCCAATATCTTTGGAGATTTAATGAAGAATGAATTCGGAGAAATATTTGGGAAAATGGAGGAAGATAAAATAGAATGAAATGGAAATGAGCTCTGGCATATCTCACTCACTAGCGAAACACGTCCATACATTTCAGGAATGGGATAAAGTGGGAAGTGCGGTTCATTTTACGATAGTATTCTGTGAGAGAGCGGTAGCATGGACAGCCGAGTGCGCAAAGCAGTTGTGGAAATGCAGCATGCACTCTCGCCCTACATCGCTTAGTCCCTAATAGATTGTGTTTACTTATATCACATTATATGTCCCAGTGCCCACTGGCCTCCCCTAGTGAATCAGTGGGGGGTTTGGGGCCTTAATACACCACGCGGGCTCAGTGCCCATTGGATACACATACTCCAGATTTTACTACACATACTCCATACTCCGGGTTTCCTCACGATGTATTCTCGAAATTTTCACGGTGTGTTATGTAGGTATGTTTACCAGATATGATCTTTAGCCAGCGTTCAGCTGTAGTGGCGGCGCTAGAGGTGCGCTTGAGTCGGGCCGGCGTCGTGCGCGTGCGCGCAGCGCCCGCCGTCACATCCTCGCCGTTCTCAGCCGCTGGCGTCGACGCCGCTTGTTTCGTCTGAGAGCTCGTGTCTGGCGCATTCTCCGCCGACACTGAGACCGCAAGTCCTGAAAACCAGAAATTGAATAAAGAAATTATAAATAGACATTAAAAAATGTTGAATCCGTCCGTCGTTCCGCGGCCGCCGGTGACAAATTAAACAAAAGAAAACAGCATAGTCAATTGTTTAAAAACCAAATTGGACGAGGGCGACAGACGAGCATACAGTCCACCTGGTGGTAAGTGGACACTGTAGCCCATAGACATCGGCGATACATGCCAACATTAGTTCCCAAATGCGATTCCTACCTTTGGAGATATAGGAATGGATTTGGAGAATCGGTTGGGAAAATGGGGAGGGATAGGATGAGAATGGGCTCTAGCACACCTCACTCACTACCGAAACACGTACGTACATTAGGGAAATAAGATAAAGTGGGAAATGCTGTACATTTCAAGGTAGTCTTTTGTGAGAGAGAAGTAACGTGGCCAATCGAGCGCGCCCAGCGGCTGTTGGATTGCAGCGTGCACTTTCCCCCTTAAAAATTATTAAAAATTCATATTGACCATTCTCTCTTATAATATCATAATTAGTATCTGTCTGATATAATTTGGTAACTGTTAGTGAAGTGCCATCAGACCTTAACCCGCATACGTGCGCCGGTCACTCCAATGTCAGGTTACGTCAGGGCGGCAGCTTAACGAGCACTATAAAACGATTCGGAGAAACTTGTTTTTTAATATAATATTCCGTAGCTATTACAATCAGCGCAATATTATATGAATAAATTTACATATGACCTTATCCTTGGCCACCCGCCCACAACACACAACACACTTGTGGATTTTGAAATTGTTATTTTATTTCTAATTATTGCTCATTTCTAAAGGTCTAAAGAAACTGAAGAGTGCTTATACGTGCCCTACGCAGCGTGCTGGCGGCTTCATCTCACTGCATAGCAAGGTTTGGCGCGTTGCGCGGCATGTAATGGCTACTACTAGTGTCGCCAGTGTCAACAGCCAGGCGCTTCGAAAGCTGTTTAAAAAACCGCGTTACGACCTCACTTACCTAGCCTCTTACCTGATATGTATCTCTTATTGGTAACAAAGGAATTTTGGTTTATTGTAGCTGTGTATCTTTAATCATTATAAATTGAAAATACCTAGTATAAATTGATAATAATCATTATAAAAATACTTTAATCATTATAAATTGAAATTTAATTCAGATATTTTAGTCATCATTGATCATTTTTTTAGTTCTTCCGTCAAATGTATCTATACTAATATAATAAAGAGGTGAAATTGTGTGTTTGTTTGTATGTTGGGGGTAATCTCTGGAACTACTGAACCGATTTCAAAAATTCTTTCACAAATAGGAAGCTACATTATCCGTGTCTAATATAGGCTATATTTCATTTTGAAATTTTAAAAAAAAAAAACATTTGAAAAAATATCTATTATAAACCGAAGCGAAGCGAGGACGGGTCGCTATTGGTCTATAAGAAGGAGGGACCGGCGCGGCTCACTCGCGCGGTCAGCTCCCTACGCAACGCATGTCAACGAAATTGTATGAGCTCAGCTTACTCGCACGGTATCTAAATACCATTTTTAATTAATAACATTTGAAACTTTCTACCTACCTTATATTCTATCCGCGCGGTATCTAATAAGTAAATAGTATTTTAAATTCACACCTTTTAATCTAAAATAAGCCTAGAAAACAGTCACAACTTTCTCAACAGACATCCGAGGCGATGAAGGCCAAAAGACGTCGTATCGAAGAATCTTCCACTGATAATGTAAACCGTCTTTCAAGTCTGAGAGAGTACGCATCGCAAGCGCGTGCTAGAGAACCTAGCCCCGTGCGTTCGCAGCGACTTGCCGAGCGAAATATTAGATTCGTGATCGAGAAACTAGCGCCGAGCGCTCGCAGCGCCTTTCCGATAATAATTATACAATGACAAGAACCTGGAGTGCGTAATCGTATTTCAGCTTTCAACAATAGATTGACATTCAATTATAATCCAAATATTGATTATGTTCAGCAGAGCACTGTCCAAATTGGAGGGATGAATAAGATTTGCTCCAAGTGTTCGCCAAAAAAATTTAGCGATGAAGCGAACGGCATGTGCTGTGCTGCTGGAAAAGTAATATTCTCCCCGATATGCAGGAGCCACAACAACCAATAAAAAATCTCTTGATAGACAATCATCCATTATCAGCACACTTTTTTAATAATATACGCAGATACAACAGCCTTTTTCAGATGACTTCGTTTGGCGCGAAAGAAATTCGGGAAGGTAATTTTATGCCCTCGTTTAAGGTAGAGGGATAGATTTACCATCTCATTGGCAGCCTTCTACCGCCATCAATCCGAAGCACATAATCTTTTGCAAATGTACTTCATCGCCGATGCAGATCAACTATCATTGCGTTCAAACATGGCCCCCACCTTAAAACTAGATTTGATAAATGAGTCACAGACCGCATTGAACAACCACAAACTATATGTATTTCATTTCTACCATACTTTCGTGTGTTAGAAAAAAAACTCATATAAACCGAAGCAAAGCGAGGGCGGGTCGCTAGTTTGTAATAAAATATTTTAAAAGATCCAAAACGCTAAACTACTAAATTGCCGGCCTCTTGCCTCTTGCCTCTTGCCTCTTGCAATGAAATATGCGGGGAAGTCATGTTTCCTAATACACTTTTGCTGACGTCTTACTGACTTTTAATACCGGTACACGTTTTTTTTCAAAACCACTAAAAATTACCTATTTATAAACAATGATTTTCCTTGACAAGAGATTTGAAACCGGATTTCATAAAAACCTGGTCTTGACAATGACATTATAATTTAATAAAAAATACTTCAGTTCCGGAAACACGATCGAACACCAGTTGAACAACAACCGCTAAACACGATCGAATACCAGTTGAATATCATATTTGTACGGTGAATAACCTATTCGAATTAGCCTATAATAATACCAGTATATTAGTGGTGCTGCAGGACACGGGAACTCTTCCTGTAAGTCTGCCCCCCCCAACATTCCTGAGAATTTTCTTTCACTCTCAAACACACGGGTTTCGTCATAAAGTTGTCTGTCGCTACCGATCGATGAATCGAAAAATCCGTACTCAGTAGCATTAAGCTGGATTTGAACTCACGGCCTCAGGAATGTGAACCGAGAACAGATATCCGCTCTCAATAAACATTACTGTCGGATAGCTACAATGAAATATGGCATTACGTATGGAAGTAACGTAACGGGTGGGACTCCCCCGAGCTGTCCCGGCTCGGTGAACATTCATTATTTAGTAACACAAAGGTACACAGGGTACACTTGTACATTTTTGTAAGTTCCCAAACACCAAAAACTTTTAATTTAAACCCTTTAATTAGCCAATTAGGGTTGTCCATGAGTCTAGGTAGACTAAATCCGACCGAATGTAACCAACAATTTAGTTACATATAATCGACTTCTAGATTGTTTCCAAATCACATAAAAATCATATTTAACAAGCAACTTGGAAAGTCGTTCGGCGCGTGCATGTTTAATCTTAAATTACAAAAAGTAAATTTGAGTTTAAATTGTCATTTGAGTTTAAACATGGGAAAAAAGGAGTATAAATCGCTCACGTCTGCAACACATAGGTGCATTTCACAGTGGTTATTGTGAGAATGGGGTTACTTAGGCGGTAGGACGCGACCAGTCGTTTAGCTTAAGTCTTTGACTGAGGGAATAAAACGTATACTCCTAAAGCTATTAAGCTGCTAAATCGATTACTGGGGAAGTAGGGAGATACTTCGTGTCAAGGTTAAGGCTCGATGATTGCATTATGCAATTAAATAGAAGTCTTCAAAGAGAAATGTAAGTCGTATGGTGGCGCCAAAACGATTGGCTTCGTCTCGGACATTGTGTCAAGAGGAGCATTGGTCAACCGAGCGTTGGCATTACTACAAACCGTTTTGCGTTTCTAAACCGGTTACTGCGGTGACATTAACGTTCATACTTGTTACTTTAATTAAATGAATTTACAGATTTGTTTTACAACGTTGCATTTGCGATTGGCGCAAGTGCAACGTTAGGTACCCACATTATACCTATTAAGTAAGTTGATAATGAACTGCCAAGGTGTTAGTATTTGGTCCATCGCTTGATTGGGCAATCCTATAGGAATTATTTCAAAAGTTTGTTGAGCGTATAATTGGTTCTTTGAATTGATATACGAGTAACATTTGTACAAGTTTTGACGCTTCTCGGAATTTGTTATGCTAAGGGATTCTTGTACGAATAAAATGTATGGAAACATAAAACTCAAATGTACACTGTTATTTAACAGTGTTAACGGAGTAACGGAGTTTAATTTAACGGAGTTTTATGTTTCCATACATTAATCATTTGATTATATTAGTATAAATATCGCAGAATTAGCGAAGATTGATTGTGACCCTGTGCTTTTCCCTAAAGCGGCAGCGATGAGGTCGCGGGGGGGGGGGGGGGGGGGTTGCTCCAATATCTGCTTATAGACACTGAATGTATATTAATTTAATCTAATAGTGAGAATGTCTGAAGCTGGTGATTACGGATAATCACAAATACATTTATAGAAGGACTGTGATATGTCGTCAAAATTACTATCCTCGGAGACACATTCCATAGCTTTTTCACCAAACTAAATATACTATTATGATAACTATCAACAGTAACCTGTGTGTTATCTACACCTAAATGTACACAAAATAAACAATTGAGACTTTCACTAATGATTGTCGACATTCTCAGCATATGGATAATTCACGGTAATAATTATTTAAAACTGATTGCGTTTGCTTAGTTCCATGAGGGTTATAGGTGTTTAGTACTACAAGTAAGGATCGTCTCACCGAGAAAGCAGGCGGCAGCGAGCGCGCCGCCGACGCCGTAGACCTGCGTGTACCGCATTTTGACCGCGACGATCACTTGGCCGCCAAGCACTGTAGTCGCTGCTGTGAACCCGTTGCTGATGCCGCGTCAGCGCGCACACTCCGCCGATCCGGTGTAACACTGCGCACTTGTGACGTGTGACGCGCGTGTCGCCGACCGCTCTTATGTTTTGGTGTAATCGCTTATCTCTTGTTAGAGCATCCTCATGTTATCCCCTCCCCCCTGCACGGAGTCGGTGCCGGCTCATTGAACGCCAGTTCCGCCAGCCTAGTCACAGACACAGATGGTGCTGTGGAACAGGATTTAGTCTCAGATGTTATTATGTAGAATAACTAAATAGAAGGATGCAGATTGGTTCTTGACCAATATGAATGTGTATACATATCCTAATTAAAATTCCACATTCTAATCCTAATTTTTGCTTAAAACAAATGATATTCAAATTATTGCACTGCTGTGTTGTGCGCGCGCGCACACAATTTTAAGTAAAAAGAACAAGTAAACTTAAATCGTGCATTACTTATCATTTACTTATTATGTATTATTAGCTGTTCATATATTTCAATAGGGTCTCTTAATTAAACTATTTTCTAAAACGTCATAACTCAAAGACACTCGTGGAACAAACTTAAATTTATTTTATTTATTTAACAACTTAACATTAAAATACAGGTTACACTAACTAGTTACAACGGGTGTCGGTTGGGAAGCCACAACCACACATAGGGTACCTTATGGTCCCTATGTGTGATTGCGTCACCCGGCCGACACCAGGGGCCATCTACTAAACTCAATTTATGGGTATTGTGTAATAGTGTGTAAATGTTGTGTTGTATTTGTGTATGGTGTGCATTGTAATCATGATCATGTATATGTAATTAATGTAATGGATATGGATATGTCATGTAATTATGGATGTGTACGTAATATAATTAATTCATTTATAAATTTACAATGAATTCTCTGTCTCATTGTAATTTAAAGTTTTTAACCATTTATTTACCCTATTTTTGATATTATATTTATTTAAGAAGTATATATTCAAGTGTTTGCGTCTGGTTATATACATGTGGACCAATAATGTGAA
This sequence comes from Sesia bembeciformis, assembly GCA_943735995.1. Taxonomy (NCBI): domain Eukaryota; kingdom Metazoa; phylum Arthropoda; class Insecta; order Lepidoptera; family Sesiidae; genus Sesia; species Sesia bembeciformis. The sequence goes on along the minus strand of OX031042.1, from coordinate 15,471,675 downwards.
AGCGTCGTTTGAAAAACATAGTTCGATGAATTGTCGAGTTATCTCCGCTACCTTGACCTATAAAAGTAAAAGCTCTTTAGGGTTAGCCATTTACGAAGGGCACATAACTTTTTCACTTATGTTCGCAATATGGGTATTCCAATTTAAATTCTCGTCAAGCGTGATCGCCAAAAAATTTTTTGCACGTATTAACGTTTGACTGGCTCATTGTTATACCTTGTATTAAGTCTGAGGGCTTTTGATTTATTCGTTCTAAACTGTATGTAGCTCGTTTTTGAAAAGTTTATTTTTAAATTATTTTTATTAAGCCTTGTCACCGAGTATTTATGACATTTTCCACTGTCGCATCGATTTTATCTCTCATGATAATTGTTTTGCGTCATGCATGCTTTGCTGGTTGATGAATCTATGCAGTTCGTTTACATACAGTAAAAGCACCGGTCCCAGGAAGCAACAGATCATTCTCTTCATGTAACCATTAAAAACAATTCATTATTTTTTCAATTCAATTTGTCCTTTCTATTGTTTTTTAAATTATTTCGTACATTAATGTATGAAACAAATCGATTAATGTTTAATCAATTTCTAAGTGACAGGTTTGGACACGATCTCTTTTTTTATAACTTTTCTCCAAGAAATATTTCTTTAAAAGTACGTCATGTTTTACGTCATGTTTAATATTCGTTTTTGAAATTAAGGCCAGTCTTCTAATATTTATTCAATCAATTTAAGTGATTTTCGGATCAACTAAATAATGGTTGCTAAAGTGACTATCCTAGAATTTTCTGTGTGGCTTTTAAGAGAACACAAGTAAATTCGTTTGGTAACTTCTATGATTTTTCGTATCTATTTGTTCTCTAAGTAAATAAACTGTTACTGTTATATGCACAAATACCAGAGACGCGTACGTTGGACATCACTCTCGATGAGTTACGGCCATTTAAATTGTGATGCCATCTTCTAGTAATTTGTAAACATGAAAAAATTAAATAAGTTGCATAGTTTTAATTAAGTGAAACTGAGAAGGAAATACTAATTTACTAGTACGCTAGTGATAAAACAGTCGCTCTATAAACTGCGGGCGGTGTTGAAGGTACGCGAGATCGCGCGATCGGTGCTGGGCGGAAATTTCCCAGAATATGTTTTTATTACGATGTCCTCTAATTTAGCGCATATTTTATTTCGATTCCGTATATTTTAATTCAGATTTGAATTCATTAACATTTATTATTAATTGGTATGTATTCTTTAATTTAAAGTTATTTCTATGTAAATTTAATATCATATTGACGGAGAACTGGCCACAACTTGACGAGGTCTCTCTTTTTGTTGATAGTTAGGAAAATAACACTCGATAGGATAATTAATCTTCAGACAAGTCTCAGTGGAGGTCTATATTCGGCAGTGCCGAGATACAGAGAAGGTAAGGTAACATATCATATAAGTGTACATCTTAAATTCGCTGTTTCTTTGCCAGAATTCACTCTTTATCTTTACTTTAAACTCGCCACGACTTTTATCAGGAGAGTCTTTTTCTTCAGCTCATCAGGTCTCGTCTTTGGCAGTTTTTCCTCATCTATGCGCTTCACGTCGCATTCAATATTAATTCGTATGACATACTTGTTATTACGTTATTGTTATCGTAACTTTATAAATACTGACCACTCAAGCGCGGCTTGGTCCAACAGGGCCACTCATACGAAAGAGAACGATCGATTGCCAAAGGTCATATAAGCTATATAGGAATTAGTTTTAACGTATGTAGGTCAGTGCTTGTATTTGTTGGTGGCCCCAACGAGTCCTGCGCACGATGACGCGGCGCGACGTCAACGCTACGAGCGAGAGCACGTCGGCTGGGTCGTTGCAACACGTGACCCTGACAATAGAAGACAGACAACATTAAAGACATCGTTGACATTTTGTCTAATTCATAATTCATTTATTTCTCTGTTCCTATTTTTAAGTGTGATTTAATAAGATTGTTTAGTTTAGGCGACTCAATGCCAGGGCTCATTTTCCATCTATTCCATCAATTGGAGAATAGAAATCACTCATTGCTTTATAACCCCCCCCTCCCCCTCTTAGAAAGAATGAGGTGCATGAGGTAATTAGGTTCTCGGCTCACATTCATGAAGTCGTGAGTTCTCTATCCGACCGTGCCACTGAACTTCTACTTTCTCATCCCATTATACTGCACATTTGATAGAATGATGCATATTTGATTTGATAGAATGCATAGTGTTAGAACTTAATGGAATGGGAAATAGACAGTATAATTGAATGGGAACCTTTCCTTATACTACTGTACTCCCTATACGATGGGAAATAGTCTTTAGCAATTAGTTTATTTTATAACAGGTAATTTAAAACAATATCTAATAATAAGGAAATAATTTATCTTCAAGATAGAAGCCTTAAGCTATTTGTCAAAAGACCCTCAGACAATGTCACAACATATGACCTTTAGAATAAAGGAACAATATTCAATAATGAAGCGATGGTCACGCGGTCGCGCGGTCACGCGGTCACGCGGTCGCGCGGTCGCGCCAAACAAAACTCAGTGAAATATCGATAATAAAATTCTATTACACTGACATTAAAAAAAATACATTTGGTGGTGGTTCGTGAACTTCCTTAAATAGAATCCCCATGTTTATTTGACATTTAACGTTACAAGAATTTGTAACCATTTGAATTCCTTTATGCTTATTAAGTCGTCATATAAAAGACATCAACGAAGCTGCCATATTTATGCTCTTGAATAATACGTGTTGACGGTGATGATGATTAGGATGTTTAGGAGTCAGCTAGACGTCAGCAAGTTTGTTTTAGGAAATGTGGCCATCGACCATTCGAGGTTGCGCTATGTATTGTATTTTAGTGAATAAATTAGCAATTAGGCCATACTTTACTCAACTGTTAAGACAGGCTCTAGGACTTTAATAATATACAGTAAACTCTAGTTAAAAATAAAACACAACATATTTTATTTGATATTCTTAAGGATATATGTAATGGAATGAAAATATAAGAAAATTTGAGGCTGTGTCGATACTAAATTATAGCGAGAAAATTTTAATTATTGTAATGTATTGTATTATTGTTATTGTATTTGTGTGAGAAAATGTTAATAGAGCACAGTTGATATTAGTGAACTATATATAGTTTCAAGCACATTGTTTTAGCAAAAATCAGTGAGTATGTGAACCTTTTGAAAAAAAATATCCAACGCTATCAATGCCCTCTTTCTCTCAAGTATTATTTATCATTTTTTTTAATTATCTTTATATTCACTTACCTAATATTACAATTATTGTAAAGTAAGGGCGCGTGCCAATCTGCCAATCTGCCAATCTGCCAATCTGTGTTGCCGCTGTTTTTCGTAGGTTTAAAAAAATGTTTACACATAAGCTGTTGTAGTTTCACAAGTCCTATCCGACAAACGCTAATAATGAGATGTTTTAGTAAAAATCCGTTTGTGTCTTCGGCTGACGTTATTTATATGTGGTGCTTAATTTATATATAAAGAAATTCGTTATTTGACGCACTGTGCATTGCATAAGACAATGCAGTGCTATACAATGCAGTGCTATACAATGCAGTGCTATACAATGCAGTGCTATACAATGCAGTGCTATACAATGCAGTGCTATACAATGCAATGCTATACAATGCAGTGCTATACAATGCAGTGCTATACAATGCAGTGCTATACAATGCAGTGCTATACAATGCAGTGCTATACAATGCAGTGCTATACAATGCAGTGTTATACAATGCAGTGGTACTCGTATACAGTTACTTAAATTTAAAATATCTGAGTGCGCAAAAGGTTGCAAGCTCAGCGTATGCTATATGAATTGATATACTAAACTCGTTTAGTTTACTGGTGAATATTTTCAAATGCCAAATTGTGCGAAATAAAATTGATTAAAGAATTAGGTTTCTATTTTGACTCTATCCTAATATCATATTATATTTTATACTTTTATTTCGTGGTTGAACATAATAAATGTTGAGTAAACGCGTTACTTACGATTACACGAAACTTGGTCACGGCGAGACTTTCAAAAATAAGGTGTCAGGCGAGCAGTCAGTCAACCTGGTGATCCCAGTCCCGCATGTGTCCGAAACCTTTGCAGATCTAGGAATTAATTTGGAAAAAGAGTTGGGATAATGGGACCATGAGTTTTCTCATCTCATTACACTTCCTTGAATCTCATTAATTCTCCATGGAACGGATGGAGAGTTAAGAGTAAAATGGAACAACAGGTTCCTTTTAGTCTGTTTTACTATTCATCCAATGAGATAATATAGGATGGAAAAGAAAACCTATCTATTTAAATATTTTAAACCGTTATCGTATTACCTTACTGTAATATCAATTTGTTGACTACCGATCTATACTCGTACAATAATAACTGAGATGAAACCACCGGCAGCTCGCATCGGCGCGGGCGCGGGCGCCTCGCGCCGCAGGCTATGAAACGCCTCATCTTTATCAATCACTTGTGTAATTTCAACTTGCACAATAATAAAGAAGTTATAACAAATTTCACAAGAACGAAGTACCTACATTAGCTTTGTCTAAGCTACTCGGATTTTTCTATTTTGACCGCGACTACCCACGTCTTGTTAAGTACTAGAAGCTCAATTCAGAAACGCTTTACCATTTCAATACATTTGATTTCATGGTAACTGCAGTAACGTAAATGTGCCCAAATTCATTCTATTCATCTTCATTTCCTATTTCCAACCCTTTCCTCGGCCAGGGCTCGCGGGCGACGGACGCACTATTTGACATGTGTTTGTGAACACATTGTTGTGCTCATCTTTAATTTTGCACATTTAAGAATGTAATATTTTTATTTATTATTTTGTAATGTACTCGTATGTATATATGTAATACTGGTGTACCTTAAACAATAAAAAAAATAGAAGTCCCGTTTCTTTATTGTTTCCAGGGAACCCAAACCTTATCCACCTTTGAATTTTCTACTTAATCGACTTGCTGCCTATTCAGTATTTTCTGCCACTCACTTAATTTTTTTTACGTATTTAGTAGGCAGCCGGGCTCCTTTATTTGCAACGATGACAACATTTGAACATCTATTAAAGATCATACAGTCAAGCCAGGTTTAGTTATTTTTTTATAGAAAGACACCCACCGTGGACACCCACGATACAAACCAATATAAATCAAGAATCAAACGTTGACTTATTTTATTTGTACATAGAATTAAATCATTTTTTTCTCATAAAATATAATAATTTCTCGATCTCATTAAACAGCTATAAAAATGTGAAATAAAATGTAATACGATGTCTTAACGATTTTAATGATCAATTATTTTATGACATAACGGAAACATTTGTGACTAGTTAACAATTATAGTAACTCATCGCCGTAATCGAGTTCGTCGGCGGCGGAGGGACGGCGCTCGCGCTGCTCCTCCTCGAGCAGTGGGAACGTTGGCCAAGAGAGCATACCGCACGTATTCTCCGGTGCAAACACCCTTACGAACCCGTTCTCACCCCACGACGCCCCCCACGAGTTTTTTAATATAAAATACGTTTTGCCATTTTCCACCTGCCAACCCACCGCCAGCACTAAATGATTTAGCGGTTCCTTGGGACTGCAAAAGAAAAATATTCGTCATTTTCGCAACATAATGGAGCATTCTAAGAGCACTGACCGCTGAGCTCAGCAGCACCACGTCATCAGCGTGACTAATATTGTTTATACACTTTTTACTAATATAGCAACGTACATGAGTGCTGCTGAGTTCAACGATCAGCTCATTCACATACAAATTAAATAAACTATGATTCGAGATGCCGCCCGCCTCATACCACATTTCATATTCATTAGAATAAGATTCTGCCAACATTTATCTGGTTGTTGTATCAATATTGACATATATTACATAATTCTATAAGCATGTTAATAGACTTCACCTTTCTCTGAAGGACATCATACAGTTGCCTTTTTAAGATCTAAGTAGCATGCGCCTACACACGCGTTGTCTCTCAGTATAGAACCTGACAGTGTGCTTAATTGACAGTGACAGAGACAAAATTTTAAGTGACAGAGACAAAATGGCACTTTCAGTGGACACTCCTGCTCTGAAGCCAAATTGTGCATAATGTAAGTTAAGGTGATCACCGAGTCTGTCATTAAGCGCACTGTCAAACACTTTAGCTATTGCAGATAGACCTATAGTTGAACTTATCGGCTATGTCTCCTGTCTTATTCTTTATAATAGGAACTACAATTGCTTTCATAAAATCTGGAGGAATATTTGAGTGATACAAAAGTAAATTGTACAGCAAGACGAGCGCACAAGGCATGTGGACCCCTGCATAGTGCAGGTGCTCGATCAGACTATCATGACCCTGTGACTTGCACCTTGTAATGTTCCTAATTACTTTAGAAATCTCTTTGGCTGAAATCTAATAGTTACCTCTCCAGTCCTAGGGTACTAGAGTACCGAGCGCCCCCAGAGCTGGAGTAAGTGCTCTATGTATATGTTCGCAGTCCCACGCAGTTATTGTATTTGTACCTTTCCAAAACCTTTATTTTTTTTATCTTTATGATGTGAGGCAATTATGTCCATTTTAATCTGTTCCTCAATATTTTGACTTTTTAACACCATTTGAACTTAGATTTAAACAACTTTTTACTATTGTATGCATGTGTGCGTTCTGCAATAGGCCTACCAACTAATACCCATGCCTGGTAAATGATTCTAGCCTGTAGGAAACTGCAGACGAAGTTGTGATAGTTGTGGACGTTAACGCTTTACGCTAGTTTTGTTCTTACTCGGACATTGCAGAGAACGCTTCGTACTAGTACAACCGCTCAAATGTACTAGTTCAGTATTTTTGTACCTACGAGTACAATTAGTACAGTAATACCTACACAGATTTTTTACAATTGATTTGTTTGTAATAAAACCAGGTATAGCTTTAAAGATCCCTGTACAACTCACACGTTTGTCTCATTCTTATGCGTCTAGTTAGTTGCTTCGCCGCGGAATGTTCGCGGGTCACTCATTCGTAAATGAATGAAAATTGAAAGCGTTCGCGGAATAGTTCGTTCTAGTACAGTGATGGGATTTAATTGTTAATAGTACTTAGTACATGTTCTATACAAGACTGCTTTATGCAAGATATATCTCGCATAGAGAGTTATGGATTGCAAGACACTTACCAACGTTTATCGATGTATCTTCCACTGTGATAAAAATTGAAGGCGGAGTTAGTTGCGTTGCCTGAGCTGAGTAATATGACTGTCGGGCCGTGATGATGAACCGCCACCTGAACACATCACGTCATAAAGTACTAGCGGTGCCAGCGACTTCGGTCGCGTGGACTTGCGATCCCTTGGTAGTTGCCAAGGGATCACAAGTTATGTGTGAATAAAAGTATCCCACCACACGAGTATACCTAAGTTATAGCAATGCCAAGTTTCATTAAATACCGTCCAGGAGTTTTTACGTGATGCATGTTCAGACAACAGACGGACAAACTAAAATTCCAAAAAATGTTGTTTTAGGCTCTAACATATATCACATGTATTTTACACATCAATTACTTTAAAAAAAATATTTCATGTACAGACGACTCTGTTACGATTTGATTATATGTATAGATTGCTTGCGTTTAATAAAAACCTTAACACACTGCATTTTTGCAACTAGCTCATCACTGATTTATACGATCAGCAGTTATTTTATCGAAATACGATTTGAATGAAAGGGTATAAAAATTCGTATGATGGTATCGCGGCCGGAGTGCCCCGCTCATATATTGAACTTAGGCAACCCACAATCTTTCCGATATCAAAGGATGTCTTGAGGACAATAATATTACAGATTTTAATGCGGTTTCTAATTTATTGCCAGAAAAAGTAGTCGAAGATTTATACTCGTAGTACATATTAAAAAAGATGAAATGAACTGGAACGGAATTGTATGATGAGCTCCTGGGAGTCTACCCTGATTTTACACTTCGGAAGTTTCGGGTCCGACCGAGGTTTGAACGAATGAAGTGCTATCCTTCTCTGACTTTCCTTCATTCGGAGCTCTATATATCGGATATCTCCGAATATTTCAAAGGTGAGATATTGTTATCGTGAAATTTGACATTTGATCCCCAAGTATCTCTTACCAAAATTTACATTTCGATTGATGTCTCGTGCGATCGGTGTACTTTCAAATGTCAAATGGACTTCGTTCGAGCCGATATGTTGGAGTAAACGTTTCCGTGGTAGGAACCGCACTAAATATAAGCCGAAACTTGGTGTTTTGTGTTTTCGGAGTAGACCTCCTGGTTAGAGAACCTTCATAATAGGAATAATAATGTCGTCGAAGTAACTGAAATAACGAAGTAATAGAAATAATGTCAATGAAATAACGCAAAACCTGAAAAATTATATTAATGAAAAAATTAAAAACAAGCGAAAAATGAAATTATTTTAGAGAGTAAATCACAAGTTCAAACGTGTAAAGTTTTGATGTTTTCTAATTATTTATATCTTAATATCGTTCGTAACACCCACTATCATTACTCTGTGAGTGGGCGCCGGTGGTCGCAGCGCGAGCGATCTGCGTGGAATGCGTAAATAGAAGATATACTAGAAATTAACAATACCTAAGTTATGAAAGAAAACCTATTGTAAAAACTGGTGGAATGGGTTGCACTCTCGACACCTCGCATTCTACTTTCACTTTTTGCGTTATTTCAGTGACGTTGTATAAATGTGCACGTACTTTGAGTGCGGGTATATCGTTGGGGGGGACGTCGACGTGTCCGCGGATGCGTGTGTACGGCGCTGGCGGGACGCGTCCCTCGTGGCACTTCTGCTCCTGCGCACATGCGATTTGTACCTGTTAGTTATTACTAGCTCGCGCCAAGTCGCACATTTAGTTCTTATTTTAGAAAATTGTCAATAAACCTTTTAGGTATTGTTAAAACATTTTATTTAACATTCATTTGGATAGAAATGAAATGAATTCACAATATCACAAATATTGGAGGAGGGTACACGCTACAACCTCAAAGCCGCTAGGTGCGCCCGACTGACCCAGTTACTTTACACTCACAGAATGCGACCTTAAAATGTACTACGTAATGTTTCGGTAGAGTGAGATATACATTTTGCCTTTGCCCTCAACTTCGCTCGTATATTAAATGTATTCGATTTTTATTTATCTATTTACTTAAGAAAACTAAGCTCCATACAATATATACCGTAGCCTAGAATACATTCAACTTAACTATTAATACGGATTTTGCTCTAACTTTTTTATTTTGTCGTTACCTGGCTACCCCTGGAAATTTAACCATTTTTTTTCGAAATAAAAGGATATCCGAGGAAGGGATCTCGGATTTTGGGTTATCTTTCTGTCAAATTTCGTTGAAAATGGTTCAGTAGTTATTTACGAAAGCTTAATAAACAGACAAACAAACTTTCGGATTTATGAGTGTAAATGTGAATACAGAATAATTATGGGATATTTGATATTTAGCACAGACATTTATTTTATACGTTTAGAAACCACATTCTTGATATCGCATATATTGGCGGTATATAATATAATGATGGTATAGAAAGATAAAACTTGGTAAGCTACCTGTGGTTCGTAGGGGGGGTACTGTTCACGCGGCGGCAGCCCCTGCGCGCGCACGTACTCGTATGCTTTGTCCACAGACGAGCCGTCGCACCCCATCGCGCCAGTTCTGCGGCACGCGACCACTAACTGTTACTAGGAGGTTGACCTGTTTGCTGATACTCTAAATTTTAAAAGTAACTAAATTTTATTTCTGAAAACTTCTTCTTGTGCTTCTAAAAAGAAGTACAAATAAAAATTTGAACACACAATTGTAATTAATTGTTGCTTTTAGCCGTACCTATTTACTTTTAAGCCATGTTGTCGTCGCTTTTAAGTAGAGTGATATTTAGGTTCAAAAAAACTTTATTCTCAATAAGACATGAGAACTTAAAAGCTAACATAATAAAAGATACTTGTTAATAGTCGTACAAGTCCGGTGAACAAAAGTTACAACCTAAATATAATGTTTAAATTACATTAATTAAAACTTAAAATATGTAATTGTAATTTTATTAATATTAATATTAATTATTAAGCATATAATTAAGCATTTGTAACCGGTGCCGAAACGTCGAGTAGAATGAAACAGAATGTAATGTTACGCGTTGAGCCCCATTTACAATATAAAATGTGTACATTACACAAAACCCATCCTGAAACACTCGAATGTACAATGAAACATTACATAAAACCGCTTCAAAAAAGTCCAGCCGTTTTAGAGAAAAGAGGTAATAAGTGAGTACACAAACATACATATATACTGTTACCCCCAAATTCATATACCATCTCCGTTCAGTCGTGGGTAAAAAAAGTTAATCCTTCTAGAATAAATACGGGATAAAAAAAAGTTTTTGAACATAAAAGCACACGAAACTTTTGGATACATGAGCGCATTAAAGCGTCCATTGGGGGCATTAAATTAAAGTTATAAACAAGGATACAAACTCGCTGCCGCAGTCTATGATGGCCTTCTCGCTGAGCTCGAGCAGGCGGCCCGAGCGACGCGCTAGCGCGCCCTCCACAGCGCCCGCCACCGCGAACGCGTAGCACGACTTGCACGTGTCCTGGACTGGGGGTATAACGTAGCGTCAGTGTCCACTACTATAGTCAGGGCCGGCCCTACCATAGGGCGAACGGAGCAGCCGCTCCAGGCGCCAAGACCCAGGGGGCGCCTCAGTGGTCCTGTGAGGAGTGCAGTGCCAACGAGCATGGCTGTTTTCAATCGACAAATTAGACACAGACTTAAGATGTTGTCGAGATCTTCTAAGTTCCATGCTTGCACGCATAACTGGTATGTATTAGGGGCAAGTAAGGGGGCGCCATAATTGGATCTCGCTCCATCCTAAAACTTGCCTCGGGCCGGCACTGACAATAGTGTTGAAAAATATCCGTTTAGCGCTAAGTCAACACTAAGGAACCTTAACAACCTCAACCTTAACCATTAGATCCGAGATTTTAACCTTAAGTGTTTAAGTCAAAAGTTTTTAGACCATTAATACTCACGAGCGTTTTAGGTTATATTGAAAGGCTTGTATTAAAACAGCAAATAACATGATAAAACTGAACAGAATAAATGAGTATGTAAGTACGAATAATTTCATGTAATGTAAGATATTCACGTACAGCGTACGGGACTGATGATGCCACTTTTACGCCAGTCGAATCGGGCAGGCAGACTGGCGACGTAGTCCTCCACCTCGTCGCGCGAGTATGGGAAGGGCAGGCCGGATCCTCCTCGCCGGTCCGGCACCGCTCCCTGATAGTTTCGTATCTCCACGTTAAGATGGTCCCCAAACGTGTTCAAGCTCATCTTGAAAGGAGCGCCTTGTCGGTTGCCCGCATTCACAAACCGAGAGCTCTGCACTAATAATTGTTTGCGAACAGCATCCTCCGTGTCATCTACGTATTGTCGGGAGAAGTCACGCTTGAAACTGAAATAAGATAAATCTTCATATTATTTAGGTTCAGTATTAGTAGCACCAAAGCCCCTTTAAAGGATTAAATTTTGAAATTTAGATTGACAAAGTTTTTCGACATTTGCAGTTTATTTAACTCGAGACATCCTCCTAGTCCGGGGGGAATTAACAGAATATCGGCTGTTTTTTCAAGATACAAGGGCATAATATTATGGCTCTTAGTGTTTTGTTGTCATGTCGCGTGACCAGCGCACCGTTCTAAAACACCATCGTATCGTGGGTCTCGATGCGGAAGCGTGAATTCTCTGAGGGGGTCGAGGAGCGCGATATTTTCGAGGTCGGCAACGTCTAGCGTCTGCAGGTGGTCGCAGGCGGCGTTGACGGCCGCAAGCGCGGCGGCCTCGTGCTGCTGCTCGCGCACCGCCACGTACCTGTGCTCATACCCATCGCAACCGGTACCCAGCACTGAGCTGTCTACCGACACAGTGTACCTGCAACAAAAATTAAATTCCGATTTCATCTCAGATTCTCCAAACAACAGGCTTTTCAGTGTTTGTAAGAAGTTAGAACTTAATAAATGAACTTTAATCATCTCCATCGGGTCATCGGGGGCTTGTAAAAAACAAATACCTTATGAGCCGCGTCGAGTTCGTCTCTGCAGCCACGTTCTTCGCGTCTCCACTATATAATAATGTGAATAAAGCATGCTCACTTGAGCGGGGTGGCGTAGTGTTGTGCAGTGCGCCGCAGCAACAGCTCGTGGTGGACGGTGAGCTCCTCGCCGCGTGCCGCGCCGTGCTCGCCGCTGCCACCGCGCTCCACGCGCCGCCACCGCTCCACGCGCTCGCCATTCACCTCGGAGTACCCTAAGGGCACATTCAACACATTATAGCGTATCTTGGCACGGGCTCCTTGCCTATTTGGATAGATATGGTTTATGCACCCCTTCTGTCTGTTGATGTGTGCTTGTATATAAAATTAGAGTGTGAATTGGTTGGAAGTTATTGTTGAAATGAATTCTTTATCGAATCAACTAGAACTTCTCTCAGCTTATTTTATTTCTACTTTAGAATTTCTCGATAATTTCGTACCATGATTCGTACGATTATTTGAGCCCTCCCAAAGCAACGCCCTAAGCCACACAGGACCTCCACAACCTATCTTGGTTTAGTTGTTGAATAACATTTTCGGTGAGTGTAAACATTAACTCAATTTTTAACAAAATTCGAAAATTAGGCTATGTATACGGGGAACGGGCTAGTGGTATCCGGCGTAAAACGAGATATAAGTAGAATGTACCTGTTCGATATACCTTACATGGAAGATGGCATTACTCTTCAATTTTACCGAGACTGTACCGTACCACCTTTGGCCACTATATATCATCCATCATGTAAATTCTAATTTAAAACTCACTCAACAGAAATAGATTAAAAAACATCAAAGTAATACTTAATTAATAAGAAGCAATCGGATGTGTCGTCCCGTCCGTTTGCGATGAAATATCTAAAGTACGTTAAAGTTATTTATTATTATTTTCTATAATAAATAATAATAAAAATATATATAATGCTTATGTAATAAATAGATACACTTAATTTATACTTTACATAAGAATATGCATAGATTTTTGGATATGTATGATTATTATTTATATGTATACATTGTATGTATATTAACCAAAGTAAACCCTTCTCTTGTTAGTTTAACTTCACACATTAGGTACTGGTACACCATCTTATATACAGTTATTTTTGAGACCGTATCAACAAAAAGCACAGACCTTGGGTCTATTTGGGTCACTGTATGACTTGCACCGTTTTTTATTCGACGTATACTTGGCTATAACCAAATTTGTATAATATTTGGTGTAAACCGAGGATATGATGAACGCAATAAATTAATACATAAAAAATAAATATAGATAAATACAGATATATATAGATATATATAGATATATATAGATATATATATAGATATATATAGATATATATAGATATATATAGATATATATGTATGTAAAACAGTTTTTCTTTTACAATCTGAAGATAATGATCATATTTTGCTTACCGTCAAATGAAAGCGCTTCTATTGGAGGCAGCGCAGGGTGTGCAGCTCTGTCCGCGGCGCAGGTGGGCCCGCTGAGAGTAGCTCGTACGCAGCGCACCACGTCTATCGGCCCCGTGCGGTCTATGCTCCTCTATGAGCACATACTCACACTTTAATGTTATAAGTACGTTATAGTACTGATTTTGATGTTTTAAAAGTAAACGGATTGTGATATTCGTAGCTGTAAACTTACTTCGAAAAGCTGGACGCGTCCATCAAAGAGTATTTGACGATATGTAGATGTTGCGCCACTGTGAAAGTCAACCCGCGATGCCCCAGTTTCTGCGTCCCACCTGTGATTTAAATATATATTTTGGCTAATGCCCTTTACTTATACATTACTAATTAAGCTCGCGACTTCGTTTGCGTGTACAGTCAGCAACAGGTTAGCGTTTATCCATTAGTACCTTTGTTTTATCCATGATATGAGAAGTCAAATTTGATGAATAAATAGTTCCGACCTGTATTCTGATGGCGTCCTGCTCCCCCACGCTCGATTTGCCGGGAGGCCCCCTGGACACGCTGGACAGGGAAGCGCTTGATGGTGCCTTAGAAAGGTCTTAATAATCACCACACATACGTAACTCAAACAATGCGCAGCTCACTTCCGCAACAAATAATTACAGGCACGATGCGCAACCGTAACGCGCAGAGATCTACGACAGGCTCGACGGGCGACACCTCGCCCACGCAACCCGCGAATCCGGCCTCACCCCTCAAAACCGGACAACCTTAATACACTAGTAATAAGGGCTGAATGGATTTGAGTACATTACTGTGTTGCTGACTGTACATTTTTATGGATGAATAGGTGTGCGTCCGATTGGTCTAGTTATTTCATTTTTACACAAGACTACTGTGAAACAGTATCAATAGATCAGTAAGCATCTGAGTTGCATCGCTTTTCACCACTAAATATTTGTAAAGGTATCTTTTTTATAAAGGTTGTATCTGTAAATTTGTAAAATAAATTAATCTATAATAAATATCGACATCTTGGTCAAATGCTAGTAAAATCCGTGTCAAAGGTGGTATGTTGTGTCAACTCACTTTAGAATGGACCATCCCATCTCTTCCCGCGGGTGTCGTAAAAGGCGATTAAGGAACAGAGCCATTGCGCTGAAGAGCTACATCACCTCTAAGTGGATTCGCTAACTCGCTTGGACAACGTGGCGTTTGAGGGCCATACATTTCTCATGCATTAGGAGGCCCATAAAGGGCCGATAAAAGGGCTGGAGACGGCCTATACAGAGACGGAGACGGAGCTATATTCTTAAAGAATTTTTTGGAACGAAGTTCCTTTCCTTTATGGTCGCGATTCTCGCGATCGTGTCAGTTCGTCGGTATTCGGTAAATTTCGGTATACACATACAGATTTTATTTCAAATTACATTCGGGGTTTAAAAAAATGCGTGAGGATCTTCGTTCCTGACGGGGGGTCCCCTGACCGCACACGTTTTTGCTCCAATTTCAGAACTTCTAATGTAATTGAGCTGTAATTTAGTGATCTCAATATCTAATCGTTGATGACAATGTAGTAACTATAAGGTTGATTTATTCTTTTTTTTTTTTTATAGACTAGTGGGCGGACGAGCAGGCGGTCCCACGTGATGGTAAGTGTTACCGCCGCCCATGGACACCTGCAACACCAGGGGGTATGCGGGCGCGCCGCCGACCTTGCAAAGTCCTATTTACAGCTCTCTTGAAGAACCCCATACACGGTCAGACTTGCGACAGACAGACTTGCAGCACAGACTTGCGTCTTACTGGGGTTGAAATCCACTAGGTTCAGAGAACCCCAAATCGAGACTAGATCTAAAGAGTCTTCGATTTCAGACACAAGCCTGGCGCGACTCTCTTCCACTTCGACCCGAGGGATGTTGGCGCGGCCCCTGTACAAGGCGTCACCAGTACTGTCATCCGCATAGCAAGGTATGTCACCAATTTGCAACAGGTCCTTGATATGCAGAAGGAACAGAGTTGGGGACAGCACGGAGCCTTGCGGGACGCCAGCGTTAATAGACATGGTGTCGGAGCAGCTACCATCGATAACGACTCTGATGCTCCGTCCAGTCAGGAAACTGGCAACCCATTCGCATAATCCCTCGGGTATCCCGAAAGATGGTAACTTGGAAAGCAGAGATTTGTGCCATACCCGGTCAAAAGCTTTCGCAATGTCTAGGCCTACAGCTAGAGCCTCGCCTCTACTCTCAATGGCGTGAGCCCAGCGGTGTGTTAAATACGCTAAAAGATTACCAGCCGAGCGATTATGGCGAAATCCATATTGACGGTCGCTAATCAGTTGGTGATCCTCTAGGTACCCAAAGAGCTGTGTGTTTATGACACGCTCCATCACCTTGGAGAGGAGGGAGGTGATCGCTATTGGCCTGTAGTTGGCCGGGTCTGTGCGGTCACCCTTTTTAGGTAAAGGGTGAACATGAGATACCTTCCATGCTGCCGGGAAGTTTTTTGTGGAGTATGAGAGTCTAAAGAGTCGCGTAAGCACCGGAGACAACTCGGGAGCGCATAATTTGAGCACCACTGCAGGAATACCATCTGGCCCACTCGACTTTCGGATATCAAGAGTTGCTAGAGCTCGCCGGACTTCACGCTGCGTGAAACAGATTTCCGGCATGGAGCTTGTGCATCTCGAGATAGACGGTGGTGATGCACCTCTATCGTCCAGAGTCGAGTTCGAGGCAAAAAGATAGCCCAGGAGATCTTTAAAACTTATGTTACTTTATTTAACTCGTACAAATTAAAGCCAACTTCTTTAACAAATAATAGTAACTGTTTATTGGAATATGTAGGTACATTAAGCATTCAAAAGTGTAACACATGTTTTAAATCATAAACTTTATGAAATCTTACTCGGATAATCGTGTAAATGATTAGTACATATTTTGAAGATAAATATTGTTTACGGTCATCACTAGTGTAATCTTGTATTGTATTTATTATAAAAAGTATATTGTGTAAAGCATATATGGGCTACAACCAGCCCGCGGGCCGGATCCGGCCCGCTGTAAGATATGATCCGGCCCGCGAGACATTTTGAAAAAACCCAATTAAAAAAATATTACATTAGGTACTTATACTCACGGGAGTGACAGTGAGGCGGCAAACATCAAATCCTTTGATGTTTGCCGCCTCACTCTTTGATAATCGCCGCCACTCGGCTTGCTCGATCAAATTCTTTGAGGTTTGCCGCCTCACGGGCGACACATCAAAAGATTTATTGCTTCTCAATTATTCTAAACTAGTTAATTCCAGATTATTCCTTCATTTTGCCTATATAAGCGGGTGGATGGCCCGAACGTTAGTTCAGTTCTATTTGAGCTACCGAGGTGATAACTTGGACAAGCGATATCCTAGCGAACTGCTCGAGCCGTCAACTTGCTTTGTGACTTTGTGTGCATCTTGAGTGGTTACTAACTATAGTTTGTTATTAAGTTTATTGAACGAAAAGTAAACAAAAATGATGTCTGGTGGAAAGAAACGAAAAGTAGATACAGAGGGTCGCCAGTTTCAAGAAAAATGGACTGAAGAATTCTTTTTTATCTTGCACAATGGTAAGCCTATTTGTTTGCTGTGTAATGAATCCATTTCAGTAATGAAAGAATTCAATATAAAGAGGCATTACTCAACTAAGCATGCTACGCTGCACTCACTGACAGGACAATTAAGAACAGACAAAATCCAGAAGCTTACCGCAAATTTGGAAAAACAGCAACAAATGTTTCATAAACAAAGAACACAACTTGATAATGTTGTGACAGCTAGTTTTATAGTTAGCTCAAAATTGGCAAAGGCATTAAAACCATTTGCCGAAGGAGAATTTATCAAGGAGTGTATGTTAGAAGTTTGCGGTATTTTGTGTCCTGAAAAGAAAAATGAATTTGAAAAAATTAGTTTGTCAAGACGAACTGTTGTTCGACGTATAGAAATGATGGCTAATGATATAAAAACAACATTGACTGACCGTATGGCTGGTTTTGAATCATTTTCCATAGCATTAGACGAGAGCACCGATTTGTCTGACACAGCTCAACTGGCTATATTTATTCGAGGTGTTGATAAGGAGTTCACTGTTACTGAGGAATTGCTTGCTTTACAGCCGCTAAAAGGAACCACTACAGGAGAGGATATTTTTATTGAAGTTCAAAAGGTATTCACAAGTTTTGGCTTGCCATGGTCAAAATTAATTGGAGTATGCACTGATGGTGCACCTTCTATGGTCGGCTTACGTAAAGGTTTCATCGGAATTTTGAATGAAAAAGCAACAGAATTAAATGTGCAAAAAGATGATTTGATAGTCCTTCATTGCATTATCCACCAACAGAACTTGTGTTCTAAGTCCATTCGACTCCAGAATGTTATGAATGTGGTAGTAAAAACCATCAACTTTATTCGATCCCGAGGGCTTAACCATCGTCAGTTCAAGGCGGTTTTGGATGAAATATCAGCTGAATATAACGACGTAACATATTATTGTGAAGTCAGATGGCTGAGCAAAAGAAAAATGTTGAAACGGTTTTACGAGCTTAGAAATGAGATAGCAGACTTTATGAAAATAAAAGATAAACCACTATCTGAATTAAGTGACCCAAAATGGATATGTGACTTAGCATTTCTGGTCGATCTTACAGGCTATTTGAATGATTTAAATTTGAAACTTCAAAAACAAGGACAGTTAGTAAATGATTTGTACAGCCATTTGAAAGCGTTTCAGATCAAACTACGCTTGTGGGAGTCACAGATGCTGTCTGGTAAGTTACCATTTCAACACGCTCTCTGCGTATGAAAATATTGCTTATGCTCAATATGCTGAAGAACTCAAGTTACTGTCGAAACAATTTTCGAACAGATTTAGCGACTTCAAAAACATGGAAGACTGTTTCAGTTTATTTGCTACCCCTCCAAAATATAATGTACAAAATGCTCCAATACACTTACAAATGGAGTTGATCGAGATTCAAGAAAACTCACTTCTAAAAACCAAATTTGAAGACGTAGTTGTGCGATTTCTACAAAAAATACCTAGAAAAAGACAATTTTCCGCAGCTTAGAAAATTCGCAAGAAGATTGATTTGTGCGTTTAGCAGTACTTATAAATGCGAACAGTTCTTTTCATTGATGAAAGTTAATAAATCAACACATCGTACAAGACTGACTGACGATAATTTGGAAAATTCTTTACGTCTTTGTATCAGTGGAATTAATCCAAATATCGATGGATTAGTTTCCCAACTTCAAGCTCAAGTGTCTCATTGATTTCGGTGTATTTAACTTTCGTAGTTTATAACAATTGCAAATTTAACGATTTAATTATAATGTACCATTTTTTTAAATTTCATTTTGTTATTTTAATAAATTGTACTATAATAACATTGTCGTATTATTTCATGTCTAATATCTATCGCAAAAAATATTATCACTACTTTAAAATGCACTAAGTACTTTTAAACGCGGCCCGCGAACGTATTTGCACGCTAAAGTTTGGCCCTCAACATGTCAAAGGTTGTCCATACCTGGTGTAAAGCCTTCTTACAAATTTTAGGATTGCATTTTGACTCGACTAAAAAATAATAGTGTTTTTAGAATTTCCATAAAACAAGCAATTTTTTAGAAAGGAAATGGTGTTCATATGAAAGCTATTTTTTTTTCTTTGATTTCTTTATACTTTTGGTATAGATATTTCAAAGTAGTTTCGCTTAATTAAAATTTTTCTCGTTTCATTTTTTACTTTAGAGGTGATGTTCGATGTGCGATGTGCGATGTGCGATGGGGCCATCGAATTACTGTTTAGATCTGGATATAATAAATAAATAGTGATGAATAATAATAAATAAACAAGTAGATATAAATCATATAAAATTATAAACATATTTTTATAACTTGTTGACATTTTTGTAAAACTTTAGACGTAAGATTGTTGTATACGTTTATAATTATAATTATTGTGTGGTGTTGGGGCGGGACATGCTGTCGCTATACAAATTGTAAACATGACAACTTTATAACCTATGTTAAACAATAAAATTGTTTGATTTGAACTCTAGACAATTTTTCGGATTTCATTGACGATTTCAAAATTAATTTCAAACTTATTAATTTCTTTGTTAACTTATTACAAATAACATTGTAAAACAATACCGAAGTCTCTGCAGCTTCCGCTCTCCACTCGCGTGGGCGTTAATAAATGTAAATATTTTTTCAACCATTACGGAAGCCAAAACACTAACATATAAGCAGTGAAACATGAAATGTTTTGCAAACGCAAAAAACTTGGCATTAGAGGTACGTATTTAAAATCTTCGAGTCTCTTTGAAAAAAAAAAGTACAAAATTCATTTGTGTAACAACAGAATAACATATTGTACACATGTTAGAACAGTATCGCATTACGTTGACTGAACCATTTCACAATGTGATTTATTTTGATGAAATGATAAAATTACTGCTAAAATGCGTGATTAGTTCTGCGCATGCCGGAGTTAAAGCTAGATGCACGATGACGTCTTCTTATCGTATTCAGTGACGTGAACTCAAGCAATGTTATAACTCCGACAATGGCGGACGTGGTGCACACGCGTCCGCGCACTTTAAGCTGTTTCCTGATAAGGGACTGTTACCGACCATACAGTGTAGGGTTCCGTGTAGTCAGCCTTAGGCACTGTCAGTTTCGCTGCGATTCGCAAGGAGCGGTCGAAGCGCGGCCGTGACGGTTTGAACCTTTCATCTTCCGCGGGCGGTTCGTCGTCATCCTCATATTTAGTTGGAGAACGAGGGCGGGGTGGAGGCGCCAGGAGAGTGTCATCACTGAATACCGGGATGACGGCCGGCGGCAGCTCTGGCGTCCTCGGCGTCTGCTCTCGGAACAGCTCCACTAATCGACGAGATATCTCTATAACACATGCAAGCCATTACAAGTGTGTGAGGCGTATTATTATGCAGAATACAAGGTCAGCGGCCAGAACCTGTACCGATATGCGGGCTGGCTCTGTTTGAGTGAAAATATTTAAGGAAACATTCTTTTGCTTTCGATTATTCACGCTGGGAACTTGCTTTCTTTATGTTAGTATCTCTTTATTCCTCCTATTCCTCTGAACACCAGTGAATTTAGTATGAAGAAAAGCAGGTCTGACGATTGGATGATGTCTGATGACACTATCTTGTTAATTAATTACCATATAAAAACATTGCATTAAAAACAAGTTATTATTACGCGCATTTTTACTCACCGGAAGTTTGAAGCCTAGGAGAGGCTGCAGGTCTCACTCGAGTTGTCGTAGGTTTTTCATTTTTATGAGGTCGACTGCGCTCTGGGTTGGTCGTCAATGTGGGGTGCTTTGGTCTCTCTCTGATATTATAATCGACATATGTTATAATGTTATCCCGATTCTTTTCTATGTTTTTATAATTGTCAGTTGTTTTTGGGATGGGTGGCAGTAGAAGCGAAGAGGGTGGATTGCGTTCTCTGTGAGTATCAGTGAGGGGCCTGCGCGGCGGCGGACGATTGCGAGAGCCCCCATGAGCCTCGTACGTTTCTACATGTCGTCCCTCCGACACCGTGTTGTTCTCACTTACACCACATTCTGCAACGAATCATTATGAAATTCGATGGACATATAGTTTGATAGGTTTAATACTAAATGGGCTAATACGATCTGGATTAATGCCCGATTCCCTAAACAATTTTAAGTACTATGTGTAATGTGAGAGGATGTTACCTGGGGACGCGTCGCTATGATCGCGCACAACTAACGGTAGAACCAGCAACGGCAGCGACACCGACTTCCCGCTCTCACCTGCACCACGAACACATACATTAGCCTAATAACTAAAGTATATTTTTCATGTTACTTTTGAGGTACATACGAATAAAGAAATAAAATAACAATAAACAGATCCTAGTAATTACTAAACATTCATTATATATTCAAATAAAACAATATAGTTCCTACTGCATTTACTACCGCCTTCATAATGGAGAATGTTCTGAAGAACTGTTCAATCTGATGTCAGCTTCGAATTTTTGTCATCGCACCTCTCGTCGCCGATCCATGGCTGGCGATCCATCTCTACTTCCTGACAAAGAGTTACTGCGTACAGTGCTATCTTCAAGACACTTAGCCGCGAACTCGCAAGTTGTGGAACGAAATGTCTACCATCTTTTTTTTTTAAAAATAGGAGTGCTCGGCTTTCTCGAGTAGGCGGGCAGGTGATATACATACCCACTGGTAAGTTCAGAGGGATTGGATGTGATGACCAGTTGCCACGCTCATCACTTTCCGCTTCCACCACCTTTTGCGCTGAATCTGCAATAATAATATTAATAAATCCATTTATTTAAGACTATTTCATCCGAAAAATTGTTAGTAGAAAAAACTTAAAACTATGTTAGTAAAATATAAATAAATAAAATTAAATTAAACTTAAAAAATTAATGATTCTGCGAACGGGTTGTCAGTTTCCTGACTGGACGAAGCATCAGAGTCGTTATCGATGGCAGCTGCTCCGACACCATGTCTATTAATGATTCTGCGAACGGGTTGTCAGTTTCCTGACTGGACGAAGCATCAGAGTCGTTATCGATGGCAGCTGCTCCGACACCATGTCTATTAATGATTCTGCGAACGGGTTGTCAGTTTCCTGACTGGACGAAGCATCAGAGTCGTTATCGATGGCAGCTGCTCCGACACCATGTCTATTAATGATTCTGCGAACGGGTTGTCAGTTTCCTGACTGGACGAAGCATCAGAGTCGTTATCGATGGCAGCTGCTCCGACACCATGTCTATTAATGATTCTGCGAACGGGTTGTCAGTTTCCTGACTGGACGAAGCATCAGAGTCGTTATCGATGGCAGCTGCTCCGACACCATGTCTATTAATGATTCTGCGAACGGGTTGTCAGTTTCCTGACTGGACGAAGCATCAGAGTCGTTATCGATGGCAGCTGCTCCGACACCATGTCTATTAATGATTCTGCGAACGGGTTGTCAGTTTCCTGACTGGACGAAGCATCAGAGTCGTTATCGATGGCAGCTGCTCCGACACCATGTCTATTAATGATTCTGCGAACGGGTTGTCAGTTTCCTGACTGGACGAAGCATCAGAGTCGTTATCGATGGCAGCTGCTCCGACACCATGTCTATTAATGATTCTGCGAACGGGTTGTCAGTTTCCTGACTGGACGAAGCATCAGAGTCGTTATCGATGGCAGCTGCTCCGACACCATGTCTATTAATGATTCTGCGAACGGGTTGTCAGTTTCCTGACTGGACGAAGCATCAGAGTCGTTATCGATGGCAGCTGCTCCGACACCATGTCTATTAATGATTCTGCGAACGGGTTGTCAGTTTCCTGACTGGACGAAGCATCAGAGTCGTTATCGATGGCAGCTGCTCCGACACCATGTCTATTAATGATTCTGCGAACGGGTTGTCAGTTTCCTGACTGGACGAAGCATCAGAGTCGTTATCGATGGCAGCTGCTCCGACACCATGTCTATTAATGATTCTGCGAACGGGTTGTCAGTTTCCTGACTGGACGAAGCATCAGAGTCGTTATCGATGGCAGCTGCTCCGACACCATGTCTATTAATGATTCTGCGAACGGGTTGTCAGTTTCCTGACTGGACGAAGCATCAGAGTCGTTATCGATGGCAGCTGCTCCGACACCATGTCTATTAATGATTCTGCGAACGGGTTGTCAGTTTCCTGACTGGACGAAGCATCAGAGTCGTTATCGATGGCAGCTGCTCCGACACCATGTCTATTAATGATTCTGCGAACGGGTTGTCAGTTTCCTGACTGGACGAAGCATCAGAGTCGTTATCGATGGCAGCTGCTCCGACACCATGTCTATTAATGATTCTGCGAACGGGTTGTCAGTTTCCTGACTGGACGAAGCATCAGAGTCGTTATCGATGGCAGCTGCTCCGACACCATGTCTATTAATGATTCTGCGAACGGGTTGTCAGTTTCCTGACTGGATGAAGCATCAGAGTCGTTATCGATGGCAGCTGCTCCGACACCATGTCTATTAATGATTCTGCGAACGGGTTGTCAGTTTCCTGACTGGACGAAGCATCAGAGTCGTTATCGATGGCAGCTGCTCCGACACCATGTCTATTAATGATTCTGCGAACGGGTTGTCAGTTTCCTGACTGGACGAAGCATCAGAGTCGTTATCGATGGCAGCTGCTCCGACACCATGTCTATTAATGATTCTGCGAACGGGTTGTCAGTTTCCTGACTGGACGAAGCATCAGAGTCGTTATCGATGGCAGCTGCTCCGACACCATGTCTATTAATGATTCTGCGAACGGGTTGTCAGTTTCCTGACTGGACGAAGCATCAGAGTCGTTATCGATGGCAGCTGCTCCGACACCATGTCTATTAATGATTCTGCGAACGGGTTGTCAGTTTCCTGACTGGACGAAGCATCAGAGTCGTTATCGATGGCAGCTGCTCCGACACCATGTCTATTAATGATTCTGCGAACGGGTTGTCAGTTTCCTGACTGGACGAAGCATCAGAGTCGTTATCGATGGCAGCTGCTCCGACACCATGTCTATTAATGATTCTGCGAACGGGTTGTCAGTTTCCTGACTGGACGAAGCATCAGAGTCGTTATCGATGGCAGCTGCTCCGACACCATGTCTATTAATGATTCTGCGAACGGGTTGTCAGTTTCCTGACTGGACGAAGCATCAGAGTCGTTATCGATGGCAGCTGCTCCGACACCATGTCTATTAATGATTCTGCGAACGGGTTGTCAGTTTCCTGACTGGACGAAGCATCAGAGTCGTTATCGATGGCAGCTGCTCCGACACCATGTCTATTAATGATTCTGCGAACGGGTTGTCAGTTTCCTGACTGGACGAAGCATCAGAGTCGTTATCGATGGCAGCTGCTCCGACACCATGTCTATTAATGATTCTGCGAACGGGTTGTCAGTTTCCTGACTGGACGAAGCATCAGAGTCGTTATCGATGGCAGCTGCTCCGACACCATGTCTATTAATGATTCTGCGAACGGGTTGTCAGTTTCCTGACTGGACGAAGCATCAGAGTCGTTATCGATGGCAGCTGCTCCGACACCATGTCTATTAATGATTCTGCGAACGGGTTGTCAGTTTCCTGACTGGACGAAGCATCAGAGTCGTTATCGATGGCAGCTGCTCCGACACCATGTCTATTAATGATTCTGCGAACGGGTTGTCAGTTTCCTGACTGGACGAAGCATCAGAGTCGTTATCGATGGCAGCTGCTCCGACACCATGTCTATTAATGATTCTGCGAACGGGTTGTCAGTTTCCTGACTGGACGAAGCATCAGAGTCGTTATCGATGGCAGCTGCTCCGACACCATGTCTATTAATGATTCTGCGAACGGGTTGTCAGTTTCCTGACTGGACGAAGCATCAGAGTCGTTATCGATGGCAGCTGCTCCGACACCATGTCTATTAATGATTCTGCGAACGGGTTGTCAGTTTCCTGACTGGACGAAGCATCAGAGTCGTTATCGATGGCAGCTGCTCCGACACCATGTCTATTAATGATTCTGCGAACGGGTTGTCAGTTTCCTGACTGGACGAAGCATCAGAGTCGTTATCGATGGCAGCTGCTCCGACACCATGTCTATTAATGATTCTGCGAACGGGTTGTCAGTTTCCTGACTGGACGAAGCATCAGAGTCGTTATCGATGGCAGCTGCTCCGACACCATGTCTATTAATGATTCTGCGAACGGGTTGTCAGTTTCCTGACTGGACGAAGCATCAGAGTCGTTATCGATGGCAGCTGCTCCGACACCATGTCTATTAATGATTCTGCGAACGGGTTGTCAGTTTCCTGACTGGACGAAGCATCAGAGTCGTTATCGATGGCAGCTGCTCCGACACCATGTCTATTAATGATTCTGCGAACGGGTTGTCAGTTTCCTGACTGGACGAAGCATCAGAGTCGTTATCGATGGCAGCTGCTCCGACACCATGTCTATTAATGATTCTGCGAACGGGTTGTCAGTTTCCTGACTGGACGAAGCATCAGAGTCGTTATCGATGGCAGCTGCTCCGACACCATGTCTATTAATGCTGGCGTTCCGCAAGGCTCTGTGCTGTCCCCAATTCTGTTACTTCTGCATATCAAATTGGTGGCATATGATGCTATGCAGATGACAGCACTGGGGACGCTTTGTACAGGGGCCGCACCAAAATGACTTGCAAAAAGCTCGGTGTGCTGAACAGAGCGAAGCGGTACTTCACCCCTGAGTAACTCCTAATGCTCTACAAAGCTCGATGGAGAAGTGAGGCGACCTTTTTACGAATTATGGAATGAAAACCGTTAGTGCGCACCTCCGCGAACATGCCAGCCGCGCTGTAATGCCGCGGCAGTCCCACAAGCATCCTGAAGACGTTGTTACACTGTGCTCGCAGGCCGTTGTAGGCTTCTTGCTGCTAGCCGCTCTGCTAATTTAACATTTAAATTTTTTTCTTCAAAAATAGATACATCCACGGGTCACGTGCCACCGTTTTTGAAAACTATGGCACGTGAGGTGGCACGGGGACCTTCACGTTTATACAAACTATATATCGTTGTGTCGAACCTGTAACCCCTACAACTTTTATCTAAAACGTACATACAATAGCGTAATCTCCCTCGGAGTGTCGCTGACTTCGGTCTTTTTTTGTTAGTATACTTGTCACGTATCTATTATTTATTATTGTTCATCAGTAGCTATTATATTGAGTAGATACCGAATGTTATTTTCAGTCTCTTGTTTTTAGTATTCCTGCGGTTTTAGTGAAAAAAACTTTTATTATATTGTGTTTTTATTATTATAATATTATTTATATAACTTAAATTGTGTGTTATATTTACCGTTAATAAATATTTATATTCCACTAAAATCCAAATTGTCCAAAATGTAAACAAACATGGCGGCCTGATGATTGTTTACATATTGTTTACTTGATTCATCGGGATTGCAAGTTTGCCTTAGATTTAAAAATAATGTTGAGATATTTCGTTGATTTAAGGCTGTGTCAATTGCCTCAGGCCGCCATATCTATTTACATTGTCACCAATTGGATTTGAACGAAATAATATATTTCTTTTACCAGTTAAAAACTTCAACCAGCGGTGATCGGCTGCGGCACGGGCGGCGCGCTCCACGCCGCCCTCGCGCGTGGCCACCTCCGATAACAACTCCTCATTCAATTCAAACTGCAAACTCTCTGCTAACGAGCTCGCCACCTGTGCTGACACTGTGCACAGTAATCCTAAAAACAGAATAAAATAAATCTTATAAAATTATGTATTTTCATTTGTGTGCCGCAATTAGGGGCTGGGGGGTGGGGGGTGCACGTTACAACCTACAACTGCTGGGCGCACTCGACTTACCAAGTTACCCGTCGTTCACAGAAGACTACCGTAAAATGTTTTGTATTTCCCATTTTGTCCTATTCTCACAATGTTAATTTCGGTAGTGAATGAGATATGCCAGAGTTCATTTCCATTCTATCCTATCCTTTTTCCTATCAGGCCCCATTTTCCCACCCTTTTCTCCAATTCCACTCTGAAATTTCCAAAGGTAGGACGTATGTCTATGTACAACAGTGTCCGCTTACCACCAGATGGACGGCTTGCTTGCCTAGCATCTTTTATTTAAAACAAAATGGGTAACTAGTTCAGTACAGTGTTACATTTTTTGCTACGCCCAGTAGAGTGACGTGTCAGTGCGTCACGTGATAAAGTATATACCTAACAACCGAAATGGGTTCACCCATGTCCGTGAAGTTACGAGTTCAAACTCAGATGACGAACATTTTTTTACTTAATACCACTAGCTCGGAGACAAAGAAAACCGGCAAAGAAATTGAAAGGGCGTATTACGTGATATTATTGCACTCTAACGGTGTTATCTAACTCCAAACTCTCTTCTCCTCTTCCATTTCTTCAGGTGTATTATTCTTTACCTTTCTTTACGTTTTTTTTTTATTATAGCAACGTTTAAGCCTTTTATGTATACCTACTTAAATGTATATTTGTGGAGATTTTAAATGGCATGACCACTAATTTCTATTTCTCGTTATATTGCTTCAATAATATTTTAACATGTTTGTAATCTTCCTTAAAAATAAAATAGTTTATATATAAATAAAAATAGATACATGTACTATAAAAAGACTTTTCTTTTAAAAAAATTACCACATCTCAATTTTTTGGAAATATCTCTGAGAAATTTCAACAATATCTATTGTTAATGTTATAAGATTCATAAGTTATGGACCTGTGAGCTGTGAAAGAAGGACGAAGGGACAGTTTCTTTGGAACTTTGAAAATAATGAATTTAATAATGGCTAGTCTAAAATTCGAATAAATACAAACTTAAATTACAGCCTTTGCAGCTTAATTTATCTACTTACTGGGCGTCTGGATGGCAGCAACTGCAAATACAATGTAGCAAAAGAAACCTGTACTTACAATAAAATATGTTTATTTTACTGCTAAAACGAATAAACTAAAAATATACAGCTATTTACTTACTTTACTTTTTAAATATTGCTCAATTTTATGACATTTATATTGATTACGTAATTACAATGTATAAACAATTTATTCTCCTGCCAAAGAGACCTATTTGGATCTAGCGGAGTTTGAAATTAGACGACACAATTAGAGCAATAATAACTCGTTTGCGAACGCTCGGTTGATAAATGCTTTAGATAATAGTTGCAGAATGCGCTAATGTAAGTGATGTATTATCACTCGTGTGTTAGTGTCTCACCGAGCAGGGCGAGCGCGGTGAGGGCGCTGCTTGTCGCGAGAGCTCGCGTGCCGCGCGCACGGACCGTCCTCATGACTCCACTGATGCTGATCCACTCAGTAGACACGCACTTGCGACTTGTGTAAACAGCGAGAATGCGACGTCTCACTTGCGTGTCGATCACTCTTTTCCACAATGTGTTCTAATGCAACCGCCTAACTCCGGAGGAGCGTCTTCAAATCGTCTCCCCCCTCACAAAATCTGCACACTGTCCTTACCGAAATATAACAATGACCTTGAACCTTGAAAATGTCACAAATATACCAAATCCTTATTAATAACAAAGACATTATTTTATTACATTATATATTTTATTATCAATTTATTGCTTTAACTAGTATTATTTTTTTTATAAATATCTGCGAACTAACTAATCTTCATAGTTCAAGGCGAAAACTCCATAAGGTCAGTAGGTCATGTATTGTTATTTATACATCCTTTCTTAATAATATTATAAATGCGAAAGTTGTTCTGTTTGTTTGTTACGTAGTAACCTAATAACTCTGTAACCTATCAACTGACACACCGTGGCCACCGGTGGCGCTTCAAATGGAAATCAGCGTCGCAATTCACGCTGCGACATAAAATACCTATGTTGAGTTTGTGCCGAATGATACTTCATTTGATGTTCTATTTTATTTGTCTAGTCTATATGCTATTCCTCAGGGCTTGTGGTAACCGCTTTATTATCCCGTAGTCGCCTTTTAAAAGACCCACGGGGGCCACGGGGAGAGATGGGGTGGTGCTATTTTATAGAACCCTGAGGAACTTCCCCGCTTGGTCAGCGTGGCCTTTAAGGCGTAACATCCCTCGTGCACGTGACAACTTGCAGGACGAGGCCCGCGCGCAGCCGTTGGCACTGAAGGGGCGGTTGCATTGCATTTGTTATTCATATTATGTTTGTAGTTGTCAATGAAATCGTTATCATTCTGTATTTCTTTCCAATCGCTGTGTATTCCATGAGGACAAAACCGCGGGCAGCAGTTAGTGTCAATATAAAATTATATTCGTAGGTATGTTGCCTATGTCAGTAGACTTATTTTAATCTATTTAAAGACAGGCTGCCTGATAATCCGTCAATAATAACTGGCATTCAATACAAATTTTCAATTTGTTAACTTTCAGAATGTAACCTTTGCACTTGGGCAGGTCGAGCTGATAGCACGTGTAATTACATGAAAAGGTTAAAGGCATGTTTCATTAAAATCGGTGCAATGTTTCACATGAATTGACTTGAAGTCGTGCTCACACGACCGGTAACTATAAAAAAAACTATAAAAACAGTTCTATATATTTTTTTTCTCGTACTACTAGTACGAGCATCAGTGGTTATAAGGAAAGAAACTTGTAGAAATATAACAGAATGTGTGATACTGATGACACTGATTACTGAAAACAGAAGAAATAATTAAATGAGCAACAGAAAATATAGAGCGGGACAAAGCGATGCGCGAAGAAGGTGCGATATTTAGGTTCTCCGGTGGCAACAGAGAAAGAGGCTCCGTTCGACTTGGTGATGGCATTCTTAGTAATTTAAAATTATTTACTGCACATTCAAAAATAGGTTGTTTTTTTATCGTGGATTGCTTCTCATTTAGTTTCTCACTGCAACTCGTTTAAATACAAGTCAAAAATAAAAAAAACTAATGTGACATGTTGTTTTGCAATAAAATATTAGGTAATTATATGTTTGATAAATTTAAATGAACCTTAACCTTAACAAGCATGTTTAAAAACATATAATTAGTAATAAATAAATAACCCTAGTTTTAGTTAATAACACTTTAACGGCCCACAATAGGACTCCCTGTCGTAGGTCAAGAAACAAATGACGACGAACACAACCAACATCCAAATTAAATATAAAAACATTTTTTAAACAAATGTTTGTTATACATTATTCTTCCCAGTAGGTATCGAACCTAGAACTTTCATATGAAGTTAATGAGGCGGACAATTGGTGACTAAAGTAGGATAATGGAATTATATCAATACCAGTACGTGACGTCTCACTACAAGCCTCCCAATCCCAACCATCATGAATGTCAAATTGGATTTTTGTCCCAATCGTCCCCACTGGGAGCGGAGCAGGTGGTAACGAGTGCGAATAGACCATATCAACCACTCACCAATTGCAATCGTAAAAGGGTTTCGAATCTTTTTCCACCACGAGGACCCTTGTTATTAGGTAAATATGCTTTATTATAAAGGGTACTTCCGGACTGTAAGCGAAGCCTTGAACCAAGGGTTCTGTTCATTACCTACAGACATACATATATATCTGTTACATGAGATAACAGACATAACATTATGTTTTTTTGGTAAAAACAAATTTGTGATTTGAAAATTGGATCATAACTCAAAAAAGTTGTTTTTTTTGCAAAAAAGAATCGTTATTGATATGAATTCAGAATAATGAATATATTCCATGCGTAGTTTTGAACCTCGCCAAAAGTTCGGACACGCCTGAATATAATATTATTAATCTGTTTTCCTACTGTGATATTGTATTCATTTATGCACATATCAAAATGCTCTTGACTTCTTTATGACATCACCCATTTGCCAATCTATCTGTAACAATCAAAATTCTATGAATTGAATAGGTATCACCAAGTTACTTGACATTTAAAGACAATACTCGTAAGTAAAGTTATTTCGCATGGTTTAAACCTTACGAATAGCAGTTAACTGATGATATTTGTCATAACTTAAACAAATACTTCGCCGGTTGGCACTAAATTTGATATCTGATTTTTTATTAATAACATTTGTAGGCGTTGTTTTCCAGGATTAAAGATTTTTTGCAAATATTATTCAATACTATGTGTACAGGAATAGGAGATATATCTATATAGGCTGTGTCAGAACCAATTCCGAAGCTTGAAACTATGGATTCTGTTAAGAATTCTTAGTTTATGAGGTGTAAATTATAGGAAACTGTTGTTTGCAATATTTTTTCACATGTCTAAGGTATTTAAGGGTGAATTTTATAAAAAAGCAAGATGTTTCGGTGTCGCATGATTTAAATGACAGAAGTGAATAGAATTTCCTTATGCGAGATGTTGCTAAAACGAAATGAAATCGATTCATTTCTGAAGAGATTGGTAAGAGGCGATAAGAAGTGGATCACCTACAATAACAATCTTCGAAAACAATTTGCGTCTAAACGAAGTGAGCCATCACGAATAGTCCCAAAGCTAGGCCCCACTGCGAACAAAGTCATATTATGTGTATGGTGGGACTGGATGATCTTCGTGTATTAGGAGCTATTGCCACATGGCCAAACGATTAATTGTGATGTATACTGTCAGCAATTAGTAAAATTGAAATAAGTACCTACTTGAAGAAAAACGCACAGAATTAATGAATAGAAAAAGTAAAGTTGTCTATCACGACAATGCTCGACCGCATACATCTTTGATGGCTGAACAAAAATTGATGCACCTTGGCTGGGACGTTTTAATGCATCTTTCATACAGTCCAAACATAGCACCTTTGTATTATTATTTATTCCGCTCTTTATAAAATTCTCTAAATAGAGTAAAATTACATTCAAGAGAAGCCTGTATATACCATTTAAATCATTTTTTGCTCAGAAACACCAAAATATTTATAGCAATGCGATAATTGCTCTGCCAGAATAATGGCGGAAGAATTAAATGGACAATATTCCGTTCAGTAAATATTTATCTAATACAAAAAAAGTATACAATTCTTTTTAGTTTTATTCGTTGGTGCACTGCCCCGATAAATGAAGAAATTTATTTATATTCCTATATAATATAACTGTATAATAATAATATAACAACCTGAATTGAAAACTTCCTTTGGTCTTTGTTACCTAGCCGGACGTTTTAGATCGAATAAGTTAAACTTGAAAGACTTATGAAGAAGAGATGGATGGTATCGAGATTTTCAGGACAACAATGACTCTGAAGAGGTTTCAATTTGTGCAAAATCAAAAATTGTTTACGGTTTGACGAAAAGAACATTCGTGAAGAACGAAAAAAATGATAATTTCTCTGTTATTATTTAAATATTATGAACCTGTTATGTTCATAATTCCTTCTTGTACAAAAATATTGCTATTAGATTTTATCAGGCGCGCATCACCCCAATGATTCTCACGATAACTTAAAATACTTAGATCGGGATAAAAAGTATCCTATGAGTTGAACCAGGACATAAACTATCGCTGTAATTAGTTTCAATAAGATCATTCAATGATTTTTATGTAACGACTGATATGCGTACCTATATGCGTATTTAATGATAAGTCCCTCAAGAATATTATAATCGACCGGGATAAAATGTACCCTAAATGTTAACCCAGGTTATGAGCTAAATTGTGTCAAGTTTCAATAAATTCTGTTCAGTGGCTATTCGACTATGCGTCTTCAGACAGACAGACAGTTAAAAAAATGGCTGTCTTGGACTCTGTATCGTTCATAATTTATGAAATTCATAATTTTTTTAATAGTTGTAGCATACTTTGTGAATGTTTAAAAAACTATTATCTATTTAAAAAATGTTTCATGTACAGACACAGCTCTGTTACCATTTTATTATATGTTTAAATACCTAGATTTTTTTTTATAGCCGAGTGAGCGGACGAGCAAGCGGTCCCACGTGATGGTAAGTGTTACCACCGCTCATGGAATCCTGTAATTCCTACATAATAGTAAATTGGGATAATGTAGTTGGTTTTACATATTTTAATAGAATAATTGAAATGCACTGTTATGTTAAAATTTTATGTACCTATTACCTACTGTTTGTTTTCCTAAATAAAATAAAAAATAGATATAGACAAGTTGATTGTTACTTAGAAAAAATAACTGTTATTTTATAGCAGTAATCACAATTAAAGCCACCTCTACTGTTGACGTTTCACAAATCTTGCAATATTTATGACATTATTTTTTAATTTGCGTTTTCTTGCAATGAGTAATTTAAACAGATAAAAAAATATATATATTAAATAAATAATTTTGTTTTAGTAGATATAAAGTGTCGTGAAAAGTAATACAGTGCTATTGCAGGTGTGGGATGTTACAACGAATACTACATTATTAATATATATTGTGTTATATTGTGACAAAACAATATAATGCCGGCTAATAGAGATTGGGGATATTCCCGTTACAAGGCTTATTTATACTGAGTTATTGGAAAATAGCCTCTATACAGACTGCATAAAGTCCTGATAACTGATAAACAGTATTCGCTCTAGGTTTGTGAGAGAATCGTCTGCTCAGAAGTCCTTTGTCCTAAAGCTATTTCAAGTAATAAAACGAATATAAGTAATAATAGTTATAGTTTGAATCTGTGGCGGTAAGTATTGAGATTAGTGGAAAGAGTAGTGTAGGGGGGCGTCGCCTTGCTACATTTTCTATAGAAACAAGTTTGCATGAGAGTCCAGCCGGTAAATGGATACTATCGCCCGTGGATTGGTGATTTATTTTAATAATAATATTTATATAAAATTTAATGCACAGATACATTTTACAATTTTTTTTCATACATAAGTACTTAATTTTTCATGACTAACTGTGACCCCTGGTATATGCGACCCCACTGCTCTAGATGAATGCTCTAGATTAAAAAATTTTGTTAATATGAATAAATTGATATTAAATGCATCTATTGTGTGTGACTCGTAGAGAGTATGTCAGCACATAATGAGGAGTACACAGTGCACGGTGTGCGTGTGCGCGCCGTGAGCGAGGTGAACAGCAGCAAGTGGGATGCACTGGTAGTGGTGACGGCGCCGGGCGGAGCGCCGCCGCAGGCCCTCGAAGACTTCATCGCCGATGCGCTGTTGCTCGACCAGACCTTGCACAAGGTAGGTACACTGCATTTACTCTACTATTCCACATTATCATACAAAAGGCGAGCTTAATGCCTTATGACCCTTAAGTTCTCTACCAGCTAACCTTTGGGTTGATCAAAGAGGTTCAATTAGGAGGAAAGACTCCAATGAGGTGGTATGGTGAAATAAATACAAAATGCACAAATATGTATACTGTATTGTTATACATAATACAAGCTGTATAATGTATAACAGTTATAAATACAGGCATTCATACTTAATGTATGTACGTGTTTCTGTAGTGAGTGAGATATGCCAGAGCCCATTCCCATATTATCCGAGCACTTCCCATTGTTCCCATGCATTCTTCAAATCCACTCCTCAATCTCCAAATGTAGGAGGTGTATTTGAGTATAGAAAATATCAAAGGCTTAGTTAAGATTTCATCCTGAATGGGGCAAAGCAAACAATTTTCTTATAATTTAAATAGAGGTACTGTAATGCAGAAAGTTTGTTACTTAATGTTCCCTATGCCGGAGGTGGCAAAAACCCCAACCTGCCCCACCATGGAAAATATATTTGGTGTACTGAAGACAATATTAATTATTTCAGAACATAGCTGTGCTGAGATGTCCACGAGTGTCCGGTGACCGGTTGATACTTTCTCCTACTGGACCGCTGACAGAATATGATGATGTCAGGTAAATATATCTAATTTACTCTTTTTTTATTCATACTTATGTAAAATTATTTACAAGAAAGCTACATGGTATTGATAACAGAAAGATGTGTCATAGTGGTACTCCAATCATCAAATCAATGTTTTTGACAATTTTAAAAAATCTATTGAATGCATCTATTGAAAATTGATCCAATGGCTGCATTGGTTCATTAATAAAACAAAGGAAAGAATGAGTTTAGTCAGAATGCTACCTTATGGTCATCAATGGTGTTATGTTGCCAAATAATTAGAAGTTATAGGTAGTATAGGCCTAATCATATTAGGCTATGATTAGGCCTAATCTAAGCCTAATCATAGTAAAGCCATGTATGTGAGCAAATTGATAATAATCACAATCAATAAGCAATTAGTAAACTGATTTATGTGATTGTGTTAGCTTTAAAAGTAGATCATTGTTTAAATTTAAAGTGAGTGATTTTTACCAAATTGTAAGAAACTGATATTGGTCCAGATGTCAAAAGACATTGTGGATGGGGCGAGATGGAAAGTGAAAAGATGGGACATAATAGGTTGGATGAGAGACTTCTAAGAAAGAAAGAATTACTACTTAGGTATTTATTAATTATTAATCTATTTATTATTTAGGTATATGTATATAATATGTATATAATTTATATGTATATAAATATATATTTATGTATTTTATTAGTGTTACTGTACTATTAATATTATACGTACAATTTTTTCCCTATGTGATAACGCCTGCATTTCTGTCTTGACCCATATTTCACTTTTCCAAATCTGCTGGAAGAAATCTCCGCAGGATCATCTTTTCTTTTTCTTATTTTTTATTTATTTCATGTAATGTGTATAACATTAATAAATAAATTTATAAATAAATAAAGAAAGAAATACATTTATTTGTACAAACAAAACAATACTTAACATACAGCACCGATAAGAGAGTGCTGTAATTGTGATGACAAAAAAGTGTGTAGCACAGCATATGCTGCAACACCAAAGAGGGTTTTCAGCTACATCCTGGGGTTTAGGGTCACTCACGGACTGTCTCGACTGTCTCGTGGCTGTAAAATACCTAAGAACTTCTTTTATAACATCATACTTCCTACTCAATGAAATTAATGAATTGAATGAAGGAAATTGGATTCTGGCATATCTCACTTATTTCGGAACACGTACATGTTATTTTTTACGACAGTGTTTTGTAAGGTTGGGGTAAATCACTCAGTCGCGCAACATTTGTTTGTTCGCTTATAACTTAGGTTCTACTGGATAGATTTCATGTGATTTTCGATATCGTGTAGGTTATTTATACGAGGCTTTAGGTGTCGGTGTTTCAGGTGTAGAGGTTTAAGACATCAGTGAATGTACCACGTCATAATAAAATTCGGTCAGGTGGAGTCACTGGAGGGTGCAGCGTTCGAAATAATTGAGATAATTATTTTTGCTGATAATTATTATGATTGTTATACTTTAAGTATACTTTCATCTTTTGGTGTACTAAAACTAACTAATTAACTAACTACTAACTTTTAACAGTAATTTTATAATTTTCATTGACAGAGCACACACGCGATACATGACAGTTAGTAAGAGAGAGGGTGAGAGGGGCCCCGGGCATTGCATTCCAATACAAACTTATAAACTTCGGGTCTATATTGAACAATGATAATTACCAGATATTTATCATTGATAATTATTATTTCGGGCAACTTAATTGACACAATATGAATGTGCAGGGTTATATACTGGGCGGCGCGCGCGGGCGTGGAGCGCGCGGCGGCGGCCGGCGCCCGCAGGCCCGCGCTTGCGCTGCTGTCGCACCCGCGGTGGCCGCGCAGCGAGCTCGTCGCGCTGCTCGGCGCGCTCGAGGCGCTCTACGTGGTGAGTGAGACACGCTTACACACACGCATCCTCACATACATACATATACACATGTACCTACACTTGTATTCCATTCCAATTCCATATTTTTTTCCAAAATGTAAACACACATGACGGCCCGACGTAACTGACACGCCCATAAATTCTCCCTCCAAATATTTATTTTTCCTGTGTCCCTCAGTCACTTTCTACTCTTTGGAGCGTGAACTAACACTACTGACATGAATATACAGTCAAAGCAGCTCTAGTTTTCTAATTGACATTTCTCTCTTTTGGTGCCAATGATGCGCGAACTCTCGCACATCACTTTGAACTTTCAACATCCTGTTGAGATTCGCTACCGAGTCCACGGTAACTTCAGGAACAGTGAAGTATCGTGTTAGCCATAAA
Source organism: Sesia bembeciformis (assembly GCA_943735995.1). Lineage (NCBI taxonomy): Eukaryota > Metazoa > Arthropoda > Insecta > Lepidoptera > Sesiidae > Sesia > Sesia bembeciformis. Next base: position 15,434,406 of record OX031042.1, on the reverse strand, counting down.
CATAGACAACATAGTTTAGTTAAATTGTATGGAACCAATTGTGACACATATTTTGTGTCACAATTGGTAATTGGTAACTAAGTCGTGAGTTAATTTTAGTGGAAGATTTTGAAGTCAATGGTGAAGTCAAAGTGGGTCAATGGGGGGTGTAGGGGTGGAATTTCGGAAAATAAAAAGCTGCTTTATAATACACACGAAGCGCAGGCGTGTAGAGGGAGCGGCAGTCGGCAGTGAGCTTACTTTTACTTTACTAAAACTGTTACAATGATAACTGGGCGATTGTACAAATCGAACTGGTATAGGGTGGCCAGAGCCTCACTCATTTATACAAGCTTGCTGCCCTAGCGATCCCACCGTTTCCGGAGGAATCTTATTGCTATTCACTCATCCATACTTCACATAAGTTCTAGGTCACAAATTATACTTAAATGGATCAGTTCTCCTTTTGCACGGAGAGTCGTAACTATTTTCGATGGTGAAGTACAGGTGAAGTACATTAATAGCCCTTTTGGCTAAACTTAACTTTCGTTCCTTTCCTCCCTCGCCGAGTAGCGAGGGGCGTGGGAGGAGCGTGGGGAGCGTTTGACCCGGAGCGTGGGTGGCGCCACTTCCTGTACTTCTCCACTTAGTCCGCGAGCTTCGTGTAACAATGGTACGAGTGAGTGTGTGTTCCGCGCGTTGTAGCCGCTGCAGAGCCGCGAGACGTTCGGAGTGGGCCCCGCGCTGACGGCGCTGGGTGTTTACGGCGAGGGGGCGCGCGCGCCGCTCCACGCTCTACTGCACGAGGCCGTTGCGCTAGAGATCGCCAGGTGACTAATTGTTCTTTTTTCAGTTATTCATTGAACCAATTATAAAACTATGTTCGACTATCGTAACATAATATAAAACAAAATATATTAATTTATTATTAAAAAAGGTCAAAGTATAGTTAGTTAATCATTTATTGATTGAGACACCAACACTTCACTTGGTAATAATTATTAAAGGATTGAAATAACTAATGTAACAAATGTCGCTATAATATATTTGTACAACCGTCAAAGAAAAGAAACAAACGCGCATTAAAGAAACGGATACAAGGAATGAACCTAAGCATAGGTGGAGTAACTATTTATGAGATGAGATTGTAGCATTTTATAGTTATAGTGAGCTCGTGCGCTCTGCGCACACGCACGCGGACACGGCGCGGCGGTGCGCGTCCACGTGTTGGACGATGCGGACATCATTGATCCGTCCGTCGTTTTGTAACCACCGGTGAAAGTTTAAACAAACGAAAACAATAAAAAGTGAAGGTCAAGGTCAATAAATAAAGTGTGTTTAGGGGCGTGGCACGGGACATAGGCGATGGGGATCCGGAGCGCATGACGCCGCGCGCCACTGCCGCGCTCGTGCGCTCTGCGTTTGTGGACACGGCGGTGCGCGTCCACGTGTTGGACGACGCGGCGACCATACAGCGCGAGTACCCGCTTTTCGCCGCCGTTGACCGCGCCGCGGGCACCGTTGATAGACATCGAGGTAAGTACACGATGTACTACCTTGTATCAGCCTATAACGTCCCGCCGCGGGGTCAGGCCTAAAGTTCATTTTTAGCATTAAACAGAAGGAACTTTTAGGTCTTTTATTAGGTATACAGTGAAAACAGCAAGATATGCTATAAATATCGCAAAAGTTGTTATAATTTTTTTCCTAAATACCTTCAATGTTTCCAATTTAAGAAATTAGTTCGTTACTTTTTATTAGTATTGTTCAATATTTAAACGTATATAAATTTCTATCATCAATAAAAATATCTTCAAGAACGTGCACTATAAAAGACCTAAAGAAGCGGACATCCTAAACATAAGACGGAACGTTTTAGTGGTATTTTGAAAAGTTGTACTCATATTCACATAAAAAAAATCTGTGTTTGCAACATACTCGTATATCTGCAACCTCGTAAGGTTGCAGATATATGTTATTGAACCCCGCATAATAAATACGTGGTCGTCTGGCAGGTTGCATCATATTCCTCGAGTACGAGCCGGAGACGTACGAGCGCACCATTATGCTGGTTGGGAAGGTATGCACCGTAATGTTGCCTCATAAGAATAATAGTTAATTATTTCAGATATATACCCAATAAAAGATAAAATTAATAATGAAAAAATAAAAAAAATGTTCATACTGTTGTATGTTGTTTAGTATCAAAATGGGTGAAAAAAATTATAATTCATGGTTAAATGTGATTGCGCAGTAAAGATGTGTCTTAATAAAATATGTGTGTAGGGCGTGACGTACGACACGGGCGGGTGCGACATCAAGGCGGGCGGCGCGATGGCGGGCATGTCGCGCGACAAGTGCGGCGCCGCCGCCGTCGCCGGACTGCTGCAGGTACGTGACACTAGCGACCACTCCACCTTGCAGCCTGCCAGCTGATGCGTGCGCGAGTGTGTAGGGGCGGGACGTACGACACGGGCGGGTGCGACATCAAGGCGGGCGGCGCGATGGCGGGCATGTCGCGCGACAAGTGCGGCGCCGCCGCCGTCGCCGGACTGCTGCAGGTACGTGACACTAGCGACCACTCCACCTTGCAGCCTGCCAGCTGATGCGTGCGCGAGTGTGTAGGGGCGGGACGTACGACACGGGCGGGTGCGACATCAAGGCGGGCGGCGCGATGGCGGGCATGTCGCGCGACAAGTGCGGCGCCGCCGCCGTCGCCGGACTGCTGCAGGTACGTGACACTAGCGACCACTCCACCTAGCAGCCTGCCAGCAGCCTGAATTAATCAAATGTACACTCCTCTTGAGAACCATATGTACCGTTTTAATTTTCAATGTACCTCTTTGATATAGAAGTTGAAGGCATCTGAAGCTGAAGGTGGGCGGGCCAGCGCGATGTTTTCAGTCAGACTCGTATTGTAACTCGATTATGTATTGAGACTGTGCTGATACAGAAAGATTGTACTCCATAAATACGACACACGAGTAGGTACCGCTTTTTTCAATGTTAAAATTTAATACCATGTCAGATATTGTTAAGTGGATAGTCATTTACCACTTAGTCATTTACCACTAAGTGGATTGTCTGCTTGTCTCTTTTCATAAAAAATATTCCACGTTCAAGGTTGGCATTGTCAGAACAGTGCGCAGTTTGGCAATGCGCAGTGTGACGTGTACTGGTATTGCAGGCGTGCGCGTCACTAGGCGCTCCCGTAAAGGTGGTGGCCGCACTGGGCATGGTGCGCAACTCAGTGGGCGAGGAGGCGTACGTGGCGGACGAGGTGGTGCGCGCGCGGCGCGGATTCGCCGTGCGCGTCGGCAACACGGACGCGGAGGGGCGCATGGTCATGGCGGACCTGCTCGCTGAGGTACACTGCCATATTTATGGGAAATAATTACCAGATACAGTTTGACCCTGGAGTTTTTTGTAGTATCTAAAGGATGTCCCAGATTGAGCGCCGGACTAATTTAGAAAAAAAAAACATCAGTTTTTGCATTTAATTGAAACCTATTCTTAAATATGCGGTTAAACATGGAAAATAATGTCGGCCAAAAGACCACCCATGCTAAGGCTGCAGGATCTGGTTCTTTTGACGAAATTTTCAATGACGTCTTTGCAGATCGCCTGATCAACTTGACCGATGACGCGCCGGATCTCATTTTTCAATTCAGCTGTTGAATTCAGCTTGTTGGCATTTAAGACATCTCCACAAAAAGAAGTCAGGGGTTAGATCGCGAGATCTGGCCGGCCAATTCACCTCCGACCTTCTTGAGATTAAACGCTCTGGAAACTTCTCTGCATGTAAAGTCATTGTTTCTCCAGCTGTGGTGACATATGGCGCCGCCCTGTTGGAACCACAGTTGATCGAGGTCCATATCTTCTAATTGGTGCCAAAAAAAACTCCTGTAGCATGTTCCGATTGCCAACCGCTAATCATAAAATGGCGTCAAATTTATGTCCGCCTCTCAATCAAAGTTATTTATCGCACCTGAACCTCCACGATACCATTGGCCTATGTCTCCCCACTGCTGGATATAGGGCTCTCCTGCAGCTCGCGACCACACAATCATCGTCTCTTCTCATCCATCCACCGCCGGCGAACTTCTTCAAGCTGTGGCTCAAAACATTTTTTTTTATTGTATAATATAATTTGTATAAAATTGCTATTATTAATGGATTTAAGAAAAAAATAGTCTTAGAGAGCATTAAAATACAATGAAAAGTAATATATAAACAGACTAATTAATATTTTTACTTATAAGTGAGAACATGTTCCACTTAATTACCTAATTACCTTCACAGAAAACACCCAAACTGTTACCAATTTCTTTTTTGAATGAGGAAAGCCTATGCGCGAATATATCAACATCTGAAATAACATCTGAACTTTCACTCCTGAAACCCGTGCTTTATGTTTCTGTGGGAACGGGCTATAGTTGTTTCACGTCGCGAAGGCGGCCACGCTTAGTACTAGAGTCGTTGTGCTCGTACACGTACGTTGTCTTAGTGTGCCGGCCGCGAACACGCCGCGTCGGGAACACAACTGAGCGTTTTACACACACTAAATATACATGCACGAACACGAGTGCTAAGCGTAGCCCGCCTTCGTCGGTGTACGTACAGATGCACGAGAAGGCTCTCGGGGAGAAGAATCCGCACTTGTACACGGTGGCGACGCTGACGGGGCACGCGCACCGCGCCGTCGGCGACGGGTACACCATCGTCATGGACAACCACGCCGCCAGGTGACGCTTGCATTTATATAGTACTAGACGAAACTATACGACTAACGAGACATTTTTTTCTTAATTGGTTTTCCCTGGAAAATTAATAAATTTTCCGAGATATTTTTTTTTTACGGATGTAGGCCTCAAACGAGCATATAGTCCACCTGATGGTAAGTGAATACTGGTAGTGAATCCGCGATACATGCCAACATTAGTCAAGAATAACAAACGTTGGCACGACCCCGGATGCGCTGCCTACCTTTGGAAAAATAAGAATGTATTTGGAGAAAGGGTTGGGAAAATGGAAAGGGATAGGATGGGAATGGGCTCTGGCACATCTCACTCACAACCGAAACATGTACGTACATTGGGGAAATATAATAAAGTGGGAAATGCAGTACATTTCAAGGTAGTGTGGTGGAGTAACATATAAAATAATACACCTTACAAGGTAGAATCGCTCGGCGCTTATGGTTAAACCGCTGTGCGTGCGCCGGCCGGCTCGGTGCGCAGGAGTTCTGCGCATGCGCCGCGCCGCCGCAGTAGTCAAGAGCTCTCCTAGCTAACGGTGGCACATACTCATATACATACGCTTTGTACAATTATTTGAATAGATTCGTCAGTACATATTAAATAGAATCCGAAGGAGAATATAGTGTGCTAGGGAATAGTATGTTATAATTAAATACATTGCTTTAAAACAACTGTGAAGTGATTTCCGTGATTGAATAGTATGTGTGAAGTGATTGAAGTGAGCGCGCCCAGCAGCTGTTGGATTGCAGCGTGCACTCTCCCTCTCCAATTGTAATAAACAATTCCAAAGTCTAGTATCCCGTCAATGTCCAGTCCCGTCGAAGTAAGCCAGGAGTCGCTCAGTAAAGTGATAGAACGTGAACCGATTACTCCTTGGAATCACGCGAAATACACTTTGAAGTTTAATAAACTATCACTGTTAAACCACAAAACGGCACAATTATAAAACAATAACTCAAGGTCACTTGTCGAGTTTCCGCCACAAAGTGCACCAACACTACTTGTTATTTTTTTATTTAATTAGATTTCTAGTATGTCTTTTTTCTGTAATTCCCCCCATAAATAAATAAATAAACACGGCAATTGGAACTGCCCGGCGACGAACCTGTGTCGGTGGATGTCGTGCACGCCGCAGAAAGGGGAGAAGGGAGATGAAAGAAATTTGTAGGAAGCCAAGAAAGTGCGCACCGGAAAGAGCCCACGCAAGTATGATGCGCATTTCCTACGATTCGGTCTTTATAATCGTAAGACTGACGGTCATGGGTGGTGAAGGGTATATAACATATTTACAGCGAAACAGTTGCTGATTGCCACCTGCTTCTATCTTCACGCTAACGGTGCGCAAACTCACTTATCCGCAGTTTAATCGCAAGTGTTTAATCGCAGGGAGTTGGGTCATGCGGAGAAGTTCCGCGCGGCCGGCGAGAGCGTCTCCGACATGGTGGAGGTGTCGGTGATCCGTAGAGAGGACCTCGCCGCGCACCGCGGCCGCGCCAAGCACGACGACGTGCACCAGGCGGACAACAAACCCTCCACAGCCATGCCCAGGGGACACCAGGTACACCGCGCACTGCATTATACACGCGAATTATATTCATCTTAATCACGTGGCATCCGACAACACGTCTCCGCCGCGCACAAGGACATCTAAATTCATGCGCAGGATATACCAATTTCACACGGCATTATAAAAAAAACATCTCTATACTTGAGATCTTATATCGGGAAGAACAGCATGGGACGTATTTCGGCCAGATAACTATTAAAAGAAGTTAAAGTGACTAACTATTTAAAAAAAAATCCAAGTAGTGCCTTGATGAGAAAAGCGAAAATCCGTACGTGGAAGCGGTCCAATGGGAGAGGTTTATATTCAGCAGTGGAGAGATAAGCTAATGATGTTATCACGGTGTGACGGTGTGACGGTGTGACGGTGTGACGGTGTGATGGCCAACTTTCATTTAGCACAGTGTGATGGTTAGATTGGTCACCGCAGTGCTGTGACCAATCTTATTTCACCACATTATGATGGAAATTAACACTATTTCATCACATTGTGATGGTCAGCTATAACTACCAATATATTGAGCACATTGTCGTGGGGCTATTCCAGGGTCCAGCAGGGTTCCTACTGCTAACGTCAGGTCTACACGAAGGCAAAATACCATATAGCCACCTGGACATAGCGGCGAGCGCGGGCGCTCTCCCCGACTTGCCCACAGCCGCACCGCTGTTAGCGCTCGCAGCACATTTGGGATTTATTAAAAGCTGCTAAACTTAACATGGTGCCTCTTGCCACAGACATCTTACATACTGGACATACACATTTAGAACCTGATAAATATAAAGCCCTACAAATAGTGTAAAAGATTTTAAAGGGTACACTAAAGAGATTGTATCTAACTAAAAATGAACATGTATTTAATGATTTTGTTATTATATTCAAAACTATATAATTGGCGATTAATTTCCCCGTATGTGCATAACAATATCCACGCTCGCTCGCTAAGATCTTTGAACTCGCCCGCCGCGCGCCGATTCTGTCAATAATTACGCGATAGGCGTGCACTAAGTAATGTGTTATGCGCTCACAACTAAAGCAATCACCAATTTACTTATTATTACAAAAATCATGAAATTGATGTTAACTTTTAATTACATATTAATAGTTCTAGTGTACTAATTGATATGTTAAAATATGTTACACTACTTTTGTAGAACCTTATATTTATATATTAGACATATTCATTTCGGACCGGATAAATATATGTTTCTTAGACTTAGTTCAAAGTTCGACATTGTGGCAATCAAAAATCGTGAAAATGTCGTCGTTAATGTCTACGAAAGGCCAATTATTTTCGTCAGTTCAATAATGAATTTATTAGAAACGCTTTTTTTCTTCCTCAGTTACCTTACTCGTTGTAAGGTAACTAAAGACTCTCCATCCAATAAACAGATACATTTTTTTTATCGGCCATTTTCATACTTTATATCGAATCCATCATCTCGTCCCTTTGTATTTCATAAGAGACAAAGGGACGAGTAATTCTTCGATAACAATATTTTATAATGAAAATAGTAGTTTTATCGTAATTTATTTTATTACACATCGTATCATTTCCTTTTCACTGCAGAAATTAAAGCATTTATGTCGAACATTTTCATACGAGTCATCTCAAAATACCACGCGAAAAAAAAATGGCGGCTTTCTCACTACAAAATGTCGGAACTATCAACTAGTTGTTAGATAGTTGTTTGAAGTTAGCCTGTGTGCAATCGCATATGATTCCTATACTTGAACTGAGAATCTTATATCTATCCTAGCTATAGAATTATTGACGGTAGTGCATTTTGTGAGTACAATATTTGTATAATTATACTATTTTTGTATAACTTATAATATTTACTGTTGTATGTTATCATAATAAATATACAAGATATTAAAGACTCATTGTGTTTTATTGAATTCAAACACGTGTCCAGAGATGCGAGCAGATGATGTACATAGTACTGTACTGCACCCCAAGCAACTTCTCTCAAAGATATACTGCTTTTTCACGATTTTATTATATTAATAATTGAAGTTTGTACACAAAATGTCTTTAATATTATGTAATTAATATTGCAATATTTTACTTTGTCTCGCCAGCTGGATGGCTTAGTAGACGCGTACATTTCAGCTTGAAAGACTGTGCAAAACGGCTCCAGCCTATACTTTTATCACTTCTTGGTTATTCATCCAGCAAGGGAACCCGACTGTACTCTCTTACTTCCATTAGCAAAAATTTGCATCCCACTTATTTGATGATTGTCTAGGTTCTCGTCTTGTGTATCTACTAGACATTTAAAATGATGTCAATCTCCCCGCAGAAGGCGAGTAATTTTACAAGTTTTTAAATGGTCGGGTCTAGAGCCCCTGGGAAACGGGACCCGCCCTTATAGCCTTAATCCGGCACTGCTAATGGGCATATTTTTTTATAGAATAAATGCCAGATGAGTGGGCGGGCCACATGATGGTAAGTGGTCACCGCCGCCCGTGGACACCTGCAACATCAGGAGGGCTTGCACGCTGCCGACCTTGCAGAATCCTCTTCACAGCTCTCTTGAAGAGCCCCATATTGTAGTGTAAAGCTGGGAATGTGACTTGCCCATGGTGTCTTACAAAACCATTGACAACAAACGGAAGAATCACTCAAGTTACATCCTTTTCTCAACGTGACGACATTATTCAGCTCGTCACAGAGCGATAACTGATGATGGAATGCAGTCCGGAATGTTGATTGATCCATTGGTGAAATGGATTAGTGTCGGTAGTCCGGTTATAACGGAACTGTTAGTCAACCGGTCGGGCCTTATTATTACAACCGGACTACTCTGATACTGGGCCGTGAAATGAAAATAAGATTTTTAAGAAAACACCTTTGTAAAGTTAAAAATATATTTATTTAACACTACATTTCTTGTTCAAAATAACCTAAGTCATACTAAACTAAATAATCTTTATTTATTTCTTCTTTATTGAAAAAACGTGGCAGACGAGCATACAGTCCACCTGATGGTAAGTGGATACTGTCATCCATGGACATTCGCAATACATGCCAACATCAGTCCAAAATAACAAATGTTTGCATGCCCCGGATGCGCAGCCTACCTTTGGACAGTTTAGTTATGGATTTAGACAATGGGGAGAGATAAGATGGGAATGGGCTCTGGCATATCTCACTCACTACCGAAAGTACATTGGGAAAATAGGATAAAGTGGGAAATGCAGTTCATTTCAAGGTAGTCTTCTATGAGAGAGGGGTAACGTGGCCAGTCGATTGTGCCCAGCGGCTGTGGGAACGCAGAGTGCACTCTCTCTTCAAAATAATAAACCAGTTCTTCATAATGATAAAAACAAAAAGAATGTTTTCAAATATTGGGGCTCTTATAAAGGGTTTTCCAATAAGGACTTGACAACTTTTTTTCAAAATAAAATGCAAACCATTTGAGATATTTCAAAAACTTTATTATCGGGTTGAAGTACAATCAAAACATTTATGAATGGAACGACTTCGTTCATATGGCCACCGCGGGCACGTTTGCAGCGGTCGATTCGTTGGACCCAATTTTCGATGACTCGGCCACACATTTCGGCCGAAACGGCTGCTATTTCGCGTTCAATGTTGGCTCTGAGCTCTTCCAACGTCGTCGGCTTGTTGGCATAGACCAGTGGTCGTCAAACTGCGGCCCGCGGGCCGCTTGCGGCCCGTGGATGACATTTGTGCGGCCCGCGACAAAGCAAAAATTTTAGTAGATAATATCAAAATATGATTTTGCACATGAAGTTAACTAAATAGAAGTACGCGGGTAGGTATAAACTTCCTCCTGTTATTTGTGTCCGTTAATTGTATGCTAGTTAGTTTATTGAGTTGGCAAATGAAGACTTCACATTGGTCACAGGTAGCAATTGCCATACAAAATCTATGGGGCAATCGCGTTTTGACAGCTCATAAAAAATATGTCAATTGATTGGTGGTGTCAACTAAACAATCCAAGAATGTGCGGCCCGCAGTGATACCTCACATTGTCCTATGTGGCCCTTGACCAGAAAAGTGTGACGACCACTGGCATAGACCAATGACTTGACGTAGCCCCAAACAAAAAAGTCTAGAGGCGTTAAATCGCACGAACGAGGCGGCCAATCGACTGGTCCATTTCTTGAGATAACACGCTCATCAAACTTACTCTTCAATAAATCGATTGTAACGTGTGCTGTGTGGCTTGTGGCACCGTCCTGTTGAAACCACATGTTGTCCAAGTCCATATCTTCCAATTCGGGCCAAAAATAATCGGTAATCATGGCGCGATAACGATTACCATTTACAGTAACGTGACGATCATTATCGTCGACGAAAAAATATCGCCCTATGACGCCGCCGGCATGCAAACCGCACCAAACAGTTATTTTTTGTGGATGAAGTGGTGTTTCATGAAGCACATGTGGATTTTCACCCGACCAATAACGCATATTTTGCTTATTGATGAACCCATTGAGCCAAAAATGAGCTTCGTCACTGAAGATGATTTTGCGATGAAATTGATCATTTTGGCGCATCTTTTCCAGAGCCCAATCGGAGAACGTACGTAGCTTCAAATGGTCCATCGGCTTCAATTCCTGAGTCAGCTTGATCTTGTATGGGTGTAAACCAAGATCCTTACGCGAAATTCGCCATAAAGTGGTCTGGGCGATGTCCAACTCTTGAGAACGCCGTGGAATTGACTGCTTTGGATCATTTGCTACGGACGATTCAACGGCAGCGATATTTTCGACACTTCGACCAACCCGTTGTCTCACTGGCACGGCAACATCACACAACGAATGTGTAGACTCAAATTTTTGCACTAAACTTGTTACTGCCTGTCTACTAGGGCGAGAATTACGACCGAAAATCGGAGTTAACGCTCTTAAAGTAGCGGTCACCGACTCCGAATTTCTGTAGTAAATTTTTATAATTTGCAGACGTTGTTCGTTCGTGTACTTTACCATGATGAAAATGTTAAGTTTACTGAATAAATTGACAGTGACAGTTCGATGATTAGTGAAAGGGTGCGTTCACAAATTGAATTCAAAGTTGTCAAGTCCCTATTGGAAAACCCCTTATATTGATCGTCTGGGCAAATAGCGTTCGAACAATTGCAACACTTTTACGGTTTTCTTTTTAACGAAGAAATTAACTAAAGTAAACCGAATGCTTTACATTCGGCGCTCAACTGAACAGAATAAGATTTTATTACAACGTTCTTTTTGCGACCGATGTCACACAGTAGCCCATCCAATAACTTGGGGAGCAGCAGCAATGGTGTTCGTGATTATTCAAACCGGTTGACCATCAACTGACAATCATTAAGATTTTTCTATTTCACATAAGTACATGAAAATAAATAATTTTATCTGGAGGTGGCCATAACATACTGCGACATAAAATGTGACATTATCTAAGAAAATTGACCTTATTGTCGGTTCTGGTTTATCAGTTATTGAGATTAGTGAAATCTTTAAAAGTAACAAAGGTATTTGTTTTATCTCGGTAAGATCTAAGATCAGTTGTTAGAGGGGGTTTATATTTAAACAAAAGCTTTAAATAACGAAATTTTAGGTTAGAAAATCTTAACCAAAGTTAATAAACGCGTACTCATTGTCCGACAACACCGCACACCCACTACAACAGTTCACGGCATCATTTAACAACCACAATATAACAGTACCATAAAACAAAATTGTGCTAAATTATTCATTCATTCATTCATTCGTGTAGCATTGCGTTGTACTTTATAAAATTACAAGGAACGTTGAAAAAAATGCTGTAAATTGGCAGTAAAGTTAAAACCGCTTCACCCGAGACAAACGTGCAACATTACAAACACTAAGGTGGATTCACACTGAGCATTGTTATTTATTTATTTATTGTTTAAGGTACACCAATGTTACACGTATACTCGTACATCGGTTACAAAATAATAAATTAAAATATTACATTCTTATACTTACGTGTACAATCTGTTACACGTCCACGTTGTGTAACATTGTTCAATATAGCAAGACTGTTCACATTTATAGTCCGTTCGTACATTATACATTTATAGTTTTTTCCTTTAGAATTTTTTTTCTAAGAGATACGTAAAATTACAAAGAAATTGACCCCAATGCGGAATCCTGTATCCGCGCCTGTGTTAATCACAAGCCAAATGAAAGATATATCTCAAGATTTAGCTAGCACTAGAAATCTAGGGCAAACCTGCACTTTCAATTAATCAAATTATGGACATGCAAACAATTATCACCTCACTATTTAATGTAAGGGCGCGTCAGTTGTGTCGGTTGTGTCGGTTGTGTCGGGCCGCCATGTTTGTTTACTTTTGGACAAATTCAATAAAACATCATTTCTATTATATTACAAAATGCAAGAGATGGGGAAACGGCTACGAGAAGACATTGGCGAGACAAACGTCACTGTCAGCAAAATGCGCGCGTTGTGCACTTCATTTCTTCAGAGGCGAACATCATAAAGGACTATGTTACAGCTAGTGTTGTAACATCGTCTTCGGTAGTGTAACCAGACGGTATTATCTTGTGTGAACATCGTTTCAAACTTGTCTTAAATACATTTTTATACAATGAAGAATATTCTGGATATCTATTTCCTAGATATTGCAAAAAAATAAATAAATAAATAACAGTTACGTGTCAATACCAATAATAAATTATCTTTCGGTGCAGCGAATAATTTCCTAATGTCTGTCCACAGACTATTTCTTTTCTCTGGTGTCCTTTGTGCCCTTATCTCCCAAGTCGCCCCCAGCCCGCTCACTTTCCTTGTCACCCCTGTGCCCGGTGGTCGCGGCGCTCTCGCCCCCCTCGTTCGCGTCGAAGGCGGCAGCGAGCTCGTCACCATCGTCCTTACCGTACAACTCTGGGTACTGTGACATACACTCTTGCATTACACTGAACTTCTCGTAACAATCACTGCCTTTTGGATCTGCACCACTGAAAACGTAATTTGACTGGTCAAGGGCTTGGCAAAAGCAATAATTAAGGGCCTTCTCACCACCTTCTTATAAGGTATCAAGAGGATATCAGAAAGTCTTCTTACACTGCACTGCTTTCACTTACCTATAGTGGAAACAGGAGAAAGCGTCTCTAAACTGTGTGCCACAAGGTCCAGTGGCCATCCCACCTAAGCATGGGCAACCCCAGTTGATGGAACCATCGGGCAAGATTAGACCAGGTGCAGGTTCCGGCTCCGGCAGAGTCACCTTGCTAGGAGTCGATAGCTCCTCACGTGACGCGACCATTACCATGTCCTGGGAATGTTACATCATCTAATGGGCATCTGACCTAAGCGGTATACCTACATTCGACAATTTTGAAAATATCTCGATTTTACAGTGAAACCTTAATAAATCGATAAAAGACATCACAATAAACAATAAACAATAAATGTTCATTGTTAAAAACTTCTAAAATGTCTAGGAACTGACCTTATTAATATTGAAAATTATAACTTTGACCTTCATTATCTGTCCGGAGACGTTCTAGGAACTTTTACCTAAGGACATTTATTGATTATCTATCGATTTATTGTATTCTTGGTGGCTTCAAAATCGAGATTATTCAAAATAGCAGAATGTGGGTATACCAGGCTCCTTACAAACATTTCACATTTTAAGCAAATCATATCCAACATGAGCCTATACAAGAGGCTACAGGTCTTTCAATGTCTTCTTCTTGACAAGGCTTTTCAATGTAATCACTAATTTTTTTCCTTCTCTAACATGCAGAATTAATAACGATGTGTGCCTGCACCACCAATTATGTCACTACATTATTGAAAAATTCTTACTAAATAGAAATTCAGTGATAAAAATCTGAATTATAATAATATGTTTTCCTTCAGCGCAAAGATAAATGAATAATTTATACTTAAGAAAGTGGTTGCAAACTTTGTGGCATAGTTCCAAGCCACTATTTTGATTTTTTTTCAACACTGCATCACACAATGGAACCTTTATACATATAATGTGTTGATCTTAATATCTCATTATTCATATAGATATCAAAGAAGTACCTTGCCACCTGGGCCTGACATTGTCACACTCCTAGTGCTCATGTTGTCCTCCCTCACAGCAACGCCTGTAAACTAGCAGCCTGCTTCACCACTCGTGGTGCCGTTGCAAGCGCCAGCGCCGCACGCAGTCGTCGTATTTCGGAGGCGTGCACACGGAGCAACGCTCGACCCTCGCCCGTCTTCAACACGTCTACCTGTATGGCCGCACCTCCACACTGACCGAACAATGTTTGCACAGCTTCCTCTATCAACCTGCGCACTTTTATAGGGTTTTCCGCTGTATTGCATCTGTAAACATATACAATATTGCATTGTAATATGATATTGTATTAACAGTCTTCTCCATATACACAACATTCTCAGTAACAGAATTATGTGCATATGGAATAAGTTACCACAACAAATCATTGAATCACTAACTATAAACAGATTCAAAAACAGACTTGACAAATGGGTTCCAGGAGATGAGATATGGCAAAACTTGTAACACCAGCTAACACAAGATATAGGCATACCAGTAGTAATGTTGCTCGCCTATTACACAATAATAATTCATGCACTAGTCTTCTCCATCTTTCTTTATGTTGTTGAGTTGTGAACATTGAAGACTTATAAATACATACATTGCAAGTGAATAACTACTTTGAAATGTATGATTGAGTAATAACCAGAGGATACAATTTATTTTTTACTAGCGACCCACCCTCGCTTCTCGGTTTATAAGTTTTCAAAATTATCTTTTTCAAAATTTCAAAATAAAATATAGCCTATATTAGACACAGATAATGTAGCTTCCTATTTGTGAAAGAATTTTTGAAATTGGTTCAGTAGTTCCAGAGATTACCCCCAACATACCTACAAACACACAATTTTACCTCTTTATTATATTATATAGTATAGATATAGATTTATTTCTTAATTTTTCTATTATTTTTTTAATATATTCAACTATTTAGCTATCTGTATATTATGTTAACACAAAAGTTTGCTATCAATAAAGTTTTGATTTGATTTATAGAAATTCATGAAGCCTTTATTCTCTACCTTTCTAGCATTGTTTCTCAAACAGGGGGTCTCAAATCAGGGTCACAACCTGTCAAAAAAATAAGGCACATATATATGAAAAATCCTTTTATTAAATAATGTATAATATATTAAATTACAATCAAGTGTTACATATACAATACTACCAAATAAATTGTAGTGAGGGGGTCATAAGGTTTGTACTTTATTATTCTACTTTAATATTTATTGTTTTTAAATTTTTTACTCTATTATTGGCTTTTTAGGGGATCGTGATACTAGAAGGATTGAGAAACGATGCTTTAAAAGTATAGGCAATACAACATTATATTTACTTTATTTAAGAAAAATACTCATTTATTTAAAATCAATACTCATATTTATAATACAAAAGTCAATATTCATATTTATTTTAAGAAAACAAACTTCAGTCTATTCTTATTTGTTTGCATGTGTAAGTCCTCAATTTCACTTGGCAATTTGTTATTTAGACCCGGTAATAAGGGGGCCTACTGGTACAGCTATACCAGGCCCAGGCACTTTAGGGTCCCCATGTAATACCACTATAATCAGTCTGTAAAAATAGCATTTGTAATAAGACTATGTACCAAATTAAATTACTAATAACTCAGAATAACGGGCCGCGACATTTCTGCCTCGCCTTATAGTGTGTATATAAGCATGTGTAATATTTATATGTATGTTTACAAGCATGCAGTGTATCAGGGGGTACATTATGAGCTTTTGTTCCAGTCACTTTACACTGTGAAATGAACTGTCTTGCAATTTCGTAGAAATGCATTACACACGATTTTTGTAAAGGCCATTCTACATATAAAACACCAGTTCAATGATTATTCTAAGACAAACTAAGCAGATATAATATTACAATACAAAATAAACACGCCGGTTTAGAGCTGTAAATTGACTAGTTTGGAACATTATTAGTTCATAATAGTTGCAAATACGATATAGTGCGAAGTAATGAACATCAATTGGAAACAGTTCTTGAATAAATAAGCGGTCAAACAGAAGTAGTGTTTAATAGATTTATAGAAAAAATTAAATTATTCCAGCACAATGTTTATCTATTATGCAATTCAACTTACAGGTCAACCTCGAGATAAAAGTAGCGCGAACTCATTCGACACACCACACCGCGACAGGAAAATGTATAACAGAAAAATAACAGTTTAACTTTTTATGTTTATTATTATGATTTAACCGCGTTTAAGTTTAAGAATTTGAGGTTATAAACTTAGATAGATTTATAATATGATGTCAGTAGAAACAGTAGAAAGAATAATCGGTGGATCTGTCATTTGTCAAATATATTTTTTGCAAAACATGTTGGTTTGGAAACTAAGTAAATAGGTACGTTATACTTTTTTAAAATAGGTTATTTATCTAATAGTTAAATAGTTAATTTAAAATAGGTAATAGATTACGTTATAAACTTGTAGTAAAAATATTTGATCTGTGATAATAACAGTATTTAGAATACAACTATCTAAGTTCAGTCTCATTTGTCTGTATTAATTCAAGTTTGGGAAGTTTTCTTTCTATGAATAAAATTCTGCCGTCAAAAGAAAAAAGAGTACACTGACATTTTTATTCTTATCGAGTTACATGTTTGGAATTAGGAAAGTAAGGGGCCATTTGTCTATATTTTTACTATTTTTTAACTTTCATAGTTTACAAAGATACATCAGGCAAAAATAATACAAATTCAAATATTTGAAAATGAAAAGGCAAACTGTATTTCACTTAGTTGAAAAGGTATTACATAGGTACATACTTTAATAAAAGGGTATTACTGCTATACATTTATTTTCAAACAACGTTATTTATTTATATATATGATATATATTTTATATAAATACACGAATGATAAAAATAGTTACAAAAAAAATACATACATACAAAAGGCGTTCTAATCTTCATAAGATTAGTAAAACGTAAGGGTACAACTAACCAAATGTACCTTTTGATGTTTCTTATTATTATCTTGTTTTCAATCCTATAATATGTATTTCCTTTTTTTTAATATTATTAAAAAAATCATTAGGAAAATTTTCAAAAAATTCTAATATTTTTCTAATTATACCTTTCTAACATAGAATTAATATTTGTGAAATATTTTTTTCGCTAAAATTAAATAATAAAACGCATTTCAATTATTTATTCATAATAATATAATTCAATTAATTTATTTATATCATTTGTATTATTATCCAAGTATCATTAAACACATCATTAAACATTATATAAAATACTTTAATATATTTTTTTAAAACGTCAACAACTTTACAGTAGTTTTCCTCGAAATGTGGTTTCTATTAAATAGTTGTTGCCTTTTTCCCTATAGCGGCAGAATATCCAGAAGAGATTTTTTAAAAATTATGGCGCCATTTTCTTGTGTCGTGTTTCGACTCAGAAACAGATTCTACTGCTGGCCATGAATACATGGAATACCATATGGAATACCAAGGAGGATGCGAATATCAAGCGGTTCCATTAATCTTTAGATGCGGCTGTATAAAGCAGTTTGTAGCCCGTACAGTGCGCAATACTTTACCACCAAGGAAGTGCGGATCCTGTCACTCGTGAGAATAATTTTATTTAGAGAATAACCGTAGTAGGGCGAGCTTCGGAGTTTCTTTCCTACAGAAAGCACGAAAGACAGTTACTTTTAAAAACCCGCCATCGACAGTGCTGACGAGCATCTTGGTACGATTAATATATTACTACGAGTACTTATATCAACCAACGCTGGAGGAATAATTGTGTAATCTAACGTGTCTTAGACTATGGAACACCTCGCAATTTCAATACACTCCATCTATACTTAAGAAAATTGTAAGGGCTACGATAATATTGTGTGATTGTTATGTAATGTAAGAATAGAGAAAAATAAGAAACCAATATATTAAGGAACTGTATATTTTTATATATACAAAACAAATCCGGGTATAGGTAATAAGGTATTATATATATTTTACCAGCAGGATAAAAAAAGAATAGTTGGAAATGCTAAATAGAGACAACAAAACAAGAATAAATTAAATGATACAGTCACAGTCTGAGTGTGTATAATTTCGGTTTTATTTCTTATCGAAATCGATCATAGTGGCATACCCGAGATCTATGATTAGTGCGATAGCAGCAGCAGCACTGAGGTACATTTTCGTAAGAAGCTGCCTTCGAAGTGGAACGCCGAGGACCACTAGCAGTTCTGCGACGACGCGTGTTAGTTCATCAGCGCTCTGCCAGCGCCGCCAAAGTATTACAGCGTTCAACCCCAACAATATCACACCTGAACCACACATGTACACTTGCAAGGCAATACCACATTTCTCCGTGTACGCACATAAAGCTAGACCTAGCGAAGCCAGTACGTATGTGACGAGAACTCCGCCAGACATGGATTGTTCCCAGCGGAACACGCGCAGCGAACGCATGTGTATCGTCAGAGCTGCCACCATTATCGCAATTGTAACCAACCGCAGCATCAGCAATCCTGCACGCGGCTGGTTAATAACAAGATAATCCTCCCTCGCAATATACGTTACGTTAGTCATTTTATTTCACATTCGCACTTTAACAATGATCAAACAAACTATAGAGGAATTAAAATATTTAATAGTAATAAATATTCTGTTTTAATGTGTCACTTAGTCTGTCGTAAATAAGAATGCCAAAAACTCTCAGAATATGAAAAACATAAGCAAGTGAGGTCGCTACAGTCGCCTAACGCTTGGAGATTTAATTTCCATCTATTATTATATTAATGTTTTTCATGAGCAATAAGCAAGTAAAATATAAGCATTGAAAATTAAAGATCCTGTGCCTACAATGACGTATGAATCTGAATATGAAATGCAAATATAATTACATTATATAAATATGTTACGACCTGGATCCGCCGCAACGCAACATTAAATACCTACCTCAAAAGCACAACACTTAATTCAGAAACTAATTCAGAAACCTTCGCAGGCGCGTGCGCACGACAAACTCACCAAAGTTTTATCGCAATCGAATGAATGGTATAGGACCGCATACGGGACAAACAAAGAAACATTCATTTATATATATATATATATATATATATATGTGTGTGTGTGTGTGTGTGTGTGTGTATTATTCCCACATTATCCCATTAACTGAACAGGTTAGTGCCAGGTTAGTTATATATATATATATATATATAGATAAGTTCACATTCCTGTTTTGCTGTAGGGTTTTGTTCATAGATAAAAAAAAGGATTGTGTAATGTGTATGTACTGATACGTATTTTCCTTTTACTGCTACAGACTTAACTAACGCCTGAATAGGTAGGTAGGTATAGCAACAACACACGTTGAAGATGAGAAACACAACTAGAACTAATATAAAAATAAGGAGACTGATAAATAACGCGGCTGCTTTAGATTTTAAAGCTCCAAGTAACGAATTGTATACGTAACGTTATATATATATTATATCATATTATATATATTATATATATTCTCTGTGGGAGCCTCTCCTCGAGCCAAGTCAAATATCTTTCTGGGCTTGTTGCATGCTTACACAGCCGTATCAAACGTGTCTAGCGCTTGGGCGAAAATTAAGACTCCTTTAAGCTCTCCTTTAAGACCAGCATTTTTCGCACGTCTATAAAGTAGCTTCAACAATGCATAATGATGGACATTTTAATGTGTATCTTGGAAGCATACTCAGTTTATATATGTTTACTATATGTGGTGCCGGTGCATCACGTGCACATATTTATGAACAACGATAGCTGGTAACGTTACAATTAACTAAGCTTGCGACGGGGCGCCCCTCGATTAGCTGGCGCCCTGGGCGATCGCTCAGCTTGCCCAGCCCTTTATCCGGCCCCCGGCATGCCTCCGATAGTGTCCTCGGATTCTCCGCTCTTCTCATTCCGGCCACTACCAGCGAATTTCTTCAAATCATCAGTCCACCTAATTGGAGGATGTCTTACATCGCGCTACACTTATACGTGATATACTTACATTCAAGTACTCATCTACCCTATCGGTTGTCGGCCGATATATCCACTGCTACTTCAGCATGTTTATTATGTGAACTGAGTCAGTAAAACCTATTCTTCAACGAATCTCTTTGTTTCATATTGTTATAAGTTAGACTCATCCTTATTTAATTGAAAAGTAGTTATTGTATAATAGTTACTCGCAAGTACTCAATGCGGCGCTCGCGAAGGTGTCAGCAGTTCGCACGGAATCCACACATGGCGCCCGCACAATAACGAAGCTTTTTGCATAATTTTTCCAACCCTTGTTATTAGATAACAAAGTGCATTTGATTCTGAACCATGTACTCAATAGGTGCAAATTAAGTCGGATTGTCTGTCCATCTATTCCCTTAATTCTACAAGTAAATTTCTTTCTAACAGACTAATAATTTTCAGTCTATGGCTCTATGGAATTCCGCATTTTACCATTGCCGTGTCTGTACATATTATTAGATTATTTACTTGCAACACTATTGTCATAAAAGACGTTTGCTTTAACTTAAACCTTCTGTATTGATTTAAAGATGGGATTCGTAAACCGAACGTAAAACATAAACGTATTATAAAGTGGAGATTGACGTCAGAGACTTGCACCGAAGCGCTCCTAAATATTATCCGCAACTAAAACAGGTAAATCCGCTTTTAACTTTAATGCTATGTGGTGACGTACTCGTGACGTGGTCTTGTGACCCCGGGTGCACTGAATACTGCAGTTGACTTAAATTGACCCACTGGCACTAACCTGTTTAGTTAATGGGAGAATGTGGGAATAATGCATCAGTTAGTATGATTAAATGAATTAAATACTCAGGATGACTTTTTTTCTGGGAGAAAGCAGCAGACGAGCATAAATAATTCGACTATAGGGACCCATCGTAGAGGTACCATATATTGAATTTTGAATTTAGATTTCCCATGACTGGATTGATTGAGAGGCTAAAAATAGCTGGCCCTAAGGGTCATCCTATTAGTATCCTGATGCTGATGTATGCTCGTGGCTTCTATACACCTATTTTGAGGGGCCTGAATAACCGGGATTATTTAAACAGTTGTGTTTTGTGATTGTGACTTTATTTGTAAGTAAATTTGAACTATTATCGGTTTTTACATAAAAGGTGTTATAAGAAAAAATCAATATTTCATGGCAATCTTCAGTTGAATTGGAATTTGTTACACGCTGAATAATGTCAAATAACCGGTTAGCGTGTTTAGCACCGCGCGGTATCCATATAGCGATAGGTACATGTGTTTGAGTTTACTTAATTGTTATTGCAAGCATGTTCTATCTGGATATGTCTCTCTGGGTCTGATTGCTATAATTTCATCCGGAACTGAATGTAAAATATCTACAGATCGGTTATGTTTACTGCAGTGGATGCAATAAATGATCTGTCGCACTCATTGCACCGACTGGTTATAAATGCAGCGATGACTAATGCCTTGGGAAAAGACAGCTAGGTGATGAGTAAATATACGTTAATTCTTCTTTTTTTTGTAATAAATATAATATATGATTATGTATAAATATTTATAACTATTTTAAAATTAAAATAAATACTTATTGTAAAAATATAAAATCATATTATAGTACAAATAATGTCAAATATTGTTCTGACAGTTTGACTGGTTGGAGTTCATGTTGGCAGTTGCTAAGAGACGCGTCCCTGGTAACCGTGTGATGGCTGTCAAGGGTAGTACAGAAAGGTTCTTGATTTTCGGTGCTTTATAAGGTTCTTTGTCTTAGCATCAAGTGCTTTATTGTAGAGTCTTAGCATCAAGCATCTTTGCAATAACGAATTTTCAGAGCAATTACTCGCAGTTAACTTCACTGCCGTAGATTTCAAATGCCTACAAAGATTTTAACAATTTTTAATCAATTAAATTGATTACGACGCTGTTGTAGTGAGTTTTTTGGGCGATGTTTAGTTCGATAAACAGTTCTAATACAAAAAGAAGGACGATGCTGTATGTTACAGTAGACTGGGCGTGTCTGACTTACAGAGTTTTCTCACTTTCACAGCTCTCCGCTATATATAAACGTGTTAGAAAGTAAGTGAAAGTTGTCAAAATTACGAGTTCCTTCCTTTTCCATCTCATACAATCCCGTCTCGCTTTTCTCATCCGGTGGATTGAGGCAAGCAAGACGGACGGGGTGACATGAGATATCCCATCCCCTTCCTTCCCAATTGTCTTTCCAAATCCTTATTTTTAATTCCTAAAGGTAGACAGCGTATCAGCGGACGTGTCAACTATTGTATTTTTTGACTGATGTTGGCAGGTAACACAGTTAATAGCGAAATATAAATATGTCAGGCGCGGCGCATGGAAAGTTTTCAATATAAATAATGAGTTAATTAGATATGATGTCGCTTGCATCACATTATATTACCTGATAGATGAAATGGGTGGGATGGGATTGGATGTTAAAAAGCATTCAATTAGTCAGTTAAACGTGTCCGGTTTAATTAGCTTCTGTTCGTGGATAATGTTAATTAATGCAAATAGCAATTTGTATCATTATCAAGCAGGTATTTACTTATTATTGTATATTACTAACTAAAAAGCCGAAAATAAAAAGACAAAATTTAAAAAAATGGATAGAAAGACGGTTCAAAAATTCTTAATTACCTTTGAAGAAGTTAAAATAAAAACATAAACCTGTCAGCAGTCTTGTTGATAATCTGCAATAGTTTAATACAACCAATCACCGTCGTCGCGCGTAACGAAAACTTATCGAATGTAATCGAATCGAAACAAAACCTTGTTTTGTTTCTCTTGGGTTGCTCTTTTGCTCGGCGGTGAGGATAAACATGATGAGATGTTTATGTTGACATTCACGTTCTCGGTCTTTCTCGGACGTTTTCGGCGAGAATGTACCTAGTGTCTGCTTTAGCTGTGTGCACTCCATACAAACAGTCCGAACCTAACGCATGCAAGCGCACCTGTGTATGCACATGGTACACATTACAAATAGCTATTCAATAAATATCCCGTCAGTGGGGCTTGCGCTAGCGGACCTGGCGGTCGACCTGTACGCGATTCCTGTATTGATTCAGTTCCGGCCCGCTTCACCGTATTTCGTGCTCGCAAATATGGACAATAAAAAATCAAAGCGATACTGCAGTGTGTATGGATGTTTTAATAACACAAAATCGCACAAAGAATTGTCATATTTCAATTTACCGACGAATCCTAGAAGGTAAGATTAAATAAAATATTATCTATTTTATTCTTATTTAATCTGTTGTTTTAGTTTAACTTCTACTTTACTTTTCTAATCCATCATATAAGTAGAGTCGGCCACAGTCCAAAATAACCGCTTCCTTTGTGCAGTCGAAAGAGGCATTTAATATATGAAGATAAGGTTTCATTTACAATGGCAAACATTTAATAGATACGGTAATTTAGCAGAGTCCAAGCTTCATATAAACACGGCGGGTACACTGCTATATAGCGGGGCTACGTGTTCGTGATCGCTCACTGACAGGTTCATATACATGTCCATCAACCCAATCAATGTATAACTGGGCATTGTCTTCTACATTTACTTTAGAATAAAGCATATGTATTTAACCTTTCCACACTTTTGGGATTGTATACATCCCAGCAAAACAATAGACAAACAATAGAAAGGTCAAACGTCAATGCTTGACAGGTTGAACTGGCAACCCTATAGTCGATTGTTACTCCCTACTCCACATTCATTGAAATCCCGGTCACACTGTACACACTGCGAGGAGGCAAACCGACTTAGGTCGGCTCAGTCAGAGGACAAGCATCAGGAGTGTCGCACGACGCATGCGCTATGCCTTTTATTATTTTTATTTTGGTTTATGTTGAATTTGATCTATCAATGCTTGAAATATTCTACGAGTATTATTAAAAAATGTATCGAGCAACACCAATGTAAAAAAAGGCTATTCGTCAAAAATTGCGAACAAGCAATAAATATGCGTAAAGATTATTATATATATATTTAGTCATTATAATAATTATAATGAAGGCAATGTATGGTTTGGATAATTTGTAATTCATCGCGACAATTTTCTAAAGTTCATAAAATCATTTATCTATTTAAACGGGTCTTAACGTGAATATTTACATATTGGTTATATTTTGTTAAAAATAAATATTAATAAATTAAAATAATTAAATAATAATATTAAAATAAATATATTTTACTCGACGTTTTGGTTGGGATGCACCAAGCATGGTCACGAGCTGACTGAAGAGGCGGGTAGTCCACGTCGAGAGTTACGAGTAGTTTCAGTTTAGAATTACATAGTAGGAAAAAAGTTCCGTGAATATTTTGATCTCAATACACAAATTGTTAACATTTGTAATGATTTACAAAAAAACAACAACTAGCAGACAACTATTTAATCAGGCAACTGTGGTAGATACCTGCCGCTTACCCCATATCGAAAACATGGTTAGTGGACATAGAGCACGCACGTCAGCATCGCGTATGAACGTCATGTCCGAAGTTAATGAGCTCCAGTGTAATAAAAGTGACCAGGTAACCTTTCATTAACCGCTGGAACGACTGACCGCACGACAGGAATTATTTATACATAGAAGCTTTGTATGTAGAAGGGTACAAGCTCGAATACTATGTAGATGTCTCTACATTGTTTCTTTTACTTACGTGTAAATAAACCAAAATATTGTAATTTGGTAATTTTGAATCTATTGAAAACTTCTAACGCATAATAGTGTCGCTATATGATTTTATTAATTAAATATTATTAAATATTATTTCATAATTGCTGTGTTACCGAAAAATAAGATTAACTTCAGACTACCAGAACCAATGTCGGATTAAAGGTATTGGGGCGTGGGGCTATTTGAGAGCAGAGGCCCTCTTAAGGCGAGCAATTTTATAAATTTTAGATATTGCCGGCTGTACACACTCGGCGCGCACCCCGAAACAGGCCGAGAGCGAGTGTGCACATGGTGCTCTCGTCTCGCCTCGCCACCTCTCGGTCGCGTGTCCGTTTTTGTTCCCGAGTCAAAGGGTCTGGATTACTCTGGATACAGTTCAACTGATACGAGTGTGTAGATGATGTGCTCTCGCCGAGAGTACTCTCACCCGAAACTTTCGGCGAGAGGCTCTCGCCGAGTGTGTACAGCCAGCATAATAAAAGAGTTTTTAAATGGTCGGACCTCCGGGGTGGGAGGCCCATGTCTCTCACCCGGAGGCTAATCCGAATTATGCATGTCTTCGTGAAGCTTTCTAAAGGCACCCTTGAATACGTTGGTATGATACACAAGTATGTATACATTATTATAACCTTTTCGGCGTTAGTATGAAGTTTCTCTGCTGTTAGAATTACCTGTGCTCTGCTGTCAGATAACGTCTCGTATGGACCTGTAATGTGGCGTTATATGACGAGTAACACTTAGAAGGCGGCAACAAAATCGGATGCTATTTAGGGGGTTGTGGCGAGTCTGACCGCAGCGGATCGATGTCTATCGGTGAACGTGCCACAAACATGTCACACGCATTCCGTCTGCAAATGATGGATTAAATCTGTTTGTATTACTGTTGTATTTATTATTGCAAGAATTACGAAGGTACATTATTGATACGAGCTTTTGGACCAAAAATATACCAACTAACCGCACTGTTCGAAGATTTGCCACGAGGATTCACAGCTATAGGCTATCAAAAATTCAACGATTCCACATTGTCTTCTTTCGTTTTAATGCAAACATTACCGACGCCAATTGGCGTCAACTACCTAAAAGCAAGTAAACTGCGTCGTGTACGCACAAGTATGTTTTATTTAGCTGTTTATACCGCGTGAGGTTGCCGATCGCGGTGGTAACGTGAGACACGGGTGCACATTGTATGCAAATTGCAGAGTGCAGCGTCGCGGGTCAGTCTTTGTCCGATAACACAATAAGTGGGGGCGACACGGCGCGGCGGCGACTACAAACACAAGTTAGTCACACTATTCCTGCTTAGGATCAAGCCTATTGTGTCTCCACGTCGCTACACATCATGAAAACTTAATGTCTGTTTGTCTGCATGATTTACACTGTTATAAACGTATAATTATAAAGACCCTTTAAACAAGTTATTTAAGTTATTAAGATATTTTATGCATATTGACACACTTTACAAAACACATGTCTGTTTGTCTGCACGATCATAGGATCATATTTTTAGTTAGATATACTATTTTCGTGTATTGATTGACATATTAAAGTATTGTATACTAAGTTTGTATTGTAAGACCTTATTAATTATATTATGATGTTTTATTGAGCATTTTTTTCGCACACATCTATTTTTTTGTGTCAAATTTTCACAAGATGCGTCTATGACAATGCTGCGGACTCACAATAACAATATCCACTGATTTTAACTTTGGCAAAGTTTGACAAATAACCGTTATTTAAGTTAGATAAAAATCGGAGGGGGCTCGAAGTGCAGGGGTAGCGCAAATAAAATCTTTCTTATGAATAAAGATAATCCACGTAGCGGTGTTTGTCTCCATTGTACAAATAAAAGTTAACTGTGGAGGGTGGCCAGGCGTGGGGGGGAGGGGTCAGGAACTTGTTTACGGGCGGGAAATGGGGGATGAAATAACAACTCAGCTAAACAAATGTAACTCTATACAAGCCTCTAGTGTTATTATTTAGGAATAAAGTGATGTCTATGTCTAAGATACCATTAATATGGGTCTTTTAACTGCGGGACATAAACCTATCCCATGGCTCGTCACCACACACGATCTTTGGCTCTTCTTATTCACCATACGGCAGCGTTATATTTCTTTTTTCACAGTTATTATATTCTTGTATTTTCGGGAGATTATTGTGAATATTAACAACCGATTAGTGCTATTGTTGGAATGCAGGTCGGACATACATTTGTTTAAAGACAAATGTTTGTTCGGGTTTGGGTATAAGTTTGACTTTGATTGTGTTTCTGGACTCACGACATAGGTAATGCTAGTGAGGACCATCGAGTATGGCGTTATTTTAAAAAAAATATAGCGGAAATAATTTATCGATGTTTAGAGCGGCTTCAATACTAATTATAGAATATGAGGAGGGTGACATAAACGAAAGGAGGCGTATACTCAGCTATGGGTGGAAACAAGCTGTAGATTTCGCATGAGAATGTATGTACCTAATGATATTTTCTGAGGATGTATGTGGACCTCACTACAAAATCCGCCGTATGGCCCAAACATTACTCTTACGATACAATTCCGCTGGCCAACCTTCAGACACTTCTTATAATTAATCAACATAACGTTGACAGTATCATGTCGCTTCGCAATCCTGTTGTTTCACGCGCGTACATCGCCGGTGTGGTGTAGTGTGTGCCACTCGTAATGCGACCGGCGACGGTGTTTTTCCCGGGTTGGTGTAACTTACATAACCGCCGCTGACCGCTGCCACACGCCTATAACAGCTAGTGCAACAGCTAGCCAACGAACAGTAGCTTATCTTTATAGACGTCTAAAACTCCAATGTTCGCAATGTCTAGACCCACAGCTAGAGCCTCGCTGTTTTGCTGTGGATTATTTTGGTCATAAATAAAATTTGCAGGCGAAAGTGATTTCTTACCTTAAATACGGACTTAGATACTTAAACCGTCGCAATCTTTCTATAAAAAAATGTGAATTATGAAACTTTCGAAGCGGATTTCCGTCTGGACATCATTGTTTGCAAGGGAACATCTGTGGCATCGCTGTTTGCGTATTAAGTACGAGGAGTTTTTAACAACAATATTCTGCTTTCTTCAATGAATCATCCAGCCGATTTAATTTTGATACTTATTTTAGTTTCTTTTTTACTATGGTGTGTCTCTAATAAAGAATGCCGTACATTTTCATAGACAAGTTCAATCTATGGTCCCGTTATTGTAGGAAGAGCTCTGACAGCTGACTTAAATCTTAACATGTCCTTTAAGAATATTTCTTTTTCTGTTTTAATGTGTTTTTTTTTATGACTTAAAATGATACGGTATTTACGTAAAATGAATTAAATACGGAACTGTCGGCGCTCTTCCTATGATAACCGGGCTCCAACTGATGGTAATTGTCTAGTCCGCAACCATCAGTACTTGGATTGTAATTGGATGGTTTTCCGTATTGTCAAACCTTAGCCGCTTTTAGGATATAAGCAAGGAAAGTCCGTAAGTTTTTACCTGAAGCTTTGCTACTGTTTCAATAATGCTATAAGCGCGTCCACACATGCGATTATGATCTGACGCGCGGTACTTGACAATAATAATTAAAGGCACGATAGTTGGCCGCCGACAACGGTTCCACCGAATCAAATTAAAGACTGCGGTAATAAATATATATTCAGAATCAAGTTGTCTGTATGTCAATTAGTAACAGACGTTAATTACCAGTAGGGCTGCCACCTTCAGAATGCTTTAAACCCGGAGATTAAAAAAAGTGAGACAGAAACGAAACAGGAAATAGTAGTACATTTTTAATTTAAAGTTAGTACTTTAGTTAGTACTAAATTACGAATAAAATTACCACAAAATACACTTATACCGTGTTTGATACACAGCGACGCTTTAAATTGTATCTTTGCATTTGTTACAACTATAATCTTTGAAGTAATCCATCTTAGTGGGTATTAGGTAATGTTTACTAGAGCCGGTTTAAAATTCACATTTCTATTGTTTCTGAGATTTTTGAATGTTCCACGTCACAGCCGCCCGGAGATTTACGATGTTAACCGGTAGCCCGGGCAAGCGTCCACCAAACCCGGAGATTCCGAGTCAAACCCTGGGAGTGGCAGCCCTAATTACTAGTGAAGGCCAACAACTGAGTTACTCTTCATTCCGTTAGTGATAATAAATATTCATCAACAGAAAGGGAGGATAGAGAGATTTGTCTATCAATAGCATCAATACATTCTGTCGCCGCTGCAGTGTCGCCGTGACCACGGTTCTTGAACTGTAACCAAAATATCGGTAATATAAAAAATAAACGAAAATCGCCAGTAACCCATTTACATAATAGTAATTAAAAAGTTTAACCCGTGCGGCGGAGTTGGGATTTCTGCATCCCATAAACAATAAAAGGTCAAAGGTTTGACTGGTTAAAATCTCATTTCACTTAACAGGGGGAGGGTGCACGCTACAATTCTTCAGCTTGGTGCACTTGACTGCCCAAGTTACCCCATACTCTCGCGAGACTATCGTAAAATGTACTGCATTGCCCACTTTATTCTAATCCCCCAATGTCCGTACATACGTGTTTCGGTAGTGAGTGAGTTATGGGAGATCCCACATCCCATCCTAGCCCTCCTTATTTTCCCAATCCTTTCTTCAAATCCATCTTCAAATCAAATCAATCCTAAATCTTCAAAAGTAAGCAGCGATGGCAAGTAAGCTCCGGGGACGCACCGACGTTTGTCATTCTGGACTGATGGCATATATTCGGCCAAACAGAAAATTAGAAGTAATAACGATTAGAAACCATAATAGTGAGTGGCTGATAGGGGGTGCACGCTGCAATCCAACAGCCGCTGAGCGCACTCCACTGGCCTCGTTACCCCCCTCATAGAAGACTACCTTGAAATGTACTGCAATTCTCACTTTATCCTATTCCCAATGTAGTTCCCAATGTACAAACGTGTTTCGGTAGTGAGTGAGATATGCCAGAGCCGATTCCCATGATGACCTTTTCCATTTTCCCATTCCTTTCTCCAAATCCACTCCTACATTATAAAGCCAGGCAGTCAATCTGGGCGTGTGCCAATGCTTGTCATTCTGGACTGATGTTGGCATGTATCGCGAGTGTCTATGGGCGACAGTATACACTTACCGCCAGTTAAGTGGATACTGTGTCGCCTTAGTTATATACAGGGTTGATGGCAAGTATCAGCTTTCGACTACGTGTATTTTGCTTGTCACGTAAGGTACTTGGTAAGATTCTAATCTATCTAGCGTATTCAAGTAGTTGTTATCTCGTGCCATAAGGTAATGCCACTACGCCTACATCCCAGTTCGCGTCGCGTGACGCTATGTCGTTCTATTCAGTGTACAACGACCTTTACAGAGGATAATAATAATATCTTAATTGTTGACATTTTCATTACAATGTAACGAAAATGATAAATAAAGAGGAAACATTTTCAACACTAATTTTCTTAAACTTCATTCTTCTCTGTAATTAAATAATTAGACTGTATTTACAAATAGGTAAAATACGGAAATAAGTACTTGACGTATATTATTGTGTATACTAGAATTTAAATACTACAATTTCGTAAATTATGTTACTGTGTAAATTAAAAACGAGCAACAACTTTTGTAGTTGGCTGAATAATATAGTCATTGCTTAGTAATAAGTATGTACCTAGTTGTAATGACGGTCCGATGTTAAAAACAACTTTTCTTATTTTTTTCTAACATTGAGTCATTCTGTTAACTTTGTAACATTTCTGTTTGTTACTTTGTTTTACTTAAAAATTAAATTAGGTACTAATTTCAAAATATATCATTTTTAAAGTCAAATTGCAACAAAAAAACCTCATAACCGTCTTTTAACCGTAGACCATAGAGATGAATAATACTTAATACCCGTGTCTATTAAGATAACGTTTGTGTAGGTAGACAGGCGGCCTCCTATTTGTGCAGTTTGGATCATAGTTAAAACGAAGCTAGTGACGGCGCAGTAGCGCGGCGTCGCATTGAAAGGACGCCCGACAATATTTTTCATATTGTGTCAAGACCCAATATATCACAACTGTCGTGCTTGGCACAAGGTCGTGGACTCGTGGAGGAGGACCAAGTGAAACTACGAAAGAACTATCAACTTGTATCCATTTTTACTGTATACAAATGAATGTCCTTCTACTCTATTCCTACTTCTATAGGAACAACAAAATGTGGAACACGTAAGAGCAAGACAAACTTCCGTAAGTCGCCAGCAAGTTGTGAGTGTTCGTGAACTGAAGGAGAAATGTTTCGAAACTCGACGACAGAGACAGCAACTAACGTGTACACAATTTCGGTAGAAGTTCTTATCTAAGTTGAGTATTAACACAACTTAGATAAGAATTGTACGAACAGTAACTACTGTGCTTTGTTTAGAGAATATTGTTTCTGCAATTGTATTAGGTACGCTGCTGTAACAACGTGGCGGTAAGTTTTGGACGGGTCGATAGAAAGCGAAACTTCTTATAATAGATCAGTCTCGTAGTTATTGATATTAGAGCTAACAAACTAATAAAACCTTGAAAAAAAAAATGATTCTAGATTGTTTAGAATTAACACACACGCATACACTCACTCACACGCCTACATTCACACGTAGTCAATTGTTGCCGTTGCTGAAGAAAAAACTTTATATACAAGTAGGTGGCTAATATTGAATATGTAAAATAAATCTGTAAATATTTTTGTTCGGCATCAAATACTATTTGTATTTGTATATTTTGTAAAGTAGAAAAGTAAAAAGCTGTAGATTTTGTGTAATAAATAAATTAAATTTCCATATAATTTATGTTGAATCTCAAAAATGGCATAATCGATGTTAATGGCTTTGTTTACTGTCGAAAAGTGCTTGAACCGTAGACTAGGATTAATATGAAAGAGAAAAATCCAGAAAAGCCCTAAAATAGTTTGTTTTAGTCCGTTCCTCCGCGATAATTCTAACAACACAAGTCCATTTTTTGTGATTTCCACTATTATATAATTTTTAGGTTCAGGAATATTTTGGTAGATTTCAGAGAGAAGATTGGTAGAGTAGGACAGTTTCAGTTGTTTTGAAAATATAGGTGGCATTTTTTGTGAGACAAAGCGATCGTGTGAAGTATTCCAAACGGGAGAAGCATCAGGCAAAGGGCTTATTTATTCATTTACAGCGATATAAATATAAAGAGTGAATATTAATTCTTAGTTTTGGAAAATCAACAAAAAATCATGAAAATTCATTCAGTATAACTTCCGAGAGTTTCGACATTAAAACCTAATTGCAATTCACTATGCAACGATAAATGCAAATTAAAGTACCAATATGTAAATGATTATATTTTTTAATCTGTTTACGTACTTTGCTTCTTCAGTTTAAGCTTGATAAATAAATTATAGGCAGGAATAAGTTGGAAATAACTGTTTCTCAGAGCAGCAATATAAAAGTTTGAATGGTCTTGTTTTCACGTTGAACGTTGAGTCACTTAATACTGAAAACAATTTCACTGAAGCTCTCGGATATTGAAAGATTTAGTTGTTTTGTTCTGTAAATTCAAAGTAATACCATACTTTGATACCTGTGTCTGTCTACTGCTGGATATAGTCGCCATTGCGATCTGCTCATCCAGCCACTACCGTCTACTTTCTTGAAGTCGTCAGCTTATGTTGTCGGTGAGCGTGCAACGCTACGCTTTCGACGTGTGGTCTCCATTGAACCTCATGCAAATTGTCTTATGCATGATTTTAAAACAGCACACTGGCCAAACGAGTTGGGGAGTTCACTCTTTTAGAGGTGGTGTAGTTCCTCGGGGCTTGAGGTAGCGGCTTTGTTATCTCATGGTCGCCTTTTACGTCACCCACGGGAACAGATGTGGTGGTGCCAGTCAACACCACATAGCCTACGTTCAGAACGACATAGTTAAAAATTTGTACATGTCAATTGTTGAATTATCAAGTTATGTGAAGCCGCTGCAGTGCGTGGATATTTACTTTAAGTTAGGGCGTCTCACATGTCAGCGCAGCTTCTGGTGTCAGAATACTTTTATCTCAAAACCAATGTTTAAATATTTTATTTTAAGATGAGATAAGTCGGTCTATTTTTCTATTTTGGGTTTGTGGACTAATTAATTCCGCGTCTGGCGGAGTTAATGCGGCGTCACTATCCCGGGCGTCGCGTCGGTGCTCTTCAAAAGGGCACTTTGTTTGTAAGCTCAGACCCGGCTCCCCGAGCGACGACCAGGGTTATTTACTACTTTTTTAATGAATAAATGGACAGCCTCTCTCAGAATTTGTTTAAGTTTTTCGTAATAGCCGAATTAGTAAGCGAAATGCATCGAACTGGTGATACGGATCCCAAAGTTTTTTTTTATGGACGAAGGCAGCAGACGAGCATACAGTCCACCTGATGGTAAGTGGATACTATCGCCCATAGACATCCGCGATACATGCCAACATTAGTCCAAAATGACAAACGTTGGCACCCCCCCCCCGGATGCGCTGCCTACCTTAGGAGATATAGGAATGGATTTGAAGAAAGGGTTGGGAAAATGGGGAGGGATAGGATGGGAATGGGCTCTGGTAGATGTTGTAAATTATTTGTCAATTTTTTGCATTAATGTCGCTTATCAGACGCGTAGTGGGATTTATAATAGTATACATTCAGAAGAAATAAACTTCCTAAGTGTAGCGTGTAGAATTGCGATGGTGTGGCGATGACACAGTTGTCCAGGCGAAGGTGGCGGGGTCAGGGCACTCCGCATTTAGCTGGGGGCGTGCACACGCGGCAGCCGTCGCCGGGGGCCGAGGTCGCTGCTGAATTATTGGACGGTAGACACGAGGCAGGCGCTACAAACATTTACAAATATGCGAGCAATAAGAAGAATTAAGAAAGATATTATTAATATTTCTTTTCGTCATACAACACGCTACATAATATACACACATACATGACAATAATACAAAAAGAAGAGTCCTCGGATGAAGCTCACACGTACCGGGTAGCGCAGTATGGGCCACCCTCCTGCTAGGCTAGGTGGACCGACGATATGAAGAAGTGCACCGGTGGTGGTTGGATGAGAAAAGCGGAAGATTGTGTGTAGTGGAGGAGAGCCTCGGGAGAGGCATAGGACTCTGCTTTTGATCCTGCGTTAGATCCTTAGTACCACAAAACACTGTCATATTTGTTTTCTACTTGTCTTCTTGTTACGTCTCTCCACTGCTTTGTATAGAGGATATAGATCCAACAGTTTAGAAAGAGTGGCTGATGGTATGGTATGATATGATACGAACGATCTAACCGTTCATCGCAGCGCTCTATCGGCTGTACTGTAAAGGTATCCAGCTCCGTATACTATGTCCCGTATACACTCATTACTGATTTTCAGCTGGTACCTTGAGTGATGGGAGTGGAATATATATAGTAAATATATATATACATCCAAGGGTTTTTCAAGACAGCTGTAAATATTACTCCAACTGGGAAACGACACACCTTTTCAATAGCTGGAGTAACCCGGAGCCTTGATACACAAAGTGGGCTTAGACGCTGTCACATAAATTATGACAAATCACATACACTCATGCAAGTTTTTTTTTGTACCGCGCTGAAATTGGCAGTAAAATCATAAAAGTTTAGTCATAGTCATATACATTACATATGACTATTGTGGCTGTGGGAGTGCAAACAAATGACACACGTGCTCACTTTCTGGGTTTTTTCCAACGGACACGTACGAGGGGCACACTGAAAGTTTCCGGATTGAATAAGAAAAAAATACAATGAATGGTCAAAAATAAATTTATTGTCTCTTAACTTCACGAGTTAAATCCTAAGTAATGCAGGCGTAATTTTTAAAATGACGCCATAATGAAAAAACAAATGACTGGTCGATGAAACAAACCTTATTCTACAGCCAAAGCGTTCCATTTTCAAATGTTGTGATTACTTTTTAAATATTGTTTATGTAAGTGCCCAGTTCCGAAAATTTTCAATGTGGCCTATGTATTCCTGTCAGCTATGACATTATTGTCAGAGCTTTATATACCCGTTTATACAGGTATATAAAGAAGCCAGAATGGAATCTATATTTCAATGGTCGAAATACTCCTTTATGAATTTCGAGTTGTCGACATAGAATAGACAAAGAATCCAGAGTTGCCGTCTGTACACGCATAGTATGCGGCGATAGCGTCTACTTAAAAGATCTAAGTACCCAAAATCCGGATTTTTCCAAAGCGCCCTTTGTCAAATACTAAACAAGTACTTTTTGCGAAATAGCCAAGAAATTTTGCAAGGGTTAGGTTAGTAAATAAAATATAGGTTATAGAATAGCACCACCCCATCCCTTCCCGTGGGGTGTCGCAAAAGGCGACTAAGGGATAACAAAGCCGCTACCACAAGCCCTAAAAACGCCACGCTGGCCTAGTGTAGGAACTACACTAGGCCAGCGTGGCGTTTTTAGGCCATTCAACCCTCATGCACGAGACAATGTGCAGGAGGAGGCTCGTGTCCAGCAGTGGATACTGTAAGGTCTGGTTGCATCGCAAGTGGTTTGCACCAGTTTTTCCACATGTCACGTCCTATAGATATCTAATTGAAAATCGAAAGAAAATTAATATTGTGTAATATTTTGCGGTGTCCCTGTGAGAAATTTGCATCTCCTCAGGGCGCCGAGACGGGGAATTGGGATGTACTGGGTTAGGTACCTACCTACTAACTTTGCGTTCGCACATTCTATTTTTTTATAGATAAGAGGGCGACAGCGATAGATAATGATAGATAGACAAGCGGTCCCACGTGATGGTAAGTGTTACCGCCGCCCATGGACACCTGCAACACCAGAGGGTATACGGGCGCGCCGCCGACCTTGAAAAATCCTATTCACAGCTTTCTTGAAGAACCCCATGTCGTTTAATGGGAAGACCTCTTGAAGCAGTTCGTTCCACAGCCTACGGGTTCGCGATATACAATAAATTTAGGACAGAACAGACGCGACACCTCCGACACATTCTGTTGGTCTTTGGGGTTAACACAGTATCCTACTTCTATAGCCTATTCTATCTATACTTCTATAGCCTATTCTATCTATACTTCTATAGCCGTGGTTTCCTCCCACTAAAGAATTTATAGACAAATGTACTTGTACTTTATTAAATAATACCTACTTTTAGTAATTCTTACTCAAAATATTCCATATCAAACCGTCGTCAGTCTGTGCCTCTCCACAGCTGACCGAAAGTGTTTCCTAAAACTCTCCACTATACTGGATCATCTATCGGTGATTTTCTTTAAATCGGCGGTCCACCTGGCCGGAGAGTATCCCATGCGCTTTCCGATACTGGCTTTTTACTCGAGGATTCATCTAATCTAACTCCTGCGCATATTATGAGAAAGCAACAGACTGAAATTAAAAAAAATGAAAAGGCCAGTAACCAAAGTCGGTAACATAAAAGGAATCATAAATGTATGTACTAGTACATGAAAAAGCAGACCATTCAAAGGAACATAATACTTTTTATGAACATTACCGCATATGGCTTTTCCATGACAAGATCAAAGTGCGCTTACTATGCACGAGCACGACTCGTATACAGCACACCGTGTTAAAAGTTCGTGACATTTCTACAAAAACTGTAATAAAATGCCCTCTCGCCCGTTCAAGTTCGTAGAATAGCTTTCGTGAAAATGAAATGACCTCCAAGTATTTATAAATTGTATTGTACACGACACGTGAAAAATCTATATAACTATACATAATAATAATATCGTAACAAAGCCGAGTCCGTATTATACGTCACCAGCCCTTTTATTATCCACTGCTAGATACCACCCTCCCCGTGCACATTGCATTGTGCTCGAGGGATATTTGGCCTTAAAACGTCACACTGGCCAAGTGGATTGGCGGATTTTAGAGGTGGTGTAGTTTGCTCAAGGCCTCAGTAGCGACTTTGTTAACCCTTAGTGGCATGCATTATGCACTTTTTTTAAAAAAATGTTGCATAATATTGCACTACGAATGACACAGAGGTCAAAATAACAATTTTTGTAATATTTATCTGTCTATCGCGTGTCGCAAAAACCACTAGAAGTACTTTTAAAGGAATTTGGTATAGTTGCAACTTATATTCTTGGTTAACATTTAGGATATTTTTTATCAGACCCGTTGTAAAGTTGACGCGGAAGTCCTCGCGTGCAACATCCATAAAAACAGCTGGACGGATTTTAATAACACTGAGTTCAACGATAGTTTATGTCAGAATTCACTTAACACCAGGTGTAACGTCTTCCCGTGCGTCATTTGATTTCTATAAAGAATCTATTGTAAAAAATGCTCATTATACATTTATTTACTAGCTGTGCCCGCGACTTCGTACGCGTGGAATTTTAGTTTTTAAACTCTAAATTGGGATATCTTTTGTTTCCGTCAGCCGATTTCGATGAAACAAAGCCTATTTGAAGCGCTATTCTATTAACCCGTGGATACCCCATGAAAATCCGTTCAGTAGTTTCACTCTTCCATCATCGCCCCCAATCAATTTTTGGTAAATATATTAAATGTACAGACAGGACGGTTCTACAGTTGTATTATATGTTTAGATTAAGGCTTAACATACAGGACATAGTTCAAATATTCACATCTTCAATTTAACTTACTATGTTTATTACTTTTTACATTTTTCCTATAGCGTACCCAGAAACTGAGCTAGGTACTCAGGCCCAATCTAATAAAAATCTAACATAATTAGGAACTGACCTTCTACGAACTTGGACTAAACTAGTCTAAGGGTTTAATATTACAGATATGCCAGTACAAACAAATACTATATCTAATTAGTATTATACAAAGGTCCCCGTAGCAGGGTATCCACATATTGGCGACATTACTTCACTGGAGCGAAAAGCGTAATTAGTGCCTTGCGCGAGATTGTAGCTGTGTTGGACCAATCGCCTTAAAAGGTCCCAAAGAATAACAGTATACGAGTATATACCTATCTTTCTGTCTAACTTTTTTTTTATGGACGAAGGCGGCAGTCGAGCATACAGTCCACCTGATGGTAAGTGGATACTGTAGCCCATATAGACATCGGTGATACATTAGTCCAAAATGACAAACGTTAGCACGCCCCCGGATGCACTGCCTACCATTGGAGATATAGGAATGGATTTGGAGAAAAGGTTGGGAAAATGGGGAGGGATAGGATGGGAATGGGCTCTGGCATATCTCACTTACTACCGAAACACGTACGTACATTAGGGAAATAAGATAAAGTGGGAAATGTAGTACATTTCAAGGTAGTCTTCTGTGAGAGAGGGGTAACGTAGCCAGTTGAGCGCGCCCAGCAGCTATTGGATTGCAGCGTGCACTCTCCCCCTCAAAAAAGAACTATCTATCAGGAGCTACTAGGAATATCTATCAATTTAAAATATTCAAACTCTTTATTTCAGATTACGGTTACGTACGATGGATGTTATAACTATTAAAATTACTTGAGACCACAGATCATGAGCTAGAGCTTCTTTTGCATGCTTATTATTGCGTATTGCACGCCCGGCAATTTTTTTGCATATAATATATAGCCTATGTCAATCTTAAATAATGTACCTTTCAAATGGTGAAAGAATTTTTGAAATAGGTGCAGTGGTTCCGGAGATTACCCTCCATATACACACAAACTCACAAAAGTCGCACTCTCTCTTTATTATATTAGTATAGATTAGTATAGACTATAGATACAATTGCCAAAAAGTACGTCTTGCCTACACACACACATACACACACTACATACAGTGCATATATTACACAAAACATTCATTAAATATTTATTTATTTACGCTCTACTGTTTTAACAAAAGACGGACGTAATGCTGTAAAGCATTTTCTCCCAGCCAACCTTTGGGGCTATATAGTGATTCAACTAACAGTTACTTAAACTGAATTACAAATGGTTTTAATTTTACGACAATTTATGACCTGTCAAATATTGTGTCACAGCCGAAATACTTCCCTGGCCATTAAGCCCATACCCAAGTCTATTCTTACATGAGCGTATCTGTATGACATGGGGGCACAATACAGGTTAACACACAGTATCAAAGCTCAACACGATTCTAGAGATAACCAGCAACGGACTGGTGATCTCTAAAGCAGTTGTCACTCAGTCAAATTATTTTAAATATAACTTTTAAGATCATCACATCTACATACATTTTTATTTATTACTAGCGACCCGCCCTCACTTCGCTTCGGTTTATTAAATTTAAAACAATTGGAATAATATATTTTTCTGCGGTAAAATGGAGCCTATATTTTAAGTTAGACGTCTAGCAATACATCAGAGAAAACTGCATTCAATTCCATGCAGTAGTTTTTGCGTGATGCGTGTACAAATATACAGACAGACAGACAGACACAGACAAAATTTCTAAAAACTGTTGTTTTAGCTTCTGTTGCTCTAATAAAGACCCCCCCATATTATAATAGTTTTTTTTCAATATCTATAATGTACAGATATTGGCCTGTTACAATTTTATTATATGTATAGATAGATACGGGGTAATCGTTTTAGCCCTTTTATTTTACTCAACGTTTCAGTTAGGCTACATCAACCGTGTAAGTGAGTAATAATAACCGTGTAAGCCAGATAAATAAACCGTGAGAGAACCAATTTTCCTTGCGATCAGGGCGACGAATTAATCGCCGTGTTTATTGGTGCGAATGAAGTCGCAATACGAAATTGCAATTGTAGTCTATTGCATCGTCTTGAAAAATCCATCCAATTACAGTTGTTTGTACGAATAAAATAAGTTTTAGTAAAGGTATACAGCATGTAACCACTTTCGGGTTCACCTATCTAAGCTTACATACAATCATTGTTTTCTTTATTGGACATATGGCTCAACCAACACCTACTTCTTTAGTAGTAGGTGTTGGCTCAACACGCAGTATCGAAACTTCAAAGATTTCTCGCACATTTCCGTTTATATAATTGAGCAGATTTACAAGTGTGGTTATGTTTGTGAAGGACTGTCTGGTTGTCATTAAATGTCGTTTGCAAGTTCCCCTACTATTCCCTATGCTCAGTGTGTGTGCACCGAGTTTTGGGTCAGGTCACGTAACTCCGGACTGACCTCGATCGTTTTTAACTCGCCAAATGTCAAGTCTGTAATAGAGCGCAATTAGCGAGCCATCGGCGGACACAACCAAATATACCTCAGACTGAATTAAACCAAGGGAATCATCTGTTTTCGGAAATGAAATCGTTTCAATTGATTGGTCTAAGTCATAGCGCAACTGTTTCTTTTCGGCTTATATTTAAAAGTTGCAGCAAAAAAATACTAAACTAAATGGGCGCCGAATCGTGATCAGCTAAAGTAACTATTTTTGAATGATAACTGTAATAAACAATTTTTAATTACCTACTAAGAAT
Source organism: Sesia bembeciformis (assembly GCA_943735995.1). Lineage (NCBI taxonomy): Eukaryota > Metazoa > Arthropoda > Insecta > Lepidoptera > Sesiidae > Sesia > Sesia bembeciformis. The sequence continues at coordinate 15,393,887 of OX031042.1, read as the reverse complement.
GTCAACACAAAGTCGCCGTGAACTTCACGGGACTCCTATATCTTTATTGTCACCGACGAACCTAGACTGAACCCAACTTTTAATTTGTTGCTACTTTCATTATTTCTGCTGCTCATTTCATTATTACCCATTATTTTTGTATATAGAAGAAGCTGATATACAAGCTTACAGTCTACATAGTAGTAAGCGGATACTGTCACCCCGCGACATTTGCAATACATGGCAACACCTGTCTAGTAGCATGGACGCACTCTACTGGCCACGTTACCCCTCTCTCACAGAAGGATACCGTGAAATGTACTGCATTTCTCACTCTACCCTATCCCCCCAATCTATCGGCAGTGAATGAGATATGCCAGAACCCATTCCCATCCCATTGCATCTAATGCCTCTCTATTTTCTTAACCCTTTTTCTAAATTCATTCCTATATTTCCATTGCACATTGTCCTGTGTACGAGAAATGTATGGCTTAAAATGCCACGCTGTCTAAAGGGGTTGGCGAGTCCAGTCTTTTACAGGTGGTGCAGTTCCTCGGGGCTTGTGTTAACGGCCTTTTACGGCACCTACGGGAACACCATCTCTTTGTAGAGCCGGTTAAATCCACACGGCCAACTCCGATAGATAGACTTACTAAATAGGTTTCTTGTTTATTCGCTTACTTGATTTAACATAAGCGTGTTGAGTAATTTTATTATGGAGCGAGCAATGAAATATCATTAAATATCTTTGAACCTTTGATATAATAATAAATTGAGCGAGCTAGTTACACATGTATCTTATTAATAAATCTTACTTAAACATAGACCATAATGAATACATAATCCTGTTTTACGAAGACGTAGCGTCGGCGCAGATTATCTTCTGAGTTTACTACACACATTCTAATGAGATCATCGCAAGTTTGTTTCGGGGTTACGGGTAACACTCTTATATTATAACTGATAAAGTTTGGATGTTAGTTACTCAATCGCGTCGAAACGGCTGTACCGATTTCGCTGAAACTTGGCAAATGGGTAAATTGTAATCTGGATTAACATTATTTATGTAGACCATGTGAACGCAGCGTGTAATGGACGCCAACCGCAAATACAACGTTGCAGAACAATACAGTTAAGTCAGTTAAGAGCGACAATTATAAACCTAAAAGCCGCTGTTATAATTCGTTTATTAACGTAAAACGTATTCATGTTTCGATCAAACTTCAATGACTCGTGCAAGTCAACGTACGGATAAGTATGCAAGTCCACGTAATTGCCATTAGTCTGTTTGTGATCTGGCTCTGGTTCTAGTCCTATACCCCCCCCCCTCCCCTACCCGCCCCTAGGCTTTTTAGTGTTGGAAGACGTGCATCATTGAGCTATACGAGCTCCACTCAACTCAGTATGCAGTCATTCCTCTATTACTATACGTTAGGGTGTTTAAATTTAGAGTACTGGCGAGCTACTATAGAATTCCTGTAATTTCAGTGATTCGAGTATACCTACAATTTACAGTAAATAAAACATTGACGTTTCCATATAATTTACAAACCATTTCTTACAGTCCAATTTTTTTGCCTCATTGCCAATTATGGCAATGAGGCAATTAGCACATTCTGCCAGAGTCAAGTTTTCTTTGTAACGTAATGTTACAAATGGAATGTTGCCACGTTGAAGCAAGTCGCAAGTCGCTCAGTAAAGTGATAGTAGGTTTACTGAGGACAGAAGAGGACTCATTGGAAACACACGAAAAATGCAGTCTCCGCCATACATAGTCGAACAGTCGAGAAATGCCGTCAAAAAGCCATATTGTATGAATTTTAATGTCATAAATGATGAGCAGATGTCAATTCTTTTGTTTGATGTCGAAAAGCACTTGAACCGTAAACTAATTTTTCATTTAAGGCATCGAAAAATTAAAGCCCTAGAAAGTTTTTTAGTCTATCTGCACTAGTCTCGAAAACTGATACATGTATTTCTTTGCAGTTTATCGAGTATTATTCAGGTATTTATTTAGTGTGGTTTTATTCATATTGCAATATTATATTGTATTCTTATTAATATAATATAATTTGCAGTATTCCGGGAGATTTTTTAAGAAAATCGATTCAGTGGTTTTGAAAATATAGCGAGTTTATATAGATTCATTGGTGAAATAATTAGCGGCGATATATAAAGGGTAAACATTGTAGTTCTTAGTCTTGGAAACTGAACCAAAAAGAAATCCACGGAAATCCATTCAGTTGTTCTGAAGTTCAAATCCTAATTCATTTAATATTGAAGAAAAAAATGAGACTAAACATGGAAACTATTTAGACTGTAATAAGGTTCAATATCTTATTAAGTATGCTGATTAAGATAACGTTTCTAATCCTAATTCCACGAGGGAAAATCTAAGAACAACAGATTTGTGTAATAATTAATTTAGCTCATTTGCAAACTCCGTCTATAATAAATTAGTAATTTAAAAGCCTTGAAACGATAACCATATCCTGTGGTAACGTTCAACGTCATTTCGATACAACCCTCAATAACATTCGCTTATAGATGTGAATGTTCGTGGTCGTGAATCAATCATGCGGTCGTTGGCAGCGCTACATTGATTGCTACTGGCGTTAATGGCCCGCGCTGTCGCCGCCCAGTGTCGCCTGCACATACGTAATTTGTGGGAGGCGTTATATATACCTTTTTAAATTTATTTATATCTTTGTTCTTTGCTTGTAACCTTTCCTCTCATCTATACATATAAGAAAACAGTAAAACGGTTAACAGGTACATAGAGTTCATTTAAAATAAAAATGAGCGGTCTTTTTAGAGGCTACAGAACTCAAAACAGTAGTTATTAGCTATTAGCTAGTGAAATGGCTTAGTTCTTGTGGCCCCTAATGGCCCTAATGGCCTAATGTCACCGGACATGTATGGGTTAGGGCGAGCGCAGAAAGCCAGGAGCCTAAGTCAGGAGTAACTCAGTAAAGTGATAGTAGAGGTTTACTAAGGACAGAAGAGGACTCCTTAGGAGCACACGTAGTCCTATGCTTTTAATTGATTAGGTATCACAAACATTATGCACAAAAAAACACTTTAAACTATTAACACTTTTAACTATTAAAAACACTTTAAAATGCACAATACACATTTTTATAGTAATCAGTCCCTAATCAATGAAATTAAATAAATACTCAATTTATTTCATGACGCTACTCGCTAACAGATAGCTCTGCTAGGTACATCTTAGTAATTGAGACTCGAAAGAAACATAATATATTAAAACACGACTAATGTTATACAATGCACTAGCTGAGTCAATAGTAGCTTATGGTATTAGTAGTTATGGTAGAACGTATAAATCTTACCTAAATAACATCTTTCGACTACAACTAAAAATATTAAAAACAATTGTTCCCACCAACATTAAACTAAAATATGCCAACAATGACCTTAAACTATTTAAGCATTGCAATACTTTACCCGTTCATATTAAAAGCACATATAATATATTAAAAGAACAATATTTCAATACCGAAATTCAAACGTTAATATCACATCCTACAGTTACTCGTAGTATAACACATAAGCATTTGGTAACCAACGCCGCGAACAATATATACGGTCAGCGGACCAGCGCTTACTCTGTTCCCAGGTTAATAAATGAATTAGATCCTAAATTTAAAAAAGATATCAGCGAAAATAATTTAAAATATAAATTAAGAACATATTTCTTGTCCAAATTACAATTTGTTCACTGCTCACAGGTAGGTTTTTAATGTCTCGACTACTGATTCCAGCAGTACTTGTATCTTAGACAAATCTGTATGGTTTATTAGATACAATTATGTTAGCTATATACTTAATCTTTGTAAAATTGTTAATAATAATAAAAAAAAAAAATTGGATATGCGAAGGCTCGCTTCTTTGAGTGTTAGAAAAAGCACGACAAACCCAATAAATTTTGATTAAACTCTTTATTACACATCAACACAGACTTATTAAATAAGTTTCCCTGTTGTCAGTAGATTTCTTGGATAGTAATATCGTAGATAAACAAGTAATATTTTCCAACAGTTTTGCTCGCCTTTCATCTATGTATTGTTTTCTGAAACATTTCCAAATCCCTACTTTTATTTCGTTCCTAGCGTAGCATAATAATATGTGTACCACGGTCTGGAGACAACTCTATCACAATACAATACTCCGTCTATATTTTAATGTTTTTTGTTGCTGTATGACTGCATGACCTTGCGAAGAGGCCTGAATATTATGTGCGAAGTCAGTTTAATATTTAATCATTCAATTAAATAATATAATTTTGATTTTTACTTATTTAGTTATATTTTCGCCCACAGATGGCCCTGCTAGCTGCATTTTAATCCTAAACAGTACCTACATATTTTCAAACGATGTCAAGGATCGCTTCTGTGGGTTAGGAACACGGGTTAGGAAGAACACGAAAGGCCCAAACTGTGGTTAAACGGTCCGTTATACGTTAACACATGCCTATTAAACAGGTTTCACTATTTGTTAATAGATGTCGTTGGACAGGTACTAATAACAAGTTTTTGATAGCGGTTTTGTGCGTGATCTTTAGATTTTGATCGAAAATTTCACTAATTTTAATCTATTATCTCTTTTATACATTTTTGATCTACGGTCGGCCAAGATGGTAAGTAATCAATACCAACGCTAACGCTCAGCACGTCTACAACATCAGGGGGTGTGAGTGCGCTGCGGAACTTGAAGAACCCGCATGTCCTTAATGGTCTCAGTTACTTAACCAACAACGGCTACGGTTACCGGTAACTACGGACCAGTGAAGCAGAATGAACAATAAAAGAACCAACAAGTCTGAGTGCATAGAAATATACCTAAGCTTACTAAGTATATCTTCTAATATATACAAATTATTGTTTGTTTGTTCGTCTTCTATGCATCTTTTAACGCATTGCAACGCACGCCGGGCACAGCTAGTAACAAATAAATTATTAGAAAAGATTCTACACACATTGTGGACACTAGCAAAATCCATTGTTTTTAGTGGACTTATTTGGGGATGTTAGCGAAACATACATATTTACCAGGAAAATTATAGCAAAATATACGTGGATAAGTCATGAATAGCAATAAATCTAGCCATCTCATTGCAGATTTTTAATGTCTTTTACCAATTTCTTGTTATAAGACATCGGTCACTCTCAGGCGTAAGGTGGCTCAGAGAGACCGATGTCTTATAACAAGAGGTTGGGAAGACATTAAAAATGTGCAATGGTTGGGTAGTTAATCTTGTTTGTACATGTGTAGGTTGTGGAAATAAAGCTAACAAGTCTAACGCGAGACACTAGAGTATTCATGTCCGCGTCGGATCGGATGTGAAAAAGCGTAGGTTTATCTCTTGATAAATTACTACCTGTATCCAGTTGGACGATAAGGGGGCAGCTGTGCTGGGCATCGCTCGAGGGGATCACGTCCCACATAGAAGGGTTCCGTGCGAACATCATGTGGTTCAATGTGGTGACCACATTATACAGTCTGAATTTGAATCAAGTCTATCAATGTCTAAATTATTTTGGTATGCATTTAATGATTAGCGGTGCCCGCTACTTTCTTTGCGTGTTTTTTTTTTATAGACGAAGGCGGCAGACGAGCATACAGTCCACCTGATGGTAAGTGAATACTGTCGCCCATAGACATCCGCGATACATGCCAACATTAGTCCAAAGCGACAAACGATGGCACGCCCCCGGATGCGCTGCCTACGTTTGGAGATATAGGAATGGATTTGAAAATGAATATAGGATAAAGGGTTGGAAAAATGGGGAGGGATAGGATGGGAATGGGCTCTAGCACATCTCACTTATTACCGAAACACGTACGTACATTAGGGACGTACGTACGTAATAAGATAAAGTGGGAAATGCAGTATATTTAAAGGTAGTCTTCTGTGAGAGAGGGGTCATGTGATTTTGGGGATGATTCCCTTGGGAACTGGGAAATGAAATGAAATTGTTTATTTGTAAACATACGAGGTAGACACGATGATGTTGAAACATCACTGCATAAGTATACATTTATACAATCAATTATTATAGATTTGTTTCAACATGCATTATTCATTTTGAAACCTATATCATTTGCCGCATAGCTTTATATGTACCTATCCCACTGCACTTACCCCACTCAGTCATAACGGGTGACGTGTAATAACCGCCATAAAGTGCGACGGAGATGGATCATCGCCGACCTCGAGCGGCTGCCGGCTGGACATCCTCAACATCTTTGGGGATCCGTAATGTTAAGAACAGAAACAATGTTATAGGAGCTGTAAGTATATACTCACTAGTTATATGCAACCAATACAACCAGCCCTTTTGATATTCACTGCTGGATATGGGCCTCGTCATCCACGTTGTCTCATGCATAATTCATGCACGCATGAGGGATGTAAAGGAACTACACCCTGAGCCCTGAGGAACTACACCACCTCTAAAAGAGTGGACTCGCCAACTACTTATATACTGACTCTTAAAGTGATTATTTATACCTGATACACAATACTCGTATAACTACTAGTTAAGTACCTACATAAATATGAAACCACATGAGGAAAGATTGAAAAGAGAGAAATTGAAAGAATTGAAATATCACCATAGTAATTAATGTTACGTAAACGAGTTACTTACTAACGATTTATTTTCTATTGCCGATATTTCACGCCCGTGGGTCCGCGGTCACGTGGAACCGCGAAACTGCGGCGCCGGGTGAAGGCTATTGAAAGACGAATCTGTCTACCCTTCGTTGTGTTCATTCTTGATTCCCTGCCCACAATTAATTTTTTTTTTGTTGTATATGTTCACCATCGATACGAGGTATACCATCGAGGTATACCACAGGACACAGGCTTGCTTGTCTGGCTTCTATGAAACGTAAAAAGTTTGTTACTTCTGCAAATACAGTTTTACAGCTTCTGAGTTTTTATAGCTTCACGTTATCGGAAAATAAGATGCATACAAATATGGTAGGTACCTATGTTTTACGATTCTCAGAGTATTAACAGCAAAGCGAGGGTTTCTTGTATTTAACAACAAAGCGAAATTGTCTCAAATAGTTATCTGCGTCGTCTGTTCCTCGTTGAGAGAGAATACCTTTACAGAGAGCGGCTTAAGCCAAGCTTAAACTATTATACGAAGTATATATATAACTCAATGGCTTAAATCAAGTTGTCCTCAAAAGATAACGTTATACGTGGAACACAACGTTCTACCATTCTTACTAAGAATTTCTTAGTAACTTTAATATTTTTGTCTCTGGACCGATAAACGATGGGGTAGACGACTCCTTGAATGCAGACTATTGGAGACCGGGAAACGTAAAGTACCGACCCTTCGAACATTCACACAAATACAAACTCCTTGATCGTTTTAAACTTATTCAATAAGCCGCTTAAGTATAACGTTGTAGAATAAATATATTCATTCAGTTAGAGCAACGAAAATAAACTTTAAAATCACCGCAATAACTCTTTTACGAATGCAAAAGAAATGTTTGTAATCGTGCGAACGCTTGGTTGGCCAACGCTTTAGTGTGGACGCGCTCCGGCCACGTGGACTGATGAGTGATGACTTGAAGAAAGTCGCCGGTAGAGGCTGGATGAAGCGGAAGATCGTGGTTTCGGGCCTTGGGATAATTCCTTCCATATTCAACAATTGCCTGTGTCTTTACATAGGCTGATGAAATTCCGCCGCTTTGTAGCCAAAGTAAGAGAGAATGTGTAAATAGGTGGCTGACAATCTGGTTTTGATTTTGAGCTCGTTGAGAATGGGCGATAGAGATCTTGAAAGTATTTGAAGAAATAGCAACGCGTCGGCCTCTTATCGTGGGTCGTTATCGCACGCTGGTCGCGCGACGCTTCGTCGCAACTTCGCGAGACTCTGCACAAGCTATTGCCAAGTGCCACCATCTTCGCAGTAACCTGCTTTTATTCCTCAACAATATAACCGTTATGTAACTTACAATAAGGTCCAGGTAGTCCGCACGTGTTATAAGTGTTCATATTAGACGCGTACACTGTACATACTCTAGATACGTAGTACGGTAGTTCTGTGCAGCAATAAATTGCATTCCTTGGCAGACGCACGGAAAGAGTATCGGTAAATGTCATTTTAAGTTTATTGCAAACTATGGTTGAATTCTAGCTCATTTCCTTCGTTGAACTTTGCCGGTAACAAATAATTCTAAATGTATGGCGTGCAATAACAAAGTTATACGCAAGCACAAAAGGGACTAACGTTCACACAATTTTTGTTCAACCGACGAGCTGAATACGCACAGATTATTAAATTATTTATTCATTGTCGTACTATAAACATCAATTTGGAATCCGTTGAATTGAACGTGATTGAAATGCTAATTGATCAATTCGTCCCAAATTGGACTGACTGTCGTAGGTTCCAACCGTATCGGTGATATATTATAATTAGCAGAACGTGTTTTTCTTGGAAAAGCTAGCTTAGACACGGTGCAGATCATAATTGGGGATGTTATTCGAGTTAGGACAAAAGTAAACATAATAATCAGTACCGAAATTCAGCGTTTTCATATTCTCATAATTATTAAAATACCGTTGGAAGTGCCAGTCCTAATGGCACTTAGAATAGATATACATAAGCAAGCTATATCTATACTTTAAGGAAAGGCAGGTTTCGACATTCTCTGTACGTTTTACAAAAAAGAAATATTAGTATCCGCTGCTGGACATGGATCTCTTCATGCACATTGTCTTGTGCATGAAGGATGTCTGGTCTTTAAACGCCACGCTGGCCACTATTTTAGAGGTGGTATAGTTTCTCAGGGCTTCTGATAGCCGCTTTATTATCCCTTTAGTCGCCTTTTATGACACTCGCGGGAAGAAATTGGGCGGTGGTATTCTATAGTCGGCCGCAATCATACAGTATACACGTAATACATTTGTTGGCTACGGAGATCCGGCTCGAAGGACCAGATGCTGGCTCAGGAGATCCGGCTCGAAGGACCAGATGTTGGTTACGATATATATAATATATAAGGCGGTGCTCGCGATCGATGTTATACCGCAGGGCCAATGTTGCAGGCCGCACGTTGCCTTCCAACGGGGGGGTGTAGGGGTGAAATACGGAAATAAAACGCTGCTCTAATTCACATTGAACCACAGGAGCGCAGGGAGGAAGCGGCAGTCGGCAGCGAACTCGCTTGTATGAACTTGTTAGGTATCTCCACTATGAGGAGTCTGTTATATCAAGTCACTACTTAGAGTGTTAAATGTAAAACTAGCAGTTCAAGTTACTACTTGAAGTGCTGAGGACGAACTGGCCAAGAGAGGTCGGAACCTATGCCTTTTATAGCAAGTTCGCTGCCCGTGCGATCCCCCTGCTCCCTGGGGAAGTTTATTGTGCTATTCGCTCTCCAACGTCATACATAACTTCTGAGCTACAAGTCACTTATCCTAGGGTTTGTCCTCCTCTTATGCGGAGGACAAGGCTATTTTCGATGACGAAGCATGAAGATCTACATTTTTCTGGGCAATTTAGCCCTTTTTTCCCTCCCGCCTTCCTTGAGTAGCAAGGGGAATGGGAGGACTGAAGGTAAAGGGAAGACAGTGGCGCCGATACCGGATTTTCGTCATCTAGCCCGCAACTTTATATGTTTAATTCAATGCTCAATAAAACACACTGCGGGCGGTAGCCTTTATTTTTCCTATACCCTGACCTGTAACCCAGTTTCCTAATACATTTATGGAGAGCGAATACAAAACACATACAATTTATAAACAAGGACACAACAATAAAAAACATAATATAAATGTACGTACTAACATCCCATAGTCTCGTAGGAAAGGTGTATGGATTTGTCTCGTACGCTTCTATTAGTGTAATGTGAGAATTCATTCGTCCTCACCTCGCTAGTTGCGTAACCCTTGTGAGACAACCCCCTTTCTTCCCCGAGCCGTGCGATGCCAGTACGTACATATCACGTACACTTGATTCTATTTACATATTAATACACTGCACTTGTGCTACGCTTTCATTCTGTCGTGCACAACATTGGGGAAATAGGATAAAGTGGGAAATACAGTCCATATCACGGAAGTCTTCTCTGAGAGAGAGGTAATGATGGCTCTCCCTCTCATGGTTTATTAGAATATTTTACGTGGGAAACTAACTAATCGTATTTGTCGCTATCTATAGCACTAATACGCGTGGTTGTGGCAGTAATACTGTAATAATGAAGTCATTAACATAGTTTTCTAAGTTGTGACTTCTAACCACAATAACTCAGTTATTTTTAACACATTTTGATTTTGAGGATTGAATTCTACCATCTTAATTCCAAAGGGATTTTAATCCTTATTCAAATTAATTAATTAATCTTCAAAAAGGTTCCCGATGTAGGTACCGATGTAGTATTACGAATTACCTACCTACGACTATTTGTATGAATAGATCCAGATGTAAGAAAGACGTAGTCCTACAATACCACCTGAATGGCAACTTACTGTTAGATTTACCCGTACAACCTTCTGAGTATTGTAACATAAGCTATTCGAAACGAGCCAAATATTTTGTGGACCAGGATCTTTGAAAATGTCCAATCAGATCGATATGTTTTCATACGTCTTCGACTATAATTGGCCTATCTGCCCACAAAAAGGAACATTGAGAGCGTTAAGAGATTTTAAAACCTTTGGCACTACAACTGAACTGAAATGAGCAATGCGCCTTTCAAAATCCTCACGAACTCCTTCTTACTAAAACAGGCCTAGTTGATGTTCAAAATTCGTAGGGTTTTTCCCCAGGCTTGCTATAATAATGTCGAAGGTACACTCATAGTCTCAATGCCGCCAAGGTCGAGGTGAAATCCGGTCGTGTTCGATTCTCAGCTTTACTTATTAACATTTGGGAAAAAAATTAAAATCAAATAGTAGCAGTTACTTAATTATGAGATAATTGTTGACAATCGATTTTCTTTATTACAAGAGTTTATTAAAGCCTCATAGATTATTAATGAGTAATCAATCACCGTAAAGAAAACACCATCAAAGTTTTCAATAACATAGCGGCGGCAGTCACGCGTCGATGTACCTACTGTCGGTGTTGTATATACAACTTTGTGTATATATGTTTTCCATTTAGTACGGCTGGGCTCACAGATTCTGCGTGTATTCCCTCGGCCGCAGTTATACGACCCTTTATTCTTATTATGTCGTCACTGTCGATGATAAGACTAAGTGACGACAATAAATCTCCGGTAGGTGGCGCCCTGTTCTCTTTTATGCGCAGCTTTTCTAGGTAATAGCTGTCTTGTTGTGCCGCTAGAATCCACAATTTTTGAGCCTTTTCAATATGACGCACTTCTAGGTCAATGGCGCGGCGGGTCGATGAACTCGTGGGAACCATCGTATCGGTCGATTGGGTTCGAGTTTGTTTATCTTTTTTCTTCCAGTCGGGGTCACGTGATTTGTTTACACGCGTTCGTTTGTAACGCGTAGCGGTGATTTGGAATTTATTTCCCCGACATAATTCGACAAATTGCAGCACTCTAGCTGTCGCTCTTATCAGTCTGATCCATTTCGAGAATCGTTGGACATCTGGCAGATGGTCATGAGTTGGCTTGTCAGTTATTGCGAGACATTTTTCTCTCTCTTCCCCAGAGTTGTTGACCTTGACCTCGACTTCTCTAGGCCACTCATTCTTAGATAGTAGTAGATAGGAGGGGCCATTGAACCATCGATGTTTCACGTTGAAGTCGTGAGGTGTCGCTCTTGTCGCGTCGTCCGCTACGTTATCTGCCGTAGGCACCCATCGCCACTCATTTTTCTTAGTGAGTGTCTCTAATTCTGCGAGTCGGTGTGCTACGAAGGTTTTGTAGGTGCGTGGTTCGGATCTTATCCACGCCAGGGCCGTACGCGAGTCGCTCCAATACGTCTTTTGCGCGACTTCAAACTCGTGCTCTTGTAGCACTGTATCGGCTAGGCGGGCCCCTAGTAGGGCGGCCTGTAGTTCTAACCTGGGGATTGAGACGGGCTTCAGTGGTGTCACGCGACTCTTTGCGGCTGCCAGCGTGACGTGTACACTTCCGTCGTTACGCACGATTCGCCAGTAAACGCTTGCGGCGTAGGCCTCCTCGCTGGCATCGACAAACGTATGTAGTTCGTAAGTGGTTGCCGATTCATAGTCGTAACATCGAGGAATGCGTAGGTCTTCTACCTTTCTTAGCAATGACAGCCATGCGTCCCATCTTTGCCTTAACTGTTCTGGAATGGGCTCGTCCCATTTGGTACCGTAGCGCCAGGTGTCCTGCATGATTCTTTTCGCGGGCGTTGTCATCGGCGATAGTAAGCCCAATGGATCGAACAAGGACATTATGACACTTAAGGCCTCCCTCTTGGTTGGTGGGCGCGTGTTTTCAAGCATTTCAGGCGCTATTCTTGTTTTGTTCAAGCGGAAACTTATGCAATCATCTCTTGTGCTCCATAGGAGACCGAGCGTTCTTTCTGTCTCGCTCGCACCTATTGGTATTGCGTTTGTTTCCGTCCTTTCCTTGAAATCTTTTATAACACTCATGTTGTTAGATGTCCACGCCGTCAACTCGAACCCTGCTTGTCGGTGTATAAAGTCGACTTCTTTGATCATTCTGATCGCTTTCTCAGGTGTGGGGAAGCTTTGTAAGTAGTCGTCCATGTAGTGGTTTCTTTCTATTGCGCATGCCGCCTCTGGATAGATGTCGACGAACTCGTTTGCGTTTTTGTTCTTTATGTGTATGGCGGTGCATGGTGATGAGCACGCACCGAATATCACCGAGGTCATTCTGTATTCTTCTGGCGGACCCTCCCGCCGGTGATCTCTCCATAAAAAACGCAAGGCATCTCTGTCCTCTTCTCTTATGCTGATTTGCATAAACATTTCTTTTATATCTGCGGATACGGCGTATGGGTGTTGTCGAAATCGCATAATAACGCCTGGGAGGGACTGTAATAGGTCAGGTCCTGCCAACAACATGTCGTTGAGGCACAGTCCATGCGATTGAGCCGCCGCATCGTGTACCATTCTTATCTTTGGCTTTGCGGGATTGATGACCGCGAAGTGTGGGAGGTACCATGTTCTGCCGCTAGTTGGCGCTGCGGGGGCTCGCTCGGCGTATCCGCATTTGAAGAGGTTGTCGACCCGTTCTTGGTATTGAACTTTCAGCTGTTCGTCGCGATCTAACTTCCTTTCTAAGTTGTAGAGGCGCTTTAGTGTGTTTTGGTAGTTGTTGGGTATTTTTAGTTCGTCTTTTCGCCACAATAACCCGGTTTCGAATCTGCCATTGGGAAGTCGTCGAGTCGTGTTCTCGAGTATCTCCAACGCCCGTTGTTCGGGATCGTTCTTGGGTTTTCTGGGTTCGATTCCCAATGACTCCAGTTCGAAATATTTCCTCATTGTTTCTTCCATTGTGTCACCCTGTGTTGTGGATAGGTGACCACAAAAGGTTACGGGCTTACTTTTCGACGTGTGGCATCCGTGGAGTACCCACCCCAGTTTCGTTAGTGATGCCACTGGTTGGTCGCGCCGACCCTCCAGAAGATCACGTGACACTATTAGGTCCCAGTTGTCCTGACCGATCAGTATCTTTGGGGACGCGTAGTCGTACGTGAGCTCTTTTCTTATGTTTTGTAGATGAGTGCAGCCCTTCATGTTTTCCTCTGTTATGGATTGCGACGTGAAATTCAGCCTTTCTACTGTTCTGGCATTTTGAATTTGGAATTCTTTGCCGCTGAATTTCCCTTTAATGCCCAGGTTGACACTCCGACTTTGTTCGTGTTTTATCTCTGTCCCACTCACCCCTTGCACCCACATTGGTTGTTTGGGCCCATCTATCCCTAATATATCGGCCAGAGATGCGTCGATAATGGTTACTGTACTCCCCTCGTCCAACAACGCGTACGTCTCTATTTTATTCTGGGGACCGGATAGCACGACAGGTGCTATTTTTAGGTACGCCCGACGTCGCGTATTCGAGTTGGTAGCTACTGTTGAAGTCAGTACCTCTTCTGTTCTTTCTGGGATGTCTGATGGTTGATCGGTCTTCTGGTGGTGGAGTAGGACATGGTGTCTCATGGTACATCCGTCGCGGCCGCATGGTTTGACGCGACACGTGTTTCTTTGGTGCGTACCTTTTAAGCACCGGAAACAAGTATGGCTCTTTTTTGCCATCTCCCAACGCTCGTGTATGTTAGCGTTGAGAAACTGTGGGCAATGCACTAACTGATGTGATTGTTTGCACTGCCAACATTTTTCTTGCCACTTTTCTTGTGGCTTGCGCTTTTCTTTTATTGTGTAAGCGCGTTCGACCTTTTTTCGCATAGGTCGCTCTCTCCCTGCTGACTCGTCGGCGATGTATTCTGGAAGGGCGTAAGCGCCAAACTTATCCGCTTCTTCGTTCAAGTATATTGACATCTTTTTGAAGTCGGATACTTCTGAAAGCTCTCTCGCCGCGTAGTCTACCCATTTACTTCTCAGGGTTGGAGTGAGCTTCTCCACCACGTTGTACAACATCTCAGGGTGGTGGAGGTAGTGTGGTTTCTTTAATGCTTCTATAGCAGCCACGATGTTCGCTAATTTACTTGCGAATATGCAAAGGTCACGTGGGTTTTCGCTGACCTTAGGTAAACGCTTCACTTTTTCCAATTCTAAGCGGATGAGTGCCTCTGGCCGCCCGAATCTTCTCTCCAGCGTTTGTAATATGACTGGCGGGTCAGGCTCACTTATTAGTAGGCAACTCACGGCTTCCATGGCGGGTCCCTTTAGACATTTTCGTAGTCGGGCCACATTTTCAGTTTTAGTGAAGCGTTCCTTTGTTTCGTTGTACGCTGCTCGGAAGGCGAGCCAGCTATGGGCGTGTCCACTGTACACGGGTAACTCTTGTATGTACCGAGGTGAGTCCCTATTCTGGCGCATAGCTTGTGAGAAGGCCGTGGCTAATGTAGTCACGTCAATCGCCGGTGGAGAATGGTCTGAAGACGGGACCTCTTTCGTGGGGGTTCCCGCAACACCCGGGTCTCTTTCATTCCCGGCCGATTGTCTAATACTGCCTTTTTCCGACACAGCTGCTTCCTTGGGTTTGGGACTTTTCTCTCTCTCGGCGTCTTTGATGGCTAATATCTGTTTTTGATTGTGTAGCCATCGGTGGACACGCTGAGGATCTGAATCCTGTTCGTCCAGTTCGTCCTCCTCACTCGACGATGAGTCTAGTTTCAGCCGTTCGAGTTTCGCCTTTTCAAGTTCAGCTGCGGCCTGGATTTCTTTCGTTTTCCACTCGGCCTCTCTTAGGTACAGCTCGGCGAGCCGTTCTTTCGCCTCTAACTCCGCGAGGAGTCTCTTGCGTGAGGGTACGGAGCGGCGTGACCGAGCGTGGCTCGAGTGTGGGCGCATCGTGTGGTCGGAGCACTCAGGTACAGGTGATGGTGGCCTGGAGCAGACGGCGACAGCGACACTGTCCTTGGCTTGTTTTTTATTGTTTGAGGACTTACTTGTGGTAGTGTCGGTCGCGGTTGCGGTCTGGGTAGTCGTTGCGTACGAGTCTGTGCTCGTTGTTGCGCCCGTGGTGGCCGTAGCTTCGGTTTGCGAGCTCGAGGATGCTTCTGTTGTCTCCTTGTCGCTTTTGCTTCTTGTGGTCGGCATTTTCTAAATTCTCTCCGTATCTCGATAGGCGATCTTCTGGATGATGATGGTTCAGGAGATCCGGCTCGAAGGACCAGATGTTGGCTACGGAGATCCGGCTCGAAGGACCAGATGCTGGCTCAGGAGATCCGGCTCGAAGGACCAGATGTTGGTTACGATATATATAATATATAAGGCGGTGCTCGCGATCGATGTTATACCGCAGGGCCAATGTTGCAGGCCGCACGTTGCCTTCCAACGGGGGGGTGTAGGGGTGAAATACGGAAATAAAACGCTGCTCTAATTCACATTGAACCACAGGAGCGCAGGGAGGAAGCGGCAGTCGGCAGCGAACTCGCTTGTATGAACTTGTTAGGTATCTCCACTATGAGGAGTCTGTTATATCAAGTCACTACTTAGAGTGTTAAATGTAAAACTAGCAGTTCAAGTTACTACTTGAAGTGCTGAGGACGAACTGGCCAAGAGAGGTCGGAACCTATGCCTTTTATAGCAAGTTCGCTGCCCGTGCGATCCCCCTGCTCCCTGGGGAAGTTTATTGTGCTATTCGCTCTCCAACGTCATACATAACTTCTGAGCTACAAGTCACTTATCCTAGGGTTTGTCCTCCTCTTATGCGGAGGACAAGGCTATTTTCGATGACGAAGCATGAAGATCTACATTTTTCTGGGCAATTTAGCCCTTTTTTCCCTCCCGCCTTCCTTGAGTAGCAAGGGGAATGGGAGGACTGAAGGTAAAGGGAAGACAGTGGCGCCGATACCGGATTTTCGTCATCTAGCCCGCAACTTTATATGTTTAATTCAATGCTCAATAAAACACACTGCGGGCGGTAGCCTTTATTTTTCCTATACCCTGACCTGTAACCCAGTTTCCTAATACATTTATGGAGAGCGAATACAAAACACATACAATTTATAAACAAGGACACAACAATAAAAAACATAATATAAATGTACGTACTAACATCCCATAGTCTCGTAGGAAAGGTGTATGGATTTGTCTCGTACGCTTCTATTAGTGTAATGTGAGAATTCATTCGTCCTCACCTCGCTAGTTGCGTAACCCTTGTGAGACAACCCCCTTTCTTCCCCGAGCCGTGCGATGCCAGTACGTACATATCACGTACACTTGATTCTATTTACATATTAATACACTGCACTTGTGCTACGCTTTCATTCTGTCGTGCACAACATTGGGGAAATAGGATAAAGTGGGAAATACAGTCCATATCACGGAAGTCTTCTCTGAGAGAGAGGTAATGATGGCTCTCCCTCTCATGGTTTATTAGAATATTTTACGTGGGAAACTAACTAATCGTATTTGTCGCTATCTATAGCACTAATACGCGTGGTTGTGGCAGTAATACTGTAATAATGAAGTCATTAACATAGTTTTCTAAGTTGTGACTTCTAACCACAATAACTCAGTTATTTTTAACACATTTTGATTTTGAGGATTGAATTCTACCATCTTAATTCCAAAGGGATTTTAATCCTTATTCAAATTAATTAATTAATCTTCAAAAAGGTTCCCGATACGTGTAAATAACGCATGTGTACGTGAAAGGTTATTTGTAGCGTTTCTATGATGGCTCCGTACTGTGCGCCGCTTGTGCTGTGTCAGATCCGACACGAGCTCGCCGCCGGACTCCCCGGCCGCGGCGCACTAATGAAGTATTGAAAGCATTCAATAGACTCGCCCGGCGAGGTTAATGCGGGACCCAATTGAAATACATAGAGCTCCATCAACATATTTATGAATCCCGACCGTTGTTTGTCTGCCCTCTATTCCTGATATATTCGTCCACGTTCGTATACGCAAATCGTTGAATAATTCGTCGTAGGACGGCTTAAGGAAAATATGAAACAGAACACGACGTGTTCGTGTTCGGCAAACAACGTATAAATCTGGGGAGTAAACAAGCAACTCCATCATAACACAGAACTTCCTCTGGTTACGGCTCCACAAAGTTTATATGCGAGTTCATGACGGGATCTGTCGTGTGCTTTGTATGTAAAGTACAAATACACTATGAATATATCTTGATATACTGTTAATTGGGACTTAAATGAAATGGTTTTGGGTGGTTTGACGTACCGACTCTAAATACTATTTTGTCACCAGCCCTTTTATATTCCACAACCTCCTCATACATTGTCTTGTGCATGAAAGACTATAGCTTTAAAACGCCACTATGGTTGAACGGGTTGGCGAGTCCACTTTTTAGAGGTTTGTTATCCCTTAGTCACCGATTACAATACCCACGGGAAGAGGAGGTTATTCTGAAGCCGGCCGACACCTTACGGACCACTATATATATTTACATGAAAAATAAATGTGATTTGCCTTAACTTTCGCCGCATGACATCATTTTTAAATCAATTAAACGTGTACTTAAAAATAACAATTATAATCTGTTATTGGCAATAAGTTTGATATATGAGTATGTATTTCAGTTACTTATTTCTCTGTTTTGCTGTAGATTCAAGTTCTCAAAGAAATAAATGTAAATTTTGCCAAAAATGTCTTCGTTTATCCACCAAAAATGTAAGGGTCTTGAATAAATTTAACAGGAGGAGAGCAAGAAAGACATTTTGTTTGCCAGCATTGCTTATTTTAAAATAACTGGATGTATTATATTATAGGAGAGAAAAGTTACTATCGTTTCGGATAACAAAACTTCTTCCGTGTTTCGTATCTACATCTATATCTATACATATAATAAAAATGTAACTGATCGCTGTCTGTACATGGAAGATATATGAGAAAAATATTATTAGGGGCCTTTATCAACGCAATAGAAGCCAAAACAATGATTGTTAGAATTTTTGTCTGTTTGTCTGTGCGTTTGTGCGCGCTAATCTTAGAAACGGCTTAACCGATTTGGGTGCGGCTTTCACTAATGTATTGTGGTAAGCTTCACTTAAAATTTAGTGTTTGTTTTATTTCAATCAGTTCATAAATAAAAAAGTTATATCAATTTAAAGAATCACGTCGAACATTTGTTCTATAAAAAATAAGCTATTTATAAGAAATAATGTGTGTGATCGTTTTTGAAAATACCAAATACCCCTAAGAAGGTAATGACGGTGTTTATAAACTAAAGTCCACGCGGACGAAGTCGCGGGCAACAGCTAGTGTTTCATAAACTTTAACTTTGTTATTTTTTGTCAAAATAATCATTGCCGCTAACACAACCGCCAGCACAATACTGAAAGGGTTAGATGCATTTGCCGATACATTCTTCATATACACATGAAACATAAATGTCCAATGCGTTTACTTTCGTTTCATGACATTAATTTATTTACTAGCTTTTGCCTGCTGCTTCGTTCGCGTCGACTAATCAGCTGTAAAAGCACCGACATGATGGATTTCATGTCATATTAAAAGTCATTTTTTTATTTTCCTCTATAACGCCACTTTCTTGTATCATATGAAGAAGACACATATCCTACCAGCTTTCCTTCTGGATACTTAGCTAAACATTAGTGAAAATCCGATCAAAATTCGTTCAATAGCTTTCACGTGATGCTCAAACAAACAGACATACATACAAATATACAGACAATAATTTTAAAAACTACTGTGTTGGGTTCTGTAACTTTTAAAGTCCCCCAATTTAAAAAAAAAATTAAGAACGTACAGAGTCGACCCTTTTACTGTTTTATTATATGTATAGATTATCAAAACGACACAGTGTAACCAACTAAAACAAGAGATTTTACTAAGTCTATTGATTTTAATCTATTGTTTTAGAGGTAGTCTAATACTTCCTTTGGGCTAATGTAGTAGCGGCTTTATTGTTATAATGTACTAGCAAAACCCCGCAGACGTTGTTCTGCCATAGAAGTTGATCTGCTGCAGCGCCATCTAGTAGCGAGTTATAATAAAATCGATAACTCGAAAATATTCTCCGCGCTCAAATAACTATACTATGTATACCAATTTTCATGGTGATCGGTTGAACGGTATAGAAGTTGATGTGTTCCAGCGCCATCTGGTGGCGAGTTACAACAACGTCGATAGCATAGAAACCTTCTCCATGAAAAAATACATATATGTGCCAACTTTCATGCTGATCGGTCAAACGGTGTCGAAGTCTATTAACATCATATATACCAACATCCTCCTTTATATATATGGATAAAGGTTAATTCTTGTCAAGGTAATTATCAGTCATTAGCAACAAATTCAAAGCTCAGCGAGAATAGTTACCAGGTCTTAAAATGTATGTGCTAAAAGGTATTTTGAGTTCAAATAACACAATCTCATGTTTCAAAATTCTGTTTTGTATAACACAGCTTTCGCATGTTTAGAAATAACATACCAATTGCTAATAATGTTAGAATGCTTGACGATTGCTGGAACTGGAATTATAGGAATCCGTGTTGGAATCTGCTATAGAATCAGGTACGTACCCAGGATTTCTTTTCGGGGGGCAAGTCTAAACACAGAGGCCCGGATCAATATACGGTCCCTCGGTCTTAGATTAGTCGCAGTTGTATTTTGTAACACCTAATGCTGTCTAGAAACGTTATTGATGCGATCCATGCGTGTCTCTTCACGTTTCAGAGATATTTGCACTTTTCACGTCTTCCGAATTTTAAATGTATTTTTTTACAAATCACTTTACTTTCTATTGTATTCGGAGCAGGTTTTTAATATAATTCGTTGTAGTAAATAATTATTAATAATTATAATTAACTCACTTAATCCTGCACCGCTTGCGGATCCGACTCCTCTTAGTTACTCCTTAACTCTTTTGATTCACCTCTTTGATCACCTCCCTTTCCTTTCCCTTTCCCTAACGGTTGTTGCTGCAAAAAAAGGTCATGCCATCATTGCATCTCGATATTGAGCCCCCGACAAGTGCCGATGCGCGATTACACTCAAAATTATGATTGGCGCCGAAATCGGAATGAATAACAATTCGATGGAATATTAAGAGATTCTGCTCCGCTCGCGGATTCAACTCTTTTGATTAATTAACTCCGGAGTTACCCATCACTAGTATATGTGAAAGTGAAGGAAGTATTCTGCACACGTCGAGAGTGATGGAAGATGGATTGGGCTGCCTCGACTGCGAACCACCACGAGGACGGAATTGATATTAAGTACTGGCATACTATAGAATGACCTTTGACCTTTTATTGAGCCAAGAGCCACTTGATTCTTGACTCTTTAGAATTTAAATGAAAAGATTGTTATAGACTCTATAGGCCTTCGGGGGGTCCAGACCTCTTGGACCGCCGCTAAATACGTACCTTTGTCGAACTGTACTGTACTGAGTTATCTGCAAAGCACGAACGATGCTGATAACAAGAATGTGAAGCTGCTGGCTCTATCTGGTAGATACATCTTTCAAGTGGGAATTTAAGCGATACGATCACAAACAGCAGCGAGGGGTCAGTGCGGGGGCACGATATCGATAGTGTTACGACACAGGATGAAAAGCAGAAAAATGGGTACCTATAATAGCTTCAGAGGTTTTTTATAGAAAAAAGGCGGCAGACGAGCATACAGCCCACCTGATGGTAAGAGGATACTGTCGTCAATGGACATCCGCACTACAGGCCGACATCAGTCCAGAATGACAAACGGTGGCACTATAAGTGTGGTTGAACTATAAGAGAGAAGTACTATTTTCTTTATATACCAATAGATCTTAAGATTTTGATGAAATTATATACTTTATATACCGTGTCAGGCACACGGAGCGACCTGGAGCACCTGGCCTAACATATCAATATACTCACACTACCATTATCAATCATAGGAATAATATATCAAAGTTATGGGTATTTAGAATGCCTTATCGCGCTACAAAACCTCATAAATATTGAAGGTGACAAGGAGTGCTACCGCTGAATCAGCATTTGGAATCTACTGTGAGTTCTTCATTCATTGTATAATAGTTGACTCCTACCAAGGGGTTAACGCAGCACGTGAAATCACTTTCCATTCGATTCTAGGGTGAGCGGCCAATAGTGCTTTTTGACAAATTACTGTATTTGTTTTTAGTCAAAGGTGCGTTTCCTCTAAGTCCTCTAGAGAAATGAATATCCTTTTGAAATAGGACTTTTACTAAACTCGGTTTGAAGAAACGCATCTTTGCATAATAGAATATTTTGCATCGTTGTTAAACGCAGTATTTTGTCAATATTAAATGAATTGAAACGTTGTTTATGAAACGTGATCTCAAAATGTTAGAAATGTCGCGAAGATTTCGAGAACCGTTGTGATTCAAAAGGCAAATCTAGATAAACTGACTTCACGATTAGCTTCATTCGGTGTGAATCTCGAATCACGGGGATGAAAGTCTAAAAATTAAGTAACTCCATATTTTCGTAATTCTTCAACTGAAACTAAGTAACGTGAACGTGTGCGCTCCAGATAGTGACAATTTTGTTACAATTTCATTTTCAGAACGATTGAACCTTATTTCTCACGTAGTAATGTGTATATTTGCGTGTTTGGAAAATGGGTTTAGACGTAGACGGAGCGAGTCGCCACGTCATAGGAATGTTGGATGGCCACTCAAAGTTTAGCATTAAACCGTGAACACTAAAAGCGTCGCTTGTAAAGGTGAACTGGTATGTCTTTGGGTAGGCACTGTGTGATGTAAGTTTATTTTGTGATGTTGTGAGTTGGAATAACACAGCGGTGAAGGAAAACATCGGAAGGAAATTGCGTGTACTGGAGCATATCTATCATCCATTCTTGGGCTCAGGCATAAAAATAATTAATAGATACCATAAAATAAAATCAGCCATAAGAATAATAGAATAGTGAAACTCGAGCGCCGAACGTGTTCAAGGTCCCGATAACAGCCTACAGTTACGCATCGTATCATACAAGCCGCCTGTCAGGGACGCGCCGCGCCGCATGACGCCACGGGCTCGATTTGATACATTGCCACCTTACTTTTTATAAAACTACTGATATAAAAACGATTTCATGTTTTATATATCTAATTAAACTTTTTAATTTCATAACTATTTATACAATTTAACCAATCTACTACGTATACAAATATAATAGATTAAATAAGTAACAGCTCTCACGGCATCCGTTGGCGACAGAGGGACGTTACGGGCTGAGGGGGGAGGTAGGTGTTTATTGCGCGGCTTTTGGGACACACACAAAGGAGATTCCCTTCTAAACTCGTATTATTTATTATTCTCATAGCTCAGTTGAAGATGGCCTCAAACCCTTTGTATTTACAAAGAAGACCTATAAAGGGCGAAATAAGAAATACTTCCACCCTCTCAACACTGACTTTCTCTCGTGAAAACGAATGACTTTTTTGAAATTGAGCACTTTTTTTGACATAAACTTATGTTATTCGTAGTTTGTTTATTCGTCCTTGAAAATTATTGAATTATCCCCTAAGTAAATTGAAATAACCATGAGCGACATGGTTCTTATAGAAACTTTATTTCTTCAGATTGCTAAGCAAGACAACAGGCCCCGGAAACCAGATACTCTTACAAAGGAACTAATACTAGTTTCCTTTGTAAGTAGTTCCTTTCTTTGTAACAACTGCACTACGGTAAGTGCACACTGCACGTTTGCGGCTTTACGACGCCCGCTCCATCTAAAGTTTCATTTGAGGAAATGGTTCATGGGCTTCCCCTCCATACTTGTCTACTTCGCAACTAGTTCTCATACATGAATCAAACAGTAGAGCGGTTTGTTTCTACCAGGGCTGCAAGACTGGGATTTTACAAATCGCTTTTTAAGGACTTTTCAATAAAATGTACGCGAATGTGTTAATATGTATAATTTATCACAGAAGGTTACCTTGAAATATACTGCATTTCCCACAATATCAAATACGTACGTGTTTCGGTAGTGAGTGAGCCCATTCCCATCCCATTCTATCCTACCCCTCCCCATCTTCCAAGCCATTCTTCAAATTTAATTCCTACATCTTAAAAGGTAGGTAGCGTATCCAGGGGCATGCCAACGTTTGTCATTCTGGACTGACGTTGACATGTATCGCGGATGTATAATACATATTTGTACAGTGAAATCAACGAGACATGAGCTTTGCACAAACGCAAAACTCATGTCTTGTTGATTTCACTGTATATGTATTTATGCAATATGGTTTTATATATACCATTATATGTTTTTTCTTTTATATTGCTGTAGGTGGACGAGCAAACGGTACCACGTGATGGTAAATGCTACCGCCACCCATGGACACCTGCTACACCATGGGGGTATGCGGGTGCGCCGCCGACCTTGCAAAATTACCATTACATTAGATTACCATTTAGATGTGAATTTTATGTATGTGTAGGCTGTTTTGCTTCAGCTGTTATTGCTATTATTTATAATTAGTGAGTAGTTATTTTTCAAAGTTATATTATAGTGTCATTATGTTCTGTGTTATTTTTATTACGATATGGTATTACGTTTTCGGAAATAAAATTAATTAGTCATTATACATATTTCCCCGTGATGTTTAAAATTAATTCAACACCGCTCGTTGCTTTATATTCTGTTCATAACAGTACTAGCGGTCTAATAAAAATGGGTATCACGCTCAAAGTTACGGAGTATCCTGAGGGATGGTGCAAGTTTTCACGAGAATATCACAGTCCACCTTGAAGTTATGGCGACTTATGGACTTATTTGTTGGAAAATGAAACGAGGTATAGAGGTTGTTGTTCGATTTGTTGTCCGGCGTGATTTAGTACAAGTTGCATTAATTAAGAACCAAAGACATTGCTTAAACAGTTTTACCACCTGCGATGAACGACGTTTGGAGTAGATGCTTTCACGTTACGTTTAACTTAGAATAGGATAGAAGTATATATATATACTAATGTAATAAAGAGAGTGCGAATTTTGTGAGTCTGTGTGTGTATGTGGAGGGTAATCTCCGGAACCACTGCACCTATTTGAAAAATTCTTTCACCATTTGAAAGGTACATTATTCCAGATGGACATGGGCTATATGTTATGTATATACATATATTATGTGCAAAAAAATTGCCGGGTGGTATACTATATTTAGTCTCCAACAAAAATAGTTACAATCAAAACATATTCATATCTACATATATACTCAAGAATAAAAAAAAGACAAAGGAAAAATTATGTAGCGAATGAATTCAATGATAAGCATGCTGTATGCAGCGGTGAAATGGGACTATGGGACTTTGACTCAGCATAATGTCATGGGATGAGCATGGGATTTCCTGGAGTATGAGCCTGGTTGAGTTGCTCAGCGAGCGATGGAAAGAACTAAGCTCGGAGTTTCTTTGCTGGACAAAGTCCGTTACGAAGAAATCCGACGCAGAACTAAAGTTGCCAACACAGTTCGAGGAATCAGTAAGCTGAAGTGGCAGTGGGTTGGCCATATATGCCACAGGACCGATAACCGATAAGGCGACTCCTTGAATGGATACCACGTACCGGGATGCTATGTGCTTGGGACGCCCTCCGGCCAGGTGGACTGACGACTGGAAGAAAGTAGTGGGTGGACGAGAAGAGCTCAAGACTGTGTGAGGTGACGATCCACGGGAAAAACCTACATCCAGCAGTGGAGAGACGTAGGCTGATGGTATGGTATGGAGAATGATTTTCAGTCAAAGGCACATTTTTCGTGGTTAATGGATACGGCTATATTGAAATAAATAAATGAATATTTTTAATAGCATTTATTTATGTAAGGTATTTACATAAAGAAATGAAATAAAAGTACACTTTAACTGACCATTAAGTAAGGGGCTGTAATTACTGATGGGTAACTCCGGAGGTGATGAATCAAAAGAGTTGAATCCGTGAGCGGAGTAGAATCCCTTAATTGTTCCATCGAATTGTTATTCATTCCGATTCCGGCGCCAATCATGATTGTGAGTGTAATCGCGCATCGGCACTTGTCGAGGGTTCAAAATCAATCGAGATACAACGACGGCATGACCTTTATTTTTGCTTATGCAACAACCATTAAGGAAAGGGAATGAAACGCTCTCGGACGGTGAATAAGTAGGTGAATCAAAAGAGTTAAGGTTTTAACTAAGAGGAGTGGGATCCGCAAGCGAAGCAGGATTAAGTGAGTTAAAACACTCCGAGAAGTCTTGATTACCCACAACTAGCTGTAATAGTTTGGGGCGAAACAGGCTGAGCTGACGTGACGCAGTACGTTACGAAGTGATGACCCGAAGACACCAGTCTTTACACACTTTATATAAAGAGACACTGTTTAGAAACAACTTGGCTTACAAACGCAACGTCAAGTCACTTAAATCAAATGCGTTTCTAAACAGCGTCTTCTAATAAGTTACTTAATATTTTCTCGATTACTAAAAGTTTAGATATAAAAATAACACTAAAATACTGAAACTTGCAGACGTGTTTGCGCCATTTTGAATTCAAATGTGCTTGAACTAGATGAAACGGGAGAGGATAAGAGTTCGCTACGACTTATCCTCAGAAATTCTGAGTACGTTGGACCCGGTCGCGCCCTAATCGGGTCGGGTTTTTGCGCGCCGCCCCGGGTGGTCCGGACACGGGCGAACGTCTCCAGTAAACACTACTTTCTAACAATATAAAGTCAATGGACAGGACCTTATTGAAGCCCAAATTCATTTCCACAGAAGACCGAACGTGAATATCTTTCGATCGCCAATTCAATACAACAGCTGTATTACTGACTACCAAGTACCAATTATTAGGATACGTATAAAATTAAAAAACAAATAATTTTTATTTAAAAATACACTTGCACAAAACGTACACTTCCCAGAATGTCAATTTCCTAAAAAGTCCACTTTCCAAAAGCTTCCATTATCAAACATTTATCAACAAGAGACTTCCCAGTTTGAACACACTAACGGTATAGCCACTAATTTTATATGGAACCGCATAGCGCGCTCACGATACAACTTCTACGAAATACCAGTGATACCAAACGCACGTTTACGCTTACTACGTAAACACAACGTAATGGAGGTATTCCGTACTGTAACGTGAGAGATTATTTATCATCTCTCATGTATGTGGTATCCCACGTACAAGTCTATGTTCACTCGTGAATGATAAATACCAGGCGATACTGAATAATAATATTTAAAAAAAAATATACTTTATTGTATAAATGAAGAATAGTACATTGTACACCGAGGGGAGAAAGTGACCGATTAACAACGAGGGTGGTAGTTTGAATACAAACGAGTTGGGAATGGCACTTTCTTCCGAGTGATACATAGTGCTTTATACCCACACCTACGAAGAAAATAAAAAACAAAATCTTTATTAATTGAAGTTATTGAAAATTCTTAAAGAAACAAGTGAAATTCGCGCCCGCGCGATTTTCACTTGTTTCTTTATTATTTTCTTTTTTAAATTCCTGTTCAGAAAATGCAAGTGACCAGTATCATTTTGCGGACTTGGAGATAAAAACTTTTTGCCTTTTGGCATAATAATATTAAAATAGGTTACCGACTGATATTACCCAAAATTAAAAAAAACAGTACGTTAACAATGGATTTTCATACACTTTTTCTGCCCGCATATTTGTACGATAGTAATGACGTACTTTCTGCCTCATTTTTGAAAAAGTACTAAGGTACTTTCCGAGCAGGTGTGCTATAAAGTAATTTGTTAGTCCTCAGTATTTTTGTGTTCTTCAAGTGGTCGGTCCACCTGGCCCGAGTCTTTCACTGCGCTTTCCTGTACGTGGTCTTCATTCGACGACTCGTCTCCCCCATTCGACCTGCCATTGCCACTTCAGCATGCTGATTGTACAAGCTATGTCGGTGACTCTAGTTCTTTGACGATTCTCTTCGTTTCGAATCTTATCCCGGAAAGAAACTCCGAGCATAGCTATTTCTAGAACTCGTTGAGTGATTTTAAACTTACGGATGTGGCCTAACGTTAGAGGCCACGTTTCGGCGCTATACTATACGTCATGACTGGTAGGATGGTGGTGGTTGGATGCGAAGAGCCAAGGTCGTGTGTGGTGACGAGCCTCACACGAAAGATTCTTAGGGATTTACGGGCAATAAATCCGACAATGCTTGGAAGAATATCATTTAATAAAGTCTGAATTTGATACTAGATAACTCTTCCAGTTATTTATACTAACGTAAACAGTAGCAGCGTTTCTTAAAACTAGAAATAACAGTTAAGAGAAACATTATTTGCTTAAAACGCTCAAGTCGTTTCAGTCTGAAGTTGCTCGTTCGGAGAATATTTGCTTGTTTGCAGCGCATACTATACCGGGTATGCGAAAACTTCCATTTTGTTCAAACTAAGGTAACGAGCACTATAAAGCATTGTTGGGTTAGAGCACGGATATAAAGCGAATTTAGATTGGCGCAGTTAGCTGTGCACTCTTTTTTTATAGGGAACTAATCAGACGAGCAAGCGGTCTCACGTGATGGTAAGTGTTACCTGCAATACCAGGAGATATCTGGGTACGCCGTCAACCTTGCGAAATCCTATTCACAGTTCTCTTAAAGAACCCCATATCGTAGCGTAATGGAAAGACCTATTAAGGCAGTTAGTTTCACAGCTGTCGGGTTTACGGTATAAAATGTATTTTGGACCGAACAGTGGGCGAAACCTCCGTATCGAGGAAATGCGGATTGACGTGACTTCTGTGACTTGGCGTGACGTGGTGCAAGTCTTCAGAGCATTATCCATTGTACTCTATCATACTTTTATGTTTAAACTACTTTACTACTGCACTTTACAGAATATTACTATGTCATCTCTTCCCGTGGGTGATAAAAGGCGATTAATAAATAACAAAGCTGCTACAGTGTAATCAACGAGACATGAGCTTTGTGTTTGTGTGAGTGCCCACCGATTGTGTACAGTGCGAACTATTTCGACAATCGGATTGGACAATTCGCACCCACTCACACAGATGCAAAGCTCATGTTTCGTTGATTTCACTGTACCACAAGCGCTATGGACAAGCCAACCCGTTTAGATAGTGTGGCGTTTCACAAGAGGCCCATGTCCAGCAGTGGACGATAAAAGGGCTGGCTAATTGTGAACTGCTGTAATTATTTTGTCGTAGTTAATTTGCTAACGCGGTCTCCATACAAGGACTACCCCCTACCCCCGCTTCTGCAACAGATGTAAAATTTGAAGATGTCTATGGAAAATATTATTAATATAAGAGAATAAAAGAAATACCAACTGCACCAGTATGAACTAGTCGTTACCAAACGAAAAATAATTTCATCTCAAGCGAACGTCGATCCGGCTTACGACGTGGGACGCATAAGTTTTTAACACTTTTATTACATTTCGTCGTTATTTGTGGAAACGACAACCACATCGCTTTAAATCAGTGATTCTGATTTGTTGCTCGGCGCCCACCTGGATCCAGTAAGGCATCCTACGTCAAATTCTCACAAGTAATATCCAATATTTTTTGCAAGAGTTAAAAATAACTAAATGATCTACACTAGCTCCGGTAGATGTCGACATGGAATTGAAAAGGTTTGCATTTAAACGGGCAGCAAATAATACTAAACTATTTTTGAATAAATATAGTAAGTAAGTTTACTAAGAATGTCATGAGCTCATGAGGACCATACCCTGTCATGAGAAGTCGACGGAGGGACTTCGCGGGAGTCCTATTTGTTTATTGTCACCAGAGAACCTAAACCTAGCCCACCTTTAAATTTGCTGCCATCGATTTCTGGGCAATTCAGTATTTTCTGATCGTTCAATTATTTCTAAATTGAAAATGGACATAAAATTTTGACCTTTCAGCGGGAACTTCAGAAGTAAAATTAAGTTTTTTTTTTTATAGACTAGTGGGCGGACGAGCAAGCGGTCCCACGTGATCGTAAGTGTTACGTGATCGTAACCCATGGACACCTGCAACACCAGGGGGTATGCGGGCGCGCCGCCGACCTTGCAGAATCCTATTCACAGCTCTCTTGAAGAACCCCATATCGTAGCTTAATGGAAATACTTCTTGAGGCAGTTCGTTCCACTGCCTACGGGATTATTTGATTGTTTGATTATTTTCGTTTTTAATGTTTGTGATAATCAAATAAAAGCATAGGGCTGCGTTTATCGTGCGCTTTCAACACTGTCCTCGGTAAACCTACTATCGTTTTAGTGACTGATTGCTAACTTACTTGGACGAGTCTGGACATTGACGAGGTGCGATTTGAATTATTTTGATTTTAAAATTGTTACGAAGAAAAGTCGACAGTAGCACGAAGTGTAGGTACTTCGTCAATATCCAGTCTCGTCGAAGTAAATTAGAAGTCACTCAGTAAAATGATAGTAGGTTTAATGATAGTAAAGTGATAGTATGTCGCGTCCTTTGACATTGAATTTAAAATGAAAATAATATAATAAAATAATTGTGTAATGTTCGCGGCGCGTCTGTGAGGTGGTCGCGAAACCTAAACCACCTTTGAGAACCACTGCACTAAATGAAGGTAATTATATTGTTATGCTGGTGTATTAGTTACAAAACGCATCGTTAGCTGAACGTGATTAACTAATTACGAGCTCACCATGGGATATTCTCTGTGGTTACCGGTTATGCAATGTAGAGATATGCAGCGAATGGTTTTAGAGAAAGACGCAGATCATAATAATAATAAGTAAAAACTTAAGTACACGCTGAGGATTTGGAACTCACGTCCTCACGATTGAGAATCGAGAAGAGATTCGGAAATAATTTGGGAGAATCCCATAGCCGTTGGATTACCCCTCTCTATCGTAAAATCGTAAATGTACTGCAGAATAAAACTGTCGTAAAATGTACTGCATTTCCCACTGTGTCCTATTCTCCCAATGTACATAAGTGTTTCGCTAATGAGTGAGATATGCCAGAACTCATTCCCATCCTTCCCATTTCCCAACCCTTTCTCCAAATCCATTTCGAAATCTCCAAAGAACTCCAAAACAAACAGAACATCTGTCGGCGTTTTAATAAATTTCTTTTCGCATTTTCTAATAAAATAATAGTTTCAATCTAATATTTTACCATTAAATATAGTTAAGGACATCTTTGACAGTTTAGGGAGTAATAGTGACTGGAGTTTGTTTAGTTGTAGGAAATTTCTATCGACGGGAATTTTAGATACAACCCTATCCTCGAAATACGATTGAAACTCACAATTAATAGTCTTTTTTTGTTTCAGGGCTGCTTTGTGGTTGCAAAGTATAAAACGTGATACGCCATCACACCCACGAAATATAAGCGTTTGTGAAATCCATTTCGAGAGCCACCACATTCAGATAAACGATTCCCGAAAGCGCTTAGTGTATGGTGCTCTACCCACACTGCATCTACCCACTTCTGAATCAATACCTGAATCGATGCCTGAAACGACTACGAGTAAAGAATCGAGTTATACCCAAACGGATCCATATCTAGTAGTCGTAGCAACCACATCTTCATTGGCTATAGGATCACCATTAATAGTTACACCAGCAGAAACTCGGACTGATTTAAAACTTTCTGAAAATACTGGAAGGGAGCACAAGTTAAAACAAGATATTAAAGAAATAAAACGCAGGCGGTCAAGCGAAAAATCTTCCCAAGGAAGCCGTGATACTGAGTTAGAGGAGTCTAGCGAACAGGACAAAGAACAAATAGCGTCATCATCACATTTAGATAAGTATTTCCTACTCTCGTTACACAGTGATTTTACGAGTATTCCAGAAGAATACAAAATCGATGCAAAAAGTGAAATTATAGAAGTTATTAGGAAATATAGGCAAATATATTCTTTAAGAGATCAGGCCAATGCTGTCCCAAGTGCTGATCAGGCGGATTCTAATACGGTCGAAGTTCAAGGGGTGAAATGTGAATATGATTCAAACGAGGAAATCAACTCGTCCTCTGATTAGCGAACAGAAGTGAAGCAAATGAAGAATGTTTGTTTTTGTGTGTAAATCTAAAAGCTTAATAAAGAATATTGAGCGGAACTGTTCCTCTGGGAAGTCATGATACTGAGTTAAACTGTGGTCCGACCAAGAACGAGAAATGATGAGGGGATAATCCAACCATAATACAGTAACGAGGATCCCTCGTACATAGTAGGAGGTAGGTACCTACTACCTACTTAGTTCGACCAGTAAAGCTAACTGCGCGATGTATTTTTATGCCGCTGGCGAGGAACGAGTGAAGCGAGCGAACTAGCTTAGTTCAACTCTTCTGTACACTAATCGAAGTTGATGGAAACATTACAGCCGGCTGTTACTGAGTGAGCTTTATTGGCTCTCTTTTCGCCGGGCGATAAAAGTAGAGCGAGGATCCTCGCTTACAATGAGACCGTTGAACTATTATTTCTATCTCTTTCAATCATTATCTTATGAAATCTGTACGTCTTTTGGGCAAGAAAACAGTTCATCGCTCATCGTTTCTTATTCTCGGCCCGCAGAGAAAACAGTATTTTTGGCTTATGTGAAATGTAACTAAAAATATTGTAAAATTGTAAAAACGAATTGTAAAAACATAACAGTTTATAAAAACGATCGCCGGGTAAAATAGCGATATATAAAAAAACAATTTTTTTGCATTATAATATTTGTTCACTACAAGTCTTTAGACAGTCTACCCGATGGTAAGTGGATACTGTCGTCCATAGACATCCGCGATACATGCCAACATCAGTCCAGAATGACAAACGTTGGCACAACCCCGGATGCGCCGCCTACATTTGCAGATATAGGGATGGATTTAGGGAACGGGTTGGGAAAATGGCAAAATGAAAATAATGGATAGGATAGAATGGGATGGGAATGGGCTCTGACATATCTTACTCGCTACCAAAACACGTAACGTGGGGTAATAGGATAAAATGGGAATGCAGTATATTTTAAGGTAGTCATCTGAGAGGAATGGGTAATGCGGGAATGCAGTGTGCACTATCCGCCTCTAAAGACACATACAGACATTTGCAAAGTAGGTACTTTATGTTTACCATCTACAAGAACTGTAAAAAAAAAAATTCGCGTCGCCACTTGCAATCAATCAAGAAAGCAAATACTTCACGTCCCACCCGTATTTCCCATTAGTCTTGTATGCATTCCCTACCGTACAGGAAAACCTAATTTGTGGGCTAAAATTTGCAGGAGGGTACTAAAGCGGGGTTAAGGGCCCTCAGCCTTTTCACACGCACTACTTTTTGTGGCACACTGTACGGATATACGATACTGTGATAGAATGGCAAGTGTGTTTTTTGACTATGTTCTGTAAATAGTTGTTTACATGCAAACACACAATTTCTTGGTTTATACATTACCCACACATAGATAATAATAACAAGTTTCCGACCAAACGAACATTCACACAAATACAAATACACCTATCTAATCCAATAATGCTAATTCAATGCACGCGTGGGTTCGAATCCCATCCTCCTCGCCAGTGTAGTTATAATTAGGTACTTACTATGACAATTTTATTTGTCACTTGGTGTTTTAGTATGTGTATTTAGGCACGCAGGATGGCTCCTCTTCTTCGGACAGTATTAATTAAACCGCCAAATCTCTATTAACATTTTATCACTTTTTAACACGACATAATCACATAACCTATTTACAATACGTCTGACAGCTGTCACAGACGTATGTGGACTTCGCACTTCCGCCCACGAGGAGCTCCACGTGGGCGGAAGTGCGACGAGGTCCACACTCTAACTAGTGTTACACCACTACCGCTTATAGTAATAGTGATGACACTCCATCACACTTTGTCATTATCAACTTATTCAATAAGCGGTTTGATAGCGCCGACTGCAAATATAACGTAGAACAAATTTATTCATTCAGTTAGAGCAGGGGTCTCCAAACTACGGCCCGCGGGCCAAGACCGGCCGGCGAGCATTCAATCCGGGCCGTGGCAACGAGCTGGACATGCCGGGCATCCGGCCCGCCACACTTAAACCTTATTTTATATTAAAACAAAACAATAATCAGATGTTATTATTAACTAAAGTCATACATAATCCAGTACTTAAAGTGTAACATTAAACATTTTATTAAAATTAATGAAATTTATAATATGTAGCAGTGATTTTTCACACATAATTGTTTGCAGCTGTGGATCAAGTTTACTTTGTGCCAATTATTAAAGGCGATCAAAAGCCAATTATCAAACTTGGATCTGTTGAAATTCTATGTGTTTTCCATTTTGGAGAATGTTTTTTTTAAATAGTTAAGTAATTAAGAATTTAGCAAAAAAGCCACGAGCAAATTTATGCAACTGATCAAACTGTGTGTTTGGTTGGAAGACTCTTATAAAATTTTAGCACAGATGAGTTTTGATATTTCTCTTTAAAAATATCGCTGCAATGCAAATAAATCATTTCCATTTAAACTTCTAGAGAGAGGCTTTCCAAGGCCTTAGCCCTTGGGATTTTGTGAAACAGTCAGTGTGGCCCTCAGACCAAAAAGTTTGGACACCCCTGAGTTAGAGCAACGAAAATGAACTTTAAAATCTCCTTAATAACTCGTTTACGAACGCAAAAATGTTTGGCCTATGTTAGTGTCAATGTTAAGTATTGGCCAACCGAGCGATAGTGCTCGGTTGGCCAATGCTTCTACAACTAATATCAAATTTGACATAGCATAAAATATCTCATGACGTCGGCCACGCTGTCGCCAGATAGCGGTGACTGATAGCTAAAAGGAAAGTGTACTTGATAATTATACTTGTTGTAGTTACACTTGAAAGTGTCCACGCGGTGCACGCGGTGTCGCGACTTGATGGACGACTAGTCATAAGCAACTGGACCAGCATCTCACAGTCGCACCATACACATGATAAATACATACATATGACATGGGTTTTTATTGAGCTGCCGTCCGACCAGGTAGACCGAACGATTCGAAAAAGTTCGCTGGAAGAGGTTGGATGAGAAGAATGAAAGATTCTCACATTCAACCACCACCGGTGAAAGTCTTCAAGTCGACGGTCTACTTGCCCAGAGGGCTTATCTTAATAACACAAAAGAAAATAATACGCCGTGTGTTTAGAAGTGGCAAGATAACAAAAAAAACTGTATTTATATGTCGCACCATGTGACGGAACTGTTATGGGACCGAATTACTCAATTAGTCGATTTAAATGGTTGAAGTGCAGTTTTCGCCCGTTTTAGAACCGAAATGTCGGCGTATTTGTTAAGCTTACGTTATGTTTCTCAATCGAACAATCCACCGTCATTAACGACGTTTCTATACGCGCCATTACAAAGGTAAACATTACCAAATACGAAACACACTCTCGAACGGTCCACGGCTTTGTGTTTCAGCACAAAAATGTATTTCGCTTTTTGCGACACGAAATCCCGGGAGTCAACAAAAAGAGCTAAATTAAACGAAGCGTGGATAACAATAGAGCCGGATAGCGCAATATTCGTGGTATAAATAAAAAACAATAAACATTTGAGCGGGCAGCTGTGTATCTGCCGGTTCTGCCGCCGCCCGAGGGTTGGCTACAGGACGTAACTAATCGCGTTACGTTATCGCCACCATTAATCCCTCTCGCCCGAGATAACCTGCCTCGTTACAACTAACAATGCAATTAAAATGTAAAGCACGCCCGGCCCCATTCGCCCCACCGACTAATCGCTGTAATAAACTTCAACCATGTGTGTCTACTTCGGGCCTACGATCGGCACATACACAATGAAAGCCGACTTAATTCAATTTCACATGCTCATAATTAGGGGAGCGCGGGGGAGTTGGCACCGCTTAAGCAAAAATTTAAATACATAATTTCTTTAATTAACACTTTTTAAAATTAAATAAATTTTAAAATAATAAATACGGCAGACGAGCATACAGTCCACCTGATGGGAAGTGGATACTGTCGCCCATAGACATCCGCGATAGATGCCAACATTAGTCCAAAATAACAAACGTTGGCACGCCCCCGGATGCGCTGCCTACCTTTGGTGATATAGGAATGGACTTGGAGAAAGGGTTGGGAAAATAGGGAGGGATAGGATGGGAATGGGCTCTGGCACATCTCACTCACTAATGGGAAATGCAGTACATTTCAAGGTAGTCTTCTGTGAGAGAGGGGTAACGTGGCCAGTCGAGCGCGCCCATCAGCTGTTGGATTGCAGCGTGCACTCTCCCCTTCAAAAAATATGCAGATGCAGAAGATTATCATTCCGTATTACTTAATTTAAAAAAATAATTTTGAACACTTGTACGTGGTCCCCGACGCCCATGACCCCGCGAGTGAGTGAGTGAGTCGCTCGCGTGAGCAAACACTCTGATATTAATTGAAAATAATTTATTCGCACGTTTATTCTAATTAATGATGCAATATCACGAGCCGGTACACATTTACTGCTTGTTTTGCATTCAATGTATTATCTACGATCAGCGCGTTGCAGGAAAATACATAGATAGACAACGCAAGTTTGCGAAATTGTACGGAAACCAAGCGTATCACATATTTTGTACCTACGACTAATTTACTTGTTATGATGGGAAACCACTCACCGATCAAATGAAACACTCCCTCCCTTGACTCGGCCAGGGGCGGATTAAAGGCTCGTAAGTCTTGGGCGATGGTTTGCGTCGGGGCCCTTTCCAGGGTGAGAAGCTTTTTCGACGCCCCCAATACTTCCAAAACTACACAACGGGCTTGGGTTCGCAGAAAATAAGCTCGCTCCGCTCGCATGCACTACGTTTGGACGCGTGACGCTCGCTTTCCATCGGTTATGGGAAATATGTAGGTTCGGAGTTGAGCTCAACTCTTTAAACTATTTCGCTCGCTCTCTAGACCGCGTGTCCCTGGCCCCTCCCCCTCAATCCGATGCTGGACTCAGCTCACAACTTTTGGCGAATGTAATACAATTAGACATTCTTGTGTTTTAAAACAACGACGAGCAGCGCTTGAAGTAGCCGCTTAGCGCAGCGACGGACAGCTTGCGCTATCAATCCCTCTATATCTGTGCTATCAGACCTAATCCGGGCAAACGACTCGTCCATTCTGAGCTCACAATGCGCTGTGTAATCCCGGTGTATTTTTGTCGTCGCTTTTGTATGGCATACTTTGAAACATGATAGTTTGAGTGACAACGTCGTAAGCGGGTCAACCTCGCCGCTCGCAACTACAATGATCTCACGATCGCGCCATATTCTATATTGTGCGTCCATTCGTCATATTATAGTCGTACTCTAACAAACGGTCTGATTCCTTCTAAAATTGGACACGCCCTTCGTGTCCGAGCGGCTTAATAGACACAAAATGCCTTACACACAGAATAGGGAAAACATATTTCAAATGGCTGTCTACTCTACTCTAATTGAATCGACCAAACATTTATTATTAACTAGCGACCCGCCCTCACTTCGCTTCGGTTTATTAAATTTAAAACAATCGGAATAAGATATTTTTCTGCGGTAAAATGGAGCCTATATTTTAAGTTAGACCTCTAGCAATACATCGATGAAAACTGCATTCAATTCCATGAAGTAGTTTTTGCTTGATGCGTGTACAAACATACAGACAGACAGACAGACAAAATTTATAAAAACTGTTAGTTTTGGCTTCTGTTGCTCTAATAAAGACAGCCATATTAGTTTTTTTCAATATCTATAATGTACAGACATCGGCCTGTTACAATTTTATTATATGTATATAGATATAGATTATTAAAGAATAATTATTATTCCAGTATTACTGATTTGTACCTGCATCTCACACGTGTTCTAAACTCGCTCTGCGTCTAACTCCTCTATAATTAAATGGGAACTGTTCTGAAGACCTGTTCAATTTGATGCCAACTTCGGGTTTTTACTACTGCACCGCTCGCCATCGTCGTGCGGTTCATCCATACTTCCTTGACATAGAATCGCTGCGTATAGTGCTCTCAAAAAGACACATACCGCGAACCCGCCAGCCGAGGTTTTTTTTCATTACGCTACGACATGAAGCTCTTCAAGAGAGTTGTGAACAGCATTCTGCTAGGTCGGCAGCGCACTCGCCTCCTGGTGTTGTAGGTGTCCGTGAGCGGCGGTGACCACTTACCATCATATGGCCCCCGTGCGTCTGCCATCTATTCTATATAAAAAATTGGCATATTTTTGGGGAAGACACTAGCTCCCGTGATAGGTTTTCTTACGTTAGCAGGGATTCAAAACAATGTTATATCAACAAAAATCTGTTACCAATGACGATTTTGTTTATTTATTTATTACTAGCTGCGTCCGGCATGCGTTGCCATGCGTTAGAATTTTTTTGTCAGAAACATCCGCGAGCGTGCGTACAACAACTCACTAAAGTTTCATCGAAATCGGACGAATGGTTTAGGAGCGCATAGAAGACAAACAAACAAACAAACATATTTTTTTATATATTAAGACTAGCTGTTGCCTGCGACTTCTTTCGCGTGGTCTTCAAGTACTAATTCAGAAACGTTCGCGGGCGCGCGCAAAACAACTCACCAAAGTTTCATCGAAATCGGATGAATGGTTTAGGAACGCATAGAGGACAAACAAACAAACATTAATTTTTACATATTAGAGAAGAAGAAGATGATTCTTGTTAATTCTTGTATACGAACGGCCTGTCATTTTCTCGTTACCAGTTTGGCCTGCAAACCATCCAGTAGGTTGGCAACGCGTCGTACTCGGCGATAACATGAACATTTCCTGCCAAAAGCGTGGTCGGATGTAAAAACTAACGCCCGCTCCGGCGATAAATCGTGCCAGTTAAGGCTTGTTTAAACTGCTGCTATATTTGGATATGGGTATGGTTAAATGGCCATGTGGTGTTAGCCGGCTTTAGAATATCTCTTCCAGTGGGTGTCTTAAAAGGCGGCTAAGGAATAACAAAACTATCACAAGCTCTGAGGGGCTACACCTCCAAAATAATGCACTCGCCAACCCACTTGGCCAGCGCGTCGTTTTAAAGCCATACCATTCCTCATACAGAAGACAATGTGCATGAGAAGGTCCGTGTCCAGCAGTGGACACAGGAGTCAGTACCACGCGGCCAACTCATACCCATACCCAAATATCGCAGCAATGTGAATAAACCTTTACTTGCAATGGAAATATTTGCCAGGAGCGGGTTGACCCTTGGACACGTACATACTTTTACCATGCGCTCACTATCGTGATAGTTGTTGACAATGTTACATGGTACATTGCTACTATTCGCAAATTAACCTAGAAATGTGGATGCAACACGCAGCGATGTAATGAGTATTATACAATGTGTCGTTCTGGGTTATTGTTTAATATATGAGGTTGAACACAATAGCGAGGAGACTATTTGGAACTATAAGTGGGAACGATTCCTCATTCAGATTTTAATTAAAACCAAAAGCGGCCGTTCATTATTATTCTTACAATTCAATGACCCTTATTAAATATATGATAACGAATGTAAATTTGTTTCTTTAACATAAATATTTCCGTGGTTTCCAAACATTGAATGCTCGTATAGTTATTGCTTATTTTTCAATTTTAATCCAAAGAATCTTAGATTGCTCATGTGTGAGCGAGCAAACGTTAGTCACTCTTGCTTGACTGGTGTTGCCACGAATATACGAACTCCCTATTTCTAATTTCCCAATCCTCTTTCCAGTTCCACTCCTAAATATTTAAAGGTACATCTGGGGACTTGACAACTGATCTTGGCATATGTCAGGTGTCCATGGGCTACAGCATCGATTCTTAACCTGGGGGTCGCAATCACATATAGAATTGGTCGCGTTTGGTCAGGAAAAATTAAGCACTTATGTAGAAAAATCCTTTTATTTATTTATTTATTTCAGGCAACTAAGGCTCATACTAGATTAAGGTATCACCTTACCTTAACCTAGAATACATATAATAAACTATTAATAGGGATTATTCTTGCTCGGTCTCGCTTCCCTAAAGTGTCGAAAGACTACCCCTTCTGTACAAAACTCAGGACCGAGGAACAGGTTCTGATGAACTGCCGCAACCCGGAGTTTATAGGTCTTAAAATTGCTAGATCTATAATTGGACTATATCTGTCGCAACTCCAACTTTAGACCCTAGAGTCTGTTCTGAAAGTGTCGCTTAATGTCTTCCAGCGTTGTATTCTCATCCAGGCGGGATAGGTAGATACCGCAGCCTTGAGATGTGTTGATGCTGCTGGAACGGTAACCCACTCATTCTGATCGCGACTTCCTTATCTCTACTATGAAACCATCGGCATCCTCGAGCGGCGCTCTGGAGAGAACGTCGCGAGCGACACATCCACCTTCGCCTTCTCTTGTTAAATGGAAGGCTTGGGACGCGACGCTGGCCAAACGAGTTTGTCCAATATAGTTTGGCGAGTCGCGCTCTTTCAGAGATGGTGTAGTTCCTCGGGGCTTGTGGTAGCCGCTTTGTTATCTTACGCTCTTACGGCACTCAGGGGAAGAGATGGGGCGATGCTATCCTCTAGCCGGTCGAAACCACACGGCTCAAAAACTAATATTAAATTTATGTTTAATTATTATATTGCTTTTGCAAAGTCTTAAAAGTTTCTAATTAACTAGCGACCCGCCCTCACTTCGCTTCGCTTTATTAAATTTAAAACAATCGGAATAAGATATTTTCCTGCGGTAAAATGGAGCCTATATTTTAAGTTAGACGTCTAGCAATACATCGGTGAAAACTGCATTCAATTCCATGCAGTAGTTTTTTGCGTGATGCGTGTACAAATATACAGACAGACAGACGGACAAAATTTCTAAAAACTGTTGTTTTGGCTTCTGTTGCTCTAATAAAGACCCTCCATATTAGTTTTTTTTTCAATATCTATAATGTACAGACATCTGCCTATTACAATTTTATTATATGTATATATATATATAGATTATTAAAGAATAGATATTAAAGATATACTATACAAATTAACAAATTCAGTTGTGTTACAAAGCTTATTTCAGATTCAATAAATAACTTAAGTATAAATTCATGTTGATTTAAATTACATCTTAACAATTACTTGGACTGAATCTATTTATAGAAGTATTTACAAGTAGATTGTAATTAATTCGATCCAAGTAAATTTGAACCGTTTGCGATTTTCTAAAGTAACATCTGAAGGGTTGAAATGACAATAGGGCGAAGGCTATTGTTCGCCATAAAGACGGGTGACAAAAGGTGTGAAATCTTTCTTAATCTCAATGGTATTGTCCCTAAACCCTTTGCCTAAAGTGTAGTTTTAAATGCGAGTGACAGTTCTGAAACGAACGCTTTTGATCCTTCGTTTGATCGATTCAATTTTAATCCCTTAGAGGCTTAGTGTACATAGCACATACATTTAACGGTAGTTTATCTTAAATCTACAATTATAATAAAACATTAAAATGGCATTAATGTGTACATTGTAAATTTATTGAAAATAGTCAAGTGGGAATTACTAAGGAGCTGAAGCCTAAAAAATTGGTTTTCGAATTGGTTTCTTGTACGTATGTTTGTCTGTTACAACAATATCACGCAAAAACTATTGAAGGGATTTGAGTAGTAATTTAAGTGTTGTAATTTCAATAATATCGAAATACATATTAAAGGCGTGTAATTTTTTTTTATATAGACAAGTGGGCGAATGAGCCAGCGGTCCCACGTGATGGTACATGTTACCGCCGCCCATGGTCACCTGCAACACCAGGGGGTATGCGGGCGCGCCGCATACCTTGCAAAATCCTATTCACAGCTTTATTGAGTGGGCATGTGTCATATTACATGTCATATTATGATCACTGCCATAAAAACTTAATTGTATTAACAGAAGACTACCTTCAAATGTTACTGCATTTCCCTAATGTACGTGTTTCGATAGTGAGTGAGATGTGCCAGAGCCCATTTCCATCCTATCCCTCCCCATTTTCCCAACCCTTTCTCCAAATCCATTCCTATATCTCCAAAGGTAGACAACGTGCCAACGTGCCGGGGGCGTGCCAACGTTTGTCATTTTGGACTAATGTTGGCATGTATCACGGATGTCTATGGGCGACAGTATCCACTTACTACCAGGTGGACTGTATGCTCGTCTGTCGCCTTCGTCCATAAAAAAAAAATTGCTTAATGGTGCGTGTTTATTTATCGAAAGCGTGACAGCCCTTACAGCGTTCAACCGCGCGTAACTAATCATTTCGCTGAGTTACGCTACGATTCGCTTTATATACCTACTGTTCATATACTTATTGCCGCACGCGGCGCTATTTGTATTTGATTATGAAATTATAATCCCGCAGGCAGCGGGTCCGCTTTATGCAATCACGACACGACGCTACGTGACAAATATATTGTAACCCTACGGCACGGCACGAACGACGGAGCTTAATCCTATATATGTACTTACAAATAGGGAGAAAGATTTTGCAGTCAATACGGAGAAATTATTATTTTTTTGTTAAGAATTAAAAACGGTAGGCAGCTCAGTAGAGGTTCACAACAAATCACACTAATTTAATCTCATTCCAGATTATTTTAATAATATGCTTTATATATTGTTAGTAAATACAGCGCCCAGCGTCAGATATGACGTACCATTTCAGCTTGATGATTCTTGCTAATCATAGTGGAGTCACGGAATCGTTTTTAGAAGGTTGTATTAATGGCCAGTAAGAGATATGCGAAGCAAAATACTCCTACAAGCAATGCTTGTAGGAGTATTGTCACAATATGAACCTAATCGCGTCTGACATTGAGGACAATAGTACATTACTGTCCAAGCCTGAAATAAAGCAATTGACGGCCGAGTAATATTGGAAGGACGAGGCGAAGCCGAGTCCTTACGAAGTGATTTTAAAAGGACGACGCGAAGCCGAGTCCTTTTTAAATAAACGAGGCCGTTAATTGCTATTTCGGTCGAGACTTGTATAGTACTTTTCTCTAATTTGCGACGAAACAATAAATAAATGAATTCAAGAAACAGAAGTTTCATTCCTGCCAATTCGACTGCGCGCGGTTTTTGTTCTTTTTTTAAACTTTTGAAAAGAAATGCACATTCA
This sequence comes from Sesia bembeciformis, assembly GCA_943735995.1. Taxonomy (NCBI): domain Eukaryota; kingdom Metazoa; phylum Arthropoda; class Insecta; order Lepidoptera; family Sesiidae; genus Sesia; species Sesia bembeciformis. The sequence goes on along the minus strand of OX031042.1, from coordinate 15,351,271 downwards.
GCCTTTATAATAATAAATATCGTGTACCTAAAAAAACCTAATTTATGTTAGTGTGCACTAAAAATAACCTCGCTACTGTCCAGCAATCTCTATTATTGTCGTGTTGGAAATTGCTGGCGTGCGTACAGAAAAGAGCCGATTGACGTATTCTTTTTTTTAAATAATGAAGCCATTTCCGAGCAAGTGGGAGAAAATGTAGTTATTATAGACTGAACCTAAGTGACGAAAATGTAGTTGACGTTAATGAATAACTTAACGAATGTTCATTGTGCCTTTTAAAAACAGCTCCATTCATAAACAGCTTGGCATAATGTGCCGGGTTCACTTTTTATCCAAATGTAACAAGAAGTCCCTACGTCAAGTTGCGGATGCTAGTCCCTTTGTTTAAAAATGTCACTTAGGATATTTCTGTAGCAACCTATCGTTTCTTACAACATATAAACGAATTTAAGAGTTTTTTCTTCCCAAAAGGAAATCAAACTAGTAGAAGTTGACAAGTGTGGAAGTTTGGGTGGGGCCAATTCTCGAAACTTGTCGGCTTGAATTTCACATACACATATCCCTGAAGACCAGGGAATATCAGAGCCCACTTTTATATGTAAGAAATATGAATTAAATATTATCTTCAAAGGGATCTCTAAGGAATATGAACGTGTTGTTAAGAAAAAAAATACCGGTACATACATACACGTATAGACTGCAGGGCTTTGTATTTCTGGGTTTCATAACCGATTGATATGGAATTCGAAACAAAAATAGATTGGGTATATGTCATTGACCTAGTTAATAAGTCAATTGTGGATGGATTTCGTTTTTATACGAAAGTAGGCGGACGGGCAAGCAATCCACGTAATGATAAGTGACTACCGCCGCCCATGGACACTTGCAACACGAAAGAGTTCGCGCGTGCTCCGCCGGCCTTGCAGAATTCTGTTCACTTTGACCAACACCTTACAATTTGGTGAAACTATACCTAAACTATATCTAACTATACTCACCTTCTAATCTGTTCATCATTTATCCTTCATTATCTATCTGCTTCATATTATATATTCACTCTTAGTCCACCTATTCCGTGGATGCAAATAGGACGCACCCACACATTTGCTATTAACTGTACTAGATTGATACTTAGCGTACTAAATAAAGGTTGACAGTACCCACTTGTATCAGCCTTTAATGTCCCACTGCAGGGCACAAGCCTCCCCTAGTAAAACACTACGGGTCATAATCCACCACGCGGGCCCAGTGCGGATTGGTGGATACACATACTCCAGTTTTTGTTTTTATTTCTGGAGCATGCGGGTTTCCTCACGGTGTTTTCCTCTCACCGCCGAGCTAGTGTCAATGTTTAAAAATCTGTATAAGTAGATACTCAGTGAGTGGTACGGGCCGAGGATTTGAACTCACGATCACACGAATGTGAGTAGAGTACATTGTACATTGCATTGTACAGGGTCGACAGTGCATTGTATTAATAGCAACTTTGTAAATCAAATGAAACATATTTATTGACTCGCTGACCGCATTAATAAATTCATATGCATAATGTATGTTTATTCAATGCATAAATGATTAAATATGTATTTGTACATAATTAAGTATGCAGTTTTGTATTGAAAACATATAATCTATTGGATCGGGGTGAGGTGTTTTAATATTGATTGTAAGAAATATTTAATTAATGCAAGACGTACGTCAACCATCGATCATCCAAAATACATAGATGGATAATTCTTTGTGACAAAACTTTGTAGAAACATGAGTGTTACCCGTTTTATAGATATGTTATTGTGGCAATACCCAAGTAGTAATAATTAAGTTTTTTATGTCATTGTACTGAATAATAACATGAGGGGTGGGGGGTGCACGCTGCAATCCAACAGCTGTTGGGCGCGCTCGACTGGCCACGTTACCCCTCTCTCACAGAATACTACCTTGAAATGTACTGCATTTCCCACTTTATCTTATTTCCCTAATGTACGTACGTGTTTCGGTAGTGAGTGAGATGTGCCAGAGCCCATTCCCATCCCATTCTATTCTATCCCTTCCCATTTTCCAAACCTTTTCTCCAAATCCATTCCTTTATCTCCAAAGGTATGCAGCGTATTCGGGGGCGTGCCAACGTTTGTCATTTTGGACTGATATTGCCATGTATCGCGGATGTCTATGGGCGACAGTATGCACTTACCATCAGGTGGACTTTATGCCCGTCTGCCGCATTCGTACATAAAAAAAAATTACATTGATTTAATGTAAATAAATGAAGCAGACTTAAAAAAATCAATTATTATTACTTATTCATTTATCGTGACAGTAACATTTTATTTACAGATACCACTAAGTACCACTCATGTACACAGTTCTGTCACACAGAATTATCCAATTCTGGTTGATGGATGTCCACACCACTCTTCAGCTTAACTTAGTAAGTACTAAGGCAAAATACTATTTTGTCTGTTTTTCGCTTTAAACTCCCTCACACACGCCACCATTGCATCGCGCCATTAGGTACAGCTCACAAAAAGAGTTCACCCGCCGAGTACCATTAACAATGTCAATATGTCAACAACGGTACGCTATGTCATCCACATGCGACGCCCCCGCCTCACACCCCCGCACCAACCCTCTGGGAACAATATTTGCATAGCATTTTTGTGGTGCCAATCGATAAGGTTTGACAAACGGCGTCTTCATACCTTTTGGGCGTAGATGGATAATAACATTGAACTGGGTCTTGGGGAATACAGTACGTTATACTTATGAGACAATGATAGCCAATATTTTACACGTTTGGTCTACGTTTATGTGTTTATTTCATCTTTATTACTTGCGTTGTGAGTTGTTCCGCTATTGTCGTGTTTAGTACGTGCGCGCGGCTAATAATAATGTTGTACAAAGTTGAGTTTCTAAAACGTTTCTAGAAAATAAGAACGATTTTTGCTAACTTGCTGGTTATTGGTGTCGTTTGGCTTGATTCCCGTAGGTGTCGTTGAGGAACACACACAAACGCTGATGAACACACTAGGTAGGTACCTTTAAAAGAATGGACTCGCCAACCCGCGCGATCAATCAATTTCATTTTTTCATTTCTAGTATTGATATTTGACATTTTATATACATCACAAAACCGAATGTACAATTTCGCAAAAAGTCCCGAGGAGTCAGCAAGGTATTTATGGAAGCTCCAAAGAAAACACCGAGCTCAGGACAAAAGCATTTTATTATTATTGTTCACCGAAGGTCGTTGGTTTGATGGCGAATCTTGACACCGCGATTTAGACGGGGTGCACCGCCCTCTATCGCGGTGGAAGTGAATTAAACTTATAACAGTTACGGACTTAACACCGAATGTCGATTTGTCTGCGATGTAGTTAAAAACATTTTGTTCTACGTTAATTTTGTGTATACATTATACAATAGTTAAGGTAACATTGCTTACAATTCAGTACATTGAGGGGGCTTACTCTTTGAGGGGGAGAGTGCATGCTGCAATTCAACAGCCGCTGGGCGCGCGTTGATTCAACTCGACTGGCCACGTTACCCCTCTCTCACAGAAGACTACCTTGAAATGTTAAAGATCTGGATACGGTCTATTCGCTGTATTTATCATTTGTTTCAGCTTGAACCATCATTATGGGAATAGACTAAATGACACACCATACGTTTTATCAAGCCATATACTTCGGGCATTAAAAATCCAGTTGCTATACACCATTCACTTAATGTCGTCCTTCCACCTCATATGCGGTCTGCCTATAGTTATTTTCTTGTCCCATGGTCACCGATCCAACACTCTTCGGGACCACGAGTCAGACTTTCGGGCTATATGTACCAATTAAGCCTCGCCACCCTTTGCACGACATTTGAAACTTTGCTGTGTTCAAGCAAAGTATTCGTCTCTTGTCTCCCAGTGTGGCTCTCAGTTCCATAAAAGTATATGTATGATAGCAATTTCCGTTCCATACGAATGTAAAACTTAATAGTTCTTTTTGTCTATTACTTGACGACATTGGAGTTTGTACTTTTCAACGTGTTCTTGACAAATATATAAAGTAACCAGTAGCAAATTTTAACATGTTTAAAATTGATTCTACTTACCACTCAAACTACTGTCAAAGTACTCGTTTGATGATATTCCAATATGAAAATTATAAAAAAAGATTATTAATTACAATTGTATTAATTTGTTTATTTGTAAATTTCAAGTTATATTATGCACTTAAGATGGAAATCGCACTGATATTATAAATGTGAAAGTTTGAATATTTGTTATTCAATCACGTTGAAACGGCTGAATCCGAATTAACACATTTAGACCACGCGAATGAAGTCGCGTACAAAATAAAATCTATTCAACTCAAGTTCTGAAATGATTAGGGATTTAGCGATTTTCTCAACCAGCTATTTATCGGCTGTGATAGCACTAGAGCTAAAGTGCACTAGAACTATGCTACAAATGTGAATCTTGGAAATTACTCAAGAGGCTATGTGAGTTCTAGACAGCGTGTCAACCATACCGTAATCAGCCCTTTTAACTTCCACTGCTGAATATGGCTCTCTTCATACACATTGATTTGTTCATGAGAGATGTATAGGCTTAAAACGCCACGCTAGACCGGTTCCCGAGTTCACTTTTTTACAGGTGGTGTGGTTTCTCAGAGCTTGTGGTAGCGACTTTGTCTTTTAGTCGCCTTTTACGACACCCACGGGTAGATATACTAAAGCAGCCGATATCACACGTGTTAGCCGATATCACGATAGATATACATCAGTTGGATCAAACAATCGAACTTGAACTACTGTTTGATGTTTGCAGTGTATTGTAACGTATTGAACGACGCACGAGGCGCGATTCCGCGCCGAGCTCCCGATAGATAAATCATACATAATGCATGCCCGTGCAATGCGCAGACATACTCGTAAACTTTGAACAAAATGAAAGAAGTAGATATACCGTGCACTAGATTTAATCTCAATGTGTAGCTCATTCCTGTTATAAAGTGTAGTGTAGTATCGATCACGGAAACAGTTCTCAATTGCCCACAATTCATTAAAAAAATATATAACCGTCTCCATGTCCGACCGGCGCGGGCGGCCCGGTGAATCCACAGGCTGAGCGAAGCCTACCAATTATTGTTTACCTACCTATTACTACTATTTACACCACCTCCTATTTTTTACTATTTGATAGGAGATGAAATAGTAAAAAAATAGGTAACAAAGCGGCTACCACCAGCCCTGAGGAACTACACCACCTCTAAAAGAGTGGACTCGCCCACCCGCTTGACCATCGTGGCGTTTTACGGCCTCACATCTCTCATGCACGACACATTGTGCCATGTCCAGCACTGAACTAGTGTATGCTGAAAAGGTTGGTTCCATTGCATACAACTTTTTTTTATAGAAAAACGGTGTCTTTCTAAAGACGTACGAAACATGTCGAATTCTATCTTTCCGACTGACGCCTGTCATAGGCCTCTTTTAATTAAAAAAGAAACACGTTATTTTCTGGTACCGTTTTTATCACGCTTCGTTAGTTCAGACCTGTCAATTCCTTTCCTATCGGTAGTAGCTCGTAAAATATTATATTTATTCCGATTACGTTCCGATCGAAGCCGAACAATGTGGATCGCAACTCGACGTCATTGCCTTTTGACTTCAAAGGAAACCGCCCTTTGTGGGAAATGGAAAGAAAACATCCCGAATTAATGGAGCGTGTTTAAATAGTACATTGTTAATAGCAACAGCTTTTAAGTTAAAAAGACTCAGTTATTTACCATAATGCAGAAGAAATGTGGGACTCGTGTAAAATCGAATTATACAATACTTTTATCGCTTGCTGTTTTTGTGACTGTTGCGGTGAAAAAAGGATCAATGAGTTTATTAATTTAAAATCACAATCTTTTTTCCGTGGTGGGATTCGTAAATTGCCTAATAAATGATGCAAGTGTGTAGAAAGTGATAGACATGTGATACAAAGTGATAGTTATAAGTAGATATATTGAAGATTCAAGTACTTTTTATACTTTTTTATATACATAAATGGTTTATACTTGTAAGAAAGGCCACGGCTACAAGAGCACTAAGTCTGCGATGACGAAGTATGTGATGTGATGACAAACTTAATTGACTTTCTCATTAATGGACGTATGCATAGTCTTGTCTGTGTGCAGTTAAAGACTTCATACGTTTGTGTTTCACTGGACGTCACCAGTCACTCAGGTATAATTTATAGATAGATACGCCTGCAATATGTATTTACGTCCAATTCCACTATGAAGGATTATACAAAGTTGTGGAGTAATAAATAAAAACGACTTAATTGCCTTTTAGGGGCGACTCGCCTGTCGTATTTGTCAGTTTGAATGACAGGACTTAGTCCGTATCGGATTCCGAATCGTGTTCAACGCCGACGTGAGTCTGTTTGTAATGTCGCTGTTGAATAATATAACAAGTATGGTATGTACGAGTATATAAACGCTCGAAATGTATATCTCGCACACTTAAGTATATCAACACAGTGCGTCTGTTGCAAATGATAATAAGGATCTGCGAGCGGGACACGCATTTACTCGATTAGCCAACTTGCGTGGTTCGCCAACTACCGCACTTTGTCAAATGAACGATTCATCTAAAATCCTTATTTCACACTATGACATACTGTCATTCACAAAAATTATATAAATTCACTTTTTACAATATAAGTAGGTAAACAATTCATGGTGGAAAATGTACAAAAAAGCTGATTTTACACACTGATTCTCCAATATTATTCAGGGTTGACTCAGATTCACTCTTTTTTTGGGGGTTCATTACAAGGAATTATGCCCGAAGCGTCGTCAGCTCCGCGCCCATCTAAAACAGCCCATTCTGGCTTATTCGCCGAATAAATAATCGAGATACACGCTATCTGGAAACAATGTCGTAATCATTTATTACAAGCGCGCATGTATCGTAGGAGGGCGTCAGAAACTACCGGCGACATCACAAACTATACATCAGTGGCGGGACGCAATAAATTAATGTTGAGCAGCTCTTTGTTAGAATATCTAGGAAATAAATAAATTCGCCGCCGGGAATCTGTCCCGCGGCGCTCGCCTCTGAACGCAGCCACAAAAGAATTCTTGTCGAGCTTAAATTCGTGCACGCGGCCGGTTTTTGTGTCCGCGAGTGTCTGTGCCGGCATTAGTACCTGAGTATCGAATACAGGGTAGCAGCGAAACTCAACAACAGCGGGAACTCGAGAAGTGAGCTGAGTTTTTATTTGATGTATTGTGGGTTGTGTCGTTTAATAGTGATAGTTTATTTAACTTCAAAGTGTCTAGTGTTTGTATATAATGTTTGTGATAATCAAATAAAAGTATGGAACAGCATTTTTCGTGTGCTTCCAAGGAGTCTAACTCTGTCCTTAGTAAACCTACTATCACTTTAGTGAGTGAGTCACGATGAAGCGATTTGATTGCACCACGTGACTGGACATTGACGGGATGTGTTTTGAATTGTTGCGATTTAATTAAGAAGAAAACTTGACACTGGCAGAATGTGCTAATTACACCATTGCCATCTTTACATAGTATAAAACAAAGTCGCTTCCCGCCGTCTGTCCCTCTGTATGTACGCTTAGATCTTTTAAACTACGCAAAGGATTTTAATGCGGTTTTCATCAATAGATAGAGTGATTAATATTGTTTAATAAAACAATATTAACGTATAGTTTAATATTGTTTTAACGAAACCGAAGCGAAGCGAGAGCGGTTCGCTAGTAATATATAAACCAAATTTTAAGTGAGCGCGTTTGTGTTTGTGAAGCAGAATTCAAGCATTTATATGTATAAATATATAAACCGTACTGTTCTTACATTCTAGTGAGAGTGTGTGCGTACGTCAGTCGCTACGTAATGACAGGGTACGGGTGGAATAGTCTCACGGCTGTTATTGAACTTAATATCGGATCCTGCGGCGCGAGCTATTGCAACCACATGCGGCGAGCCAGCCCCACTGCAATTAGATGATGTATGAAGCGGTACAAAGCATAATAAATTAATGTGTGCCTTGGACATGGCTCGCCACAGTTGCAAAATTACAGTAATACAGTAATACAGTAATACAGTAATACAGTAATACAGTAATACAGTAATACAGTAATACAGTAATACAGTAATACAGTAATACAGTAATACAGTAATACAGTAATACAGTAATACAGTAATACAGTAATACAGTAATACAGTAATACAGTAATACAGTAATACAGTAATACAGTAATACAGTAATACAGTAATACAGTAATACAGTAATACAGTAATACAGTAATACAGTAATACAGTAATACAGTAATACAGTAATACAGTAATACAGTAATACAGTAATACAGTAATACAGTAATACAGTAATACAGTAATACAGTAATACAGTAATACAGTAATACAGTAATACAGTAATACAGTAATACAGTAATACAGTAATACAGTAATACAGTAATACAGTAATACAGTAATACAGTAATACAGTAATACAGTAATACAGTAATACAGTAATACAGTAATACAGTAATACAGTAATACAGTAATACAGTAATACAGTAATACAGTAATACAGTAATACAGTAATACAGTAATACAGTAATACAGTAATACAGTAATACAGTAATACAGTAATACAGTAATACAGTAATACAGTAATACAGTAATACAGTAATACAGTAATACAGTAATACAGTAATACAGTAATACAGTAATACAGTAATACAGTAATACAGTAATACAGTAATACAGTAATACAGTAATACAGTAATACAGTAATACAGTAATACAGTAATACAGTAATACAGTAATACAGTAATACAGTAATACAGTAATACAGTAATACAGTAATACAGTAATACAGTAATACAGTAATACAGTAATACAGTAATACAGTAATACAGTAATACAGTAATACAGTAATACAGTAATACAGTAATACAGTAATACAGTAATACAGTAATACAGTAATACAGTAATACAGTAATACAGTAATACAGTAATACAGTAATACAGTAATACAGTAATACAGTAATACAGTAATACAGTAATACAGTAATACAGTAATACAGTAATACAGTAATACAGTAATACAGTAATACAGTAATACAGTAATACAGTAATACAGTAATACAGTAATACAGTAATACAGTAATACAGTAATACAGTAATACAGTAATACAGTAATACAGTAATACAGTAATACAGTAATACAGTAATACAGTAATACAGTAATACAGTAATACAGTAATACAGTAATACAGTAATACAGTAATACAGTAATACAGTAATACAGTAATACAGTAATACAGTAATACAGTAATACAGTAATACAGTAATACAGTAATACAGTAATACAGTAATACAGTAATACAGTAATACAGTAATACAGTAATACAGTAATACAGTAATACAGTAATACAGTAATACAGTAATACAGTAATACAGTAATACAGTAATACAGTAATACAGTAATACAGTAATACAGTAATACAGCGTCACCAACTCTTTTATTATCCACTGCTGGACCATGGGCTTCCTCGTGCACATTGTCTTGTGCACGAGTAGGGATTGCAATACCGCAAAGTGGGACCCCGCATCATTTGAGGGTCTGGGGGATCCCACAAACTCGTAAACTGCAGTTATTACAAATGACAGCAAAAATGTTTGAAATTGCTCTGGAACAATTAAAACTACATCCACCATAGAAGATAACCAAGGCTTTTCGCAAATCAATTAATATTAAGAAAAAGAAGACGACAAACAGACAGAGACTAGGTACGAGAAAGATTTATGATAAAATATTAAAGAAGGAAGCAACTGCCTATGAATGTGAAGGAACGAGAGGAAAATACTTATCTTGACTACTAGATGACAATTAAACCAACAAGCGTCGAAACATACATGGCCTTCTCGGTCGCTGGATATACCTACCTACTCGTACGTATACTCGTATATGAAAATCAGGGTGATTTGAAGCAATGGATACCATTTGTTTCATTCTTCATCATTCTTTCAAAAGTAGAAGTTACGATTGATTTAATAAATCAATCCAATTTTTTTAAAATAATAAATTATTTACATTATATTATTATAAGAAAATTAATGAGACTGCTAAGATATCTTACATACAAACATACATACATAAATTTGATTAAACCGACACATCGATCAATCAAAATTTGGTTGATCGATGCATACAAACTAATGTGATTTATTATTGTATCAAAATTACAATAATAACACTGCTTAGATAGATCACATACAAACTGATCACATACAATCAGAATGTTGGATTTATATTTATATGTCTTGTATTCTGCCAAATTACGAGCACGCATATTTTAGTCTTTTAACACTCCTATACGCATTTACTAATTATAACAAAACGTTACACTATACTATGATGGTAACCATAGCTACTATGAAAACTAGTATGACTGATTATTACTTACCATTATTTAAATAGATTTCATTAGATTTAGGCACAGAACTAAATAATTGACATTTAAAAGTTCATTCACACGAGGTTATTTTATTGTAATAAGAGATGTTGATTTACCTACTCTTATAGTTAAGAGCCTTAATACTGCTGTCGATTTTTATTCAAAAAAATTGATCTTGGTTAAACAATTTTAAAAAAAATATTTCGAATCATACGATTTTTAAAACCTATGCGGGGTCCTGCGGGACTGACTCCGATCCCGCAAACTTACTGCAGAATTGAAAATACTACGAGATTGCAATCCCTATGTATGAAGGATATATTATAGCCTTAGAATGCCACGCTGGCAAAGCGTAACGTTTTGAGGCTATAGGTACAATGTGCTGCTATATCTATATTGCGACATGATGAAGCATTTGTCGGCTTAAGGTGGAGGTATTGATACTGTAAAACAAGTTATTGCCTGGTACAGAGCCAACCAACAGAAGCGGAGCTGGACGGAGAGGAGAAGAGCGGAGCGGACGTGAGCGGGGCGAAGCTAGTAAAGTGGAGCGGAGACGAGCTGTTTTGTCACATCGCCTTGTACGGAGCGCCTATTCGCGTTTTCTCAGAGAGATCCCCGCCCCTGTCCGCTCCGCCCGTCTCCGCTCCGTACTTCGTTCTATGCGTAAGCTTCTCAGCTTGGGGCTGCATCCTCATATATTTTGAACAATTCTTCTCCTCTCCGCTAATACTGTTTCCACTGATGCGGAGCGGAAAAGAGATGTGGATTTCAAACCATGTGATTGGTCAATTACGGCACGTCTCTTCTCCAGCTCCGCTTCTGTGGAAACGCACCCTTAACCTTGTAACAGAGTATCGTGATTGTACCACAATATAATCCGTACTTACAAATATGTAAGACTAAACTTCAATGATTCTATTCTGTTCCATCGAGCGATCTAACAATAAATAGGTAAATAATTATAATTAAATTACGTAAAAAAAAATACTGAATTATCAAAAGTAATACAAATTAATTAGTATATGCACCAAATATATAAAATTACTAGTTTTTGTTGTCCGTATTTTATGTGTTCATATAGGAATAGGACACAGGCGGGTTTTTTTTGCTTTTTAAATAGTTAACTTGTATAAATGTACAGATAATGAATTAATTGTAACTGGTAATGAAATGTTCACGTAAATGTTTTTTTAATTATCACACGCGAATGATAAAATGTTTAAAAGCGGGGAGCGGCTGAAACGAGAGCGACCAATTACAGCTGCGAGTGAACGCATTCCTTTAACTCATATTCAACACCGTATACTAAGAAATCAGTGTAGAGGCTTCATGTAACTAATGAATATCTTGATATTAACTCATAATATGCTTCTGCAGGTCACAAACTTCCCTACGCAATCATAGGGGGTTTTAGACTATAGTCAACCACACGGACTTAGAATAGCACCACCCTATCTCCTCCTGTGGGTGTCGTGAAACGCGACTAAGGGATAACAAAGCCACTGCAACAAACACTGATGCACTACACCACCTTTAAAAGAGTGGACTGGCATGTCCTGGCTTGTGGATGATAGAGGGGCTGATTACGATTATGTTAGTGTATGCTCGTATAAACGTCGCATCTGTGTGCGTGTATTGTATGTAGCGCGTCACTACCTGTTTACACTCACTGGTCTCTATGTTTACTGTTCGTTTACTTTACACGTACGCACATTAAAATGTCGTTTTTTTTTAAATCACTTACTCATTCGGGCAAAACAGCGGAAAAGGCGATTGGGGCCAGTGTGACACTTAGTTATATTTGAATTCACGCTTATTTAAATATTTATTGATTGTAGTTTTAATTAGGTAGATATTTTATAATAAGATACATGCGAGAATAAATAAATTCGATAGGTAGGTACTTTTGATAGTAACCGGCAGGTTTCATAACAGTGACAATACATTTAGAGAAACAAAAAACACTATTTTAAAACAGACGTATTTTAATGTGCGTGTGGTCACTAAAAATACATCAAATTAATTTCATTTAGAAAATAGAAAAAATGTATTAATTATAATTATTTATTCACATTAAGGGATACAGTTACAGTCTCTTCTCTTGCGACAAATTTTATTTGCCGGACTCTAGCTGGCCGTATCTACACTGTTACAATTTTAAAATACGTGTAGATAACTCTTTAATTTTAATAATAATAATAATAATAATAATTCATTTATTTCAGACCACAAGACCCATATTTCATTATATAATTAGTGTTAGTAACAATTTTAACTTATAGACTAAGTTAGTTCTTATTAATAAGATTTTATTACTAATTATATACATGTCTGTATATGTACATGTACACACACATATATATATAAATACACAATCCACACATATATATATATACATACCCATCACATATATTTTACATCAGACACTGGCTGTCGCCGCCCGTGAAATAATATTTATCGTAAAAATATATCACAACACATAAAACGGACAATAATTAGGGCATTTTAATATTTAGTGCAGTTATCTGCATCTGCTGTATCTGCCGTTGTATTGATAGTTCATCTATATGGTTTTTGTCTATTGAATTTGCGCAAAATAATATCTGACTCCATAAATTTTATAATACGTCTCTTTACTGCAGTGTCCTATTCTTTGTTGGACTTCTTTATTGAGATATCGTATCGGGCCCGTTTTATGGGCTATATTGTTGTTTATTTTGTACCTCTGATGCATCGTTATGACTGGTAGGAGTCGCGCCGCGATTAAATCACTCCGTGGACGATATAACATCTTAACTTTTTATAGTTATTGTTATAGTGTTTTTACACAATTTTTAATATTACGCCATGGATCTCGATGTCATGACTATAGCGTCCTATTGTACAAGCCTCTTTTTGCAATCATAATGGGGTTTAGATCATAATCCACCATGCGGGATCAATGTGGACTGGTAGATATTGCATAATAATATGCCTTATATATTTTTTTTTAATTCTGATAATGTTTTACCACACGATGTTTTTTTTTTGACCGGGGCGCTCCGAGTCAAGCCGCAAAGGTACTTTGAAGAGTGTAAGTACGTATGCGAAGTAAGATAATAGAGTAACACGAAACCACATAATTACCCATAGCATGGTCTGAGCCAGCAAACCAAGAATGTCGTGAACGTCACGGCAGGAGCACAGTGTATAGATGTATTCAGTAGAGAATCTTCAGATAAACAGTCAGGAACGTGTAAACGCACACAAATGCATTCTTTATTGTAATGGTATTTATAGCCAGACTAATTACATATATAGGTATACATACAAATACAAGACCGCAAGTCTGTGATGAGTTGATGATGAAAGGTAATGTGCCCAGACCCTCCGTTTAAAAATATTCTTTTTCGAAACCTTTCTAATGTCAGCGGGGATCACGTTCCAAATTTAACCTGAAAATTTCATTATATCTCGATTACGTTGAAATAAAACACGTATACGTGACAAAAACGAACATACGAGTATATCTACGTGTTTGTGGAATTACAGGGCGCACAACTTAACAGATTGAAATAAAGTTTCATAAAAATATTCGTCCGAGCGAAATGTTACCATTGAGACGCGAATTGCTTTTAGGAATATATTCAAAACTATTGATTATAAATTTTATTATTTTTACCATATAATAAAGCAGTTCATTGAAATCACTATATTAAGCTGAAAAGAACAGATACTACAGCCGATAGGCCGAGAAGTGACTCTTGAAAGGCAAATGAAGACCACAAGAATTTAGTCATTCCGAAAAATAAATCATTACCTATAACTGGATTAATTACCTTTTACCTTTTAACTACAGAAAATTATGTTTGATTTACATGTAGATACCATACTGATACCTCTGCACTCTGTGGTGGGTACCTATGGTACACCTAAAAGCACGGCGAAGCGATAATTATTGATTAGTCGACGAACGCATCCATGACATGCGGCGGTGCGTGCAGCAGCGTGTGGTTTAAACGCGGCGGCAAAGCGGATAGCGAGAAGGGGCGGATCTACATATGGGCTTTTTGGGCTGCAGCCCAGGGCTCCGTGGATATAAAGGGCCCCCAGCCCCCATTGAAGACAATGGACAATATATACATAATGGACCTATAATCTATACATCATTATAGAAAACAGTTTTTCGACAAAATGGCAATTAGTTTGATTAATTAGGTAGTCCCCCAAGTAGTGTTAGCCCAGGGTCCCCCAAGTTTACGGTCCGTCCCTGGAGAAGAGTCACGAAATTAACAAAAGAAGTTATTTTTAATGAAAATCGGTAACATATCTTTTCATCCATTATAATTAAAAACTATAAGTATAGTTCCAATTCATTTCGTGATAGGATTGATTTTCAATTTTCATATTTCACAATAGCAAATAATTGCTTTAGTAAAAACTGTAAACAGACCACGAGGAAAAGGCGGTTGGATACAATACTGAAAAGATATAACATTAATTATTCAAATTGATTAGGACATTAGTTTCAAAGGGAACGCCGATACTGCATCGACACAGCCGAACGAGCTCGCCCGACTGACTGATATAAAACGCACATGGGTGTTTTGAAAGTGAGTGAGTCTCGTCGAAAGAAAATAATAATGGAACGAGATAGGATTGTAAAGTAAAGAGTATAATTTAATAAGATACTTCTCCAATTTTTAATTTCGATTGACAACATATTACACTGGAAATAATATGACTGTTGCGCCGTGTTAAATAAAATGTAGAAATTAATAAAATTTCCCTGAATTCAAAACACAGACTGCATTCTACGAGACAGAAGCTTAAAATTTAACCACTACTCTTTTATCACTTGTATCGTACCATTATCTCTGCGTGAGATAGGCCTCGACTGTCACGCCGCCTATCTAGCGATACGGCATCGTCCCGTGTTCTATAGTTATCTATAGTAATGAACATCGCATCGCGCTCGACGCGTCTCTAATTACATACAATGCTCTCGTATGAATGATAAAATATTCTTGGTTCCATTGTACAATAGGTTACAGAGGCAGCATGCTGAACATTTTTTTATAGGAAGAAGGTGGCAGACGAGCATACAGTCCACCTGGACGCCAGTAGACACCGTCCCCCATGGACATCCACTGTACATGACAACTTTAGTCCACAATGACAAAGTTGGCACGCCCCCGGATGCACTGCCTGTCTTTGAAGACGTAGAAAAGAATTTTGAGGAATTGTAGAGAAAATGGGAAGGAATAGGAATAGGCTCTGGCACATCTCACTCTCTACGGAAACACATACGTACATTGAGGAATAAGATAAAGTGGGAAATGCAGTACATTTCTCGGTAGTCTTCCGTGAGAGGTAACGAGGCCACACGTGTGCGCCCAGCGACTATTGAATTGCAGCGTGCACCCTCCCCTTCCCAAAAATGAAGTGAAAATAGGCAAGTCATATTTGTCGCAGGGTCGATAATCGTTGAGGTAGACGAGTCCTCAGGCATGGAGACCACGTACAGGGAAGCCCTCCATCCAGGTGGACTGACGACTTGAAGACGTGGTTTGATGAGAAGATGATTAATGGTTTAATCTTTTTTAGCAGGCCCGTGTAATGGAGGCTCTTAATAATAATGGTTATTATATTTATTGTTATTAGATATATAAAAAATAATGAAACATCTATTGTAAACTTATTCGAAGCCGCCGGACGATAACCTGCTTCTGAATTGTTAATTGTACAGCCTGTTCTGACCATTCATTATTAAACTACCGCCAGTTTTGAACGACCTTCCTCACCCCCCGCGTTGTACTATAAGGACAGTGAAGTGGAACTGGATTGAAAATGTTAAAGGGTCAATCAAAACTGGTCATGTCGGTATGAAGCATGGTAAAAGGTTGTAAGGAGTCGTGCAGCGCATTGTGCTCGCTACTATAGACTTGGGATTACGGATGTTATGAAATATTATTGTCGATAGCGAAAGCGAAAAATGCCTTTTACGGAGATTTCGGAGAAATCTACCTATTGTAGAGATCACGACTTTTGAATTTCGAAATAATTATTAGTGATTTTTTAATAATAGTTTATGTTAAAATGTGTATGAAGGCCAAAACAATTGAAATTAAATCATTGACATAATATTCATTTATTAATGAACATAGGCCCCACACCAAGCCTGTTCCGATCAAACTGGTACACCAGAGGGCGCAATTTTTTTATAGGAGTAACACGCTCCGGGATGGGAAAAGACGATCGACTAGTCGCAACCGGTCGACCACAATCAGCCGGCTATGCAACCTTGAGACAATCTAAGAAATTAGGTAAAGACGGGTATAGCGATGTGGGATTGAGCAGTGAGGGTTATCCTCTTTGACTAGGATCTCTGTTTAGTCTTTTTTGGCGAAGCCCTTTTCAAGTCCGCTTTCGCTCTCCCCATCGTTCTCAAGATGTCCGTGAAATTTTTAAATTTAGGATTGATAGTTTTGTGCAACAGTGTCGAGTTGGATAATCAAAATTGCTTTGAAGGGAATGCTAAGGAATTGCCTTATACATTTATATAGTAATTATTATTAATTACTCGAATAATTATTAATTATTAGTAATGGAACGAATACGAATATTCGTATTTGCCGAGAAGTAACGAATATTCCAGCCTTTTCGTCATATAAATATGGAAATATTAGTAGCTATAGTAATATTAGCTATGTTTAGAGTGCATTTAGTAAGAGTATAACGTGTCTGTTTATAAAATGGCTTTTTTTTTCCTTAAATTACACGGCGAATGCTAGGGATGTACGATATTTTTGTTTATATCGATATATTGGATCGATCCGGATTGTAACTGTGTGATCCTCCAAAAATATCGTTTCGAATGAAATCGTTTCAATTTATACAACATTTTATTATTTATTTAAAATAAATAGTTAAAGTAATGTTTGTACTTACAAAATAACTACATACCATTCACGTTTTAGACTCTTTGAAAAGATAAAGTCTTGACAAACGGTCTCATTTGTTTCTAACCTCAGTTAAAGCACATCCGACTGAAGAAACTATATGTTCTGATGGAACTACTGAGGTTTCTACCACTGATAAAAAACGCAGGCCGCCATCCGATACCAGTAAGTTTGTATCGATCCAAGCCTGGGGGGTCTACTCTAATTTTACACCTCCGCAGTTTTGGGCCCGACCGAAGTTCGAACGTACGAGTTGCTATAACCCTACTCTGAATTACCTTCAGTCGCAACTATGTATATCAGGTATCATCGAGTATCTAAAAATATCTTCCTTGTCACCGTGAAATTTTACGCTTGGTACCGAAATATCTCGTGTCAAAATATGTATTTCTCAAAATGTTGTCTCTCAGCGTTTACTACCGCCTAAAGAGCTGTTCAAATTGATGCCAACTTTAGGTTTTGCCATTGCACCGGTTGTCATCGTCGTGCGGTTCATAGAGACTTCCTTGACATAGAATCGCTGCGTACAGTGCGGTCAAAAATACATTTTATACCGCGAAGCCGAAAGTTGTAGAATGAACTGCCAGCCAGAGACCTGTGAACAGGATTCTGCAAGGTCGGCAGCGCATCCGCAAGCCCCCTGGTGTTACAGGTGTCCATGAGCGGCAGTGATCATTTACCAGCATGTGGCTCGCTCGCTCGTCTACTATCTTTTCTATAAAAACAGTCAAATGAACTTCGTTAGGGTCGATATATCAGAGTAAACGTTTTTGTGGTAGGAACCTATCGAAATATCGACCGAACATTCGTTTATCGTGTTTTCGGAGTAGACCCGCTCTGTATTTGTTTGTAGATATCGATCCAAAATATCGAATTATCGTATGATGTTATATCGATACTGAAAAATATCGTATCGCATTGTGCTTCCCCAGTGAATGCGTCTGGAGAACTTAAAACCGTTCGATATGGCTGCTTGGATTACTCGGAGTATTATTTTTCAACACGTTGATCCTTATATGACGTGAATGTTATCTATGAAGACCGCAGTGGAGAGTATTGTATAACGGCACAATGTCAGTGAATAACAGTATGAATTATTTATAATTTATATCAAAATGCGTTTTACGCACACTGAGAGCGCTCTTTACAAAATAATTCCAAGTAGTTTTACAACATATCAAGTCATTATCATGTTAAGTGATAAATAACAAAGCGACTATAGAACTATTTCATCTGAAAAACTATACCAATTCTAAAAATGACCAATACAAGACATTGAGGTGGCCTGTGTCTAGCAGTGGGCAATAAAGGGACTGGTTCCGGTGCGGTAGAGTTGAGTTTCACTACTGTTTCTCGTGTATACTTTGACGACGATCTCAATGTGTAAACCCAAGTGATATCACGTTTCTATCATATCGCAGCTACGATAGTTTCCCATGCAGGACGAAGCAGAGAATTATCAGGTATCTACTGTTACAAGCCACAGTTAATACACGAGGTTTTTGTAATCTTATTGCTCACGAGACGTCGCTGTATGAAGAGAATAGAGATATTGAAATCTTCTACCTATACATTTATATGTATACAATAAGAAAATGTCCTGACTGACTGATGACTCGTTCATCATCGCCGAGCCGAAACCTGAAGCTTGAAACATGAAAGGACAATGGTTTACTTTTATGACGTATAACTCACTAAGAAGGAATTGAATGACAAAAAAATCATGGTCCTATTAAAATGAAACTTGCTATAAATATTCTTTAATACAAATATAATTAAACACGTGTTTTACCTTTTTTCCAAATTGTGTCAGGGGACTAAAATACAGGCTGGTTTCGGCCCCCTGAACCCACTTGAGCTAAGCCGTGGGCAACAGCTAGTATTATAAATTATGTGACGTTATCTGAGACCACGACGGCTTAGAAGGCACAAGTTAGAAAAGACCGCTCAAGGTCTCAAGAAAAGACCGTGTGTTAATGATGATTGATGTCACAGTAGTGCTATTATCGCCTGGTTATATATGTTTCTAGGGCTATACCAAAACAGATATCTAGTATTTTTTTATTTATAAAATATAATTTTGCATGCACCGCGCCTGATGGTAAACGTTTGTCGCTCATAGACATTTGCAATACATATCGACATCAGTCAAAAATTACAAAACGTTGTCGCGTCTGGAAACGCGTTCCAGAAGTAATTTATCGTCCCAAGCATTGGTCGCTTGCGTCTCTCCTAATATATTGTATGTACAGGACCCCACGAGGGGGACGACGCACGCTTGACGGCGTGTTTTCACTGCAATTTGTCGTGACTGGCGTGCGCGGGGCGTTACGGGGGGTGTGCGGAGGTGTGTGCGGGGAGTTGCAAGGGAATGCCTCACGAAGGCCCGCGGTTTTGTCTCAACCACAACAATGAAACGGCACTGACAATTTCACTACTAAATTGCGTGCAGTCAAATGTGCATTGTGGTGTCTACATTCCAGAGATGTTAGCATGTACATACTTACACGTTTTATTTATTTACTAGCAGTGCCCGCGACTTCGTTTGCGTGAACTTGTGATTCCCGTGGGAATCAATGGATCTGGATAAAAAGTACTTTAATACCTAGTTCTATTAAAATTCGTCCCGTATTTTTTGCATGATGTGTATTTAGACAAACCAAAATTTGCAAAAAATGTCATTATAGGTTATCATTCGCTTATCATTCATCAAAAAATTTTATATCATTCATGACTTTTTTTTCAACATTTTTTTTCAAAAAAAATTATACGCATTTGAATGGCTAATAATTGTATTATTATCTACTTACATTGTTGTACCTGTCCGTATTCAGCAAATTAATTATTTGAGTTTTAGTTTGAAAGTAATCACAATTTTTCGAAATGAAAGACTACGGCCCGAGTCAAACCAGGATAAGTCGTTAACAGCCAATAAAAACACTTAATGCAAGTTGGCGGCACGACCCGCTCTCAAAAGTTCATCCACACATAATTGATTCCTTTCGCCAAATCATACATCCATATCAATGCTGATTAATGCCCTTTACATGAAGAGCGACAACGCCCCGGAGTACAGGAGTTCACGAGTATTTTCAGATACACAATTCATCACACACACAGTAATTCCTTCCATGAACACGTCGATTAACGCAAAAAGGCGTAGTTACTCCCATAAAGACACAAAGAGCCGTTTCTTCGCATTTCGATCCATTATTAACGGGGAGGTATGGCGGGAATGTTGGAAGCTGCTTGAACAAAGGGGATTTTTCCTTTAACTCTGTCTGAGTTCCCGGTAGCATTCGTCTGTTAGCACTGTGATAGCGGATCGTTTCGACACACGAGAAAATACAAAGTTATTCGAATTCTATATCAGGGGCCCTACCACCATCTTTTACAAAACAATATTGTTGCAGGAACGTTTTGTTTCAGGCTTAAAACAACATTACTCATATTCGTACCATGACCTCCACCAAAGTATTAATGCTTAGTGCAGAGAAAGAACGAATGATTTTAATTATTTGGCTATTCCCTGCTAAAAACAAAACGAGATAACGCTATATGAACTGTATAACGCCATTTCTTTCATACAACGTTCCGATTTGCACTACAGTATAAGCTATCGAATTGTGTTGACGTCACCAAAACTTCCTATTAAAACATTCATAAAGTAAGCTTACATTAAGGACGCCGTGGTGCGAAATTGAGAAGTAAGGTTAAAATAATACTGCTATAAGGAATGATGGTAAGGCCCCAGATCCTCTAACAATAACGTCTATCGGTGTTCAGTCTCTTGAACTATCGTGAAACAAAAAGTGACCCACGACGTAACATTGTAACAGCGCGTACGCATTGAAAAAATAATAGTTTTCTTAATTATTAAATAATATTTCGGGCTCCAATAAATTAAGTTTAGTGTAAAATTGCCTGACTCGGACATTTTCGCGTGAAATTTGTTTTGAGACCGCGTTCTAACGATGAAAGTATGTTTGTCGTAATTTGTACGCCACTACTATGTTATCAAATCGGTAATCTGTCAAGGGCCTAACTATAGTGGGGTTATACCTGTTGTCCACCCTAACTTAGTCCTTATGGTGGACAAGAGGAATGCGAAAATAAAATATTCCTATTGGATGAAAAGCGGGTACATTGAAATGTACACTATGAATGACACATAGCCCAAAACAATTTTTGGAATTTTTGTCTGTATGTTTGTCCGTCTGTCTGTCTAACTGAACACGTATCACCCAAAAACCATTGGACGGATTTTAATGGAACTTGGAACTTGGCATTAAACGAAGTCGCGGGCACTGCTAGTGATTAATATTCCTGTTGTCCACCCCGAGCTTGCCCCCCTAAGGTAGACAACAGGAATGGAAAAATAAAACGTTCCTCCTGACCCCATCAATAACTTTTTGAGGGGAAGAGTGCACGCTGCAATCCAACAGCTGCTAGGCGCGCTCGATTGGCCGTTACCGTTACGGTCGACGTTACCCCTCTCTCACAAAAGACTACCTTGAAATGTACTGCATTTCCCACTTTATCTTATTTCCCTAATGCACGTACGTGTTTCGGTAGTAAGTGAAATGTGCTATAGTCCATTCCTATATCTCCAGTCCATTCCAAATCCATTCCTATATCTGCTAAGGTAGGCAGCGCATCTGGGGGCGTGCCAACGTTTATCATTTTGGACTAATGTTGCCATGTATCGCGGATGTCCATGGGCGACAGTATTCACTTACCATCAGGTGGACTGTATGCTCGTCTGGCTTCCTTTCCTTAAAAAAAAAAAGTTGAGTTGCCCATCACTACGATAATAATAATCAGTAATATGTAAACACTAATCGTAATTACTAAATGAAACGCGTAGAGAGTTATAATTGGTGTTGTCAATTCAGTAACATATATACTCGTACTTATCGCATTCAGAGCAACGATTTACTAGCGCATATCGATGACGAGCTCAAAGCCATAAAACGAGGTAATAATGACCACAGTTGAATGTGTTCATGTTGCTTGGTATGTGTTGACTGTGGTCTTAATTACACAATTACGAAGATCAGTGGAACACTATAGAACTTAGTAATGGGTTAAAATTTAATTGGTTTTGAAATGTTGAAATCATGAAATTTATCTGGTTTAAAATCTAAATATTAAAAACACAGTAGGTATATGAAATTTTTGTTATCTATAAATTTGTGATTACTGATTAGGTTCGTGGCAGTTTTAGCCAAAAAATTATAGCAATAATAAAAGTTTCTTATTTAGTAATTTTATGTATTTGTTCTATTTTCCAATTTTGTTATTTTATTGCAAAAAAAATATTTTTTATTTTTTTATTTTGAAAAAGATATATATTTGTTTGCAAAATCATTGCGGTCCGTTGCATTATTGAGGCATGATTTAACAATAAACAATGATTTACTAATAATATATGATTTAATTAAATAATAATAGCCTTTGGACGCATATCTTAGCTTATATGTAACAATATTCCTTTGTGCATAGAAATAGTTTCATAAGTACCTACTTTTCATTTGTTTAAATTTATTTTTTATTTTTATTACATTTACAACTAAATAAATTGTTGTAGTGAGGAAGGGCTGTATTTCATTCCTTGGAGAACCTCTCCCAACTGAACAACTGTCGCAATATCTTAGTTGGAATCAACAGCGATATATTGAGGTATTGGGATGTTTGTCCAAAGTCGCCACAATGACGGGTCAGATTTCAAGACCAGCAAGCAGTGTTAGTGGCGAATACATTTCTCGCCATCATCAATTCCCAGACAACATTGTCTCCTTCACAGAGTCGCTGGAGTTGGACACTTTACGGCCTCGGTGTTAGTTTTGGGATGAACTTGAGCAAGACAAGTCATGTTGAACGAACACGTCGTCTCTGAACCGATCAGCGTCGAGGTTTTGGGGCCCCGATAAAGCCAATGTTAACAATTTGATAGATAAATTACCTGCCAATGAAATCTAGCTGGTATTGACTTTCTGATACAGTATAACTGAATTTCTGATACTTTGTCACAAAGTATCAGGAGGTGGCCCTTAAAATGTGACATATAAATGGCACGTAGTTCACGTGACAGATTAACACAGAGGACAGTTCATTTCGGTCAACGCGAGTGGAGTCACGAGCAATAGCTAGTATTATAAATACGAAAATTAATTTCATTGAATGTTACCCAATACCAACAAACAATTAATGAATTGCAACAAATTCAGGTGATAGTTTTTAATATTAATTCCACGCGAGCGAAGCCGCACGCAACAGCTAGTTAAAGATATTTAAAACATGATAAAAATTTACATCTCTCGCAATTTCCCAAGTCCCTTTCATTATCTTTTTTGTAGAATTAAAATGGGGGAATTTTAATTCTACTGGTTAAAGGTCCAAAGTCACTGTTAATTTAGGTACGGAATTTGCAATGTATTAACGCCACGCTGGTCAAGCGGGTTGGCGAGCTCCTCTTTTTAGAGGTGGTGTAATTTGTCAGAGTTTATGGTAGCGATGTTGTTATCCTGCGGGGAGGGATAGGATGGCGCTATTCCAAAGTCCCCGACCCCGACACCATACGACCAATAAACATTGATTACATTTTTATTATTCTTATTCAATATTGCATTACTTTTTTCCATTAATCTGTAAAAAAATCTAATAGGTACCTAGTAGTTTTCGTATTAAAAAGCAATAAATATTACCGATGATATTATAATGAAATATGTTTATAAGCCGTGAGCGCTTCGCTTAGAACCCTTTTTTGTTCGACGAGATAACGACCTTGCACAGTGTTCCACGAGGCCTCAAAATCGGACAGTCTTTTTATTTTTTTCAGAAATTCAGAATAAAATTTGTATTGAATCTTTCGTATTACATTACATTTGACAAATCACGGAGCCGAGAAAAACCAGGACCGGAAAAAAACCACAAAGGTTGTGTGACTTGCTGTCGCGGGATACGGAAGGGACCGGGTGTTCCGTAAACCAATAGTCACTGTACACGCTTAATTAAACAAAGCAATCAATCAATCTCAAATCAATATATCAAATATAAAATGTGAACAAAACGCTAAAATTGGAAAAGTTATATATCGATATCAAATAATGCGCAGCCAACTTGCGCTACAAATCATTAATGGCACGATGTGCAATCGTAACGCGCAAGGATCGATGACCTGCTCAACGGGCGATACTGCGCCCGCGCTCTAAAGCACAAATTCGGGATGACAAGAGATGTTTTTTTATAAAAACAAAAAGCTTATAAACGGCTATAAAAAGGTGGCGGCAAGGAGTCCGCGACATCTATACATATAATAACGTAATTCTTTTTCTCACATACCTGTATAGTTAAAAATCAAACAATCCACATCAAATCCAAATTAAATCAAATCAATTTAACTGTGAACGTATCGGTTCTGCCGTAAAATATCTACATAATGTCTACTATGTATATAAAAATAGCTTTTTTGATGTCCATCTTTTTATCTCTTGGCACACTGTGCGCATTTGAAGCCCGTAGCGACCAAACGGGTGCAAAAAATAACAGACGGGTTTTTCAAAGAGCTATTCAATACCTCCCGCTCGATGGGGTGCGCCCATTTTTTTTCTTTACTTTGACATTTGGATAATTAGAAGGTTCTTTCTGTGAAATTTTGCTTCGATCGATCATAAAATTATACGTTGTAGACGAAAAAACAGATTCATAAATGTTTACTTGCAAGATCATTTCATCCCAGCAAAGGAAAACAAGCAGCAAAACAATATTTCTTCCGTCTACTTAGTATTTATCGTAATCAACCAGTGTATTATCTCGTCACATTGTCTCGTGCACGAGAAATGTATGGCCTTAAAACACCACGCTGCGTGGTCAAGCGGGTTGACCAGTAGCAGTGAGGTACTCGTACTCTTTTAGCAGTGGTGAAGTTCTTCAACGCTTGTGGTAGCGGCTTTGTTATCCATTAGTCGCCTTTTACGACACCCACGGAAAGAGATGTGGTGTTATTCAAAAGCCCGCCGATATTTAAAAGAGTTTATACTTAGGAAGCTATACTAATGCTGACTAACCTGTTTGGGTTCTGTAGGAAATCGTTACGCCATCTAAGCGAAGCCAGGCCTATCGCTTGTGTTAGATAAAGAAATTATTACGTAAACAAGCTCAACACGTTACAATGTCTCAGTGTATACGTATTTTCTAATCTCACCCCACACACGGAACCTGTAAACGTGCACAGAATGTTTATTTACAAATAAACACCACACTCACGTGTGGGCAGCGTATTTATAGATTAAAGCCGCGTGTGGACCAGGAGCGGTACACAGTGCAGAGAACATACAGTACAGTCACAGCTTATGTATAAATGCCCGTACTTGTATCAACCTATAACGTCCCACTGCGGGGAAAAGGCCTCCCCTTAGTAAATCACTGGGGGGTTGCGGGCGGTAATCCACCACGCGGGCCCAGTACGGATTGATGGATCACATATTCCAGATTTTTTATTTTTATTTCTGGAGCATGCGGAAACCTTCACGATGTCTTCCCTCATTGCCAATTTTTTTTTTTAAATTCGAACTTTAGTTGAAACTCAGTGGTATGGGCCGAGGACTTAACCCCACGATCATATGAATGTGAGTCGATTATAGATATCCCTACGCTATCTCCGCTATAAATGCCTTCTACGCGTAAGGTGTCCGCGTCGGCGTCGTAACACAAACCCATACTGATTGCTATTGTTAGGAGCTGCCTACACGAGCGAGTCTCTCGTGGCGATATCTTCGCCCAAATAGTAACTATTAAATCCATTATTTATATCTTCTGTTTTAAAACTAATATGAAACTGTAACATGAATGAATGTATAAAAAATATACATCTTAGAACATGGCAATTTTGAACTTTTGAGCGGATCGACGTTTTTGTTGTCAAAATAGTTTATTATTATGTATTTTGTAAAGTTTTCGTGTGGCCAGCATTAGAATCCTCACAGCCTCATCTCTTCCCGCGAATGTAGTAAAATAAAGCCGCTACTACAAGCCCTACACCACTACACTACTGTGGTAAGGAATACACCACATCTAAAAGAGTGGACTAGCCAATCCGCTTGGCCAGTAGACATTTTAAGATCACACAAAATCGGAATAAATATAATCTTTTACTAGCTACGACGGACAGCAAGTTAATGTAATGAATGTACGGTTAGCGGTTATCAAGTGTAATGAATGGATCTGAATATAACAAAGTATAACAATAAAATATTGACCTCCATCAGCCCATTACGTCCTACTGTAAAGCGCAGGCGTCCCTTGTAATCACAAAGGGATTTTGGGATCATAACTTGGCCACGGTGCAAATTAATGTGTATCACACATGACCTATTTTTTTTTAAATTTAAGCTTGTTTTGATCTCGTCTTCGAAGTTCAACTACTGTTTTCTCTATGTGATGCGCATCCTATTTGTAAGTAGGTAGTTATGTCGTACAAAGTGAAATAGGTCAAGTTCGAATAGAGAACTATTTGCACTGGCAATGTATTGATCAAATGAAGTGCGCAGATTTGCTTTAGTTAATGAGCTGAATAATTGAATTAAATTAGATTCAGTTATCGTTCTATGTTATTGAATTGGGTTGTTCTCGGATTGTCTAGATAGCATTGACCTTCAAGCAAAATTAAATTACATATACATATAATGAAATAATAAACATTTATATTTATATACGCTTGTACGAAATATAAATGTGGGTCAGTGTACACTGGTATAGCGTCTCGTATTCACCCATGAGGGGCGTCAGTGCACATTTTTTTTTATGGAAGAAGGCGGCAGACGAGCATACAGTCCACCTGATGGTAAGTGGATACTGTCGCCCATAGACATCCGCGATACATGCCAACAGTAGTCCAAAATGACAAACCTTGGCACGCCCCCGGATGCGCTGCTTACCTTTGGAGATATAGGAATGGATTCGGAGAAAGGGTTGCGAAATTGGGGAGGAATAGGATGGGAATGGGCTCTGGCACATCTCACTCACTACCGAAACACGTACGTACATTAGGGAAATAAGATAAAGTGGGAAATGCAGTACATTTCAAGGTAGTCTTCTGTGAGAGAGGGGTAACGTAGCCAGTTTAGCGCGCCCAGCAGCTGTTGGATTGTAGAGTGCACTCTCCCCCTCAAAATCTCCCCGCACATTGGTATAGCGACTTGTACTCAGCTACGAGGCGTCCTATAGCGTCTTGTTTTCACCATGAGACCGTTAGGTTACTGCCTCAAGAGGTCTTTGAATTAAGCTACGATATGGGGTTCTTCAAGAGAGCTGTGAATAGAATTTTGCAAGGTCAGCGGCGCGCCCGCATACCCCCTGGTGTTGCAGGTGTCCATGGGCGGCGGTAACACTTACCATCACGTGGGACCGCTTGCTCGTCCGCCCACTAGTATATAAAAAAATAAAAAACTAGAGTAGAGACTTGCGCTCACCTATATCTACGAGACGGCTCGATGTGCATTGGTGTAAGGTCTTGTATTCATCTACGAGTCGTTTTGAAGGGTCAGTCAGGTCTTGTAGACCTACGAGGTGGGCCGGTTCGCACTGGTGTAGCGACTTGTACTCAATTACAAGCGAATCGGTGCCACTGGCTTAGTGACTTGTACTCACTGCAAGGCGGGTCGGTGAGCACTACTGAAGCAATTTGTACTCAATTACGAAGCGGGTCGGTGCGAACTGGATGAATTACTAGCAATTTGAATTTGCCTCGAATTTGAGTCTAAACACAGCGGGCGGGGATGTAACAAATTCGCCACATCTCTATTTACATCCTTTTAAACCTATCTCATACTATACTGTACCAACATCTACAGCCACCGAATGCTTTATCAAAACGATTTACCTAACAGAATAGTGAAAGTTTTCAATTCCCATCCTTGAGAAATATTTCTTACTGTTTGTGTAAATCTAGTTAGTTCATCGTACGTCATTCGCTTACACTCTGTCGACATATAACCGTCTGTGACGTTTGTGACGTCTGTGACCCACGCCGACGTGAAGTGTGACGTCAAACGACTGGTCTTACGTATACGTTACATTCAATCTTGACATACTTTATAAATTTATAGGCAGGGGTTAGACTGGCAATGAATATCGTCATACAGATGATTAAATCAAACGTGTGCTTCGAAAATTACGCTTACAAAAAATTAACACCAAGTAGCAAAATTTGTCTATTTTTTGTGCCTCACTCGTCTATAAAAAGGTCTTTAATTTAATAAGTCCTACTTTAATATTAAGTTATTATAAATGAATGAAACTTGTACGGATTGTGGAAATTATGAAGTTTACCTTGCACTAATGACTTTTAATAGACATGTTTCGAATAGCAAAAATACGAATGCGAATACGAATAGTACTTAACCTACTGCGCAAGTACTTGTAAAATTGATAACCGCAACCAGCCCTTTTGTGATTGTAACTATCTCATACAGAGGACGCCTAATATCGATCTTAGATTACATGTCAATTTAAGTAATCGATACTAGTTATCAATCTACATAGTGTCGTGTTACTTATTCTGGCTGGGCTATAGTGATGGATTTGAATTCGATTTGCAAGTAAAAAGTCGATAATTACTTGAAATTAGTCGCAAAAAACCATAATTGGTCGGTCCATTGTTTAGAAGATAATAATAGGTATATTTATTTTTATAAGAGATAGATATAGTGGTTGGATGAGAAAAGCCGAGGATCGCGTGTGGTGGAGAGCTTTGAGAGAGGCATGTATCCAACAGTGGAGAGACATAGATGACTGATGGTATGGTATGGTAATAGATAGTCTAAGAGCGAATAATTCTGCAAGTAATTAGATCTTGGCTAGGTAATTATGACATGTACATAAGAATTGATAATTGGTATTGGTAGTTGGTATGGAAGCATTGGTATACGTAATTCTCAAAATTCAACACTGCCAGAATAAACTTGTCCCACCAAACGCTGGTTTTTGGTGACTAATTTTAATTTTTACCTGACTAGTCAAAATTCAAATCCATCACCAGTGGCCCAGCTAGAATAAGTGACACCATAATGTCGGCGTCGATACTCGGTGTGGGATTCTAATTGGCTGCATCAGTGGGCTCCAATTTGGGCCCAGTTGCCCTTTGTATTGCCGGTAGATTGAGCGATTGAATGTAAGTGCCGTGAGAGGAGAAAACGATCCGTCCGTGACACGTTGTTTATTAAAGTACTTATATTTGGGAGACTTCAAAGGTCTACTCATTGCGAACTGTACCTACTTTTTGTGGTGTGAGCCGGCTTTAGAATAGCTCTAAAAGAGTGGACTCGCCAACACACTTGGTGAGCATGCACACGACAATGTGCATGAGGAGGGAGGCCCCCGCTCAGCAGTGGATACTAAGGCTGGTTACGGTTATTACAATTTAAAATCTCAAAAGTCAGATGCTAAAGCATGTTTCTATTTGACGCGAATCCTAAAATATCAAAATTTTGAGTTATAAAATCTTAACCAAAGTCAAAGTACACACCGACAATAAGGTCTCTTTGCTTATTTAACGTCACACACTACTACAATTAAACAACTAATAATTAACTAATTAATTGGGACGACAATAATAATAATTAATTCACAAATGTATCGTATATTTTATAATGTTGTGCGACGAAACCACGAGTGTGCAGATAGTTCAATGTGCCCAGTGAAATGGACGATAAGCTGTGATAAACAAGTGTAAACAGTGCACACATGAACAGTGAGGTAGTTTCGGAACAGTGCATCCACGAAATAATAACATAGTGCATGTGTACTAACATTCCAAGTCTCGGAGAAAAGGTGGTTGTTCAAATGTGGTTACACAACAGGCAACGTGCATCGGGAGCGCTTTTGCTATAATGAGCATGCGCGGTAGAGACATAAAAGACAAAGTTCCAACCTCTTCACTCCGAGATTATGTGGTGTTATTTATATGCCTGTTCACCATTTCAGTGTTATAATGTCATATGTTTTATGTGTATAATTATGCTGATTGCCGCTCCCCCCGCACCCCGGAGTTGTGTGGAATTAGTGGCGTTTTCTTTATGGCGTTTTGTTATATGACATGTATGAGAGTGTGTTGTATGTAAGTTTAACGTTACATTGAACGTGCAATAAATAAATAAACAAACTGACTCAAAGCATACGCAGGCCATAATGCTGTTTCTCGCTCGAATAAATTTCCTATTACTCGGCCTATTTATCCACAGACTTAAGTAAATGGGCCAGTTATATATAGCGGAGGGGATAATGTAATAACACGCTCTATAGGATTCTGAATACGTCCACTTAGAAGCCCGGCGTGTGTAAGCAGTAAATGCTGTAATATATTTTTATAACCTACACTAGAACGGCAAACTAACTTCATACAAAGATGTACGTAGCCAGCCCTTTTAGTATCCACTGCTCCTCGTGCATATTGGCCCGTGAACGAGGGACGTGTGGCCTTAAAACGCCATGCTGGCTAAGTGGATTGGCGAGTTCACTCGTTCAGATGTGGTGTAGTTCCTCAGCGCTTGTGGTAGCGGCTTTGTTGTCCATTAGTCGCCTTTTACGACCCCCTCGGGAAGAAATGGGGTACAAAATAGAATACTAAAGCCGTCTAACTACACGGACAGTACAAAGATATGTATAATTATATTTTATACAAAGCTAAGTACAGACGCTTCTTGTATATTTGAACCATCCAAAAATATTTATAAAAAAATTCTGCCTTAATATACTTACTAGAACCAACAAAAGCGACAGGCATAGACGTGTCGATAATTGCATCATATCTGACTATATTTTAAACACGTGTGCATAATTACATAATTATGTTACATTTTAAATTACGTTAACAAATTGGCTGATAGAACAAACATTTTACGGTTTGATTACAATACATAATTAAATTTACTGACTGTTACTTACAGTTTCGGCGTCGAGCACACGGCGCCGTTGGTTGCGGCGACACGCGACCGGGCGACTAGTAATATGAAAGGAATTATATGGGGTAAAATCCTTAAAGTGTTCACACGGGCGGCGCGGCCTTGCGCTGTGAAACACGGACCAATTTAAACTAATTGATCCATGTCTTAAAGTGTCTAAAGACAGTTCTTGTATTAGGATTCGACCATGGTATAGCCATTTTCAAAAACTATTATTGGGTTCTTTCTACTGTTAATAGCTCTCATGTGCGCTTCGTTGCAGTAAAGCGGAGATAATTTGGCGGCTAATGTCGTCTACATACGGCGTAGGTACAGCTGCTACCAGTCTCCTCTGTTCATAATGACTTTGTAGTTTCATAACTGCGCTATAGTGACTCTGGCACTATACATCTGATACTTACTAATTAATTAATAACCATGGACAGTATGGAAAAGTCTGACACTATTGGAAATACAAAAATTTGTTCTACGGTACCATGGCGTCGATTATAGAGTTTTTTACTAATTGGCGTCGATTTTTACATTATCATTCAAATAAAAAGTAATGAAACACGTGTGCTTTTGAAATAACCATCAATTTTTATTACATAAAAATAAGTATAAATTTTACAAATAATGTTTTGTTACATAATTATAGAAACAAATAAATATATGTTTAAAAATAATGTATTACATTATTTATGTACAGTTTGCATTGGTTGTTGTATTGGTGTGAAAATCACCAATGCTCTTTTTACAGCTTGTATGAATCTCAATGGAAGACAGTTCCAGTACTTCGGTCATATAATAGGAAATAACAAATATGAGCTGGTCCAACTCCATCTCATTACACAAGGCAAGATCCAGGGCAGGATGAGACCCGGAAGGCGAAGAACATCCTGGTTAAACAATGCCAGTAGTGCGGCAAGAGCAAAAGCACTCTGTCATAAATAAACTTATCTTTTATATTATTTTATCATTTAGTAAATTTATCTTTTATATTATTACCAGATGCCAGGTGTCTATTAGATAGACTGCAGCTGCGATAGTTCCTTTATAGCGCGATGCCAAACTAAGCGTAGGTACAGTTGCGGAATGGGTCAAGAAACACATCGCAGCTGTAAGAAACCGCCAAACGGGTAAATCAGCAATAGCCGAACACATTCTCAGCGCTAAAATTAATCACTGGATAGAGCTCTGCACTCCCAAAATCCTCTCCACCAAACATCACTATTATCCCAGGATAAAACATGAAGCGATTGAAATTAAGAAATATAAAAATTTGTAAGGACTTAATCACGGAACGGTATTCCAGTTTGAACATTTTAAAGATTTTGCAACGTCCAGTTGTTCTAAGAGTTGAGGAATCAAAACGAGGATTGAACTCTAAAGATTATACACGAATTACCAGGGTAAATGACGATTGCAATGACGTATAATTTGCTTTCTTTATCTAGAAATATGTCAGACCAGAAACTTTTGGACCTTACTGGTATAATAAGTTCACATTCCTGTTGTGCTGTGAATTTAGTTTATAAATAAAATAAAATAGTGTATTTTACACGAAGGGAACCATAAAATTATTACAAGGTTATATTTATTTTTCGCTACATAATTATGAATACTTAGATAGGAAAATTGCAATACTATCTGTGAACGCGACAGCTAAGCAATATAGCCGTACCCTAATCCACTAGCGTATCCATAGTTTTGTACAAATGATAGATAATTAAATAGAAAGCCCGACATTATATCTCGAGATTAGCTGCCCTTCGATCAAGCTTACGACCGCCTAGCTAGCTCGTTGTCGCCACGCGATACTCCAGGCGCTTCTTCTCGGCTTCTTCTTAGCTTCCACTTGGTTCAAGCGTCCTTCCAGATTAAGCTACGATGCAGCTTAAAGTGGTTTCATTCGCGGCATGGAAAAGGCTCAGCGTGTGCTAATTACAGAGTCTGTCACTACGACGAGGTTGAACCAAAGACTCCAATCAGCGGTATTACAGTCGTGAACAGAGCCTACGATCACGCGGTTTTCTAGCGAGTTGTAACGGACCCAGTTACTATGAGGTCGTGCCGTAGACAAGCGGGTATGCAATAAAGCAGCGATATATAAATGATTCGGTAGAAGTGATTATATGAGGTGTGGGTAACAAAATATGACATTACCCTACAAAATAAAAGCACCAATGTTATTGGCGCGAAGACTATCTATGCACATGTCTGTGTTAGATGCGACATGAGTGTTGATAGATTAAAAATAGAACATTTGAATTTGTAAATAGAATAGAGGTTTAAAGTTATTTTGAAATTGGAACGAACGTTTCGCTAATCTTGTGTTATTCGCCTTGGCGATTTATTTCATTACTAATTTTGACTTAGGAGAAAATTATAATTTTTTATACGATTTGACATCCTTTCCCTCCAGAGCTCGTTCGTTTGTTCCATCGTGTTTACTTATTTAAAGAGAAATTTGAAAGAATTAAATTTCTAATAACAGAATTTTAATCAAAATTAAATAATCCCACCATTTGCTTAGATAATCATAAATAACGTACCTATGCTTAGGTAATTATTGATCACCTCTAATTAAAATTTAACTGCCAGAAATCTGTGTTCTGACCATATCAGCCAGTTCTTCCGTCAAATATTTATCGCACAAATCCTGAAGCAATTCCTTTTCATCCTGACTCCTGTCCATCTTCTTAAGGGCGTTCAGTTTCCTTCTACATTGGAGAAGATCCAACTTCAGCTTCCTTACTTGTGGGGTATCTGATGATGCTGCAGCTCTAGTCTGTATACATCGAGAGATTACTATCGGTTTGTCTGTTTGTACCCGCTTCTCGACCTGTATCAGCACAGTTTGGGTTTCTTTATCTAGTTTCTGTAAAAATGGCAAGTTTATAGATGGAAGACAGTTGTGTCTCAAAGTTTTGCGGTTGGATGTAACTGAGATGTCCCGGTCGCTGAAGTGTTCCTCGCAAACGAAGTAGTTGTGGGGGTTTTTGCTCATTAAGTCTTGGCGGTTTATGAGGCGAAGCCATTCTGTGAATCTGGAAGGAGAACGTGCGTCATCTTTTAAGTTATACCATAATAGCATATGAGTAAATAGTAAATGCTGGTGTTTCGTGTAAAATAAAAAATAAAAAAATTGTTACGTTTTGACTTAAATTTTCAGCGAGCGATCAAATCAAATCAATTGTTTGCTATGTGAGTTGTAACAGATGGTAATTATATACAAAAGCACGTCAGATTTGCCATAAATCGCTTGCAAATAAATATAAAATTATTATGCAATGCAATGCGTTAAATTTTTTTTTGTCAGAAACCTTCGGGGATGCGCGCGCATCAACTCGCCAAAGTTTCATCGAAATCGGATGAATTGTGTAGGAACGCATAGAAGGCGAAGAAATAAACAAACAAACATTATCTATACTATCTAAACTGGATCGCAAAAATTCCGGGTCGCTAATAAATGGCGTGATAGTGTCTTAAATACATAAGACTAATTTGCGAAACTATAGTATATTGTAGATGACCGATTAATATATATAAAAAAATGTGTAATACGTTCTGTACACTATATAACTTTAATTAAATACTAAAAAATAAGAAAATTTCGCTTCTAACTTATGACAACAAAAATACACTTCGCAGTAAATCTTAAAAAATATAAGGTTTTTTGCCAATTTAATATTTTGTATTTCCTCCACGAGCCCGTATCACTTCAATAAGACGATGTGGCATGCTGTAAACCAAATTTTTAATACGATTTTGGTCTATGTTTGCCCATTCTTCCACTAGAGCATTCTTTAACTCGTGTAAGGTAACGGGAGCAGGAGAGCATTGTCTCACGCATCTCCCGAGCTCGTCCCATGCATGTTCTATGGGATTTAAGTCTGGGCTGCGAGCTGGCCACTCCATGCAGGTAATACCGACGTCTTGAATATACATATTGACCAAATGAGCAGTATGTGGTCGCGCATTATCGTGCATAAGAATGGAAATTGCACCCATATTCACTAAGAATGGACCAGCATGCTCATTTAAAATCTCTCCTACGTATCTGACAGCAGTCAGAGAACCGTTTTCTATGATCACTAACTCCGTGCGATCCTCTGAAGATATCCCAGTCTAAACCATTATTGATCCTCCACCGAATGGCACCTTTTCTTCAAAACACGCTTGATGATACCGTTCTCCTGGCCGTCTAAATACTCTTCGTCTCCCGTCGTGCGTAAATATCCAAAATCTGGACTCATCGGAAAACATAACTTTGGACCAATCTTCATCTGTCCATCGGATGTGTTCTCGAGCAAACCGTAACCTGGCAACTCAATGTTCTCTGAGCAGTTTGGGGCCGTTTGCTGGTCTATAAGGATTTATATCAGCTTCACGAAGATGTCGCAGAATCGTATTAGAGCTCACATTGTTGTGGTGAATTTCTTGAAGACTGTTTCGGACCTGAACAGCAGTGAGATGTCGATTTCTTAACATAGTGCTCACGATAAATCGGTCTTCTCGTGTAGTTGTGCACCTTGACCTGCCATTTCCTGGTCTCCTGATGTTCATGCCGGTCTCTTGAAATCGCTGGAGTACTCTTTGGACCGTTGATAAAGATACTCCTACTGTTCTAGCAGTGCTACGCTGACTTCTTCCTTCTTGTACCATGGTAATAATCCGTGTACATTATTCAGGTGATAACGACATGATATTGCTTTGAATACTCTGATCAATCCAAGGAACCATTTATAATGACAGCTCCGTTTGACACAAAAGCAGAAAAAATATTCTTTTCCTAATTTTAAATTTTGAAATTTTTTAAAATGCAGAGTTTTTTTTTTAAATCTGTAACTTGTACAAATGAAACCTCTTTAGAGATTTAGAACAAGCATTAGTAACCTCCTTACTACATATTATTTATTCGAGCTATCTAGGTATATAATTTATGGAGATATCACGGTTTTTATTAGCGACCCGGAATTTTTGCGATCCAGTGTATAATATAATAAAGAGGTAAAATTGTGTGTTTGTATGTTGGGGGTAAGCTCTGGAACTACTGAACCGATTTTAAAAATTCTTTCACAAATAGGAAGCTACATTATCCGTGTCTACCATAATATAGGCTATATTTTATTTTGAAATTTCGAAAATAAAATTTTGAAAAAAAAAAAAAGAAGAAGAAACTTATAAACCGAAGCGAAGTGAGGGCGGGTCGCTAGTTTTGTATATATTAGATTATTCAATTCAATATATATAATATGTAGTAATGTAGCATTTTTTTATTAGCCTATATTTGTATCCCACTGATGAGCAAAAGCCTTCTATAAAGAAGCTAGACCGCTTTACATAATTAATGAAATTAATTAAGATACTTAATTAATTATTTATGTTAAAATATTATTAATTATTCAAATTATTTATTCAATTATAAACTAGTATATCAATTATCAAAATATAAATATTAATACGATCTCAGACAAAATAACTTTTGCAACAAACTTGCTTCATGAGCGATTTTGGGGACACGAATTGTAAATTAAAGAGAATTTTACGTAATTATTCAATTACTCTTATTTCTTTGGAAAGTGCAGCAATCGAACGCGCGGCCGCCGAGGGCCTTTCTCTAGAATATTCATTTACATTTTCGGCGTTTTATAACCGCGGCTATGCCATTAATTTCGGCCCGAATATTTGTATACCTACCCTTAATGACACTCCACAGACAAAAAATATGGGTGAGATATCAACATGACGAATGCTTGTTGTACAACATAAGTAAGTACGATCAATATAACGCTTTTTAATGATTTATTCCAACTAATATAATCACCTTTATTGGATTTTTAATAATTCTGCAACAAAATAATAAAAATAATGAAATAATGGCTAAACGAGCGCTATGGATTTTTGTGTGGAGAGGTTAAGACGCATGCCTTTTCAGGACATATGGGCCTGCATAATTCTGCCTACTGTTTATTTGAATTTTTTTTTTTGTAGAAAGACAGTAGCATACGAGCAGACAGTCCATCTGGTGGTAAATGGATACCATCACCCATGGACATCCACGATATATGTCGACATTCCAGAATGACAAATGTTGACACGCCCCCGGATGCGCTACCTACCATTGGAGGTTTAGAAATAAATTTGGAGAAAGGGATACGTAGGGGGGATAGGATAAGATGGGATGGGAATGGGCTCTGGCAAATCTCATTCACTACCGAAACATGTACGTGCATTGGGAAATAGGATATTGTGGAAAATGCAGTATGTTTTACGGTAGTATTCTGTGAGTGTGGGGTAAGGCCAGTCAAGTGCGACCGGCGATGTGAGATTGCAGCATCCACACTAACACGTTACCTACTTAAAATAGTTAACATATAAGTAATTTCTTAATTCTGTTAAATTTAGTAATTTCAAACTCCTCGTGTTAATGAAATATAATTTCTATCTATTTATATGTAGTTTGTTACTCTTAATTTGTTAACCCTAGCCGAGGCTACGGTTAACAGCTGGCTTATAATACGTAAGTAGGGATATACGTGCTTACCTATCGGCACTACTTCGCAGTTTAAAAAATGCGAGTCCCGGATTATGTAATGTCGAGTTCAAACATCCATAGACAGCGCAGTACTTTTTGACCATTTTAAATGTCAATAGTTTCTTATAAACAAAACGGTATGTAATATTTTGAGAAGGCGGGGCGCGCGCGACCTCCCTCTGTGATGAAACATTTGCGACTGTGTACCCCCCCGATCCCCGTCGCCCCCGTAGCTGGCTGCATCTGTGTGCGTGTGGCACGTGACGCGCCTTTATAGTACGTATATGTTATTAACATCGTACAAGTATAGTAGTAGAGAAACTGTTTGTGTTTTAATTTAATACTGTAAATGTAAAGATTGTATTTTTTTGTAAAGACAAGTAATTCCATTATAATACCATAACCTAACTCGTAATGGATACCTATCTTTATTGCTATTAATATTTAGGGAGTTTCTCTGCTGGATAAAATCCGTAACGAAGAACTAGGGGCAATGGGCAGGCCATATATGCCGCAGGACCGATACCCGATGGGGAGACGAGACCTCGAGTGGAGACCAAGTACCGGGAAACGTAGCGTGGAATGCCCGGCCTTGCCACGTAGGTGGACTGACGATTTTATAATAACCGTGTTTACTCGGTTTTTATGGACCTACCTATTAATTATGCACGCGGGATCGCTCCTTTTGTCTCAGACGATTGTCCATTTTTATCAATTATAACTGCAGAATCTCTTGTAACATTTTATTTACTTTTTAAACATTTTAACACGACATAACCATTAACAATGCTTTTGACAGCTCCTAGTGGGCGGAAGTGAGACGGAGTCCACACGCTAGCTAGTGTTGCACCACTACCGCTTATAGCTATAGTGATGGGACTTAACAGACTTAAAGAAATTTTCCGGTAATGGTTGATTGACAAGTGGGGAAGACCATATGTGTATAGTATATTAAAGTAAATTATAGTATAGTAAAGTATAACATACATTTGTAATAGTATGAGTATATTGGTCTCGGAGAAACTGAAAGATGTTTGTATTTTATGTAGGTACCTATAGTTGGCCTAATATGATAAACCTTTATTAGTTCATTTTGATAAACTTCCCAAAATTAATTATTGTACAATAAAACAAACTTACTTTTAATAAAAATATCATTTCGCTGCTTGAACCTTACAGTTTATCGGATTAAATTATTATTCACTAGCTGTAGCCGGCCACGCGTTGCTGTGGCTGCTCAACAGATGGCGCTTACCCTGTTTATACCTGTTTTTGGATAAAAAGCTTTTTTACCCTGTGACAGGTATATAAAAACACGCGCGTATTCGAATGCAACGTTGTGCCAAAATTTCAAAGCAATCGGTGAAGAACTTTCGGAGAATTAAGATTACGTCACCACCACCATTAAGAACAAACGAACGTTTATATTTTTATTTATATAGATATAAAACATCAACTGTACTCGATGTGTCACTTGCATTACGCTCTCATACAAAATGGCTCATTAATTGGGATTTGGCACGTATTCGGCGTGGGAATTAACCATTGGCTATAACTTGTTATAAGACAAAATTACTTGACATGGATTTATTCATTCATTCATATTGTCATTATTCATTCACGAAACGGCAAAGAATCTTCTAAACATACCGTTTGCATCAAAAAGTCATTTTCAAAAAGTGAACTTAGCAAGTATTAGTGACAACCCTAATATACTACACATCGTTCGGTAGAAAACGAGCTGCGTAAATCAATCGATGCAATTGCCGCTTCAATTATGTAAACTTCATTAAACCACTCGTTATAATCCACTTTATGAGCGAGCCCGACAACTGTGAATAGTTATAATTGTGGTATTTAACTGTATTGGACATAAGCTAATTAGTGAACGGCAATGTACAACGGGGTATGTCAGAAATGCTTAGCCACTTGGGTGTCTGGTGTAAATAAAAATAAATAATTTTTAGGCAATCATTCCATGTAACGCGCTAAGCTAACATGAGCGATACACATACTTCTTGCACGAGCGTCAATCTTGCTTGTGGATAAATGCCCATATATACACATGCGCGCATACAATCACACTCACCTTCTGTCACACACACATGCACAATCTCCCGCTAATGATGTTCAAATCCTAATCATTCATATATACAATATACATATGTATTGAGCATTAGAGGTATTGTGGTTGAACGAGAAGAGTCGAAGATCGTGTGTGGTGGCCTTGGGAGGGGCCAAGAGTATAGTTTTTTTTTAATGGACGAAGGCGGCAGACGAGCATACAGTCCACCTGATGGTAAGTGGATATTGTCACCCATAGACATCCGCGATACAGGCCAACATCAGTCCAAAATGACAAAATGGCACGCTCCCGGATGCGCTGCCTACCTCTGTAGCTATAGGAATGGATTTGGAGAAAGGGTTGGGAAAATGGGGAGGGATAGAATGGGAATGGGCTCTGGCACATCTCACTCACTACCGAAACAAATACGTGCATTAAGGAAATAAGATAAAGTAGAAAATACAGTACATTTCAAGGTAGTCTTCTGTGAGAGAGGGGTAATGTGGTCAGTCGAGCGCGCCCAGCGGCTGTTGGATTGCAGCGTGCACTCTCCCCCTCATTATTTATATATACTATGTGTAATAATATGGAAAGTAACTTTCTTGTCAATCTATTTAAGGATATATTGTGAACGATATAAGGATATTTAGTACGCGAACGGGCACTCGCAATTTCAAACAAGGCAGACGCGAGCTTGTATTTGCTAGATGTATAACATACGTAAAGATATTATATATATGTATGACATACGTAAATCTATACATATAATAAAACTGTAGAACCTGCGTGTCTGTATATTGAATATATTTACCAAAAATTAATTGAGGGCGATGAAGGAAGAGTATCAGAATACAAAAAGACGATTTTGAAAAATTTTGTCTGTCTCTTCGAACACGCTAATCTACAAAACCATGGGGATTTTCATGTGGTTTCCACAGGGCAATTAAGCTTAGATTGGCACTTCGAATAGGCTTTGTTTCACCGAAATCGGCTGACGGGTAGAAAAGATATCCCCAATTCAGAGTATAAAAACTAAAAACCACGCGTACGAAGTCGCGGGCACAGCTAGTATATTATATACTCGCTTATTACTAAAAATAAACACATTTTTAAAACGGTATTCAACGCTGGATTAACAAGTCAGTCGAGATACTAAACGATTGATCGAATAGCCCAGCATCGCTCATCTTTCTTTGTACGGAAGGTGTTATTCAAACAGCTGATTATACCGGTCGGTGTGTGACGTTGCGCATCTCCGTGTGTTTGCGTGTGCGATAGAAGTACACGTGCGAGAAACGTGTGGGAGGGTACGAAGGAGGGGGGGACGTCCGTACACACACTCGTTTACGATATCTCGGCGCGAGTGGTGAGAGAGGTTGCATGTCTAGTAAGCGTAGGATAACGCAATGCAATTACACTTTCGAATAAAATTACTATTTATTTTATTCAAACGAAACTGTTACGTACGAGGGCTTAGTATATATATTTAAATGTCTACAAAAGCATGCTTAACTTGCTTAATCGCCGTATTTGTGTGAAATGAACATTTCTAACTTAAAGTCAAAAAATATATATTTTACTTAACATTAACTGTTCAATGTTTCAGGTGGTTTCAGGTCTTAATAAAGATTCGGACAGATTACATGTATTGGATTTACATATTGTAGGTAATTAAAATATACGACTTTTTGGATTCATGTATGATTATTATACAAATTGTGTATTCTGGGTTTTATGGGTTCATAGCGATAGTTTACTAAACTTTAAAGTACCTAATGTTTGTGATAATCAAATAAAAGTATGGCACTGCGTTTTTCGTGTGCTTCCAACGAGTCTTCTTCGGTCCTCAGTAAACCTACTATCACTTTACTACGTGACTCCTGGCTTATTTCGACAGGACTGTATTGACAGGAAACAATAGAAATTAGAAAGAAACAATAGGAAACAATAGAAATTGACTTAGAAATTGTTTATTACGAAAAAAAACTTGACACTGGCAGAATATGCTAATTGCACCATTGCCATAATATTAAAAGAAAAGAAAAGTAATTTGTAATTTAATTGTAAACGTTATGTATGTTATGTATAACTCCGTTTTCGTGTGCTTCCAACTCTTCTATCCCAATGTAACTCTTCTATTGTAACTAAACCGATTATCACTTCACTGAGATACTTCGACGGAACTGGATATTGACTAGTTATTAAACTCGACTAGAAAACTGGACAATCTCACAATACGCCAATTGCGCTAGTCCCATATAAGAAAAATTATTAAAATATATGTACATTTTTATAGAAATCATATCAGTAACCTATTTTAATTTTGTTATTATCATTCTTTACATGTGACCTTATTCTACTTATTATTAATAATTTACATTTGAAACATATTTTTAATTTTGTCGTTGTTATTTTTTACTGTACATAATTAGAATAGCGCGATAAATTATTAATTTCTCATTTGAAATGAGACCTTGACAGCTTGACAAAATAATACAATACACTAAATTGTATTGGAGTTTTTGTACGTGGGCCGCCCGCGCGGAATTACATACGGCCCGCATCCACGTTGCCTTGTTTATTTAAGCTCTCTTCAAACTAGTGCTAATGGGACGCGAGCGAGATGCGAATTCATTCGCATGATTTTGGTAACGCACCTTCGCAAACTGATGCGAATTCCCGCTTTCGCTCGCATGACAAATTTGGTAACGAAATTTCGTAAATTGATACGAAATACCGCTTTCGTTTGCATGATGTTCGTGAACGGACCATCGCAAACTGTTGCGAATTGTCGTTTTTGGTCTCATGATTGAACGTTCGGAAAGTTTTTTTAAAAAGGCTGCAGACTAGCATACAGTCCACCTGATGGTAAGTGGATACTGTAGCCCATAGACATCCGTAATACATGCAGACATTAGTCCAAAATGAAAAATGTGGGCACGCCCCGGGATCCGCTGCCTACCTTTGGAGATATAGGAATGGATTTGGAGAAAAGGTTGGGAAAATGGGGAGGGATACGATGGGAATAGGCTCTGGCACATCTCACTCACTACCGAAATACGTACGTGCATTAGAGAAATAAGATAAAGTGGGAAACGCAGTACACTTAAAGGTAGTCTTCTGTGAGAGAGGGGTAACGTGGCCAGTCGAGTGCGCCCAGCGGCTGTGGGAATGTACGTGCACTCTCCCCCTACAGAAAGTGCTCCGAATTCTCGGTTTCGTTAGCCTGATTTTGGTGACGTACCATCGTAAACACTGAATAGTGGATCTGAACATGCCATTTCCCATACAACATAGCATAGGCGTATAATTTATCTTACTTTTCATAGGGTGCAAAAAGAATTTCATTACACTAAAGGGGATTTAGTCAATAGTACTGTAAAGCTGATTCGTAATTGTAATCAGGACAATTTAAATAGTGATTACAACTATTGAACTACAAGGAACCTACAGCAGTAAAGGGAATATTGAAATATTAACTTTTTCTATTAATAATTCCAGCAATAAAAAATAATCTTCCCGTCTGCCTCTCACCACTAGTCACATCAGAGTTATCGGTTTAATACGAATACACACTCGCCTGCAGTGTTCATGCGAACAAATTCGCAGTCGTAACAGTTTGAAAGCAGCTTTATATACATGAGAAAATGGCAAACAACCAGTGATGCCAACTTAGCGCCCCGAAGATCTGACGTCTTTTGGCTCTGTTAGCGCCCAACAAACTCACTTGACGCTTAACTTCCTTTTTTCAATGATATTCCTCTTCATTGCAATGAAGAGAGTTCTATCTATGTGTAACGAAATGTAATTGTTTAAATACCAATCTAAAAAACCTTACCTCTCTGACACATCAATCAAAT
The DNA here is from genome assembly GCA_943735995.1 of Sesia bembeciformis. Lineage (NCBI taxonomy): Eukaryota > Metazoa > Arthropoda > Insecta > Lepidoptera > Sesiidae > Sesia > Sesia bembeciformis. The sequence continues at coordinate 15,307,450 of OX031042.1, read as the reverse complement.
ACTTAATATATAGGTACTTACTTTACATACCAGCACTGATATTTTTTGATTACAAATTGATAATATGAAATTATCCTTTCATTTTTTAATGCTTTCTTCCGAAAACCATGCCAATCTAGCGCTCTTTTAATGGCAACTCATCGTCAGCGTGCTTTCGTTAGAGAGCATTGGAAAACAAATTGAGTTACATGCCAATGAAATAAAACATATTCTTATTGAACGAGTGATGATCGATGAACGATTTATTTATAATATAATTGAAATATTGCTGAAGTAAAGTATCCTTTATTATCGTCTATTCCATTGCTTAACAAGAAGTTCAAATAATATGCTTATCTACCGCCTCCTTCCTATAAAAAAGCAACCTACATTCACGTCAGTTCAGTCTGCTTCCAGCTTTTGTAGTTATCTCTTTGATATTATTTAATGAAACCAGTCCGGTGATATACTGACGTGTGGCTCACATTGCTGCTTCAACTAAAATGACATAGTAAAGACAGCTGTGTAAATGTATAAATGTTTGATTCATAGCCTTTATAGAGCCTCTCGGTCGTCTCGGTGCTCAGCCTACCCCCCCCCCCCCCCCCACCCCTACCGTTCTACGCATACATACATGCACATATCGACCTATCACACCTTCGGTTTAACAAAGTCGTAAGTCGTTTTATGTCGAAATTTTCTATTATTTAAAAAAGCATTTTAAACTATACACACCCAATTTTTTTCATAATTTGAGAAAGTTTATGACCAAAAATTCGTTTTAGCCGTTTTGTAAAAATATTTTTTTTTGGAATTGAAATTTATATTAAATAATAAGCATAAAATTATCACTTTATAGAGCACTAGCTTCCGCCTGCAGCTTCACTCGCGTCGATTAAGCAGCTGTGAAAGATTTTTAATACTCGTAAAACCAACGACACAATGAATTGCGTAATTCTATTAGAAGTACCTTTTTTTGTTTTCCTCTATAACTCAACTTCCTTGTGTGATATAAAGTTGACACATATACCAGTTTTCCTTCTGGATACTTAGCAATACATTAGTGAAAACCCGATCAAAATCCGTTCCGTAGTTTTTTACGTGGTGATCAAATAAACAGACATACAGACAAACATACAGACAGATTTTAAAAACTACTGTTTAGGGTTCTGTAGCTTCTGTAGACACGTCCTTTTTTTTTAAATTAACACAACCTACAGACAACCCTTTGTTTTATTGTTTTTAATTGTATTTGTATTGTATCAGTGTAACAATTTTAATGTACCTGTACTGTATACAATATACTATATAAATATTAGTTTAATTAGTAAGTATATAGGTTTATCACTGTATAATAAATAATTAAATAATGATAAGGGTTTATTGTTTTAATAATATATATAAAACTTATAAGAAAAATAATAAAAAGTAAGCAAACATTTTTTTTGTTCTCCAAAAAGTTATAATTTTCGGCTTAGGGCTTTATTCCTCTGAGGGTGCGATGTGATACAAACAAACTGAGTAAAAGCTTTGAAAAATCTGTGTGGCTGCGTATACGTTCGACGCTTTGCTTGTGTTGGTATGCGCGGGGTGAGGGGTAGGTGCGCGGGACGTACCCGTTGTTCGATCAGACTTCCGGAGTCCCCTGTACTAAAGTCTCGTACGCGGTTAGACTAGTTGTGCTTTGCCAGTGTGTTTTTTAATTTCTGTGGAATCAGTGATGCCACGTGGACATAATTACTGTTGTGTGTACGGCTGCCTTAACAACTCTCGATGTGGAGGTGATAAAAGTTTTTTTAAACTGCCAACTCAAAGTGAAAGGTATATAAGCACCAAATTACACATTATACCTTTTCTGAATTTTATATCCATTGGTACGTTTGATAATAAAGTTTCGCACGATTACAAACTTTTTTGCATTCGCAAACGACTTATTAAGGTGATTTTAAAGTTCATTTTCGTTATTCTAACTGAACGAATATGTTTGTTCTACAACATTGTATTTGCAGCCCATGCTACCTAATCCCTTATTGAATAAATTGGTAATGAACTGCAAAGGATACTGTAATTGTGCGAGCACTCGACTGATTATTACGAGTTATATGACTGAATACTGTCCAAATTGTTGTTACACTTTTGACTATTTTGTATTATTTGTTCGACGAAAAGAAGATGACCACTTGACGATGATTAAGATCTTTAGAGAAAGCAGTAATTATTTCTGTACATCTTTGTAACAATTTTTCATAAACTGCTGGACCGCTTTTTATGAGTTTTAGATCAACGGCTTAGCATACTTTAAAGCAGGTGTTCATGTGTATTTTGCTTGAAATATAAATCATTATAAGTTTTGTGTTGTAATGTATTACAATTTCAAAAAAGATGAACTTATTCGGTAGCGTATTTCTGAAGTTAACAGTTACAGAAATATATGAAAGATTTAGACCAAAAAGGTATTATTTTCGTTCAAGCGTCTGAAGGTTTGATGCTGGAGTGAATGGTAGGGATACTAACAGGTACTAACAGGCAATAGCAGATACTGATTGATGGTAGGAGAGTTGAGAAAGAGGAAAATCACCGTGTTAGGCTGTTTTCTTTTTTCAAAATATAAAAGTACAATACAAACCACTGCACTTACACACTAATTGACTGATAGACAGTTAGTATTGTTATGAAGCTCTGACTCCTGAATTAGGGTAGACCTGTACCTCAACAGCCAGTACCTTCCCAAAACAATTTTCTGTATTTATGTAGTCTAATGACAATCACATTAAGCGTATAGTAGACGTCCTTAAAAGATGTGCACTATTTAACAGATTTAAATTTAAAAAAGTTAGTAGTACATATAAGGAAAACACAAAATTTGATACACAGTCTTTGATTGTTTTAGGTGGAGGAGATGGCTGAAGCTAATTGGTAGACAAGACCTCGTAGACAAGTATTTAAACACAAGCAAACTGCATTACCGTGTCTGTTCGGACCATTTTAAAGAAGATAGTTTCGATGTACGTAAAGTTTTAAACTTGAAAGACGGCGTAGAACTGACTAGAAAATTGCCAGCATTTGACGAAGAAGGGAATGTGATTGAAGGGGTGTTATCATCGTCTCCACAACTGCCATCAGACGATAAATCTTTACCACCATCACCGCAGCCACCATCACCATCATCCCTATCAAAACCAAAAAAGAGATCTACAAAAAAGAAACTTTCCAGCAGGGATATTGTACAATCCTACAACAGTAAATGTACTAGCTCTGTAACAATGCACATATCTACACAAACCATAGACTGTCTGATGATTGATAATTCTACCCAAACTCCTCCATGTATAATTCTGGACAATCCTTCCCAAATTACGACTTTTATAAAACAGGAAGTTCCAGTAACTTTTGAATGTACAGAAAAGAAAAAATCTCTGATTACAGATTACATAAAAGAAGAAAATTGTCCATCTGCAAAAAGTATAGAAGATAATATGGAAGATGATTCTCTAATCTCCGATACAACTATAACAGATGAGTCTTCTAGTATTCATCGTACGTCGTGAAAAAGGAAATTAAAAGGAAGTTAGTCAACACACCATATCAACCCGCTCCCACTGAAGGGCAGGAGCGGGACGAGATGGCATGGAGTGAATAGGATGGAACAGGGAGGGAAGGGGACTATTGAAATTATAACTATAGGTAGTAACGCATTGGTGTATTTCATGCAGTCTTTCGTGAGTCGTGTTATTGGCCCAGTCGGATGCGCTGCTCCGACTGCTTGTGTGATAGATAGATACTAATTAGTAGTTACTTATTTAAGCATAAAATAAAGTAATGTTTACATGTTTATTTTTTTTTTATACAAGGTTGATACAACATGGTTGTTATTAATTATTAATAGAACTGAATGTTTGATGCAAAATTCAGAAAGAAATTGATATAAATTATCCTATGTTATATTGATTTGGTTATAATTACATGCTAAACTCATGGATCAGGCCAACCGTAATTATAATTACAGTAATTTATAAATGTAATAAGAAATCTATACCTCATTAGAACATTTATTTTAAAGGTACTTAAGTACCATACTTCGTTTTAGTTAGTAAATAAACGCATTTTTTGTGACGCAGACGTTTTTTGGTGTTGTTATCCAGTCTCGGACCGAATTGTTACATCTGATGGTACTTATCTAACATCGGCCTGTTTCTCTGAGTGATACTACTGAGTGACACATCAGTCTCTCTCATATTCCTGGCCTATATCCAGTATTATCGGTTATAAGCCTAAGGTCCAATACTATAATCCTATGCTACAACATAGTGACATCAATGTTAAATCTTTAAAAATAGGTTCGTGTACCGTATTTTTTATCCGAACCGTATTCCTTCCTCATAAAGCATTACCTGGTTTCGAATATATTCAATTTATACACTCAGCACGTATTCGCATTGGAGAGCGGCGGAGCGGCAGTCATAGATATGGGAAGAGACGGCCCCCGGGGCTCGCAGCCGGGCGACTTAATTCCACAAGCGTTGCGTGCCTCTCGCATACCACATCCATATTTATACATGTAAATATCACACTTATTGCTTCATCATACGAGCCAAAATCCTACGCCGATAACCCTCACATATACTCCCGGTGGATTACTGTAAAGGAAACCTTAACATGTACACGATGTGGTCTGAATTTAATTGCTTGCGCGAACAACGTAATTCGGGATTATTGCGTGTCCCGCATAGATCTCTAGACGCATAGCGCGGGTCGTGTGTACCTGTCTTTATTTAGCAAGAGGCTTATGCGAAAGTAAGCGAAGGGATTGTTAAAGGGCGAAAGTTCGCTGAAGTTTATTGACTAATGCCTGTTTAGATGGAAGCGAAACATAAATTATGAAAGGCAATAAGCCGTGGACATCCAGATTTATACATTTGTAATTCGGTCTAATTTCCCAGAAGGCTGTAATTTATTGCTAGCTACATAGTTGGCTTTGCGTGGTCTTGTACATGGGAGCACATAATATTTTAGTAAGGGCACATATCATTGTACATTTTCTTCTAATACTGCCGTCTTCTGACGAAGGTTGGCAATTATCATAGCTATTAGTAATTTGGAATCTGCTGTAGGGAATTATGATCAAGTACTCTTGCCGTTGAGTAGTCTTGCTGAAGATCTAGATGCATTGATGTTAACGAGAGATGAAAGGAGTGCAAAATCAATTCGTTTATTTATAATTTTGTATAAAGATATTTAGGAGATTTCATCTTTTCGTAAATGTAAAGCGTTCATATTGGAATATTGTAGTCGTTCATCATAGCTCGTGGTTTTGTAACGTATACCAGCAATGTACGATAATATTTTTAAGATTTTTTTTTAATATATTTTCTAGACGTCCGTTATTCTGAAAATATGAATACCAAATTAAATTACAATAATTAACATTTTAAGGCGGGTATTAATTTAAACTCTTTTGTTGTATTCCTAAACATAAACGCTAGATTTTATAACATTTATTTATCACTTCGCTTCGGTTTATTAAATTTAAAACAATCGGAATAAGATATTTTCCTGCTGTAAAATGGAGCCTATATTTTAAGTTAGACCTCTAAGAATACATCGGTGAAAACTGCATTCAATTCCATGCAGTAGTTTTTGCGTGATGCGTGTACAAAAATACAGACAGACAGACAAAATTTCTAAAAACTGTTGTTTTGGCTTCTGTTGCTCTAATAAAGACCCCCCCCCCCATATTAGTTTTTTTATAATCAATATATATAATGTACAGACAGCGGCCTGTTACTATTTTATTATATGTATAGATAGACAATATCAACGTGTTTTAGTGCATTTCACTATCGATATTGATTCCTAACTTTTTACGGTATCCACCGTTTTTAAGGTTCTGTTATCTATCCTATAAATTAGTTTGTAATTTAACGTTTCTGGGAAAAAAATATATGGTAAGTTGTCAACATTTAGCTGCATGGCTTTGTTCTTACAACGTTACAACTTTCGATCTTCAACGGTATCAACTATTTTTGCGTATAATTCAAAGTGAGAGTATTTTATACGTTCTTATATCATTTATGAACATAACTAAAAGCAGTGGACCCAGATTGGCACCTTGTGGTACTCTAGAGGTAGGTACAAAATAGGATTTATTTGGGGAGGCATGTGCCCTGCAGTGGGACGTTATAGGCTGATACAAGGACACATATTATTTATTTCTACCTCTCTATATATTACATAGAGACACTCACAAAGTGACATGGAAATTGAGTACGAAGAGGGTGAAGTTGCAGGCGAATACATGCATATTTCATTCAAAACTCTTAATGTTATACCCATTTATTCAGATGTCTCGCGTGACGGTGATGTTTGAAGTCGTATCATTACTTCCACTCGAGTGGTATTAGCCGTTTGACAGCTAAATAATGCCCAATTATGTCAATTTATCGAGAACCAAGCTAATCTAGCCCTTGTTACTAACTCATTAAGGTGTATATGAGTATATATCGACTTGTTGCCAAGCATATTAAAGGTATCTATTAGCGGCCTATTGTTTTCAATTGATTTTTTGCTACGTGTGGAACACCCCTTTGATGTTACACTGAATACAATACTTTAGTACCTGCTAAAATGATAATGCATATTGATTGTATATTTTCGGATTATTTCTAGAAAAATCTTTTATTGTTTTTTTTGTTCTTTCGTAATCATATCTATACTATAATATTATAAAAAGGTAAAGTTTGTAAATTTGGATATAGGAGGTAATCTCCGGAACCACTGCACCCATTTCAAAAATTCTTTCACCATTTGAAAGGTACATTATTCCAGATGGACATAGGCTATATATTATGTATTGATATTATGTGCGAAAAAATTGACGGGCATGCAACGCATGCCGGGCACAGCTAGTTCATTTATATAAAGAGACCGGTCTTAACATATGACTGCCATGTAATAAATACTACGTGCATGTTTCGACAGTGTTGAGATATGCCAGAGCTTTACCAAACCCATCCCATCACGTCGAGTGGGGAGCACTGCATGTTGGTAGGATAGGGTGAGCAGTATCGGATAGGGTGTAGTAGGTTAGGATGGGGATGTAATAAACTTTTCCTTGTGACCCTTATTGCGGAACGAAATAGTTTAGTCCTAAGGACTATAAAGCTTTCAAAGGTCAAACGGACGGACAAAATGGAAGCCTCTTTTGCCGTTTCAGCATCGAAGTGAAAACACTGCCCTGTATTTCCTTGTGTAATATATGTATATAAGAAATTCGGCAGTTGTTCCTCAGAGTATCAATTATAGCTAACATGTCCTTATACGAACAAACCATATTGTCACATTGTCGACCACTGACACGAGGTGTCGCGTCGACCCGTAATAAGAGCGAGGATGAGTGCGCCCGAGTGCATGAATCAGTACGGTGGCTTCGGGCTTGCGTCTGGCTTCAGTAATGCTGTTACCGCAGCTTACGATAAACAGATCAGGCGATCGTATCCCGTGACATCGCGACGATGCACACAGTGTTGGAAATAAACAGTAGGTAACATAAATTTTCAATTTAATTTGTTTATTTACGGTAAATATTAATGTTAATGTTATAAGTCCTGACTCTCAAACTAGAAAAAAAATCTATATCTTGGGAGCTAGTACCTCCCCAAAATAAATAAAATTTCATAGCTCACCCATCGCTCTCGCGGGTTTGCTACTTATACTTCGATTAATAATTATTACGTAGTGGGATAAATACGCGGCCTTTTTTATAGTGAAAATAATAAAGACTTTTTTAAATATTTATTGAACGGAATATTGCCCATTTAATTCGACTATCGTTCACCATTTTTCTGGCAGAGCCATTATCGCGTCGCTATATAAATTTCTTCTTAGCTAGACTGGGGCACTGCTAGCTATTGCGGCATGTACTAAAGCTGGGTTAGCTGGATATAATAACTTCACCCACGCGGCTAAATTGCCTGAATAAGATCCTCCCACTATTACGACTATTACTATTCGATGTTTCAAATTGTGGTATCGATTTAACATTTCTTAGTAAGATAGCAATATCAGCTAGCGCTTGTCGAGAGCTCAAGTATTTCAAGTTATGTATACTTGATCAGTTAGAAGGCTTACTTTGTCCGTAGTACCTGTGTTCAACTCCGTACATGGCGCCATTCGTCTCGGTTGCTAGCTCGTATAATATGTCCGTTTGTAGTAACACTGGATGCGCCTCTTGTTCGCCATATATAAAGAGATATACAGGTCCGTTCGCTTTCCACTAGTCGAGTCCTTCAAAGTATCTCATTTTGTACGTTCTCAAGTCGAAGTGGCCTAACGATTGTTCCATCCATTTGGTTTCGATCGGCGGCGAAAACATCGGTGAAAACGGCATTCAATTCCATGCAGTAGTTTTTGCGTCATGCGTGTACAAACATACAGACAGATAGACAGACAGACAGACAAAATTTCTAAAAAGTGTTGTTTTGGCTTCTGTTGCTCTAATAAAGACTCCCCCCCCCCATATTAGTTTTTTTTAATATCTATAATTTATATCTTCATGTTAACGAATTGGTTACCATGGTAACTGAAAGCAAAGAGAAATAAAACCAAATAGAGAATAATTGCAATTTTACTCTCACAAAGAACGAATGCAAAATATTAAATCAAACGTAAGTAACAAGAACTTGTCAAAACTCGCCTCATTTTAATTCGTTTCTAACGGCAACGAAAGAAATTATTTGTAATAATATCCGAATCTTTTATTTCGGATTCCGTATCGAATATTTTTTAATTCGGATATGCGGTAGTTTCGGTTACGATTACGGAGCTCCATAACATTCTTATTATCTAGTGTTGTACCTTTGTAGCCCAATAGCTGTCGGTCTATTCATCACCGAGCTCAGTGGGAGGGAGCAAACGGGCTGTAGGAGCCAGGGACAAAGGGCCGCCTTCAATGAATGACTCGGCACTTAGCCGACGTCACACCGACACTACCCGATGTGTATCCGTTCTAGTGAATTACACGTAAATACAGTACACGTATTCAATATAATATACGTGATACCGAAATAATGTAAACTGAAAATATGTTTGTTCAACCTTCAATATCGCTTCGACCAGTTTTCACAATAGGTTTTATTTTTCATCTTATTGATAATTTCTAGTATTTATTTTTAATTTACGCGCAGTTGCATTGTACAGTACAATAAAACTATGTGTCTGTAACTTTTGATTTATTACTTGAAATAATTTTATGCTAAACCAGTTTTATATTATATGTACTTTAAATTAGTTGAAGAGTTTCCGGTTTTGCATGGGGGGCGTAGCCACGGTGGGGCAGGTTGGAGTGCTTGTTGGAGGGGGGCTAGTTTCTGAAAGTACAAATATACCTATGTAATCTATGTAAAGCGGTACAAATACAAATATATACCTATGTAAATCGGTGCAAATACAAATATACCGATTTCAGCTAATAAATAGATACATAGTATGTAAAGCGGTACAAATACAAATATACCTATGTAATCTATGTAAAGCGGTACAAATACAAATATATACCTATGTAAATCGATGCAAATAGAAATATACCGATGTACGCTAATAAATAGATACATAGTATGAAAAACGGTACAAATACAAATATACCTATCTAATCTGTGTAAAGCGGTACAAATACAAATATATACCTATGTAATCTGTGTAAAGCGGTACAAATACAAATATACCTATCTAATCTGTGTAAAGCGGTACAAATACAAATATATACCTATGTAATCTGTGTAAAGCGGTACAAATACAAATATATACCCATGTAATCTGTGTAAAGCGGTACAAATACAAATATATACCTATGTAATCTGTGTAAAGTGGTACAAATACAAATATATACCTATGTAATCTATGTAAATCGGTACAAATACAAATATATACCTATGTAATCTATGTAAATCGGTACAAATACAAATATATACCTATGTAATCTATGTAAATTGGTGCAGATGTACCTACGCGGAGTGAATGAATGGTTTGTGTGAAAGAATGTGTTGAATTCTAAAAAATCATTGAACAAACGTCAGTTTTCACGAAATAAATGCAGTGTAATACGGTGCCGGGATATTTGTATGCCTAAAAGACTGGACATCGAGAAACATCTATACTATCTATACTAATAATATAATAAAGAGGTAAAATTGTATGTTTGTTTGTGGGTATGTTGGGAGTAATCGTTGGAACTACCGCTTTCACGAATTCTTCCACAAATAGGAAGTTACATTATCCGTGTCAAATATAGGCTATATTTTAATTTGAAATTAAAAATGAAATTGAAAAAAAAAAACTTATAAACCGAAGCGAAGCGGGGGCGGGTCGCTAGTTAATTATAAATTTTATTTATCGATAAACGAACGAGTAAAGTTACCTAGAGTTTTAAACTATATCCACCGGCATCTTCCTACTCTAGTAATAAGGGCTATAATAGAATGGTCTTGGGTACATTACTGTGTTGTTGACTGTTACATCACAATACTTCAAAGCAGCGCTAAATCATAACTGAATGGACAATAAACACGACACAATGAATATAATAAACCATAATAATAACAATAATACAATTGTTAATGTGCGCGGGCGATCGCACGACCACCATCGAGATAAGACGACAACGTAACGGTGTTTATAGATGAATATATTTGACTATATAATATATTTAATCATATATAATGAATATATTTAATCATTTTCACCGACTCGCGACCCCACTAAAAGCAAACCTCAAAAGTGAGGTCTGTTCATTCGGTAGGTTTGCCGGCCCTTATACCGTAAAAAAATGCGTTTATAGATCAAATTTGTCCTTGTTTACCTCGTAATTAATCTAAGACACTATTACAGGTACGTATACACTGACAGATAATGATAATGACCACGTAAGTATATATATAGATATATAAGTGTGGACTGCTGAACCTATAACTTTAAAAATCGGCTCAAAAGATCCCAGAATTAACGCGAGCAAACAGAGATACCGACAGATGAACGTATTACGAGAACGCAGCGTAATGTAACATGATTGTTAATAAAGTACGATATTTATTGCTTTAATAAAGTAGCAATTTAATATGAGCTGATCCTCTAAGCCGGATGCAAATACGAAATAAATTATTATTCATCCGGTCACCGGATGAAAGTAGCAAAATACAGAACACTGGCGACCGCACGTGACTTTGGCTGCGTTATATTTCACATAATACGATATCAGCCTATGACGTTCCACTAAAGGGCACATTCCCTGCATCACAATTTAGATCAAATCAAAAGGAGGAAGATACGTTACTCACTTATCGCGCGTAGTCCAAAACCGAGTCCAACGGACACGCTTCGTTTAGTCAACGATAGAACAGCGACTTGCTTGGACGTGATACGCTCACACGGTGAACACAGTTTTGTAGTGGAAAATACATTTAAAAATGCCTTCCTGTGCATTTATTCAGTGCACAAATCACTCAAGGAGCAAAAACAAGACACATGGAATCACTTATTTACGCGTAAGTACACCCAAAAGTAATAATTTGTAAAAGTTTAATGAAATTATTAGTTTACATTCGCCCATTAATGAGTGAGCGAGATATAACTATATAAAACATGTGCGAGCGACACGTTTAGTTTGTCGCTCCATCTCTTTCTTACGGTGTCGTGCAACGTAACTTCAATTATAGTTCAACGAGTTTGTGTGCATGTAGTTGTGCATTCGAGCTTATTTTCAGTTGACGCAATGTAAGAACGTACCGTATCTTCATCTTTTGCTTCGATCTAAGCACCACAAGGGGGTTTTATCCCCTGATCCATCACGCGAGTTCACTACAAAAAAGTGGATATAACATTATGCCAGGGACATTTTCTAAAATTCTCGCACATAACAACAAAGGAATAACAAAGCGGGTACCATAAGCCCTGGGGAACTACAAAACTTTTAAAAGAGTCGACTGGTCAATTCGCTTGGTTAACGTGGCTTGTTTTTTTTTCGGAATGGCTAAATTCTTGTGGCCCTAGTGAGCTTTCAAGAGTCACCGGTCATTTTTAATTTAGGGTGAGCGCAGAAGGCGCTCAGCCAGGAACAAAGTGTGTATTGCAACGAGCCTAAGGGCTCCCCTACCGGTAAACCGGCGGAAGGAAAGAACCTCGGCTTAGGGCGTTGCATTGGGGGTATACCGCAGGATCGCGAGTCGGTGAGAAATGCCCACGTGCCGATACCTGGGAAAAGTGTAGGCTGAGGGCCGGTGTGTGTTGACGGTGTAACGAGGGAGACGTCCACGTCTCCGCCGGCGGGGACGGTGTATCTGTGAAGTCTGTGAGTGTGGTGTAGTAAGAACCGCATTGGCAGCAGTAATTGGTTCGTCGGGGTCGTCTAAGACGTGCAGCTAACGTGGCATTTCAAGGCTATAGGTACATGCTTCATGCACAATAGTGGATAAAAGAAAAGGGCTGATTACAGTTTGTGGTATTTTTTACGATAACGCTCATGTTATCATTTGAAGCAGTGAAGAAAGCAATGAAGTAAACAAAATATCTACAGACAATAAAAAACTCACTTTAGGAACATTAGTTCCTAAACCGGAACTACTAAATTATTAAATTTAAGAATACAACCGTCAGCTGTTCAAGGAACTACATGGAGCGATTATTAAATGCTTTCTTTCAAAGGGTCGTTTCTCGAGGGCTGAGTAATGAGTGGCTCCACATTGAACAAACGGAGCTGGAATTGAGAGGCGCGCTCCGAACCGTCGGGAACCGATTATAAAGGCCGCCCCTCACTGCGCGCGTGACGCCACATTAAAACGACGTGTCGTTTGTGCTCACTCAGTTTTGTGAAAATGTATGGGTTATACAGTAACTGGACTCTGCACTGTTTTTAAAATATTTATTTGTATGTTGGAGATATAGATATTTATAAGGTAGATTGTCGCTTGCGCTGTAGTAAATATCATTTACCACAGCTGTCATGATTGTCATGATCATCGATATGGGAATATCGTGATACATTCACCCCTAATCCAATATCGAATACTGTTTCAAAACTAGGTCATTTTGGACGAAAATACAAGTATTATTTTTTTTAAGAAAGAAGTAGTAAGTGTTGTTTGTACCTACCATTTTAAAATCTTGACAAAATAAGCCATTTTTAAAAAACTTACCAGGTTAGCGTAGAACATTTTTTCTATAGTATGATGAGTAAAAATTTTATAACGCATAAATCGTGTAATAAACTTTTCTTTTTTCAAAACTCTTGCACTTTTGGTTTTATTATGTTCTGTAATCAATAGCACGGTTATTCAGCATTGCGTTACAAAAATTAGACTACTAAAATATGAAAATTTGTAATTTGGTCTATGAAAATTTGTAATAACAGCATCTAAAAATTTGGTGCAGGGTAGCGATTTTCACGATTCTCAATAAAATGCCCTTTTTTTCTTCTGGAGCATCATAAACTGGCCTATCTTCTGTTTTCGGCTTTGGGAACGGTTCCGTTGAGTTTTGGGACACTGTAAATTATGTATATACAGAGTGTCCCAAAACTCAACGGAACCGTACACTATTACAAAGCTAAATAGTGTTTAGTAAGTTGACTTCTAAAGCTAGATAAAGATTGGATAAAGTGGTTGTCTCGTGCGATTGAAGTAGTTTCAAATGTCAAATGATATATCGTAGTGAACATTTGGAAATCGCCCGAAACTTAGTTTGTCGTGATTTTGGAGTAGACCCTCAGTTTTTGTCATTTTCCACAACTTTTACATTTAATAAGTGATCTGTTTATTTTTGGATCTACACAATGAAAAGAAGCCATCGAAAAAAAAAACTACAACTACAAGAAAAAACAACAAGAAGAAAGAAAATTTCAAATAGTTTTCACTACAAATTCAACCGAAAATAAAAAAAAATTGCTATTAATATAATTCTAAATATTCCATTGTTGAACTGAATTATTCAGAAACATAAAAAACCAAGAAGATATTTATATTTTATAAAGAATAATCACAGTCTGAAAAACCTAAGGTTTACTAAACTCCCCGGCTCCAATCCATTTTTTAATCAAATACTTGATGTACTTCCTAGCTTCTATAATTTCTTCGGGATCACCCTTTCTATAAGAGAACAAGTCCCTGCAATGTGAAGATCGTGGGACGATCTCTGCTGGTGCGTCATACGAAATATCTTCTAGTACACCGAGTTTATGCCAAGGGTCCATATCACCGTTTACAAACACCACATTAGTAACATTCGGCGTCAAACCTCCGTAAAGTTCATTTATCTCTTTCACTCCTCTATCTATCCTGCTCTCATTAAACTCAATTCCAAACAATTCTTCACAAATTTTGTAAAAGAATTCCATAGTTACTATCTTGGTAAACGGCTGGTTGTTCGATGTCGTGCTTTGGAAGTAACCAAATTCTGTACAAGTTTGATACGTCCACGATATTTCCCAATCAGTTTCATTAGCAGTTGTAATCATGTCTTTAAAATCATAGCTGTAGCAGTCTTTCTTACGGATCCAAAAAGTTGAATCATCAGGTTCTTTTGGAACTGTGACACGTGAGGTATTAATAATTTCCTCGCAGTGTTGCTCGATAGTCCTGGGTGACCCATACTGGGAGTTGATCATGAATCTAAAAGCTTTAGACAATATGAAGAGCTGTTGGTTCAATGAAATGCTCATGTCACTGCTATCACAAATATTTTCGTCCTCCTTAAGCTGCTTAATACCATTAGGAGTCTTCAATAAATCTTCATATCCTTCAAATATTTCTTCAATTTTATCTATGCAATTGACCTTACCAATTTGTTCATAGTTGTCACTAACAACTTCCAAGTATTCGAAGAAGTTCTTCTTAGCTAGAACTGGCGCACTGCTAGCTATTGCGGCATCTACTAAGGCTGGATATAATAACTTCATCCACGCGGCTAAATTGCCTGAATAAGATCCTCCCACTACGACAACTTTTGAAGTATCAAATTGTGGTTTAGATTTAATGTTTCTTAGCAAGCCAGTAATGTCGGCTAGCGCTTGTCGAGAGCTCAAGTATTTCAAGTTATGTATACTCGTCCAGTTAGAAGGTTTGCTTTGTCCATAGTACCTGTGTTCAGCTCCGTACATGGCACCATTCGTCTCGGTTGCCAGCTCGTATAATATGCCCGTTTGCAGAAACGCTGGATGCGCCTCCCCTTCACCGTATATAAAGAGGTATACAGGACCGTTCGTTTTCCACTGGTCGAGTCTTTCAAAGTATCTCATTTTGAACGTTCTATTTTCGCTCGAGTCAAAGTGGTCTAACGGTTGTTCCATCCATTTAGTTTCGATTGGCGGCGCTTCCGATAGCTGATTGATATTAGATATCATTTCTTTTACAAGATACTTGTTTCCGAACGTGCCAAAACCGAGACCGTTTGCAAAGTAAACGTTTATTAAAACTATGAAGTGTACAATTGCGTAAGCCATGTTTGATTCATTTGATGGAGCATTTTATGGAAATTACTTTTATACCCTCATGTTAACGAAATCCATCAATTTAACGTCGTTTTTTAAAAATACTTTTGTTATCTCTTTTTGTAGATCCGCACGTATTTTGCGGCGAAACATACGGAGGCTTTATCGTTAAACACACGCGCATACAGAAATGGGCAAATAATAAACATTTGCTCGTAAAAGTTGTGAATTCATTATTAGAGTAATAGAAAAAGGAATGTTTGTTTTTTTTTTTTTTCAAATTGACTAAATTCTTGTGGCCCTAGTGGCCTTTCAAGAGTCACCGGACTTGCAATGCTTAAGTGTTTTAGGCAAAGACACCTATCACACCTCACATTGCTTAGCGCTAAGTTTGCTACTGTAAAAATTGTAACGTTTGTTCCAATACAGTGAGCTTCTAAATACTAGAGTGGCAACGTCTTACAAACTGTTCTCAGAAATATGTAACCACTTGCGACTTCAAAAGACGTAGCTTTGAAACCGATAAATATTCCAAAGTAAACTATGTTTGTCTCGTTTCTTCTACACAACTTCTTCGTTTAAACTAATCACGTCGAAATGAAACAAGACATTGTTATCGGAAAAAATGGCGAGAGTTGCCAGTGGTCAGAAATAATTTCCCCAGAATTAATGAATTACTTGGGTATAAAGGCTCTTATTAACAGGTATTATTAACAGATTGTAATGAAACTTTCAATAGATCATATAGATCTAATGAAATTGACAAGGATTACAGGTAGGAAGAAAAAACATTTATATGCGTTAACGAAAATATTATATTTTAAGACTATTTACATTGTGTAAAATTATTATTGTTTAAAATGGAATAATATTTTTTTTGTTTATGACAATCATTTTAAAAAAATATATTTCAATTGTAAATTAATTAAATTGTAAATATATTATTTTAAACCTCAAAAGTTATTATATTGATCAAACACCACTGTGTAACATGAGTTTGTTATATAATTGCCTTTTACTCTCTTTTTTGTTATTTAAAGTAAACATTTTACTTTCGTGGTATAATCTTATTTTGATATATTTGTGAATAATCGCGTTGATCAACAAAAGAGAATGATCCATTTGTAATGACGACACATGTTCCGCTGAATGAATTGCAAATTCTCTGATCGACAAATTGGTTTGAATTTTTTCAAGTGTTTTCGTAGCTAAATACATAGGATTATGATAGCTAGATTATGATAAAAAACATAAATTACTATTAATACTTTTGACTTACAGTCATTCATCATTTACAAACCTCCCAACGGTGTGGGAAAATCAAAATAGTTTTTACTGGCAACATTGATGGCAAACACAATGCGTGATAAATTTACTTCGTTTTGTAATGTTATTTTGGAAAATCTGAACAAAATTGTGCAAACTTACTTGTGAAAAGTAACACCACTTGCTTTATCATCCTTTTCGGACCGTGACATACAAATTTTAACGCCACATTTCACCATTTTGGTAACTTTATCGTTAGGCCGCAGATACGTTCACGCTCACCGACGTCAAGCTAGCAACTGAAGTCAGATATGCCTGCAGGCATCTACGAAGTGGTAACGTTAACTAATGAATACTGCTAATCTAGTCATATGTACATCAATGTTCCAATAGCTCACTTTATAATCTCTGTATTTGTTACAATCTCATCTCTGTATTCTGTACATCATATTGTTTGAATTCACCTACTAACCCTTATATTTTAGTGTTTAATAATGATGAATTTAAAAAAGAAGAATGGACGGATTCTGATAAGACGTCAAGAGAGGAAAAATTGAAAGGGCCGTCCGAGAAACTGGTTTTCTGACCATCCCGGAATCAAAAACCCTAGAAATTGAAAGACATTATTTCGGCCTCCTGCTCTATAGAACTCCAGTGAGCCTCTCGACGTTCTGCTGGCGCCGCCGTCATTGCCGGCCGACGCCGCTTCTGCTCCACCGCTCTCGGCCGGTGACGCCCCCCTTGCTGGGCCACCGCCGGTACTGCGGCCCTACTAGGCGCCGCCTCTACTACCGTCAGAGCGCCTCCGCTAGGCGCTGGAGTTAATCAGTGAGTCGAAACGTACCGAGTTCCGTGGACCAATTTTTAATAAAATTTTAAACTTTAGACTTGTTTGTTAACTTTCTTTTAAATTATATAGCTATTGGAACACTTTTATAAGCCTCTTTTACAATTTGCCTCTTTTCTTTTATAAGTAATTGGTCTTGTGTGTGTTATACGACAGTTTGGCCCCGTGTTATCCATTTATGGCAAAAATGTTTTCAATGTTGAGAAAAAATTTTTTTTTTGTACGAACGGAACCCTCAGAACAGTAAATTCACGTTTGACAGTATTTTAACTGAATTTTATCAGCTACTTAAAAACATGGTGGCGAACGCGTCGCGTGTTTATAATATGCCGTTTCCTTTATATGCAGTGGTTTTATCGATATGACAGTGGGTATGACGTTAGGAACTTTTATAAAAAAAAATAAGATTTTTAATGAGTTCTACGAACGTTTCAGATGGGTAGACGAAACCTTACACGTTTGTAACAAAAATTGGCAACCTCTAGAAAAGTCAACTCACGGGGCTAGAGTGGCATTTCAAGGCTATAGGTACAATACAATACAATACAATGACGCTCGTGTCCAGCGGTGGATAAGGGATAAGTAGGGCTGATTACGGTTTATGGTAAATACGATTACGCTCATGCTTTCATCTGCTATCAGATATGCGGATCTGATTTCGCAAAAAAAAAAACCCTTATGACACGGGACACCCTAATGTACAGACAATGAAAAACTCACTTTAGGAACTAATAAATTTAAGAATACAACCGTCAGCTGTTCATAGAACTATGTGGAGCGATTTTATAAATGCTTTCTTTCAAAGGGTGGTTTCTCGAGGGCTGAGTAATAGTGGCTCCACAATGAACAAACGGAGCTAGAATCAAGAGGCGCGCTCAGAACCGTCGGGAACCGATTATAAAGGCCGCCCCACACTGCGAGCGTGACGCCACATCAAAACGACATGTCGTTTGTGCTCACTCAGTGTTGTGAAAATGTATGGGTTTATACAGTAGTTGGACTCTGAATTTTTATTAAAATATTTATTTGTATGTTGGAGTTATAAAATTTATAGGTAGATTGTCGCTTGTGCCGTGGTACGCGTTAAATCGTTCAACTCTATGTTGATTTGTCATGATCATCGATATGAGAATAGACTAGATGATACATCATACAAGGGGTCATCAAGGAAACCTGATAGACAACATGTAGGGGGGGGGGGGTGAGTCGCGGGGGGGGGGGGGTGAAGCAAGGGGGTTAAGCAGGTGAGAAGGGGTACATTAAAAAGTCAAATTTGAAATTTAAGTACTACGTAATAAGAATGTTCCATTTTAAAAACACATGCGAATGAAAGAATGCGAGAGCTACCGAACATTAGACTGTAACGTGCCTACCCTAGAGCGCTTGTATAATATCTAGGTACTAGTTGTGTATTCTCAAATCGATGATCACGCTTATAGGTTATGATGACGCTTATAGGATGTCACGTTTAATTGGAAGATAGTTCATTATTATTATTGAAATATAGGTCACCAACAAAGTATATGTACTTACATTATAATAAAAAATAATTGAGATATATGCAAATTTATTAATTAATTGTATCAGCCTATAACAGGCCACTGCGGGGCTCAGGCCTCCCCTACTAAAGCACTGGGGGAGTTCGGGCCGTAATCCACCACGCGGACCCAGTTCAGATAATAATAAAATAAATTGAATAATTTAATTTAAAACAATAAAAAACCAAAAATAAATATGTAAATAAACTTTCAATCAGTTAGTAGACGATTGCCGTTTCGGCCAATTAATGTTTTTCTAGAAAGTCGACAGTAAACGGCGCGTTTGTGTGCGTGAGATCACATTAAAAGCATCACTACGAGAATGGACTACCGTGTACTATATTTATTGGGACAATATCTACTCTGCGCTTTCCACATTCAACTGTAGAT
Source organism: Sesia bembeciformis (assembly GCA_943735995.1). Classification (NCBI taxonomy): domain Eukaryota; kingdom Metazoa; phylum Arthropoda; class Insecta; order Lepidoptera; family Sesiidae; genus Sesia; species Sesia bembeciformis. The sequence goes on along the minus strand of OX031042.1, from coordinate 15,287,961 downwards.
CTTATTGTGAGGCCGTAGCTTTTAAATTTAAAGATGTTTACTTGATATAAATCAGTTTCCTTTGTCGCAACTAGTCATTATCGACCCATTTTTGTGATTGCATCGCTGAAAGGGCGTCCTCGGTACATTAATCACTTTATCTAAGTTCCACACACTGTACCTACTTGAGAATTCTCTGAAAGTTTTTTGTGCGTTATACTCGCAAGTTTATCGTAGTCGTGAGATCACATAATTCCATGTAGATAGGTATACAAGATTAGCACGAATTTGCAGCATTATTTATAGAATTAGGAATAGGATTTAGGAATTATTTATAGGAACTTTATTCACAAAATATTTCACAGTTACAAATTAGAAATGTTTACAAATTACAATTTGTTTTGATCAGAAGTAATGCAATGCAATCAGTGAGCTCTTTCAATATCCACTGCTGGACATGGTTCTCTTCGTGCACTTTGTATATGAGGGATGTGTGGCCTTATAACATCACGCTAGCTAAGCGCGTTGGCGAGTCCAATATTTTAGAGGTGATGTAGCTCCTCAGCGCTTGTGGTAGTGGCTTTATTTAAATATCACAACCAAGCAAAACATGTAAAGATCCGGTTGAGTCTATTTAGACCTTTACAAATACGGTTTGGTTACAAATTGGCTACGATATGGGGTTCTTCAAGAAAACTATGAATAGGATTTTGCAAGGTCGGCGTCGCGCCCGCATCGCCCCTGGTGTTGCAGGTGTCCATGGGCGGCGGTAACACTTACCATCACGTGGGACCGGCTGCTCGTCTATAAAAAAAGTACTTAGGATATATAATAGGTATACAAGTGGAAATGGAGCTTACATAAAATGATTTAGTATTTTGAAATTATTATTTTTATGTTATTAGGACCTTACCTATGAAATTGCTGTTTGTTCACAGTGGCCACTATAAACTTAGTTATCTTGCGTTTATCTTGGAATTCAAATTCTAATTAATTTCAATTTAAATCTATGGCATTCTTTTTCAAAATCAGTTACATCGTTGTGCTTGCGACATGGAAAAGTTAAAAATTCGCGTTATTTTCGAATATGAGTTCCGTCAGCACAGACGGCACGCAATATCAACGATGTGCACGGACCAAACACCGCAAACGCACGCACGGTGCGTTTTTGGTTTGATCGTTTCCGTTCTTGAAATTTCAACCTCAAAAACAAGCCCTTGGACGATCGGAGACTAAAGTCGATAATGACGAATTAAAAGCAATAGTGGAAGCGTATTCATCTCAAACCACGTCTGAGTCAGCAGCAGCCTTCGTCGTAAGTGACGAAACGATATTGATTTATTTGCGTCAAATCGGGAAGTGAAGGAGCTGGGAAACAGTGTACCTTATGAGCTTATTGAAAGCTTGCCTTACTTTGCTGAACCGGCACAAAAATGAATGGTTTCTGAATCGTATTGTCGCTTGTGATGAAAAGTGGATCCTGTATGATACTCGTAAACGTTCATCACAATGGTTAAACTTAGGAGACAGAGCCAAACAATGTCCCAAACGTCTCCATGACAACGCTCGCTGACACTGCATGACAGACGGTCTCAAATTTATAGGAGCTTCGACTGGAAACTCTCCGTCACCCACCACACTAATCAGACCTTGCCCTTGCTGCCTTCCATTTTTTTCGAAATTTGTATAGCTTTTTACAGAGAAAAAATTCAACTCAATTCACCGATTTTACCGTACACAGCAATTATATAGCAGAGGCATCAATCAATTTCCAGTAAAATGACAAAAGTGCATTGATAATAATGCACAATAATTAAATATATAATTTTCATACAAAAAAAAAAAATCATATAAAACGGCAATTTCATAGGAAAGGATACTTACTTATATTATAACAGTTATTATTTAGAAAAGGGTAAAAAGAAATAAGTGTATAATTATTTATTTATATACTTTATTGTACACAGAAATTATAAAAATATGTAGTTACAAATATGTATATATAAATGGCGAGCTTATTCCCTTAAGGAGATTTTTACCAGCAAACCCGGGAGAGCGATAAGTTAGCAATGAAATGGTCAGACAGTAGTTAATACTTAAAAAAAAACAATTTTAATGTTTGTCTAGGTATTACATGATTTACATGTGATACAAAAACGAATCAGGTTAGGTCAACAGTTGAATACATGTGATGTACGGATAGCGCGTTACTAGTGACCATAGGAAATGGCTTTGTACCGTCGCGCCGCCACTTCAAACTCCCCTATATACAAAAATAAACTATTCAATTAAATACGCGGCAGTGGCTAACGTTCGTCGGTTGTGCGTGCATAATGAAACGGAGCGGTAATGGTAAAACTAACAAGAATGTTTAGTAACAGGGCTGCCACTTTCACACGACCGTCCTAAATAAATAATAGTTGTGTAATGTGAAAACGCGATGGGATACAAGATACAATTCAGGGGCTGGAGTCGTTGGATATTTTTAGCCTAAAAGAGTCGAGCTGGTGAATGTAATAAATATTACGAGATTTCGTTATTTTATTAGGAACAAAAAGAAATAGCGATTCTCTAATTGAACATATTTTAAGACAGTAGTTTCGTTAATTGGCGTATTTAACTGCATTAACTACAAAGATTTTGTTAATTCTAAAGAAAGTTTCAAGATATTTTTATTTGACCGATATAGATTTCTACCATTTAGAACTGAACGATGATATCAACACATAACCTCCCACTGCTACATATATTGTAGATCCTTCCTTGCAATTACTATAGGATTTTGGCAAATGACCAGGGAATCGAGGACGCAGTGACTGATATTACACCATAATATTAAAAAAAATATTTACTGAAGGTTTTTCGTTATTATGCCTTAGTGATAGTAAGAGCACGAAAAAATGTGTCCATATTTAGAGTGCTAACCAAACAAGCACGAACAATTTGGGCTCACTCGTCCCAATGTGTACTCAAGTGCTAAATTAATAGTGACTATATTGAGCGTTGGCACAACACACAAATCAATACGTAACGTGACTCGACTATATTTTTTATGTAACGGTGGTATCCTTCGAGCCGCTGTGTCATACATTTTTTTGGAATTATCTCGTATGAACTAGATGTTGCTATAATCGAACCTGACACATCTCATGACAGTAACATCACCACATAATATTAAAAAAGACAACTTATTTTATACATTTCAATAAAACAAGCATACGATTGACGGCTTACTTGTACGCGTACCATTTTTATACGCAAACTACACATAATCGGTAAATGTGTGCTATTCTATTTAGATATACATACTAATACGACATTCATGTGTGCAGGTCGTGACTCGTGGTATCCATTGCTTTTTACTTTCCATTGTTTTTTTTTTTCAAAATTTGCTTTGATATAATTCAATGAAAACCGCAGTTGGGGAACATTCTTTCTATTTATAAATTTTGTAGCATGGGCGAATACAGAAATGGGGACGTTAACATTGTAGTTTTGCTCGAAGAAAATATGTAAGTGATGCTTCTGTTGCGTAAGGTAAGTTTGTAGGAATTACACACAGGTAAACTTCTGTTTTGTGTATGTATTATGACGTTCGCGAGGGGTTCTCTAACTACATTAAACATTGTCTTTTCTAAAAGGTTTTCCACACGTGATGTTTTGCGGTCGCGCGGTGCACGTAGACAGCATTACTCGCAGTGCATGTGACATAAACACGACCGCGTCCTATGCTTGAACAGACATTTATCATTATTATTGCTTCGAGCATGTTATGAAATAGGTACTGGGGCGATGCAGCCTGGAAGAAATAAATTTTAGGTGCGATAAGAATGTGGGACTTGGTTATCGAATTGGTTATTTAAGTTAAGATGACCTACCAGAATAAATTTATATGTGTTAACATATAAGATATATAAGCTGCTTTATGACTACACATATTTTCCGTGACCTCACGTTGCCAACATGTAATGTACCTGGCACATTACTCATCAAGTAACATTCCTAAAGGTCATTATTAATTGATCATTATTAATTGTCATTCATTACATAATTGAAGTGAAACCACTAAAGTATGTTGTTAATTGCCTCTAAACTGAAAGTTGTATTATAATGACACAAATTGCATATTTTCCTAATGATATTTAATTGCATATTTTCCTAATCATATTCTGTATGTATATAAGGACACGGAAGTCTAATATTCGTCACTTAATATTTCACATTCAACATGTAACATTGTAAGATACATTATTATAAAATTGTGTAAAGTAACTTGTGATTTTACTTCTACTGGTGGAGGCACATCACATTTCTGGCGCAGTCGCGGTAGGATTCGTTTCTACGACCAACTACAGGGTCAACGAGTCCAGAACCTACAATTCAAAGTTCTTCGGGTCCTCACCAGCCACCAGCGGGCCATTTTGGAGACGTCTTGGGAAGGAAAAGTGTCAGCATCGCCGCAAGAAGGACAAGTAAGCTCTATACAATTTATATATGTATCCTGACATTAAAAACTTAAAGGAAAACATTAAATTTGAAGATAAAACTAACTCAACAAAAATGTCAATCTCTCTCGAGATAGCTGAGAGAATGCTAATTAAATTCGATGGACAAAAGAGTAAGCTTTTCGAATTTATTGATAACAGCGACAAGGCTATGAAACTTGTCAAACCGGAACTTAAAGATACACTGTTTGCAATCATCGAAACACGCATTACGGATAAAGCCAGAGCTATAGTCAGAAACAGGGAATTCCTAAACTGGGAATCTCTAAAACAACATCTGCTCGACGCGTACTCAGAAAGAAGAACGCTAGGACAATGGCAATTAGAACTAAATTCTTGTCGTCAATTACATAAGGAATCTGTAATGTCTTTCGCGAACAGAGTTGAATCGTGTTATATTAAAGTCATTAATGCCTTAGATATTAGATTAGACAAAATAAGCAGGGAAGCCTGTGCAAATCTAATAAAAAATGAAGCTTTGAGTGTATTTATTAATGGGTTGAATAAGGAACTGACAATTTTAGTTAAATCACAACGGCCAGATTCCCTTGAATCCGCTATAGGTATCGCTCTTACAGAAGAACAACAATTAAAAAGTAAAATCGAAACCGCTAAATTCCAAAATAATAGCAATCATAGTAGTCAAATATTTCACACTAATATGTTTTGTAGATATTGCAAAAAGAACAACCATTCAATTGAAAGTTGCTATAAGCTTAAGAATAAAAATTCTTATAAAATACACACAAAAGAAGACCATAATAATTATAAAAAGTCATTTCCAAATAATTTTAATAAGAAATATCCTTCCAGTAAACAACAGCCGGGTAGAGGTAATTTAAACTCCGAAAACCCTCAACAACCGGCTGGGTCTGGGGGAAAAATCAATTTAATAACAGCCGGGTCTATGCTTTAAATATTAACGCAGTTACTACATTCATTACTTTAAAATTACGCCAAGCTAATAAGCCGATTAACCTCTTGGTCGATACAGGTGCTAATATTTCTTTGATAAAAGTAGATAAACTAAAATATGAAACTCCTGTACACATCGATCATACTCTTTTTTTAAAAGGAATCGATAATGTTGAAACGCACACTAGAACGCTTGGTTATTCCTACTTGGATATAGAACTACATGACAAATCTTATAATACTTTAATGCATGTAGTTAGAAAGGATTTCCCTATTAATTTCGATGGTATAATAGGCAATGACATTTTAAAAAGTTTCAATGCTACCATCGACTTTGAAAGAAATCTTTTGCTATTTGATGGTCATGTTATACCCTTAGTACACATTGAAACGTCAAATGAACCTCCCGAAAGGAATAATTCGGCCTTCGGGGCCACTCAAACTCAGTGTAGGGATGTCCAATACAAAGAAGTGGTTAAAACATCACTTTTCCCAAAAACACCCGCATTGAAAGCACCCGTGCCAGAGACACTCGTGTCCAAAAATTCTTCTAATGAGAATAATTTTATTAAAAACTTTAATGATATTTCCATTAAAGAATTATTTTGTAAAATTCCCGTTGAGGATTCTATAACTCCCGTTGAGGATTCTAAATATTTAAACTATATTAAAATTCCCACCAGGGATTCTGTTGAAAATTGTACAAGTTCCACAGGTTCAAAACCTAGTGTCCTTAATGAAAACATTTTGCTAAAGCCACGTTGTGAACAAATTATTATTTTTCATGTAAAAAATTTTGATTCCGATGTAGGAATTATTAACAAAAAGGAGATAAAAAGTGGCGTATTCATTGCGGATAGCCTTGTCAAGGTATCGAATGGTAAAATAATAACTTCCATCTTAAACAATAATGATAAGGAAGTTCATTTAAATAATATCGACTTTGAAATCGAAAAATTAGACGAAAGTTTTAAAAATAAATTAAATACTTGTACCATACATACGGTCACCAAGGAAAATTACGATTCAAATCGAATCAAGATAATAAAGTCCAAATTACGTACTTCACATTTAAATATTGAAGAAAAGGAATCTTTAGCAAAAATTTGCATAGATTTTAATCATATATTTTATTTAGAAGGAGATAATTTAAGCAGTTGTGATGCTCTTTATCATTATATTCCTACTAAGGAAAATTGTCCACCAATAAATGTAAAATCTTACCGTTATCCTCAAATACACAAGGAGGAAGTCGAAAAACAAATTAATAAAATGTTACAGCAGAAAATTATAGAGCCGTCAACATCTCCTTGGAATTCACCAGTTTGGGTGGTTCCAAAGAAAATAGACGCCTCAGGCGAAAAGAAATGGCGATTAGTTATTGATTACAGAAAGCTAAACGAAGTTACTGTTGGTGATAGTTATCCTCTACCCAACATTACTGATATTCTTGAACAGTTAGGACATTCGAAATATTTTACCACACTAGATTTAACTTCTGGTTTCCACCAAATTAAGATAGCCCCAGAAGATGCATCTAAAACCGCTTTTTCAGTACCTTCAGGTCATTATGAGTATCTTAGGATGCCATTCGGGTTGAAAAATGCACCCGCAACCTTTCAAAGACTAATGAACAGTGTCTTAGCAGGTATTCAAAATTATAGATGTTTTGTCTATCTAGATGATATAATTATTCATGCTGATTCATTAAAACAACATAACGAAAGATTAATTGAAGTTTTTGAAAGACTAGACAAATTTAACCTCAAAATTCAACTTGATAAATGCGAGTTTATGCATAAACAAGTTTTGTATTTAGGACACTTAATAACTAATGAAGGAATCAAACCAGATCCCAAGAAAGTTGAAGTAATTAATAATTACCCAATGCCGAAAAACCAAAGGGAGATTAAAGGTTTCCTTGGGTTTGTTGGATATTATAGAAGATTTATTAAAGATTTTGCACAAATTGCTAGACCACTTACGATGTTATTAAAGAAAGATGTAGAATTTAAATGGACTAGTAGTCAACAAGAATCTTTCGAGAAATTAAAAAATTCCTTAATGTCTAAACCAATTCTACAATATCCTGATTTTACTCAAGAATTTGTTTTAACTACCGATGCTAGTGGATATGCTATCGGTTCTGTTTTATCTCAAGGTCATCCACCTAATGACTTACCGGTTGCTTACGCTAGTAGAACTCTGAATCACGCCGAATCGAATTACTCAACAACAGATAGAGAACTTCTAGCAATTGTGTGGAGTGTTAAACACTTTCGACCTTATCTTTATGGTAGAAAATTTAAAATCTACACCGATCACAGACCATTAACTTGGCTTTTTAATGCCAAAGATCCATGCTCACGTCTGGTTCGATGGAGACTTTTATTAGAAGATTTTGATTTTGAAATAATCTATAAAGAAGGTAGATTAAATAACGCTGCCGATGCTCTAAGCAGAATAAATAATATTAATCCTGTTACAGAAACATACTCAAAATTTTTAAATGACTTTAACAAAAAGATCATCTTAAATAATAACATAGAAGAAACTAATGACAGTTTAACAAACTCTCTTAATGGTAATATTTGCATTCCAATACCATGTGATTTAGAATATACTGAAACCTATCAAAAAGAATTAGTAACTAAATTTAATCATTTAAAGGAAATAAAACCAAAAAATTTAGATATTAACGACATAATTATAAAACAAGAAAACAGCAGTTACATATACTACATGTGCACTAAACAGCAATACTGGGACAAAATTAATTATGAAGATTTATTTAAATGTCTCATAAAAGTGAAGGATCACTTACTCCAAAATAAAGGGGGAGAGTGTGAGTTAAAAATCCCAAAATTTGAAGACAAATATGATAAAGTGAATTGGCCAAAAATAAGATGTATGTTAAGATACATATTTAGAAATACAAAAATTAAAATAATAATTTATCTTAATCTAAAACTTAACCCAAATATTGATGAAATTCCTAAAATTCTCGAAGAAAATCATTCTAATCCAGTCGGAGGGCACTCTGGTTTCCATAAAACCTACAAAAGAATAAAAGAATTATACAAATGGCCCAACATGAAAAGGGATATAAAGAAATTTATTAAATCTTGTGTATCATGTCAGAAAAATAAACTAGTAAGAAAGAAAAATAAAATTCCAATGGAACTAACAACTACGTCTTCTTATCCTTTCGAAAGAGTTGCATTAGATATCGTAGGTCCTTTGCCACTTACTGAAAATGGAAATAAATTTATATTGACCTTGCAAGATGACCTTACCAAATTTTCACAAGCCTATGTTATTCCAAATCATGAGGCTCTTACAATTGCAAAAGTATTTGTATCTCAATTTATCTGTAAATTCGGAATACCAACGTCTATTTTAACAGATCAAGGTCCGGATTTTACCTCGTCTCTTTTAAAAAATGTTGCCAAACTCTTTAAAATTAAACAATTACAATGTTCTGCATATCATCCACAAAGTAATGGAGCATTAGAAAGATCTCATCTAACTTTAGCAGATTACTTAAAACATTATATTAATGATAAACAGACAGACTGGGATAATTGGATAGATTTTGCCATGTTTTCATATAATACATCTATTCATACTTCAACAAACTTTATGCCTTTTGAGCTTATATTCGGTTGTAAACCTAATCTTCCATCCAGTTTAACATGCAAACCGGAATTTAAATACACTTACGACGATTATGTTGATGAATTAAAAATGAAACTTCAAAAAAGTCATGAAATAGCTAAAGAGAATATTTTAATAAAAATAAACAATATTATGATAAAGTAACTAAGGAAGTTAGCTTTAACGTAGGGGACAGGGTATATTTGCAAAAAGATTCTAAAATTAAAGGTAAAAGTAAGAAATTAAGTCCTAATTATGAGGGACCTTATGAAGTCGTAAAAATTAATTCAAGATGTAACACAACCATTAAAGTTAAAAACAAAATTAAAGTGGTCCATAACAATAAACTCAAATTAGCATATTAAATTGTTACAGAATGATTCGGGCGCTGCTCATCATACTGTATTATACAACTGTCTCTGAAGGTAGAAATGCCAATAGTGACGTCGAGATATATCCCCTAACAAAGGCTAATGCCGGGATCTTCTTCGATTCTATCGGTAAAAGTTTATATTATGAAAGTAATTGGAGACTAGTGACAAAAATTGATATCAGCGATTTTGATAACAAAATCGGTATGATTGAAAATGTATACGTACAAACAAGTCATTTATGTAAAGAAAAGTTTTTTAAAAATTTTTCAGTTTGCAAATCTTCTATGAAACTTATAGAAAAATTAATACCGTCTCTAAAACATAGAGAGGAAGCCTTAAAAGACCTTATTGGTCACCAAAGACAAAAACGTGGTTGGTTCAATGGAATAGGAGCAGTTTTTAAAACCGTTTTTGGTACTCTAGATGCTGATGATGCACAATATTATGAAAATGCAATTGAATCCATACAAAAGGATAAAACTGAGTTTTTAAAGATACTAAAACAACAGACACAAGTTGTTCAAAGTACTATAATAAATTTTAATGCTTCTATCACTAATTATGAAAAGAATTTAGCAATTTTTAATAGTAACATTAAGAAATTAGACAATTTCACTAAACCAACTAACGAAGCAGTTTTTGCTATCGAACAACAACAAAGCATGGAAGAACACTTGTCGTTACTAATTTTATTAATTAATGAAGTAGATAAAGAATTCTCAAGTGTAATAAATGCAGTTCTTTTTGCTAAAACAGGATTGTTGCACCCAGGAATAATATCTCCAAGAGATTTACTCGAAGAATTAGAGAAAATTATACCTCATTTACCGACTAATACTAAATTCCCTATCGAATTACAATTAAACGAAATGCACAAGTTAGAAACTATGCTAAAAATTAATGCAATTGTATATAATAACAAATTGATTTTTGTTATATTGATTCCATTAGTATTTAATGAAAAATTTGACACTTATAAACTCATAAGTTTGCCCGTACATAAAAATGATGATTACTATTCTTTTATACTTCCTGAGGAAAACACTCAATTCTTATCTATATCTGAAAATAGAATGTACTATATTAGTATGTCAGACTTAGACCTTTGCCAAGACCTTTCCGAAACTTTAAAATTGTGTTTAAACAAAGGAGTAATATTTTCAACACATGCGCGACCTTCATGCGAGGTAGGAATTTTGTTAAACCATTTAGATAATGCTAATATTTGTAACATACGTGTTACACGAGTTCTTAGTGAAATGTTCTTTAAATTAAATTCATACAATCAATGGCTTTTCGTTTCACCTAAACCAACTGTAGCAACGGTCAAATGTGAAAACTCTCATCCTAAAGATATTACACTTGTAGGAAATGGCATCATAAACTCCAATAAAAACTGCAAAATATTTACAGCAAGTATGGTCTTAGCCACATATGACAACAACAATGAAAACACCATAGATATATCAGTGTTTCCTACTTTCGATATAAACGATTGCATAAAAACTAAAGAGTTTAACTTAACCAAAATAAACTTAGTTCCTTTAGAAAGCTATAAATTAGATCATGAATCATTAAAACTCACAAGTCATAAATTAGATGAAATTGAAACTCTAACAGAAAATTTTGAAAAGACAAACACCTTATACAACAGAATAATAGGAAATGGAATGTTCGTATATATTTTAATGTCAATATTAAAATTAACAATAATTTATATTTTAGTTCGGAATATTTGGAGATTCTTAAAATATTTATGGAGGAAATACATTCATAATGATCACGATCGTTCGTGTTGTTCAAAAATAACTAATTGCATAACTTTCAATGTAAGAAGCGGTCATGATTACAACAGTACACCATCCGCTCCAGAAGATGTCGAACTTCAACCCATTAATGAACCACCAATTGTTATTACACCCAGGCGAAGTGTCAGATTAGCTAGTAAATTAAAAACATAATATGTACTGTACGAAATGTAAACTTGTGGATACTCTTGTATTCATTAGTAAAAGTCAATAAAAGAAATTTCTGAAATTTACATTGGTATATTTGTATTTCTTGTATGATTGTAATCAAATATAATATGATATAATTTGAATTAAAGATATATCATTTTTTACAATTATTGTTTGTATATGATAGTCGTAAGATAATGGATATAACGTACTCATATTAAAACCATAGTTAAGTATAATTCATAAATGTTGTTGTAATATATATAACTGATGATTATGTTATGATTGATTAATGTAATGATTATTATAAGAAATTGTTTGGAAATTGAATTTGCAATGATAAACTTATGATGGTTAAATTGTAATTATTACTATAATTTAGAATTACGTGTCATGAATTCTGTGTTCTTGTACGATTCATTATGTAGTTACTAAAGTATATTTGAAATGTTCATTATAATTCTGTAAAATAATTTGGAAAATTATTTTCCCTAGGGGGAAGGTGTAATGTACCTGGCACATTACTCATCAAGTAACATTCCTAAAGGTCATTATTAATTGATCATTATTAATTGTCATTCATTACATAATTGAAGTGAAACCACTAAAGTATGTTGTTAATTGCCTCTAAACTGAAAGTTGTATTATAATGACACAAATTGCATATTTTCCTAATGATATTTAATTGCATATTTTCCTAATCATATTCTGTATGTATATAAGGACACGGAAGTCTAATATTCGTCACTTAATATTTCACATTCAACATGTAACATTGTAAGATACATTATTATAAATAAAATTGTGTAAAGTAACTTGTGATTTTACTTCTACTGGTGGAGGCACATCACAAACAGACAGAATGTTTTACACCCTTCATGAAATTTTTTTTTGCTAAAATATACATTTCCTTTAATAACCAAGTAAATCATTTCTCATCCACACATTAACAATATGTATATCATTTAAGAAGATACTTTTAAAGTTAATTATCGTTCAAACGTAGTGCTGTATTTCGATTTTGTTAAACGTTAGCGGATAACGCGGCGGTTAAAAAACTGTTTAAATAAATAATAATTAACTTTCTTCATGACAATAACAAACTCAGAATATTGTAATTTAAAAAATGAAACACACTATTAATAAAAAATTACGTTGCTATAGCAACGCACTTCTGCGTTTGTGTCTGTTCGCTTGTTTTTTTTAAAAGGAAATAAAAATATAATGACCATATTCTAAGTCCTAATCAGACCTGCTTTATGACTTTATTCTACATTTCTGCGCCGCTGAAGTCAAAAACATAAGGTTTATAGTAGTGTATTACGAATCTGCTAATACAGCCGCTATTTTATCTGTCTGTTCGTTAGTAATAAGCACTTTTCTTCATGGTTATTTCATGTCCCCTGTTTCTATAACCTAACGTGTGCGACCACAAGCCGCTAATTGGCATTCCGCAAGTTCTTTAAAAGCATTCGCTAAAGAGGTAATAAAATTACTAAAATAAACTCTATCACAATGTTAGCACAGAGCGAAAACGGTAACTAGTAAATAAAGATAACAAAATCACGTCAATTTAGTCTTTATTACAAGCTGTTTAAGATTCATATGGCCATTCTTAAGACGATCTACTGTGCAATAGGTCCCGGGCTCGATCAGCCAGGTCGGATATTCATTTGTTTAAAGACAAATGTTTGTTCGGGTTTGGGTGTGTTTGTGTGTACCTTCGGACCCACGACACAAATCCTGGTGTGGGCCATTGCACACACTAAAATTGTGTGACGTTATTATTATTATAGCGTGCCCACAATTCTTGGATTAAATGCTTTATTGACTTTTTAAATAAGGTATACCTATTCATGATTAGCTTTTGCTGCGACTTTGTCTGGGGGATCATTTTCATTGTGTCATATAAAACAATATGACGGAATATTTTCTCCAGTTCTAAAATAAAAACCCAAGAACAACAATATAAAATAAATACAACTTTCTCATACATCTGAATGTACGTGCGTTGTATTAAATAATTACTAGCTCGGCGAAGAAGGAAGGGAAGAAAAAGCAGGTGAATGAGAACATCGTGAGGAAACCCCCAATGTTCCAAAATACATGTGTATCTATTATTCTGCACTAGGCCAGCATGTTGGATTATGGCCCGAAACCTGTGCCTTGCGGTGGAACGATATCGGTCATAATGTACCATTACAATTTAATAAACTGTAGATTTTTTTAACATATTTCTATCAGCGCGTCGTTTTTATGAAAATATTCCAAAACGTCAATGAGCCTCGATTAAAATGTACGAAGGTGGCAGACGAGCATACAGTCCACCGGATGGTAAGTGGATACTGTCGTTCATAGACATCCGCGATACATGCCAACATTAATCCAAAATGACAAACGTTGGCACGCCCTCGGATGCGCTGCCTACCTGTGGAAATATAGGAATGGATTTGGAGAAAGGGAAAATGAGGAGAGATAGGATGGGAATGGGTTCTGGCACATCTCACTCACTACCGAAACACTAGGGAAATACAATAAAGTAGGAAGTACATTTCAAGGCAGTCTTCTGTGAGAGAGGAGTAACGTGGCCAGTCGAGTATGTCCAGCAGTTGCGGGAATACAGCGTGCACTCTCCCCCAACAAATGTGCTTTAGTTGGCTGAAATAAGTTAATAGGTAAATAACGCTGTGCGGGATACGTATGCACTAACACGCAGTAGAATGCTAGTGTCTGTACTCCGCACCAACTGGATCGCCGGGGGGTGTGGACTGTATAATAGGGTGTTTCCGTGTCTTGATTAAAACAACAAGGCTTGTTCTTCAATAGAGCCGGGGTAGCGCAGAGGTACTTGTTTTTCTTCTTTGTTCTTGTTCTTGTCGGAGTGGATGCCGCTGCGGAAGTGATTTTGACCGGAAATGGTCCGCCTATTATTCGCATATTGGGTTCTCCAACTTGCGGCTAGTTGCGGGATTCCTCCACCGCCGGTCAACGTCGGGCCTCCCCTCCACTTGTCCATTTATGTACCCCTCCCGCTACCCGCGGGGAATCATTTATTTTCCTTATCACTAACACGTATTTACATTGATAAGATCCTAGTATGTCCTCAATTACACTATGCACCAACGATACCTATACTATGCACCAACGATTTATGTAGGGACATACTAGGGATTACTCCATTATTTCCATATTATATACATAAAAACTTAACAACTATTTGCGAAACTATATACATGTTTGCCTAAGTACCCTAGCCTTTTCGTCGTCAACATATCTCCCGCCGTCGCCGTCTCGCGATCTAATTGGTAGAACGACGATTTTCTTGGTCGGTCGCCGCAGGATGTGGCCGTTGCTCGTCTGGACGTCGATGATGCGAACCTCGCCGTCTTGCCCGGGGTACGTAGCGATGACTCTTCCTCTGGGCCACGTGTTCCTCGGTAGGTTCGGGTCGCATATGACGACCAAGTCTCCGACGCGTGGTGCCTCGCCGACTGTGCGGGGCTCCCGCCGGTACTGTAGCAGGGGGAGATATTCTCGGAGCCAGCGGCGCCAGAAGTTATCGGCTAGCCGCTGGGCGCGCCGCCAGTGTTTGCGCGCATTCACGTCGTCTGCAGTGAAGGCGCCCGGTGCTGGGACATGTGAGTTAGGCCCCAGCAGCAGATGATTCGGTGTGAGCGCCTCCGGCTCCTCCGGTGTTACCGCCACGTGTGTGAGTGGGCGGGAGTTGACGGCGTTCTCCGCCTCGATGAGTAATGTGTGGAGTGTCTCGTCGCTCGGGTACTTCTCGCGTAGCGTCGCTCGTAGGGCTTCTTTGACCGTGCGCACCATGCGTTCCCAGGCCCCGGCCATGAAGGGGGCGGAAGGGGGAACGTGACGCCACGCGATGTGTTTCGCAGTTGCTTCCTCTTGCACCGCGGCTAGTGCGGCCTCGGTGAGTTGTTTTTCCGCGGCTTTAAAGTTAGTGGCGTTGTCACACCATAACTCCGTTGGGCAGCCGCGTCGTCCCATGAATCGTCGTAGCGCAGAGATGGCGGAATCTGCGCTGAGTGATGCTGCCACTTCCAAGTGTACAGCCCTCGTGGTCATGCATGTAAATAAGGCGACATATCTCTTCTCTCGATGTCGGCCCACGGTTACTTCGATGGGACCGAAGTAGTCGAGCCCGGTGAAGGTGAACGGGCGCGCGTGATGTGCTACGCGCGCGTGCGGTAGATCGCCGGTGGCTGGACTCGTCGGTTTCGCCTTCTTCAGTTTACATGTCATGCATGCCTTTATGACGCCCCTTACTGTAGGGCGAATCTTTCCTATGCACAGTCGCTGTCGCAGTTCGTTGACGATTAGCTCGACGCCTCCGTGGTGCATTTTCCTATGTACATGGTCTATGTACAACCTCGTATAGCTGTGTGAACCATCCAACACAGCCGGATTCGTCGTTTCCTCGCTAATCTCTCCTGCGGCAGCGATTCTTCCCTTTTGTCGTAGCAGTCCGTCGGTTCCCACAATCACACTTAGTGCGGCGAGTTTGTCGTCTCCCGCCGGTGTGGCGCTACGCTCGATGCGCTTACGTTCGCATGCGTAGCTGTCCTCTTGTGCTGCCTTCATCCATTGATGTTCCGCTCGTATGAGATAGTGCGCTTCCATCGGTACGAACTTGCACTTGCCGCGCGCTGGTTCTTTCTTTTGTGCAGTCTTAGCGTCGCCTTTCTTTGTTCCTGACCATGCCGGGTCCGACGTCGGGTTGGCAATGGTCCTTTTGCGACGCGCAGCTGCTACTATGTGCCTCCTTTTGCGGCACAAGTCGATGAATTGTAGAGCGCGTGCGGTGGCCTGGATCAGGCGCTCCCATTTTGAAAAGCGCGTGATATCGGGCAAGTGTGCATGCCCCTTTGTCGTGTTCGTAATTGCGCAGCATTTCTCTTTTTCTTCCCCGGTGCGTTCGGCTATTGTGCTTGCTTCGACTGGCCATTGCTCCTCGGGCGATAGTAAGAAGGGCGGGCCGATGAACCATCGGTGGTCTCTGTTGAAGTCCGCGGGCGTTGCTCGTGTCGCGTCGTCGGCTACGTTGAGTTGCGACGGTAGCCATCTCCATTCCTTTTTCTTTGTAGTATCTTCTATTTCTGCGATACGATGTGCGACGAACGTTTTGAACGCCCGTGGTTCGGCTCTGATCCACGCGAGTGCGGTGCGTGAATCGCACCAGTAGACCCGTCTTGTTGCCTCAAAGTCGTGCTCTTTTGCGACGTTCTTGGCCAGTCGCGCGCCGAGTACTGCCGCCTGGAGCTCAAGCCGCGGGATTGAGACGGGCTTGAGCGGTGTGACGCGGCTTTTTGCAGCGGCCAGTGCGATCTTCACGCTGCCGTCTGCTCGTTCTAATCTCCAGTACACGGCGGCGGCGTAGGCTTCTTCGCTTGCGTCCACAAACGTGTGCAACTCCCTTCTGGAGGCCGGTTCCATGTCGTAGCAGCGGGGAATGCGAAGCTCCTCTAGAGCGCGCAGCGTTTCCATCCACCCGTTCCACTTTGGTTGCAGCTCTTCCGGAAGCGGTTCGTCCCAGCTCGTTCCATACCTCCAGGTATCTTGCATGAGTCGTTTCGCCGGAGTGGTTATCGGCGATACGAGTCCGAGCGGGTCGAACAGCGACATAATTATGCTGAGTGCTTCCCTTTTGGTGGGTGGGCGTCTGCCTTCTATGACGTCAGATGGTGTCCTTGTAGTATTTACGCGGAAGCCGATGCAGTCTTCCTTTGTCTCCCACAGCAGGCCGAGTGTTTTCTCTGTCTCGCTTCCGCCGATGTCGACTGTCGTGGCTCCGGGATCCGTTGTAAATTGTTTCACAACGGACTTTTTGTTGGACACCCATCCGCGCAATTGAAAGCCGGCTCGACGGTGTATCTCGTCGACCGACTTTACGACTCTCGCAGCTTCCTTCTCGTTTGTGAAGCTGGTTATGAAGTCGTCCATATAGTGGTTCATTTGTATCTCTCGGACGGCGCGTTCGTCTTCGTGTGCGAACTCGGCGGCGTTGCGATCTTTAATATACAACGCGGTGCACGGCGATGACGTCGCTCCGAATATAACCGACGTCATCTTGTACTCTTGTGGTAATGTATTGCCTCGCTCGTCGTCCCTCCATAGGAAGCGTAGTGCGTCTCGATCTTCCGGTCGAACCTTTACTTGCATGAACATCTCCTTGATGTCCGCTGACACGGCGATGGGATGTTGGCGGAATCTCATGACGACTCCGGGCAGTGATTGCAGCAAGTCAGGACCCGATAGCAGCATGTCGTTGAGGCTGCGTCCGAAGGATCTCGCAGCGGCGTCGTGGACGACTCGGATCTTTTCTTTCGCCGGGTTGATGACGGCGAAATGTGGCAAGTACCACGTTTTATTTGCAGGTGGCGCTGTAGTCGCAGGCTCGGCGTATCCCGACGTTAACAAGTTAGCGATACGCTCCTTGTACTTTTCCTTGAGCGCCGGGTCGCGGTCGAGTCTCTTTTCCAAATTGTGCAGCCGTTTGAGGGCGTCCCCGTAATTGTTAGGGATCTTCTTGTCATCTTCTTTCCACAGGAGTCCGGTCTCGAACCGCCCGTCAGGTAGCCGTCGACTGTGCTTATCCAGTAGGTCGATGGCGCGCTGCTCCGGGTCATTCTTGGTTGTCCTCGGTTCGATGCCCAGTGACTCCAACTTGAAGAAGTTCTTCATTAACTTCTCCATTTCGTCGCACTTCTCGCTGATGTGGCCGCAGAAGGCGACTGGTTCGCACACTGAAGTGCGACATCCATGTAGCACCCAACCTAGTAGCGTGAGTGACGCTACCGGCTTGTTTCTTCGTCCCGCTCGGACCTGGCGTGAGACGATCAGCTCCCAGTTGTCCTGCCCGATGAGAATCTTCGGACAGACATCCTTGTAGGTGAGCTCGTCCCTGATGTCGTCCAGGTGTGTGCAGTCTTCCAGGTCCGTTTCCCCGATGGTCTGCGATGTGAAGTTGAGACGCTCGATGGTGCGTGCGCCCTTTAATTTGTGCACGCCGTCCGAGTGTAGCCCTTGTATCTGTACGTCAACAGTGCGGCTCTTTTCATGCTTCATTTCGCCACCGTTGATGCCTTGTATCCACATTGTGTCAACCGGCCCGTCGATGCCGAGCGAGTTGATTGTAGCCTCTTCTATGATGGTGACGGTGCTGCCTTCGTCGAACAGCGCGTAGGTGTGTATCTTCGCGTGTGGTCCGGCAAGCACTACTGGCGCAATCTTCAGGTAGGCTCGACGTCGATGCGGTGATGAGTTCGCGGCGGTGGCCTTGTTGGTCAGCTCTGTTGTTGACGTGACGATTTCTTCTTTGGGCTCTTCTGTCTTCACTGTTGGCGGCAAAGTTTGACGTGTACGATGTAGCAGCCGATGATGTGACATCCCACACCCGTTGTGTCCGCATGGCTTAGCTCGGCAACTGCCCCGGTGATGGTCACTACACAGGCAGCGGAAGCAGATGCGGTTCCTCTTTGTTACCTCCCATCGGGCGTCGAGATCGCTCTCGGCAAACCGTTTGCACGAAGGCAGGTAATGATCTTCTTTACACAGCGGGCATAGTTTTCTTTTTCCATCGTTAATGGCGCTGTATGTTCGTTCCGTCCTTTTCTTTGTCGCCCTCTCTCTCACACTCGCAGGTTCAATGATGGGAACGGTGACTTCTGGCGGTGCGTAGGCACTGCATTTGTCGGCCTCTATGTTGAGGAACGTTGACAGCAGGCTCAGCGTGGGTACTTCGTGCTCCCAGATACTTGCAAAGTCGTACCACTTGCTCTTCAGTATGGGTGTGAACTTCTCCATTATAGCCCGGACTAGCTCGGGGCTATACAGGTAGTTGTCCCTTTTCATCGCTTGTATGGTAGCCACAGCGTTGGCCACCTTACTGGCGAACACGCAGAGGTCGCGGGGCTCGTCGTTTAGCTTGCGCAGGCACTTCAGTTTTTCTGTTTCGCATGCGACGAGTGCGTCCGGCCTCCCGAATCTCCTTGCGAGAGCTTCCATTATGTCGTCCGGCTCTCGGTGGGCGGTAAACAAACTTGCCACCGCCTCTATAGCGACACCCTTCAGGCTCTTCCTTAGCCGTGCCAGGTTGTCGCTCTTCGTGAAGGTGTGCTTTGAATCTTCGTAGGCACCCTTCAACCCCAGCCATGCGCTGCCTTGCCCATCGAACGTCGGCAGCTCCATAGTATAACGCGGTGTCTCCCTCGCCGAAATCTTCACTGCCTTGGAGATCGCGGTAGCCATTTGCTCCACGATGTCTGCAGTAGGGCGCGCGGGCCGAGACGTGCTTCGTTCTCGGTGCCTATCCTCCCCATTGTTGGAGGTATAAGCTCCCCGTCCTCGTCCTTCCTTCCTTTCCGGCGAGATCTTGCGAGACTTTGGCCCCGCCCCCTGCGGGGGTATGGGGGGGGGGACCTCGTTCCGATTTAACCATTTTTCCAACCGGAACGATTCTTCTTTTCGTTTGTCGTCTTCTTCTTCTTCAGAGCTTGATCCCAGCTCCGCGAGCCTTATCTCTTGCTCCTTAGCAGTCAGGCGCAGCTGTAGCAGGGTTCGTTCTATTTGTAGACGCTCCTTCTTCTTCGCGGACGCAGTAGATCGGTGCGACCTTGCCGCGATGCTTGCGGCCCGTGGAACGATTGTGACGTCCGCCGTCCCATTATCATCGACGTGCGCTTTGCCTTCCTCGTCTCCACGTATCGATTCTTCTCTACGCGTAGAAGTCGTCTTCGTAGTGGCCTCGGTGCTGGTGGCCGTGGTTCCTGTAGCTGTCGTGCCCGTGCTCGTGGTTGCTGTGACCGTAGACTCTGTAGTGGCAGACGTTGACTCCGTAGCGGTCTGTGCTCCGCTCTGCGACCCCGTTCGGCTCTGTGACCTTGTTGTTGCTGGCATTGTAATAGGTACGTCGTGAGAACAACGTAACTAAACAATCAAGTCTTTGAACGTCTTTGGAAATCAAGATCGGAAATCAAGATTAGAAACCAAGATTAGAAACCAGGATTAGGAAACCAAGATTAGAAACCAGGATTAGGAAACCAAGACGTGAAATCAGGACGTGAAACTGAAAGATTGGCCCTAGTACGGACGAGTACGATGCGTCGTGCCGCTCTCCGTAGAGCCGTAGATCGTACGGGGATTCTTAATAATCCTACGACGCGACCGTATCGTCTCTTCCCGCTATTTCTTTATAAATAACGCCGTACGCCGTTCTTCTTATTCCACGAGGTCTTCAAACACGACTTGCCTGATTCAATATCCGGCTGCTCGAAGGACCATAGATGTGCGGGATACGTATGCACTAACACGCAGTAGAATGCTAGTGTCTGTACTCCGCACCAACTGGATCGCCGGGGGGTGTGGACTGTATAATAGGGTGTTTCCGTGTCTTGATTAAAACAACAAGGCTTGTTCTTCAATAGAGCCGGGGTAGCGCAGAGGTACTTGTTTTTCTTCTTTGTTCTTGTTCTTGTCGGAGTGGATGCCGCTGCGGAAGTGATTTTGACCGGAAATGGTCCGCCTATTATTCGCATATTGGGTTCTCCAACTTGCGGCTAGTTGCGGGATTCCTCCACCGCCGGTCAACGTCGGGCCTCCCCTCCACTTGTCCATTTATGTACCCCTCCCGCTACCCGCGGGGAATCATTTATTTTCCTTATCACTAACACGTATTTACATTGATAAGATCCTAGTATGTCCTCAATTACACTATGCACCAACGATACCTATACTATGCACCAACGATTTATGTAGGGACATACTAGGGATTACTCCATTATTTCCATATTATATACATAAAAACTTAACAACTATTTGCGAAACTATATACATGTTTGCCTAAGTACCCTAGCCTTTTCGTCGTCAACAAACGCAACTACATATAAGTGTCTTAGTTGGCTTTTGAAAACACTATAAATGGAACCTCAAGTGTAAACATTAACAAACAAATACGACGTAACCACAAAAGGGTTCTTACAAAGTCTGGCAAAAACATTCAAATTCTCGAGACACAAAGGGTATACCAGTTTTTAAATTAATGTGTAAGTCATACCGAAGGGAATACGATCCGAAGCCCGTCACAAAAGGTCTTGTGAAACTTCACCTGCCATCTTAGATGTTTCTTTTTTAAGGGAAACTTTGTTTGAAGTTGAAACTCGAGATTTTTTAAACTTACCCTCGGTTCGTTTATTATTAAAACAAAAATTATAATGTTGATGATGCGTAGCTGTGAGACATGATGACCGTGTGCGGTGGTGTTAGTTAGTTGCAGGTGTCCACGGGCGCCGGTAACACTTACCCATCACGTGGGAACGCCTGCTCGTCCGCCCACTTCTTTATCTATATAGGTACATATAATAATAATATAACTGATCGCTGTCTGTACATGGAATATATATGAAATAAATATTATTGGGGGCCTTTATCAACGCAATAGAACCCAAAACAATGATTGTTAGAATTTTTGTCTGTTTATCTGTTTGTCTGTGCGTTTGTGCGCGCTAATCTTAGAAACGGCTTAACCGATTTGGGTATAGTTTTCACTAATGTATTGTGGTAAGCTTCACTTAAAACTTAGTGTTTGTTTTATTTCAATCAGTTTATAAATAAAAAAGTTATGTCAATTTAAAGAATCACGTCGAACATTTGTTCGATAAAAAATAAGCTATAAGAAATAATGTGTGTGATCGTTTTTGAAAATGCCAAATACCCCTAAGAAGGTAAAGACGGTGTTTATAAACTAAAGTCCACGCGGACGAAGTCGCGGGCAACAGCTAGTAAAAGAATATATTTTTACAACATACCTATAAGAGATTTTTTGTACTACCTACATTGTTCTGTTTTAGACTTAGATCGTGTGATTTGAATCTAATCTCTATATAGACCACATAAAATCCTATAAAACACGACTCTGACTAATTCTAAAACTGATAAACGTTTATTTGTAATCTGCACGGCGTTTATCGACTTCCATTATTTATCCTAACCCGTGTAGTAATTCAGTTTTTACAAATACCTTTCAAAATAAATAAACTGGATCGCAAAAATTCCGGGTCGCTAATAAATGGCGTGATAGTTTCTTAAATACATAAGACTAATTTGCGAAACTATAGTATATTGTAGATGACTGATTAATATATATAAAAAAATATGTAACACGTTCTGTACACTATATAACTTTAATTAAATACTAAAAAATAAGAAAATTTCGCTTCTAACTTAGGACAACAAAAATACACTTCGCAGTAAATCTTAAAAAATAAAAGTTTTTTTGTCAATTTAATATTTTGTATTTCCTCCACGAGCCCGTATCACTTCAATAAGACGATGTGGCATGCTGTAAAAAAAAATTTAATACGATTTTGGTCTATGTTTGCCCATTCTTCCACTAGAGCATTCTTTAACTCGTGTAAGGTAACGGGAGCAGGAGAGCATTGGCTCACGCATCTTCCGAGCTCGTCCCATGCATGTTCTATGGGATTTAAGTCTGGGCTGCGAGCTGGCCACTCCATGCAGGTAATACCGACGTCTTGAATATACATATTGACCAAATGAGCAGTATGTGGTCGCGCATTATCGTGCATAAGAATGGAAATTGCACCCATATTCACTAAGAATGGACCAGCATGCTCATTTAAAATCTCTCCTACGTATCTGACAGCAGTCAGAGAACCGTTTTCTATGATCACTAACTCCGTGCGATCCTCTGAAGATATCCCAGCCCAAACCATTATTGATCCTCCACCGAATGGCACCTTTTCTTCAAAACACGCTTGATGATACCGTTCTCCTGGCCGTCTAAATACTCTTCGTCTCCCGTCGTACGTAAATAAACAAAATCTGGGCTCATCGGAAAACATAACCTTGGACCAATCTTCATCTGTCCATCGGATGTGTTCTCGAGCAAACCTTAACCTGGCAACTCGATGTTCTCTGAGCAGTTTGGGGCCGTTTGCTGGTCTATAAGGCTTTGTATCAGCTTCACGAAGACGTCGCAGAATCGTATTAGAGCTCACATTGTTGTGGTGAATTTCTTGAAGACTGTTTCGAACCTGAACAGCCGTGAGATGTCGATTTCTTAACATAGTGCTCACGGTGAATCGGTCTTCTCGTGTAGTTGTGCACCTTGGCCTGCCATATCCTGGTCTCCTGATGTTCATGCCGGTCTCTTGAAATCGCTGGAGTACTCTTTGGACCGTTGATAAAGATACTCCTACTGTTCTAGCAGTGCTACGCAGACTTCTTCCTTCTTGTACCATGGTAATAATCCATGTACATTCTTCAGGTGATAACGACATGATATTGCATTGAATACTCCGATCAATCCAAGGAACCATTTATAATGACAGCTCCGTTTGAAACAAAAGCAGAAAAAATATTCTTTTCCTAATTTTAAATTTTGAAATTTTTCAAAATGCAGAATATTTTTTTTAAATCTGTAACTTGTACAAATGAAACCTCTTTAGAGATTTAGAACAAGCATTAGTAACCTCCTTACTACATATTATTTATTCGAGCGATCTAGGTATATAATTTATGGAGATATCACGGTTTTTATTAGCGACCCGGAATTTTTGCCATCCAGTGTAGTTTTGCGAACAAACTGCAGATGATTAGCTTTTCGAAGTCAAAATGACACTTAACAAATGGCTTTTTGATCTCACAGGGCCCAAACTACGCGTAAAAAACTACAATGAAACATGTTGAATGGGCATTTTAAAGATTTATTACGATTATTTCGCTACATGAGATTATCAAATGGTTTTGTCGGTGAATGCGAGTTCACATTGTATGATGTACGTAGAGCTTCGCGCAAATAAGTGCACGAGGAAAACGTCACGTTTCGTTGTTGATGTAAATACGACGAAATTTTTAAACTTTTTTTATTATTTCAATCCATATTATAGAAGTATATTGGTAAGGTATTAATTTTATTAACAAATTTCACTTCAATTTCTATGGAACTTGCTTTTTCAACTGCTTCAATGAACCCGCAGCTCCGCAGAGATTTTCCATTATATTGGTTCCACTAAAAATATTTTAAAGAGCGGTATTGATTCCGATTTGTCACTGAAAACACCAGTGTTGCCAATTTATTTATTCTAAAAATAATATCAATATTGTGTTACCATCAATTAAATAAATATAAAATTACAACAATTCATGAATATCAAGCAATTTTTGTTTCAAATGTTAATTGAAGTTTTGGAGTAATAAATATAAATCACGACATTATAACTCATATTCTCAACCCTATCTGATTCTTAAATTTCCAAAGGTAGGCGCACATCCGAGGGCGTGCGTTGGTTGCCAATCCATTGGGTCATTTTGGACTGATATTGGCATGTATCGTAGATGATTTTATTTATTTATTCAGACAGCATACAGTCACATATCAACAATGTAAAAAATAAATAACATAGACAGACTTTGAGATTTCGTTAAAGTTTTCTAAAAAACAAGAAAGTACTGCGCAAAGAACGTACATAATAATTTAATGCGGTGTTTTCCAACCTTTTTAGACAGAGCGACAGTATCCACTTACCACCAAGTGGACTGTCTGTTAGTCTGCCGCCTTACTTCTATAAATGGAGGTGGTAAATGTTTTTATGTGACAATCGGTATGAAAACACACTATGCTTGTAGCAAAAACAGTTTATTGGCTCAAACTGTAGAGTGCGGTAGTAATACTGCCATTATTTTCATGAATAGCTGTGTTCATAGAGCGGCAACATTCGCACGCCGACAGGATGTTTGCAACGCGACGTGTCGCTCGAGGTCACGGCGACATGTGCGCGACATATGGCGGTCGGCCCACTCGTGGGAGACGCGCCGCCCGCCGCCACGCACACACGCACACATGTGCACGCGAATTTGAATGTATTGTAATGCTATTACAAAATAAACTGTTTTAGTCTAAGAAAAGGGATCTTATTGTTGGTTCCAGTTTTCGAGAAATTCAAAATAATAATCGGTCGTTTACTGTCGCCCGGTTTTAGAATAGCATCTCCGCATCTTCTTATGAGTGTCGTAAAAGACGTCTAAGTGATAACAAAGCCGCTACCACAAGTGGACTCGCCAATCCGCTTGGGCAGCGTGCCATTTTAGTGTCATAGGTAATCAAAATATGGTGTTACAATAAATACATTTGCCCCGTTATATTTTGCCTCAATAGGCGTGCAAAAAGAAGTCAAATTTAATTAATGTATATTATTACTTTTAATACACATAACTATTCATTATTAATTACTTCTTCGCTGCCTCAGCAACCTTTTTTTTTATGTACGAAGGCGGCAGACGAGCATACAGTCCACCTGACAGTAAGTGGATACTGTCACCCATAGACATCCGCGATACATGCCAACATTAGTCCAAAATGACAAACGTTGGCACGCCCCCAGATGCGCTGCCTATCTGTGGAGATATAGTAGGAATGGATTTGGAGAAAGGGTTGGGGAAACTGGGGAGGGATAGGATGGGAATGGGCTCTGGCACATCTCACCCACTACCAAAACACGTACGTACATTAGGGAAATAAGATAGTGGGAAATTCAGTACAATTCAAGGTAGTCTTCTGTGAGAGAGGGGTAACGTGGCCAGTCGAGCGCGCCCAGCAGCTGTTGGATTGCAGCGTGCACCCTCCCCCTCAAACCTAAGTGTTGACTTTAGACACCAAGAGATAATGAATTCTGTCCGTCGATCTCCAGCAGTGGATAAAGAGCTGAAGGGCTGTTTACAGATTATTTTTGCAGTTACAGTGTTCTAAATGTTACAGCTTTCCTGTTTGCAAAAAGAAACGCGCATGCCCGAAATAATTCGTTAAGCAATTTTGTAGAGACACTTGTTCACCGCCCATTTGTACGCGCCGGCAAAACGCGCTGTTTGCTTTACCCGCGTTAGGCAGCGTAAATAAACACACCCTTTCGAGGGCGAAACCTTCCACGAAAATAACTTTACAGGCATCGACTTGTGAAGAAATAGATAGGGCATCTGATCCTCCGACAGCTGAAATAACAAAGATACGATGTTCCCGTATACTTTATAATATAAAACTTACAAATTTTAAGATACACTTTGTCGCCATAGATATTAGACCAATTTATTGTACCTAGGCTGCACATAACCTTACAAAAGTATAATTGGCAACGACAAAGGAGTCTTTTAATAGATAAAAAGGCGAAGGGGATTCAGATGAATGATAAGTTTGTGCTCATCTGAATCTGGAACTCCTTTGACTTGTAAGTCAAAGCACCACAAAGTATTTTAAAACAACGCGGGTTTAGGGATCGGCGATTTTAAATAATAAAATTTCAATGGCCCATCTATTATTCTCTTAAGTCTGTGTATTTACAACTACATAAGGTAAACAAGCACGGACATTACAGAATTTTGTATAATCATAAAATGTGTTTATTGCGAAACCATGTTTACGGGGTTACAGGATATTGCGATTAATCATTGTTTAAATATTTAGTATCTCGGAAAAAGCAACAAATAATACATTTATACTTACTTACTGGCTGTGTGGTGTCAGCGGACTTTAGAATACCACCATCCCATCTCTTCCCGTGGGTGTCGTAAAATTCGATGTTATCCCTTACACCACCCCTAAAAGAGTGGGCCTGCCAACCCATTCGGCCAACATGGCGTTTTAAAGTCATACATCCCTCTTGTACAAGACAATGTGCACAAGCAAGCCCATGTCCAGCAGGGTACGATACAAGGGCTAAAGCTAAAGCAACCTAAAGTGCGCCTTGGCCTCCGATGCCAAGAGATGTTAAATTCTGTCCGTCGGGGCGGGTTCACTTCATAATTGAAATGACAATTAATTAATGTCCTTTTAATGAACCGCATTAAATACTATAGTCTCCGACCTCAGCTTAAACTGACCGAGATTAGGAGAGAGTGCGTGCGTTTCGTTGTCACAGACTTCGGTCCTGCGCAGCTTCGTGTCAACAGGCTATTTAAAGCTCCCGCAGGTCCCTCTCGGCTTCGTCTCTCCAGCGGCACTTGGGACGTCCGACCGGTAGTCGACCACTTGGTTGGCCCATATATACTCGCTTTATGGCTCGATGAGGATTGAACTGTTAAGCGACTATAGGTGGGACCCTATCCTCTCCGTGTGACCGAGCCAACGGAGTCCGACCTCTTTAATTTCGCCTTTGATATTCGACTCGGACACCATCTCTTCTTTATTGTTCCTTACCCTAACGTAGATAGGTATACTTTATTGTACACCAAAACAGAGAAACACAAAAATACAAGTAATTAGAAGTACAATCGGCGGCCTTATTAAAGCGATTTCTTCCGGGTATCTTTTGGGTGACAAGGAGAAATCTGTAGACGAACAGAGGTAGTTAAAGAGATAATGTCTCTGTATACCGTACCATAATGTACCATCTTCTCCCCTAATCGCTCTCAAAATTCTCCTTCAGGTTTTGCTTTATACATTTACAATAGTTTATAATAACTCGTGACATACTTATCAGAGCATACCATCAGCGATTCTCTTTCCACTGTTGGGAATGTTATTTTGGGCAAAAAAAAACTAGTTACTTAAAAATCACTGCAGTAAAATACAATTTTAGTTGTGAGGACGAGAAATGTAATAAGTATTTTCAACGTATTTCGTTATGCAGAAAGCTCATTCATTTCAACTTCAGCATCGTCAATTTTTCTCTAAATGTAACCAACATTTTTCGAGTGTAAAGACTAATATTTTCGCTGCAGCCTGCAACACACGTAACATTACAACATAAATCTTCCATAAAGAGTGGCATAAACATAAAGAATGGCAAGAGTGCTTCCTTTTAAAGAAGGAAAAGTGCTGTAATTTAACGGACTAAGGCTGTAAACGAGCAACCAGTCCACCTGATGGTAAGTGGATACTGTCGCCCATAGACATCCGCGATATATGACAACATTAGTCCAAAATGACAAACGTTGGCACGCCCTCGAATACGCTGCCTATCTTTGAAGATATAGGAACGGATTTGGAGAAAGGGTTGGGAAAATGGGGAGGGATAGGATGGGAATGGGCTCTGGCACATCTCACTCCCTACCGAAACACGTACGTACATTAGGGAAATAAGATAAAGTGGGAAATGCAATAAATTTTAAGGTAGTCTTCTTTGAACGAGGAGTAACATGGCCAGTCGAGCGCGCCCAGTGACTGTTGGACTGCAGCGTGATTTTATATAGCTATATGTGTTGTGGCTTTCGTTGATGGTCTAAAATAAATAAATAAACCACTCCGTAACACTTGTTTTTCGACGAGTCAAAAACGTGTGCAAATTGACAGTTCGTTCTCTTTCTCGCTTATGGTGAACGTACGTTTAAAGTGATTTAAATTCTCGCTCGTACATCCTGCTGTTCTGCGCGACTATCACAAGATTTCTGTCTATGGATAAAAAAATTGCCGAAAGGCAGTGAGTAAAATCAAAGGGAATGGCGAAGTCTGTTAGTGGGGCGATGCCGGTTGGAAGCGAGAGGGTAGGAGCGGTTCTTTTACAAAACGTAGATCCGGCATAGTGATAGAATATTTGAAAATGTCACTACATGTGTAAGATTATATAATGTTACGGGTATTTTTAACGAAATATTCGTAACTAAAAAATAATCAAAGACAACAAACAATTGTTATTCCTTTGATTTTATCCAAAACTCATTTTGGCTTCATTTTGAATTAAAACAAGTTTTACTACATTTTTTGCCTTTTTTTTTCGAGTGTCATCAAATTGCAATTGTGTTTTTTTTTCTAAGGGGGGCAATATAGATTAGGGCTGTATGTAGGTATCTATTAATGACATAAAAGTAGCAGTGTAGTGCCGGACGGCTATACCACCGCCCATTCCCGTGGGGTGGTCAGAGGCGACGAAGGGATACTACCACAAGCGCTGAAGAACCACACCACATCTGAAAGCGTGGACTCGCCAACCCATGGGATGTCCATGTCCAACAGCGGATACTGAAAGAGCCTATTGCAACACAAAAGTTACTTTGTTACGCAATATAATAAAACTCTAAATTGGTGCTTAACTGGAGTTCTATAAATAAAAATACGTTTAAAACAAAGTTTTTAAGTTATCCGCTGACAAAGTTCCCATGGAGCAGGAAGCGATGAATTATTCCGTTAAATCCCCTCCATCCCCGTCCCCGGGGATGGATTTAAATAAAACGCTCCACTATGTCTCGCAGTTTCCCTTTAACTAAGGATAACGGAATATTTAAATGAAAGATATTCTGTAAAATTTACGAGTTTCATACTTTAGTATACTAATAAAAGTCTACGTATAGTACCCTGCGATATAAGTGGCACATCATTAATGAGAAGATCAGACACGGAGTTGATGATGAGTAAAAAAGAAACAAACTTCCAAACAAACTTTCAGAGTTCACATGTTACGTGTAACCACGCTATGTTACATACATGTCTCAGCGTTCAGTAGGAAATAAGGTTGCCGGCCTTATTTGTTAGAAATATAAAGCACTTAAACCTCACTTATTCTTTAAAATAAGCAAATTGTATTCGACTTCAAATTAATCGAGAGAATCGACTATTCGATTTAAAATCGATGTGCAGACTATAAAGTAACAAAGAACTAAAATTGATAGCCGGTGTCTCGGTTGACTGCACTCGCGCTGTTGTCAGTTTGTGTCACGGTCATTTTGCGAAATCGCTGTACATTCCAAAAGTCTACAAGTTCAAAAGTCTAATTTTGTATAGTGCAACGTCACATGTAATACATTCTATTCATGCTCTTTAAGAACGTTATGAATCAAGTTACTTAAATAATGCAATCTAAAATTACTTGAATAGTTCAGAATCGTTTGCCATTTAAGTAAAAATTAAGTTTGTTGTTGCAATTATAGTTTGTTGTTATAGCAATTTTTATTTGCAATGTACATAACTTGAGTTTGTAAGTTGATACATATGTGACATACGTCCTGACAGGATTAAACCGCTTTCCTTTCCAGTACAAATTCCTGTTTTTAAATGTACTAAATTGTACACCTTCACAAAAAGTTGTACTCCAAGGATAGACTAATTCTGACGTATCACTAAACGGCAGATACCTATAATAACAACAAGAAATAGAAAAACAGTGAGAAATATTTATTTAACAAGACCCAAAGAACACCAAGAAAAATACTTTTACATTTACAGAATGACAAACAATAATTACAAAAACAGTGTGTAAGTTTTTGTAATTGTCATCTCGTGCGTGGCAGTGCCATACTGTTTGTTGCAAATATATTTTTAGATTTCGTAGTCGATAAATTCGACATTTCGATAAAAGGCTGACTTCGCAAACAAGCTGCGGCATATTATTCGCAATAATAATGCACTGCAGTAAACATGGAAAAATGCCACACAACATGCACGAGTTTTGCAGACTGCAATATATCCAGCTTCGCGTGTGGGAAATTGATGTACCTATGTTTATGAAACTGAATTCCAGCCAAAATAGTTTAATACGAAAAATTTAAAATAATAAGTTTAAAATTTAAGTCTTTCAATGTTGATGATTTAAAAGATTCTTTCTAAAACCAAGTGTCAAGTTCTGAGTTTTGTATTTAATCCATATTTTGTTAATCTTCTACTCTTTTTCGGGTGGATGTTAATTGGAGGATCAAGTGAGACGACTATATTTTCAATGTTATGTGAAAATGAATTTCTATCAAGCGTTTTTCCGTCGAAATAAGTTAGGAAGTCGCTCAAAGAAGTGATAGTAGGTTTTTTGAAGCACACGAAAAGCGTGGTCTTATGTTTTCATAAACATTACCCACAAGCATAGAACAGCAAGGGCGTCGCCAAGAGGGGCGGGGGGGGGGGGGGTAGGGCAGTTGCCCTCCTCTAGAGATTCGAAAAAAAAATGTATTTGTACCTATTTCTCCCATCCTCTCTATCATCTTGTCCCCCACCCCCCTGGCCCATTGGCTGGCGTTGGATGGCGACGCCCTTGTAGAGCATGTTGAAGTTTAATAAACTATCGCTATTAAACCACAAAACCCGTAACAGTAACCAGCCATTTAAGTATCCACTGCAGGACACGGGGTGTACTACCTTTAAACGGCACGCTGGCCGATAGCGGGTTGACGAGTCCACTCTTTAAGAGGTTAGTTCTGTAGTGCTTGCGGTAGCTGCTTTCTTACCCCTTAGTCATCTTTTACGACACCCTACGGAAAGAGATGGGATGGTGTTATGGTAAAGCCGGTCGACATTATATAATTAATAATTATTACATAATAACAATAACTATTATACAATATTATTTTTGTATATTTATTACTTTCTGTAAAATTTCCGTGATAGATTCACGATGTTCCATATACATATATCTCCGCACACTGTGCTATTGAACGACTCGCCTCTTATTCAATAAAAGAACTGAAGTAATATTGATACCGACAGATTCCAGCGCAGTAATTACATTTCAAAGCTAAAAGTGTCCATTACCTTTCAAGCACCGAGTTGAGTGATGATAAACTACGTTTATAGACACCTTACGTTAAATGGAGGAGTGGGGAAGGCTCTCGAGAGGGGGGCAGTAACATTTACTGCGATATGAAACGGGTAACGGTCAGAGCAATATCTGGCACCGTGTGCAAAGAAATCATTACAGAATGTCACTTTTCTGGAGGGCATACTTATCGCTGCATTTCGTATCAGTACTATAGTATAATATATAAAGCATCTATAATTATGTTCATTCATTTATTTAATTATATTATACAAAATTGAATATAAATTTGTATAGACTACGTAAGAATCCCCGATATGTATCGTTTAAATGCTGCTTTAGAAGAGCGGAATATGTGTGTTTCGGAAAACAGGTCGTTATAACATTTGGGTAATCTATTGTAAACAGAGTTGGATACATAATCAGTTTTTGCAGTCGAAATGCAGAATAACTTCTTGTGCCTCGTGCGTATCGATGGAGCTGACAACCGCATTGTGTTTGATAGGAGTACGGGGCGGTCGAGTGTGGCATAGCATATGTCGTGAAAAACTGACATGTCCAATACAGTGAGTCTATTTTTGAGTGTCAATAGGCCGTGCCGCTTACGGGAGTCTTCATAGCCTCTGTAATTGGACCGAGAGCGATAATTATTAAATTTTAGCTTTTTGTATTCTTTCAAGACTGTTTTCATAAGTGACGTACTTGGGATTCCAGATTGGGTTGTAGTATACTAAGACACTGCGTATGTAAAAATATATAGAAGTGTTGCCAAATATCTAAAAGTGATCTACATCTAAAAAGTGGGACATAAATTTAATAAAAACCAATTTTTTTTCAAACACAATGTAGACTCCACACAAAATTATAGTAAGAAAGTAAAAGTAAAAAGCTATCCACCATTTTTGCTTTTAATTCAGCGCAATAATGCGCGTATCCCTGAAAATCGAGACGTTCCGATAAAAATCCGACACTTGGCAACTAACCACTTCAGTTTACTGATTCCACTAACCTATTGATACAGTGTGACTATTTGATACCGTTCGTCTCCATTTACTGTGGCTATATTCGCAGCAATATTGTCTCGTAGTGAACGTGTCGCCTCTAGACGTCCTAACTTTACACAATAACAACTGTTTTGTTATTGTTTTATACAATAATAACATTATTACAATAACAAAATTTGTCGCTCTATAAAAACAGAAACAGTAATACGGAAAGAAGGGTTTCCAACTCGCGACTTCACAAATGTGAATCGAGAAGAAATGGTCTAGTGCCAAGGATGGATTTTTTATTCGAGTCAGGGATATGACATATAGAACTGTCAGAGTGAAATTTGTACGGAGATGACACTTTATTGACAGTTCTACATGTCATATCCCTGACGCGAGTAAACAATCCGACTATTGACTATATCGTGATAACAAAGTTAAATTTTAAAAATGTCATAAAAAAATATTTTGTTTATATCGCTATATCAAGATACATGACTTTTAATTTTCAATTGTTTTCTTTTAAATTAGTGGCTCTGTTGGGCCAAGGAGTGATTGGTCAAGAAACAAATGAATAATCTTAACACCGTATTTATATGTATCTAGGTAAAGAGTCAGCAGCTTACTACGAGCAAGCAATCTGTCAGACATTTTGCAGGTTCACTGATTATAGTCAGAGCGGCTCAGTACAAGCCATTTTGCCTTGACCAATGTGTTCGGCGGCTAACTGAGCTGAGTAAGCACTCACTGTTGGTTGAGTATGTCACGTGTTAGGTGTATGACACTAAATAGTGATGGGCAACGTGCCATTACTTTGATTTTTTGACATCCTTATTTGACAATGATTACATATTATTATATTTATAAATTCGAGGTGGAATATGGCGGCATATTTAATTGTATTGAATATTTCCAACTATTTATCTATACTAATATAATAAAGAGGTAAAATTGTGTGTTTGTATGTTGGGGGTAATCTCTGGAACTACAGAACAGATTTCAAAAATTCTTTCACAAATAGGAAGCTACATTATCCGTGTCTAATATAGGCTATATTTTATTTCGAAATTTTGAAAAAAAAAAATTGAAAATAAAAAAACTTATAAACCGAAGCGAAGAGAGGGCGGGTCGCTAGTGTATCCATATTCGGCAAACAAATGATTCGTTTTGATTTGAAATTGTTTGCATAATAAGTATAAAATGTATATTCTATTAACTTAAGATACATTAATATTAACTAGTCGTGTAATTTTGGCGAACCGTTAGCTGTGAACTGTTGGATAATGTTCAAACACGTAAACAAATTTTACGTGTTCTATCATGAACATGGTGCCATTAGGTCAAAGCCCGGCAGTATAACGTGCACATAGATATAAATGAGACGTGTAGATGGGGAACGAGCGTCTAAATGGCGCTGTATATCACACCCATTACCGAAGTACTCGATAAAAGTTGGTACCGTTCGTGTTATGCGCTCACTTCAATACACTTTTATGTTGCACCCGCACTTCCTATACAAGTACAATACACGGCGATATTTACGGTGCATCGTGAATTTAGACTAGAGATTAACTTTCGATACCTGGACGTACAATAAACGGAGATATTTACTTTACATCGTGAATTTAGAATACAAGTTAACTTTCCATACACGGACTTTTGAAATGAATTAAATATTGTGAATCTATAGAATATTTCTCTGCACAATGTATTTTTTTAAAACATAATTAAATGGGCAGTAAAGTATACTGAAGTGGCATGTCTATACATTTCAAGCTCTTTGTCGTCTAGACGCCGCCGAGTAAATGGATTTGAATTTTAATCTGAGCGCCACATGTGTGCTGTCATAAAATACGAGTATTTGACGAGGTGGCTCCGTGATCCAATAACCATCCAGAAACACTTGATTCCCACACGTACAGACCGATATGTTAGACGTGTGACAATCAATAGTGATTATATCTTTTTGATCCAATACTTCCAACTGATTGACTGATCGAATCGCGCCGCAATCAATGATTCTATCACTCGAACGATTTCTGTCGGTTGGCCGAACGAACGAACGTTTAGTCTTTGGCGACGAGCGGATCGGGGACAGACGGACTGTTAAGTGAATGAATACCTAACTCTTTCGATTCAATCAATACAGATAGAATCATTGTGATTCGTTCAATATTGAATAGTATGGATGCTTGATTCGATATGCAAAAATAACGGTGATCGACACTATGTTATGTTATTATTAGTTATTATGTTATATAATACTAATAATAACATAATAACAATAATATTTATGATAACTAAATGTTGCCTTGCTTACAGGCTATCACCGCAAGCAAATGTGTAAAGTTACACATCGGCCTTTAGAAAGAGACTATTGGCTCAGATATTCCAGATACGAACAAATATAACTTTTCGCAAAATAGACTCGCAAGGGCGCCTACTTGCGTTGGTGAACAGTTCCTTTCAGGAGACAACGAACAGAATTCCGTTTTGTCAGCCACCTGTATTAACATGACCAACCTAGAGACTTTAAGAGCGGAGGTCCAGAAATCGATCGTTAATACAATGAAATCTGCAGTAGAAAATAATTTTGCCAAGGAATTTGATTCTTTAAAATCTAAGCTAAGTACATTGGATGAATTTAAAACGTCAGTCGACCACCTGGCCTCCGATTATGATTGTATGAGGGCAGAGTTGACCTCGTCTCAAAAGAATGGCCTCGCTTGCCAAGGAAAACCGCGTCTTTCTGTCACAGTAGACGAGCTCTCTTCCAGGCTGACACTTTTGGAACAACATGCTCGTGAAAATAATCTGGAAATTAAAGGTGTACCTGATAGTAGATCTGAAAATCTTGTGTCCATTGTGAAACAATTGGGCGCAATTGTCAACCTTCAGATACAGGATAGCGACAAAATATCTTGCACTAGGGTAAGGAAGATGGATGAGAATACCAACAGACCACGATCGATTATCATTAAATTGCCTAACACAAGGTTAAGGGACACTATTATTACGGCAGTTTCCAAATTTAACGGAGGCAATTCAAACAACAAACTTAACTCAGAACATCTGGGCTACGGTGGGTAGAAATCGCCCGTATTCGTGTCAGAACACCTTTCCCCTTTTTACAAAAGGCTCCACGCACATATAAGGAGAGCAGCTCGCGAGAATGGAATCAAATATTAATTGAATCTAGAGTCTTCTGGAATCTCTTCTCTTACTTCCAAACATTTCGTCAACAACTGCGATTTATGGAATCAAATACACTACACTGCATCAAATCAAATCATCAAGTACATCAAATCATAAGAAATTATATTCAATAAATCATTACTCACTGGCACCTTTCCAACTAGGTGGAAAGAAGGAAATGTTTTTCCCATTTATAAGAAGGGCGATGCTTCTTGTGTCTGCAATTACCGTCCGGTCTCATTGTTGTGCGTGTTTGTGAAGATTTTCGAGCGCATAGTGTATCCAGTATTAACATCTTATTCAAAAAAATTCATTACGGATCTCCAGCATGGCTTCGCCAAAGGCAAGTCTACAATCAGTAATCTCCTGTAATACGTTACAGATCTTTAATAATCTTTAGTAGTGCCTTCGATAGAGTCAACCATGCCATTCTCTCAAAAGAAACTAAAGCACTATGGCATTAATGGTAATCTCCTGTCATGGTTCAAATCATATCTGACTGGTCGCGCGCAAAAAGTTGCAGTACATGGATATAATTCACAGATCTTTTACGTGTATTCTGGTGTCCCACAGGGCTCTCATCTGGGACCAATTCTATTTCTATTCTTTGTAAATGATATTACAGACATTATCAAATACAGTAAATGCTCCATTTACGCTGACGACCTGAAGGTTTATAGGCAAATAGATAATATTGATGACATGCGTCTTCTACAACATGATATTGACGCTATTCATGGGTGGTGAATTAAGAACAAAATGTTCTTAAACGCCACTATATGCATTTTTATGAGTTTTACTAGGAAATTAAATGCAGTTCCTTCTAATTACATACTCAACAACATTACTCTCCAACAGGTCAACCAGGTGAGTGATCTTGGAGTACTTCTTGATAACAAGCTAAACTTCGCTGATCATGTCAACAAAATTAACACAAGGGCTTGGAGAATATTGGGTTTCATCAAGCGTGTCTCTGCAGATTTCAGGGATTCACGTACATTATTATGTCTGTATCACACACTGATACGTAGCAGTCTTGAATATGCAGCACCAATATGGAGTCCATTCTATACAGTCCATTCTGACAGGATTGAACGTATCCAGCGTGCGTTCACCAGGTTTCTTGCGTACAAGGATTGCCAATGCCCATATCGTTCTAATTACTACACACGACTCTCTCATTTCGGATTACGAACGTTAGTGGTGCGTCAGAAGGTTTCCTGCCTGGTTTTGTTGCACAAAATATTAAATGGCGCCTTGTTAATACTTGACGTGATAAACCAATTCGCTTTGCTGTACCTCGCTCTATCCCAAGATATCCTTTAAGCAAGCAATTAGTACCGTTACCTTCTAAAACAAACCGGGGTAAATTCTCGGCATTAAATCGTCTTCTGAATACGAGTTGAGTTCTCATAACATCGACATCTTTAATGATTCTTTGGCAAGTTTCAAACGCAAAATTTTACATAAATTGCAGTCGGGCACTTTTTGTTTTTGTATTTTCTTCATTTGTTTAATTAAATAGTATAGTAAATTGTAATTTAACCTTATTTAATTGGATTTATGTTCATCCACATTTAAATTTATTTTTTTGGGTCACACTCTTATTGTATCATATTCGCATGCCTCTGTGTTGAACTTGTATGCACCTATTAAAGTATTGCACGCGGTATTTTGAATTTATAAGTTTTTAACATTTGTATTTTTTCGTATAAATGCTGTTGGTGTATCTTGCAAATAAATAAATAAAATTACCACCGGTAACGACATAAAAAGGTGTAATATACAGTACCTACATTTAACTATGTTTCATTACAATAATATAAAATAATAATAAAAGCGAGTATATTAATTATTATTTATGGATATTTGCAATAACTTGATAGCATTGTAGCAATCGATAAACCAAAAATCTGGTGGATTACATAAACTGAGTGTGAACACTTCATAAGACTTATTTTGTCGCACGAATAGAAGACGAAATGGTTGTAAAAGACATTTGATATTCCTTTGCGTGTTCAATATGTATACAATTTTCTTTTTC
Organism: Sesia bembeciformis; assembly: GCA_943735995.1. NCBI lineage: Eukaryota > Metazoa > Arthropoda > Insecta > Lepidoptera > Sesiidae > Sesia > Sesia bembeciformis. Next base: position 15,249,862 of record OX031042.1, on the reverse strand, counting down.
TTTGTGATGGCCACGTAGGAGAAGGGGAGCAAATATAACGAACTTGTTAAATATAGAAAAGTGTGTGGAAATGTACTTCTGTACCAAAAGTGTACGTAAAGCAAACGCCATAGTTACAAGCTTATAGTTTCCGTTTGTGATTTTGAATTGGATACAATTTTGCATAACTAGTCCGGGCGCCAAATTTGGTATATTTGATTTTCTTTTGCAGCATTCGACTCAATTTAGTGCAAGCTTAATTTTTTTTACTTATTTTATACACGATATTTTAGTAGTTCTATTTAGTCCAAGCGCCTTGTTAAATAATCTAGTACAAACAAAATACAAGATCTTTCCTTTAATTTCATTTTTGTCGCTTGGATCGGCTATGCATAGTGGAATCCAATTGTGAAGCAGAATCCATGGTTCGTACTTCGGCAATTGATCGGTCACACGCTGTCTACAATTATTATAATCTGTTCGCGTTAAGAATGCAGTGACTCATCGGCCAAGACCAGCGCCGGCTCTAGCTCATGTAGCGCCCGGGTGCAGGGCGCCCTCTAGTAGGCGTTTTGAACTCTTTGAAGGTGTCGCGAGCGGCGCTAGGCGCCCCCTAAGACCCTGCGCCCGTGTGCACCGCACCCCCTGCACCATAGGTAAAGCCGGCACTGAATTCAGCGCTCGACAGGCGCCCCCGGGCGAGGGGCGCCCGGGGTGCACCGCACCCCTTGCACCCCCTGGTAAAGACGGCCCTGGCCAAGACAATAGACGTCACCTTTTTGGACCAATAGTTTGAAATTCTTATACAAATCTATTATCTCACTTGATACTTCGTGCAGGTCGAGCGTGTCTTTTGTTTCGTAAAGTATCACAAGTTTAACATCCATTTTATTCTATTTTTAAATACTTCCGCATTATCTATGTTTAAAACTTTACTATAAGTTCAACTCAAAATGTTGAATTCATGATCTGTGTAAAACTAAAAATTCCAATTAGCAGTTATTATTAATGATATTAGTAAGAACACGTGAGGATATTTCATCAAATGATAATGAAATTATATAGCCTATTGTCTTGTGTGACTGAGTGTACTTGAAAATACTTTCAACGTTGTATTTAACGAGTAGGCACGCGTGTCACCTCTATCGCTTTTAATCTTTGACATGCGCGCCGAGCATCCGATATGAGACATTGTATATTTGTTACGGATAATGTTAGAATCGTGATTAATCCTAGGTTATTGTATACATCAAACAGTATTTGTAAACAATAATACAGTGGCAAATAGACATTTGGTTTCATTCGATTGAAATCCAGAAATGCAGTGCCAAGATGATTAAAGAAAATACAATTTTACGAGCAAACATTTAGCTCAGAATATGTTGAATAATGAAAGGACAAATTTATATGTAAATAGGTAGACCAATCAACCAAAGGTTGCCCGGGCACGTACAGAGACCTGGTAAAAGTGTTGGCTGAAGGCCGGTGTGTGTTCGCTGTGTAGCGAGGGTGACGTCCTCGTCTCCGCCGGTGGGGACGGTGTATATGTATATGTGACGGTGTATATATGTATGTGTATACGGTGTAATTTATAATCTGTGAGTGGTGTAAGAAGAACCGCATTGGCAGCAGTAATTGGATATCAGCGCTTTTTATGCATTTCATGTGTTTACAATGTCCGTTACTTTGGTGTGCAATTAACAGTTTCATCTATCTTAATATTTTAATTTGTTTTATAAATGAAGTTACTGTTCTTGTACAGGAATATAACGTTTTAATTATAGTCTTTACCAACTTTAACCAACCTAACCTTACTGAACCAAAGTTGTATGGAACTGGATTTATGCTAGTTAATTATTAAAGGCAAATGTTTGTTTATAAAAGGTGCTTATACACTCACGCGGATAAATAACTGTAACTTCTTTAAATGTACATTTGTTTCTAGATTTATGTTATCTTTTGAGAAACAAATTATCTTAAACCGTTATACAAACAATTTGTGTTTCGGACTTCATATATAGATCTTAGATAGTAAACATAGATTTATTATACTAACGTGACCCGGGTAAAACTAGGTTTAGTCACGATTCGAACATTACCCGTAACATATTCATACTATATCATATGAAATTGCTGAGGCAAGCGTACAAGAGTGTTGGCAGTATGATATTGATTAAAACTGACTGCAGAGATAAGATAATACATGTTACTTTCTGACGGTAAAACGCTTGCTTCTAAAGAAAAAAAATCCGATGGCTATCTTTTATGTTTAAGAAGAAATATGCTTGAAAAAAATTTAACACATGACTAATCAGGTAACTTCTGCACTATAATTGCATTACAGTAACATAAATAAACCGGGTCAATTTTATGTCGTCTCATTCTTTTTTCGTCTGGCGATAAAAATTAGTCAACGTAAGTCTCAATTCGTCTGGCATTAATCTCATTTTAAGTCAACCAGACGAATTGAAACTTTATGGATGATTTGTGTTGATTTTTGGAAAAATAATAAGTAATTGAAATCAATGACAATTATTTCATGTGTTAATAAATCGAATATTAAAAAATTACTTCTCATTATCTTCTATTAGGTAATCTCTCCTCTAAATCTAAATACAAATTTCAGATCAAATCACATCTTCTGTTTACAAAAAAGTTTAGAAAGAGGTTTTAAATCTTCAATATAATATCCTAATTAGTCTGGTTTCCAATGGTAGACGAATTGGGACTATTTTGACTAATTTTTCTCGCCAAACGACATGAAATTGACTCCATAAACCATGTCGCATATTGACATTATTTACGGCCAAAGAGGTTTTTCAACATTTATTCAACACAGACACTGCCGAGTGTTAAATGATCTCCCTGGTCGTGCACCACGGATGCTGTTAGTGGCTGTTAGCATCGTTCGTGTAACGACGTAACTGCCCTAATAACGTCGTAGTGAGCGCGACTAGCGGATAGCGGAAAAATGTGCTGATTCTATAGTTTCTCTGCAAGTAACTATCCACACACGGATGCACAAGCTGCAAACGGAGCGGAGAGCGGGGAAAGGACGGTTTGACTTTTCGCACAATCTCGCGTTCACTCATAAGTGTCTAACAATCAGTTTTACACAAGATTAACATTCCCCGCTTAGCTTATTCGGCGCGCGAAGTCTGGTACTTGAAGATAAGCTGTAACTACTGTTTTACATTTTAAAAATAAATGTTATTGTGTAGAATTACCAGGCTTGTTTCTTTATCGCCAGTAATCTACATTCTAGAGGGGGTCTGCCGAATCCCACAGCCGCTGAGCGCACTCGAATAGTTACCCTCTCTCACAAACAACTACTATAAAATGTAACGTATTTTCCACCCACGCTATTTTTTCCCTTCAATATACATAAGTAGGTGTTTTGGTAGTGAGTGGGATATGTCAGAGCCCATTCCCACCCTATCACATCGAATGAAGAATATAAGCTTAAAGGCAAAAAAATGGTGTACAAGCTAATGTGCACAATAACACTATACGTGCTAAGTAACAGCATTCACAAGTAAATGGCGATAATTTTTTGTCCGCGTGTGATATTGGAATGATGTATTTTCATACATCGATACTTACTTTCACTTGCTATTAATTTGCCGCTCAATTATCTGCGGTTTCGCAAACCTCAATTCATAAGGATATACATGAAACTGTAACATGAAATGATTGTGTATGATAACGTATATCTAACAGACATAGTTATGAATACAATTTTCTTTTCTCGCGTTTACTGAGGCCCAACCTTAGCACATCCCTAGCACATAACACATCGTGCTCCAAACACGCTCGTGCAAATGTTATTGTCAAACACGCGACAGCATTCGTCACGCCATCGATAACAAAACCTAATGGATGGACAGCTCTAAAAGTATAACATAGATAATACAAGACAGTAAGGAATCACCATACAAACTGTACAACGTTCTTACTTTCTGCAATCTGCAATATCGGGAGGTATCTTGAAGAGCCCTATATCGTAAATAATTGGGAAAACCTCCGCTGGCAATTAATTTCACAACCTTCGAGTTCGCGATATAAAGTGTCTTGAAGATCGCACAGTATGCTATAGCTCTTGGTCAAATAAGTGTGGATGAACTCCTGATAGATTACCTTGCTTGATATTTGGGCAGGTTGCCTTGACCATGGTCAAAAGTAGGCTTTAGAATAGCACCACTCCTTCTGTTCCCGTGGATATCCTAAAAAGCCACTTTGGAATAACAAAACCTCTACCACAATCTCTGAGGAACTATACCGCCTCTAAAAGAATAGTCCTCTAGAGTCTATTCCCATCCTATCCCATTGCTCCCTATTTTCTCAACTCTTTCTCCAAATACATTCGTTTATCTCCAAAGGTAGGCAGCGCATTCGGTGTTATGTCAACGTTTGTCATTTTGGACTAATGTTTACATTATCGCCGATGTCCATGGACTCAGTATCCACTCACCATCAGATGGACTGTATACTCGTCGGCCTCCTTATTCCATAAAAAAAACCTATACAAAAAGCGAAATTCTTCAAAGTTGTTCCACTGATTTCTTTACAATGCTATGGATGTTCACCGAAACCCATCCGACACCAATAATTACTTATTTTGAGAAGATTTCCTACCGTTTTCTACTTTTATTGGTGTAAAAGGTTATAGTTATTCTAACAAATGCCTCGTAAAAGTATTTAACATTTTTGCATACCAGCTTGTTTAGTGCTTATGCGCGAAAGTGTTAATGGATACATTTAGATACTTTTATGAAATGGAAAAAATGTTTATATTGGACATCTCTACTGACATGGATTACTTTCGTTGAGAACGTATTTTGTAAACAGGATCTGTCATTTTTATGTACACTCAGCTGCAAAGAAATATTACTCCCTATGTATTACGTTTCAGTATGTATAATATAATTATATATCTATACTTACATACAATAAAATTGTAACAGGCCGATGTCTGTACATTATAGATATTGAAAAAAACTAATATGGGCAACAGTTTTATTAGAGCAACAGAAGCAAAAACAACAGTTTTTAGAAATTTTGTCTGTCTGTCTGTCTGTCTGTCTGTTTGTATGTTTGTACACGCATCACGCAGAAACTACTGCATGGAATCGAATGCAGTTTTCACCGATGTATTGCTAGAGGTTTAACCTAAAATATAGGCTCCATTTAACCGCAGGAAAATATCTTATTCCGATTGTTTTAAATTTAATAAACCGAAGCGAAGTGAGGGCGGGTCGCTAGTATAGAATAAAATTACATATTCAAACTTTTTTACAATTTTTTATAGGTTACATTTTTAAATTAATAAATAATATAATATTCCAATATATAAATATAGGTAATAAAACTAACTACTAAAAAGGATTGTTTATTATAAAGAAAATATAATTATGAATCTTGGAAAAAAATCCATCAAAAGGGGATAATTCTCCTAGAGATAAAAAAAATATTAAAAAATAGGTTTTGATAATATAATTATATATGGGGTCGCACGGGTTAGGTTTTGCACCAATCAATTCGAAAATAAACATTCACATTAAGACCCGTTTACATAGATAAATATGTTTAAAACGCGAAAATTTCAAATGTTGTAATATAATCTGTATTAAATATACATACTTATTGAAATTTTAATATATAGAAGGCCATATTCCCCCGCAGCTGATTGTAGGTATAATAAAATATTCGCAAATATAATTTGTAACGTTATTTAAGCAAAGGAATATTATATTTTTAAGAAGAACTAAGTTCGTTATTGGCCATAAGATTGAAAAGATACACTGTACTATTGTCTAAATATTTATAAGAGCTGGTGACTTTGTTTATACCAAAAATAAAAATTAAATAAAAATTAACCTTATTGTCGGACTTATTGACTTTATTTAAGATATTCTAACTGAAAACTTTTACTTAATCGTGCAGCAGATCATAATGGACAAAACAAATTGTACTTGAATAACTAAAATAAATAATAATACCATCAACAAGCCGACGGAGACCCACTTTTTTTTTTATAGACTAGTGGGCGGACGTGATGGTAAGTGTTACCGCCGCCCATGGACCCCTGCAACACCAGGGGATATGCGGCCGCGCCGCTGACCTTGCAAAATCCTATTCACAGCTCTCTTGAAGAACCCCATATCGTAGCTTAATGGGAAGACCTCTTGAGGCAATTCGTTCCACAGCCTACTTCCTATTCTATTTCTTTGTCATCACCAGAGAACCTAAACCTAGTCCAACTTTTAATTTACCACCATTTAAGTTATTTTCTGCAGCTAATTTAATTATTTGTTATTAAAAAAATATTGTTATTCTGTTAAATAAATCACTATAGTCTCAACATTTGAGAAACTGGGATCAACAATAAGGTATCTTTTCTCAAATAACGACATATATAATGTTAATGAAATGAAATTATAATAGAACCGCTACGGACCGCTGGGTAACCTAATATTCCGTCATAAACCACCCTTTGATGGCCTTCTGATAAAAAATAACTGACTCAATAAAACTGAACCCCACAAGAACATACGTTTTTCATTTAACATAACTTTTAATGGCGGATATATCTTGTAACAAGCACATTTTATATTTTATAGCGGGTAAATTAAAATTTTCTTGAGCTCTTGGCATACGAACATAACTAATAAAACTAAATATTTAACGTATTATGTAAAAAAAAAAAACCTGCCCGCGTTCAAATCCTATATGTTTTTATGTACCTACTTATTATATGTGAAAGCTATTGTACAAATTTCCTAAAAGAGATTCAACTACTTAGAAAGGAGTAAATAAAATTACCTTTTGCTAGTTCCAGACAAGGGAATCATCTATTTAATTGTCAATGATCCCATAACTTTGCTGAAAATTATGTCACCGTGTTGCAGCTCTTGGAACAACGCCATCTATCGCCAAACTTAATAAATTAAATGACGCACATTCTCAAGCAACTACACCGTTGTACAATACTTATACAGATATCTTTTACACCTCAAATGAAAGCTAAGTGGGAAATGTGGGATAGAAAGCTAATGTAATAGCAGCCCAAATAGACCTGCGGTCTGTGCTAGGGCTTGCTATTTAGTAAACGACATAATTGTTTATCAGCGGCCTCCGAGTAGAAATGAACTATAATTAGTAATAATTACTAAATTATTCGTAATAAACATTTATCATAAAACTTATTTCTTTATTTATGGCTTTGTCGTAGTCGGGTAAGGCAAGTAAGGTAATGAAGCTTAAGGCATTCATTACCCGCTAAGCGTTCACATTCAATATATAGATATTTCACTTTCAATATTGTGAGGGGAGAGTGCATGCTGCATTCCCACAGCGGCTGGGCGTACTCCACAGACCACGTTGCCCCTCTTTCACAAACACTACCACTTTCACTACCTTGAAATGTATTGCATTTTCTACTTTATCGTTGTGAACGCGATAGCTAAGCAATATAGCCGTACGCTAATCCACGAGAAAATCCATAGGTCAAATATAAATAAAAGATAATCAAATAGAAAGTCTGACCTTATATCCAGAGAGTAGCTACACTTTGACCAAGCTCACGACCGCCCGGTGCGCTCGTTACCGCCACGTGTTATTCCGAACCTAGTAGCGCTTCTTCTTGACTTTCTACTTGGTTTAGGGGTCCTTCGATATTAAACTAAAATGCAGCTTAAAGTAGATGTATTTGCGGTATACATCTACTTAAAGCTAACTAACTCCAGGGTCTAGGAGACCACCAAAATGTGAGCTTCACAATCGAAAACCGGCGACGGGACGGGTCGATCGCTAGACTGGCGGGTAAGTAAAATGTAGCGATATAAAAATTAATGGGAAGAAATTATTATATAATATCAGATGTAGGTACCTAATAAAATATAACACTACCGTACAAGTAAAAAAACACCAATGTTATTAGCGTGAACAATCATATTTCCCAATGTACGTACATACGTGTTTCAGTAGTGAGTGAGATATGTCAGAGCCCATTCCCATCCCATCCTAGCCCCCCTCATTTTCCCAATCCATTCCTTAATCTGCAAAGGTAGGCAGCTCATCCGGGGGCGTGCCAACGATTGTCATTCTGGACTGATGTTGGCAAGTATCGCGGATGTCTATGGACGACATTATCCACTTACCATCAGGTAGACTGTATGCTCGTCTGCCACCTTAATTTCTATAAAAAAATATTAGGGGAGAGTGGGGTAATTGCGCACACTTAAGGGAGAACTGAAATAAAACAAAACCAAATTAAGTTACAAAAGCTATTTATTGCTTAATGTTTACTTAAACTAATCAATCTTATGTTCTCATAGTCAACATAGATAAATTTTCAAAATCAAATCAAATTCTAATAAAAAAACAAAAACGTTGGTGTCCGGGATTACCCCACAGCTTGTGGGGTAATTACGGATGGTGCAGGGGGTAATCACGGACATAGTCTAATTGACACAGATGTCGCAGATAAATCCCCTTGATGTGCTTTCTCCACTCGTGCATTTTTCGTGGGCCCATAATTCACATTTGTAGCATATTATCCAATCTTCAGTGATTGGATCTACATACTTTTCATTACAAATCAGACAATAATATTCCTCATCATCCTTCTTAGCACCTTTATCGACTTTGTTTTTCGTGTGTGCTATGTGCCTATCTTCCTTCACATCATCTGCAAATGCTTTAAGATTCTTCACACCTTTCTTTCTTTTAGTGGTACTTACAGTCTTATCATTTTCTTTTATCTCTTCTTTTTTTTTCTTTTTTTTTTCTTTGTCTTCTAATACAACTTTCATGGGAGTACTGGTTATTATAACTGAATGTTTCTTCCTGGAACTTTGCTTGTTCTTGGGTTGTGGCACTTGGGGAACATTAACAACATCTTGAAGTGGAATTGATTTGTCAAACACAGGTAAAGGAGTTACTGATCTCTGGTGCACTTTTGATGTTGGTGCTATCTGAGCATCAGGTGTAGTTGCTCTTTGCACATTTGATGTCGACGCTATCTGCACATCAGGTATCGCTGCTCTTTGTACATTTGACGCCAATACAATCTGTGTATTAGGCGATGCCGCATCTAAGAACTGTTCGTCAAATTTAGTTGTATCTAATGGCCAAATACCAGCTGCCCGGAAGCCATTTGCTGCTTTCTCTATATTACTGATGCGATTGAAAGCTTTAGTAAAAAGTTCGACAACTTCATACTGGGTAATTCTTCGGCCTACATTTGAAGCCATGTATAACTCGCATTCTCTGTTATATGCAGTCTTAAGTGGTCCAAAATAAGTTAAGTCCAGTGGTTGCATACGATGTGAGGTATGCGGTGGAAGGGATAACAGTATTATTCCATTCTGGCGACAAAGCAGATAGCAAGCAAGGCTAACATGACTTTCATGATTATCTAAAATAAGTAGAATAGGTTCTTCAACAGTTGGTTTAGCATAGGAGATAAAATGATGTAACCAATCTACGAATAGGTTCTCGTTTATCCAACCCGAATCACTAACTGCTGCTATCATATCAGGATTGCCTCCACGTAATAGATGAGCATTCATTCGCTTCCTCTTGAAAATAAAAAAGGGAGGAATATACTTTCCGGAAGCACTGAATGCGCAAACAACTGTTGTTGTAGTGCCTCTTTCACCACTTGTTGCCATGCCGACTTGTTTCTGGCCTTTTGGAGCTAGAATCCTAGAATTTCTCTGGACATTAGAAATGCCGGTCTCGTCAATATTGTAAATGCGATTAGCATCAAACTGGTGTTTTGTTTGTAAGGCTTCCAAGTTTTTGAAGAACATTTTCACTTCCATTTCGTTAAAAGCTGTAATTCTATTAATAGAAGTGGACTCAGGTTTACGTAACGAAATGTTAGGATGTCTTTTTTTAAATCCGTAGAACCAGTCTTTTCCCGCCATTTGGGATGTTTTATCAAAATTGTTCTTTAATTTATTTACTTTAGCAAATTTGAAAGCTATTTTACGCACCATCTCTATAGTTAAGCCATAAAATAGTTTACTGCATATTAAAATGTGTGATTCTAATTCTTTTTCTTGTTCTTCAGAAAATATAGCCTTTCTTCCAGTTTTTGGGGTCTTTATAATTTCTTTCTTGAGATGGTCGTGTATAGTGCTTTTTGGGACAGAATAAGTAATAGCTGCTTTTCCTATTGAAAGTGTTTTGTTCTTGACATCCTGAATAGCTCTTTCTAAGTCTTCTAATTTGTATTTGGTCTCCGTCTTTCTTTGGTAATTTCGCGGCATCTGAAATATATTGGAGAATAGCATGTTTTATTTATAAATTAGTAAAGATGGCCACCGCAGCCAACTGCGGACCATAAATTATAAAAAAGATAATAATTATATTGTTTAAGGGTAATTACGGACGTTCGAGATTACCCCACTTAAATCGTTCGCCGTTACCCGACACACACACAAAGCAAAACTATATTCTTATTTAAGGTTAGAATCGCGTCATGCACGTGGCGAATACTTGAAAACATTGTTTAATTAGACGTTACTTCACAAAAAAAATACCGGACTTTTATGGTTTTGTCTTAAATATTGTACACTTAATCTATTTAACTCAAGAATAAGATGAAATTGTTGTAAAACAATTAAGTTAACTTACCTTGTACAGCGCGCGCGGCCTCCCTTTACCACTCACTATTCGGCACTACATTCAGGCTCGACTCGCGATTGCGTCAATCAAAATATCCACCATCCTTTTCTAACATAGCTAAATTGACGTGTCCGCCATTACCCGCCGTCCGTGATTCCCCCACCCTCCCCTATGGAAGCATAAATTGAAATAAACTAAAATTAGTGAACCAAATAATTTTGCATATTTATTGCACTGCTGCACTGGTTTGTTTTATGAATTACTCTTCTATTTTGACAATTCAGCAATCGGGAACGGATTTATTTGTGTAAATTTTGTAGATTTATTTATCTGTCCCTCCTCTAGTTCCGCAGTCGGGTAAAATGGACCTCATCAGTCGGAGACTTTTAAGAAGTTTTACGTTAGAAAAAACCCGTGTACCTATTGTAGAATTTGTTGAATTTCGGAAAAATTTCATTATATCTTCATTAATTACAGGTCTTTTAACATAGCTAATAAATAAACCTATTGTATGGACTTGGTCGACTTTTGTTTAGGTATTGATTCTAACACTAGCGATGTTGCCTCTGCTACCCAACAAAACTAGGACAAATCTGCCAAAATAAGCTTAGTGTCGTTGGCGATAAAGGCGTGCCGGGATTCGTGTGTGATAGACATTTGAAGCAGGGTTAATGATTGTCCGCAGTAACCCTGCAGTGGGCAGACCGGTCGACACTTATCTTAGGCTGCGGTCCTACCAGCGACGGGAAATACTAGCTATAGTATCCGACTATAGCTACAACTAAACTAAAACTTTATAACTATATAAACAAAATCATCAGGATCCTCTCCATATCAAAAACAAATGTCGCCAAAGAAGTAAATAAAGAACAGGTAATAAATCATAAATTATGAAGAATGCAAAAATTGTTATTACCCATAAGTTATACGCATACATACACACGCACACTGGCACGCACATTCATAGCACACGAGTCCGGCAAGTGTTACTGAGCGAGTACTTTTGGCTCTCTTATCGCTAGGCGTTAAAACTAGAACGTGGATCCGTTGGAAGGAGGAGGAAGGAGGCCGATGAACTATTATTTCTATCTCTCTTTGAATCGGAGTATTTGGCGAGAAAATAGTTCATCGCTCATCGTTTTTCGTTCTTGGTCTGACCTCAGCCTTAGTGAGGCCAGTCCGTCCGCCCGCCTACACGCAGATACGAGTCCACAAAAACGACTGCCCATTGACATATTGAATAGTTGCGATAGCAAAGAAAGATAGTGATTACATATACAGATAGGATATGCTATAAATTCACACGATAAAGTAAATAACGTAATACGTATCTACTGCATTTCCCACTTCAACTTGTTCCCCTAATGAGCATTCGTGTTTGGGTAGTGAGTGAGATATGCCGGAGGCCATTCCCATCCCATGCTATCCTATCCCTCCCCATTTTTCCAACACCTTCTCCAAATCAGATCCCACATCTCAAAAGGTAGGCGGCAAAAGGTGTTAGCGTTTGTCATTCTGGAGTGACGTTGGCATTTATGGTGCATGTCGCAGGGCGACAGGACCCACTTGCCACCAGGAGGACTGTATAGTTGTTTGCCGGCTTCTTACTATAAAAAATAAAGTAGTAATCTAATTATTATTCATAACACGTATCTGTCAACACAAACAAGCAGACATCAGAATTGAACATGTGACGTGTCCCTGTGACAGTTGGTTCTAAGGAATTATTTACGTATGCATGTAGCAGTCGGCAAAACAAGTAGACAAGAAAGGAGAGACTTGAACTAGGGAAATGTCAGAGGCAGGCGACCCACTCAACGACGCTCGCCTTCTGCAACGGATAGCAAAAACATTGCAACGTTTCCTTTTTAGAGAAATTCAGAGGAAAAGACGATGGATAAAAATGTATGAATGTCGTTCCAATATACCGACAAACAAACAATTAGTAACAATGTATTTATCTATACATATAAACCTATATATATATAGTATTGGCTAATATATATATATATATTGGCGCCCGCATACTCCCTCGTGTTGCAGGTGTCCATGGGCGGCGGTAACACTTACCATCACGCGGGACCGCTCGCACGTCAGACGGACCCTCATGACCCACGACACTACCAAACCCCATTTCCGGTAGCTTTATGGGGAATTTGTTTACCCTTCTATACTTCTGACAGGTTTTATTTAAATTTTAAACAGTATCAGAAGCCTGCGCTTTTATCGTCTACTGCTGGATACGGGCTTCCTCATGCTTTCCTCGTGTGTGGCCTTAAAACGTCACGCTGGTGAAGCGGGTCGCGTGAAGAGGGTCGCCAGAGTCCACTCTTTTAGAGATGGTGTAGTTCGTCAGTGGTATCACCCTTGTTAGCCCTTACTCGCGTTTACCTTACCCACGGAAAAATATTGGGAGATGCTTATTATATTCTAAAGCAGGCCAACACCGCATGCCATAGCCCATTCCCATCCCATTCTGTCCTATCCCTTTCGAATTTCCAAATCCTTTCTTCAAATCCATTCCTTCTTCTCCAAAGGTAGACAGCACACCCGGGGGCGTGCCAACATTTGTGATGCTGGACTGTTGACATATACCGCGAATGTCCATGGCCGACAGTATCCATTAACCACCAGGTGGATTGTATGCTCGTCTGCCGCCTTTTTCCTATAAAAAAACACGACCGTATAGGCAATAACGTTGCTAACATTTTTTTAATCGTTATAAATATTTTTGAAAGAGATCCTCATTTCGCTCTGTTTGAACTCTGTCCGGGATTGATGATTTTATAATTATACAATATCACATATTTTTTTTTACATTTTGTTAAATAGCAGCCCTACTAATCGTAAAACCAACGCACGCCACATATATCTCTAAGTATGTACAAGTAATAGAGATAGTATCCGTTAGATGGTGCCCGTGGGCACGCCCGCATGAAGATTAGCAAAAAAGTTAATGCGCTATTGGAACGGGCACCGACGAGATTCCTATCTGCGCCCGCGGCCTCGTATCGATCACCCACGGGTATCCGGATCGAGTCCCGTGTCTAGAATTACATTCCATTTCCTTAAGTTCGAAGAAAAATTGTATATATTTTAATAATTGGTTTTCTATCAGATATCGAAATACTCAACGATTTACATTTGTGAAATCTATACTAATATAATAAAGAGGTAAAATTGTGTGTTTGTAGGTATGTTGGAGGTAATCTCTGGAACTACTGAACCGATTTCAAAAATTCTTTCACATATAGGGAGCTACATTATCCGTGTCTAATATAGGCTATATAAACCTTATAAACCGAAGCGAAGCGAGGGCGGGTCGCTAGTTCAATGTAAATTGATTTCAAAATTCGTTATTAACATTACAAAAATGTACAATCGTATACATACGTCTTACAGTCTGACAGTATCCTATAAAATTTTTAATATAATATGTTGATTACGCAATATAAACATGGATAACATAATATTATGTAGTAATGTACACTTGGCGGATATAATGTACATTTTATTCATAACCAGCTTATGACAAAGTTCATATAAGCACTTTAATAAAGTTAAATGTGAATTGAGTTTCAACTAAATTAGGGATTTTTAAATTAGCACCAACTCCCGCAGAGTTGGGGAAGAATTGAAAAAAAAAGAAATGTAACGAAAATTAATCCCAATAGGGCCCACGTTGTGAATGATGGTCAGAGACAGTCGGGACATAATGAATTAAGTAGGTACACACACAACATACTTCAAACTTGCAATTAACCACAAACTTATACATATAACCACTGACACTACACATTGCTTAAACACACACACACACACACACACACACACACACACACACACACACACACTCCACACGTGGGTATTTCATTATAGTCATAGTTAATTTGTATTAATTGTTCTTTATAATATCAGTTCGTAGTTGGAGTAAAACTTAATAACTATTCTTTCCATAAATTGTAGCCGTGAACTTTGTAAATGATAAAGATTATTAGGAAAGACCAGGACACATCCTGCAATGGGTATAGGCTTATGACAAAAAGTGTGTAGTGAACCTAATATTGCATGGGAAAAATATAAAATGTAGTACATTTTGACAACGCAGATGGTATCGCAGATCATCCGCTTCTCTAAAGCCCGCCTAACATTTACGACCCCCATAAAAAACCCCCGAACACACCCGATTTTGTTACGACTCCGAAAAATATAAAAACAATATGGCCGCGTATGATCTAACCGAAATGCGGAGGTTGTAAAAATCGTCGTAAACGTAAAATTAAACGAAAGTGAGGGGTATATAAGGTATTATAATTGTAGTCATAAATTTTCAAAAATGAAAGACAAAATTCGCGAAAAATATAGTTAAGTATAATTACATTTATAATTAATTAAATTAATGATATTAGTAATACACGAACCGTTTGCCACTTCTGAATACAATAGCTTTTAGTACTCCCATAAAAAGATAAATGATGGGTTTAAGAATGAAGCCGGATATGCTTATTACTCCCCATTTTTCCAAACCTGTCTCCAAATTGTAATTTCCAATTGTGTCTGCTAAAAACACTGTGGCAAACCGTGTATTTTATAAAATAGTTAAGATTAAGATTGTGGTTAAGAACTATATGCACCTTATGTATATGTTTATTGTGTCGTGTGGTGACGACCAGCTTTTGAATAGTAACACCTTGGGTCTTCCCTTGAGTGTCATAAAATGTGACTAAGGGGTAACAAAGCCGCTACCAGAAGCCGCGAGGAACTACACCACCTCTAAAGGAGTGGCCTCGTCAACCCGCTGGGCCAGCGTGGCGTTTTGAGGTCCTACATCCCTCGTGACAAACAGTGGGCGCGAAAAAAATTCCCAAATGTACCATTTTTTCTAAGGTGGACAGTAGACTATTTTCATGTTACAATACGGAAAATCCTATATTTCCCCGACTCTCCCCTGAGGGCTCCACGCCCTCATGGCAAATGTCAGTATAGTTACATGTTATCAGAAGTTAACTGTCTGTTTCCTATTCCAGTAAAGGGTTTTCTCCTAACAAACTTTACCTATTACGTTCCGCGTTGTCTTAAAAGGTTAGTTGTCTATCGTGTCCAGTAACAGCAGTCGTTTAAAGGTCGCTAGGCGGACTTACGCCATGATTACACTTCAGAAAATTTTAGAAAATTCTAGTATTAATATATACACATCTATACTAATATAATAAAGAGGTAAAATTGTGTGTTTGTTTGTATGTTGGGGGTAATCTCTGGAACTACTGAACCGATTTCAAAAATTCTTTCACAAATAGGAAGCTACATTATCCGTGTCTAATATAGGCCATATTTTATTTTGAAATTTTGAAAAAAATTCTGACAAAAATGTACTTATAAACCGAAGCGTAGCGAGGGCGGGTCGCTAGTCTCAAATAAAGCAGGTTGCTGTGTTGGAAAATTCTACGGAAAATATATAGGTATAATACAAACTTCCAAAAAGGATGATAGATGTATGGGTATTTTTATTATTATCGCCAATTTTTGATATATTTAGTTCGCTGCCAATACTAATGGCCTGTGAATAACTTAGCAATGTTTGCATTTTTGAAAGACTAAATATGGGTGCATTTTTCGTAGATAAATTCATATCAGCGTAACGACTTTTTGGGAGACACTGCACATGTGGTAAGTTAGGTTAATAACTTTAAAAAGCTTATGACATGACATGACATGTTTAGTTTTGTTAATAATGTTAATATATGAATGTGAGTATACATAATATTAAATACGTTGATGTGAATTGAATACCTATGTCCTATGGTAAAAGTATATGGCCTATGGCCTATGGTGGCCACGTATACTTAGATTCAGTTTCTGCCTGCGTACATGATAGTAACGGATAAACAAACAAAAGATAATACCCGAAAGAGTATTGTTACAATAGTACTCGTACTATGTGTTAGTATTATAAATCACGTTACATTCTCCCCTCATAACTCCTTGTTCGCAGTGCAGTTTGTAGCGAGGCACGTGCATACAACGCGATGACGTCACAGAACAAATAGGAACGAATGGTGACAGTAAATCCCACTCGGTTCCAAACGTGCCTTTTTATGGCACCCTAGTACCGTCGGTGATAAAAGTGAAAATGACCTATTAGCCCAGTTGTTAGTGGGTTCGATTTCCGGTCGGACATTCACTTAAAGAGAAATGTTTCTTCTGGTCTGGATGGTGTATCCGTCATTGTATGTGTTTCTGGACCCACGACACAGAGAATCCTAGTGTGAAGTACCATTATTATATACATATTTCTATTAAAGCCAGGTGGCACTAATTATATATTTATTTGTTATTCAATTATTAGAGATGAAAACAAACTCACATTAAAAATAATTATTGGGGCGAGTGTGCACGCTGCAATCCAACAGCCGCAGTATGCATTTGACTGGCCACGATGCCCCTCTCACAGAATTTCAAGTCACCTTGAAATGTACTGCATTTCCCACTCTATCTCATTTCCCTAATGTACGTACGTGTTTCTGTAGTGAGTAAGATATGCCAGAGCCCATTCCCATCCCATCCCATTCTATACCTCCCCATTTTTACAACCCTTTCTCCAACTCAATTCCCACATCTCAAAAGGTAGGCAGCGCATCCGGGGGCGTGTTAACGTTTGGAATTCTGGACTGAGTTGTCATGTACCGCGGATGTCCATGGGCGACAGTATCCACTTTCCACCAGATGGACTGTGTGCTCGTCTGCCGCCTTCTTACTGTAAAAATATATATAACGATTTGTTTAACAAATCAAATTTTATACACAATAATTTTACAAAAATTGATTATTTATTTAAGTGTAAGTGAAACAACATTATCGAAAATAATAAAGAAATTGGAATAAATAAAATTTACTAATATAATAAATAGCTGTTAAAGATTTTTATGCCCGACTGTACCAGCGAAATAGGCGAACTACGAGCGACTGCGGAAATGTCGCCAGTGGACTTAACCATTCCACAGCACTACCGACATCAACATGGAGCCAACGTGGGCGTACTACAATCAATATTAATTGCTAAACTAACCTAACTACAGACGTCTGAGCCAGAAGGACCCGGAGCTTAATCAAACAATTAGAATTTAGACAGTACTGGAACTTTAGGATGTGGTACTATGTTCATTTTTGAGATTTTGATGTTTTCCAGGCTTATTTGGAAGTATACCACTACCCAGCGCTCGTGACGTCAGTTGGGTATAGTTTAAAGATCAAACAAAAATAAACCTACATTGGAAAATATAACGCTTACACAGAGCTTATGACGTCACTGACCGATCGAGCGTTATACTTCAAAATATAGAAGTAAATAAACCAACTCTTTAAAAGTGTACCGTGTAACATACAGATCTGTAATCGGGTATAATTACAAATTCAATACTCTACCTACACAAATGCATTTAAAATTGTACCCGACGAATGTAGCGCACTAGATTTCTGTCCTTCCCTCCATTTTACTCCATTTACGATGAGACTATGTCCATGACCATGTTCACTGCTCGATATAGGCCTTCTCATGCACAATGTCTTACACATGAAGGATGTATGGCATTCTAACGCTACCCTAGCTAAGAGGGTTTGCGAGTTCACTCTTTTAGAACTGGTGTAGTTTCACAGGATTTTACGACACCCACGAGAAAGGAGGGGTTTGGTGTTATTCTAAACCCGGCCCTCACTACACGGCTAAGATTGTATGTATAAACATCGAATGTAGACTCGTGCACATAACTGATGTCGCCGTGTATCGCTAATGTCCATGGGCGACAGTAGCTTACCATCAGGTGGACTGTTTTCCAGTCTTTCTTTAAAAAAATACAGCAATTTCACATCATCGTCACGTTTCACGGATGAAACTTTCACAACAAGACCAGATGCATTTTATCACAGAAGTAGTTAAGAACAATTAAACCGACAGACAAACCGTTCACCGACAGATTGGCATCGTCACGAGTTACTTATATTATTGCCAGTATCATGATAATATTCCTTTGTCTATTGTTGGCACACTAAGGATTTGATCAGTACAAAACTAATGGACGGGAAATGCAGCTCTGTTCCCAGCAGTTCCGCGGAACAGTTCCGTAACGGTACTAGTGAGAAATATACCCAACCAATGAGAATGTAGCAACCTCTGTAGATCATAGGTATTTACCAATAAAAATCTTTAAGCTGTAGAATTTAAAACATTCTGTCACTGTCAATAAATGTTTTTATGACTCCACAGACATTCTTTGCAAATTGGTATATGTTTTATATTGTACATGGGGTCTGAACGCATAAAATTAAAGGCTTTTGTTCACCTTTTATTCCTACTAGACGTTTGGACACGTGTTACACCAGCCGTGGTCACGACTCACGAGTTTAAGCGCTCAGACTCGATGTACAATATAAAATATTTTTTTTATTATAAAGGCTAGAATCTAGAATATAAAGGAGAAGAAAGATTTAGGGTTTTACGAACGCTATACAAGGACATAGTGTGTATGTAACAAGTATATACGTCAAAGTTCTTTATCTGGATTTTTTAAAGTTTACACCGTCATAATTTTGAACTACTGAACCGATTGTGTTCATTTTCGAACTTAACCTAAATATAGATCCGAATTATTTTTCAACTAAATTTCATTTCAGTCGTTTCATTTAAATAGCGAAATATTTCCGAAAATCTTTAAAATGTTTCTAAAATCAAAATAAGAAAAATAACTTAATAGTTTATAACTTTCAAAACCGTAAAGTTGTAATAATATGTGATCAACATTTATTACGTGATCCGTGAATACACATATCCGGTTGGGGTGGAATTGGAAGTAAAGGATACAATGAAATAACGTCCTTCTTTATCCTATTATACTCTACACGTAAGGGATTGAATAAGAAGTTGCATTCTGTAATCAAACTCAAAACTGACCCTACTATGCTTTTTATATATAATTTGTCTCTTGTACATATTAATAATTAATATATGTAAAGAATTAAATAGTAGTAATTTAATAGTTTTTTCAATTGTTATTTTTTATTACTGACGCCATTAGCCCAAACCACGCTTGATAAGTCAAATAAATAAAAGAATAAACTGACAAGGTCCGTCCTTACATTTTATATTAATTGTAAGTACAGATAAGTATCACACAGAGGGCAGCTGAATCGCTGGCGCAAGGGTTTATCATTGGAAATGCAGGGGATACGGAACGCATTGTCTAGCCCCTGATCTCGAGCTCAGGCAACGCCTGGAGCTAGTGCTGGAATGAGAATGATTTAAAGTCACCGATATAGCACATAGGATCAACCTGCCCAGTCACACAATTTTGTTATCTTTATCTTTATAAATTATCATTAAATGAAAGGTATTTATTTGTAAATGTTAAATAATTAGTGTATGTATGTAAAAATAATCGAAATGTATTTGCCAGGTTGCTGGCGTGCTTCACGATCCGCGATTTTGTGATCTTCTACTGGCACTCACGAAACGATTTTAGTAGGACACACACATATACATATTTATGAAATATGAAAGATGCATATTTATTAAAAATTAGCGACAGGCCCTCGCTTCGCTTCGGTTTATAAGGTTTTTATACACTATATTAGACACGGATAATGTAGCTTCCTATTTGTGAGAGAATTTTTGAAATCGCTTCAGTAGTTCCAGAGATTACCCCCAACATACCTACAAACACACAATTTTACCTCTTTATTATATTAGTATAGAAGTATAGATAAAAGAGAAATTGAATTTGTATCACGATAGAACATTTATTGTTGAGAGGAACTGGCTCCCAATCATACGGTTTTTTTGTAGTTTGAGAATCAGGGGTCATAACAAATGTAAATGTATTTATTCAATTCTTATATTATAACATTTTATTTATGTTGTATGTTTAATTCAAATAAGCAATTTGAATTTAAACCATCATACTTTTAACTATCATGTCATCGTTAGATCATCATCATTTGCCTGGTATGTTTTTAATACTACCTACTTCCACATAAGCGAACCCGCGAACAACAGCTAGGTTTGAGCACTATGAAAGCGGTAGGTTAGCTACCGGGTACAGGCGAGAAAACAATACAGCGTGAGTGGCTCCCATTGAGGTCAAGACTGTCTTTAGAATTTTGTGAAAATCTGTACCTACCAAATGCTGCAGTAACATTAGACAGTTTCTTCGAGTATACCCTGTAATATTTACATAGAAAGTGTAGCGATAGTTTGTGTTCCTGTACAAATTGGTC
This sequence comes from Sesia bembeciformis, assembly GCA_943735995.1. Lineage (NCBI taxonomy): Eukaryota > Metazoa > Arthropoda > Insecta > Lepidoptera > Sesiidae > Sesia > Sesia bembeciformis. Next base: position 15,228,982 of record OX031042.1, on the reverse strand, counting down.
GTCTAGATTCGCCCCGTTACTATCTAAGTTTAATTTTAATTTTCCATCTACATTCCAAGTAAATACGTGCCTTTTAATACAACGGCATCGAGCACGAACCTGGACCACCGTTCATTGGTGCGTGATCGTCTAGATTCGTCTCGTTACGATCTAAGTTTAATTTTAATATTCCATTTACATTCCAGTAAATGCATGCAATTTAATACAAAGGCATTGAGCACGAACCTGGACCACCGTTTACCGCTCAACAGAAATGTAAGATAGTAAAGTATGTTTTATCCCAAACTAACACCGACAACCCCAATGGGGGTGGGTGGTCTGTGTAAACAAAGAATATTGATGCGTTTACTGACAGTCTTCCTAAATTGAAAAAATCCTTTTAAATGGCAGGCAGTTGCTTTTTTGTTGTATTTTTATTGGTTATATAGATAAAGTACTTTAGATCAAATTGTTTTTACTTGAATAGAAAAATGTGAAAAATAACTATTTATTTAGCTTTCATCATTATGTTCTGTATTTGTCTATAAGTGAGGTGACACTTAGCTATATTAGAATGCTTACCCATGCAATGACCGATTTGTATGAGAAATTGGATTTTTTTTTGTTATAAAAATATTTATTATGTTAGTCGAAATATTGACCAATATAATCTACATACCTACTTTCACCACCTCACGGGCAGTTGATTGAAGCCACTATCGCCTTTAATTCTTATTTATTAACCTTGGTCGTCGGTCGTACGTGGGGCTCATCCTAAGATAGAAATTTCCAGAATGGAAGCGTTCAAACCATCGATGCACGGTGCGATTGTTTGTGGTGTTTGACCCATATACACCTTTGATATTGTGAGCTGTCTGACTTACGTTGGTGCCGCGACGAAACTCATATTCATAAATAGCACGAATTTTCAATTTATCCATTATATTTTCAAGACAATCACATGAACAAAATTTACGTACAGAAAAACAAATGAAATACTGATTTTGAAATAAGAACATCGTAGCTATCAGATGCATCTAAGTTTATTTTGAAATTCGAATTAGAACAGAAGATATCGATACTCAAAGTGGCCAGTAATAAAATCGGTGATTTCATAGGTAAGCACCTAATACATCCCTGTATTATATTATTTTATACCAGTTTTTTTATAGAAAAAAAAGGCGGCAGACGAGCGTATGCTCGTATCTACAGTATCCACTCATCACCAGGTGGACTATATAATCCATAGACATCCGCGATACATGCCAACAAGAGTACAGAATAACAAACGTTGGCACTCTCCCGGATGCGCTGCCTACCATTGCAATTTTTTTTTTTTATGTACGAAGGCGGCAGACGAACATACAGTCCACCTGATGGTAAGTGGATACTGTCGCCCATAGACATCCGCGATACATGCCAACATTAGTCCAAAATGACAAATGTTGGCACGCCCCCGGATGCGCTGCCTACCTTTGGAGATATAGGAATGGATTTGGAGAAAGGGTTAGGAAAATGGGGAGGGATGGGAATGGGCTCTGGCATATCTCACTCACTACCGAAACACGTACGTACATTGGGGAAATACGATAAAGTGGGAAATGCAGTACATTTCAAGGTAGTCTTCTATGAGAGAAGGGTAACGTGGCCAGTCGAGCGCGCCCAGCGGCTGTTGGATTGCAGCGTGCACTCTCCCCCATGAATTAAGGAATGGATTCATGTATTTATTTTTTATCACAAAGCAAGATATCAATATATCAAAGAACAATTTAATATATTATAGTGTTAAATGTAATTGACATCTCAATAATGCTACGACAGCGCGATTGACATTTTAGCAATAAATCTAATTGTAAATAAGCTAGCGGTTAAAAGTAAAAGAAAAGAAAAGAAAGAAAAGATGAGTGAGAACAAAACAAAATGAGACCTAATTAATGACGCTCTGTAATCAGATTGAGTTTGACTTAGTTCTTGAAAGTCATCAAACCGTCTGCGAATAAGTCCAGTAATAAATGAGGAAAATAAGGATAACGATCGGAAAATAAATAAGGATTGGGGGGAAGGCTTGGGAGAATGGGGAGGGATAGGATAGGATGAGAATGGGCTCTGGCATATCTCGCTCACTACCGGCACACGTACGTACATTGAGGAAATACGATAAAGTAGTAAATGCAGTACATTTCAAGGTAGTTTTCAACATGGCCAGTCGAGTGCGCTCAGCGGCTGTAGGAATGCAGTGTGCACTCTGCCCCTACAAACGACTTCGATGGAGATGCCCCGGATGCGCTGCCTACCTTTGTTCATGAAAGAATGGATTTGGAAAAACGGTTGGGAAAATGTGGAGGGATAGGATGGGAATGGGCTCTGGCACATCTCACTCACTACCGAAACAAGTACGTACATTAGGGAAATAAAATATAGTGAGAATTGCATTACATTTCAAGGTAGTATTCTGTGAGAGAGGGGTAACGAGGTCAGTCGAGTGCGTCCAGCGGCTGTTGGATTGACCCAGCAGTGGGACTTATAGGCCGTAATTGTTTGATTTTATTAATATTGTTAAATAAATAACGTACCCTGATTAACGGTATATTTTACATACTCGCTTTTTTATAATTGCTGCGTGCAAATTCTGTTTAATTATTATAATTGATGTTGATGAGCGTTTTAATTGCATAAATATGCTAATATTATTACTTCCTTAGTAGAAAGCATTGACCAAATGAGCATAAGCATGATTACAAACATTTTTGCGTTCATAGACGAGCTGTTACGGTATTTTTTGGGAGTGATCGTGCAAGCTGTTTTCCCACAGCTGCTGGGCGCACTCGACTAGCCACGTGACCACGCACTCACAGAACATTACCGTAAAATCTAATGCATTTCCCATTATATCTTGTCCCTTTAAGTACGTACATGGTAATAAGTGAGATATATCAGAACCCGATCTCATCACATCCTATCGCTCTCCATTTTTTCCAACCCTCTCTCCGAATCCATTCATAAATCTCCAAAGGAAGGGTATTTTAGTGCATCTGGGGGCGAGCCAACGTTTGTCATTCTGGACTGATATCGCGTATATCGTGGATGTCTATGGGACACTTCAGCATGCTGATTCTACGAGCAATGTCAGTAACTTTAATTCTTTGGCGAATCTCTTCGTTTCTGATCTTATCCCGTAAAGATACTCCGAGCATAGCTCTCTCCAAAGCTCGTTGAGCGACCTTGAACTTATAGATCAGGCCCTTAAAAAAGGAAAATTAGAAGTAATGAATATAGAAATATACAAACAAGCACATTGCAAATACTTGTAAAAATATTTCGTCTTCTTTGCAAATACTTGTACAAATATTTCGACTTCTATGCAAATACTTGTACAAATATTTCGTCTTTGCACAAGTATTTGCCATCACTGCGTTGGTTTTTTAGCGTCGTCAAAGAGCGCAACCCCACACACTTGTAGAGCCAGTTTATTGTTTGACGTTATCCAGAATGGACTACTATTTTATTTCTATGTATGAAATCAATGAAAATTGATCCGCAAATATTTGAGCTGATCTTTGCTAAGAGACATTTGTAGAAAATATATGTACTCGTACATATCTGTACACATGTCTGGGACCGGCCTACTAGTAAGACTTCCGTGTTATTATGAATTTTTTTAAAAAAATAATAATGTACATATTAAACAAAAGACTGGGCGATAACGCGGTCTTGCATTACAAAATAATTACATTATTTGCTGACTAAATTACAATATGTGCATACAACTTAACTGATTTTACATTTAAATTGTTATTTGAAATGCGGCGCTGTTGTAACTTTAACCTTTGTTATCTGAGCAAAGGGACAGCATTGTCGGTATAACAACTTGTGGACTGGTTAAAATTTTCCAACCTAAAATTTCGTTCAAGATTATGTTTATATATAAACTTGCTCTAATATCTGATTTATAAGATAAAATAACAAAAAAATATGATTTTGAAAGACTAAAGTCTTAATACTTTTTTTTTCATATACGGTAATGGTGCAATTTGCACATTCTACCAGTGTCAAGTTATCTACGTAATTAACAAATTCCAAATTTAAAACGTACCCTGTCAATGTCCAGTCCCGTCGAAGTAAGTGAAGAGTCGCTCAATACAGGTTTACTGTATTGATATTACAGGATACTAGGTTTACTGAGAACAGAAGAGAACTCTTTGGAAGCACACGAAAATCGCAGTTTTATATTTTATTGATTATCCACAAACATTACGCACAAATAAAACACTTTGAAGTTTAATAAATTATCACTTTTAAACCACAAAACGCACAGATACACAATTTTTACAATAAATCAAACTATAACTCAACTTCACTTCTCGAGTTCACGCCAGAAATAAAGTCAATAAAGCCGGCTAAGGAATAACAAAGCCGCTGCCACAAGCCTTGAGGAATCTAAACCGCATCTAAAAGAGTGGACTCGCCAACTCGCTTGGCCAACATGGCGTTTTAAGACCACATAATGCATATTGTCTTGTGTCCAAGCCCAAGTCCAGCAGTGGATGCTAAAAGGACTGGGTACCGTTAAATAGGTATACCTATTTATTTATTTACTCTTTTTGCATTATGTTTAAGGACTGTAGAAGAAGTGTAAAAATTTAATATCATTGCTATCTGTCCCCGGTAACTTCTCCAGAAAAAAGTAAGTATAATGAAGAAAAATTTAAAAAAGTTCGTTTCTGTTGTTTTGTATAGTGGTGCGAGCGTTTTGAATTTAAATCGCGGGATATGATAATTTTGACCCGCGACCGCACTCGCATTATTGTGTAAGTTACTAGAAGCGATGGGTGTGAGAAAACAACTTTTGAAAAAAATATTTTTTTTTTACCTTTACCTTGGGCGCGTGGTGATGACCGGCTTTAGAAAAGCACCACCGCATCTCGTCCCGTGAGAGTCATAAAAGGCGACTAAGAGATAACGAAGCTGCCACCACAAGCCCCGAGGAACTACACCACCTCTAGAAGAGTGCATTCGCCAACCTGCATGGCCGGCGAGGCTTTTTACGGCCATGCATTCCTCATGCGAAATGTGCATTAGGGGGCCCATATCCAGCTGTAGACGATAAATGATTACGGTACCTTCACCAAAACCTTCATAAATCCTATTAATTGGCAACATCCCCTATAGTATTTTAGACCAGTCCATAAATGTGAATGGACTACTCATTAACCCCGATTGAGCTTCCTATCATCCGCTGCTGGACCACATGATGGTAAGTGGTCAGTACCGTTCATTTGTTCCGTAAAAGGCCTGCGTTAACGGTAACACGTAACAGCGTCGCCAGTTTAATTATGTATTTGGCGCTCAGTCCTGGAGATTGTCTGGCACACGCCACCGTCTGCTCGTTTCGGATGGTAGGTGTCTAATGTCCTTTGAAGCGGGAGTTCGCACTGCCAACTATAATCTTATGGTGAAATTTGATGAGGAAATATAACAGTGTTACCAACACAATGATACCTGATTACTGTACGATGTTAAAAACTTGTTTTATTTCTCTCGCTGTCGTTGTTGTTCTGTGATCATTGTCATAGTAGATAGATTGAAGATATCTTCAGATACATTTCCTAATTACCATTAACCTTTTGGATACCGTGTAATACACAATTTCCCCTCCCCATTTACCTCACTAGGCGCGTATCGTTCTTTCACCGCTCTGGACTGCAACACTCCGCTTAACAGACGGTTTGGGTGTTGGTAGTAGAAATACACGGTACTTAATTCTTCTTATATCGATCTTTTTTTCTCTAGAACAGTAGACACGTTCATGTATTCTTTTTCACTTTTTGTATCTAATGCAATCATTTATTTGCAAGAACGTATGTTGCACAATTTTTTTTCGGGTTACATTGTGATCTGCCTCAACAGGCGCGCAAAGAATAATTTACATCTTAATACCAATTAATACTAAACACTAAACCCAGTTATTAAAATTGCTAAATGAAAATGTTTATGATTATTAATATAAAATAACAATTCTCAATCAGCCATTTGAAAGGATTCTTCTTAAACATAGTTAAGTTAGAACCTTTTTCAATGTCAGGTAATTTATTGTAGATGGGAACTGCTATACAAAAAACATTCTTTTTCATTATTTCTATTCGTTGTTTAGGAATATGAATGAATGAATATATATAAGTAATTATATATATATAAGTTTGTTTGGGAATATACCTATATATTCAGATCCGATTTAGTATATAAAATGTATACAAAACGCGAAAGTTTTAAAAGTTATATTGATACTGGATATTATGCATTGGACATTTTGGTTTCAATTGCTTGGAAAAAAGCTATAGATTTCTAATTCAACACGTGTGTGTTTATGAATATTTAAAACGCCTAGCAAATGTAGAGTCATGTTACCATTTCAACATGCCATAAACATGCACACAACACGGCAACTATAAAGTACACTCAGACACGCACCACACATACATAAAGAGTAGTAGAGACTAGTGTTGTAAAATCGAGCGTTGAGCGCTAGACTTTAGAGCGCTGAGTGAGCACACATGAACTTTTGAAACCCTATCGTTGAAGGCTAGAGAACGTTATAGTTAAAATGTTTAATGGTCTTAAACCCTTGCAATTAAAGGCTCAACTCTAAAACGGTTAAGGTTAAATTACAATAGGACTAACTTAGCGCTTCAGGCGCTAGTGCTAAAGCGTTCAGCGCTCGTTTTGACAACACTAGTAGAGACGTATAAATTAGTTATTCACGTCAATCTAATTATGCTACAACATTAGCAACGTTAAGACTATCTTCCGGCCGACAGAAATGAATGCTCCCATTGCACGGCGCGGCGCAGACGCATACATAATTAATTGATTAGTTAATTATTAATTTCTAAGTCAAAAATGTGTTCTTAATTAGAGTACCTGTTTTGTGATTCAGTTTAATTTGACTATAACAAAGTATGCTTTAAAATATTGCTCAAAACATACCTATGTAAATAAAAATTAAATGATGTTCGTTGGTAAGCACATCACTTGAGAACGGCTGGACCGAATGGCTAGTTTTTTAAAAAATGTTCGTAACAGTCCGAATAAATTTTTTAAGAAAATAAAAATTGGAAAAGTTGCCCGGAAAATTCGGGAAAAACTGAAAGTGCTTTTTTCTATGGGATTTATGTATGAACTTATTGAAATTATTGTATTATTGAAATTTGGACAGGACCACGTGTGTCGGTCAGCTGGATAACAATAAATATTTAATAACTGGTTACGTTTACTTTGATGCATTGTTTTATTGGTACTTTTATTCCGATATATTAAATAGTTCCTCAAACGTTCAAATAATAAACTACGTGAAGTCGCTATCGACAGCTAGCTATTAATATAATTAATAATTAATTAAAATGAAATAAAAATACCCGTAAATTAATGTGGAGACCGTGTACTACCGCTAGCGGTAACGTCCATAGAAAAGCAGTTGACATACCTCAGATATTAATTCGAATAAATAGAAACTCGTGTTATGTACATATGTAGTACCTACATACTCTTTATACTTAATACTTACACTTTTCACACTTTCATAGTTATTGAGAAAGCGAAAAGTGTACTTTTCGCTAAAGATCCTATCAGCAGTTAAACCACAATAAAATCAGTCTAGTAGGTAGCGTATTAGCGCGAATAAACATACAGTCACAACGAGCCATTTGATGGCTCTACCATTAATTTTGTACTGGCAACCGGCAACAGCTGTCCGGCTTAATTACCGCCACTGTGAATAAACTCAACATTTGTATTGCAAATGTACATTTTGATGTCCACACAGCGGCAATAACATTTTGCCCGAGTTTAGACTTGTTTAGCTCCTTTTAAAGTAGATTTAGCCGTTTCGAAAGTTCGTGTAAAATGTAGATTGTTAATAACATGTTTATGAATAACTTTTAAAAAATTATGTCTACGATAAATGAAGTGCACGCTGCATTTCCGCAGCCGCTGGGCGCACTCGTTGGCCACGTTACAGGGGTAAAGAAGGGGTCTCAAAGAAGACTACCTGAAAGCATTTCCTATTTTATCGTACTACCCCAGTGTACGTACGTATATCGGTAGTGAGTTAGATATGCCAGAGCCCATTCCCATCCCATCCTATCCCTCCCCATTTTCCCACCCTTTCTTAATCCACTCTTTAATCTGCAAAGGTAGGCAGCGCATCCAGGTAGAATCACGTGCGCACGATTGTCATTCTGACCTGATGTTGGCATGTATTGTGGATGTCTATGCACGATCCAGTATCCAACTTACCATCATCCAGTGGACGATCCAGTGGACTGTATGCTCGTCTGCCGCCTTTTTTCTTTAAGAAAATAAAGGAAATCTGATAGTAGCGCCAGTCGGGAGTCTTCGTTATTTTCCGCAAGGTTTTACAAAAAAGTGTAAAATCTATACAAAATATGTCAAAATATTTTTTTCTTTTTTTAAATTACAAGCCCCATCCATATACATACATATACTAACATTTACACATACTGTTTGTATGTACGAGTAGGTATAAACGTCGAAGTTGATCCAGGGACTTTTTCAAATGTTTACACCGTTGTAATTTTGGAAGTACTAAACACAGACGTGCTCATCTTTGAAATTAACCGAGAAAAGAGTTTGGGTCTAGTACTTGGAGTATTTAAATCATTTTTCTGTCATTTAAAGTTTTATATCGATTCGATTTTCTTTTGTGCTTATATGGTTATTCTGAGGAAACAGTGTGTGTGTAGCATATAACGAATATTGTATACTGTATACTTTGTATACAGTATATCCTGTATTTATAGTGTGTACTAGCTGTGCCCGCGACTTCGTACGCGTAGACTTTTAGTTTTTAAACTATAAATTAGAATATATTTTCGTCCCGTAAGCCGATTTCGATGAAACAAAGCCTATTCGAAGCGCCAAGTTAAGCTTAATTAACCTGTGGAAACCCCATGAAAATCCGTTCAGTAGATAGATAGATGTTTTATTTGACACACACAAGTTCGCGTAACATGATTATTTTTTCCTCTAAAAGTCATTAAAACACATATTAGCAAACAAAAATAAATTAAATTTTTGGAGTTTTGGAGATTAGCGTATTCAAACAGACAGACAGACAAAAAATTTCAAAATCATCTTTTTGAATTCTGATACTCTTCCTCCATTGCCCCCAATCAGTTATTGGTAAATATATTCAATGTACAGACATTTTTACTATATGTATAGACTGTCTGAATAAACTGACTTTTAAAGAAATTACACTACCTATCTTGATACGTCACAGTCCGAAGAGTTACCAAGACAGTTACTTTGATATGACAAGTTATTATCAGATGGACTTCTCGTCTTTCAACTGCTACCAAAAATACACCAACATCAAAGCCCGACTAGTCGACAGACCGGTCTGCGCAGGAGTTTTACATTCCCACTGCCTTATCAGACTTGATCAAATGTCTGTGTTGACATTTCAATATGGTAATTCTTGATCGGCATTTGCCTTAACTTTCGCCATCTTACAAATTTTATGGACCTTGATTATTTTTTTATTAGGCATTTGGCTATCAGATATAAATATAAAAGCGGGCGATATTGAAATAACTGTTGACTTAAGTAGATGACCTAGTTATTTTGTAAACTAACTTGAGACCTAGAAACGTACACAGTTAGATATATAGGTATTAGGTTTAAGTGTCTTATTGGTGACTATTTTTTTAACCTGTGTTTTTATTTTAGACCTGTGACCAAATAGGAACATATCATTATTATTAGTAATACAAATACCCTTTCAGGATCTACTGCTAGATATGGGCCGACTCATGCGCATTGTCCTGTGTATGAGGGATGTATGGCCTTAAAACGCCACGTTGGCCATGCCAGGTTGGCGAGTCCATTCTTTTAAAGGTGGTGTAGTTCCTCGGGGCCTGTGGTAGCCGCTCTGTTATCTATGTTGCTTATCTTTTCGTTATTATATTAGCACTGGATTGAAATTGCTGGTTACTTCTTACTTCCAGCGGCACTACAACGCTTTGTGGGTCTTGGACTCCTCCACTATATTCCTTCAATTCGTTCATTCGTTGCGTCACTTTTTCAAATTGCATGCTTTCCCATCACTTTCAAATCTTCAACGCTATTGGCCCGGCTGTTCCTTTTTTCCCATTTTTCTAACCCGTTCTCCAAATCCATTCCTATATCTCCAAAGGTAGGCAGCGCATCCGGGGGCGTGCCAACGTTTGTCATTTTGGACTAATGCTGGCATGTATCGCGGATGTCTACTTACCATCAAATGGACTGTATGTTCGTCTGCCGCTTTCGTCCATAAAAAAAAAACGGATCATATTCAGATACTGTAGTATCTGTAATACTTGTAGTATCTGACTATCGTTTCAATTTGAATCAGTGCCTCCATCTCGTGATTTATTCTTCTACGATAGTTTCTTTCACCGGGCCTAAAAGAAAGTAATGAAAATTTAATTTTTATTAGTACAAAAGTAATAGACACATCTTTGAACATATCTGAAAATTTCGATTAGACGCACTCTTTATATTTGTTAAGTTTCGTATATAATGCGTTCCGGTACATTCATAGAGATAGACAGTATACCGACGTTTCCTTTGATACCATGCAGTGATTACCCAACTCATGACGGCGTTCCCATCCGGTTCGGAAGTCACTAATCATTCCGGCTACAACTTTGTCAACGTGACCGCGTATACAAAGATCTAGTCATAACTAACGATTGCTTAAATAGGTTGACTGTGACACAGTTCCACGAAAAGTTACTTTGAATTTGATACTGGTCATGTTAAAAACTTTCATTGACAGTGTCTTAGAAGTCTTTGCTGATAATTTTAATTTTTAACCATCTTCTTGTAGTTTTTGTAGCTTCACTCCTGTCGAAAGATTTTTCTATATATTTTTTTAATAACAGGTAGTCGGTAAAGACCGCGGCCTTTTTGAACGTATGACTTTAGCGTGCTATATTTCTGGCAACACTGATCACTGACGGGGAAGTGATATACCGTTTGACAGCTGACTTTTTTGTAACGGTGGCAAAATTACAAGTTAAAAACATTACCTTTTCATATTTTTTAATAATTTTAAAATGGAAGTTAATAAAGAGAAAATTAGATGTGTTTTACAATGAATGCTTTTAGTGCTGGAAAAGAGATTTGTGGTGTTTACGGAGAAGATGCTTTATCTAAAAATACTGCAAAAAAAAATGGTTCAGGCGAGTCAAGTCTGGTAATTTCGATGTGAATGATGTTGCTCGCTGTGGTCCTCTTATTAAGATAAATGTTGATTTAATCATTGAAAAATTTAAACAGATCGACACATAAGCAGTCATTATATGGTAGAAGAGCTTAGCATTCACCACTCCACATTTTTGGATCACCTGCATAAGCTGAGTTTTGTAAAAAAGCTAGATGTTTGTGTGCCGCGTGATTTAAATGACAGGAACTTGATGAATAGAATTTCCATATACGAGATGTTGCTAAAACGAAATGAAATAGATTCATTTCTGAAGAGATTGGTAACAGGCGATGAGAAGTGGATCCCCTACGATAACAATGTTCTAAAACGAACTTGGTCTAAGCGAGGTGAGCCATCCGCCTACTTCTCTATAAAAGAAAAAAATCAGCTGCTGCTTATCAGTTCGGTTATCAGTTAGCGCGCGCCAGATTCATGGGAAAATTCCAACTCTCCCACACTGACACTAACTATAATTATTATAATCCTATTTATGTCAATCATGTCATGAGAGATATATTACCTGTTTCAAAGAAAGGATGCTTAGAAAATGTTATTTAGGTTGTATTCGAAGCTTTGCCGAAGCTTGAACTAACTGACTAACTAGCACTAACTGAACTAAACCCTTCTTTTTTGTAAAAATAACAAAATGTAAAAATTATTTTGTATATTTAGAAAATTAGTAAATCGTATAATCATATTTTCATACAATGAATGGAATTCATGCTCCGAAAAAGATTCCGTTACAGCCTTATAGGAAGAAGGCGCCAGATGAGCTCACAGTCCACTTGGTGGTAAGGGTATACAGTCCATGAGCATACAGGCCCATGGACATCCGCGGTACATGACAGCTTCTGTCCAGAATGACAAAAACATTACAGAAGACTCTCCCAGATGCGCCTCCTCCCCTACCTTTGAAGATTTACGAATGAATTTAAAGAAAGGATAAGATGGGGTGGGTCTTGATAGAAATGGGCTCCGGCATATTTCACTCACTATCGAAACAAGTTGGTACGTATATTGGGAGAATAAGATAATGTGGGAAATGTCGTACATTTTACGGTAATCTTCTGGGAGAGGGAGAGAGAGAGAACTCGGCTAATGGAGTGCGCCCAGCGGCTGTAGGATTGCAGCATGCATCCTCCTTGTGGTAATGATATAATAAATCCAGACGGTCAACGATTGTATTTTATATTTAAAAGGTCCTTATATGATTTCTCATTTATACACGTATCTCCATACAACTCACAGAGGCCCGCCCTCGCTTCGCTTCGGTTTATAATTTTTTTTATCAATTTTTTTTTTCAATATTTCAAAATAAAATATATTCTATATTAGACACGGATAATGTAGCTTCGTATTTGTGAAATAATTTTTAAAATCGGTTCAGTAGTTCCAGAGATTACCCCCAACATACAAACACACAATTTTACCTCTACTTCGCAATAATATAGATACTCGTATCAGATAGTATGTGCGCCTGTGTAGGCTAAAGCCAGCTTTACTTCGACAGTTTCTAATCCACGAGGGAGATCGATAAAGTTAATCTACCAATCGCTCCAGTTCGCCGGCCTTCAGTATAATCTTCTTTGGCGTACCACTCGCATAGATATGCTAAAATATCAGCATGTTTCATTATAGCTGGGAGCAGAGAACATATTTTATCTCTAGAGGTCAATAAATGAACGGATACTTATCGGATTGTTGCTGTTGTTATTCGCTTCGGGCTGAGCCTCGAGCGAGAGCTGAAGAAGAATTAGACCAATTTGATTCGTTGTAGCGGAAATAGCGGTATATTAACACTGAAAGTAAATGCGCATAACACAAGATCAAGTGAAGCAAGTTTACTGCAATTATATTAGTATTTCCTTAAAAATTCACGAGTGCCCACTTATACTAGTAATGAAACTTATATTACTAGTATAAGTAATACTAATGTAATAGTAATGACATTAATTAATTTTATGCAATTTAAATTGCATTATTATTTTAGTCTATAAGTTGATGACAAACAAAATAGCTACGTCATTTTACATGAAAGTAGAATATGTTACAGGATATAACGAAATGGAAATGAATAATTGTTTAAAGAATACAAGTATATTATTTGTTATTCTTATGAACTTGGTTAAATTCGAAGAAGAGCCAAAGAAGTAGTCCCAACGTAATTGCTGAGGGGGGAGTGCACGCTGCAATCCAACAACCCACACAGCAATCACAGAAGACTACCTTGAAATGTACTGCAATTGCCACTTTATCTTATTTCCCTAATGTACGTACGTGTTTCGGTAGTAAGTGAAATGTGCCAGAGCCCATTCCCATCCTGTCCCTCCCCATTTTCCAAATTCTTTCTCCAAATCCTTTCCTATATCTCCAAAGGTAGGCAGCGCATCCAGGAGCGTGCCAACGTTTGTCATTTTGGACTAATGTCGGCATGTATCGCGGATGTCTATGAGCGACAGTATCCACTTACCATCAGGTGGACTGTATACGCTCGTTTGCAGCTTTCATCCATAAAAAAAATTACGAATTAGTCTTCTCGAAAAACAAAAAAAATAAATATTTCTAATTCTATACATACATGTCGTTAGATAGGGCTCGTAAAGGTCTAATTTAGTTGCTGGTGTAGTTTGGACTAAAAAACACCCATCGTACGCCAGCGATTCGGTCAGTAGTATGGTAAATACCGAGCGCAACATTTGTCTAAACAGTTTTTTATTAAAAAGTGCGGAAAATTGCAAAATTACCCTTCCGACTGGCGCTCGACGGCAGTCTTTTGTATTTCTCTGGCTTTACCATTCAAACTTTTCCATTATATTCAAACAATGGAATAAAAGGTTAAAGGTCATATTGTCTGATGAATTAATAGAATCTTAGGATTGTTTTACTATCTAATTATACTAGACAGAGGGGGAGAGTGTATGCTGCAATCCTATAGCCACTGGGCGCACTCGACTGACCCCACCTACTCCACAGAAGACTATCTTGAAATATACTGCATTTCCTACTTTAAACTACACTGCATGTGGACCGCAAGCTCGTCTGCCGCTTTTATTCTTAAAAAAAAAATGAACACAACATCTGCCTTTATGGATATTTATGTACAGCTTTATGTACAGCTCAAGAACACAATTCTATCCACAATTTCTAATCCAAAAAAGTGTGTGAAAGATAGTTCAACAGATACGCCCACATACCAGCACTCTTTAGCATAAACGTTAAGTGTCGCTCCTCAGCAAATACGGTATAAATATGTATTTCGTATTGTCCCCACGAGGACCAAATTTAGAAAGTCCTCCGCAGAATTAATTCCGTCGGCGAGCCGCCTCCACGCACTGAATTTTTACAACCACTTTGTTTGCATTAGGTAACATTGTAAGGGAGTGTACTACGAATACTCACTTGATTTTCACCTTTAAACCAAACCATCGCTCTATGTCTCTCCATGGTTGGATCCAAGGCCCCTTCTGCGGCTTACTACCATACACAATCTTCGACTATTCTCATCCAACCACAACCGGGGAACGTCTTCCACATTGCGCTCCCCGGTACGTGGCCTCTACTCTAGGATTTATCAACACCATCAATTTTATCGGTCCGGCGGCATATATGACCTGGCCTTTGCCAGCTGTTGCAGCTGATTCTAAAGTAACAACAAAATGAAAAATGTAAGCAACATGTAGGACCAAAGCTAAGTACTACCAGACATTTAACTTAATATATCTATATAGGTACCACAACAAAATTCTATGTGAGTATTTCCTTGTTACAAGTAAATGTATATGTATAAAATAATTAATTTCAGTTATATTACGTGAAATTGCAACATCTAGCTGCGTTTTATACCGTTATCTGTTTTCGCTTCACCAACCAAACGTTGCCTGGAAGAGATCGCTTTGGCGATAAGACTGTTACACTTTCCACGTTGATTACTTAAATTATGTTGCAACATGTGTTGCTGTAAAATGAAGATTTTATTGTACATCGTTTATTCGTGTACTTCATGTGTTGGTGAATCTATCGTAAGAGACGACTGAGAGATAACCTCTCTCTAAAACTATCTCTTTACACCACCTCTAAAAGAGTGGGTTCGCCAACCCGTTTGGCCACCAGCGTGCCCTTTTTAAGGCCGTACATTCCTCATGAATATGAGGCCCATGTTCAGCAGTGGAAGATAAAAGGGGGCTGGTCACAGTACGGACGATATGTTATTGTATAGGATTCATCAAATTTACAACTTTATTCAAAAAATCTTTCCTGCAAACGTCTGATAACGATACTTAGAAGACAAAAAAATGACTTCTGAGTTATAGAACACAACTATCATTGAAGGATATACTATACTAGCAAAACCCTCCAGACGTTGTCCTGCCTGTGTATATTTATTTACCTCTGTGTATAAAATCACAAATTGTTCTGTTTTGCTTTTTGATTTTTGCGATCGGTTAAACGGTATAGAAATTGATGTGCTGCAGCGCCATCTAGTGGCGAGTTACAACAAAGTCGATAGCACAGAAACCTTCTCCATGAAAAAATACATATATGTGCCATCTTCCATGGTGATCGGTCAAACGGTATCGAAGTCTATTAATTCCAGATATACATCCATTTTTATATAGAGAGAAGAAGATAGATAACTAGCTAGATAACATTATTACCAGCTGAAACAAGCTGTGGAGAAATCAATAACTCTATTCATGAACGATATCATGAATGGGCGATATCTGAAGTAGTTCCGCCATGAACCGCTCCCGGAGTCTAAAGTAAAATGAATAGACAGGTATTCGTGATTGATATGAATAAAGTATAGAAGTAACATAATTTAAATGTGACTTTATTTCATACTGGTTAGTTTCATTATAGTTTAGTTTGATTCCCGTGGAAACTCTATTGATCTGGATAACCGCCAGATAAGTTATACATAACTATGCCAATTTTCATTAAAATCCGTACAGTGCATTATGCATTATGTCAAATGGTATTTGCATTATGACAAACAAAAATTCCAAAATTTGTTGTTTTTTTTGCTGTGTATCACTCGTACTGCAATTACTTTTTCCAAAAAAAAATTATTTAAATGTTAACGGCTATGTTACTACATTATTATACCTATGTATAGATAAAGATAACGAAAAAACATACTCAGCGATACACATATATAAATAATAAAAACTATGATTGAGTGGAATCTTTTCGTAAGAATAAATCAAACATCACACATCAAATGGAAAAAAAATAAAGTTCTGATTCTAATTTTCTATAAAACAATGGAAGTAGACCAGATGAATGCTGATACTAGCAGTCAACTAGTTCACATCACGCAGCGGCAAGCAGCAACCCATAATTGGATACCATTCTACAAAACTGATCCAAGCAACAAAAGTAAAATTTTACAGAAGACAGGATTTTGTATTTGTGTTTGTACTAGATTCTTTTAAAGGGCGCTTGCTTGGATTATTACTAAAATAACGTGTTATATATAAGTAAACATTCAAAAATGCAAAATTTCAAATAAATTCGCAGTAAAACCTAAAATATCAAATTTGGCGCTTGGACTAGATATGCATGATTGTATCCAATTGTATCTGTGTCTCATTGGACTATTGAGTGTACTTATTATTATAAGTTCTTAGTTCATCTAAGGTCAATAAACATTCCAAAACGCTCTTATTATCACTCATTTCTCAGAATCTATAAATAAACTTGGTATGATTAACAATCTGTAGGTGACTGGTGAGTAACGTATGACACATAACGCCTTGTTCCCGTACTGTCTCCCGTCGGTTCACATCGTTTATCAGCGGCTCGTCACTCACACGGCACTCTCTCCCCTCTCACACACTTCTTGCCCCCTTACACAATAGTTACCAGCCAGTACGATAACTAGCAAATGATTGAAATATCTTCTGGTGTTGCAGGTGTCCATGGCGGCGGCGGTAGTCGGCTACCATCATGTAGGCCACTGCCTGTCCGCTTACTTTCTTAAAAAAAAATCTTAATGTTCGCATATAATACACAATTTGCACATAATATATAGCCTATGTCCTTCTGGAATAATGTACCTTTCAAATGGTGAAAGAATTTTTCAAATAGGAGCAGTAGTTTCAGCGATTACCCTCCAGATATACACAAACTCACAAAATTCGCACTCTCTCTTTATAATATTAGTATAGATTGTAGTATATATAAACTCTTCATTCATTGAAATACGTTTAAAGACACGGTCAGTCAGGAGCGGTTGCACGGAACATGGAGAAGTCACGCTGTAATTATACACCGAACCGTAACCAGACTTCGTATCTTCCACTGCTGAACACGGGCCATCTCATGCACATTGTCCTGTCTTTTAGAGGTGGCATAGTTCTTCACAGCTTGTGGTAGGGACTTTATTATCCCTCAGTCGCCTTTTACGACCCCACGGGAAGAGATGGTGTGGTGTTAGTAAAGCCGGCTGACACACGGCCAAGCTAGGGCCAGTACACTATTAGGACCTCGCAAACTCGATGGCTACACCACCTCTTAAAGAGTGAACTCGCCAATCTGTTTGGGCAGCGTGGCCGGCGTTTTAAGACCATACTCGTACTTCCCTCATGCACAAGACAATACGCATTTGGAATTATAGCTATGGTTAATAGTATGGTGACTCCTCCTCCTTCCACTTTATCCCTTCAATATACCCTCTTGCACTATTCGCCGGGACAATTGTAATTCTCAACATTGAAAGGGCGATTACGGAGAAGAATCGTACTGCGTGTCATCTGTACTTTAAACGTTACATTATCTCGCCACGCGTCAAGCGCCACGTCCCTACCTCTTAATTACACCTCGCATAATTCCCGTAGCTCAACAAATTAGTGTGCCTACCTACTTATTTTTGAGATAAATAGGAGTATGTTTCATAAGAGTAAGCCCTGCTGACGTACCGTGAAACGTAGCGTGCGACGCCTTGTGGCGGCGAACCTTAATAGAGCCTGTATCCAGCAGTCGAGAGTAGTGGTGGGTAATCAAGACTTCTCGGAGTGTTTTAACTCACTTAATCCTGCTCTGCTTGCGGATCCGACTCCTCTTAGTTACTCCTTAACTCTTTTGATTCCCCTGATTATTCACCTTCCGAGAGCTTTTCATTCCCTTTCCCTAACGGTTGTTGCTTAAGCCAAAAAAAAGGTCATGCCATTATTGCAACTCGATTTTGAGCCCCCGACAAATGCCGATGCGCGATTACACTCACAATCATGATTGGCGCCGGAATCGGAATTGGTTTAACTCTTTTGATTCATTAACTCCGGAGTTACCCATCACTAGTCGAGAGAGCTTGTATGCAGCAGTCGAGAGACATAGTATTATTTGTTATCTGTTCAAACATAAAACCAAAAGTACAGACTAATAACGCCTCAATTAATGGCCAATAGGTAGCCCTATATGGGTAGCCACATAAACATAGGCGACATAACAAACCACCCAGGACCCAGACTCGAACAAACGATGTTTGTCAATGTTCTGCATGTTTTATTAACGTCACGCTTCTCTATCGCTGTGACCTAGATTATAGCTAATCTATAGTCGCCACGCCATGAAACAAGGCAAAAGAAATGTATTCATTCGGCCAACTGACGCCATTTGCATAATCCGCTCATCCGTCCTTCGATCTTTATCGTATGAAAATGTATTGTTTTTTCAAGCAACGGTCGGAGATGTAGAGGCTACTGAAAATAATGTCTTTGGCCTGTGAAATATGTGTTCATATACATTTTTTCGTATCTTTATCTTCTAACATTTTTGGGTTTCGATTTAAGTGAATCCTAAACATATACCTAATATTAGATTATTAAGATACAGATTTTTTTTATAGAAAGAAGACGGCAAACGAGCATACAGTCCACCTGGTGGTAAGTGGATACTGTCGCCCATAGACATCCGGGATACATGCCAACATTAATCCAAAATGACAAACTTTGACACGACCCCGGATGCGCTGCCTACGTTTGTTGATAAAAGAATGGATTTGGAGAAAGGGTTGAGGACGTGGGAAGGGATAGGATGGGAATGGGCTCTGGCATATCTCACTCACTACCGAAACACGTACATACATTGGGGAATATGTTAAAGTGGGAAATGCAGTACATTTAAAGATAGTATTCTGTGAGAAAGTGGTAACGTGGCCAGTCGAGTGCGCCCAGCGGCTGTTGGATTGCAGCGTGCACTCTCCCCCCGTGGATATAAACACAATGCAATTGCGCTATTAGCACGAGCAAATAAAATGGTATTAAACGCCTTTGCCGCAGACTTTAGTTTAAGCGCTATTTACAAATTAGTTCTTTGACCTCCGGCTCACACATGCAAAGTAAAAATAAATATGGCGGAGCGAACATAAGCAAACATGTAAACTAAAGATATTTCAGATTGCTTAATAACAAAATTGTAAATTGTTATAAATTATTTCTACTAAAATTATAGTGTTTGACTTTTCTTATTAAGATGTGAGAATTAAATTATTTTTTTATAACATATATTGTAAAGGTTAACCTTTTATTTCTACTTGATGCTATGTCATTTTATGTTTTTATGTCAACACGGCTGGTGTGACCGGTGCCGAAACGTGGAATAGAAATAAATGGTGTACAAAACCTTTTTTATAGGTATCCGTTGAGACCCGATTTACAATATAAAATGTGTTTCTGACTACAAAACGCAAAAGTGTAAAAAGTTATAAGTTAATTTTTTTCATTTTACACAACAATCGAAAATAAAATTGAATTTAATCTAACAAAATTAAAAATTCTAATTAATTCCGTATCGACAGCAAATTTACAGGTGGGTTAGATTTAAGGTCTCTGGCGACAATTAAAGATTAGTCGCTTTGCGGGACTCCGTCGACTTTGTTATGTCATTCTTATTAATTTAAAATTATACGAGCCATTCAAAATTACGATAAAAATTGAATAATTTCGATTACTTTAATCTACAAGCTCTGAAGAGCTTTTCAATCTAATGTCAACTTTGAATTTTTACATTCGCATTTTTACCGACCTGCATGCGGCGCTTCTTCTGCACTTCCTTCACAAAGAACCGCTGCGTATACTGCGGTTTTCAAAACAGCGAAGCAGAAAGTTGCGAAATTACGTAAGTGAGTTACCTACTGATATAGGACTCAGCAAGAAAGTTGTTTGCTTCTTTATTAAAGTTCGCCAGTGGATGGTTGGATGAGAAGAGCCGAAGCTCGTGTGTGATGGTAAGCCACGAGAGAGGCTTATATCCAGCAGTGGAAAGACAAGCTGATGGTATGGTATAATTTTTATATAGAAAAGATGCCTGACGAAAATGCGCCTGCATGTGTAAACAATTCTAATTGTACACGCACATGCGTGTACAATTGGAACATTCCAATTATTCAACTTTGGTACGCTTTCCTACCTATCAGCGTCGTCTGGCGATAATTAACCGCCACATTTATCGTGGTTCGTGTCGTTTTTGTGTCGACTCCACTATCATAATGCAGATTGCTAATACATAAACATCGGACGCATCCATATATTCATAAACCAATAAACTGGATGCCGCCGACAAAGGTGCAGTTTGGATGACAACAAGAAAATTTAATTTGCAGAATTACGAATGTTTTTTTTTACAGAATGAAATTGGCGGACTAGCAAATGTATCCACCTGATGATAAGTGGATACTGTCGACTATGGGCATCAGCGATACATGCCAACATCAATCCATACCAACTCAACTCAGAATTCGCGTAGGTGCTTCATGGTATCGTCTTTAGAACAAAATACGTTAGTTTTAATTATACAAGCTCAGTGCTAAACGGGTGCAGGTAGTTTTTTATTTAACGCTGTATATTTTTTCATAATCGTAAACACACTAATTCACTAATAGTGACAGATGAGAAATGGTTGGTCCAGTCACTGGTCCGTTGAGTTCTCCTATTAATTCTATTAGAAGAACAGCGGGAAAAAATCCGTTTAGCTCTACGGCCATAGTATGAACTAAAACTCAACGGAATTTACTTTCCGTTTAAGAATACAGTTTTAGTATTCACCTATTTTGTTCACTTTATTTTGTTACATATTTTGTTATTAGAATCTATTATTCAGAATATTCCTGTCAATTATTATGGGTTGTTCCTCTTGTGTCCCACTTTCATAATTATTACTATCCCTATCCGAAATTCCAGATCTATTGATAGATAGTGGAAGGGACATTTCGGTTTTGTTGCTGTTTAATTAAGAGTAAAATATATTTTTTTTATCAAAGTAGAACGTTTACTGAACCGTAATCAGCACTAAAACGTAAGCTGTTCGTGTTAGTATAAAACTAATGTTAGTATATACTTTGCTAAGTATTCTAATGAACTTCCTCAGATGTGTGTTTAATAACATTCACCGCGTTCACTGAAACTGCACCCGAGCTTTTAAACATAAGCATGCCACATACAGTGTTGCATTGACTAGTCTCTCGGAAGCCAGCGACGTAGTCTTTTTACAACCGAGCTATCGTTTTTAGTACTTAATTAAATTGCCATAATATCAGTTGAGAAGAGGTTAAAGGGGGCTTATTTATGAGCGTTATTTTATGAATATTATTCACATCTTGTAAATTGCTTTAGAATTATAAAAGGACATTTATAATTCTAGATTTTTTCTTGATTCTTAAAATGATTATGAAAGTATAGACATCACTTAATTCCGACACAACAACACTGGTGTTGCAGGTGTCCACGGGCGGCGGTAACACTTACCACCCACCACGTGGGACCGCTTGCTCGTCCGCCTATTTCACTATTAAAAAAATCAGTAAAAGTTAATAACAAACAATGCGAAGGAGCGGGTGCACGCTGTATCTCACAGCCACTGGGCGCACTAGACTGACAACGTCACCACAGAAGACTACCGTAAAATGTACTGCATTCCCACTTTATACTAATTCTCCAATGTACGTACATATGTATAATACGTGTTTCGTTGATGAGTGAAATATATCATTTCACTTATTCATTCACATGAAACATGGGTATACATAAAAAAATACCTGAAAAAACGAAAATCGATTTCAAATATATAAAATAAGAAAAAAAAGAAGAAAAGTAAAATAAAACGATACATAACTACTTATGTATCGCTTATGTTATGTTGTATAAGATAAGTGAAACTATAGATACAAAATTTAAATACTACAATCTACTACTTGCAATCTAAATACTCCCTAACACTATAGAAATTATTCAATTATTATATCTTTAAATCAGTTTACAGGCAATTCTTTGACGTTATTTGGCAATTCTTTGACGTTATTTGGCAATTCTTTGACGTTATTTGGCAATTCTTTGACGTTATTTGGCAATTTTTTTAAATATTTCAAAGGAGATTATTAAACAGCCTTTTTGATACAATATAAGTTGGAGTGTTAGACGACACAAGCATGAAAAACGACAAATCTTTTCACAAACATACATGACGGGGTAGGAGGTCACAAACATACTATTCTCATATATGACGGGGTAGGTTAGGATAGGATGGGAATAGCCATCCTATCCTATCCTACCCCGGTCATGATTATATCATCGATATGCGCTTATCCAGTCCCAGCATGTACATTAATAAAATTGTTATGTACGTAAGAGATAGAGTACCAAACTTTACAGTTTATCGGGTTCAAACGTGTTCCAAACAGACGACGCAGCGGGCAAATGTTAGTCATAATATATAACGCACACATACACTAGTATCTAAGTTCGAGGTCAATCCCTCCCCTGGGATATTCCAACGTACTGGAGTTACATTTTCGAGAGTACAAGCAAATTTACTGCAGCATCCGTTCCAGTGCTCGTTGGAACTAATCTAAAGTCATGAAACTTGGTACCTTTTGCAGCACAAATGCATGCTTTGGAAGTGCTAATAGCGATGCCAAAGCAACGGCAATGTCTCAATGTCTACATACATGTCTCAAGCGAATTTAATCACATGCGTGTAGTTAGATTCGCTAAATAATTTCTCGGTAGAAGGTATTTTGATTTGTAGTAAGTATTCAGAGAACTCATAAAAAATCATAACGAATAGACTTTAAAAGAACGAAAATATAGTAATGGAGGGCTTTACACGGCTTTGTTAGGTTTCACCTAAAAATTTATGTTAGGAAAGGGATACGTAGTTTACCTAACTGCGAAGCTAAAATGTTTCATAAAAGGACAGAAAAAAGGGTGCGTTTTTGTGAGAGGCTTAGGGTCTTTGAATCCTCAAGGCTTGATCACCTTCATTCAAACTTTATAGGCTTGTTCACAAAACAGCGTGAAAGAAAATGGGGGCGAAGCCTTCCTACATAAATGAGGCTATTGAGTTACTGACGCCACGGAGTAGCGAGAAACAGTAAGTACCTACACAATACTGCAATCAAAGAATTCAATCCACAAAAAGTAAAACTTGCTTTTAAAACAATATCTCTGGTCTAACACGCAATCGACCAATCAGATTCATCTGAAAACACCATTTAAATTAATATGAGGACGGCTAAGAAATTATATGTTACTATAGATAGAAAGCTCCAAGCCATCTCTTGCCATGGGTGTCGAGGTAGAAAATTGTAGCTGAGGAATCAATCAGGAGGTTGTAGAAGGCAGCCTTGTATTTGTCACAGATGGCATAGACGCATCCATAAATGGAGACCACGTACCATAAGCGCAGTGTGGGACGCTCTCCAGCCAAGTAGACAGATCGCCGGTGGTGGCCATCTGATCGTGTGTAGCGGCGAGCTTTGGGTGAGACTTATATCCAGCAGCGGAGAGACACGGGCTGATGATTGGTATGTTCACATTAGGAATTTTCGCGCCAATCACACATATTTATTTATTTAAACGGGTCTCAACGCGTATGTTTACCTTATTTATTTTACTCGATATTACGGTCGGGTTTCACCGACCATGGTCAGCTCCTGACCACCGTGACATTACATACCTGTTGAGAGCTGTTTAAATAGATATATTGGTATGGTTTCTATTCATTATAAGTATATTACTTTATTAATTTCGTCATCAATTAAGATTTTCAACTTCGAGCGTGCGCGAGCGGCATTTCTTGCATTTTTGGGACAAATACTTTTCGACTCTTCTCTATGTTGTGTTACGGCATTGACACTGAGCTAACAAT
The DNA here is from genome assembly GCA_943735995.1 of Sesia bembeciformis. Classification (NCBI taxonomy): domain Eukaryota; kingdom Metazoa; phylum Arthropoda; class Insecta; order Lepidoptera; family Sesiidae; genus Sesia; species Sesia bembeciformis. The sequence continues at coordinate 15,204,594 of OX031042.1, read as the reverse complement.
TAGGCACTAAATCTCACTTCTCCCGTGACTAAACACGACAAGATTTTACAGTCTTGTTCTGCATCCACCGGCGCGTTATCTCCGCATCTTTTAGAGGAACTGTTGAATAATTCAATGTATCGTGCTGTGTAACGATTGATCGGGTCACGAACGTCACTAGGCGTCTCGCGATGAATGCAAACGTTGTAGGAGGTCCAAATGGCTGGACTCTTTGTACATGGACTGTTTAACGACTTTCACGGAATGTTTCAATTCTTGGCGCTGCGTCATACAAAATAAATGTTTTCTACTTAAAATAAAGACGAGTTTAAGTGCATTCACATCTACGAATGGCTTAGACTAAGAATGACGTGGAGGCAAACATATTTCAACGGTTATTTTGAGATTCATTCGCTTGTTACCTTATCTAATCGGGGGCGATTGAGTAGATGACTTCTACTCGGATTCCCAATCACTTACAATCCAACGGCACCTTGTGTGTATCCCTAATCATATCTTTCGCTATTGCTCACCGAATATGGCTTCCATGTACTGTAAGATATCCGGCAGTCGTAGAAGCCTGTAGTCTTCTGGCTCCGATTAACCTAGAAGGCTCATTTTGCATCTTGCCAGACGCTCAGAAGATGAGTCATAGACTGTTCCTCGTCGTTGCAGGCTGTGCAGATGTTATCGTCTGCTAAATTCATCCCAGGTTTTCAAAGACAGTTCATACCGCGAACCAGAAAGTTGTGGAATTAACTGAGTAATCTCAGTAGGTAGACATAGCTACTGAGGTTTTACCAATAAGTTACTAATAAGATGTGGGACTCTACAAGAAAGCTGGTTCAGGCTTATGTTCTCTGATGACAATAAAAGTACAGGAATCCCGTCAACTTTTTGGTTGACATTCTTGATGATAAATTTTTTTTATTTCTGTTTTTCAATTCGTTCTGATCATGATTTGTTAAGATATTCTTTTCTGCTCGTTTAAATACAAGCCAATTCGAACAGCGCGCCGTTGGATGGAGTCAAATGACTCCAATTGATATTTCGTTGCGTTGGGCCATGGAAATGAGCATTGTTTATACCTAAATTGGAGTATAAACTAGATTTTCCCTACTTTCTCTTCGCTCCATATGAAATCTTGCCATGAATCTTGCCATAATAGTGTGTAAAATACTTAATAGCAGTCATAAAAGAGCCGCGAGGATGTTTTGAAAGAGACCAATCTCTCGTACCACCTACTCCTATGTATGTATAAAGGCCGGAGCCCTACGGATGTGCGGTATTAGTGCCGCTCCTATGTTATTACACTGCGACAAGCTTAAACCTACCATATTTTTAGCAAAATTGAACTTAACGCCTTACCTAATACGGGCGTGGTGATGGCAAGACGTTTTGACAGCTCTGTGGAGCTGCGGTTTGGTTACCGAATGTGCGTTTCAAAGTAGACGGTGGATGTTAGTATGAAATTATTTTGAATTCACTCGAGTGCACGGACATACATCGAAATGCAATTCATGAGAACTGTATTCGTTTGACTATTAAGACTATATTCGATTGTGTATACTTCTTGTCGAATTGTGTTGCAATTGTAAGTAGTCGAAACAAAGTAATTATATTGCTACAAATTATTTGTTGCAACTAGAAGGTTGAATGGTGATCGTCTAGGGGTAAGTATTCGCGGTTCACATTTGTGAGGTCGTACGAGAGTTCAAATCCCAGCTCGTACAACTGAGTTTCTGCTTAAGTACCTATCTCATTGAATACTAATGTAAAGTGTACTGCATTCCCCATTTTATTCTATTCCCCCAATCTACGTACGTGTTTCGGCAGTGAGTGAAATATGCTGGAGCCTATTCCATCCTATCCCTCTTCATTTTCCCAATCCTTTCCTAAATGTTCATAGATAGGCAGCGCATCTGTGGGCGCGCCAACGTTTGCTATTCTAGACTAGACTGATGTTACCATGTACCGCGGCGTGTCCATGGGCGACCTGTTTGCTCATCTGTCGCCTTTCTATAAAAAATCTCATGCACTTTATTCATCGTATGTATTTATTTAATTATTTATTCAATTTAGTTGTGTTTTTATTTGATAATTGTAATAATTGTGCATTAGGCGTTTTGTGGTTTAATAGTGATAGTTTATCAAACTTCAAAGTGCTTTACACCGTGATAATCAAATGAAAGCGTGGGACTGTGTTCTTCGTGTGCTTCCAATGGGTCCTCTTCTGTCCCTAGTAAACCTACTATCGCTTTACTGAGCGACTCCTGACTTACTTCGACGGTCTGGACCGTCGAAGGTTACGTTTTAAACTTTGAAAATGTTTATTGCGAAGAAAACATGACACTGGCAGAATGTGCTAATTGCACCATTGCCGTATGTGAAGAAAAAAAGTTGTAGTACATAATTAATGTCCGACAATACTGCTAGGGCACAGCAAATGTTACATTAGGTACTTATAACAATTATTGTTATTATTAAAAATTACATTTTAAATTATTACAAATTAGTCAATTATTCATTCATTATTATTAATTAATTTCTTATATCTTCTTATACACATCTAAAAATAATTATACCCACGAAAAATGATTTTTTTATAGAAAATAGGCATACAATCCACCTGATGGTAAGTGGATACTGTGGTCCATAGACATCCGCGAAATATGCCAACATCGGTCCAGAATGACAAACGTTGACACGCCCCCGGATGCGCTGCCTAATATTTATATTGATTAGGTATATAGTTACAGTAATATTGGACAATGGATGGGTTTGCAATAATCGGACGCTCGTTACGGTCACAACGATCCGTTCGTTTTTATAAATGAATGTATTTATAATTACGGATTTTCTCGAATGTAACCAAAAACCGGTCAGTAATTTATGACTTATTATAATTATATTCTCAAGAGTCACATACTGTAACAGGACTGTAATTTATAACGGTAGAATATAGAAATTTGAATAGGAAAGGTAAGATCTAGAGCAGGTGAGGCCGTTAGGCGGAATGAAACTCAATATTTTTTGAACTGGTTAGTCGAAAATGCAATCTAGATTTATCACTCAATTCTGTATAATAAAATTATAATGACATATTGGCGTCATACACAGGGTGGGCTGTGTATATTTATTTACCTCTGTATATAAAATCACAAATTGTTCTGTTTTGCCGTCGATGTGATTTTTGCGATCGATTGAATGGTATAGAAGTCCATGTGCTGCAGCGCCATCTAGTGGCAAGTTACAACAAAGTCGATAGCATAAAAACGTTCTCCATGAAAAAATACATATATGTGTCAACTTTCTTGGTGATCGGTCAAACGGTGTGGAAATCGTTAACATCAGATATACCAACATCCATAGCAGTGGCCGCGACTTCGAAGTAACGAAGTTAGCTTAGTTCCTGCGGGAACTTTCTAATCGATCTGGATAAAACGCACCCTAGGTGTTGGCACATAAGCTATACTCTTAACTATGTTTCATGAAAATCCGTTCAGTGTTTCTTCGAATGCTCGCCACCACATAAGTGCAATCTTCTGATCTTCTTTTCCAGTGAACTTCCTCGTGTGCGTTGATTCACCTAGCCGGAGAGGAAAGCGGTCCGCACTACCCTTCTCGATACGTAGCCTCCATTTGAGGACTCGTCTACGCCGTCGGTTTTCGGTCTTGCGTCACCTGCCCATTGCTACTTCAGCATGCTAATTCTAAAAGCCGGCCCATTTCCCTTTAGTGGTCCCCATAAAGGTTGGTGTGAAATTTCATCACAATTCGTCCATCCGTTGATGCATCATCAAAGCGTTTCAAACAAACAATCAGACGCCGTTTCATTTTTATATATTAGTAAGGGATAAGGATGTATGCAGCCCTAGGTGCCATCCCCCATTGTCTCTATTGGCCTTTGACCAAAAAAGTTTGACGACCACTTATCTAAAGCGCGGAGTTCAGTATTCCCTATGCCAGCAAATTAAATATGTCTCATTTTCTTCGAGAAACAGCTTTTATGTTTGGAGATATTTGCAGACTTCTTACGTATTCTATTAAAATAATAAATAAAAAAACATGATACTCAATTTTTATATCGCAACGACATCAGCACACGAATGTATAAATTCTGATGACGTGCAGCATGACATGTCACAATGTCATGTACGATACAGATTACTGCATACACAAGAAGATAACGAATGCCATAGATTGTCAAATAATATGAATTTATGTTGATATTGTCCATGATAACGTTTTTGTTGCGATGCTGTTATGCTGTTACAGTCTGTTCCTAAGCAAAATGAGAATATTTACGAGGCCTATGTATGTCGCCGCATATGTATTATTTACTTAAACAGAACAGAAGTTTACAGTTTATAAAAAGCAATGCGTACATTCTTTATGACGATTTCTCTAAGAATTCCACAGCATACCTACGCGGAGTCCACTCATTTGCGAAGACAAGATCTATGTCAGTATGCAACTTATAATACGTGACACCGGTGCATTATGTTAAGAGGTTAATACGAGATGGAACCTCCTGTAGTATTTATATATATGTATATATGTATTTGCAACATGCTTTCAGAGTTCATTATGTTACATTTTTCTATATATATATATATTATTTATTCTTATGACCTAACCCAGCTTTATATTACTTTATTCCCAGCTTTTTGAAGGGGAGAGTGCACGCTGCAATCCAACAGCCGCTGGGCGCGCTCGACTAGCCACTTTACGCCTCTATTACAGAAGACCTTGAAATGTACCTACTGCATCTGAAACTTTATATTATTTCGTATCCGGGGACGTGCCAACGTTTGTCATTTTCCACTAATGTTGGCATGTATCGCGGATGTAGTATCCACTTACCATCGGGTGGACTGTATGCTCGTGTAATCCAAATCCATCGATTTTTTTGTATGTTTCATTCGGTATCTTTCATTGTTTCTCGTTTAAATTTCTTTCAAAAACAATTCATAGTGGTCACTCTCCCCCTTTAACCGCACGCGTGATGATAGTAATTGCTAACAATACTCCCACGCGACTCTAAACCATTCTCTAAATACAGTTATTAAAGACTTATGCGGCTTGTAATTATTTTATATTACACCGCACACGCATGTAATAATTTTACCACAATACAGCAGTAAACAAAGTTTATAGAACGCTCAATAATATTGATCACGCTGTAACAATACTCTTTAGAATTAATACTAAAGATGATAGCTAATGAAACACCTAAATTCAAATTCATTTCGAAATCTTTGACTCGATTGCTTTTCGATTCATTCTGCTGTCTAATTTTCGATCTGTAAAGACGTGCCTATTACACTTCGGTAAAAATTTCATAAAACGCTTGTAATTGATCATGCTGCAGTAATTCCGCTGTACAACAATATATATATTTGTAAAAAAAGCACCTTATTAGGGTAAGTAGTTTTTAATGGTCCGTTTTTATATACACAGATTGTTTTTATAAAATCAGTTTCTTTAGTGTCATTCATTTGATTCAGTGTTTTTTTTTACTATTTCAATACTTATTACTGATAAATAAATGGCTGTAGTGAAGACTGGGTGTTTTACGGTTTCAATATCACTGTCCAATTTGCAACCAGCCAGTATCCACTGCTGGACACGGGCCTCCTCGTGCACATTGACTCGTGCATGGGCGATGTATGGCCTTAAAACGTCACACTGCAGCGGCCAAACGGGTTAGTGAGTCCAATTTTTAGATGTAGTGTGGTTGCTCGGAGCTTGTGGTAGCGGCTTTGGTATCCCTTATGAGCCTTTTACGACACACACGAGAAGAGATAGGATGATGCTATTCTATAGCCAGCCAAACATCACCAATTTCTCCTCTTTTTATAGTAAGGAGGATAGTAATCACCTGGGGGTATGTGGATACTGAGGCACTGCGCCATCCGCGATACAAGACGATATAAAACCGGAATGACAAAAGTTGACACATCCCCGAGCACTACCTACCTTTAGAGAAAATTGAAGATTTAGAAATGGATTTGAAAAAGGGTTGGGAAATTGGGGAAAGAGAGAGATAGGATAGGACGGGATGGCAGTGGGCTCTGACATATCTCATTCACTACCGAAATAGATACATACATTGGAGGAAAGAAGCCGAAGAGGAAGAAGTACATTTCACTATAGTGTTCTGATAGTGTGGGGTAAGTTGACCAGTCAAGTGCGCCCAGCGGCCGTGGGAATGCAGCGGGCACCTCCGCCCCCCATCCCTCCCACAATTTCATTGTATCAAAAGCAATATCAATTTTATGTTTTCACTACAAAATGCGAGGTGTGTCTAGTATATTCTATGCGTAGTAGGTTTGTATTGCTTCTAAGCGAGTACGCTCAGTATCTCAACTTAAGATACTGCTCAGATTGTATGCTGTGTTACAAATTTATTAGACATGCAACTGTACGTACAATATGGTATTTAATTACACTAATAATATTCCTCTCTTAGTTTTAAATGTATAGCTATATTATAGTGTATCTATACTAATATGATAAAGAGGTAACATTGTGTGTTTGTAGACGATATTGTACTATTTTAGTGTTTGTTATAAATTAGAGGTATTACAATATACAAATATTAAATTACAAAAAAATAAACGGATATTGTGTCTAAAGTGCACTATGTAATTAATTAATTAAACAAAACTTATCGTGGAATTACCCAGTTCTGGTGATTAATTTGGACTGTGTTAATCTGATTTTAATTCATATTGTCGAAATCAGAGGATGGGAATAAAGCCCCTTCCATTTCCTTCAATTAATTCTTTAACATACTATCTGCTGCTCGGGGCTTCGAGCATGTGCTCGCTACCTCACGGGAACCTTAGTTTTGTAGCCTTTTTCGTGGTATCCAAGAAGGTCCATGCAAAACTTCAGCTCGAACTGAGAATAGCACTTCATTTCAAGGTCAAGCAAGGTCTTCTTCGCTTAAACTAAAGCACGTGCCGCTAGCAGGAAGCATTTCGGTCATTGACATGAGATCAGCCAAGACTGGACGAGTTAGAGATTTGTATGAAATCGTCGATCAACGACCACTTTACTAGACCCCTCATATTATTGAAACTAGGTTATTAAACCTATCAAACATCCAATCTATAAAAATGACTGAGTTATTGTGTTTAAGTGGAAAGACAAATGTTGTTGTAATGATATGATATACCTACGGGTATTAAATAAGATTATGTATATTGTGATGTATGTCAATACGAATGAAGTAGCCGACATATATATGTAAAGCATATGAAGCATATACATATTAATACAGAAGTATGAAATATAAAACCGCCGTTCGTACAATACACCCGCATTCTACAAAGCCGGCAGCGCACGCCACAAGCCACAAAAGGATGCAGATAACATCTCCACGGAGAGATCTTTGTTCGCCACTCAAGCTACGAACATTGAACGTACAATCGACGTTTATCTTGTTATAGATAACTACTTCTAGGTATGTAACAAGCTATATACGATATATATATATATATAGTTTTCTCTATAACTTCTATCTCCTATATCTATACATACTCCTATAATAAAGTCATATCAAAGCCGTGTCTGTCTGTATATGAAATATTTACAAAAAGATGATTTTGGAACAATTTTAGGAATTTTAGTCGGAGCGCGCATCACGAAAAACTACTTGACGGATTTTAATGAAACTTGGCATAGTTGTAGCTTATGCAGAGTTACATTTAGGGCATTTTTTATTCAGATCCATTTAAGAGTTTCCACGGGAATCATTCTGAACTTCACGCGAACGAATTCGCTGGCTCGGCTAGTACCTATGTACCATAAAATTTACTGCATTTCCCAATTTATCCTATTCCCCCAATGTATATATCTTTCGGTAGTGAGTGAGATTTGCCAGAGCCCAATCACATCCCATCCTAACCCGCCCCAGTTTTCCAAATCCAATCTTTAATCTCCAAAGACAGGCAACGCATCCAGGATCCATACTCGACTCACATCGTGAGTTCAATTCCCGGGCTCGTAGCACTGAGTTTCTACTTAAGTACGGATTTTTAAAAATCGTTACTAGCTCGGCGGTGAAGGTAAACATCGCGAGGAAACCCGCATTCAAAAATAAAAAATCTGGAGTATGTCGTCCGCACCGGGCCCGCGCGGTGGATTACGGCCCGAAACCCCTCGGGGATTTATTAGGGGAGGCCTTTGCCCCGCAGTGGGACTTTATAGGCTGATACAAGTAACTGTCATTGCTGTCAGTACTGATATCGCGCATGTCGCCGGACGACAGTACCACTTACCACCACGTCTGGACTGTCTGCTAGTCAGCAGTCTTCTTTCTATATCTAAAGATGTCTATGTCTCTATACCTTTCTATGTCCTCTAAAGAAAAAAGTTGCCATTCACGATATTTCAAATATTTTAAACTGTACTTTAAAACGTTTTTAAAGTACACTCGAACAAGTACAGTACACTTTTAAAGTACACTTTTAAAGGAACTCGAGAAGGGAAACGTGGGACTGCGTTGAGCCTCCAGGGAGTCTTCTTTTATCCTCAGAAAACCTACTATCGCTTTACTGAGCGACTCCTGACTTACTACGACGGGACTGGACATTGACAGGATACGTTTTAGACTTTGAAATTGTTTATTACACAGAAAACTCAACCCTGGCATAATGTGCTCATTACACCATTGCCATATATGAAGAAAAAAAAAACTATACTTACCATACCGTACAATCAGCTCATGTCTCTCCATATATGGATAAAAGCATTCAAATGTTGCCTAATTTTAATACCAAATTTAGAAAATATAATAAATACTGCGAAAGATCGTGATTATAAATATTAGAACAGATAACATCATTCGTAATACGCTTCCATAAAGAGCTTAGTAGACCCATAGAGTAAGCAAATATTGCTACAGCGTTTAGATAAAGCCTAATAATATCACAAAAATGGGCGTACAAAAAAGGCAGCCCATTTATTTTGACAGATCTTACAGATTTATGTGACTGTTGTAAACAAACAACTTTTGAACCTTATTACGATACAGTAAAGTTCACAATACAAATGCCAGAGATCTTGCCAATAAGAACAAAAGTGAACGCTGACTTGTAAACAGCAAAAATACGATAGATCAAATTTGATAGTTCCATTTTGGAACAATATTAAATTCCATTGGAAGTGACTACTTTTTTATAAAGACAATGGTGGCAGACTTGCAGAGACAGTATCCATTCACTACCACCTGGCAGTGCTCGTAAGTGGATACTGTCGTCCGCAAACAACCGCGATAGATGCCAACATCAGTTCGGAAAGTCAAACATATGGGTGCCCCCGGGATGCGGGAGATTTAGGATTGACTTTGGAGATAGGGTTGGGAAAGTGGACATGAATGGGATAGGATGGGAATGGGCTCTGGTATATCTCACTCGCTACCGGACAACAAACATCGCACCTTTCCTGTACGACGCAGCTCTTTGCTTTAGCTTACTGATTCTTTGAGCTACTTCTTCCAATGTCTTCGAAACTGGATGAGAATCTTAGCTCTTTCTCAGAATGACTTTGTACCTGTGAAACAAGCCCACTATCAGAGTCCACATTAGAACGCACTGATTGAAGACTGTTTTTACGCTTCACATTAAAATCAATTTCTTTCAAGTTTAAAAAGACTCCTGAAAGAACACTATCTCGCAGATTAAGAGCAGATGGTGGCCAGGACAGAGTCGATAGGATCTAAGGCACTAATGAAGATATAAACTTCAGATTTGGACTCAAATTTTTATTTCTAATGGAAATTTTAGGGAAAAATCTTAGGGAACAAGTTTACAAGTTTAGGTATATGCATCATATTCTATAGTCGCAACATGAAATTTGTCGATCCCGGGATTGCGGCATTCGCCCGATACAAAAGCGCACTCCATACTTATCCAACACCTCAACTTTAGGTAAATACGCACCTATAATAAAGTGCATTTGTAATAATATTACAATAATTATAAAATCTTTAGCAAAACATCAAAATTAATTACAATTATTATAAAATTGCAATTTTATGTGACATAATGTGACCTATTATTATATCTGTTATTACGTTTAAAACTGAAACTAGAACAAAAAAATTGCTGTCATAATTAAAAAGGTGTTGTTACGGTAATGTGCTGTGGCAGACAACTTCCTTCCATAAAATATTCTATCAATATAAAAACCAGTGGACGTGGCAACAACATTGATTTTTGTCAGCAAAAAAACCTAAGCTCACCTTGTTGTAAAGAAATCTTGGGTAAAGTCTCTACTTACCGTCTCTACTAAGGCTTGTCATTTGCTGCTTAAAATACGATATAAATAAATATACGACATATACGATAAAAATAAATAATGCCCTGGAACATAAGTATGTATATACATATTATATGTTATATTGCATTGAATTGGCTTGTTTGGATGACGGTTATAGCAAAGTAACAGAGTTTCTGCCAATATTGTGTACAAAACGTATGTTTTAATTAATGTAAAATTTATCTGTAAGTTTTGGAATTGTTTTTGAAGGGGAGAGTGCACGCTGCAATCCGCTGGGCGCGCTCCACTGGCCACGTTACCCCTCTCTCACAGAAGATTACCTTGAAATGTACTGCATTTCCCACTTTATCTTATTTCCCCAATGTACGTACGTGTTTCGGTAGTGAGTGAGATGTGCCAGAGCCCATTCTCAGGATGAGAATGAGCTCTGGCACATCTCTGCCCATTTTCCCAACCCTTTCTCCATATCCATTCCTATATCTCCAAAGGTAAGCAGCGCATCCGGGGTCGTGCCAACGTTTGTAAGTTTGCACTAATGTTGGCATGTATCGCGGATGTCTATGGGCGACAGTATTCACTTACCATCAGGTGGACTGTATGCTCGTCTGCCGCCTTCGTCCATAAAAAAAAACTTGGACTATGTTTTTTGTGGAAGTGAATAAAGTTATTATTATTAGTTAACTCTTCAAATAAATGCTGCACGCCCAGAAGGGCTGTAACTGTTGGCTAATTTTAATAACCTAACATCTGTTGTACACAGCTTATTGCAATCAATAAATTACGATATGTTACAGCTCTATTGTTAAAGTTATGTCAATTAATTTAGTATCGGTCTGTGTGTTAAAAATACAACATAAACACGTACTATGCGAAACATGAAGTTCCCACCATATGTCGGGTGTCGGTGGTAAAATAAACAGATGGTGACTTGCTGGCAAATGACGGCTAACTGCAGACTAGCACCGTACTATATATCTGCAGCTGAGAGGCAAACGGTAATAAGTGCAGTTGTTGAATTCCGATTTTTATAGTTAAGAGCTTATGAATTCCCTAATTTAGAAATGATAAAAGAAATATATCCACTAAGTAATAGTTTTAAAAACACAAATATCTCCAAAAAGTAATTCGCAAGTTACAAGACTGCTATTTTCAAACTTATCGCACTATATAAAAATTTCTTACCGAGTTTGCGTGACTGATCATAATGTGTCTAAATATGCCTATAAATAAATCACTTCTTAGGATACTTTGTATGACAGGACACCCGGCCTCTGCTACTAGATACAAAACGTGTGCCGTTTGACAGTTGATTCCGTGTCTTTCTAGCTAACGATGATGTGTTTTTGTTTGACTTCTCTCTCGCGAGCTGTGTTGATTTATTATAATGTGTGACATAAGTAATGTATGTACTCCGTAAGACACTTGTGTGACAGGATTCCCGGCCTCTCCAACTACTTGAAAACGTGTGCCGTTTGACAGTCGGTTTTGAGTCTTTCGCTTGTAATGAATGTTTAGGTATGAATTTACGCTCGAGATCTTTGATGATCTATAGATTCAGCAATGTATGTATAGTTTGCTACACGGTGATGTACTCGAAACCATTCAAATCTATCCCTTATTATCAACACGTTAAGATCCCTAGTCAAACAGAGCATTTATTTATTTAATCTTTACTGCACAAAGTGACAAAGGGCAGATTTAATGGTTGGAAGCATTATCTCCAGTCAACCTTAGGGGGGTAGGGGTAGGGGGCAAGTGCAATAACAGTTAAGATTAAGTAAAACAATAGTGAGCAATGACGCGTGTTAATTAATTACCGTGATATAAATAAACATATTCATAACATACATGCATATATACATACCTTATTATACATTAATCTCAGATAAATAGCGTCAGCTTGAAGTAGCGTCTCTAGAAGAGATCTATTTTGAGTCAAAGACGCCATTCATTCGACAACTAACGAAAACAATTTATCTCCGAAGAGATCTAAATCGGATCCTTGTAGCCCAGCTTTACGCAATAATTTCTCAGCAAACTGTAAACCCACAGCGCCATTAAGGGCACTTAATTGCACTTCTGCGACCGCTATCTGGAATATGTTATCACCCCAAGATCGATACATGAGCGCCGTTACTTAACAACTGTTCGAACAAACTCCAGCCGAGATGATAAATAGATCGGAAACTCCGCCCGGGAAGCACAAGTACGTAATTCCAAGAGATATGAGTTCTATTCGTACATGAGCTGAGGAACTTGGAGATAAGTCGTGAGTGAAGCGGCTATTAATACCCGACGGGATCCGCACCGACGAGATTGATATCGGGCGCCCGCGCTGCCGACGACCACGATAAAGAACTTCCACTAAACGGATCTCCTTGAAATATCGCAAGCATCAATCGAACCCGCTTTACGTCACAAGCGAATAACATTTTCGCATTCGCACCACAATTGGAACGAAACCAATGTCGCTTCGATTGCGCAAAACGACCCTCGGCCTTTGTGGGTTTTTGTTCAACGCTTTCCAGTAGACGAGACGTCCTACAAAATCAATTACCGCTCGCCGCTCTTTACGTTTGGGAAACAAGTAAAAAGCCGTAATTCGGCCGATGGATCGGCCCCAAAAGGCGGTTCTATAAAAAATCGAGGCTGCGAGCGCGGGCGGAGGTAATGGCCGGCACAAAAAAGCCATCAGGGAAGTGGCCCAGTATAACTCCGGGCGATCGTGCGTGTCCGATCGAGCCCACTCGCTCCATAATAGTTGCACCGACAATTTTAGTACTGACATTTCACAGAGCCCTTTAATGTTATCGAAATCGAGGAGCGGGGCCCGGGAGCCATTAAATACCTTATCTGCACTCGAAAGCGAACGCACCCGATGTTTGCTCGCGTGAAGAGCGTTCGCAAACACTTGTATCTGTACACATTTCGTTCAGTCGTTTATCGGTGGGGTCTCTTTGAAATTTAAATACCAAAAGTCGTTTTGTCGATTCTGCTCTATATTGGTGCGACGTCGTGCCACAGCGGCGTCACGCGTTCCCTCAATCCGAAACACTTTACGGCCCATCCGTCCCGTGAGAACGATTCGATGCGCTCATACGTCCATCGCTCCTGCGGAACCGGTCTGACAAAACGCCCTTTCTTACCCAGAGGCATTGGAGCGCATTCTTTACACAGAGCAGCCGAGTGAGTGATGGTTCGCCCGGCGATCGGTCACGGCTCATATTCATTGCGGCCGGAGTGCCTTCGCGTCGCTGCCAGGACGTCTGTTACGAGTGATGGAACTCGTATAATAACCTTTCTGCTACGTCACACTTTAATTTCCATACTTCAAAGACGTTTTAATTTCATGGCGAGTTGTTTGAGGTTGCCTCGGGGGAATCGTGAAGGTGTGAGGAGGGGAGGCACGAATGGAGTTTAGTCGGCGCAAACTGTGCTAAATGTCTTAAACAAGTCTCGAAGTAGAGGCACGTACAACTCGGTAATTGGATGATCTTTGCCTTGGCGGGTTTTGGCACTCCGAAATTGGAACTTCCAAATCAAGGTAAGGCGAGATAGATTGAATTGATGGTATAAAAGTTAATTAACGGTTATCTCGGTTTGACATTGTGTGCTCATGATTGAGAACGGAGAAAAACGTTAGATATAAAAAGTGTGTTAAAACAAAGGTGAAATCTTGTAGTTTATCATTGGAAGCGCTTGAATTTTCAACCGGCGGCCTTCTTTATCAGATCTTTACAGGAAAGGCAGTTTTTATGTGGATAACGGTCGATCAAATAGGTGCCAGACGATCTACTTTTGACTACATATTTTTTGCCGTGAAATTGCAACTGTTGAACACAATAAAAACATTAAGGCACGACAGGAAATAAGGTCTACCATTTCATTATAATAAGCAGAGGTGGGTTATTCTGAAGACCCCGGTCTGAACTTTTCTAAAATATGTAGACTGAAATAACTTAATTTATTTATATAACTAGCGACTCGCCCTCACTTCGCTTCGGTTTATTAAATTTAAAACAATCGGAATAAGATATTTTCCTGCGGTAAAATGGAGCCTATATTTTAAGTTAGACCTCTAGCAATACATCGGTGAAAACTGCATTCAATTCCATGCAGTAGTTTTTGCGTGATGCGTGTACAAACATACATACAGACAGAGAGACAGACAGACAAAATTTCTAAAAACTGTTGTTTTGGCTTCTGTTGCTCTAATAAAGACCCCCCTAGTTTTTTTTTCAATATCTATAATGTACAGACATCGGCCTGATACAATTTTATTATATGTATAGATGACTTTTAAAGTTCTCGCTGTTATATGAAGCCGCCGTCATCATTACTTCTTTTCTAGTTTCTAAAACGTTTCGTGAAAATTTTGAGAGAACAATAAATGACGGAATACGTTCATTTGCATCGTGAAGCCACAATCTTATGCAAATAAATTTATCAATAACATCAAATTACCTTTCAAGTTAGGTATACCGATACGAATGTGTCTGATTTAAAGCATGTTGAATACAATATCGCGACATATGTCATGGTGTGTATCAGGTTTAACATTTAAAGGTCAGTTCACTCTAGACGGGAAATCGAATCGCATTTATGGGGTATACGAGGTGTGAACTGGATAGTTTTGAGAAACCATTGTTCTTGGCACTTCGGTAAAATTCCTCGACTGTTTGCGTGGAACGTTTTACACACCACCCTGCGCAAACATCCTAGGCAAAGAGACTAAATAGAATTGCAAACTATTATTTGCATAAACCTTTAACCGTATTACATCGACGTAAAGTCTATTTTTGGATACTATGATTACAAAGTAAGTTGGTGGAAGCGCTAACTTGAAATCGTGTCCGAGTTGTTAGAGTCGAAATCCACTATTCCTTATTCGACTTCGTGGCAGTACATTATTTTTATCGCCTTTGAAGGTTGTATTCGGTTAGTTAACAATGATAGCAGTAGAAAGTCGTCAATGTATATGGTGTTAAGAAATAAATTCGGGTGTATTAGTAGGTATTGTCGTTGCCTCAAGGGAGGTCTGTGTTCCCTATTCTTGTCACTCTAGACGTTTGAAGTTAGAGCTCCACTCTATTGTGATAATATTTGTTTAGAATTCCCTATGTATTTACTATAGTTTTGTGTAAGTGTATTCCAAGTAAGGATGTCGGCCATTGATTTGATAAAATGTTATTCGGTTGCATGTTTTATGAACCGACTTATTCGACCGAAGGACTTACCTATGGGGGTAATAGTTGTATTCCATCCACGATTTAGTGTTAAAAAGAGTCCAATGGAAAGTTAGAAATCAGACTTCCCTGCACCACCCAATTAAGATTAAAATTAAGATTATTTAACAAATCGGAAATTATTTCCTATTTAAAAAAAATCAATACAGCCTGGACATAGGGGTTTTTGGTAGGGGAGAGTGCATGCTGCATTTCCACAGCCGCTGGGCGCACTCGACTGGCCACGTTACGCCTCTCTCACAGAAGACTACCTTGAAATGTACTGCATTTCCCACTTTAGGTATTTCCTCAATGTACGTACGTTTCAATAGTAAGTGAGATATGCCAAAGCCCATTCCCATCCCATCCTCTCCCTCACTGGTATAGAAATATGGTAGATGGTTTATGGTATAGGGCTGGTATAGAAATTCGTTTAATAATAATAACATAGTAAATACTTGTATCAGCCTATAACGCCCCACTGCGTGGCACAAGCCTCCCCTAGTAAATCATTTGAGGTTTCGGAATCACGTGGGCCCAGTGCGGATTGGTGGATCGCATACTCCAGATTTATTTGATTTCTAGAGCATGCGGGTTTTCTCACGGTGTTTTTCCTCATCGGCGAGCTAATGGCAATTATAAAAAATCCGTATTTAAGTATAAACTCCGTGGTACGGGCCGAGGATGTGAGCCGTGGTACGGCTCACAATCACACAAATGCGAGTTGAGTGTATATACCGCTAGACTATAGCGCTCGTTAATTTAGAACCCTAGTATTATTACTATTTAACCAATTCTTATCTACACTAAACCTACACTAGTCACTAGTGTTGATGAAGTCCTCACATTTTCCAGTTAGACAATAGACAATAGACAACACTTCATTCTGGACAACACAACACGCAATAATTTATAACATCAAAAATAAAGAGAAAACAAGATAGAAATATACACAGAATAAGTGCCGCAGTACAGTAGCAAGTATAATCGTATCGATGTGTATTGCGATGCCGGAAATGGACTCCAACTCAGCATAAGCTGCAGTGAACAGCGCTGGTTTTCAGTGGAGCCATCACGTGCCCACGGACGTCGGACGGCAGTAAGCGAACATGATAAACAAATAAAACAAAAATAGTAGATTAAAAACATTTTTTATATGGAACGAACTGCCGCAAGAGGTCTTTCCATTAAGCTACGATATGGGGTTCTTCAAGAGAGCTGTGAATAGGATTTTGCAAGGTCGGCGGCGCGCCCGCATACCCCCTGGTGTTGCAGGTGTCCATGGGCGGCGGTAACACTTACCATCACCGCTTGCTCGTCTATAAAAAAAAAGGTTACAACATTTTACCAAGTTTCAAAAGTACGACACTGGTTTGTTGATACATTGTGGTACGGTTATCCACCAAAATTAAGATAAGTAAGTACTTTATATTAATGTTTTCTGTTCATTACAAAACTAAATTGGAGTTTTAATTACACAGAGAATACAACACAACATGTATGGTACATGTGTGCGGGGGCGAATCATCAATGAATGGTTAGAATTACAAGCCAGTTTTGATACAAAGAACACATGTTGTTTATATCATACATACATATTATGTTAATGTAAACAACACGTGGTGACGCCCGCAACTAAATTTGAACACAACATTTTTTTATAACAATTGTAATGACAAACGGCAAACAGCATACGTAATACGGTCCATCACTTAGTTATACTATGATATATAGAACTAGATCCTACAATAAGATTACAATTAACTAACGATAAATATTAAGTGTTAAATGTTAATTTAAGCTCAATATTAAGTAATTGCCTGTAGTAAACGAGGGGGAGAGTGCACGCTGGAATCCAACAGCCGCTGGACGCACTCGACTGGCCACGTTACCCCTCTCTCACAGAATGTATGAAATGGGAATGGCATTTCCCATTTTATCTTATTTCTCTAATTTACGTACGTGTTTCGGTAGTGAGTGAGATATGCCAGAGCCCATTCCCATCCTATCCCTCCCCATTTTCCCAACCCTTTCTCCAAATCCATTCCTATATCTCCAAAGGTTGGCAGCGCATCCGGGAGCGTGCCCACGTTTGTTATTTTGTACGAATGTTGGCATGTATCGCGGATGTCTATGGGCTACAGTATCCACTTACCATCAGGTGGACTGTATGCTCGTCTGCCGCCTTCGTACATACAAAAAAAGTACTGTTTTGATTTATTGGTCCATTAATGTTGGGTAGCTGTTTTGTTATTCGTTGAAATGTTCGACGTATTTATAAATTATAATTAGAATATGAAAAACACTTAATATTCAGCTTAAATTGACATTTAACACTTAATATCTAGTTAATTCCAAATTAATTCCAATGTACCATATAATATTCCCATGTACCATATAATATTCCCATGTACCATATAATATTCCCATGTACCATTTAATATTCCCATGTACCATATAATATTCCCATGTACCATATAATATTCCCATGTACCATATAATATTCCCATGTACCATATAATATTCCCATGTACCATATAATATTCCCATGTACCATATAATATTCCCATGTACCATATAATATTCCCATGTACCATATAATATTCCCATGTACCATATAATATTCCCATGTACCATATAATATTCCCATGTACCATATAATATTCCCATGTACCATATAATATTCCCATGTACCATATAATATTCCCATGTACCATTTAATATTCCCATGTACCATATAATATTCCCATGTACCATATAATATTCCCATGTACCATATAATATTCCCATGTACCATATAATATTCTCATGTACCATATAAAAAATGATTTAATTTTAACTTTAAACAAGTGTAGAGTATCACAGCCCTCAAATTTGCTCTGCCTGGAAAGGGCCTCTAAGTTGTAAATGCATGTATATAGATTTTAAGACCTACAATGTACACTTAGTTTGCAAATAAATAAATAAATAATTGTATGTAACCTGCCCTTGCCTTCGTGAGATGAAAGAACATTGAACGATTCTCGCAGCGACCTACTACGGTACTCATGCGGACCCTTCTAGATACTGAGAAACGATTATGTTCCACGAAAGTAAACAAAAAATCGATTAAACTAATTTATTTGTGAGTTTCCAGTGAACCTCTTGCCTTTCTAACTTTCTAATCAAGGTCTACTCAGAAAGAACTGAGCCGAATTCTGATTAGTGATTTAGTCAGCATGTAGGTTTTAACTGGGATTTTTTTTATAGTAAGAACGCGGCAGATGAGCATACAGTCCACGTGCTGGTAAGTGGATACTGTCGACCATGGACATCCATGGTACATGCCAACTTCAGTCCACAATGACAAACCTTAGTTTTTAACACAAAATCCCTCATCTTTTATACTCCATATTCCATGCATACATATCCTTCCCAATTCTTTCCCCAAATACCTAAATGTGGACAACATATTTACAGAGCAAATATTCATTTACATATACATATTTCGTATACATTTTAGAACTCTGTTGTCGGCTATATTTTGTGCTGAGATGATGGCTATATCGATACACATAATATCTACCAAGAAACTTATCTATTGTTAGCTTAATGTTTATTATTATTTGTTTTCTGTCTTTTCTAGATTAGTCTAGCTCTAGTCTAGCAGCTAGACATGTTAGATTTTTTATGTATGTAAACCCTTGTGTGTATGAGATAAAATTTCTATCTAAATAAATAAATAAACCAATCTCAAAAAATGTTAAAACCAAATCAATCTCTATGATCTACCTTTTCTGGCGTACAAATGTTTAAATCGATATACATCGCAATATTTCACAAAATAATTATGTTTACGTCAATAATTTTACATTTTAAGTCAATAATTAATAAATTGCTTCCCATATTAGTCAAATTACAATAATTTTATAAACATTTCGGTAGTCCTAAAGAGCCATATCATTTCGTCATCTTCTTCGTTTCATTTAAAAAATCTTTAACATTATGGGAAGCCTTTTTTATTTATAATTATCAGAAATATGATTACCTATAGATGATTATACGATTATTGAAGATGTGTTTTAATTTTTATTTGTTATTTTTTTTAAATTAAACTTTATTGTACAAATGTACAAAATAATATGCACGAGGCCTACGGCCAGCAGTGGACACTACTTTTAGTATCCACCGGTTACGGTACAATTTATACATATATAAATTTATACAATTTGACTTGTGTCGTGAGACATTTTCTACCACTCAACCGTATTATACAGAAAAACCATCGCGGTTGCAGTTTTAAGTCAGAATACAGAAAGTAAAAAATATAATATACCTCAAAGATATCCCAGTTCTGTGATATACCCAATGTAAAACGTACAAACTTACATCGTATATACATCAAAATTGAACACAGAAATTTGAAAATAGTGGAGTAGAGTAGGGCTCGGCTAGTTTTTCTATAAAAAATACATTTGATTTTGAATTAAGTGTCCGACGATATTTTTTTTATGGGACAGAATCACTAAATTTTTTATCACCCATCGCCTTTTCATTGGGAAACTGCTATAACACGTTCGACTCGACCAATCTGACAATCACGTCTATAGAGCGTTATTGGTCACGTAGATGTCGTCATTTATTAATGCCCATCAAGCAATACCGGTTAAAAGACAAATAAAAAAGTTGACAAAGCTGTTCTACAAGTTACCACATTATCGATGACATCAAACTTTACACTTCGCAAATTATCGGCTAGATTTCTAAGAAATCCCATTTCCTCTTCTTGCGAAACACAAAAAGGAAACTACAAGTCCACAGTAATGTCACGAGAGTCGACAAAATTGAGCGCGCATTTCTCTATCAATACCTACGAAATGTAAAACTAGTCTGTATCTCGAGTAAGTTCATAGATGGTCCAAATCCTTTGAATGGTCAGAGGCCTGCTGAATGTGCGGAAAAGGTTGAAATAATCGTTCTCGTTACTACATTTGAGTATCGCCATCAGCATATCATACCACCAGACTGCATTTGTCCGCTGATGGATATTGGCCTCTTCAAGGCTCGCTACCACACACAATCTTCCGTCACTTTCAGTAAACCTCTTCAAATCTTTGGTTCACACTGAACCGTGAACACTGCCGTGACATTACGTCAGCTCCATTTAAGCCTGTAGGTCTTCCCACACCCCCTCACGAGGGTAGAGGTAACTGTTCGGGACTGAGTCACCCTCAGTGACGTCTCCTCTGTCCGCTAACACGAATAGGTCGCTAAGTTAACCCTCTGGGTCGTAATGCTGCCTCCGGGTTTCTTCGTGCCGCTCTCGCGGTACCTAACCAGCATAGGCGGCAACGATGAAGTCCCTTCATTTAAGTCTACTCAAGCATATAACATACCATACCATCAGCCTGTGTTTCTCCACTGATTATAGGTCTCTCTTAAAACCACACACGGGCTTCTGCTCTTCTCATTCAGCCCCTACTGGCGGCATTCTTCAAGTCATCAGTTCATCTGGTCGGAGCGCATCGCACGCTATGTTTCCCGGTACGTGGTCTCTATTCGAGGACTCGTCTCCCCTATTAGTTATCAGTCCTGTGCATATTCAAGCATATATAGCCGACTTATTCCCACTTCAATTTGCTCATTCTGATTTCTATAGAACAGGATGATTGTCTTATTAAAAAGTCGCTGGAATTTCCTGTCCCCCTTTCCAAAGTTTACTTGATTGCCGACATTCTGCCTGTATACCAAAGTAAAAGGTCGGACCAGTATGCAAAAAATAAGAAAAATGGTACACACGGCATACACCTTAATCGTGGTACGTAATGACTTAATCATCGAACAGTTTTTGCGTGGTTGTATGAATAACAAACAAACGAATATCGTTAGTATTGTTCGTAGTGATGATGAGTTCATTTTAAAAACGAGGACATTGACGTCATAAATTTCAAGCGAACAACTTATATCATATGAAAGGAAGAAAGTTATTTAATTTAGTCACGTTCAGAATTTTAAAACACGTCATCATATATGATATAGAGCATTTCACTTCCGACCAGATCAAATGACGACTAAAACTCTTAGGAGAAATCTAAATACAGTAGAGAAGAGTTCCTTTCCGTCATTCGGGATCTCCGTCTACTCTCTTATGAGAGACCTCTCATTCTTTATTCCTTACTTCCTATCCCATTACTCCCTCCTTATGTGTGAAGTATAAAAAGATTAATGACCTAAATAAAAAATGAACACATTTTTTTTATAGCAAGAAGACGGCAGACGAGCATACAGTCCACCTGGTGGATACTGTCGCCCACGGACATCCACGGTACATGGTAATTTCTGACCACAGTCACAAAGGTTGGCACCCCCCGGGATGCGCTGTCTGCCTTTGAAGATGTACGAATGGATTTAGAGGAATCGTTGGGAAAATGGGGATTTATAGAATAGGATGGGATGGGAATGGGCTCTGGCATATCTCACTCACTACTGAAACACGTACTTGAGAAATAAGATAAAAGATAAATGCAGTACGTTCCAAGGTAGTCTTGTGCGAGAGACGGGTAACGAGGCTAGTCGAATGCGCCCAGCGGCTGTTATATTGCAGTGTGCGTCCTCCCCCGCCTAGTATAATTACATTACAAGAACCTAATTGGCAAGATAACATGAGGTTCTCATTGAGGCAACTCACCAACGAGTGCAGCACTACAATAAAACCGTTTGTTAGCATCACTACAATATACAACTTCCATTAACCAGCCAGTTTTTGTTCGGCTGCCAGCTGTTGGTATAAAAACCTGATTGGAGTATGCGAGCACCAACTGTGTCACGGTGTGGTGTGTATCCTGCTTTACAATGTACATGACATGTTCAGACAGGTTATTAAGTTCCTGAAACTGGTCTTTTGGCTTAAGTAAAGCAAAAAGTTCTAAAGCAAAAATATCGGTGACAGGCGAAAGTCGAAAGAGAAATTTCGATAATTTTCGTACATTTTAAAAAACAAATGATAAATCAAAATAGAAACTTATTCCCATACATCGTACCTTCAGATTGTTAACGTCTGCTACTAGATAAAGGCCTCTCCCCAGGCTAGTCACTGTGAGTGGAGCGTGAGTGTGGGTGTGAGTGGGTGCCGAATTGTACAATGCGATTGTTGAAATGTATCGCATTGTACACTATCGGTGTACACTCACGCATACGCAAAGTTCATGTGTCGTTGATTTCACAGTACGACCGGCTACTTCTTCAAGTTCAAGTCCCATGTCGGTGCACGGACACGTCACTGGTGGCCCCTGCAGAATATATCAGCGATACGGCCTGCGTCACAGCTCGCTATAATATGCTGAGATTGCTGAGCTAAGTGTCCATTTTGTTATTGCGACACACATAATTGTGACATTTTATTTATTTATACTTTTTTGTATAAAGGCGGACTTAATACCTTATGGCATTCTCTACCGGTCACCTTTTGGGTAAACGCAGAATCACAAACGGGATGCATTAAACGATAATAAATGTACATACGTACGTACATATAATATAAAGGTAAATTAATGATATATAAAATATATGTATATATACATATAACACTAAATAAAATAACAAGTCAATACATATCTATATTTACATAAATATATATGAAAATAACTACATAAGTATATCTATAATAAAAATTAAATGCTGTTCGTTGGTAAGCGCATCACTTGAGAACGGCAGGCTTGGCTAATTATTTTTTTAAAAATGTTCGTAATAAGGTTTTTAGGGAAAGAAAAATTGGAAATGTTGCCCGGAAAATTGGAATATTCGGGAAAAAACGAAAGTCCTTTTTTCTATGGAAATTTTGTATAAACTTATTGAAATTATTGTATTATTGAAATTTGTACAGGACGACTTCTGTCGGTCAGCTAGTAAAAATAAAAAATAACTGGTTACGTTTACTTTGATGCATTGTTGTATTGATACTTTTATTCCGATATATTAAATAGTTCCGCAGACGTTCTTAAATAACAAATAAAACCTAGTAAATGGGCAACCCTTAATCGCCTTTATCAAAAAACGTAAATAGTTGTAGAGAGTAGTGAAGAGATGTGAAATATAAAATACAGCAAAAAAGAAAAGTATTATGCTGTTGAGTTGTAATGATAGCGGAGCAACCTCTTGAAAGAATACCTGTTAGGAGCTTTTCTAATGTCAGTGGGAAGCTCGTTCCAGAGTTTTGCAGAATGAATAGCGAAAGAATGGGACATAAATCCAGAACGAACCTTATGAACATTTTATCACTCCACCTTGCTGCTATGCCGATAGCAGCGCATATCGCTATTGTATAACAGAAACATGTATTCAAATGCATGTACCATTGAACGATAAAAACTCCATAAAACATGTTCACAGATTTATGATTCACATTGTGAGTTGTACGGTAACGTTTCATAATTTATTAACATCTGATAAGCGTTCCAATACAACTCCTTTGCAGTTCAATATTAATATATTCAGTAGGCGACTAGGTGACACTAACCGCAAATACAACGTTGTAGAACAAACCTGTTAGATAAACGAATGTGAATGTTAACGACAGAGACACCGTAATTACTAGGGATGTTCCGAATATTCGTACTCGTATTCGTTTTGATTCGTCAAAACGAATGCTCGACAATTTTCAAGTATTTCTATTCGTAATTAGGCATTTTCTAAACTATTACTAGAATACTAATCAAATACATAGTAGAACTCAACGCGAATAGTAGATAGCTTAAAAGATTTTCTATAGTTTCAAGAACCAAATATATATTTTTTATAGAATTGATGGCAGACGAGCGGGCGGGCAACATGGTGGTAAGTGGTCACCGCTGCCCATGGACACCTAAATTGAACTTTAAATTGAAGGTAAGTACCTCCCAATTTTAAAGTACGTGTGTAGTAGGTTAGGTACTATTCGTATTCAGTGAGGCAAATTATTCGTATTTATATTCACGAATAGTGTTGTTTCACTATTCGAAACATGCCTATCATGAATGCAAAATAAGGTTGTAATCATGCGCACGCTCAGTTTGTGTAACTTCCTATGGGTTCCACCCATTGTATCAATCATAAACTTGGAGTTGCAGGATTGTCAAAGTTAAATACAGCATGGCATAAAGTGTCTATATAATATATAATAACTTAGGTACATAATGTAGAAAATTGTTAACATCACGAAAATCCAATAATAAAAAATTGAATAGACATTTATTCCATAGACAACTTCCTTCTTATAAAAACCACCGCGTAGAGACACCGCGTAGAGAGCTAAACTTCGCTATCACGTACCTATAGTCACTGGGGTCGAGTACAGAGACGGGCTTTCGTTTATATATACTTCGAGTTTTGGCCCTTTAAAGTGAAGAACGGCGGCATCTTTCCACCTTAGTAGGTGGAATGACAACAGGGAAATATTTCTAGGATAGAGTTGTGGAAGGGTTAATACCAAAAAAATTATAACAATAACACTAACTGTTATATCATGTGACGTTAACATCTTTCTAGCAAGGAATTATAAATTTTGTATGTTTTCTTACTGCATACTAAATGAGTCTCCGACTCTGTACAATGATACAGTCGGCATTCGGCAACATGGCGGCGACACATCTATCGGCGCCCGTTTCCGCACCACTTGACTGGTCCGATTCAGCCCGAGTGCAGGATGTGGCGTCACCAGCGTTCCACGCCGTTGCCCCGATCGATACTCGACCAGTTTTTGCATTCACAAAAGCGATCAATTAGGAGACGGGAGAATGCGAACGACTAAAGAACCGATCGGGAATATTTGAATTTCGAATGAATGAATAATTAACTCGATTATGAGTGAAACGCCCGTAGCTTTGATATTAGATTTAGAATATCATTACGATACGGTCAAGGACATTTGAAATATATTTACTTGTATTGTTCTCTAAGATTGCCCAAGTATTAGCTCATTTATACTTCAAGAAATTATTGTCTAGGCAGTAAACTCCTGTTAATGTAGTACAACCCGTTAATTTACTGCTATGTCCAACTCTAGTTGTAACTATGGGTTTTTATTTTCTATCTAGTTGTACAACTATCTAGTTGTCTATCTAGTTTATACAACTATCTAGTTGTAGGTACTATCTGGAAGTTAATAGATGTATGCCCGTTAGTACAACCATTTGCATAGTAGGTTGTCATTAATGAGGGAAAATTTAATTTTAAGTTTTATTTTAAGGATATAAACATATGTTAAATATATAATAAATACATACATACATGTCATTACATACTTGTTATTTTTTAGGTTATCGATATTAGTAGTAATCTTGAGTTGTACGATCAAGATTACTTTTAGTTGTTCTTTAGATCAGTAATTGTTCCACGTGGAAAAAAATCCCCATGGTTGAACTAGTTGGACATAGCGGTTGTACTACGGACACGGAATAAATAATAGTATAAGTAGGGTAACTGGTGGCATGGGAAGAGCGGAAGGTCGTGTGTAGGGAGAAGTGGGAAGGGCCTATATTAGAGTTGCCATATTTGTAAGAAGCCTCATCGAAATATTTTCATGGAGGGCGATATTCTACAGGTGAAACCGACAGAAGATCATATCAATTTGACAAATTAAAACCTTTACAGTAGGTTAGTGTCGGCGATTTGGAATTAATTCTTATTTTCCCGACATTTCCATAATTGACATTATTTCTTAATAATTGACATTCATGCTTATTCACTCAATGTAATTTGTTTAATAACACTCACACTGGTGATTTTATTTTATTTTACTAATTTTATTTAAACTTAATTGCAATAATTATGTTATTAATTAATGTATGAGAATATTAATATTTTTTGCATGCCATGAACGGTAATGTGACGATCGAGAGTACTAATAACACCTCTTGCGTTCACATTGAGCAAATAAAGAATTTGAATAAAAAAATATAATTTCAAGATACAATTACTCCGCCTCCACTCTCCCCCCGATTCGCTACACAATCCCACACACTGCCCGCCCACATTTGTGTTTGACTGTTTCGTGTCTGAACTACAAAATGTCGGGACATTTTTAGGTCGTTGGGACGATGGTACAACACTATCAATAACGGTGCCAAGTCCTCACATATCGAGACGAATGGTAGCTCTAGCTTATATCCAGCAACAGTAAGAGTTAAGGGCGAGCATTGCCCTTGTCAACATAATAGTTTGTCACACTGTTCTTCGGTCTCTCTCTAACTGGGCACGAAGGAACTATAGATTATTCAATGCAATGCAAATTAAGACGAATACCGATGTCGCCACTTTTAAAGAGTCCATCATTAATTCGTGTCCATTACACATTTTTTATGTCAAAGAATGTTTACGTTTATGTAAACATGTCAAAGAAACGCTCAGATTGGCACGCACACACTAAAACGAACTGTGACAGCAATATGATAATTTGGCTTGGTTTGAGCATATCTCCCTTGTTTTTATGACGTGTGGATGGAACTCACGGATGCATCTCAGTTTAAAACAAGAGTTTATCTTCTGTTTTCTCACGCTGTCAATCTTTGTTCATTTAATTCATAGTTTAATGAATATAAAAATTTAACTATAAAATATACAATCATAAGCAATCATTCTGATTGCTTATCCAGATGCCGCTATCAAAATAATAATGACAAATCGACATTGGGATAACGAATTATCAATTGATCAATCATTCACTCTTATCATTCGAATGATTCGATTACGTTCATGACAGCGTTCAATGTCGGCGTCTCGCTCGACCCAATTAATGGTGAGTCTTAATTATCTGCCGCTTCTATTCTGTTTTTTTGTCGGACGAACGTGTCAGGTGTCGTGCCGAGAGATGTTAAAAAATAATCGATTTTTATTTTAATCGTTTATTTAAATAAAAATATATTTTTTACTAAGCGAATCCACTAGAAGCAATAACCGATTACAAACGTCTTATGTGACTTTTCAAACAACGCCATTATGGTGTTTTCGAAATTATAAAATTAGCAGTTTTAAAATACTATAACTACCAATGTGAGATGATTATTATCTTAATAAAGTAGAAATTCTCTAATTTATAGCGTTTTTTTTTTTAATTTATAAAAAATCGATTTTTACTACACAATTGATTATTTTTATTTGAAAAAAAATCTTTTTATTTAAAATCAATTATCATTCATCACGGAACAAGAAAAAAACGATTGTCCAAAAATTGATTTTTTATCCATTTGTCACATCCCTAGTTGGTCCGTCGTCGGGTCGAAATATTCCTGTTAGTAATTGATTTTGAAAACTTAGGAACCCAAAACTTTGAGTAGCTAATCTTGTCGAAGTTAACGAACGAAGTCGATTTAATCTTACGATATTTTTTCCGAGTTTGTAATAATATTAATATTGTGATAAGTGTACTTAGATAAATAATTGATAGTAGCTATCAAATTTAATTAAATTTAATTCATAATTTAATTTAAATTTTATAATTTATAATAATATTTTAACACCGCACCCGCAAGCCTCCCGGTGTTGCCCCCAGGTGTCCACGGGCGGCGGTGACCACGTACCATCATGTGGCCCGCCCATATTATTTATTTATTTTTATGGAAGATTTACAGTCATTTGAAATATAAATCTAGGTAAATACAACGACAACTACAAATGTTATAATACGTAACAAATGATCTTAATTAAATCTCCACATTTGACTACTATATAAACATTTAGGTCTAAAGAACTATAAATACACTTAAATGAAGTATTAAAATTTTAAATATTGAATTAAAATTGAGTTTAATATTGAATTGACTAACGTTTTATAATCGGGGTCATCCGGGGGCGTGCCAAAGTTTGTCATTTTGGACTAATGTTGGCATGTATCGCGGATGCCTATGGGAAACAGTATCCACTTACCACCAGGTGGACTGTATGCTCGTTTGCCACCTTCTTTCTATAAAAAAAATATATATATATTTATTTTACACGCCAATTCTGGCAAATGTGAAGAGCTATATAGTAATTCACGTTGCGAATAATGATTCGAGTTTAATATTTTATCTCATCTTCGGACGGATTTTTCTTTGAATTTGTACAGATTCGTAGTTTCGTGGTGGTAATATACTTATCACAATCGAACTGCTTTGGTTTCGCGCTAAAATTCAACGCTATTCAGGGGTACCCCTTGAAAATAGGCTATGTCATAGCCATCTGCATTAGTTTAGCTTCTTAAGGGCGAAAAAAAATCCTAATCGATTAAGTTGTTTACCTCTTAGGTAAATAAACAAAAGCTCAAAGTCTCTCTTATAATGTTATTGTATTTATTTGAGCGGCAAAAAAATACTAAATAGGCAGCAAATCCTGACCAACAATACATGTTTGATTGATTGTTGTACTGATTTTTGTACAATTGAAATAAACAAATTTTAATTACAAATTTAAAAAGAAATACAGAAAGAATGTTAGTCGACGTTCCCGAGACTTATTTATTGTTATAGGAGAAACTAAACGTAACCCATCTTTAAATTGCTACCTATTTAAATGGCGTTTAAATAGCACCTTCCTATCTCATAAGAAGCACATAAAGGAGAAGCCCATGTCCAGCAGTGAACGGTAAAAGGCCTGGTAAAAGGCAAAGGTGTGGTAGCCGAGTATCATTGAATCGGCGAAACTCCTTTGGCACGGTCACGCGGTGAAGATCTATAAAAAAAATGTGAACTACATATCTGTAGCCCACTTTTCAGAACTCAAACCTACGATAGGAAACTTGACTGCAATTAATCTAACTTGGTCGTATGAAAGGTAGAGAGGGAAATGTTAGATTAGTAATTGCATTGTAAATCGCGGAGCGCAACGATGTAGCGAGACAATGGTCTTAAATTACAATGATTACATCTATGTACAGTCGGACGGCTGATAAGATACCCAATCTGTTTCCATTCATACAAATTGCGGCCCCTCTTTTGTTCAATAACGACCACTGTTTATTTTGTGTACGCCTTTACTTGTACTCTGTGACTACGTATTATTATCTACTACATTATATTATGACGTCAACAATGAAATCAAATAATTTAACAGACTTATTTACAATCTACAAACGCTAAATCACATGAGTAAAATTTTTTTTTTTATGTGGCTAATCTACTCGAAATCTCCTCTCTTTCACACAAACATACGTATACGCGTATGTACACAGACTCATCTACATTAAACTATAGATTTCGTTCCAATCCAGTTTATCTAAAACATAAACAGACATGGCGGCCTGAGGTAACTGACACGGCCTTAAATCAAAGAAATATCTCAACATTAATTAGCTTTAAATCTAGGCCAACTTGCTCTCTGGATCCGCCATGGTTTACATTTCGGACAAATTGGGTTGGAACGGAATATTATATACATTTTTTTTTGCAAAGGAAAGCCATCGTATGAATAAACCCCACGATACAAGCTGTAGTAGTGTGTGGGTCCATTGGTAAATTTTGTAAATTTCATTAAAAGACAGCTGAATGACAGAATAGCATGTGATTTTGATAAGAGAATTCATGTTTAAAGTATTATTTTCTTATCTAAACTGTTTTTGTGATTCTTATAATTAGGTACTGCAAATTAGATATGTAGATAGATTTTTTTTAGAAAAACGGTAATAGCAGCATACAGTCCACCTGATGGTAAGTGGATACTGTAGCCCATGGACATTCGCGATACATGCCAACTTCAGTCCAGAATGATAAAAGTTGGCAGGCCCCCGGATTTGCTGCCTACCTTTCTGGATGAAGGAATGGATTGGGAGAAAGGTTTGGGAAAATGGGGACGGATAGGATAGGACGGGATGGGAATGGGCTCTGGTATATCTCACTCACTACCGAAACACGTACGTACGTTGGAGAAATACGATAAAGTAGGAAATGCAGTAAGTACATTTCAAGATAGTCTTCTGTGATAGATAAAATTCTTTATTGCACACTGAAACAAAACAAGATACAAGTAGTAACAGACATTTTAATATGTACATGAAATGCACAAAAGACGCAAAAGGTATGTAGTTGAAAACGATTACTTACATTAATCTTCTTCAACTAATTTCTTTTCTAATATGTAACTTATTAACTACTAGCTGTTGCCAGCGATTTCGTCCGCGTGAACTTTAGTTTATAAACACCGTCTTTACCTTCTTAGGGGTATTTGGTATTTTCAAAAACGATCACACACATTATTTCTTATGGCTTATTTTTTATCGAACAAATGTTCGACGTGATTCTTTAAATAGATATAACTTATTTATTTATGAACTTATTGAAATAAAACAAACACTAAATTTTAAGTGTAGCTCACCACAATACATTAGTGAAAACCGCACCCAAATCGGTTAAGCCGTTTCTAAGATTAGCGCGCACAAACGCACAGATAAACAGACAAACAGACAAAAATTCTAAGAATCATTGTTTTGGGTTCTATTGCGTTAATAAAGGCCCCCAATAATATTTTTCTCATATATCTTCCATGTACAGACAGCGATCAGTTACATTTTTATTATATGTATAATAAATAATAATAATATAATGTATATAGATTAATTAATGAGATAAAAAAATTAAATTAGTTTCAATGATAATGTTAAAGATATAATTAGTTTTAATGATAAAGTTAATGATATAATTTGTTTTAATGATAAAGTTAATGATATAATTTGTTGAAATGATAAAGTTAATGATATAATTTGTTTTAATGATAAAGTTAATGATATAATTTGTTTTAATGATAAAGTTAATGATATAATTTGTTTTAATGATAAAGTGAATGATATAATCTGTTTTAATGTAATAATAAATTATTGAATAAAATTGAAACAAAGGGTATCTATATTATATTTTGTAATATAACCAAGGAGCCTTCAAGATGCAAGATACATGTTTATACCTAGTTTGAGGTTCAGAGGTCCAATCTGGTTCATTTAATTATTATTGATATAATTGTAATTTTGTATTACTATCGTATCGTATTTGTATTTTTATCACCGTACTTGTAATTCTTGTTGATTCCCTTTTATATAGGTACTATGTAAGTATGCATACAAAAGGGTTGTTTAGGGCTAAAGGTTCACAATTAGCGTTACTGTGGCCTAGAAGATCTGTTTAGATCTCTCTAAATTACGTCTCATCCCCAAGATTCGCATGTGTTTCATGAACCGTAAGATGGTCGTGGGTGTCAGTGCTTTGATTAAATCCACGTTCAAGATGTGACCACTCAGAAAAGAAGCCTCTTCCATTTAGACTATACAATAGAGATTACTGACCATATAACTTACATGATTTTCGAGTTTTGAGCACATATTTGTGTATTAAACGGGTTTTGAACTAGCTGAGCAAACCATGGTCTCGAGTTTCAATATTTAAACATACGCGTTTATGACTTGTTTCATGTATAAATAAGCGGCGATAACTCACGAATAACTGTTGTCAACATGCAATTCAGTATCCGCATGCACATTATCTTGTGCATGAGGGATATATGGCCCTTAAACGCCACGCTGGCCAAGCGGGTTGGCGAGTCCACTTTTTTAGAGGCGGTATAGTTCCTTCAGAGCTGGTGATAGCGGATTTGTATCTTTTAGTGGCCTTTTACGACACCCACACACACACACACGGGAGGAGATGGTGTGATGCAATTCTCTAGACAGCCGACACCACACGGCCCATATATAACACGTAAGTAATATACTGTAATACGTGTAGAAACCTAATGCGACAGTTGGATGTTGCACTCCATCTCAACATTTGATGACTCATCTACCCGCCTGCCAATTATCTCTCTTATCATTACCAAGCAACTCATTCTGTCACCCTTCGAACTGTCCAAGATTCTAGCTGTCATAGTTGGAATACTGTATTGAAAATAATGGCGCATTGCGCATACGACATTAGCACACGATCGGTACACGTCAACCGAAAATCGTTCTACTCTAGTCTTTATTGGCATCGCAATAAGGTGTCCAATTTGTGAGGTACTCATTAAGATAAAATAGGTACTCGCCCACTTGTCGTTCGGTTTGAGCCAAAATATACAAGCTCGAGTAGTTGCCGTCGGACATGACATGACAACTGAAGTAGTTGAACAGTTTCAAGTGCTTCTAAGGAATAGTGAATCATGATTTTTATATCGAACTAGCGACCCGCCCTCACTTCGCTTCGGTTTATTAAATTTAAAACAATTGGAATAAGATATTTTCCTGCGGTAAAATGGAGCCTATATTTTATGTTAGACCTCTAGCAATACATCGGTGAAAACTGCATTCAATTCCATGCAGTAGTTTTTGCGTGATGCGTGTATAAACATACAGACAGACAGATAGACAAAATTTCTAAAAACTGTTGTTTTGGCTTCTGTTGCTCTAATAAAGACCCCCCTAGTTTTTTTTCAATATCTATAATGTACAGACATCGGCCTGATACAATTTTATTATATGTATAGATAGATATGGAATTCAGCGGGTTTACAAGTTGTACTCTTATTATTAATATTATACACTATATGACCTGCACTTCAGGTACCAGGTAGGAAGGTAGAAAGTTACCCGGAAGTTGGCTGGTTGAGAAAATCTGAAGACCGATATGTGGTGACGATCCTTGGGAAAGGCTTATATCCAGTAGTGAAGACACAGGCTAATGGTATGGAATGGCAGGATATTGACACTTCAACATTCGTTGGTGAATTTCTTCGGCTCGGATATTGTACTGCAAAGAAATTCTAAGCACAGCTCTCACTGCAGCTCGTTGAGCGGCAACCGAAGGACTAGACGATCCTGTGAGTGGAGACCAAGTAACGGGAAGCCCAGTGTGGCACACGCCCCGACCAGGTGGACCGATGATTTGAAGGAGATTTGTAATAGCTAGATGAGAAGAGGCCTATATACGACAATACAGGGACACAGGTTGATGGTATGGTATACTTATACTTATATAGTATACTTGTATAAATCAGCCTAAAACGTCCCACTGCAATGCACAGGTCTACCCTAGTAAATCAAGGTTGGGGGCTGTTACTCCACCACGCGGGCCCAGTGCGCATTGGTGGATACATATACTCCTGTTTATTTTTTATTTCTGTAGCGGGTTTCCTCACGATGTTTTCCCTCATCACCAAGCTAGTGACTATATCTGTATATGGTATACAGACATTAAACTTTACGACTGATTGATAAGAAAATAATAACAACGTAAATATTAATCAATACTCGTACAAATTACTAAAAATGTATGTTTAGAAACAAAAATAATAGAAATATTTTTTTTTACCAAAACGTAATCATTTACATTTTATTCAATAGACTATAAACTGACATTTATTCTTCTTTATTTCTTTAGGCCGATAATTAATTATTTAGTTTCAATTTTATTTATTTTAATAACATATAGTTACGTCGTAAGTTGAACAAAGCCTGACACAAATGTATTGTTTCGAAAGAAAACGGTACCTAACAACATTTAGTTTCACCCACTACTGTTTCAAAACATGGTAAACCATATCCCGAAACTACCGATAAAATTTAATTATCTGTTAAGAAGTAATACGTTTAAATAATGAACACTGAATAAATATGAATTCCGTTTGATTCTTGTCGCATTACATGTTTGGATATTTGTTACTCAATCCTGTCGAAACGGCTGTACCGATTTAGTTGAAACTTGGTGAATAGGCAAATTATTGTGAGACCTTAAAATATTATAAATAAAATAATTATCGGCCTCACGACCTTTCCCGTACTAGTTCTGCTAACACCCATCTCTCTGTCTGTCTATCTCCCTCTCTCTCTCTGTCTGGTTAATGGCGACGGCCGGTCGACAGACGATTCAAATAACAAAAAGAGTTTCGGCTGCAACCTAAAGCACTCTCCCCCTCCCAACCTTGGAAGGGGGAGACTGCACGTTGCAATCCAACAGCCGCTGGGCGCGCTCGACTGGCCACGTTACCCCTCTCTCACAGAAGACTATCTTGAAATGTACTGCATTTCCCACTTTATCATATTCCCTAATGTAGGGGAGACTGGGGCTGGTTGTGACAGGGGTAGGTAGTTACAGCGGCAACGGTGGCTAAACAGAGAACGCTATATTAACGTTAGAAAGACACAAATGATCACGCCACCATCGGCCAGCACGCCACACGTGCCAGTGGCGCTAGCACTTTTGCGAGAGGAGCCCGAGCATGCTGCCGTCAAAACCGCACGTTAGTAACATTTTCATTTTTTAGTGATATTGGTCTAAAACCTGTTTTCCATAAAAGCAGAGGTGTGTGTTGTTGTGATATTTATGCCCTAATGCTTTCTTTTTGCTATAAATCTACGTTTATACAGTTATACTTATTTGCGTTTTTACTATTTAACCTTGAATGTTCGGTTTTGGCGTTGGGGCTAAAAGTGCCATTTGCTCGGGGCAGGTTGTGGCATGTCACTACCTGCCCCGTAGTGCTTCTTGCCGACTAGTATAATTTGGGCTATATACTTTGTTGTTTTTTGTAGGAGGAGGATGTATAAAAGAAAATCTGAGCGTCGAAAAATTTTGGAGAAGGATAGAACTAAAAAAATTCGTGCTATCGCAAAAGACTTCGGATTATGTCATATGTCGCTTACAAGATAGGTATTTAAAGAAACGAAAAGAAGCAAACGAGAAGGACATACCTATGGAATCTCTCACAGTTGGCTACCAGAAGAATAGACAAGTTTTCAACGATGAACAAGAAGCCATTTTGGTGAGTTACTTAATTAAATGCAGCCAAATTTACTACGGATTGACCCCAAAAGATGTCAGGCAACTAGCATTTGCTTGTGCACTAAGTACAATATTGCAATGCCGCAATCGTGGCTTGACAATAAAGAAACAGGAGTCGATTGGCTGACAGCGTTTTTAAAACGCAACCAGTATTTCTATTTATACTAATCCAGTTGCTGGTTCTAGCAGACATCTGATTCAGAATGAATGTACCTTTTCTCCCGAGATCATTCGGCCTTATCCAAAAGCTGCTGCGAGAACAAACAATATTACACGAAAAACTCGCAAATCAGCAATTTTAACTGATACGCCAGAGAAAAATGCATTGACACTGGAACAGAGCAAGAAAAAGGAAAATACATCTAAAAAAGGAAAGATAACTAAGAAAGGAAAGTCAACTGAGCCAAGAAAGATAACTAAACAAGGAAATACAATACAATAAAAACAGTTAAGAAAAGAGGAAAGATAGCTGTAAAAAGGAAGGTGTTACACGACTCTGACGAAGAAAGCGTAGAAGATGATTATTTTTGCCTGATATGTTGTGAACCGTTTGATCAGAGTCGAGCTGGTGAGGAATGGGTACAGTGTGTAGTTTTTAA
Source organism: Sesia bembeciformis (assembly GCA_943735995.1). NCBI lineage: Eukaryota > Metazoa > Arthropoda > Insecta > Lepidoptera > Sesiidae > Sesia > Sesia bembeciformis. Next base: position 15,168,771 of record OX031042.1, on the reverse strand, counting down.
GAAATGGTCACACGTAAGATGTGCTTAGCGAAATGTTGTATCCTACGTATGTTTGAATTGTGAAAGTTCAGACTATAGTGACTGAACTGCTTTGTTTAGCTTTTATCTGTTATTTTTTTTTAAAGAGAGGCATAATGTATGTTTTGTTGATTCTTACTAAGTTATTGTTTAAGAAAGAAGTTTATAATTATCTTCAAGGTTGGAAGTTATCTAGTGTTTGTTTATAAGTATGGGGCATAAGACCAAAAAAGATAGTATGCCCAAGTTATTGTTTAAAAAATAAGATTAGGTATAATTTTGTAGTTAGAAGTTACTAAATTTTTGATGTTTGATTTAGAAGTTTTAATGAGGCAAATGACTGGTTTATAATAATTATGTAAACATAATAATATTGTGTTTTTATCGAAAGAAACTATGATTGTTCTTAATACAAAATCTTAGATTTAGTTTGTTTTTTGTTGTAACATTTTGCCCCTTGTGGTGTAACAACCAGCCCCTGGCGCGGGGTTAAAAGTTACACGCCTCTTTTCCCAGAATTCATTCGTTTATGTCACTTATAATAGGCTGATACCTAAAATTATTTTTAAATTTAAAACCTTGATTAGTTACTTAATCAAACAAACCCATATCTACGTAAAATAATCAAACAAACAAAAAATTGTAACACTTTGTAAAAAAATGTCACAACCAGCCCCAGTCTCCCCTACGTACGGGTTTCGGTAGTGAGTAAGATGTGTCAGAGCCCATTCTCATCCTATCCTTTCCCATTTTCCCAACACTTTCTCCAAATCCATTCCTAAATCTCTAAAGGTAGGCAGCGCAACCGGGGTCGTGCCAACGTTTGTTATTCTAGACTAATGTTGGCATGTATCGCGGATGTCTATGGGCGACAGTATCCACTTACCATCAGGTGGACTGTATGCACGTCTGCCGCCTTCGTCCATAAAAAAAAATAGAGAACCCATCACGTATGCAACAATTATAATCTTTATAATTATAATCAATATATATAGATTATTTAATATTCATGCAGACCAAACGAATGCAGTCGCGGGCAAAAGCTGGTATTTAATAATCTGTTATTGGTTAACCCTATCTAGTTACATGGAAATATGGCAGATTAACACATACATACATTGGCTCAAAATAGCAGTGCCTGCTCGAATTATTACTAACTAGCTGCGCCCGCGACTTCGTTTAAAGTAAGTTTAAAGTTTAATTTTAGTTTTTAAACTCTAAATTGGAATATCTTTTTTTCCCGTCAGCCAATTGCAATGAAACAAAGCCTATTCGAAGCGCCACGCTAAGCTTAATTAACCTGTGGAAACCCCATGAAAATCCGTTTAGTAGTTTTGGCGATTAGCGTGTTAAAACAAACAGACAGACAAAAATTTTCAAAATCATCTTTTTTTGTTCTGATACTCTTCCTTCATCGCCCCCAATCAGTTTTTGATAAATATATTCAATGTACAGACACGCTGGTTCTACAGTTTTATTATATGTATAGATAATGTTTCTGAAAACCTGCTACAAAAAGTAGCAGAATCGTTATTCCCCCCGTGTCCCTAAAATCCAAGACGGTCGTTGTGTATTCCTATTATTCAGTCGGTACCATCCCAAGTATAATACGGAGCAATTAGAGTGAACGCAAGTGTCTGGGAGCGGCAAGTTTATGTAAATCCTATTTGATCGTGAACGTGTAGGGTCGCTTTGTATGTCGCCACGGACTGCATAAGACGAGGGCAGTAGGATATCTTTATTGTTTGCTCAAAATATGTTTAACTTTAAAATAACTCTTACAGTAGTAAACATAAGTTCTAAACTTTGGTGTGTTCTTTCAGAATAGCTCAAAAAATGTTAAATTAGTCGATATAATAAGTACTTCGGTCTTGTTATTGTAGTATGTTAGAAAAATATACAAAAATATGTCAATTTTAGTAATAAAACTTTATTTTATCATTTTAAATGTGCGTTTGTGTTACACAGTTAATAGATTACACTTTTGTGTATTAAATAGTATTTTTTTACGTCGATAACATTTCCAATTCTAAAGCTATAGCAGTTTTAATACACACATTCGTTGAATCAAAAATAAAAATGGTTGCCCTTCACAGAAGGTTGAACTTTGACCCGCATATGGGGCATATCTATCGATACAATTGAGTGTACTACTTGCCCTTAAAATTTGTACAAATCATTGCCAAACATACTGTATACACGAATATATGGTGATCACTTGTCGAGATGTAGTAGGTATTTACAATTTTTTCGAAATTAAAATCTGTTTCGAATTTTCCCTAAAAGTGTTGAGTTACGCTACCGCTTGGTTCATATCCTATGTGCCACTTGAGACCCTTCCGTCCCTTCGAGATGTCACAGGCTTGGGCCCGTCAAGCAATATTAATTATATTTAACAATGGGGACGACATCTTTACAAAAATTGTTAATGGTATCTGCGTTATACGTACACCTGTTCGTTTCAATGCTGTTTTATATGAGAGACAGTACTGTCCTTGTTTCATATAAAACTTGCTAAGGTAATGTGTTGCTTCTCTTCATCCGCAGGTTCATGTATGTAAATAAGAAAATAACTTTTAAAAAACTTAAAAAACTAAAAAACCACTATGAATATAGCAAAAAATAACACCCTTGATAAATTACTACATTTACTTAGTACGGATAATTTTAATTACCTCATTTAAATTTTTGTCCGTCTATCTTTCTGAACGCGGATAACGCAAAAACTACGGGAGGGATTTTAATGAAACTTGTCATAGTTATAGCTTATGTACCGGGCTAATGTTTAGAGTATTTTTTATCTAGATCCATTATTTACCGCTGATGAATAAATGTGATCAGAGACTGTAATATCAGATTAAATTTATGTGGACTTAAAAATGTTATTGACATTAGTAATTCGCGAACGAAAACTCGAACAAAAACTTAGAGAAATGTAATTACCAATTCGACTAAGCGGCTCAAGCAAATCCCCCAATAGCAGTCTCCTCTCACGACTGCATTACGAAGACATGAAAAAAAGAATCAGTTGATTTAGATATCGGTCCCTTAACATAAAAAATTATGACGGTTTTAAAATGATGGTTTATAAGCGTTCAAGTAATCTCTTTGGTTGTTTTGTTATTTTTTGAACTTGTTTATTTATTTACTCTCTTTTTGTAAAAAAGGCGAACTTAATGCCTTGCAGCATTGTCTCCCAGTCACTAAATGAAGTTAATAAATGTAACAAATATAGAAGATATAAATAAAAACTATTAAATATGAAAATATAAACAAAATATAATAATTATGTAATACGATAATACCTACATTATTATTATTAAATAAGTGGTAAAAAGGCGCTTTGGAATATCATCATGGCATCTGTTGTCGTGAGGACTAAGGGACAACAAGAAGCGGCTACCGCGAGCCCTGAGGAACTACACCACCTCTGAAGGAGTGGACTCGCTAACCTGCTTGACCCCCACCTCAACGCAATAATTTAAGTCAGTTAGCTGTCGACATTGTTTACGTCCATCCGGTGCAAGGAATGGTTCTCCCAATCGAACAAATATAATAAAAAAAATCAATTCAAAATTTTTAGTTTTTGAATGAATGGCTGTGTGTTCTTTAAGTGATCTTTTGCTCTAATTCATTCTACTCAAATTAATTCATCCATCATGTCATATACAAATGTAGGTACTATACAATTTATTACAGTTTAACTATGTCAGTTAATACACATCCAAGTCAAACAATATTGAATTACACAAGGCTACCGATCGCCACATATAAACAATTAATTAGTTCAAATATTAACATACAAATCAGTACAGAACTCTACACAAGCTGTATAAATAGGAAAATGCTGTATGTATAAGTTCCACTTAAATTCCCACCAAGAATGGCAGTTCATTGAACGAATACGCGAATTATTCGCTACATGGAACCGCAGTATTAATCGATTCTACTCGTTTAAAAATCCATTGAAAGAGCTGTTAGATTTATAGCGTACAAACGACATCCATATTCAGCAACAGACAAAGCCTGGCTCGAAATCTTTAACGGATAATCGATCGGCGATTGGTCACGCGGTAGAAAGTTAGTTCCGCGCTGCTACGAATCGATGCGTTATCGATTAATCGATAGCGTCTGTACGCATCGAGGCCCGGGGGCGGGCGTCCAGTTCATTAGTTAACTTAATTAAACATCTCCGTAGGCGGTAACAACGCACGCTGTACTCGTTCATTTTAACTTGTTTTTTGTTTTGCACCGTCTTCCTGTGTCTGACTGAACTATAGATATAAGATATTTGGCTAACCGCAAAATCAAGAGAGCTAGCGAACCACGTTGCAAATCATAGCAGTACATTATCCATCAGTAATGATTAATGAACTCGTTAATATATATGTTAACTAGCTTTCGCCCGCGATGTTTTTCGCGTGGTCTAAACAAATGATTGTGTCATTAAAATCTATCCAGTAGTTTACGGATAAACGACGGACAGAGGGACACAAGCCGTGAAAAAATTTTGTGGCGTTTATGAACCTAATGCAGTGTCAGTAAGAGTAGCACAAAGTTGGTTCAAGCGTTTTCAGTCAGGAAATCTTAATGTTAAAGATGCAGTTCCCCCCGGTCGCCCTGTTACCGATAAAGTTGATGCCATTTGTGAAAAAGTGCAGTAAGATCGGCATATAAGTAGTTACCATATTGCCGATGAACTGGGTATTGACCACAAAACAGTTTTGACTCATTTAAAAAAATCTGGATTCACAAAAAAGCTCGATATTTGGGTACCACACGAGCTCACTGACAGAAACCTAATGAACCGTGTACTCGTTTGCGATTCTCTTTTAAAACGCAATGAAACCGAACCATTTTTGAAAATATTGATCACTGGTGATGAGAAGTGGATCACATACGACAAGAACGTACGGAAAAGATCATGGTCTAAGTGCGGCCAAGCTCCACAGACTGTGGCGAAACCCGGATTAACGCGCAATAAGGTGATGTTGTGTGTATGGTGGGATTGGAAGAGCATCGTTCATTATGACCTTTTACCGCCGGACAAAACCATCAATTCGGATCTCTACTGCCAACAGCTGATGAGAATAAAGCAAGAAATTGAGAAAAAACGCCCGGAATTGATCAACAGAAAGGGTGTAGTCTTTCATCATGATAACCCCAGACCACACACATATTTGGCCACTCAGCAAAAATTGAGAGAGCTTGGTTGGAAAGTGTTGATGCACCCACCATATAGCCCTGACCTTGCGCTATACCTCAGATTTCCACTTGTTTCGGTCTCTTCAGAATTCTTTAGGTAGTGTAAGGCTAACATCTACAGAGGACTGTCAAAACTACTTGTCGCAATTTTTTGACCAAAAATCCCAAAATTTCTACAGCAACGGGATCATGTCACTACCTACAAGATGGCAACAAGTTATAGAACAAAACGGCACATATATATTATAATTAAACGTAATTAAACTTTAAAAAAAAATGTTTTGAATTTGTATATAAAATACGAAGAAACTTTTTCCCCGACCTTATATTATTGTTCTCTAAATAATAACCCAACAATATTGTTTCGTCTTTCAACTTCCTAAGTTAAATACATACCCACTCTCAAATCTAAATTATACCACAAGCGTTTAACAAATGACCTTACAAAAATCCCTTTGTCCACCATTTATTTTTGTACTTAGTCCTAAAAAGGGTCGCTGTAAAAGAATTGTTTTCGCATAATCAGTGACGAAGGACAGAGCTGAAGCGTGGAAAGTTCCAACAATTGTCGTTCCCACTTCAAACTACTACAACGCCCGGACTCATCTGCATTAACTGGAATCATAGATTGTTTTTAACACAGCGTTAGGGTGGAGGCACAAAAAGACCGAATGGTAGACGCCACACGGAAGGGAGAAAGGGAGAATTCCGTGAGAGATGGTGTACGTTTTTAGCCCAGTAAAAAACAATATTTTTATTATTAAACGTTACCAAATAGTGACTAAACGTTATTACACTATCGATGAATATTTGTTAGATGACATTTATGTATAGACTCATAATTTTATATAATTGTTTATAATTTTGAGGGGGAGAGTGTACGCTGAAATCCAACAGCCGCTGGGCGCGCTCGACTGGCCTCGTTACCACTCTCTCACAGAAGACTACCTTAAAATTTTCCCTAATGTACGTAAGTGTTTCGGTAGTGAGTGAGTTGTGCCAAAGCCCATTCCCATCCTATCCCTCCCCATTTTCCCAACCCTTTCTCCAAATCCATCCCTATATCTCCAAAGGTAGGCAGCGTAGATTTCTGTATATACCCATTATTTTAAAGTGAGGCCTACAAGCGTCATAGGAAGTTAAACCTTATACAATACTAGCGACCCGCCCTCGCTTCGCTTCGGCTTGTTTTTTTTTCAAAATTTCAAAATAAAATATAGCCTATATTAAACACGGATAATGTAGATTCCTATTTGTGAAAGAATTTTTGAAATGGGTTCAGTAGTTCCAGAGATTACCTCCAACATACAAACAAACACACAATTTTACCTCTTTATTATATTAGTATAGATATGATAGATATGACGATATAATCTTCAGGACCACTTTGCTTTCTTCAGGACCACAAAGGTACCTACAACAAAATCGTGATCGTTGGGTACCCTAAAATAGTACTGTGAGAACCCTCTTACTTTTTCATAATACCACAATCTATTCCCAGTACCTACTGGAGATAAAAGATTTCTCGGAGCAAGTATAAAAGCAATTCTACGCTCGGAGCGGATATTGCCTTTGTATCCCTATCGCGGTTGTTGCAGCGATGAATCAGAATCGAGCCCTTTGCCGTGCCGAATTATTATATTAGACCTGTTGTGCACTCGATTCGATGGCATTGAATTTGACGACCAGCTTTTCGCTTTCCGAAGTAATTATATTAGGTCTCTTATGCACTGCTTCAATACGATAGCATTGAATTTGATGACGCATCGTTTTTTCAACCTATTTAATGTCGCGATTCCCTAAAAAAGCCAAAATAAAATACGACCCATTTACTAAAAATTATGTCTTAATTATGTTTTATGCCGTGTGGTGTCTCTAAAAAAGTGGACTCGCCAACCCGTTTGGCAAGCGTGACGTTTCAAGGGCTTAATGCATATTCATGCTCATTACTCATGCATAAGACAACGTGCAGAAGTCCGACAGTGGATAATGAAAGGGCGGTAACAATTATATTTTTTACAGTTTAACATTTGATTATAAATCGTCAATTAATTAGTGAAAAGTTTCTTCGTAAATAAGTGTATCATTTTGTCTGACCAATTGCGACCCCCTGTGTGGTGACCCCCCTGGGAGTCGCGACCCCAGATTAAGAAACAATTGTGCTGCGTAAAGAAAAGATCCTGCATCATTCACGAGCCTATACTGTTTAAAGATAATATTTGGCTTATTTCAACGAGGTCGAAATGAATTTGGACACATTTTCATAATGCTATTTTGTATTCCCAAATTCCGACACATACAGACAGTGATCTTCTAAACACAGATATATGTACATCAATGCATACAGAAATGTACACAGACTAAAAAATCAACCCATTGTTTCTCAACCTGGGGTCGGGTTGCCTTAAGGGGGTCGCCATCACATACACGGAAAGTAAGTAAGCTGGTTAAGAAAAATTAAGCACTTATGTGAGAAATTTATAATCAAATGTTAAACGGTAAAAACTGTAATTAGGATCTAACTATTAGTATGGGGTCGTGAGGTTATTTATTTTATTTTTGTCATTTTCAGGGGGTCGCGACACTAAAATGCCCTAATATATATAGATACAGATAATGCCCTAATATATCAACTCATCCGTAGAACAGACTCCGATATGATCATAGAGTAAAAACGTCCCATGTTAAAATCAGACCCACTATCTTGCAAGATAACACACGTGGGAAAATATGTGAAAGGGTATAGAACTATATCTACTAATTTCAATAACATAATACCAGAAATTCAAAACTGCATGTTTCTGAGTACACGTTTAGGTACATCTTCAATGAACTCTCCTGAAAGTAAGCATCTTGCAGATGGGAATTTGTTTTACGGATGAGTCGATATCTTCGACCATTTTTTTTCGAATATTGAGATAATGGACGAACTAGATGTGACTCTTTTGTATTTCCCTGTCGGCATAAGTAACTAGGTATAATTTAAAATTCAAAGAGCGAAATCTCGTATTAAATTTTTTTCTACGTTTAACTAATATTTTATTTTATTATTCAATGGCTATGGTCGGGTTAACATAGAAAGAGCGCTGACATTTTATGTAAATATCGTTTCTTTCTTAAATCATAAGTGTCATAACATAATATAACACAATAAAAACAAAAATTTTAGAAGACTATCAAGTTGAAAAATGATTTTTACTACATGTTAAAGATATATGTTCCGATTCATGTCAGCTGTCAGAGTTCTTTCTTTAATAACCGGACCATAGAGGATGTTTCAACTGCACTGAGAATTCTTCAATAATCTAAAATGTGATTAGACGCCCCATGTCGAATTTCCTTTTAGGCTAAAAAAAGACATTATTCGAGAAGATTTTAATCAACATCAAACACCGCTCAGAGAAGTGTGAAGGAATTCACTAAATTGGAAGATTTACTTTACACACTACAAAAAAAAAACCTTTCTTTGCCACCTGATACATAGAAACACAAAATACACTGGTATATAAAGATTTTTTTTATCTATTTATCTGTATGACCGAAAGAATAACTTATTAATGTAGAAACCGTCAAAATTTACTCGTATGTGTAGGTATATAGTCGTTCTTGTTACTTAAATCTACTACGAATTTTATTAATTTTGTCTACACTGGTGTATTATATATATATATACAATACAAATATATACACAACACAGCTCAGTGGGCAAATAGTCGTAAGCTCAGCGTATGCTGCGACATGCGAGTGAGTGCTCGAGAGCGCCTAAGCTGTGAATAGGATTTTTCAAGGTCGGCGGCGCACTCGCATATCCTCTGGTGTTGCAGGTGTCCATGGGCGGCGGGTAACACTTACCATCATGTGGGATCGCTTGCTCGTTCACCCTGTTGTCTATATAAAAAAAAAACACAGAGCGCTGATTTATTAGCGTGCCCATGTCTCATTATTACAATGTTTCCAAAACGCTATACGTGGGTAGGCGCATCTCTCAATTTTAAATATAAATCTAAAAATGTGTACAACTAAAATTTAGAGGCTTACTCTGTTCGAACTATCCTAACTTTGACTAATACTTTGAGTTTTCTAACTAATTAATATAACTAACGGAGTTAATAATTAATAATACATAAGTAATACTCTTTTCAATAATAAATAACGAATTAAATCCCTTATTTAAAAAATAAATAAAGGAAATATATACTTCCAAAGTATCCTTGCTGAAAGGGCTCCATTTATATTTAAATCCTATTGAAACGGCGTGTTTGACAACCGTAAATATTTTTTGTCCGACTGTACCCGGTCCCTTCAACATAATTCCGCTGTCTCGTTTGAAAGATAGGAGAAAAAAATGTATTTAAAATCCTCAAATTGAAAAGTGACGTCGATGAGATAAATTGTTGATTTTAACCGACTTTAGTTAGGAAGTGTATTATGTTTAGCAAATGTCAATTTATTTATGCCATGTCATGTATTCAGTATTAGCCGTGATCCATATATATATATATAAATCTATATAATAAAAGAAGTTGTTAGTATATCTGGTGTTAATAGACTACGACACCGTTTGACCGATCACTATGACAGTTGGCATATATGTATATGCATTTTTTCATGGAGGTTTTTATGCTATCGAATTTATTGTAACTCGCCACTAGATAGCGCTGCAGCACATTAACTTCTATACCGTTCAACCGATCGCCATGAAAATTGGTATACATAGGTATTTGAGCAGGGAGAATATTTTCGAGCTATCGACTTGGTTGTAACTGGCCACTACATCAACATCAACAACTTTTATGGCAGGACAACGTCTACGGGATTTTGCTAGTCTAATATATAAAAATTAATGTTTGTTTGTTTGTTCGTCTTCTATGTGTTTCTAAACCATTCATCCGATTTCGATGAAACTTTGGTGAGTTGCTGCGCGCGCGCCCGCGAAGGTTTCTGAATTAGTACTTGAAGATCGCGCGATCGAAGTCGCGGGCAACAGCTAGTAACTTTTGAATCTTTACCCGGCTTACAACCTGTGGGTTTGCTAGTTCAAATCTCAACCTGTACCATGTTATCAGAACAAAGGGACATTATTGTCATTCTTGGGACATTATAGGGTTATTATTTGGTCATAAGAAAAACAAATAATAATTTTGTTTAATTTTTATTTTTTTGTTTGCCAGCGATTCATGTACGTATCAAACATCTTAGAATTAGAAATTGTTATGTATGCGATCATTTGTGTTTACGAACTAAAATTTCTATCTATCTTTAACATCTGATTTCAAAAATACAGCATAAAAACAATGTTATTTTTGAAGCATCTTAGCATCTAGCCCAAACCTACCAGCGATTCTGCCACGATGACTATGTCATCGGCGAAACGAGATGTACTCACCGTTCACAATTATCCTACGCCTTTTCCAGGTCAGGGATACACCTACATCGCCATTGGTAATGTAGGAGTCCATGGGCGACGCCGCCCGTCTACCAATTATTTTACAAAATACACGTCTCCATTACTTACTGGTCCTGCTCTGGTGCTGGCGTTGACGTATGAAAGAGACCTTATGGGTCATTTACACAAGGAGAGTTTCTCGAGCGATTCATATATCACCATACGACTCTCGCCTGCAACATGATGATAAAATCTCAATGATATTAGTGACAACAGTGTTCACTAGATGATAACTTTGTTTCTACTAGTTTTTGAGAAATTTTCTCACCTGCATGCGTTAGATAAACTCGACATGTGCAAATGAACCTCGTTCAATTTTAATAGAAAAAATGTTTACGTTAGGTTGTTGTGAAACGGTTTAATCAAACTGTACAAAGGTAGTTGATGAACTTGCCTTTAAGACCGTTCAGTACCTATTTGATTTGTATCATGAATTGAATCATTAAAACCTGTTTGATGTCTCTGAATGTTGTTTCGTAATCAACCTCAGCAGTTTTATTAGAAAGGAAAGTAACGTTATATATTTATTTGTTTATTAAGCACGCTACAATCCAACAGCCGCTGGGCGCACTCGACTAGCCTCACAGAAGACTAGCTTGAAATGTTTCTGCATTTCCCACTTTATCATATTCTCCAATGTACGTATGTGTTTCAGTGAAACATGCGAGAGCCCATTCTCATCCCATCCTATCCCTCCCCTTTGTCCCATCCCTTTCTCAAAATCCTTTCTCAAAATCCTTTCTCAAAATCTGCATCGGTAGTCAGCGCATCGCGGGCATACCAACGTTTGTCTTTCCGGACTGATGTCGGCATGTACCACGACAGTACCCGTTTACCATCAAGTGGACTGTATACACACACGCCTGCAGCGTTTTTCTTATAAACAAAGCGGCTACCACAAGCGTTGAGAAACTACACAAATTCTTAAAGAACGCCTTAAAACGTATTAAAACGCCAGCTTGGCGAAGTGGGTTGGCAAGTCCACTTTTTAGAGCTGGTGTAGCCCTAGTGCTTATTTTTTTATTATGGAAAAAAGGCGGCATACGAGCATACAGTTTACCTAATGGTAAGTGAATACTGCCGTAGACATCCGCGATACATGCCGACATCAGTCCAGAATGACAAACGTTGGCACACCTCCGGAAGCGCCGCCTACCTTTATAGATAAACAAAAAAAAATTACTTAGGATAGGTATCTACACAAAGTTTCTGTTGGACCCCGCACTAGGATATACGTGTATCGCAGGCATTCATGTTACGAACGATCTAAGTGGAGTTACAATTGAAGATCTAGATATAGGAATGGATTTGGAGGGAGGGTTGGGAAAATAGGAAGGGCTAGGATAGGACAGGGTGGGAATGAGCTCTAGTATATCTCACTCACTATTGAAAACCGTACGTACATTACATCATATGGAAATTAATAAAGTGGTAAATGCAAGTACATTTCGAAGAACAACTTAGTCTTCTGTGAGAGAGGGACAGAAATAATTCCAATAAATCATGTTTCTCTTTAGAATGTGAATTATTTTATTTAAAAAAAAACAACTATCGATTTTTAACTATCACAAGAATAACAACAGCCGAATATTGTGTATCGAAGTATAACAATATCGTTATAAAAACTTGTACTCGAGCAATTTCTAAGTCGATAACGATAAGTGTTGTTTGTTATTACTTGTTAATAACCGGGGAATGGATCGCGGGGAATATTGTGTAACTGGCGAGCAATTTACGGAGGTGAAGTGAAGAAATATACAGACAATTGCTATTAAATACTTTTTTTTTATTTTCGCTTTATTGTTTTAACAAAAGGCGCACTTAATGGTATAAAGTATTTTCTCCCGGCCAACCGTAAAGCGAAAAGCGTAAAGCGAAGCGTATTTGAAAGTGATGGTAGCGTAGAAACGTTTTTTTTATAGAAAGAAGGTGTCAAACGAGCATAAAGTCCACCTGGTGGTAAGTGGATACTGTCGACCATATACATCCGTGATACATGCCAACATTAGTCCAAAATGACAAACTTTGGCACGCCCCCGGATGCGCTGCCTACCTTTGTTGATGAAAGAATGGATTTAGAGATCCCTTCCCTATCCCTTCCCACGTCCCTAAGGACGTCGGAAGGGATGGAATGGGAATGGGCTCTGGCATACCTCACTCACTACCGAAATACGTACATACATTGGGGAATATGATAAAGTGGGAAATGCAGTACATTTCAAGGTAATATTCTGTGAGAGTAGGGTAACGTGGCCAGTCGAGTGCGCCCAGCAGCTGTTGGATTGTAGCGTGCACTCTCCCCTCCAAGTGAAAATAAAATGTGGAGTAACTAATATATACATATACCTACATACAAATAATACATAGATACATATGATGTCTATTTGGAGGAGCTGAAGTGATCATTCAATTTCCTCTTGAAAAAATAAAGGGGAATTTATAGTTATTGTTATCTGCCATAATCTTCCCGTGGAAGCCGTCAAAGGCGATGGGATAACAAACCGGCTACCACAAGCTCTGAGGAACAAAACTACCTCTAAAAAAGTGGACTCGCCAAACGTTTCGATAACACACTAGTAAACGATAACTAGTAAACAGTAGCTTCCATTACCCAAAGGATACTGTAACTAATACGACGATAATAAAATAAACCAATTATTCTAATTTACTTTTTAAGTACCTATATTTTTGTATATATAGGTATATATATTATATATGTGTTTGTATGAATGTATGCATCTATGTATGTACGAGTATATAAAGAAATTATTTATTTACTGCGTCATCTACTTTTATCTCGTCAACAGACTTCTCACCACCCACATGTTGTCTGGAAGAAATCGCTTTAGCGATAAGGCCGCCGGTTGTACTTCTATATACTGGTACTCGTACTTTGTATTTCTCTGTATGTTTTCGATAAATGTATGCTAATATATGGTAATAAAGAGAGAGTGCGAATTTTGTGAGTTTGCGTGTATGTGGAGGGTAATCTCCGGAACCACTGCACCTATTTGAAAAATTCATTCACCATTTGAAAGGTACAGTATTCCAGATGGACATAAGCTATATGTGCAAAAAATTGCCGGGCACAGTTATTTACAATAAAGTAACAAGAGCTAAACCGATTTATGTATCCTGGCATCGCGTGAGGGGATAATCTATCGATAGATAGATTACCTATTTATATTTAATTATATTATATTCAAAATATCTAGAGGATTTTAGCCTTAATAACTTACACAATAGGAAACGGTTATGGCAGTGCAGTTTCTCAATAATCGCGGCCAATTTCCACGACAATGCGTCTAAATGCGTCCGTGTTGTGCGTCAAACAGCCGTCACTCGATCGTGAAGTGACGCGTCGTTTGACGAGCAAATTACCATACGCCCATACACCTGTCATAACTCTTATCATGATGACGTTAAGAGTTATATTCTGTGTTATCATGGGTAAAGATAAATAGGTAGTAGTACCGTGACTGCACTCGAATTGACAATTAACACAACGGTAAAAAATACAGTGTCGTGTCTTTATGAAACAGATGGTGCATGGTAAACATCCTGTGAAAGATAAGTGTTTCCTTTCGGTTGCCCATTTATAAAGGTAAACTAAATAAATCTTGCGAATCTTGCTAAATCTTAACGTTTATATGATCTGGCATTTACAGAGAATATCGTTTAACATTTAACATGTTGCATTTAACAGAGATTTAGCATCTTAACAGAGAATATCGTTAGAAGTCTGTAAACTTTTCACCGCACAAAGTATGTACTTTTATAGTATTAAAATGTAACGATATATTAGACTAGGGACTCGCCTTCGCTTCGCTTCGGTTTACAAGTTTTTTTTTTCAAAATTTTCTTTTAGCCTATATTCTATACTTATTAGACATATATTAAACCGCAACGTAGGTATGTTGCGGGTAATCTCTGAAACTACTGAAACGATTTCAAAAATTCTTTCACAAGTAGGAAGCTACATTATTCGTGTCTAATATAGGCTATATTTTATTTAGAAATTTGAATAAAAAAACTTATAAACCGAAGCGAAACAAGGGCAGGTCACTAGTAAATTATATAGGTATATATTTACAAAACTAACAGATAGTACTCTGCCTAAACCTTACTTAAAAGACAAACAACGAAACATTCTAATTTCAAAATAACTTTAAAATTGCGCTCGTATTAGGGGGCACGGTAGTGCCCCGGCCAAGACTGGCCACTACCGAATTCCATTTACACATCCAAACGTTGTATTGTTAAATCTCCCAACACGTATGTCGCATTTTAATACTTATCAATAATGAATTACGTAGCGACAAATTAATGGATAATTATTTTAAGTAGATGGCATTTATCAGATTCGTAAAGTCATGGAAAACCGCAGTTATTAATTATGATACCTAACTATATTCCTTATTGTATACTCGTAATAAAAAAAAATGCGCTTCAGTTGGTTAACAGAATATGTGGGAAGAAACAACCAACTTACCACATGTTTTATAACGTATTCTTCGCAAATTACTTTATACCGCGAACCCGTATTCTGTGGAACGAACTGCCTCAAAAGGTCTTTCCATTAAGCTACGACATGGGGTTCTTCAAGAGAGCTGTGAATAGGATTTTGCAAGGTCGGCGGCGCGCCCGCATACCCCCTGGTGTTGCAGGTGTCCATGGGCGGCGATAACACTTACCATCACGTGGGACCGCTTGCTCGTCCGCCCACTAGTATATATAAAAAAAAAGTTTTGACCATTTAATATACGATCTAATACATGTACTTTGTTTCCATAGTTTCATGGCCCCTTGCGATCGATCGGAGGTCGCACAGTCTGTTTCAATTGAACTAGTAATTCATATTTTCTTATTACGCAAAACATCTGTAGGGCATCCGCCTCTGTACAAAATTTAAACAGTTGAAATTAAACTTTACAGCCCAAGGATTACAGTTCGAATTCAAGTGGGCGCTACCCAGTTAGTTGCCACGAACAACGTACTATAGAAGTCATCCGCCTTGATGTTCTCAAAACGGTTTGCGCGCGCAATGTCTCTTAGACATTTGATATACTGTAATATAAGATGAGAAACTTGTACAACTTCATAGCAATAATATAACCTGTAAACGACATACCCTCCTTTGGTACAGTCAGAGACATAACGGTTGAACGAAATATGACGCTAATACTGATATTCGAGCCCGTGATAATAATACACTCGAATGCCAAATATGTAGTCAGTTAATGTCGTATCGAATGACAGTTTCGTTTGATACATGTCAAACGTCTCGTGTTTAAAAAATGACAAGTGATCTTTTAAAATATGACATTACATCGGTATTTGTTCTGTCGAAAGTTGGGATGCCTTGTGTTATTGAACAATTGGTTGTTTATTCTGATCAAATGTTTTACCCGTGATTATCACAGTGAATAAATAAAATGAAGCAAGTAATCGTATTTAAGGCTTCTTGTTCTATTTCACTATTTTGTTCCATTTCAAACACTCATTGCAGTTAATGTCATCTCAAATATTCAACCCTTGTACAATGTGTAAATGCATTTACACATCGATCAGCTACAAAATTAACCACTCAATATAGAGGATTTTCATTGCTGCGATAAATCTTGCCTTTAAAGTCTATACTAAAACAAAATTATTTTTGAAATTTATAAAATTTCATTTCAACGACGAGTCACCAGTCTCGTCTTTTGTCTCCAGAGTCCGGACTATCATCGTCTATGTCAAAACTTTCAGTAGCCAGTTAGTCTTAACAAAGAAGATTGGGCTAAACTACAATTACGTAGTATACCTATTGAAGCGAACCGAATTGCTGACTAAATCCAAGAATATACCCGAAGTTTTAATATCGGTATCAAGAGTAGACACATACTTCTTGTGGGAAAAGGAAACAAATAATTAAACAAATGTCTGACTGATAATAATCTTTCTTGTACCAAGTACTACCGATTAGACATAACTAGGGGTCTGCAAACCATGGTCCTATTCATAAGCTTTTGCGGCTCTTCAACTCCAGCTTCACCTACGCTCCGCAGCCTCATCAGAAGAGCATAATAAACCGAAGCAAAGCTCATAAAGTGTTTTATTATTAGTATTTAATTATTTGTTTTCTTGTTTTCTAAGTAGTGCACTGGCCTACTGAAGCTTATAACTCCCATATATTATATTCTAATAAGTAGCCTACGACTGCATTGTGAATGTGAGTTTCAAATAAAAAAGGTCTTGATTTCATCTCGTTTTTATCGTTATAAAAATCCGTATAGCCACAGTGAAAACTGCGAGATTATGTTGATTTCTTTAAATATATTGCTCTTCTCACTCGAATGTCTGCCGACTCCTGAGTTAGCCAGCCGTCAATTTAATTTTTCCTATTTCTGTGAACAATTTTGTCGGGGAG
Organism: Sesia bembeciformis; assembly: GCA_943735995.1. Taxonomy (NCBI): domain Eukaryota; kingdom Metazoa; phylum Arthropoda; class Insecta; order Lepidoptera; family Sesiidae; genus Sesia; species Sesia bembeciformis. Next base: position 15,151,690 of record OX031042.1, on the reverse strand, counting down.
TGTACGCAATTTTATTTGAAATCGTAAAGGGCGATGAAAGCGTTCACACACCTACGTACGTCAGTTATAGAGGGCGGTCTGTGACCGCTCCTTGCAACAACTATTCTCGAGTGGCCGGGGGCAAATATTGAAGAATTAGTAAGACGTCAGTAAGAATCTGATTGGAAATATGGCGTCCTCATACACCCACGTGTTCTAAATGTATTTTAATATAGTAATCTTTATTAAAATACATACCTATACATGTTTGGGTAGTGAGTGAGATATCCCAGAGCACAATTCCCATCCTATCCTATCCCAATGAATATAGAGTTATAAGGGAATAAAAGAAGAAATAAAATCGTGTAATGGAATGAGGAAAATTCCTTGTCTCGTTGTATTTCCTAGACGCCATCTACTCAACTCTTTCTATAAATCCATTCCTAAATCTCCAAATGCAGGCAGCGCATCCGGGGACAAGGCAAAGTGTGTCCTTCTGGACTGATGATGGCTTGTATCGCGGAAGTCGAAAGTTAGGAAATAGATTTAATGTGACCTGGCGCGGAGTACAGGGAAACCATATCTCCTAATTTTTTTTTGCTGATGTCTTTCTGACTCTTAAGGCTCATTTACACAAGGAGAGTTTATCGAACGCGTGCAGACGAGAAAATCTGTCAGCAGCTAGTACAAAAAACTGTTTCATCATGTGAACATTGTTATCACCGTTACAAATCGTGCTTTAATCATAATTTAAATTAATTTATACTTTTCTTTTATGGACGAAGGCGGCAGACGAGCATACAGTCCACCTGATGGTAAGTGCCTTTCCCCCGAATGCGCTGCCTACCCGTCAGCAACGAAGATCCTGCGAAAAATGCTTGAGGATCTTCGTTCCTGACGGGGGTCCCCTGACCGCACACGTTTTTTTTTTATCATGTAAACCGATGCAGGCGAAAATCGTATGAACTTTGGTCGCATTTGAAAATCGTATACAATATTCTCGCCAGAACCATTCGAGAAATTCTCCTTGTGCAAATGAGCCTCTAAGGTCGTTTTCCGACTACGGTAGGTATTACTACCTACCGTACTGTGACTAAATAAGCATTCGGTTTAGTCACGGTTCCCAGTAATTTAATAACAGCCGCGACTTCAGCGATCCACATTCCTCGCGTTACGCAAACAAAGGTACGTTTCTATTGTAAAACCTTATCATACCGTGGAAAGACTACTTTACCACTTACTGTAGCTAACCGGCTTTTTATATGACATATCGTGAATTTAGATTATCTTCATTTGAACTACAGTATCCTTTATATAAAGAATGCGACAGATGAGCAGACAGTCCACTTGGTGGCAAGTGGATCACGACACCAGACAAATGAGAAACGTTAGCACGCCCCCAGAAGCGCTGCCTGTCGTTCGTACGAGACTCGTACGAGTTATAAAACTCGAGTTATAAACTTGTAGTACATGTCTAATTCTTTCAAAAAAATAATAATTAATGGATCACTATAAAAAAAATACCACATCACTATTGGATGAAGAGATGACATATTTATGGTCCATATTATGTCCAACTCTAAGGTTCTAGAAATGTTTTAACTTAGTCTTTTCAATACATTTTTAATACAGCGTCTTTTCAATACACGTGGGTGACTAGGTAATTTTGATATACAAAAAAAATTGGGTTACAATACAATTTTTTACTACAACTTCTCAAAACACTCTCCATTATAAAGCGATTCATTCGTCTAAACCAAGATTTTAAGCACTGATGATAGATACTCTTCTTTAGCAAGGTCCTCAACGGCTACCATAAAAACATTCCGAGCGGCCTCAGGGCCTCAGAAAAAATGCTACGGCGTCAAAGCTTCACTTTTGGAAAGAGAAAGAAGTCAAATGAAGCTAAATCAGGGCTATAAGGTGGCGGCTCAATTCTTGGATCTCTATGGTCTTCAAAAACTCTTGGGTAAGTTTTGCTTTGTGAGATAATGCATTGTCATGATGCAGGAAAAGTCCTCTCAAACCTGTTTTAGGACGTTCTTACTTTGATATATCGAACACAGTTGGTACACTTTGCTGTAAACACACTGGGCATTACCTAAGAGTTTTTTGAGTGTCTAAAGAAATTGTCGCTAAATACCCACCCGCAGAGAAGAATGTTGCCACCATTTTTTTGCCCACGCTGCGCCCACGTTTGAACTTCCTGGGAGGCTCTTCGTCTGGAAACACCCAAACCGTTGATTGCCGCTTAGTTAGTGGGTCATACTGATAGATCCAACTCACATCTCTAATAATAATATTAAATATATTCCGTCCCTCTCCATTTTCGAATTTTACAATCATTTCCCTGCGCCATGTCTCGCGAGCTGTTTTTGTTCAGCGGTCAGTGAATGAGGAACCCAATGTGAACAAAGAAAGCTTCTTGGCTTGAAGGTGACTTAGAAATCTTAAGAGTTTCCTCTATCTGTTTTTAGGTAGTTTTTGGGTCTTCGTACAACGTTTTCTGTACCAGCTCGATGTTTTCATTCATTACAGAAGTCGCAGGACGGCCACTTCTCTCATCATTTTTCAAGGAAAATTTTCCTTGTTATAATTGAGAAAAGCATCTAAAAATTGTTGCACGAAACGGTGTGAGGTCCCCAAAAGCTGATACCTACTAATCTATCTTTAAACTCACTTTCAATTAAACCAACTGTAAATCGTATAACATCATTGTAAGAAAATGTTCTCGTTCAATTACATTGTTGCAAAGAAAAGCGCTCGAAATGCAATAAAAAAGTGAATACAACATTTCTATTTTTTCGTTTGGACTAAATGGCTTTCGGAATTCTAATTTCAAATCCTTAAATTATACTTTAAATGATTTAAAAACGGTACAGCTCAAATGAGTTCTCTTTCTGAAATTTTAGTGTCACAATCACCCTAGTCACCCTATGTATCCTCAAACTGGGTGGACTACCCCACTTGTATCTCAAATAAACCGCGTCTTGTATGTCGTTGGTCACGTCGAATCCCCATCCATCATGGCAGCCGAGATAATGTCGACAAAAACTCAATCTGCACGTTCTGTACACTCAGCAATTTATTTACATACAGCCCGGTTGTTTTTGTGGACAAGTGAAGATGTGTACACTCGGCAAGATTTCGAAACCGCTTTTTTTAAAGCGGTTTCGTAATATTTTTCATAATCGATTTCGCATTGATTATTATTATTTATACACGTCTATAGTCGTTAATATATTCATGTCCATATGTAATATGTGTTTTTATCTAAGCAAAGGAACTTTATTGTAGGTATTGTTATTGAGTTTGTATACCTCTTTACGAGCATTTAACGCTCGAGTTTGGAAGGTTCATTAACGCTCGAGCGCTCGAGCGCCGAGTGCTCAGCGCTATAAATGTTTGATTCATTACAAAACCAATGGTATTTTTGATTAACCAATAGCAGATAATACCCAGGGATTAAGTTTACTAACTCCAAGCTTGAATAGATGAAATACATTATACAGTGCATGGGGCGGTAACGATCAACCAAATGTAATTATAACCGATTGCAACTGGTGAGGTAATGCGACACAATCACCGTGAATAAAGAGAGATTACATCTTCAAACACTGTCATACTAGGTAAAGAAGCCTTATGCTCAAATCGCATAGAAGCCTGACGTAAGAAGTTATAAATAGAATGCAGAATAAAGCGTAACGAGTCTTTCATAAAGATTTACCGAATTGTCGAAATTCTATGTAAGTATAGATAACAAAGAACACGTTTCTTGAACGTCGAAATAAATAACAGTGCTCTCAATAGGGCGTACTATGATTCTCTGTGATAAAGACCCATCTTTACACAAAGTTTTGTTCTATTCGGAATCCAGGATCCTTTGTTCGGCAGGCAGAAAAGTTTTTTAAACTGGTATTATTATTTTCAACATTTTTAACTGGTGTTATATCTAAGATGGCTGTATAGTGTCCGGTCCCATCTCTTCCCGTGGACATCGCAAAATCCGAAATGGACTAACGAAGCCGCTACCACAAGCCCTGAGGAAACTACATCAACTCTAAAAGAGTGGACTCGCCAACCTGTTTGGCCAGCGTGCCCAACCTGGTTATATCGAAGGACAGTCATGCCTAACTTTAATTCTACGGTAAACACTGGTTTAAACTTCAGCTCTTAATTCAGAGCGTTTTGATAACATCCTATTAATTAACCGATAGATATTATAATAGACTGAAAAAGCGGGACGGGGTGACATGGGATCAGATAAGGATATTTCCTAGTTTCCAACCTTCTTAATCCTTGATTATTTTATATTTTTTTTTCTAAATAACTATTTACTGAATACAAAGCAAAAAAACATTTAATTCATAAGCAGGATCCACGCAAACAAACACGTGGTCAATTGGGGATCAAAGGTTTCCAAAACAGATTATATGCCAACCAGGATGAAATATCAATACACTTGAATGTGGTCCTATATACCTACAAAAAATACACGTAGGTATATGGGCTCTCTCGCCTGCTAAAGCCGGAAGAGATCGATCAATTCGCCGATAAAACTATCCCGCGATACCTGCAGGCCATAGATATTGGCAGCGAACTATGATTTTGCAATTTAATTTTTAATTTTGAGTCTTAAGTAATTAAATATATCATTATTATTTTAAGAAAGGTGGCGATCACGATGATACGAGATTTTATTGATTCGCTGAGACCCTAATCTATATAAATAAAAATTAAATGCTGTTCGTTGATAAGCGCATCACTTGAGAACGGCTGGACCGATTTGGCTAATTTTTTTTTAAATGTTCGTAATAGTTCGAATAAGGTTTATGGGGAAAGAAAATTTCGAAAAGTTGCGGGGAAAATTAGAAAATTTGGGAAAATTGAAAGTGCTTTTTTCTATGGGATTTTTGTATGAACTTATTGTATTATTGAAATTTGGACACGACAAATGTCTGTTATTTATAAAGATGCAGCAATCTTTAAAGTAAGCTTTTCACGTAGGTAAGCTTCTAAGCATACAGCATTATACTTTCGTGAGGGCACTGCCTCACACGGGATTACAATTACAAAAACTTACACATTGTTTCTGTAATTATTTTCTATGATTCAGTCAATATTTTCCGTTTCTCGGTGTTCTATGTCTTATTAAAAAAAAATTTTCTTTCTTTCTTTTGAATGATGAAACGCGTTATTTACTTATATTTCTTTAGTGTAACCATAGCGCAACTACTAGAGTACCGCAAGGTAACTAGGTATAGCGCAAATACTCGGGTACCGTAAGGTGACCATAGCGCAACTACTAGGGCACCGCCCATGGCCCTCTATTATTTTTACAATATGTAATTGTTATTTTCCAAGTTAACATCTGTACAAACCTTGCATATTTACGCGTAATGTACGACATAATCAATATCCCACGTGTGTAAAAGAGTATTGTTAGCGTTTCATTAATATATGAGTACTATAGTGATGTGCCGCATATCGATGTAGCAATATCGAAACTTATTCAGTTGCACTTTTACCAATTATTATTTTGTCTTATGTTAGCTCTGCAAGGTCTGTCTACTTGGTTTAACAGTATAAATACTCGTATTTTTATTATTCTTATTGTACTTTAGATTACTGTTACTTACGAGTATTCCGTTAATTTTATTTTATTAAGATTTTAACCACATTTTTATACATAGATTTCTATCAGCCAAATACTTGAAATTAATAATTGTCTCGAATGCGAATATTTCCAATTATGCCAAATATCGAATAATCAACAACACACACACCTTCGCCTTTGCACACACATTTTGGTGCAATAAAGAATTTATCTATCTATCTAACAACGCATAAGATGCATCACTATTTAATACTTACATATTTTGTTATCTGTACGCTCTGTGTAATTGCTCATTGTGTCGGTTTTTACAAGGCATACTCTTCACAGTAACGTAAATTACTAAGTTTCTTGCAGAATCGGAGTCCCTGCGAGACAGCTGTTTGTTGACTACCACAATATAATGTATAAGATATAGTAGCGGAACTCAGCGATATTGCTGAAATCATTACGTTTCTTTGGAGAAAATGTGTCACAATACTCAATAGTTTCCATTAATATTCTCTATTTTGATTAAAAAACGCACACAAATATTAACACAAACCACCCAGATTTCAAGCAAATGTAAAATTATATCTACGTAGATCTTTAAACTTTATAAGTGAGTGAGTGACGTGCATTTTTACCTATTTACCATTCGTGTCTTAATATTTTGTTTGCTACAATGTCATTAAATCTACGATTGAATAACACGAGCGAATCTAAACGCTCATCGTCCTATGTCTAATTGGCGATATGTCATGTAATGTTTGTGATGTAACTGAACACCCGCCTTTTGAGTTAATTCCATCCAAACCGAAATTATAATAAAATTTCGTTGGATTAATTTTATACTGGATTTAAACAAATCTTAATTTATTATGCTATTTATTATTGTATATTTATTCAAAGAAATAAATTAATATTTAATATATGGAACACAAAGAGTTTTTAAAATCCCTCTCACTAGGAACACCTTGTAAAAATTAAACATCCCGCAACATTGGTTCATATCCGTAAACTGGTTACAAAATTGGGACAAAAACTAAATTGACTAAATTAAGACGAAGATTCCCTACTTTTATTCGCCTATACTGAGACTACCATATTTCAAAGTAAAATCGGCGTGTGTTTAGACGTATCTGGAATCTAATGCGCAGTAATAAAGTCTATGTTTCTTTAAACAGTTCCATAGTGGCGTAAATTATAGTGTTGTCGTGTATTGATCTTTATTAAGCTGTAAAACCAGCCGTTAATATAAGAGCTAAATAACAGCATTCAAGAGTAAAAATAATTATGCAATGGCTGCCCATTACATTGAGACAGATTGCTGTGCAGCAGTTTTTACTGCTATTGCACTGTTACGATTTAATTAGAGCATCTTCATTGAAATTTTATACTGGCTGTTTTATTTTATGACTTTCGAAAGGCACCTAGTTCCACTGACTAATAAAATAAATTACCATGCGATACCATCAGCTTGTCTCTCCACTGCTGAATATACTCGTATACATATACACACGATCTTCGGCTCATTACATCTGGCTATCCGGTCCATTTGACCAGAAGGACGTCCACGCTACGAGGAACGTAGCAAAATGCAATTTTTTTTTTTCTTTATTTAAACAATACCCCATAAGCATAAAATATATGGTGTCGTTTGGTGTCGGAAGACTATAGAATAGCATCACCCGTGGGTGTCGTAAGAGACGAATAAGAGATAACAGAGGAGTTACCACAAGCGCTGAGGAACTACACCACCTATGAAGGAGTGGACTCGCCAACCCGTTTGTTCAGCGTGGCGTTTTAAGGCCATACGTCCTTATGCACATGAGGAGTGTGCACGAGGAGGCCCATGTCCTGCAGTGGATACTGATAGGGTTGGTTACATTGCATTGCCATAAAATACAATTTAGTCTTTCCCAAAAACTTCAAAGTTAAATATGAAATTCCCAAACCTAAACGATTGGATAGCGTACAACACTACGATTTTTGCTATAAACAGAAAGTAGATTAGCAGAAAGTTGATTAGATGGGACGCGGAAGAACGTACTCCTAACAAACAGTATCCTCGTTAACCTTGAAAAAACGAAAGTCGCTTATACTGCATCAGGGGTTCTTTTTTTTATAACGCTACACTCAATGGCCCACACTAGGATTCTCTGTGTCGTGCGTCCACGGACACAGCAACACCCAGACCCGAACAATCACCTGTCTTTAAACAAATGATTGTCCGACCGAGAATCGAAGCCGGGGCCTATTGCACAACATTTAGAAGCACTTTCAACAGGGCTAATTGGCTGTCACATAACAACGTTAGTACCAGCGTCATTCCGATACGACCTCGAATTTCTATTCAATGTATTGTGATAATTTTCCAGAATTAATCGATGTCAACTCGATACAAATATAACTCGAACAGCGTTGATGGATGTAAGATGTGTATGTAAATATATAGATCTGTAAACTGGATTACCGTTAATGTGATGCAGGCATGCTTCGTCCCATCTATCACACCGGCTTTGTGGTTACTTTTGTTCCATCAACAAGAGGACACAATCCCACAATCCCAGGAGTTCCATCAACCGATTACTTTTGTTTTCCTCCCCTGAAAGTGTAATTATCTATAAATATACAACCGGCGATCCCTTTTAGGAGCTTTGAATTCGCAATGTCCATAGTTTAACGTGACTTAATTCCTCGGCGTTCATGTTGAAGCGTTATTCATTATAGTCTGGGTGGCGACAATCCGTATATCCGTATGACATTGAGGGGGAGAGTGGACGCTGCAATCCAACAGCTGTTGGGCGCGCTCAACTGGCCACGTTAGCCCTCTCTCACAGAAGACTACCCTGAAATGTACTGCATTTCCCACTTTATCTTATTTCCCTAATGTACGTACGTGTTTCAGTAGTGAGTGAGATGTGCCAGAGCCGATTCCCATCCTATCCCTCCCCGTTTTCCCAACCCTCTCTCTAAATCCATTCCTATATCTCCAAAGAAAGGCAGAGAATCCGGAGGCCTGCCAACGTTTGTCATTTATGGACTAATGTTGGCATGTATCACGAATGTCTATGGGCGACAGTATCCACTTACCATCGGGTGGACTGTATTTATCATTCAAAAACCTTTGGAAAGTGCCGCCGTACCAGATGTTTGGCAAATTTTCTTTAAAGTTGTCATTCTGGAAGTATCTTTTTACCACCAGGTGGATTCTCTGCTCGTCTGCCAATCATTTTTTTATAAAGAATACCTGGTGTAAACAATCATATTAAAAAAATGCAGAAAATTGGTCTTATCTAGAGGTGAAGAGTGCAGCCGCCGACAGAACAAGATGGAGAAACACCGAGTCTGCCCTGTGCTCCCGTGAAGGGACAAGGAAGAGACAAGACCCTAACACTAAAACCCTGCGGGGTATGTATTCAACAGTTTTTACAGGTCACAGTTTTGAACATATTAAAGTGTTAGGGCTCGTCGCCGTGCACTCGTTTACCATGCAGAACTGTGTCGGCAGGATACGCTCCCTGTCTCGCTAGCTCTGCACCTGCTCAACGATCTTGTACAACGGAACCCTGAGTTGAGACTTGTTTCACTGCACCTCACAAGCGTTTAATGATTCACAATCTAGATTTAATGGTTATTTGTCTGTCTGTTTTACAATCGTAAGGGATCCTGGGTAGGTTAATTAGTGGACAACATTGTAAAGCCTACTCAGGTAACCTATACGTCTAAAAATCTAACACTGACTGACTGACAGACAACGCACAGCCATAACCGATGGGTTTAGAAGCATGAAATTTTGCACAGCAGTTCCTTATATAACGTAGGTGAGCACTAAGAAAGGATTTTTGAAAATTCATCCTCTAAGGGTGTATAGTTCCTGAGATGTTGCCGATGAGATTTCTCATCGGCTAGTAAAAAAATAAAATAGTAATGTTACATTTAATATTCATTTAAAAATGCGTTGCAGGTTCATTTAAAAAAGCAAGATTTTTTTGGAATTTTTGTCTGTCTGTCTGAACGCGAATCACGCAAAAACCACTGGACGGATTATAATGAAACTTGGCATGTGAAACTTGATGCAATTTAAGAAAACTAGGTCATGTAGGGTAATTAAAATTTAGGATAATTTATACAGGTCCATTATAGGGTTCTCTGGATTGTAACCAGTCTAAAATATTGTACTAACTGGTATAGATCGGTGTGACGGTACAATACTTGATACCGATAATATTGTTGAATTAATCTCAATATTGTATCCTGGTGACATTATTACACGGCACAATGAACAAAAGTGTGGCACAATGACGTGTTGAATCGTTACAATCGACAATTCGACTCGATTGTTCGCGTATCGATTGTCCGGTTCGAGCGATCAGCTCATTGTGGCGCGGTATTGTTGACATAATTGATGAGTACCACTTACCGTTAATTCGCCATCGACTCGATATTCTCTCGTGAGAATGTGGGGGGTTTCATCGATTGTTAAGTTCTTATATCTTATGTTGATGATTGCTCGATGATTCGTCATTGTTCGACTTGTTTAACTTTCCATAAATGCAAACGTGTTAACGTAAAAAAATAATAATACAACATTGTAGTTGCAACAGAATGTTATGATGAGAAACGATTATCCGCGCCTGATTTCATATCTTTCTTTACAAATATTTAATTGGTACTAGCATGGCCGTCTTAGGCCATGCAGGGGCCCTTGGGCACACAGTTTGGGGCCCTTTTAGAAAGCAAAAAAAAAAAAACATCAATGGAAACATAAGTATTTACTTTTGTTTAGTGACTATATTGGTTATTACGGTTAGCTTTATACAAATCAAATATAAGTGATGTGATTACTGTTTTGAGAATTGGACTTGCGTTGATGTTAATGGTTTCTTTCGAGTTGGGTATCAAATGAAAGGATTCGACCAGTAGAATACGATAAAAACATGTTTTTTTTTGTTAAGAAATTATTTTACTTATTTATTGATTAAATGGATAAAAAATACATAGGCACTGGATTTCGGCATTTCGGGGGCCCTGGGCTCGTGCCCCACGTGCCCTTAGGCCCTAAGGCTTAGGGTAAAGACGGAACTGCTAACTGTGCTAATTCGTTCCCGTGTACTTGTAATTCCCACGAAAATAGTCCAAACAATAAAATGTATGGCGAAGTTTCGGTAAACAACTAAGTCATAGGGTTAGTATACTTAATTTATAATGAGCAGGTCATATTGGCCGCAAGACTGATAACCGATGGTATAGACAAGTCTTAGAATGGAGTCTGGAGGCGACGTATCGAGACGAGCAGCATGAGACGCGTCCCTGTTCTGTGGACCGACGATTTCAAGAAGTTCGCCGATGGTGGCCAGATGAGAAGCAGTGGAGAGACATAGGATGTAGCTGATCAATATCCATTGTTCCATTGTAGTCACGAAGAGACTAAAGACCTGCAAATGCGACCGCAGTCTATTGCGAGCTCAACTTTTTTTGGGACATTTACACCCCACGGCTCGTGATAACCACCTTGACAATCTAAGGGGGCTTGATTCTTGCCTCCCTAAATTCAACACGAGCAGTGCCCGCGACTTCGTGCGCGACTTGAAGAGAGTAAGGAGGTACCTACCTACTCTAAATGTTAACGCGGCCCATACATAAGTTATAACGTTTCCAAGTTTCATTAAGATCCGTCTAGTTGTTTTCGCTTGATGCGAGCTCAGACAGACAGACAAAAATTCCATTAATTGTTGTATCATTCGTAGTTTACAATGCAACGATTTTTTTTTTAAATATGCAAAATGCACAATTTTTAAAATGCACAGACAAGGCTGTGCCATTATTTTATTATATGTATAGATTATTACATTATTATTAATTATTACATTATTATTGTGTTGTTGCTAGTGTTGCCAGGTCCAGTGTGTCAAATATCGGGGCGGAAGGTTAAAATAATCGAGAATTTATTTTTCAAATCGGGACAGCTACAAAAAAAATCTGGACTATTTAGTCCGAGTTTGGTGAGAAAATATGAAAATGTGAAAGCAAAAGTATTTTTAAGGAGTAACAGCTTACAGATATATTCGTTTTTCCTGTCAAAATTTTTGATCAAAATACAGACTACGGAGGTTAGTGAAAAATCGGGACATTCGGCGTCCCGATCAAGGGTGAATCGGGACACCTGGCAACACTAGTTGTTGCCCTCGGAAGACCCAGGGGACACGTGTAGGGTGCTCAGAAGTAACTCAGGGCACGAACGAGTTGCCTCCCCCCCCCCCTATTTATCCACAGGAAATAGAGGAAACAGTATCCATAAGTTAATTAACAAAATGCTCCGTTGAAATTATCCTGTTTACGCTCAATTATCGAAACCACAGAATATGGATGTGATTAGGTAAATACCACAGTATTTTTTCTGCTTGTCAACACTGTGGTTGTTTACGGACATACCTTCGTTATACGAGTATACCTAAATATAGACCACTATATTTAGGTATACTATTGTACTAGTATATCTGCCTATAACGTCCCACTGCAGAGCACAGGCCATCCGTAATAAATCACTGCGAACTTTCGGGGCGTATTCCAACACGCGGGCCCAGTCGAATTGATGGATCACGCACCTACTCCAGATTTTTTTAATTTTATTTCTGGAACATGCAGGTTTCCTCGCGATGTTTTCCCATGTACATACTTAAGTAGAAACTCCATGGTACGGGCCGAGGATTTGAACTCACGATCACACGAATGTGAGCCGAGTATAGATACCCCTGGACTATCACCGCTCTTTATTGCCTATTAGGTATATCAAAATAAATATACACATAATAAACTCGTAACAAAGTCGTGTCAGTAGGTACATGAAATATTTTTTTGACAAAATCATTGCAGTCTATGTACTTTATGAACGATACAGAACTCGTATGAAACAATTTTTAGAATTTTTGTCTGTCTGTCACGGAAAAGCCACTGAACTGAATTTAATGATACTTGGCATTATTATAGTGTATGACCTGGAACGAAGTATTTATTTACTTTTCTTTTTTTTTTATTTTATTTATTAGGTATAACAACAAATTTACAAACTTAACTAGTCACAGACACATTTTATATAACATTTGTATGTTCGTAAATTCACTTACAGTTATACACAACTTTATGGGTAAAATGAAACTATAATATATATATATATATCTTAACTATCTAAAAGGAAAAATGTCTATCTAACAGAATTTTAAAGCGGGCGTTGTTTAAATAGAATATGTCAAACTCGACATCCAGGTCGTTATAATAGCGACATATTCTATAAAATGGATTATTGTAAGAGACATTATTTCAAGCCCGTGGTATGTCAAACAGCTGTTGGGTACGTACAGGGCGATTCGGTGCCTTCAGATTGAGATGCCGCAAGAGATCCCCATCCAAATGGTTATTCAAGATCTTATGCAATATATTTAAGGAATTGATTTTACGCAACACTACTAAGCTTTTGAGGTTCGAAAATTTTAATTTATCCTCGTAACATTTTAGTGTATGATTACTTCCAAATTTTAAACAAAAGTAACGGACAAATTTTCTTTGCACAGTTTCTAATCTATTTATGTGTATTTGCTACATGGGTGACCATATAACCGAACAATATTCAAGAATTGACCGTACTAAAGAAACATATAAAAATTTAAATGGTAGGGCTTTTTTAAAAGGTTTGCAAGTGCGTATCAAAAAACCTAGTAATTTATTTGCTTTACCTATAATTGAACTGTAATGTGGTCGAAACGATGAATTTTCATCAAATAATATTCCTAAATCTTTTACAATGTTAACTTTTCTTAGAGGTATGCGATTAATACTATAATTATATGTATAAGGTTTTTTATTTTTCGTAAATGATATAATATGACATTTACTAACATTAAGAGACATCATGTTTGTTTCGCACCATTCAGATAATTTATTAAGATCTTGCTGCAAAGCTGCGCAATCAGTATTAGAAGTAACCCTACTGTATATTTTAATATCATCAGCGTAAGCTAAATGATTACATTGTAGTATGGTCAGAAGATCATTGATAAAAATTAAAAATAATAATGAGCCTAACTTCGAGCCCTGAGGAACGCCAGATATGGCTGGGAAAGGGCTGGAGTCATATCCATACACTGCTACAAATTGCGATCGATTAAGGATGTAAGATCTTAGCCATCTGAATAACGAACCCTGAATACCAATATGATTTAACTTTGCGAGGAGAACGGCGTGATTAACTCGGTCAAATGCTTTAGCAAAGTCCGTATAAACAGAGTCAACCTGAATCCCTGCGTCAAACGATGAGCTCAGATAGTGAGTGTATACTAAAAGATTGGAAGTTGTTGAGCGATTGTTGACAAATCCATGTTGTGATGTACTTAAATATGGAGAAATGAAATAATAAATTCGGGAATATATGAGACCTTCAAATAATTTTGAGAAGCAAGATAATATGCTTATTGGGCGGTAGTTTTTAACATTGGACTTATCTCCTCCCTTATGGACTGGTACAATACGAGCCGCTTTCCATATATCTGGAAATATTCCTTCCGTCAAAGATTTATTAAACAATGTAGTTAGTGGCTTTGATAGAGCTTCCGCACACATTATTATGAAAAAAGGAGGTATGCCATCAGGTCCGGTTACGTGAGATGGTTAATACAAGATTGAGTTAATACAGGTTGAGGGGGCGAGTGCACGCTGCAATCCAACAGCTGCGCGCTCGACTGGCCAGTGGACGTTACCCCTCTCTCACAGAAAACTACCTTGAAATGCGTTCCCACTTTGTCTTATTTCCCTAATGTACGTACGTGTTTCGGTAGTGAGTGAGATGTGCCAGAGCCCATTCCCATCCTATCCCTTCCCATTTTCCCAACACTTTCTCCAAATCCATTCCTATATCTCCAAAGGTGCTAACGTTTGTTAATTTGGACTAATGTTGGTATGTATCACGGATGTCTATGGGCGACAGTATCCACTTACCATCAGGTGAACTGTGTGCTCGTCTGCCGCCTTCGTCCATAAAATAAAATAAATAAATAGATAACAGTGTTATTACACTATGAATAAGCTATGAACTAAATTTAAAATCTTATAGTAGCTAATTTATACTTAAGATATTTTAGTTCTGTGTACCTTAATACAAAGCCAAGGATAACAAAGGGATACAGGGATACCAGTGTATGCTGCAGCTGAGTTTGGTACCTGTTTCCTGTTGCAATGACGCAAATAGGCATTTATTCTTTCTCTTTTTGCTGTTGCATGCTTTCTTTTGTATTTTCTAAACTGTTTTCTTTCTTTTAATCAATTTACTGCATTTCCCACTTCACGTACGTACGTGTTTCGATAGTGAGTGAGATATACCAGAGCCCATTCCCATCCCATTCTGTCCTATCCCTCCCCAATTTCCCAACCTTTTCTTCAAATACATACCTTCATCTCCAAAGGTAGGCATCACATCCGGGGGCGTGCCAACGTTTGTCATTCTTGACTAAAGTTGGCATGTACCTTGGATGTCCATGGGCGACCATATCCATTTACCACTATTTAACCATCTGCTCGTCTGTCACCTTCTTTCCATAAAAAACACGAAATATAAACCAAACTGATTAGCTCTTTGTGTGGAAACCTTTGTATTAAATCATTAAAATGTAGCGGTATATTTCTGCACTAAAATTCAACCAAACAAAGAGATGTACAACGTACATTGTACGACCGACAAACCTTCCACCTACCACACTCAATTTTGGCATTTATAGCTAGCTATTGAAGGTGTGCATGAATGTAACACCATCTGCTGCTAGGGCTGCCACCCGTCCGGTTATGACACGGAGTCTTCAGGTTCGAAGGATGCTTGTCCGGACTACGGGTTAATATTTCTCTGGGCAACGCGGCTATGACGTTGAGTATTTAAAAAATCTCAAAAAAAATAAAGTATACGATTTTAAATAGATATCAAGCTGGCACTGGAAAACATTAACTGATATACGAATATACAGTTATTGTGTTTAAAAATATTGTTGTGATTCAAATGCAAAAGTGCAATTTAAAGCGCTTCTGTGTGTACCGAAGACACTGTAAGTTTAATTATTATTAATAATTTAATATAATCTCGTCGAGAATATTAATAATTGAATATGTAATAGATTACAATTTAAAGTATATACCTTTAAATTTAAAAAAATCTGTTTAATTTTTTGTATCATTTTTTTAAATCTCCGTGTTTAGGGTATTTTGAAGGTGATAGCCCTATCTGCTGCCCACATTACAACAATGCTCGTCAATTACGACCTCCAAACAACGAGCTCTTTGCGAATTCATACGTTAATTAGCCCGGCTACCGACAATTATGTATGTATGTATTAACTGAGCGCGCTACTTCGTTCACAAGATCTCTATGATGATTCCCGCAGGAACTTTGTGATGGAGCTGGATACAAAGTAGCATGTGTCCTTCTCCTTGGCCTTACACTTCCTCGTACAAATTTATATTAAGATCCATTGATTAATTGGGCTATGACTGAGTAACAGACAGACTTCCGGATTTATTCAATAGTACGTTATGATGGTGTATGTAGATCAGTGATTCTCAAATTATATGAACTGCGACTCACCTAAAAAAATGACAAAATTTGGGACCCACCCTACGCCTTACATGAAAATAGCATTGTGTCGCTGCTGCAGCATGTTCTCGTTTACGTAGCGTAGTTATACGAAGGGTTGTACAATTAAGAAAATAAGACAAAATCCAGTATCCAGTGATGATCGAATTTTTTAATAAGTAAAAATAAGATAAATCAGAACACTATATAATACTTAAAATTAGATTAAATTTATTTATTTGCGGCCCACCCAATATTCGCTCGCGACCCACAAGTAGGTCGCGAGCCATACTTTGGGAAACACTGGTGTAGATTCTAAAGTAGTCATTGCCCGCGACTATATGTCTTTTAGTCTCCCATGAAGTTAGTATAACCTCATTTATAAATGCAACTATTACGTATCCGTCAAGTGTTTTCTCTGCATAAAGCATCAAGCAGTGGTTCCAGCGGATGTATTAAAAAACTTGAGAAGCTATGCTCTATTTCTATCGTTCATTCGTTCACTTGTTAATTAATCATTCGCTTCTTCATTCATTCATTCACTCGTGCTGTCATTTTTTCCTACATTTTGTCATTGAAATACCTTTTATTATCAAGTAATTCCTCTTGGGTAGAAACGTAGTGA
This sequence comes from Sesia bembeciformis, assembly GCA_943735995.1. Lineage (NCBI taxonomy): Eukaryota > Metazoa > Arthropoda > Insecta > Lepidoptera > Sesiidae > Sesia > Sesia bembeciformis. The sequence continues at coordinate 15,134,881 of OX031042.1, read as the reverse complement.
GAAGAAAACTTACAAAAAATACTTACTTAGAAATTATGTAATCAACATTTCTTCATTCAATTCTTTCATTTATTTATCAGTTTGTCAATTCAACGTGTAGTTCTGATAGAACTAATAATACAGTAAAAGTCACAATTCTAGAAAATATAATGTCACAACTCTAGAACGAAAGTGGCAACGTTATAGTACTCAAGACGGACATCGGGTTCATTGATATATTCAAAATTTATCGAGAAACCACTCACCCCAAATCAGCGGCTTTTACATGATACCATACCATCAGCTCGTGTCTCTCCACATACACGGTCCGGCTCTATACTGTACCAACGAATGAAAATTCCAATAAATGTTAAATTTTATTTAGACAGCTTTTAATTACCTATTTAGATTTCTAATTAATTTAGAGTCAAAACCGCTTTACGATTATTATACTAGATATTTATGTCTTCATTACAGCTTAAATGTGTGTTACTGAATGAAAATATGTGTGTGATGCAGTAATTAATTACTTCGCTAAAATAATTAATTCCTTATACACTAAATCTTCCATCCGCCGATAACTGTTCTTCGTCATGATGACAATTAGTGTAGGTCGGTGGGCGTATCTATGAAATCCATCTTCTTTCATAAGATTTTTTCTTAGAACCTGCTCAGTAAATATTAAGATCTTCTTGAATATTTTGATAAGTTGATAAGGGGACCTTTTATTGATCGAAAACTAATACAGGAAAATTCAACGCACACAGTGTTCAGTATAAAATTGAATTGTGACAGTGTAATTCGGAACGCATGGAGGGGGAAACTATCCCCCCGGGCCCTTCTCCTTCAAACTGTCACCCGAAATGTGTGTGCTCCCCCTAATCCCATTAATATTAGAAATGCGAAAATTTGAATGTTTGTTACTCAATCACGTCGAAACGGTTGAACCAATTTCGTTGAAACTTGGCAAATCAGGCCGGATCAATCAGGCGTGTGTACTGCGTAGCACCCTGGGCGGAAAATCTGCAGCGCCCCTTTAAGGGCAGCGTGCTTCACTCGAAAGTAAATCAAGTATTTTTTTTATGATTGGTATGTTTTGGAAACATTCTCAGATTATAAATGAAACAATCTCAAATGAGAAATCAGATGAATCATAGATTTTCTGATTACCTGGAGTCTTGGGCGAACGCCCAGTTTGCCCATTTCTTTATCCAGCCCTGGCAAGTCATTTCAGTCACTACAGTACAGTGAAATCGACTAGACGTGAGCTTTGCATCTGAGTCTGTCCAATCCGATTGTCGAAAATATCGGTGTGCACTCACACAAACACAAACCCATATCTCGTTGATTTCACTGTATTTCTTCAAAGGAGTCTACTGCTGAGATGTTTCCAGCGCCCTCTGGGTACAATATTGACAGCTTTTATAAACGTTGATCTTGTTATATACACGTACATAAATTATTTCACACTATGTTTATGCTGAATACAGTAAAATGCACTGTATGCAAGGAAAGTAGGTTGCAATGCATTTAGGAGAACAAAACAGTTTAATATTTTGCAATCGAAGCGAAAACAACCCGCATAACCACATCGCTAATGTTGACAAATAACGAATTGCTGATTTCACAAACACTAATGAGTCTAGTTGTGTCGCGTGATGTTGGCCAGCTACAGAATAGCACCCAATCTCGTCCCGTGGGTGTCATAAAAGGCGACAAGCGATAACAAAGTAGCTACCACAAGCGCTGAGGAACTACACCACCTCAAAGTCGACTCGCCCACCCGCTTGGCCTGCAGCGCAGCGTTTCAAGGCCCATACATCCCCCATATACTACTCTGTCAAATAAGTTTCGGGATTTTCTATATCTATACTAATAATAATATAACTGGTAAAATTGTGTGTTTGTACGTTGGGAGTAATCTCTGGAACTACTGAACCGATTTCAAAAATTCTTTCACAAATAAGAAGCTACACTATCCGTGTCTAATATAGGCTATTTATTTGAAATTTGAAAAAAAAAATGAAAAAAATGAAAAAAAAAAAAAAACAAACGAAGTGAAGCGAGGGCGGGTCGCTAGTTTTTAATAAAATAAAAAATATTGCTTCAATCGTCGCAATACACTTTCATACACCATTGACGCAATACACTTTCGCCAGTAAATAATCCATTCGTGGAAACACTTCTTGCAGGAAAGTGTATGGGCCTTTAGCTCTTTTAGCGAATTTTGTTTTATTACGTCAGCGGACTCAAAACGTCTGCCACGAAGTGGTAATTTGAGTCTGCGGAATAAGAAAAAGTCACACGGGGCCATGTGGTCTACCGCCCATGTACACTTCCTACACCTGTGTAAAACTAAAGCCTCCTACACACCAGCGTATAAGTCACGATGCATGTAGTGCTGTGAAAGACTCGAGTCCTCGAGTCTTATTTTTAAAATCGACGACGATTCAGACTTCTAAACTAAAATTTATCCTCGGTGAGGAGGCGGCCTTACGTTGATTTTTAGTGTTGGACTTAATTATTAGTAGATAATTTGAATGTTTACATTAATTTACTAAAATCATATTTGTCTGTCCGTCTATCTGAACGCGCATCACGCAAAATCCATGGGACGGATTTTAATGCAACTTGACATAGTTATGACTTTTGACATATATGACATAATCTGCATTAACATTTTGGGTACTTTTATACCAGATCAATTATAAAGTTTCCACGGGAATTCGCACGCGAACGAAGTCGCTGGCACTGCTAGTCTCAAATAACTGTTTATTATTTTTATTATAAACTTAGAAATAGTATCAATATATATCCGATGTGTATAACGCTTAATACGTCCCACGGCACAGTGCAGTACAGGCCGCACATCGAACTTCCATTAGTTCACATCACTCTAAACTCCTTGGGGGGCCAGACCGCTCACAACAACCATCACATCTCTATACACCACTTTTACCACTTAAAATTTACAGTACAAAGCCAGAGTTGGACTGTGTTCTATAACTTTCCGCGGCGTGGCTACAACCTTACAATCCCGAAACGACTGTTTAGGATATATATGTAAACATTGCCCGTTAACTGAACGTGTGTAACGGAAGATATGATATTAAGCTAGCGATGTAGACTGTTTTATTATAGTTTATTATAATGAAGTGTGCTTGGTAACAGTCGGCATCCGTTCAACTCAAACACGGCTGGTCGGCCGACAGGAAGCGGCACGCGGTGCAATCAATAACTATGCAAGTATAATACCAGAATTATCACGACGACGAGGCAGAGTATGTATGAACTCAATTAATTAATATATAACATCTATTGTAACCCATATTCTGACAAATAAAGAATCTAAATCATCAACAAAATTAAAGTCCATTTTAATCCCATGGAAGTTGGTAATGGACATTTAAGTATACAAGTATATGTATATTGGCCTTCTAAGAACAAAACAAAAATAATAACCATTGTTTATTTTTAATTTCCCAATATTAATGCAACTTATGATTTCGTAAAAAATGTTATTCATTCTTTGGTGACAACAGGCGGATTTAATGCATTGAAGCATTACCTCCCAGTCCATCTTTGGGCTAAGCAGAGATGGTCCGGTAGATGCAATAAGGGGCCGTTCAAGTATTACGTAAGCAGAATTTTAGTTATTTTTAACCCCCCTGCTTACGTAAGCATTGGTATAATTCTTACAAAATCTGTTCGTTTCTTATTTAATCAGAATCTACTAAATTTTGCCAAAAAAATACGAAAGTAAATAAATAAATATTGCTGACGTAATCGTCATTCAGACCCCCCCGACCCCCATGTCATCAAAAATAAGCAAAGCAAAGGGCCACCCCCCTTTGGTGCTTACGTAATACTTGAACGGCCCCTAACAGTCGAAAATTAAAAAAAAAAGGTATGTACATAGATAAATATGTAGATAGATAGATAGATAGATAGATAGATAGATAGATAAACTCTTTATTGTACACCAAATACATGTTGCAAAAAGACAATTTAAGTAAGTGATACGAAAAGTACAACAGGCGGCCTTATCGCCACAGCGATCTCTTCCAGGCAACCTTTGGGTGATAAGACTGATAAGGAGAAAACACATAACAATATCAAAAATATGTACATACATGTACAAATAGCTACATTAGTCATTTTATTCCAAATGAATATTTTCCATTTGTCAATATATGTTACTAATTTCTTTGAATTATTAATCTTTGGACGGCAGTATTATAATAATTGAATAAAGATTTATACAGACCGACAAATAAAAGGCTTTTCATTTTATTTCATAACATTTGTAAAGCATTGGCCAAGCGAGCAGTCACACGATTACAAATTACAAACTGTTTTAGGTTAGTAGGATGCGGTGATTTTAAAGTTCATACTCGTTGCTCTGAGTGAATAGGTTTTTCAACATTATTTTTGCGGTTGGCGCCCCTAGCCGCTTATTTGATAAGTTAATAATGTGCTTCAAAGGAGTTCGTATTTGTGCGAACGCTCGGTTGTCTAATACTGTGAAGTTATCTGAGCAATTCTTCTTCTATAGAAATATGATTATAATCTTTCTTTATTCCCGATGGCTGTAACGCATTCCCTTGCCAGCTGCAGTCGGTTAAAACTCCATTTGTGCGATCATTACCGCTGCAAGCGTTATAATGTAGTTTTTGTCCGACCGCTGTAGCCTCAGCGAAGCGCATCTGGCACGAATGCGTACCTAATACTTCAGAATGGCGCTCTACGTGCTTTGAACGATGTAATTTGAAACCTCCTTTGGGGTTCCGCAAAAACTAGGAACGCGAGGGGGTCCGGTACGAAATAATTGTGGACGTTCAAGCGAAAAGGGTTTACATGTCGGCTTCTAGTTTCCAAAATGTTAGCGTTTTTATGTAATTCGGTGAAAACGTGACGTTTCTTGATTTAATTACTATATATTATTCTACGGTCACTCACCAACAATTGAATGCCACAAACATCTTTATGTGACTTTTTTAATTCCACATATTTTGGACATAGCTGTGTAGTGAAAAGACATCATAAGGTTGGAGATACGTGAATAATAAATAAAATTATAAATAATTCGTTTTTTTTTTTGGAATGTCTAAATTCTTGTGGCCCCAATGGCCTTTCTTCAATAGTCACTATGGTTTATCATGTATGGTTTAGGGCGAGCGTAGAAGGCGCTCAGCCAGAAGCAAAAAGTGTGTGCAGCAACGAGCCTAAGGGCTCCCCCGGCTGTAGACCGGCAGAAGGAACGGATCTCGGCTTAGGGCGTTGCTTTGTGAGGGTGTCGCGGGATCGCGAGTCCGTGGGAAGCGCCCAGGCACGTGCCGATACCTGGTAAAAGTGTTGGCTGAAGGCCGCTGTGTGTTCATGGTGTAGCGAGGGAGACGTCCTCGTCAGCTATCCTAATTCATGTGAAATAAAAAAGTATAATATTAATAATTGTCATGTAGTTACTAATGATGTAGTAACCAATGTGGTAAGGTAAAAGGGTCACGAATCTAATGTGCTATAATTTATACTTAAAATTCCTTGTTGATTGTTTATACAACATTAAAAAATGATTTGCTGCCCATTTAGAATTATGTTGCTGCTCATTTGAATACAAGCCTTATTTAACTGCCAAGAGGAACTGTAGTTTTTAAATCATACATGTTTCGATTTTCACAAAATGTATTTTTGTTTTGACGCCCACATTTACATATGTCAGTATTCTTTGGAAACATACATGAGTGCAATGGTTGATTATTTTTTATGACTAAATTAATATAAAGTTTCGGTTAATTTAAAATGCAATTAAAAACCTTTCAGAAACCTTATAGAGATGTGTACCGGCACGCACTTGACCGGTTTTTGATTTCATATATACGATACACGAGTGAAAGAGATAGACTGAGTTGTCGTGCCAGAATGCAGCTAGTTCCAAATAAAGGAAGATAACTCCAAAGTAATGTTTACGTAGAAATGTGTCGAGAAAAAATCTCGTGCGATAGAAACCACATGTATGAGGATAGCGGCTATCTTGATATTATGATAATGATGAACATGTAGCATTATGATAATGCTTCCTGATAGTGATCGTTTACGATTCATCATTAATTTTAAAACATCTTGAGGCAACGGCTTTCATCATATACAGTTTTCATAATGATCGAATTTGTGTAATGTACGTGTTATATTTTTACAAGCAGTGCCCGCGACTTCGCGCGTATAGACGTTAAAGGTTAACTTGATTCCCCTGGGTACTGTATGATTGATCTGGATAATAAGTACCCTAAATGTTAACACACCAAATAAGTTATAATTATCCTGTTTCATTAAAATCCGTACTATAATAGCAGGAATGTTTGTGGTACGTCATCACGCAAAGGCCAGTGGACAGATTTTAATGAAACTTAGCACAATTATAGCTCATGTGCCGGTTTAATATTTAGGGTAGTTTCTCCATTATACCACGGTTACCATGGTTACCACGGGAATCACTAAAGTTCACGTGAACGAAGTCGCGAGTACCTACCACTAATAAGATAAAAAAGTTATAATAGTTTCAAATAAATCCCATTCAGGTCTTTTGTATTAATAACTAGCTGACCCGACAGACGTTGTCGTGTCCAAATTTCAATAAATTTCAATAAAACATTTCCATAATTTCAAATTTCAATAAATATTTTTTGAAAACAAACGAACAAAACAAAAAAAGATTTCTCGCATATCCATCGTTCGAATCGTGAGTTATGGTCTTGAGTTCATACAAAAATCCCATAGAAAAAATCACTTTCAGTTTTTCCCCAATTTTCCAATTTTCCGGGCAACATTTCCAATTTTTCTTTCACTAGAAACCTCATTCGGCAATTACGAACATTTAAAAAAAAATAGCCAAATCGGTCCAGCCGTTCTCAAGTGATGCGCTTACCAACGAACAGCATTTAATTTTTATTTATATAGATAGATAAAATATACGTAAAGAACAAAAGTGTCTCCGTAAATAACGTTATAAAAAGTTATGTTAATTTCTGTCTGTAACAACTAATGATAATTACACTACTAATTAGCAGTATTAGAGTCGTTAAGCCGCTTATTAAGGCTATGAGTCCATTTTGGACAAGAAAGAGTTATTTTTGCTATGAATTGAGGTGTTAATTTCACCCCAAGTGTAACACGTACAGTTATTCTTGAAAGTAACTGGATTTTTATAGTCAACAATTATTATAGCTTACAGCATTTAATATATGTATTTGTGACAATATAATGGCTAAAACATCTAACATTATTTGATATTGTTTTCTCTGTTTCCTCCTTCTTATCTGTATGGAAAAAAGTGGCAGGCGAGCATAAAGTCCACCTGAGGGTAATTGGACACTGTCCTCCATAGACATCCCAATACATGCCCAATATCAGTCAACAATGACAAATATTTCCATGCCCCCGGATGCGCTGTCTACCTTTATGGATATCGGAATGGAGAATGGGTTGGGAAAATGGGGAGGGATAGGATGGGATGGGAATTGGGTCTTGCATATCTCACTCACTACCGAAACACGTACGTATATTAGGAAAAAAGGATGAAGTGGGAAATACAGTACATTTCAAGGTAGTCTTCTATGAGAGAGGGATAACGTGGCACCACCCAAAGGTTGCCTGGATGAGATCGCTTGGGCGATAAGTCCGTTTATTATACTTTTCGTGTTAGATAAATTGACTTTTTGCAACATGTGTTCAATAAAATATATATAAGAATAATAAGAGTATATATACGAGTAATAAGAGTATATATACGAGTAATAAGGGTATATATACGGGTAATAATGGTATATATACGAGTAATAAGGGTATATATACGAGTAATAAGAGTATATATACGAGTAATAAGAGTATATATACGAGTAATAAGAGTATATATACGAGTAATAAGAGTATATATACGAGTAATAAGAGTATATATACGAGTAATTAGGGTATATATACGAGTAATAAGGGTATATCTAATGTGGTGTGGGCCGATTATAGAATAGCACCACCCCATCGCGCCTCGTGGGTGTCGTAAAAAGTGACTAAGGGATAAAAAAAAGTGGCTACCACAAGTCCTGAGGAACTACATCAGCTCTAAGAGTGGACTCGCCAATCTGCTTGGCCAGTATGGCGTTTTAACACCATACATCCCTCGCCCACAAGACAATGTTCATTAGGAGACCCGTGTCCAACAGTGGACGTGAAACAAGGACTTGATACAGGGGTAATAAATAGGTTTTTAAATAATTATATGTGACGTTATCCGTGTTGATTCATGTGAAATGGCGTAAGAAGCGAATAAGTAAGATTAAAGGGAAATGTTATTTGAAGAAAAACAAGGGATATTTAGATAAAGGCGAAATAACAACTTTTCCGTGTCTAAGCAACCGGATGTAACAAACTATATATATATGTAGTACTACCTTAAAGCGGATTGTATATCTTAACAATCTGAGGAAAGCGATCTTAGGTACTATCGGTGTCGACTTAGTGACTTTGGATAAGATTTCATCGTTTCAAAATTCTGTTTAAGCAATGGTATTTTAATAAACATATCACTAAAGTCTCAATATCTGGGAAATTATATCCGACAATAAGGTCCCATTGCTACTGACAATGTAACTCAAAAAAACATAAATATACAGTAGGCGTTATTATTATTTTCATTTCCTCATCAGAAATGAAAATAACTCTAGCCTATCTTACCGCATTTTCCTAAACCTTCCTTCAAATCCATTCCTCTAAATCTGCAAAGTTACGCAGCACGTCCGGGTTCGTGCCAACGTTTGTCTTCCTGGACTGATGTTGGCATATATCGCGGATGTCCATGAGCGACAGTATCTTTCATTCCATAAAAAAAAGAAAACGAAAACCATCGGTTGTCCGTCCCACAAATTTTAAAGTGACCTGATCAATGCCGTTTCAGCCTTCTAATTCTATGAGCTATATCCTTAAACGTGCATAAGGAAGCAGGTATCCCAGCAGTGAACCATAAAAACCAGTCCGGGGACAGTTATTCAAATGCTGCTCAGAAAAATGAAGAAAATAGATTATTGATTTTTGTTAAATTAAACCGATTTTCAAGATCTATTTAAGCTGTTTTATTTCGTTAAATCATGTATCATCATCAAACCTACGTGAGGTCATTAATAAACCATTAACCGTAATGTTAACGCGTATATAACACGAACGTGTGCAGTGCTTAATTAAGATAAAGTATTTTGGTACAGTGTGGGACGCCCTGCGCCCACGTGGACCGACGATTGAAGAAATTCGCCGGTGGTGGTTGAATGAGAAGAGCCGAGGATCGTATGTGGTGGCGAGCCTTAGGAGAGGCCTATATCCAGCATTGGAGATACATAGGCTGATAGTATGGTATGGTATTTTGGTACAGCGGAGATAGCCTAGGGATATCTACTCTCCGAGGTCGTGAATTCTAATCTTTGGCCCGTACCACTGATTTCTACTCAGATTTTAAGAAATTATCACTAGCTCGGTGTTGAAGGAAAACATTGTGGGGAAACCTGCATGCTCGAGGATAAAAAAAAGTTTGGTACATGTGTATTTGCACTGGACCCGCGAGGTGAATTATGGCCCGAAACCTCCTAGTTATTCCTAGGAGGCCTACGCCCTGCAGTGCATTCTTAACGCGAACCAATAAATTATAGCTCTACACCGTCAAATAAATAAAAAATGACCACAACAGCTGGCTAAACATTTTACCACACCAGCCTATGTCTCTCCACTGCTGGATATAGGCCTCTCCCAAAGCTCGTCACCAAACACAATCCTCGGCTCTTCTAATTCGACCACCAGCGGCGAACTTCAAATTGTCGCTCCACCTGGCCCACGGTGCGCTTCCTAGTACGTGTCCTCCACTCGAGAACTCGTCTACCCCATCAGTCATCGGTCCTGCGGCAAATATGACTTACCCACTGTCACTTCAGCATACTGATTACATGAACTATGTCGTTGACTTTAGTTCCTTGGCGAATCTCTTCGTCTCGAATCTTATCTCCAAGAATCTACAAGCATCTCTCTCCGTAGCATTTATTAGATGCAAATTGTATGTTTGGATCAAGATAGATTTTGTTCGCCTTTGTGTCTGTCTTTGCACCCACAATAAAGGGAAAGCTATGGCGATACCTATAAGATTAGCAAACCACAAATGGCATTTCCTTAGCCCAAAGCATTGTGAAACGGCCCAATCGACAAACAGTTCGAAATGGGGTCAATTGCTATTGATGTCAGGCACTACGAAAGTATAGAGCCCTTTTTGCACAGAAGTTGGCATTTGGCCTATTTTTCTGTTTTTCAACGTTTTCATGTCTAAAGACATGTAAAGTCTAAAGCATACTACAGTAAAGATAGAGTTGACACAAAATGTAAGCCTTACATCGAATTTTTAAGATATTTTTTTTTATTTCTTTCCCGACTAAGGCGAAGCCAAAAAGAAAGAAAGAATTCAGCAGGCTATGTACTCGTATGTATGTATAAGTTTGAGTGTTCCACAGAAGCGCTTAAATTACTGGACCGTTTTAACAAATGATGTGTCAATCTATTCGTCTTGATTTTTTAAAACATTGTTAATATTTATTTACCCGAGCAGGCTTTAGTGTTTCCACCGATGCACCAACTCAGGCCCCCTTGCAATTTTTACTTATGCTAACAAAGTTCACTTTAGACTTTGAACAGGAGACAAAGGACAAAAACATGTTTTCCTGTTGAATGTTTATTGGAGATTAAACTTCAGTTTAAACGTAATTAGTGGTATAACTATTTACGGCTGATAGATACAACATTGTGTATCCACTCTGTTCTGCGAAACACTTGCAAGGTGCAGTGATACAAGTCCAAATCTGGGTGTTGCTGCATTAGATAATTGAGCAGATGCATGGCCTGCGGAAGATGTATGGTGTATCATATCAAAGGTAATGACAAGTAGAATTCAAAAACGTTAGGGTATATATAAATACTGTTAGGGTTAAATTAATACTGTTAAGGTTATATGAATGTTACATATGAGAAGAGGGTGCACACTGAATCCCACAGCCGCAAGGTGCATCCCACTGGCCACGTTACCCCGTGCTCACACGAGACTACCGTAAAATGTAGGTACTGCATTTTACACTTTATCCTATTCCCCCAATGTAGATACGTATCTACATGTTTCAGTTGCGAGTGGAATATGCCATTCCCATCCCCATTTTTCCAACCCCTTCTCCAAATTCCTTCCTAAATCTCCAAAGATAAGTAGCGCGTCCGTAGACGTGCCAGCGTACAAAAGGTGGCATATTAGTCCAACATCAGTTCAGAATGACAATATTCTGGACTGATGTTGACATGTATCTATCGGGGATGTCCACGTGCACGTCTGTCACCTTCTTTCTATAAAAAAACTAAAACCGACAACGAGGTCCCTTTGTCTCAAATATGTCACAGTAACGTAACACCAGCATTCTAACCGCAACGATGAGCAATTGATTGCCGATATATGAAATACAGGCAGCTGAACGTATCATTACGTCGATCACGGCCAAGTGGACGAGGCAACAGCTATTAATGTTGGCAGGTTAATTAGTCGCCCGACGGTGATATACTGCCGCCGTGTAATGAGAACAAACGGTAGACGGTCTTGTACATATTTGAAATGTTGCTTTAGATCCGATTCTCCACAATTATCCATTGTTTAGGGCAGCAAAGAAGCTTATTCTAGAAATCGACAGAATGACATCATATTGCGTAAGCGAAGTTTAAAGCTCAAGCAGAGAATCTTTATCTTTTTATAAAGACGGCGGCAGACGAGCAGACAGTCTATCTGGCGGTAAGTGGATACTGTCGCCCATGGACTTCCGTTGGCATGGACATGCCAACTTCAGTCCTAAATGACAAACGTTGGCACGCCCCCGGATACGTTGCCTACCTTTGAAGATTTGGGAGTGGATTTATAGAGAATTGAGAAAATGGAAAGGGATGAAAAGGAAATGGGCCCTATCATATCCCACTCACTACCGAAACAGGTACGTACTTAAGGAGAATAGAATAAAGTGGGAAATAAAGTACACTTCCCACTTTATACTGACGTTCGTCGTTGGTGCCGACTGACGTCAACACAGACGTTCGACGTTGGTCAGCACCAACAAACAAATCCAGTTGCTAGTTCCTGCAACTAGCAGCTTTTGAGTCATCACGCTCGGAAACTGATAATTGAAAGTTGCTACAACTGCACATTCCCTTCAAGTCACAATAATAACTCGTTATCATACGAGCTAAGTTGCACTCCATACACATTTTATGAATACTGCAACAATGCATGCAACAAAGCTCACGACAGGATTCAGAATAGGGTCGTTCGTACAATTGTAACCATAAATTATAGAATTTTCATGAATTTTGAAAACCAAATGAAAGACACGAAATATCATTCGTACTATATGTATACAAGAAACTACGTGTGATTTTGAATCACAATTAACAACAAGAGACACTACGACGAATTACAAGATGAAGAAAATTTATGTAATTAATAATTACTTTTGTTCTCAAATTAGTTTCATCATTGTGTATTAGATTGTGTACTTGTCACAAGTTTAATAATGCTCACCGATAAATCTACCTGTATGCTCACGGATAGCAGGAGAAGGGTGCTTCAAACAATAATAAAAATGTGTGATATTCAAAGGTATTGGCATCAATCAGTCCCAGTCTCACTGCAGGGCATAAGGCTCCCCTAGTAAATCACTCGGAGGTCTCGGGCCGTAATCCACCACGCGGACACAGTGAAGGGTTGGAGGATCAGATGCTCCAGATTTTTTTTTAATTTCTGGAGCATACTGGTTTTCTCACGAAGTTTTCCCTCAGCGCCCGAGCTTAGGGAAATAAGTAAATAAATACTAAACGGGGCAGCTAATCAATGGCAGCTAATTAAAAGGTGGATTAGGTTATCAGGTGACAATTCGCGGGACTCCGTCGACTTTGTCATTACATTCTTGGTAATTTATAACTATTCCTTTTAATTTTTCAAAAATCAGTTGGTTTGCTGCCCATTTAAATATAAGCCTTATTATTATTGGTGACTAAGGGCTTTGCGAGTCAATAATGTCTGGTGTCACTACGAATATTGCTGATCTATTGTGATCGCCACCCTTCTAAAGGCTCGCGCACATTACCGACAGCCGCATCGTGTCGCACAACGCACATTACAGGCGCGGCGGGCCGCGTCGCAATCAGCGCATAAATACGGACTGGCAAGTGATCCATTCGCGGCTAAAGTTTATGGTCTGCATATATCGCGGGATAGTTTTAGCAGCGAATTTTTGGACCTTTCCCGTTTTAGTCGATGAGCGCCCTTAAACGTGTATCTTTTGTACATCAAAGCATTTGTATGGCAATAGACTATTCTAAAATCTATGGTTATTTAATCAATCTTCGGACATTGAATCAGGGCGGGAAAACATTTCAAACTACATATTTATATAATGGCATGATTAAGTATTTCCAAGGTGTGGTGAGTCTATTTTTAACGGGCGTTACGCACCGCGGTCTATCAGCGCGGTACTAGGGGTACTCGAAAATAAAATGATGACCGCGTTGAGTGGGCTGGCTGGTCGTGGGTGACGGACAGTATGGTGACTACATTTTTTATAGAAAAAAGTGGCAGGCGAGTAGGCAGTCTACCTGGTGGTGGTGGTATACGTATAGGTACGTCAACATCGTCAAAAAGGGCGAACGTTGACGCGATTCCGGATGCACTGCCTACCTTTGGAAATTTTGGGAATGGATATGTAGGAGTGGGATGAGGAGTGAAATGGGAAATTAATCCAGAATAAATTCACAAGTAATATTTTTATGTGTAACTATTATATATGAATTTATTATGCAATAGACGGCCTTATCGCTAAAAGTGGACTCTTTCAGTCTACTAGCGGGCAGTGAAATTACTTAAAGGAAGATGTAGGTTAGGTACAATAATAAGTAATTCTTAAATTTCACCATATTTTTTTAAATAACACCACACTCAAGGTCGTCACTAGGATTCCCTGTGTCGTGGGTCAAGATATACTCACAAAGAGGAGCAAAACACGTACAACACTGGCCCAGACCCAAACAAACACCTGACTTTAAAAAAATGTCTGTCCGACCGGGAATCGAACCGGGAGCCTATTGCACAGCACACAGGGTCGTTACCAACTGGGCTAATTGGTCGTCAGTATTGGAAATTAAGTGTGTAACACAATTAAGTAATTATGTATACGATTAAATACTACAATTATTTAAAATCCGAGAATGACTTGAAATAGAAATGGAATAAAACAGATCTTGACTTCCTGAACAGAAGTACGTACCAGATTTAATTTTAATCTTCAAATCGAACATTGTTCACTGATATCTGTCTCTCTCATAGAAATCTAAATAATTTATTTAGTTTTCTATGGTCTCTCTATATGCTAATCTCTGGAAATACTGTTTCGATTTTGTTGTAGTTTCTACTGTTATATAGTTTTTATTTAGGAAGATTTTAGTATATTTTCATCTTAATCGATTGAGTAGTTTTGAAACTACAATACGTATAATGAGTTTTGAAAACGGGTCCCGTTCGAAAGCGCGCCAAAAAACTATAATGTTACAGACTAATACAATTAACAGAGTGATCTGAAAAGTTTTAATAACTTTTCAGATTTTCACGTTTGTCACATTTTTTATTTATTAAACGAATTCTATTACTGTATGTTACCTACACGGTAGCGGTCGTCAATCTTTGTTTTAAGAAATACTATACGATTACTTGACGTGCGGGCGGAGTGAGATGGATACCCGGTTACGAATCTCCGTAAGCTGGATTTACACGTGCGATTGAAGCATCCAAATTATAAAATGTACTATCAAAAATATTCGTATTTTACTCACAGTTTGAATCATTGTTGAATTTTGACATTTTAAAGAAAGTGCGATCGAAATGTGAATTCACTGTTGACACGCACGTATAATATTTAGAAGTGCTGAAACACAAAATCACAGACTTCATTTATTTATTTACATACTAGCGACCCGTCCTCACTTCGCTTCGGTTTATTAAATTTAAAACAATTGGAATAAGATATTTTCCTGCGGTAAAATGGAGCCTAAATTTTAAGTTAGACCTCTAGCAATAGATCGGTGAAAACTGCATTCAATTCCATGCAGTAGTTTTTGCGTGATGCGTGTACAAACATACAGACAGACAGACTAAATTTCTAAAAACTGTTGTTTTGGCTTCTGTTGTTCTAATAAAGACCCCTATATTAGTTTTTTTTTTCAATATCTATAATGTACAGACGTCGGCCTGTTACAATTTTATTATCTGTATATATGTATAGATACAGAAA
This sequence comes from Sesia bembeciformis, assembly GCA_943735995.1. NCBI lineage: Eukaryota > Metazoa > Arthropoda > Insecta > Lepidoptera > Sesiidae > Sesia > Sesia bembeciformis. Next base: position 15,119,519 of record OX031042.1, on the reverse strand, counting down.
ACCACAGATACATCTAATGTAGATATTTTAATTTAGGTAATAACAGCAGTGGTATAAAAATTACAGATTTTACAGTAATAACATACTTAATATAGAAAATATCGAAATAAAAATAAGTAAGTACATATATTTGCTTTTGTGTGCTTGTTTGCGTGAGAGTTTGTATGTGTGTCCTGTAAGCTCTGCAAGTCCCGCAGCCTCGGGAAGAGGAAGGCTTCGGATGAGCTTACTCACGCTCATCTGTACAGAACTATACAGGATTGTGATGTATGTGATGATAATACAATTTTTAAAATAGTAAGCAGTTACGAAGGTGGTCCTAGATTACGGCCATTATGTTCTGCCACTATAGCAGTGCAAAAGAGAATTGTAAATATATAAACTGAATTAATACTAACACAGTAGACACTTGTCGTAATTAACCAATACGGCGGCGGCGTTGGGATTTATGCATCCCACAAACAATAGACAATCAATAAAAGGTCAAAGGTCATCGTTTGATCGGTTAATTTCTAAAAATGTCAACAACAATCGATAGATATGGAAATCTAAATAATCTTATGTAATGTGGAATTGGGATTCTTTAACTTCATCTTACATCAAACAAACATCGGTTTTCGGCTCGTTCGTTGATGATATGATTGACATTCGAAGAGAAGTTCGTGCGTATCGTAATTCGTTTGAAAGTAGGTACATCAAACGTTTCCACCGAAGATGTGTCGGGGATGTATAATATTTTTGTACGTATCTGATATCTTAGATCGATCCCGATCGTAATTCTAATGATTCAATATTAGGTTCGTAGCGAATAGTTGCAATCCGATCCTCCAAATAGTAGCAATAGTTTATCTATACTAATATGTTATACCTAATTGTGTGTTTGTAGGTATGTTGGGGGTAATCTCTGGAACTACTGAACCGATTTCAAAAATTCTTTCACAAATAGGAAGCTACATTATCCATGTCTAATATAAATTCCATGATTGAAATTCGAAAAAAAACATTTGAAAAAAAAAAACATAAACCGAAGCGAAGTGAGGGCGGGTCGCTAGTTAAAACCATGCACTATTGTGTGTTTAGTTTATACAAATAAAAACCACACATTTGATTTTTTAAATTTGGTTAATAATTAATATATTATAGTCTATATATCGATTAATCAATGCAATATATTATATCAATACAGTCTATATATTAATATATCAATGCAAAATGTTTCTAACAGATTGCACCGCCATGCGCCACCGCAGTCAATAATAGAAAAATAATATATGAATTAATAAGGTCATGCGACCCATTCGATCCGAAACCTGGTGGTCGGGGGTATATTTCGGGGCATTTCTACCACGAAAACGTTCACTATGATATATCGGCACAAAAGAACGATCGAAATATATATTTTTACACGAGACACTGGGATCAAACGTCAAATTTTAGGATGACAAGGGAGATCCATTTTAGTTAATCTGAGATATCCGATGGAAGACTGGTGAAGTGTAAAATCGGAGTAGACATCCTGTACGTTTGTATCGATACGAGCCCAGATCGTATGATATTGTATCGATAGTAAAAGGTACTGAATCGAATGGTAGGTACCTAGCGTGAATGTGGCGTAACGATTAAAACATTCGTCGTGTTTATAAAACGGCTGCAAAGAGTGGCGGAAACGGGTCCGAGCTAAATGAGTTTTTAGAAACAAGCGATAAAGACCATAAAAATCGGCTTAATGAAAACCAACGCGTAGCCAGCGTTAATTTAATACTTTTTAGTGGTTTTACCGTAACACTGGTTAGAAACTCTCCTACGGCACCGAGTGATTTAGTCATGAGTTGGCGATTTATAAATTGAAGCAATATTAAAGTATAACAGCATTATTTAACTCTGTCTGTATTTCTACAACTATCGCAGTTACAAATTTGTGTATGCACCTAATTGTGCATGTAAATCATATAATTAATGCAATGCAACCAAGGGCGTAGTCAGGATTTAATCCGGGGTGGAGCAAAGCAAACAATTTGATTTAAATAGAGATAGTGTAACGCGGGCTATGCCGGGGAGGGTCAAGCGCCGCAACCTGCCCCACCATTCATGGCTAGGTCCATGAATGCAGTGCAATCAGCGCTTTCAGTAGCTGGATGTATCTACAGTACCTTCTCATGTACATTGTCTTATGCATCAGGGGTTTAGAATAGTATCACCCGATCTCTTCTCGAGGCTGCACTGTCTTAAATGGCGACTGGTGAGAACAAAGCGGCTACCACAAGCCCTGAGGAACTACACCACCTCTAAAAGAGTGGGCTCGCCAACCCCCTTGATCAGCGTAGCGTTTTTAGGCCATACATACATCAAATAATTAATATTTAATGTAAATTAAGTTTAAAATAAAAAATAATGAACCCAAACCCGGTATCTCGGCTTTGGGTTCCTCGACTGTTTTTACTCCCCTCCGTCTATCCTAACCTTCGTTCTCCAGAAAATTTCCTTAATAAAGCTCCTATTCTCTACTTTGTATTCAGTATATCTTACTGTGAAAGCTGTTTAGTTAAAAAATATATTAAAAAGAAAACTTAAAAAAGGTTTAAAAATCGTCACGGAGCATTTCCGTTCTCTGAAGGGCCCTACCCACGGTTCCATTTGTCGGAGTAATTCCCGTACATATACCTAATTTTTTCTTCCATTATTTCCCATTCTTATATTTAGTTCCTTATTTTGATCTGCATTCACTGTTGATAAATTCTTAATTTTCTTATCAATGTGTGTACCTGTATTAGTGTAAATCAATATGTATGTATGGATATACCTATATAATTTATTTTGTTTATTTAACGCTGTTATACACTACAATACATATATCTTACGGGTATATTATAATATAATATATATTTCGTAATTATGTATAGTATGCTTAATTGTGTATGCTGTACAGTACACACCATCTACCCTTGATCAAAATATTTATTTCCTCTTTATCCAAAGTTTGTCATGTTTAGCGATAACACCGCCTTTTAGGCATTTGTGTCTACAAAGTCTGTTATTATTTTGTTTTGGTGATGTTTATCTATCTATCTTTTTTTTTATAGAAAGAGGGTGGCAAATGTGCATATAGTCCACCTGGTGGTAAGTGGATATTGTCGCCCATAGACATCCGCGATACATGCCAACATTAGTCCAAAATGACAAACGAACGCCCCCGGATGCGCTGCCTACCTTTGGAGATATAGGAATGGATTTAGAGAAAGGGTTGGGAAAATGGGGAGGGATAGGATGGGAATGGGCTCTGGCACATCTCACTCACTACCGAAACACGTACGTACATTAGGGAAATAAGATAAAGTGGAAATGCAGTGGAAAAAGCAGGAAATAGTAGTCTTCTTCCAAAACAGATTCGTACGCAAGGCCGTGGCTGCACCATGGTACTTGCGTAACGTCGACCTCCACAAGGACTTTGAACTTCCCTCCATCGTCAAATTCATAAAAGACACCGCCCGACACTACTATGACGCAATACCACACCATCCCAATCCTCTGATTGTCTCCTCCCTCACCTACATACCGGACAGGAGTGCCCCTCCCCGCTATCGGCGCCCGCGGCACATCCTGGACGATCCCGACGACCCCATCACCGCTGCCAATGCGGTTCTCACACTGCACTCAAACCCAGCACACAGACACCGTCCCCGCCGGCGGAGACGTGGACGTCCCCCTCGTTACATCGTTAACACACACCGGCCCTCAGCCAACACTTTCACTAGGCATCGGCACGTGCCTGGGCGCTTCTCGCCGACTCGCGACCCCGCGGTATCCCCCCAATGCAACGCCCTAAGCCGAGGTCCGTTCCTTCCGCCGGTTTACGAGCCCTTAGGCTCGTTGCAACCACACTTTTTGCTCCTGGCTGAGCGCCTTCTGCGCTCGCCCTAAACTAAACAAGTCCGGTGACTCTTGAAAGGCCACTAGGGCCACAAGAAATTAGTCAATCCGAAAAAAAAAAAGTAGTCTTCTGTGAGACAGGGGAACGAGGCCAGTCGACTGCGCCCAGGGGCTGTTGGATTGCAGTGTGCACTCTCCCCCTCCATATATAATATCTATATAATATCGAATTTGCACCTTTATTTGTCATCAATTTTATTTTTACCACCCAAAGCCTACCTAAAAGAAATCGCTCTGACAATAAGATCGACTGTGGCAGTTTTACCTACCTTTTTTTATAGAGAAGTGGGCAGACGAGCAAACGGTCCCACGTGATGGTAAGTGTTACCGCCGCCCCTTAAAAACCTGCAATACGATGGGGTATGCAGGTGCGCCGCCGACCTTGCAAAATCCTATTCACAGCTTTCTTGAAGAACCCCATATCGTAACTTAATGGAAAGACCTCTTGAGGCAGTTCGTTCCGCAGCCTACGGGTTCGTGGTATAAAATGACTTTTGGACCGAACAGTACGCGACACCTCCGTATCGAGGGAATGCGGATGGACCGCTCTTCTGTGACGGGAGGTGCGGTTCTGTGACCCGAGAGAGGAGACTCACCAACTTATTGTCAGCGTCAAATACGTAAAATACGTCAAAGCGTATGGACTTTTTTATTAAATTAAAATACAAGGAAACATACATTAATAAAACTATTTGTGTTATATTTCGTCATAACCGCACCTATTATCGTTATATACATATAATTATTATACACGTAATAATAAAAAACAACATGTCGTTATAATCTCTTAAAATTTACTTTAATTGGGTCTCGGCGATAAATTTTAAGTACTTCAATATAATAAAATGTCGCTTAGCAAATAAACGGGGGGCGATTAAACGTGTTAAATGGTTAAAGGTGTTTTGCTACATCAGTTTTTCTTTCGAGTGTATAAAAGCTGTATCAAATATAGTATAGCCGTATGGTGTCGGTCGGATTTAGAATGGCGTCACCACATCTCTCCTCGTGGATACATCCACGGAAGGTAACCAAAGGATAAAGCCGCTCAAAAAGTGGACGAGCGCAAAGCCGCTTGGTCTAACAAAGCTTTAGGCTATACCATAGAATAAGTAATAATACAAGTAGCCATCCCTCACGTACAAGACAATGTGTACGAGAAGGCTCATCTTCCGCAGTGGACGAAAGGAGCTGGTGACGGTTATACGTAGTTACTAATAATAATATGTAATAATGTTGTATGTATACCGTCAGCAAGTCTCCCCGCTGCCGAATATAGGCCTCTCCCAAAAATAATTAAGATGTTTCATAAACATCACTTGTTTTCATTTGTCATTTGAGTACTTTCAATAATACAAGGATATTAATGTCATTGAATACTATTTTAATAATAATAATAATTGAATAATACAAGTCATTGACTATTGGATTTCAATATTCAAGGTAGTGAGGGAGATGTGCCAGAGACCAATCCCTCCCGATTTTCCCAACCCTTTCTTCAAATCCATTCCTATATCTCCAAAAGTAGGCAGCGCATCCGGGGTCGTGCCAACGTTTGTCATTTTGGACTAATGTTGGCATGTATCGCGGATGTCTTTGGGCGACAGTATCTACTTACCATCAGGTGGACTGTATGCTCGTCTGCCGCCTTCGTTTATAAAAGAAAAAACCTTAAAACAATTTACGTTAAAAATGAAAGTATGCCAAATACTCATACTTGCGTCGTCGTATAGGCAAGAATTATAAGTGTGTATGTCCGAAAAATATCAAACACATTATTCAATGTCTGTTTTTTTTTATTTTTAATCCATATCATCAGCCTGTCTCCCTACTGCTGGATACAGGCCTCTAGCAAAGCTCGCCACCATACAATCGACTTAAAATAAATCATGTGATTCCAAACAGGATTTCTCAACGTTTTAACAATAAATAAGACAAACGTACATATTAAAATATTCGTTTAATGTGTGGTCGCTGTGGGCCGGACACGGAGAGTGGGCCGATTTCGATGTAAGGCCCACGGGACATGAGGCCCGAGTAGAATACTTAATGTGTACACACGGTTTAAAGACGTGAAAGCAACTGATAAAATCTACATTATACGATGGTGCTAATACCAAACACAGTATACAGTACGTAGATATACACAGGTCGTAACCGATTAATAATCTGTATTGGATATACGACAAAAATAACCATTGTTTATTTATTTAAACTATATTTCAAAAAGACAACAATTTTATTCCATCCGGGGGCGTGACGACGTTTCTTTCTGGACCATGTGCGACCGTATCCACTTACCACCAGCTGGACTGTCTTCTTGTCTGCCATCTACTCTTTATAAAAAATAAAGTTAAAAGTGACAAGTGATGATAAACGTGTAAACGACTTCGCAGTTGATTGTTATTTATAAAGTACTAGCTGTGCCCGACATGCGTTGCATGCCCGGCAATTTTTTTGCACATAATATATAGCCTATGTCCATCTGGAATAATGTACCTTTCAAATGGTGAAGGAATTTTTAAAATAGGTACAGTGGTTAAGGATATTACCCTAGACATACACACAAACTCACAAAATTTGCATACTCTCTTTATTATATTAGTATAGATTAAATTTCTCCGAATCTACATCTATCGCCTTCAATGTGCATATTATACAGTAATGGTGCATCGATATTTTTTAAAACTTTATTGCTCATTATAGTACAAAAAGCGTGCTCAATGACTTAAGGTTGATCTGTGGGTTAAACAGAAAGATATGTTGGAAGGTGCGATGACATTTTTTCCATTTTCATTTGCGTTATTCAACGTTGTATAACTTGTTATTTGGGTGCTTTTTACTGCCGTAACTACAAACGTGTAAGATTAGATCTAACAAAACAATTTGGAAATAGGGTTAAAGCGGGCGATGTCGTGGTCAAATGCTAGTGAACAATATTTAACACCTTGGAAATCCTTAAATTCTCGCCACCTATTAGCCAATGTCAGTTGAAAGGCCGATGACGCCATTACCAGAGCCATTGGTTTTTTATTACAACCAATTATTTTCCTCGACGTGATAAGAGTTTGTAAAGAAATGTTGTGTTGAGTTTTTTATCGTATATCGTTTTCCATGAATACAAAAAATTAAATTACAATTCTGCGAATTTGTGTACAATTAGGCATTGGGTATGTGATGTCGACCATCTTTAGAATATCACCAGCGCTTCTTTTCGCTCGGGTGTCGACTAAAGATGACTAAAGGCTCGCGCATATTACGGCGGGCCGCATCGCAGCGCATAACATTGTAAAAATCCTCCTGAATCAGTTTCATACATTTTTATCCCGTAACCATCGCACACTTCAGACAGGCCACATCACGTCGCAGCGGTTGCCGGCTGTATTTATGCGCTGCGATGCGGCCCGCCTCAATGTGCGTTCAACGGGCGCGGTTAACGGACAGTTATTGGCTGTGCGACGAAATGACGAACTGAATGTCAACAACTAATTGACTTTAAATTATTGCTTATTGCGTTGAGCTGCGACTAAGCTGATCTTAAAACGGCAGGCCGCCTATCGAAGTTACCTAAAATGCCTGATTTTTGTGAAAATTGCCTGTCTAACGTAAAAAGTGGAAATAAAATAAATAATATTGCTTTCATTAATTTTTATTCAATACATTTCTTTAATTTTAATACATAAAATAATACCCCGATTAATTAAGACTGGTATTTTTGAGATGACATGATTTTTAATATATATAGGTAAAATTCTTCACAAGAAATGCTTTTGAAGATTTCTTGAGTCACTATTATTGCTTTTACTGACTCAATTGTTAACCTGATTCTTTTTTTACTCCACTGGGCGTTGACGAGAGAAAATAACCGCTCTATATGAGCATTGTGTGCCAAAATGGAAAATATGAACTGACAGATCTTTTGCAATTATGTAACGTCACAAATCATGCTCCTACTTTTAAGAAAGTTGCAACATTGAGTGTGCACCAATGGTGCAACTCAATTGTCACAGGTTAATGCCCGCCGCACGCCTGTCTAAACCTTAAAATGCCTGTCAAATGCTGCAAATGCCTGTCAGATGGTAACCCTAGCTGCGACCCGCCGTGTTTGTGATGAATGTGCGTTGTCGCAGTTTTGCATTGCGGCGCGACTCGGTTGAAATGTGCGCGAGCTTTGGTACAATTCCGAACTCGACCGCAAACCTATAGTTTTCTATGAAGCGTATTCGGAATGCAGCGTCACAGTCGCCTGCCACCTGCGGCGGTAAACCAGTAGTGACACTTGCAGTTTGCTGCTGCCGTCTGCAGTCGAGTTAGGAATTGTAAGGAAGACAGAAAGAATAAAAGCATTTATTTAGTCGCTGTTACAACACAACAAATTCAACAAATGTATAGGTACCTACAGATAAAATATGCTAAATCAGAATGGTATGTACAGAGCCTTTCATTGCTGCCTGTGTGTCACAACTGCGCTGAATGGACGTCCAGCTAGGCTTTAGCTATGTGGCTGTGAAGATACACAGCGCTGATTTTCTTATTTTCAGCTGAATTGTCCCTAAGGGACAACAAAACGCCCACAAGCCCTGAGGAACTACACTCTATGGCCGCTTGTTAACGACACGGTTTTTCGCCGTGTAAACCTACGGTCGTCAGTGTTATAGGGGTCCCTATGTGAGCTTGTTAACACACAAGGCGATGCCACGGCGCACTTGGGTTATGCATCTTGAAAACTGACGGCAAGATATCAAGCAGTATTGTATCAGAATCTATGGGAGTTTGCAGTGCCGGCTTTACCTATGGTGCAGGGTGTGCGGCGCACACGGGCGCAGGGTCTTAGGGGGCGCCGAGCGCCGTTCGCGACGCCTACAAAGAGCCTGCGTCGCTCGCGGCGCTTTCAAAGACCCTGCGCCCGTGTTATGGCCGACGCCGGCGGGGGTAGCAAGGCGCGCTACGAGCTTCCCAACATCATATATAATTGCACCATTTGCACCCGAATTTCTGATCACTGGTGAAAATATAACTGTAAGTATTCCATTTTGATCGCGCGCCTAATAGGCGGCGCTAGGGTATTGATTGCACCCGGGCGCTACATGGGCTAGCGCCGGCGCTGGGAATTTCTTAACAACATCGGACATTTTCACGGTTTCGTGACGGTTTACCTGTGCTGAATTGAGTTATTTTTCATTATCCTAGCATTCAAAAATGACACAGGAAGTCCGCACCTAAAATGTGTTAGCCGTGCCGCCACTGGCGAAAAACCGTGTTGTGAACAAACATATACGATTTCGGCGGCGCGACGAACTCACTAACGAGGGTCGTTAACAAGAGGGCTTAAAGAGTGAACTCGTCAAACCAAAATGGATTTGGTTTCATGAATTTATAGCCTTAAAACGGCACGCTGGTCCAGCGACCAGGGTGCCGTTTTAAGGCTATAAATTCATCATGCTCAAGACAATTAGGAGGCTCATGTCCAGGTGATGCTAAAAAGGCTGGTTGTGGTTTTACGGTAGGTTAACTCCCATACATACTCTTGAATGAAGTCACGGGCACTGTTAGCCACAAAAATATGTAGACAGATAAACTCTTTATACATAAATACATGTTGCAAAAAAGACAAATATAGAGAGATACAGAGCCGCCAGTCTCCACCAGTCCACCAAGAGAAACGTATGAACATTGTGTCTCATAAACGTTTCATGGTTATACAGTTTATTATCTGTAAAATCATACCGTGAGTTAAGAGAAGTAAGCTGCAGTTTCGTCGTAAACATTTTACTAGCCCCCGTTGACCTATTAAACTACGGCAAATGAAGTCGGTGACATTGTATTACTAATGAAAATGAGTTAAATATCATACATATCTCTTTATACTTGTTTGCTATATAACGCTAGCGAGCCCTTTTTATCGTCCACTGGTGGACGTGGGTGTCGGCAACTTGAATTAACTAACTAATCAACCTTTTAATTCTATGATTCATATTAATATGTTTAAATTATATTAGAAACAGAAATTGGAAATTTATAAATACACATGACACAATATACCGAGTGGCCTAGACCCCACACAATAAATACATAAATATACATATTTATAATAGTTTAATCCTCGTGTACCAATTATCTTATAGCTTATACTGGTATTATATAAGTTTTATTTATTCATATTATTTATACTCAAATATTTAAATTATAAATAAGATTATACTAAATCCTATGTACAAAAATAGTCTAAATATTTACTGCTAAAATTAAATTAAAATATAGGTAACACGTTTTCAATATGTAGGTTAGAAATTCCTACATATTGAAAACATTATACAAATTCGGTCCTTGTGGCAAGGATGCGTTGTGCGAGGTAGTTGTCGGCCTTGGGATCGATTGTGATGTTAAGAAGGCGTCTTGATAGATCCTTAAATAAGGAGTGAGCACTAGGATCCAGAGTATCGACACCGATAGGCACAAAAATGTATTCGGTGCCAATTCTCCAGTATTAAGTCTTCCGCCTTTCTGCACCTTCTGCCACTGCCCCAGCTTTGTTGCAGGTTACATGAAGATGAGATGGGGAGTGTGTATCGACACAGGTGACATCCCATACCAGTGGCCGGCCCATTTTCTCCGGAACTAAAGACATCCAATCAGGTCTCTTGTCATCTTCATGCACGATACCATTCTGTTCTAAAAAAGACGATACGTTGATGGGGACAAAAGCCCAACGTATAATGCCGTTGAGAGCGGCAAATGCAAAATGTTGAAAGCAAATCATCCCAACCTTTGATATTGTAGATTCGATGGAAAATTTTGACTCGGAAGAGGCATTTTTCAAGCGTTCCTAGCACGCGACCTCACAATCTGTAAGAGATTTTGTTAAAATTTTTCCTGTGACGTGCTTACACTTAATTTTACTACTTTATATGTATTGCATGCCTAATTATCATGAGGATCGATCTTCAAAATGAAATTTGGCGGTCAGCTGGTTAAATTTCTAAACACCCTTCGCCGCAATCTTCAAATCGAGTAATTATCCACACTGTACACCATCTCTATCTGCGATTAAAATATTTATTCCCTCTCTACCTAAATAAAGGTTGTTTTGCACAGATAACTGTCAGCGATAAGATCGCCTTTCGTGCATTCCACGTGTTACAATGTTCATGTGTTACAGAAGACGACCTTGAAATGTACTGCATTTCCTACTTTACCGTATTTCCCCACTATACGTACATGTTTAGATAGTGAGTGAAATATGCCAGAGACCTTTCCTATCCCTACCCATTTTCACAATCCTTTTTTCTAATCCATTCTTTAATCTGCAAAGGTAGGCAGGCAGCCGGGGTGCCAACTGCCAACGTTTGTCATTCAGGACTGATGTAGCGTGTATCGCGGATGTCTATGGGCGACAGTGTCCACTTACCATCGGGTAGACTGTATGCTAGTCTGCCACCTTTTTTGGATGAAGTAAATGTCTGTTGCTGTCTTGTTCTGTTTGGTGTGCAGTAAAGGGTTTCATCTATGTATCCATTGTTTCTGAGAGCCCGATGCCTACATCGTTGCTACTGTTTCCCCGTGTACGGGCCGTGAGTAATGAACTGAGCGTCTGTTTTACTTCACTCATTCATAATATTATTTGCTCTACTTCACTCGTTCGTTGTTTTCGTTCATATTAGACAGGTTACGAACAATTCTATACATATGGGATACAACGAAATTCTGTATGAAAATATAGTTTTCGTCTACGGTTAAGAAAATCGTTTCAGTATTTTTTTTTTAATTAATTATATAAGACTAGCAAAACCCGGCAGACGTTGTCCTGCCTGTGTATATTTATTTACCTCTGTATATAATAAAATCACAAATTATTCTGTATTGCGATCGATTGAACGGTATAGAAGTTGATGTGCTGCAGCGCCATCTAGTGGCGAGTTACAACAAAGTCACGGGCGGTCGCTAGTGTTGTTACTGCTCCTAACATTTTCCAATCCATTAAAAACAATTTTTAAATAGATACCAGCATACAACCACAACTGATTATAATTATCAACGCCAACGTTTATGCACGCCACTGCAATGGTATGCACGCCACTGCACAGGTTTGAAATCATTTTCCTTATACGTTAATTAGATTAGTATGAGTTTTTAAGCCGAAACTGATTGGAAAAAACAAAACAGATGTCAGCCTTGATAGTCAATTCTGAATGGTCAGTTATTATTGATTTGTTACTCCATTACTTGAGAAATCTTAATTGCTATTGGACATGCATGAATTCAATTGAAAAAGGAACATTACGTCTCATTGAAGCAATTCAATTTCTATGAAAGTTGTGCCGCGTGGTGCTATAGCTACCAGTCAACCTCGAAAAGGTATGATATGACCTTATTGTCGGTATGAACTTACCCGAAGTGACTGAGATTTCTTCTTCTTCGATTTGATGGTAGTATCAAGCGCGACGACAATTTTGCCAGTGACGCGTGTAAGTCAAAGTAAATATGGCGTCGCCCAGTAAAGCGATAGGTTTACTGAGGACAATTGGTCTCTGGAAGGACACGAGAAACGCAGTCTTATGCTTTTATCTGATTATCACAAAGATTACGCACAAACATGACACTGAACTTTAATAAACTATCACTATTAAACGACATAGATATTTTTTATGATTTTATACCTTTTTTTTTCATATGGGTATGGCAATGGTGCAATTAGCACATTCTGCCAGTGTTAAGTTTTTCTTCGTAATAAACAATTTCAAAGTCTAGTATCCTGTCAATATCACGGTTGCATCAACCATCGTCACGAGCTGACTGAAGAGGCGGCTAGTCCACATCGATAATTGCGAGGAGTTTCATCTATTACCCGCATCTGAGCCTATTTCAGATATTGTGAGCGTTGTATGCCGCCAACTCTCCGGATTATGAAGACCCCAAATGCGGATACGTGGCACAATTCTCGACGTGGGCTACCCGCCTCTTCAGTCAGCTTGTAACCATGGTTGATGAAACCCAACATAAACGTTAAATAAAATAAATAGTTTTTTTTTTTTTTTTTATGTACGAAGGCGGCAGACGAGCATACAGTCCACCTGATCGTAAGTGGATACTGTCGCCCAGACATCCGTGATACATGCCAACATTAGTCTAAAATGAGAAACGTTGGCATGCCCCCGGATGTGCTGCCTACCTTTGGAGATATAGGAATGGATTTGGAGAAAGGGTTGAGAAAAATGGGGAGGGATAGGATGGGATTGGAATAGGCTCTGGCACATCTCACTCACTACCGAAACACATACGTACATTGGTGAAATACGATAAAATGGGAAATGCAGTACATTTCAAGGTAGTCTTCTGTGAGAGAGGGGTAACGTGGCCAGTCGAGCGCGCCCAGCGGCTGTTGGATTGCAGCGTGCACTCTCCCCCTCAAAAATACGCTAATTGGCCATAAGCCATAAGTAAACATACGCGTTGAAACCCGTTTAAATAGATAAATATGCACAACGTGTAATTAATGTAATGGCTCGTTTACACAAGGATAGTTTTTCGAACATCAGTCAAAGGCTAATAAACTATAAACAACTGTTATCACCATCTGATTACTGTTATCATCGTGTGAACATGAAGGCGAGAATTTTATGTACCACCTAATTTATTCGCATATGAGAATCTTATACCTACATATTTTCGAGCGAACCGTTCAAGTAATTGTCCTTGTACAAATGAGCTTTAAGAGTGCTGGCAAACCAAGTAAATAAATATAAAATACTCATTTTATTTCTATTTAGAAATAAACATTATCTATTAGCAACTGATATATAGTCGGTATTTCGGATAGGTATTTAGCACGTCGAGTGAGCGCGGCGAGGCGCTCTCACAAAACAGACGATGCATTTCCCTTAATTACGGCGTGTGTGGTTATCGCAGCCGGTATCAGCTGTTGCGCGCGGCTGTGTGCGAGCGTACACACGCGGCGCGCCCCCCGCACGCAAACATACACGCCGCCAATCAGCTGATCGCAGTAGGTCGCCGTTCTCGACGCTCGCCGCCCGCCGCTCCACACTATCTTTACATTTGCAAAAGACGACTAGTCTTACGATTTTTACTACAATATAGAGTACCCATTTATTGTAATACAGTTTAGTAATTTGTAATAAAGTCTATCGAAACTTGTATATTAATATTGAAAATACACTGATGTTTCGTAACACAAATATGCAAAAAAAAATATATCAATTTCTCTCGAATGAAGGACACAAGATTTTACAACGATGCTAAGTTTTATCTCTTTAGTTATTATTTATTAGGCTTTCATAAATAATTAGGCCACATTCATCGCAACTTTGCACGCAACAAAGCCTTAAGAAGCCTTAGAAAAACGAAATAGAAATAGTTTTGATTGTAAGTATTCCCAGCTGGAAACGTATTTAAATATATCTGAAGTTAAAAGAAGCCGTTTCTTCCCGAGTTTGAACATTTCGTTCGCTCCCAGTCTGTCTCGCTCTAGCAGTCGGTTCGTGAGAAAAGGACGGATGTAGGAGCGGCCAGGCCGTCAAGTTTGGTGCTTAAAATGGCCGATGCTTAGTTTCGTGATCGCCTAGGGAGGGGGCCGTTGTCGATAATATTATGTTTTACGACAGCGGGTGGCAGGCGTACATAAATAAAATTGGGTTTTCGTTTTACGAGATAATACTGTCGATAAATTATACCCGCATTTTGGGAATCGAATTTCACTGATACTGTTTTCCACTTTATGCAAATTGGTCGCAGTAACGTTTTAACAACATTTTAACTGTGAGTTACTACTGGTAACAGCGGTAACGCATACCGAGGAAGTAATTACAGAATTGCTACTTGGATCGTAAATGTTATCAGACCGCGACGAAGGAGGTCATTATATTTATGCGACCATTTTTAACATTGCCTCGCTCATGTCTTCACTTATCTCAGCTCATTATTTCGCGCAAATTTCGGTGATTACAGTTGCCGCAGACTTTAGTGCCGGCAATTTATGAAATACATTTGCAATTATTACTTCGAAAGCTTTTACAGCATTAAAATATTTGTCCGTAATGTCTGTGGCACTAAATGGCACGTAAACTACCTACATGTAGATATAATGCTTATTTTATTATCCCAGTAATTTATATGAAGTGGACATAGTAATTTTGTTATTCAATAATAACGACAGACTGTATCGCACTGAAGCGAATCTGAGTAGGCGAAGCGCAATATCTGAACCGTAAAAAGTAACAATAAACTTTTTTTATTATGGCTACAAAGATAAAATAAATAAAGTTTCAATATAGACCCTCGGCATGGGGGGATAATTTCTTTCTTTTATGTTATGAAGGAACATAAAGCGTGCGGCACTAAAGCGGGAGTGGCTGCAACTTCGAAGCGACGCGGTGTCGGATGGCGGCGACGGCAATCATCCATTAGTCTCGATGTTTATTTCGTGTTTATTACGTGGATGCTAATTTAACGCCGTCGCTCGCTCTGATGTCGGATAATGGAGTACATTCTCACAAGAATCCGGGGCCGTGCGTGCCGACGCCGAGCGCGGAGCTAATGGCCGCAGCACGTGAGCACTGAACGAATTTCACACTAAAACTACTGCGGCAGGGCCGTCTTTGAAGATTTTGGGGTTCTGGGGCAGATATGAGTTGGGGGCCTTGTAAGGGATTTAAAACCATGAGCAGAATACAAATGAAAAAATAAATTTATTGTAAAGCTAACGTGTTTACACTATATTGCACTACAAATAAGTCTATTAATTAATGGAAAATACGCGGCAAACTAACAATATTACAATATTTTTTTTTTTTAATTTTATTTTGAAAAATCGGTTGAACCTCTGTTTGCCATAGTAAAAAATTCAACAACAATCAGGGAAAATGTTGGAATTTTCAATTGTTTTTCAATTCGAACTCAAAGAGCAATTATTTAATTATTATTTCATCCCAGATTTATGGGGCCTCCTCAACGTCGGGCCTCTGAGCCTTGGCCCCGCGGGCTCATGCCTAAAGACGGCCCTGCCTCTGCGTGAACCTCGCATCTCTTCCACCGCATCTTAATTAGCCTCGCTACACCTAATTGCGAACCTAGACGTTCGTCTGAATGTAACGAATCATAATAATGTACGTTTTATTATAATGGCTTCGTTAGAACTCTTATTCCCTTGAATCGCGATTCAGCATGAATAATTTCTTTCCCAACAGTCATTGTATATTATTCACGACTCATTGTGTATAAGTTCCTTTCAAATAGAAAATAAAACATTGGATGAATGAGTTGCTTGGCCTTTGTTTGCTGCATATTTAGCTGCCGACGCAATTTATTGCACTAATTCGAGTTTTTAGTGTTTCATTTGTGATGTCATAAACTTTCTCGTATTCTTTAATTGAAACAGTCGTTGGTTACATTTTTAAAAACGTAAAATTTATTCAGTATAAAATTAACAAATTTAATGTAATTTTACTTAAACAATTATTTAAACAAATTCCTGGTAAATTACATTAAAATGAAATTCGCAGGCGTTTTGTATGTAAATTCTTGGAAACAATATAGTCAAGAAATTATACGTAAAGATTACAAGTTTCGTTTCGAAAACAAATGCAAGTTTATCAATTACTAGTAAGTCAACGATACATCAAAATCCAAACATCCATGCATCATTTTTGATGGCAACCTACTTATAAAAGCGAGGACATGGTAAGTAGACTGAATAATTATGTTGTTTAAAGTTATATCACATTTAAAGGCATCATCACATCGTATCCGATTATTTAAACATATTTTATTTCAAGTCTGTAAATTTTGCTGGAAACGTGACCCATTCGCATGTCTATCTCCCTTAAAAATTGTTAGCGATCAATTTCTTGCCTCATTTTACAGATTAATGAAGTTAATAAAAAATAAGTTGATATTTTTTAACGATCGCCAATCAATTTTAAAATAAAACAGAACAGTTTAAAACGTTGCAAAAACACTTAGCATTAAAAACATATACCTACCAATTAAGTAAAATGAGAATATTATTAGAACAATTAAGAATTCCGTCCCAGTTATGCAAATTCAACGAAATTAAATGTTTCAACAAACGATAAAAGTATGCATATAATTGTCTCATTTAGATCTTTGGCATTGCTTTAACATCATTTGAATGAAGCATCTGAAGTCATACAAACAAATAGGCTACATTTAGCTATAAACTTAAATCATATCTTATCTTAATGCGATCATGTATTAGAGGAGCGTGAAGCGGTCAGCGGCAAATGATCATGTTTTAAATCAATTTGATTAATACTACACTCATTAGTTCAAATATATGCCATTAATTGTTTAAAAAAAGTCTATTTATGCAAATGTGCCGTGATGTTTCGATTTCGTAAATATCAATCCATAAAATAATGTCAATATCATTCTGAAACAGTTTCTACACTTTCTAATTAATACTTGTAACAGAATCAGACGTTCCGCCATGTTTATCTGAATTTATACGGCATTGTATAACTTTATGTTTAAAAGCCACACATAAACTAGTGTGTTACTTGGCCAACAATTTTATGACAAAATAAATGTAGACAGACACCCACTAATTCCAATTTATGAGATCTCAAACCGGATTATCATCATTTCCATTGCGATCAGTGCCAATTTCACGCGAGAATCCCCAGCAGAATTCTTTTAACTTTGCAAGTCTGCGGTAAATAAATTTTAATCCACTAACATTAAATTACGCTGAGAAAATGGAACATTTTTCTGAGGAATCTTAACCGTTTCTTGTAACAATGTTTGATTTTCTTCGCAAATATGTGATTAAAGGTATGGTAGGTATGGATGGATTTATTGACTTTTGGTTAAGGTTTTGTAAGTTAAAATGTCGTTGTTTCAACATTATGTTTAAATAGAAACTATTTTATCTATTTTTTAAAATAGATAAAATAGTTTCTTTTTAAACTATTACATCTTTTTTTAAGATAATTCAATAAAAAATAAGTTATATGTTTATGATTTCACTAGTCACGGAAACAAAAAAAACAAGAAAATGGCCCTTTTCGTCGGTAATGTCAAATATTATATATAAACGTTCATGTGATTTTCAGTCTTCTATTAATCTTTTCCTTAGCATTATCACGTCCATTAAAACTTTGTGGTACCAATTCAAAATGTAGAGCAATTTGTATCGGGACACGGACAAGAACGATATTGTAATTAAAGAAAACTTGGTAATTCTTTCCTAACAAGCTGCTACTTTTTCTAAACGTATGCCTATTGTCTTGATATTATTCGCAATAACAAGGGTATTACCACTGTGATGATCAAATCATCTGATGATTTATATCTGTGTACTTACGTCATGAGTGTCTAAACTGGTATCCGAGTTGGTTTGGTAGAAAATTAGATATCACTGTGGACACTGGAACACCGTGAAGCAACATGATCCTTGGAACATTGATTTTTGTGACACACTCGATTATAGATAACTTTGATATATCGATATAAATGTATGCACTCACACTATGTAATCGTAGTCCGGCCACAACGTCTTCATCTCTGAACCGTCAAAGGAGATTGGCCAAAACACGCACACAGACGCACATTGTACACGAGCGCCGCACATTCAGGTACAGGCCGAGGTAAATAAAACGATGCTATAAGGATTTTTGTAAAAAGATAGTTATATTTTTGGCATTGGACTATGACACAATATAATACTATGATATGCTAAGTAAGCGTTTTATAAAGACTTTTACATGCCGAATATTTGTTAATCAGACTATTCATCAGAGGACTCTTTATATATAATTTCAACAAACATAACTGCTTACAAATGAGAGTAAAGATACGATTCTAGTTTATCATTGAGGACTGTTCTAGAACTCATTACCTATTCAAAACATAACTATTTCTAGTTTTTATTCGTAATATTTTTCTCACTTTCATTTTTTTACTCTATAGGTAGGTACATATTATAATACAATTTTTGAACATATAATTATCGATATGATATCTTATACAGAAATACGCAACGAATCAGCGAACGGTACAATAATTTAATTATGAAGCATCGGTTACTGCGATTGCGAATAAATATTATCGTTGGTGGGTATGCACTGGTATCGACATCGACAATACCGATATCGGTACCCGTCGTCGGCTCGTCGGCCGGCCGGGCTGCGACGACGAACGAAACAACAACACAAAACGTCCACGGTCTTCGGCGAACACAACACATTATAATCGTCCGTTACAACAACACATAAATCAACGTTTAAACAATATCAACGTACATAGGTACTATTTGGTATTCGGTTTGTTTGCGAACGTGACAATGCGAGGGCGGTCCGCCCCAACAGAGCCACGGAGCGGCGCCGCCGGCGGCGGCCGGCAGCCGGCAGTCGCCGCCGACACTTATCACTCTAACTAATTACAACGAAACATCACAGTGAGCCGTCCCGCTCCGCTACATGTAGATGGGCAGCTGCTGCAGCGCGCGCTTGTCGAAGCGGTCGTAGTGCGCGGGCGGCAGAGCGCGCGCTATATCACAGTCCAGCGCCTCTGGTGGCAGGTACGGGTGCGGCTTAAGCCGGGCGCGGGCGGCCAGCTTGCCGCCGCCGACGCCCTCCGGGGCGTATGATTCGAACCGGTAGCAAGCCAGCTGCGGGTCCTCGGCGGGTAAGCGCTGCCGCTGCGCCTGTGCCGGTTGCGGAGGCGGTGCGGGCGGCGCCGGGGCCGCGCGGCAGCAGCGTCTCGGTTGCCGGGGTACCCGCGCCCGCCCGTTGGGCACGGCCGCGCTCGCGGTCACGGCCGCTGCAGCGGCCGCGTCGCCTCGTGGCAGGTTGTTCACGAACGGCACACGCCGCAGGCTCTCGAGCCTCCGGAAATGCGAGGGGTGGATCATGAGCAGCGGCTCGATCTTGACGCCCTGCGGCGGCTTGGCACAGTCGGGAAGCTCGTATTCGATACTGCAGTCTACGTGTAAAGGCACCGAGTAATCCTTTGGGGCGAGCGAGGCGGGCCGCGCGTCCCGACGGAAGCGGTCGGCGGCGGCGAAGTCGGCCTCGCCGCGGGCGTAGCCCGTCATCGTAGCGGGCACGGCCTCACGGCATGTGCGCCGCGGGGCGCGTGCCGATCAGCTGATTTTGTGCGAGCTTAAGCGCGCAAACGTACGCGCGGTATGGCGCCAGGCGCGAGACTGAGATCGGCCCCCGCGCCTGCGCGCGGTCAGCCCCGCGGCCCCTCACCCCGCTAAGGGGTGCCCCGCGTCGGCGGCGAGGAACCGTTCATCCTGGGCCCCGCCTCCAGCCGCGGGCGGCCGGGATTTTGCCCTTCTCGCAGCGCCGAAGACCCCTCGTAGAGATATTTCGACGTCTACGAAGCTGGTGGCGGCAGGTATCAAGTTCTCGGTATTGCTATTAGAGCCCGCGGCCCTCGTTCGGGATAGGATGCACGCGAGCCCACGTCGGCGAAGCCTCTGACACGCAGGGTGGCAGGACGTAGCGCCGGCTCGGCGGCGCTGTCTATCGACAAATCGATAAAAATGGCGATGGTCCGTACGTAACTGGCGATGTGTTGCGCAGAAATGCACGCACACGAGTGCGCGGCGGTTTACAATGGCGCCCGAGGGATGAGGGGTGAGGCGAAGGGTGGTGTGCGGCGAATGTCAAACAGCTGACTACAAAGACGTTCAAATATTAAACAAGCGAGGAGGTTATGGTGAATAAAGGAGGACGTTTCAAAGGGTACCTACCTTTGCAATCGAACATCAGGAAACTACGACTACGGTATCTGCATTATAATATAAACTGTCATCACTTTGCCGAGGAATTGTGAAAATGTGTTATCTCGTCACTTATTATCGGTTGACAGACTTGACAGTTGAGATTGACGTAAACAGAAAATTTGATCCAAACATTCCTCCGCGAAGTTTTAGTGATTCGACGTGCTCATTCATGTGGATAAGTCTGACACAAAAATCAATTAAACTCTCTCTTTTGTTAAATCAAGTGTCTGCGAGTACTGAAAATTGATTATGTATTTTGGTGTACCTAGTTCGATTCTTAACAACCATGAAACTATGCAGCAGGCACTGAAGTATGCAGCAGGCACAACAATCACTTTCACTACCTACTCGTCTATGCTGTCATAATAACATAAGGAAAATACTAAGGAATATAAATATTGAATAAAGTATATAGGTAAATAAAAACACTCGTCCTAAAATTAAAAGGCATTTAGGAACATTTTTAACGAAATCCTAAGTAACATTATATTCGGAAATTAAAAATTTACAGATTTTATTAAATAACGGTTATTCTCTTGATTTTATCCATAAAGTTAGGTTAGCTTGATTTTAAATTAATATAAGAAAAATCCAGATTTTTTTTTATGCATTTTACCCTGACGTCATCATAATGCCATGTGTATATTTTTCTAAGAAGTGCAGAATAAATCTAGACTCAATCTAGAGGGAAATTCGTTCAGATTATGAATAATGAATATCGCGAAGAATGTCATCTGACGTCATTGTAAATATTTAATTTCACGTAAAAAATAATAATAAGAGGTATATAGATCAAGCTTTACCAAAGATTAATAACACTACACTCAATGTCCCATACTAGGATATTGTGGGTTCAGAGACACATAGACGAACACACCAGTCACCACCCAGACCCGAACGAACATTTAATTTTGTGTTTAAACAAATGAGTAGGTAAGTGGGCTAATCGGTGGTGAATTAGATAATTAGCAGATCAGATTGTCCGCGAGTCACCCTAAGCACCTGGCTGTAGCCGAAAACCAGCACTGTGACCCTCATTGGTATTGCAGCATTTATGCTGAGCTGTAGACCGTTTTGACGACACTAGTACACCGCGCTACATTTTATTCGGGTTTTAATTAAATTTTCCTTATTATTTGAAATGTCTTGATAATGAGTATATTTAATTGACTAATGTTATTATATATATATATTTTAGTTACTAATGTTAGACGAGCATACAGTCCACTGATGGTAAGTGGGTACTGTCGCCCATAGACATCCGCCAACATGCCAACATTAGTCCAAAATGACAAACGTTGGCACGCTCCCGGATGACATCGATGACATAATACATCGGGGATGACATTAATAACATCGCTCTCAATTATAAGAAAAGTATGCAAGTTGTGTTAGATAAATTCCCGAAGGAAGTTTTGTGTATTTTTTGCAAAACAAAGGTTCAGTGTTTATATTAATTTTGATAAACAGTACTACATTAGTACTTATTTTACAAAAATATACATTAAAATATTACATTAATCAAATATACAAAAATATTACATTTAAATTAACTCGGAAACATGGCCAGAAACGTCGGTTTAGTCATCTATACTAATAAAGAGGTAAAATTGTGTGTTTGTATGTTGGGGGTAATCTCTGGAACTACTGAACTAATTTCAAAAATTCTTTCACAAATAGGAAGCTATATTATCCGTGTCTAATATAGGTTATTATTATTTTAAAATTTTGAAAAAAACAAAAACTTATAAACCGAAGCGAAGCGAGTCGCTAGTCGAAAATAAAAATAAACGTAACGGACGTTCGGACGACGTTCGACGTTTTTGACGTTTGGAAACAAACGTCAAAAATCTCCTGAAATAAACATACTAATGTCTTCCTCGCGACTTCAATTAGAAATAGCTATTTTAGCGAATTACTTCTCCCATAATTTCATAATGCTACGTATAATAAAGCCCACTTTATCGTACACGCATGAGTACTTTGAATTCTATGGGCCTAAGGTCTATAATACAATGGACTGGTCCGGCTTAATGTGGCCTAATCTTCCGGGAGAGTACTTGCGGCGCATAGTAATATCAGCTGGATGTTGTTCAATGCTCACGCTACGCCGGAGGCGAGTGAGGGGGGTACGGGCGGCGGGGCGGGAGAGTGCAGCAGGGGAGGGCGGAGGCGAGCCTGTCTGACTTACTGCAATAGAAAATAAGAAGACAGGCTGATAACTCAATTATGATGTATGTATTCTAACGTGGTGTGTCGGCACTATTTTGTAACCTTCAGTTTTCAATTGTTTTTTTTATTTTTATGTTTGTAGGCAAATGTTAATAACGTATATATGGATGTACCACTTATTTAATCTATATCTCTATTATATCAAAATTGATGTTTGTTTGTTTGTTTGTCTTCTATGCGCTCCTAAACCGTTCATCCGATTGCGATGAAACTTTGGTGAGTTGTTATGCGTACGCCAGCGAAGGCTTCTGAATTAGTACTTGAAGACCACGCGAACGAAGTCGCGGGCAACAGCTAGTAATAAATAAATAAGTGAATGAGATTGTTTCCCGATGTTGTGTGTCAATAGGTACCTAAATGACAGTCAGATGGCAAAACTGTTATAAGTTTTTACGCAAATCTTAGACGTACGTAGTGGAGATGCTGATTCTAATAACGATTTAGTTTGGATTATATATCAAATCAATCATATTTTTTTTCAATAATAAATTAAGCGTACTAAACTTTACTGTCTAAAATATGTGAGTTAAGAACGTTTGTGACATGAATGTAAGGATGTGACATACTTACATACGTACAATTAAAATCAAGAAATGCAATTTTTTTCACCAGAAAAATTGCAAATATCTCAGAAACTAAACGCTAAGTTCTGGACTCATTTTTGCTAAGAGGCCCATATGTTATGATCCCAGCGTAATTTGAGAGAGAGACTGTCAGTTGATTTTATGTCGGTCTGTGCCGTCTGTGGCGGCTGGCTGCATCCGATGTAATTCGACACGGCATGCTCTCCGTGCTCTGAACTCAGTGAGCTCACTGACACACACCCTCACACACACATACATACATAGTTATTATCTACATTCGACATCGACATTAAATTAATTATTATAATTGTGTGAGGTTGAAATAAAATGGTTTACACATTGTATTTATACAAAGGCAAAATCATTTCTGTCTGATATAGTGTAACAGTCCTATCTCATTATCTCAGAGGAGGTTTATGCCCTGCGGTGAGGCGGTATAAACGACTGATGTTAGCATGAATTAACTATATGGAAAAGTTTGAACAACCCGTATATACAGGGTGTGTCCGAACTTGTCCAGAAGAACGAAACAATGGATTCTGATGAACCCCGGTTCTGCTCATGATTTCTAGTTGACATACATTTTTTATTTATTATGTTACTTATGTTATTTGTGTTGTGTTTTACAAAGCCCAAATAAAATATATATTTTAATTTTAACATGAAAAAATTACAAAGCCCAAAATGTTGATGTTTTATTTTCCAAATGATATACTAAGTAAAATGTGTGTACGTAATAGATTCTAATTTTGTATATTAAATGGCATTTTTTTTCACGTCAGTAACACTTCGACTTCTAAAGATATTGCAGTTTGAACAAGCACTTCTTTCAATACGCGGAATTAAAAATAAAAATGATTGTCATTCACAAGGGGTTGCTTTGACTCACATATGGGGCATATGTGACTATGGACGACAGTATCCACTTCTCATCAGGTAGACTGCACGATCGCCATCCGCCATTTTTCTTAAAAAAAAAATTTCTTTAAAATTAAGCGTACTACTTGGCCTTTAAATCTGTACAGATTATAGCCAAACACACTGTATACTCATGTAAATCATGAAATTGATTGGTGTTTCGGTTTTTTTTTTTATGTACGAAGGCGGCAGACGAGCATACAGTCCACCTGATGGTAAGTGGATACTGTCGCCCATAGACATCCGGGATGCATGCCAACATCAGTCCAGAATAACAAACGTTGACACGCCCCCGGAAGCGCTGCCTACCTTTGGAGATATAGGGAATGGATTTGGAGAAAGGGTTGGGAAAATGGGGAGGGATAGGATGGGATGGGAATGGGCTCTGGCACATCTCACTCACTACCGTAACACGTACGTACATTGGGGAAATACGATAAAGTGGGAAATGCAATACATTTCAAGGTAGTCTTCTGTGAGAGAGGGGTAACGTAGCCAGTCGAGCGCGCCCAGCGGTTGTTGGATTGCAGCGTGCACTCTCCCCCTCAAAAAATCTGGTAACATCTGGTAGCTTTTAATCAAGATATAGTTCAAATTATTGAAATTTGAAAGTCGAAGGAAAGTGATCTCGCCAGAGGTATTTTAGGCCTCTAAAATACTACTAAAAAAACTACTTAAAATACTACTGGACACTCAATGCACTCCCAAGCAAATGTGACTGATAAATCTAGTTCAGTGCCCTTTCAAATACAAATGTATCCTGCGATTGCAACGGCTGCACACACGAGTACATTCAGTTATCGTGCTATCTACAAACCGACACTAACTCATTGAAATAAAAAATAATGGTTATAAAAGGCTTGTATATAAACGTATATAAACGTAGGTTTATGTATATAATGAAACAGTAAACGGGTTGAGTCTGTACATTGAAGTAATTAAAACAAAAATTGGGACGTCGTCGCTTCAGTAGCTACAGAATCCAATACAGTAGTTTTTGAAAATTTTGTCTGTATATCTGTTTGTTAAGCATCACGTAAAAAATGCGGAACGAATTTTGATCGGGTTTTCACTAATGTATAGCTAAGTATCCAGAAGGAAATCCGGTATATGTGTCATCTTTATATGATACAAGGCAGTTGAGTTATAGAGGAAAATAAAAAAAAGACTTTTAATTACTCTAATACTACGGGATGGATTTTCATTCGCGATGGGATGGGAACGGGCTCTGGCATATCTCACTCATTACCGAAACACGTACGACGTACGTACATTGGGGAAATAAGATAAAATGGGAAATGCAGTATATTTCAAGGCAGGGTCGGACTGGGCCGGAAGGGCCCGGGTGGCTCCCCACAAGCTCGGGGCCCGAGACTGGATAATACTATCGGAAAATAATGAAATATACAAATATGCTATAATGATATGATACACGTCTAAATAAGTTGATTCGATCAAAAGTTATCGCCGTTCAGAAATTTTCAAAACTAGTTTCAGGGATGGTCTGCTCAGGTTCAACCATTTTTCGAATTTTTCTATTTCATTTCTCTCTAATTGTATGAACGAACTATCTGATCTAGTTTACATTTAGGTTGCAAGAGCTGGGACCTAGCCTGCGCGGGCCTCCTATCCTACCTACCGCCTGGCTTGCGGCAAGCCCCGCAAGCCAGGCCCGTGGGGGGCCCGCGCAGGCTGGGGCCCGGCTGGCAAACGCCACCACGACTATATGGCCAGTCCAACACTGTTCTCTGTGAGAGATAAAAGTTATTAAAGAAACGATTTTACACAATCAATGATATATTTAATCAAAATGTGAATTCATCATAACATTTTAATCTATAATTATCTTGACATATGACATATTTAAAATTATAAATGATATCTGACATTCCTATAATGCATAATTTTGACGAATAAGCCCATAATATGTGGACCCTTGAGAAACATACTTACTCATACGTCCATATTGACCCCCAGAGGGCTGAAAATGAACTTTTCCCTTTATTAGGATTTTAGTCCACATTCGTCCTCCAATTTACAGTAGAAAACAGAAATATTACTAATCGACACACTTATTATTATCTCGGAACACACAGAAATACATTATTCCTCGCTGTGGGATAAAAAAGTTTGTAAACCTAATAAAAAAATCTGTTTGAGGCGTTCGCGTAATCCATTCGTGGAGAAACATTGTTTAGCGACTAAGTTTATATGTAGTTTGTTGTGGGTTTTTATAAAATGTACAACAAAATAGAAAAATAAAGATTGTATTCTACGTAACACTGCGCTTGTTCTATTGTGAAACAGGCTTAATGCTTCCTAGAATCGCCGTCTAATGTGTTCCGTTGTATACTCCAAGCGACGACAGTGGTGCTGCGACCCACTTTAATACTATGCACAAGTGTTGATTGACTGATTGATTATCCGATTGACATCAGAGAACTGGAATGGGACTACTATATGATAAATGTAGAACATTCTTAGAATATAACTACAGAAACGGACACTTAATTGTCTACAGTAAAACACGGGATCACTATACGTGCCCACTCTTTTACAGGTGGTGTAGTTTCTCAGCGCTTGTGGTAGCGGCTTTGTTATGCCTTAGTCGCCTTTTATGATACCCACGGGAGGAGGGAGGGGGGGGGGGGGTACTCCAAAGAAGCCGACAACCGGCCTACACGCTGCAATGTTTCTTAATTGGCAAACAATAAAATACAAAATCCGTTGCGAGAAATATCTTTGTGAAGCGAGGAACTAATCCCCACAGGCATACGAGTTAATGAGCCACCGTAACAGGTTGTTATTAATGCACCAAGTGTTATCTTTCCATGGTAATGATATCGAATTACTCGATAGTTACTCGATACATCGATAGCGGGCAACTCGATAGGGGAACACGAAACATCCTGCTTTGAAAATGTACCGTTCGTCGCGTTCAAACCACTTTGGTCACTAATTCAATACGATAACCACCTATGTAATCTAAGCTAAGGTTATTTATTGCATTATTATTATTTATTGCAATAGTGACTAATGCTAGTTGTATAGTAAAAATACAACAGTACTTGCACTCGGATTCAAACTCCATTAGCAAGTGAAGCGCTGTGCGATATCGAGTGCGAAGTATATGACTCGGGTTGCAATCCCATCGGCGCATTCGACTGGCAACGTGACCCCTCACATAACACTTTCGTAAAATATACTGTATTTCCCACTTTATCCTATTCCTCCAATACTGGCACGCCTCCGGATGCGCTACTTACCTTATCATCAAAAATGACAACGATGTGGCATCCATTGTCATTTTTTGTTATATGGGCATGTATTTCGGTTGTCCATGGGCGACAGTATCCGGATTGCCTAGTCGACTTGTACCGTATAAATGAATAGTCGTAACACAATATTATTTATACGGCTTTTTTATAGGGAAGAAGGCGGACGGGCAAGCGGCCCACGTGATGGTAAGTGGCTATCATCGCCCATGGATATCTGCAACACCTGGAGCTATGCGGGTACGCCGTCAACATTCCAAAATCTTATTAACAGCGGTTTGAAGAACAGCATGTAGCGTAATGGAAAGACCCCTTGCGGTAGTTTGTTCCCCAGCTTACGGGTTCGCGGTAAATAACATTTTTCTACACATAAGACCTTCAGGCAAGTAGTCACCCGATGCCTTTACAGTCGTTTGAGACGGTGAAAAGGTTGCCTATGAAAAGAATCTTGGAGATTACTTGGTCGCGCGAAATGTTAAAAGCAAAAAACAGAGTAACGATGGAAGTAGGTTCTGTTGCTCTTATGGATATTTTCAAATCTTTAATTTATAGTGTTTACACAAGGAGATTTTCTCGAACATCGGTCAAAAGCCAGCATAAGCTACTATCATCTGATCACTGTTATTCCTGTTATCATAGAGTTTTTATCATCACGCGAACAGTTGTAGGCGAGAATTGTAAGTAGTTTAATCGCGTAAGATAATTGTATACGATTTTCTCTCCAGAACCATTCGAGAAACTCTCCTTGTGTAAATGGGCCTTAAGTGCGGAACGCCCATGGACACCTACAACACCGAACACAGATTATATAATCCTACCGGAGGTTGCTCCATCGCTTCATGATCTCCATAGCTCAGCACAGAATAGATATAATGAATAAATATAATCCTAATCTACCACAGATTTTTGGGAGGAAAGTGCACTCTGCATTCCCACAGCCGTTGAGCGCACTCAACTGGCCACGTTACCCCTCTCTCACAGAAGACTACCTTGAAATGTACTGAATTTCCCACTTTATCGTATTTCCCCGATGTACGTACGTTTCGGTAGTGAGTGAGTTATGCAAGAGCCTATTCCCATCACATCCTATCCCTCCCCATTTTCCCAACCCTTTCTCCTGATCCATTAATTAATCGGCAAAGGTGGGCAGCTTATCCGGGGCGTGCCAACATTTGTCCTTCTGGACTGATGTTGGCATGTATCGCGGAGGACTGTGGACAACAGTATCCACTTACTATCAGATGGATTGTACCCTCGTCTGCCGCCTTTTTTCTATAAAAAAACAAGATTACAAATCCCTGTGTAGGTAAGTCACTGTTTAAAAGTAAAAAATGATTCCAATAAAACCCAATCGGTTTGTACTTTTTGCTTGATTAATGTAAAAATTGTGTATTGTGGGTTTTGTGGGTTAATAGTGATAGTTTATTAAACTTAAAAGCTTGTGTTTGTGCATAATGTTTATGATAATCAAACAAAACCATGAAATTGTAATTTTTGTGAGCTTCCAAAGAGTCCAACTCTGTCCCCGCTTTAGTAAGCGACTCCCGACTTGCTTCCACGTGCAGGAACGTTGACAAAGTGTGTTTCAAAATGTTTTGATTATTACGAAGAAAACTAGTCATTGGCAGAATGTACTAATTGCACCATTGCGATACAAAGGTGTCATACAGATTTAATTTAGAAAAAAATAAAATCACTGTTTCTCCGGCTGTGTGACATGTGGTACTGTCCTGTTGAAATCGATCGAGTTGATCGAGGTCCATGTCTCCCAATTGGTACCAAAAAATCTCGTATAGCATGTTCCGATACCTCTCTATGACTACCTAAATACCGATACCTAAAAAATGGCCCTATGATCCCGCCGAATCAAAAGCCGCACCAATCTGTAACTCTTTGATGATGCGTCCGGTTTTCATGAATCTCATTAGGATTCTCCAAGCCCAAGATACGACAATTTTGCTTATTGACGTATCCGTTATGGTGGAAATGGGCCTCGTCGCTAAAGATGATTTTTTTCGCCAAAATGATGGTCCACTTCATACTGCTCTAACCATGTCCATGTTGACTAATTGCAACTATGTGACATCTATAAACAAACCAGTTGCCAACCGCTATACAAAAAAATGGTGCGAAATTTAAATACGATATTCAATCTGGGACATCCTATAATAATGTGCAAAGAAAAAGAAACCCAATCAGACGGCAAACTTCACCTCGGTATAATTCCTTAAATAATACCTTGTGTTTTCTTTCAAGTTGTCAAGGAAATGAATTCTCGATCCTGCCACTTTGTCGACGGTTTCAATAATAATTTCTTATTGATTTTTTCTGTCGCGGAGCGCAGTCTGAGACCACGGTATTCCTGCGGGGCTTCTGCTGAGATTAAATTGACCCTTTATCATTTCCGAACCTTTTTTTATTTCTATTCACTTTTTGAGGGCTGTGAAACTTGCGAAATTTTAGGGTGTACGCTGTTTTGAGATGCGATCCCGTAAGTTATCTTTTTAAATAGAGATAAATCTTTTTTTCATGTACCGTTGGTTCAAAGTTTGTATTGACTATAATGTTATTTATGTGTTAAATGTGATTACAAAGAAACTGATTGTTGCATTTATAATATCAATTAAACAAGCTTGATAAATGTGAACAGTTTTGTTTAACTAAATATAAACGTGTTATATTTAGTTATACCTTTAGCAGATGGCTAATATAATATAAATCATACATATGTATATTCTAGTTTACATTCTATAGAATAGCCAATAATAGATCTTCTTGATTTGTACAAAGAAATATTTTATATACAGAACAGTTTCGTGTAATAATATTTTAAGTTATATTTCATTTTGTTTTATAATAAAGCTCAGTTAGATCCCACACGGAGTACTGCTCGCGCCTCTGCACTGGGCCGGTGCACCGAAGTACTAGTTACACCCTTTTGGCTCCATTCAATGGCATGCTGTCCGAATTGTCAACGACCCCACTCTCACAGGCGGTTTAACATCGCTCAGCATCCGAATGCCTTCTAATGTGGAATGGTCTGAAGAGAGTATTCCATAATGAGAACGTTCTTCTTATGAAATAAGCAATATTATAATACCTTAAAATGTTTGTGTCAAAACTGAGAATTTAGTGCAATCTTAAAAAATAACATAATTTTTCATTGATTCATCTTACATAGTTCAAACATGTTTCTATTTAAATGGCAATTTTAATCTTAAGCTTGAAAGTCTTAACCAAAATCAATTAGTCCGTACCGGCAATAAGGTCCCTTAGCTCTGAACATGCACATTTATTTTCAAAATGACTGTCCCACTGGTTCTTTTTTTGTACTCAATGTGCACGCGGCATTGTCGTAAGTAATATTTCACCAACTTATTCATTTCTACGACCGATGCTTCACAAAGGAATTGAAAAATCGATTTAAAGAATATAAATGCGATTTTAGAAAATATTGCTAACAGGGCAGCGCTATTGTAGAATTGTACTGTACCTTTTTGAAAAAAATATTATTATCATTACCTATAGCTGGTAAACTGTAACTTAGCTACTTGTGAATAATATAAATAAAACCCTGATAGCGTAGAGGTAATCATTATCGATTCTTATTCGTGAGGTCGTGAGTTCAAATCATTGGCCAGTATGTGTACTACTAATTAGGTTTTTAATTAGGTTCGGATTTTTTAAAATTATCACTTGCGCGGTGGTGAAGGAAAACATCACAAGGAAACCTGCATACTATATGTGGAATTTAAAAAATATCTGTAGTATCTGTACCTTTCTTTTTTGTATAGAATAGATATCAGACAAGCGGGTGGGTCAGTGGTCACCGCTGCCCATGGACACCTGCAACACCGGGGGGCTTGCGGGTGCACCCGACCTTGCAGAATCCTGTTCACAGCTCTTTTGAAGAGCCCCATGTCGTAGCGTAACGGAAATACCTCAGCTGGCAGTTCATTTCATAACTTTCGGCTTCGCGGTATAAAGTGTCTTTTTGAACCGCACGACGATGACGAGCGGTGCGATAGTAAAAACCCGAAGTTGGCATCAAATTGAACAGCTCTTCAGAACATTTGCCATTATAAACGCGGTAGAATATAGTGGTAGGGGGAGAGTGCATACTGTATTCCCACAGCCGCTGGGTGCACTCGACTGGCCACGTTACCCCTCTCTCATAGAAGACTACCTTGAAATGTACTGCATTTCCTCCAATCCTTAATCTACAAAGGTGGGCAGCGCATCCGGGGACGTGCCAACGTTTGTCATTCTGGACTGATGTCGGCATGTATCGCGGATGTCTATGAATGACAGTATCCACTTACCATCAGGTGGACTGTATGCTCGTCTGTCGCATTTATCTATATATTAAAAAAAATATATGTGTTTTTAGATATAGCATTTTACTACATTTCACAAAACTCTTAATGTCTGGGAAACCAGAACCTACAATAAGCTTAATTTCTTAGGTGTCACAAAACTAGTAATAATACGACTGCCCTACATCAAAACCTAGTAAGAAACAAATTTAGAGAAAAGTTATTTTGACAATATTATGACGAACAAAGTTTTTTCATTTCTTTTTGTGTTATTTTTTTTTTAAATTTTATTTTGTTTTATTTTATATCACACTCAATGGTCTACACTAGGATTCCATGTGTTGTGAGTTCAGAGACACACACAACACGTGCTACACCCAGACCCTAATAAACACCTGTCTTTAAACAAATGATTGTCCGACCGAGAATCGAACCCGGGACCTTTTGCACAACAGGTAGGGGCACTATCAACTGGGCTAATTAGTCGTCCAAAGGTCCATATTGTTTTAATCTTCCATATGGAGATATCAATACATCGAAACTATAATAACGAATGAATCATTTGATGCTTATAAATCACTAAGAAATCTATAATACAAGTATATAATATAAGATATATTTATCATGTTGTAGGTATTTTAACAAATTTTTATTTTAGCTTCTTTTGTTTTAATTTACATTTTTTTGAACGTTTCTGCATTTTCCCGTAGAATTTGTTAAAACTACTTACTAGGTTTTGATATAGGGCAGCCGAATATCGTAGCTACACTAGCAGCATTGGTGTGCGTGGCTACACATATACGTATAACCCGGATCTACCCACGTGTTAAAGCTATTGAATTCACTAAGCCATAAACACTATTCATATTCGGGGATTATATAAAAGCCTTTGGATACGTAGGACACGTTCAATATCCTGTATTATAATATCAGAATATATAGATACACTGTAATCTACATGTCTTATTATATGGTAATTCTAAAGGGCTATGTCTGTATTGATTTATTATTATGTGTCATGCTCGGGGCTTCGTAAAGGCTTAGAAGCCTAAGAAATATCAAAATTACTGTTTAAATTATAAAGTGTGCGTCACGTTTGCTTAAGAGAAATACAATATTACTAAATATTAATTCAGTAACTTTAATAATACTGTTATTAAATGGGCAGGCCATATTATATGCCGCAACCGATGGAGGAGACAAGTCCTCGAATGGAGACGGCGTACCGGGAAACGTAGCGTGGGACGCCTCCTGGTCACGTGGACTGACAACTTGAAGAAAATCGCCGGTAGTGGCTGGATGAGAAGAGCTGTAGACCGTATATGGTGGCAGTCCTCAGGAGAGGCCTATATCCAGCAGTAGATGGTGTGGTAGTATACTTACCACGTGTGTATTAATACACATGTGTTACTTAATACACATGTGTCGTATCGTTTGCCATCGATTCTATAAAAAAAGCAATACTTTACTTATCCACATGTGTCTCTCCAGTGTTGGATATACGCCTCTAGCAAGGACAAACACATTCTTCTACTCATCTCAGTACAATCACCGTCCCAAGCCATTTTATCGTCCACTACTGGACCTATGTCCAATGGCCTTAAAACGCCACGTTGGCCAAGCTATCCCGACTCCGCTCTTTTAGAGGTGGTGAAGTTCCTCTGGGTTTGTGACAGCGACTTTAATATTCGCCGCCTTTTACGATACTCACAGGAAGAGATGGCATGGTACTATTCTACAGCTGGAATACATCACACAGCCGTAAGTCTAATACATAAGCTGATTATTTTTATTTCTACGTACCTACTACTGTGAAGAGAATTTATTGTATATTGTTTGTTTCGAGTCGCGTTGAATCCCCTGAACGAATTTTGTTGGGGTGCTTACTGTTACACAGGCTATTGTCCTGAATACAAATGGAGTTTTACTTCACGCTACGTTAATAAGGACCTTAACAGCAGAAAAAGTTACCTATCTAGTATTTATTATAACTACATACAATAAAACAGTAAAAGGGTTGTCTGTAAATTGGCTTAATGTAGAAAAAATAATAATATGGAATCTCTTCAGAAGCTAAAGCTGCACTACCCAAAAGAGTAGTTTTTAGAATTTCATGTCTGTATGTCCGTTTGTTTGAGCATCACGTAATAATTACTGAACGGATTTCGATCGGATTTCCACTGATGTATAGCTAAGTGACCAGAAGAAAAACTGGAGTATGTGTCATATTCATATGACACAAGTAAGTTGAGTTATAGAGAAAAATAAGAAAATGCCTATTAATACAATTACACAAAATGGATTTTAACGAGGTTTTCACTGTCGTGTATTTCAGTATCCAATCAATAAGTCAATCCAGCCAATGTCTTATCTTTAAATGCATTATATCAACAAGTCATAGGCTGAAAAAAGTCATTAAAATATTTATTGTCTCTTTG
Source organism: Sesia bembeciformis (assembly GCA_943735995.1). NCBI lineage: Eukaryota > Metazoa > Arthropoda > Insecta > Lepidoptera > Sesiidae > Sesia > Sesia bembeciformis. The sequence continues at coordinate 15,085,064 of OX031042.1, read as the reverse complement.
TTTTGCAAGAACATTGTTCAATACGTAATGAATAACCCACGGAAAAGTTGAGGTGGTGCGGGGAGAACCATAAACTTCAGTACCTACTTTTAGTGTGGTACCCTAAAAGTATTAAACAAAAAATTGTCAATAACCTAATCTGTCGAAAAAATCTGTTCCAAAACCTTTTGATATCACGTTGCTTACCTAAAATCACTGCTTCAAGTCACTGTTCCCCTTTGATGGCCCGCAATCGGGTGGAAAAATAAATGTTGAAAGTGAACAAAAGAAGCTAATAAGCCGCCCGGCGACATTGACGGGATCCTGTGGGCGATTTGACGTCACCCAACTGTGTAAAGGTTTACATGAAAGTGCAGGCAGAACCTCATTTTGAAACGGAGCATAGATGTAACCATTGTAATTTCTAGATCATTATTTCGCTACACATTGTTGCGTTAAGCGGTTTACAATGCAATCACAATCTACTCATTCGCTCTCTTGGTCGTACGATGTTGGCGGACTTTAGAATAACACCATCCCATCTCTTCCCGTGGGTGTCGATATCAAATCCGCTACCACAAACCCTGACTACACCACCTCTAAAAGTGTGAACTCCTCAACCCGCTTGTCCAACGTCACGCATCCTTCGTGCACGACACAATCTCCATAAGAAGGCCCGTGTCCAACGATGGACGATAAAATGACTGGTTACGGTTTTACGGTCCTCCTATTATCTTTGAAAAAGGTCCCCCAACAATATTACCTATGTAATGACATAAAAATCTCGAGTGAGAATGAAGCATTTTTTATTAATAAAAGGCTTCAATCCCAGAGCACTTTATCAACATAATAATCGAGGGACATTTTACAGATTTACATCAAAGCAATACCGTGACCCAATCAAGAAGAGTCTAATCTGGATTGTGAGCGAGATTTCCATCAAGGACACGTTCCATTATAATTCTCAATAAATTCCAATAGGATTACGATCACAGTGTAGCACTGTGCGTTGTATTTTGGTACTTAGTTTATCTTTAAAGTTGTCACAAATATCATTAGTTGAAGCGCAATAATTTGAGTAAGTTGTAGGTAACAGCACATGAAAAGTGCCAAAACCTTGTGTAAAATTAGACAAAAAAAAATATTTGAACCTAATTTGAGTAAGATGTAGTATCAGAATTGGTGAGCTGAAGTGACAATGCTCAGGCCATATCTACCGCAGGACTTGGTAGACCAGTTCTTGAACGGAGATCGCGTACGGGGAGGCCCAGTGTGGGACGCCCTCCGGCCGTGTAGACCGACGACTTGAAGAAGTGCTCCAGTGGACGAGAAGACCGAAAGACCGTGTGTGGTGGCGAGTCTTGGAAGAGAACTATATCCAGCAGTGGAGAGAAATTGTCTGATGGTATGATAGGGACAAAGTCTTGTCTAAAGCACAGGTCTAAAGTTACACAAAAAATCAACTTATATTTGTGTCCCCATGAGCGGTTAGCGTCAGACAATAACAAGTCATGATTTATAATCGTTTGTATGAAAGGAAACAGTGTCAGACAATATAGGTAATCGTTTCAACCACAATTGATGTTGGAGATTTCCACTAACGTTTTATTTACTCATTTCCTTTTAGAGATTTTCATTTTCCTTTTATCTGAGAGGAAGAGTCCACGCTGCAATCCAACAGCCGCTGGGCGCACTCGACTGGCCACGTTACCCCTCTCTCACATAAGACTACCTTGAAATGTACTGCATTTCCCACTTTATCTTATTTCCCTAACATACGTACGTGCTCGGTAGTGAGTGAGATGTGCCAGAGCCCATTCTCATCCTATCCCTCCCCATTTCCCAACCCTTTCTCCAAATCCATTCTTATATCTCCAAAGGTAGGCAGCGCATCCGGGGAACACAGTATCCACTTACCATCAGGTGGACTGTATGCTCGTATGCCGCCTTAGTCCATAAAAAAGGGAAATTCCTTCGTATTTCTTCGAAATCCTCCTATTGAGAAGGTTATAGATTTATGTCGTATGTTAAGCATCCAAAAGGCTGCTAAAATACAATATGCAGTTGTTTCATTAAAAATACTCCATTCACATGCGACATTTTACATAATACTACAAGGAATTGCTTCTCAAAGGTGCGTCGTTGCCGTCAATCCTTTTTGCTTCTGTTTGAGATGATTGACAGCACATTACAATCTCGTGTGTGAAAGGTGGGATGTGTCTGAGAAGGTGACGGTATATTGTGTGAAAAAATGTCACAAACAACATAGGAAATTTTGACATTTTGGAATTTTGGAATCATTTTGGATCAAATAAATACAAGCGGTTCTTGCCTAAAATTATAGTAAATAATAACTAGGGCGTTTCGTTCTACAATTAACCAAGCGGGCCCAGTACGGATTGGTGTATAACATGCTCCAGACTTGGAGATTATTTTTTTAAATTTTATTTATGGACGAGCTGGACTGTCAGCTTATCTGATGGCTAAGTGGATACTGTCGCCCATAAACATGTGCGATACATGCCAACATCAGTCCAGACTGATAACGTTAGAACGTCCTCGAATGCGCTGCATTACCTTTGGAGATTTAAAGGAAGAGTTGGGAAAATGTGGTGGGATAGGATATGATGGGATGGGAATGGGCTCTGGCATATCTCATTCACTACCGAAACACGTACTTCCATTGGGAAGTTGGATAATGTGGGAAATTACATTTCAAGTTAGTCTTCTGTTAGAGAGGGGATACGTGGCCAGTCGAGTGCGCCAAGCGGCTGTGCGATTCAGCGTGCACCCTACTCCTTTTAAATTGACAGAACTAGGTGATCTAGGTCCGTGGTCATCAAATTGCGGGTCTCAGGACGCATGCGGCCCGCATCAGTGACACGTGCGGCCCGCGGCTTGTGGTCGCATTTTATGAGACCTACGGTCTAACAAGCTACCTAGCTACAGAAACTGATTTTAATAAATAGATATATTTACATTTATTACACTAAACTATACTTAATCATAACCCATTTGAAGCAACAATTTTCATTTCAGTTTAACGGTTTACATTTTTTATTTGTTCGTCCTCACGATGATTTCCTTTATTATCGAGGTGAGAGTCGATCTCACGACCTCTAGGTTTTAATCTTCACCTATACTTCAATCAAAATCATACTTTCAATTATCAAAGAAACACATTCCGATGTCCAAACCGTGCTCACAGTTGCGACAATAGCCTTTACATTTTGAAGCGTCCTTATAACTACTATTATGTCGTTAACCAACTTTCGAACTGTAGCCGTAAAAGACAGAACAGGCATTAAGAGTTTATTGTCGGCCCGACGGCACTCGTTCTGAATGTCCTTAACTCGCGAACAACTAATGACTGAGCTATTGTGAAGCTCCGAACTCGGCTACGCTGCCACGCAGTACAACGAGCAGGCAGTAGGGAGGTTGCAGGCTGTTTAGCGCATCTATAGTTGTTAGCGATGACGCCTTAGTAGATAAATTAGAAAATAAGTTAGTTGTATATGTTTGTAACATATAATGTTTGACTGGTATTTGTTAAGAGTCTTTGTATTTGTATGTTTTATATTGCTTGTCTCGAATTTTAATTATTTTTAAAACAAAAACAATTTATTTTTGGAAACTATTAAGTAGATTAAGTACCATCACCACGGAATGTATGAAGTCGCAGTTCTGTGCGATGCTTCGTGGAGACTTCTACGCCGTGTGCGTGACATCCTTTCTGTGTGCGTGACGAGCATTTTGTGGAGATGAACTACTAAATACGAGTGCCTCTTTGTATTGCTTCCAAACTCAACGCTCCACTACAATTTCCACACAAAAAAACTAACCAATTTACTTCCAGGACGTCGACAAAATTGGGGTCCCTTTGTTCCCGTCCAGTGCAGCGGGGAGGGCCATTAAAATTACTGCTTTTTTGTCCCAGCACCAATAGAAAGATATCTGGTGATTGCGCGCGGAAATTTTTAATTCAAGTCCCGGTGTTTAGGGTTCCGTGGTTTATAACATTTATAATTTCCGCATATTCGTCGTTTTCGTTGTTCTGTCACTGCGCAGTAACTACAAACATAATACATTTCTACAATTATTAATACACAACTTAAAATTGGACCAAGAAATAAATATATACGTTATAAAATTTCTTATACAATCAAATTATTAGATTCATGCCATCGAATACAATAAACCTAAGCGTCTCCAAAATCTCAGCCAGTTCATATTTGAATTGTGTAAATGTGACCACATTTTCGAATTTCGTAGTCGCTCGAATGGTTTCCAATTCGCTTTCGCTGGAATACTCACTTTCACTCCTTTATTCTGTCTTGTTTCATTCTACAACCCCTAACTATTTAAAATAATGTTTGCAACCATCTTGTTCTCTTCACATAAACTTCTTTTTAATACTCCCATTCATATTTTAAACTTCTACTCTCAATCTGTTACCGTTCATTTTCAATTAGTCTATAGAATAAATTATAAATAACGCAAAACTACTTGGGCTCTGGCGATATCACGTGACAAACCTGCGCAGTAGCTTATTTTTAGGTCCGTTTGGTGGTGCGGGCTGGAATGCGATGCAGGGGGTATTTACAACACAAGTTGGAGCGAGACGCAACAATAACTTCCTACTCGCACACTCTTCTTATTGAGTGTTGTTTGAAATCGTGGGAGGGTCATGCACAGACTGTTGACAGCCATTCAAGGTCAAATCCCAAGAAGTTTTGCGAGGACTATACCGCAGGATATTAGACGCGCTCAGTAGTTTACCATGTTTAAAAAACACGTCAGAGCATATTTTCTTTCTTTCAAGAGAAAAGGACGTATACCACACTACGTTTCCCCATTCAGGGACACCTTTTTTCGAAATGGCTAAATTCTTGTGGCCCTAATGGCCTTTCAAGTGCCTTTAGGGCGAGTACAGAATGCGCTCAGCCAAGAGCAATCGTGTGCAGCAACGAGCCAAAGGGCTCCCCCGCCGGTAAACCGGCGGAAGGAACTGACTTCGGCTTGGGACGTTGCTTGGGTGAGTACCGCGTGATCGCGAATCTGTGAGAAGTCAAGGACACCTCTACGAATAAGTAAGTTAAGGTAAATGGACATTTAAAATTTTCGAAACCCTATTTATAATGTGTGTCCGTCACGCACTTGCCCGATTTTTTAGATAAAAAGATAATAAATTACTGTATTTATGTTCTGCAATAACTCAGAATATGAAAAGAAATAGTCGCACACAGCTGTCACGTTCTGCCATAGAAATGTGAACTAGGTCGGGTGCTGTCACTTTTCAGCAAGTTTCGGCCAGTCTTTTGATGACGCTCCAAAAACTAGGAAAAAGACAAATGGTACATAAGTTTTACGCATAGTGGGGGAACGGTTTTAAATAGACCCTTTATTTTAACATAACAAGTATACCGGTAAAAAGTAACCGGTATATTTAATAATTTTATAAATACGAGTATTAAAAGTATCGACAACAAAAGTATTGCACAAGTATTTGACAACGGGCTGACTTAATTCTAATTCATTCTTTAGCGGTCAACCACCAGCTCAGAAAGTAAATAGAATGCTGATGAGTTTTAGTTCAAATATACATGCTAATACTTAAATTAAAATAATGATAATTATACATAATATAGTAAACATAATTATATAATTATGTTTAATATATAATATAAACATGAAATATGCAAATAAAATATAAAGTTTAAAAATATAAACATAATTTTGTTAGGTGGAGTGTGCACGCTGCAATCCAACAGCCGCTGGGCGCACCCGAATGGCCACTTTACCCCTCTCTCATAGAAGACTACCTATTGTACTGCATCTCCCACTTCATATTGTCCCTAATGTAAGTACCTGTTTCGTTAGTGAGTGAGATGTGCCAGAGCCCATTCCCATCCTATCCCTCCCGATTTTCCCAACCCTTTCTCCAAATCCATTCCTAGGCAACGCATACGGGGTCGTACCAACGTTTGTCATTTTGGACTATTGGACTATGTATCGGGAGTAAATAAAAATAAATCGTAAGTCTTACAAAGACGTAAGTCTATGGGCGACAGTATCCACTTATCACCAGATCAAGTGGACTGTATGCTCATCTGTCGCCTTCATACATAAAAAAAAATTAAAAATATATACATAGGTACACGCACACTATTATAATATTTAACTGAAGAGGAACATTTAATTAAATTCTAATTCTTTAATTAAATACTTACATTAACCCAAAGTAAAAGTGTTTCGTTCGGTGCTTTCATAATGTCAGTGAGAATAATCTTTAACTGGCTTATTCCTATTCGCTCATATATTTAATTTATTTCAAAGTAAATTATACGCGTTTGTAATCCGTAGCATACACGAGTTTCGTTTGTCGAAACTGAGAATAATCCCTTTTGTAACGCCCTTTGAATGCGATTCAATGAGAAGATTTCAAAGGCATAAAAAAACATGCAATAAAATATGTTTAAGTTTACCGCTATTTAAGCTCGAGCAGTTGAATTTATTGAATTTTTAAAGAGAGAAGGCTCCCCTGCGGTTGCTTTTTACTTTCAAATCCCCATTCCCCAGGGAACGGAACAGAGGGTAATTAAAAGTTAAACTGATTAAAAAATGCGTCAAGAAAAAAATACCTTCAAAGGAATTTAAAAAGCGATCGAGTCTCATCTAAATTTTTTATCTTTTAAAGATTTGTATATTATACTATACTAGCGGGGCTGGCATGCGTTAATTTTTTAGAATCTTTTTTGGCAGAAACCTTCGCGGGCGCGCGCAGAACAACTCACCAAAATTTCATCGAAATCTGATCAATCGTTGAGGTTCCTCAACGATTGATAGGTCTCATAGAAGACGAACAAACAAACCTTATTTTTTATATATTAAGTTGTATATATTAATTTATTTTATTTTATCCTTGGTCTAGCAAATACTCAATGTACCTTCAAGAAACCAAATATATCGTAATTATCGTAACCAACCCTTCCTTCATACACTGCTGGTAGGTACATCGTCTTATTTACCACGGCCACGTGGGCGTCGTAAACCGCAACTAAAGGATCAACAAAGCGGTCATCACAAGCGCTGAGGAACTACACCACTTCTAAAAGAGTGGACTCGCTAACCCGCTTGACCTGCGTGGCCAGTGTACGCGAGGCCCACGGATACTGAAAAGCCTGGTTGCATTGCATTGGTTGCAATAGATATATAAAAAATAAAAAAAATGACATTATTACGGCTTTTGGAACGGTTGACGTTTTTCAATTATGAACAGGGCCGGCGTTCAATACATTTAATATTATTGATACAAAAAATGGTACGGTGCGACCGTATTACAAATTTCTCAGAGTAGATGTTAAGGAGAACTACACTACAATACACAATACGCCATTATTCACGCGTTAGACACGCTGGCAATACTAGTTATTATTTATATAATACATAACACAGTAATAAGATAGAAGATTAAAAAGGAAAAGTTAAGATATCTCTTGGAATACATACATCTATGAAAAGATGACAATGCGAGCGTAATACAATAGCGTAACAATGCGTTTTTTTTAAATATAATTGGTAGACGGACTAGCGTTCTACATGATGGTAAGTGGTCAAGATGTAGCCGATTAGCGGTGGGGCATAGTGTGACGTACCGATTGTAAGATAGGCTTTGACAGTTCTCGAAGTCATTGAACCTATATGTAAGCATGACTGGGTTTCATTAATCAGAGTCGAGTAGGAGGTACATAGCATACACCTATTCAGATTCAGTGACTTTTTTCAATTGTTTCATTCCAATGAATTTAATTTAAATTTTCCGATAGGATATTTCGTAGGTATTGAATATTTATACAAGTAATAAAATGGATATTGAATATTTAGATATTGAAGTATTATTAAGTACTAATATTTGATTTTTAAGATAAAGCAAAAAAAAATTGTTACATTGAAAAAAACGTCAATATGTGAGAAACTAGAACCGAAAATAGGTCTCTCTTTCTGAGAAAATGTTACAAAAAAGCTATGTTTGTATGAAGCGTTGGCCGTAAGTCCAATCTCTTATCTACAGCTGAAGAATTAACACTAAAAGAGTTCTTTGACAAAACCGGCACATGTGTACAGAGATAAAAAGGGATTTACGCGGTGTCCTCAAAAGATGAGGGGAGAGCATAAAGCGTGAACAGACAATTTATACCAGCTTAATATTTTCGGCACACACATGAAAAATTCTATCATTTAGCGTTCGAAGACAGCCTATAAACTGTATACCATCTATACATTTATATATTTTATACTTTGTAATCATGAAAGGGTGGATCATGAGTCACGAATCCACCACGCGGAACCCAAGCGGATATTGTTTGTCAAATATTTTATTTTTATTTTAGGAACACCTACAAAGGAGATGAAGATTTTCAAAAATTTCATTACATCTCGAGGTGGAATGAATTTTTTTCGAAATTCGTCGACTAGGCTCACCAGCTAAATCCAAAATACATGGGACATGACCAAATATAATACATGGGACATGACATTTGTAGATAAATAGTTTGCACGTCGCATTTCTTATAAGATTGATAAGAAATGCGAAAAAAAATGTTTTGGTCTATTTATATCTATCACGGTTTAATTAGAAAATGAACCGAATCGATAATGTAGTTTAAAAATAATGACGGTATAAATTGTTCATATAGGAATAACTTCACGGGGCGGTGATAGCCTAGAAATCTACACTCGACTCACATTCGTGTGATCGTGTGTTTGAATCATCGGTCCCTACCATTGAGTTTATACTTGAGTACGGATTTAAAAAGAAAATTGCCACTAGCTCGACGGTGAGGGAAAACATCGTGAGGAATCCCGTATGCTCCAGAAATTTAAAAAATCTGAAATGTCAGAACCACCCCAGGTATTTACTGGGGGAGGCATATTACCTGCAGTGTGACGTTACACGCAGTGGTACTAGTAAAAGTAGAAACTTTTCATCAAATCCTAAAAACATTTTGATACATACAAGCTACAAAATGTCGTTGGATAGAGTTCATAATGCTCTACTATGTTTGTGTAAAGACTTTTTTCTATAACAAACGGAAAATACCCTACCTTCCAACTCATCTTCCTTCTAAATTTACCTTCCAACTAGCTCTGCCATCCGTATTTTATGTTTTAAACTCATTTGTGTTTTTTATGTACGATGGCGGCAGACGAGCATACAGTCCACCTGATGGTAAGTGGATACTGTCGCCCATAGACATCCGTGATACATGCCAACATTAGTCAAAAACGAGAAACGTTGACCCCGGATGCGCTGCCTACCTTTGGAGATATAGGAATGGATTTTGAGAAGGAGTTGATAAAATGGGGAGGGATAGGATGGGATTGAAATGGGCTCTGGCACATCTCTCACTCACTACCGAAACACGTACGTACATTGGGGAAATACGATAAAATGGGAAATGCAGTACATTTCAAGGTAGTATTCTGTGAGAGAGCCACTATTTAAAGCCACTATTTAAGTTAAGATAAGCTAGCTAGTATTAAACTTAAGCTATTCGTATTTTTTGTACAAAAAGTTCAATAAATCTACTACATACTAACATTGAACATGTTGCATAAATTTTATATTTCCGGGCACATGAATTTCCTTGCGATGTTTTCCTTAACCGTCAACCATACAGCACCGCGATGTTTTCCTTAACCGTCAACCATACAGCACCGCGATGTTTTCCTTTACCGTCAACCATACAGCACCGTCTACGAATCTGAGCCAAGAATAGACATTCCTAGGCCATTACCGTTCATATTCATTGTCCGCCATCGAAAAACCCGTCTCGTTTCTTTTCAAGACACGAGCTGCACTTCTTTTCATTTCTTGAAAGAAACTTCAATGAAGCAACATTATTAGTAGTTGCGACCTCGGGAGTTGCAATAACAGGTTTCAAAAGCCACTGTAGGGACGTCAATCCCAGATGAAAGAGCTGTTTTTTACTGCCTTTGTGTTGCTTCAGCGTCCCCGACCCGTTGTACTGAGATGGTTATTGTCGAAGAATTTCGACGCCAACTTTTATTAAAGCCGATTTCAAAGATCTCACTGTATATACGCTTTGAATAAGTAAGCCTGTAATAAATAAAATAAATATACAAATTGAAGTCTTACAAAGTGAATTTTGAAAACGAACTCTAATGTATTGTGGGACGGCAAACGTATTTTTCATGGCAATCCTCTATTCATAATTTGTTTACTACGCACGGCCATTTAGGACGGATAACGAGTTATTCATACCTGACTAGACAACAAATAAATGAGTTTTAAATTTGCTTCTAGAAGCTTGAAAACCTATGTATTTATATCTATATAAATCATTCTAAGATTAATTTCTAATTAATTTGAATTTCTGTAAATTTAATATAATACATATATACATATATATAATATATATTATATTATGTATTTTAAGTAATAAAAATGTAACTGATCGCTGTCTGTACATGGAAGATATACGAGAAAAATATTATTGGGGGCCTTTATCAACGCAATATAACCCAAAACAATGATTGTTAGAATTTTTGTCTGTTTATCTGTTTGTCTGTGCGTTTGTGCGCGCTAATCTTAGAAACGGCTTAACCGATTTGGGTGCGGTTTTCACTAATGTATTGTGGTAAGCTTCACTTATAATTTAGTGTTTGTTTTATTTCAATCAGTTCATAAATAAAAAAGTTATATCAATTTAAAGAATCACGTCGAACATTTGTTCGATAAAAAATAAGCTATAAGAAATAATGTGTGTGATCGTTTTTGAAAATACCAAATACCCCTGAAGGTAAAGACGGTGTTTATAAACGCGGACGAAGTCGCGGGCAACAGGTAGTAATACATATACGCCATTATTTTATTGATATTAAACCATTTTTGTGCAATTCAAAATAATTATTATTGTCTGCAATGGAAGTAAAATAAGGTCATACTAGCCTACGCAGTTACAACTGCTATATGACCTATTTAGAATAAATAATACCTACTGTAAATACTGGTATTCTATATATTACCGTTACAGTATTTTATAAGTTATATTAATATAGTGTGGTGGTATAATTCGATCAATTTTAAGCGTCGTTTTCTTGGAAGCGTTGCGTCTATGACAATTAATATTTCACATCGGTGGATTATATGGTTCGTCATATGTCAAATCCGACCTATTAGAACGGCCCAATTATAATTTGTCAATTTTGATATGAAAATTTTCAATTTAATAATTAGTTTCTAATTTTCAATTCATATACTCGAAATTATATAACATTTACACCACACACGATCTTCCACTCCTCTCATCTAGCCGCCATATTGGCTGCTGACTATGTCTCCTGGTACACGGTCTTCATCCGGGAACTTGCTTGAATTCCTTGAAATTCCTTGAAATTCATTTTGTTACTCAGTTTCTTTCCCGTTAAATAATTCTTGGGTGTCGTAATAAATAAACGCTCTTTTTTACTTTCTTCCTTCATATACATGGCAATAGGCAGACTATAGATATATCCTGCCCAATACCATTTCAATTGGCCGATTCTTTGAACTACATTGTCAACTTTGATTCTGGTATATCTTCGTTTCGGATTTTGTCTTGCAAAGAAAGATACTCCGATGACTTTCGGTGGATCGTGTCAAATAAATTTACATTGAAAATAAGTTTAGGATGTAGTAGCTACGAGTATACATAACATATTAACATATTAACAGTAAAAGGGTTGAATCTGTACATTAACATAACTTTTAATTATTAATTTTATTTATGTAATCTACACTGACATTATACACAGTATTTATTTAATTGATTGTCCGCAAGTAAAAGATGTTTTTTTTTTAATTTTTATTAATAATATTTACATGTTGATTTGTGTTTGCATCGGTGTGTCCGTTTGCGTATGCCGTGCGTGTGTGCGCGCCCCAGTGTGAGAGTGTGTATGGGTGTGTGTATCTATTAATATATTTGAGTATCTTTTTAAAAAAAGTTTTTTTTTAAAACCTACCCAACCCTAAATAGCATATTTCAAGATTTTTATCTGTATGTTTGTGTGTATGCCTGTTTGTTTGAGAATCACGTAAAAGCTACCGTGCTGATTTTGATCGGGTTTTCACTAATCTATAGCTAAGTATCCAGAGGGAAAACTGCTATAATGGAAAACTGAAAACGGATACATGGACACAAGGAAGTTGAGTTATAGAGGAAAATAAAAAAATGACAATAGAATTGCTCAATACTATTGGATGGATTTTCATCCGCGAAATCCATCATGTCAGTGGTTTCACAGGTGTTAAATTTTTTTTTACAGCTCCTTAGTCGACTTGAGCGAAGCCGCACAGTTCGTAGGTTTTTTTTAAATGTTAATGGAGGCAGACGAGCAAGCGGCCCACGTGATGGTAAGTGGTGAACACCTCAGCTAAGCTGATAAACACTCAGCAAAGTTTGTATAATATCTTTCTTCACCGCAATGTCCTAATATCTTTAACTCGGAAATAAAGGATTTTCAAAAGATAATATTAAAATCAGAGGCAACGGTCTTGATAAATCAAAAATTTTAATCACAAGTGTTATGTCAATACTTATTCAGATCATTGTTTATAACCCTCCTTTAACATGCGACAGTCGGATAAAAATAGAATGGGGAATCTTTTGTCAATTGCCCAATACAATAGCAGTAAAGCACAATGGGGATCGAAACAAATATCCCGGTCGTCAGCCGTGGAATCGAATCTGAAACGCTTGGCAAGCGAGCTCCGTGCCAACTGCTGATGCACGATGATCCTCGAGTATATTTATTGGAAACATCCACGGTCCATTGAAAATCGATGTAACATTAGTTGGAAAAACTACAATGGAAAACCTGCCAAACTAAAGCGGACTCCACACACTGTAATTAAAACTTAACGTTTTAACTACGCAGTACGAACTGTATAGATTTCGTACTGTGCAGAAACTGTGCAGAATTCTTTTTAAGACACGTCACACTAAATCTGGACGGACAGCGCAGTTAAAACGTTTAGAATTAATTATAAGTGTGTAGCCCGTTTAATACGGTTCATATTTGATTACATTCTCCGACAAAAATTGTGATATTATACCTACTTTTCTCAAATCACTTCGGTCCCTGAAAATGAAGTCGGGCTCCAGGGGTTCAGGAACCCCTTTCTGCCAAAATTATTATAATACTCCAATATTAATCCGCTTATATACCTAACAATAACCTAATAATACCGAAATGAACAACTAGAGAATACTCGCACAAAAGTTATTTGAGATCTCCCAGTTATTTTCCCAGACGTCAGCTGCAAATGACGGCTCGTAATAGAAAAACGAATCGATACATGGACTCCTATTACGTCCCCCGCCGTTGCCAGAGCTGTGTGCATCACAAACGCTTTGTTATTTTTTTAAGGGGCATTCGTTAATGGCCTATTTCACATCAAACGGTCGGAGTTGGCTCGACAATCGCTGCAATCTCCGCGGGTTTTTAATTACGTTCGATTTTGTACAACACACACACACACACACACATACAGACATTTACGTTCGTTCTTATAATAAAACCGTAGTGTCGTGTCTGTCTGCACGTTGAATATTTCTTTAATAACTGTATAATTTCTTTATATAGTAATGATGTCAGTTTATTTCTATAATTTTGTTCTGTAGTATATCAAATAAACATATTTGTGGGGGGAGAGAGCTATGAGACAGTTTATTCTTATTGATAAAAATGTGTAACAAAAGGCGAAATTTGTTACGCTTATATAATTTTTAATGGCTATGATAAAGTACGTCATGGCCACGTCATATGTTGGATATATATTTATTTGTATATATTTTTCACAGACGTAAAGGTATTGTGATAAAACCAATTATGTAAATGATAGATTATCAATTTTTTTTATAGACAAGTGGGCGGACGAACAAGCGGTCCCACGTGATGGTAAGTGTTACCGCCGCCCATGGACACCTGCAACACCAGGGGGTATGCGGGCGCGCCGCCGACCTTACAAATCCTATTCACAGCTCTCTTGAAGAACCCCATATTGTAGCTTAATGGAAAGACCTCTTTAGGCAGTTCATTCCACTCCCTACGGGTTCGCGGTATAAAATGTACGCGACACCTTCGTATCAGTATTGATACGAACAGTACTGACAGAGCTGGTTGCATCGGTTGATTGATATTTTCCAAGGTTAAGTTGTACCGGTTACGGCATATTAACCCTCTGGACTCCCTAAATACATACCCGTGTAGGTATTGATATAACTTAGTTCGGGTACTAATATATGCACTTACTGGGGCACTGACTTGTTGTAAATAATAACGCACACGTACATCTTACACAACACACACACCCTAGCTTTAATACGCAAATACACGAATGCACACACACGTAAAAGCTGAGTCGGTTTTAAGTGTTGTAACGCCATTATGTTTTTAATCTAATTGTTACGCTTTCCCACACAGTCCGAGATTACATTTTACTATAGGTATTAAATTTAAGATATTTTATGCAGACGTGTGTAGCAAAGACAATGATATCTTTATTTGATGACAGGATAAAATATTTTATTAACGATAAAAAGCAAATCGACGACAACAAATTCACAGGTGAATTATAGGATTAAGTTCTCCGGTGACACAATACAGTCAAACGATAATCCCACGAAGCGGAACTCCGTCGTTAAAATAAGTTTTTAATAAGTCGTTAAAACTTATTAAAAATGTCAAAACCGACATTTTTAATAAGTTATAATTATTATTTATTTCAGTTATTAAGAAAATAAGTTGTTCTCTGAATCATGATTTGCTGCCTATTTAGTATTTTTTTGCTGCCCGTTTAAATATAAGCCTTTTAATTATTTCATACTAGCGACCCGCCCTCGCTTCGCTTCGGTTTATAAGTTTTCTTTTCAAAATTTCAAAATAAAATATAGCCTATATTAGACACGGCTAATGTAGCTTCCTATTTGTGAAAGAATTTTTGAAATCGGGTTAGTAGTTCCAGAGGTTACCCCCAACATACCTACAAATACACAATTTTACCTCTTTATTATATTAGTATAGTAGTATAGATTCTAAATCGGGTCTGAACGCGTATAATAAAGGTATTTGTACACCTACCCTTTATTCTTACTCGATATTTTTTTAATTATGCCATGTAGCTGTCTTAAAGATTTTTTTAAATCTTGATTCGCCCTTTAGAATATTACAGACGAGATGTCATTGAGATCAAATACAAAGCTTTCTCTTGGAACCTGTCAAATTCTGCGAGTCGTTCGGAATGAGCTCATGTTATTTTAGACCTTAATGCAATGGTTTAAAGTTAAAAAATACCAAGACGTTCCGCCGATTATACGGTAATTATGAGCACTGTGATAGGGAGCGGCGTCAGAACAAAGGGCGGCCCCTTTTGTAGTTGAACGACTGCAAAAACTAAGTCTGTGGCCGGGCTTAACATTTACTCGTTAACTATGTTACCTGTTAGTTTAATCTTTGTATTTAGTTCCAACTTAAAAGAATGAAATGATGTGAGAATAGGGACGTCTAGTTTGGACTACATTACAAAATAAATACGTATAAATCTGGTGCTTCTAGTTCGACACTGAATTTGTAATCTGTACTCAAAGTAATTCACGAAAACAAACAATCCAGTTAGTGTATACAATAAATATACAATAAATATGCAAATTTACTTGTTTTTTTTTTGTATTTTATTTTAGTTCAATATACATAGAATGGAAGAAGGCGGGTTTTTGTTTTTAAAATAATTCTAAAAACATAAAAAAAAAATTGCAAACAAGATTCCTTACATTTGAATGTCAGTTAAATTTTATATGAAACTAGCGACTCGCCCTCACTTCGTTTCGGTTTATTAAATTTAAACAATCGGAATAAGATATTTTCCTGCCGTAAAATGGAGCCTATATTTTAAGTTAGACCTCTAGCAATACATCGGTGAAAACTGCATTCAATTCCATGTAGTAATTTTTGCGTGATGCGTGTACTAACATACAGACAGACAAAATTTCTAAAAACTGTTGTTTTGGCTTCTGTTGCTCTAATAAAGACCCCCCCCCCCATATTAGTTTTTTTTCAATATCTATAATGTACAGACATCGGCCTGTTACAATTTTATTATATGTATAGATAGATCACGAAACAGGCTTTAATAATATTTTAAGCTTCGGGCATTGTTTGGTTACAATCTGTATTTTCGAACCCCACACCTTTCGTCCACTATTTACCGATCTACCATTAAGGATTGCTTCGAGACTGGGAGCGCGTGATTTTCAACCGATTGTATTATTCTGCGAGGGTCGAGGGACAAACAAAGTATAAGTACACATTAAGCCCTATTAGGAGAAATGTCGTAAGGGTGTACCTTTCTTAAGAAAATTCTTTGTTCTTTGTGAGGCTCGCTGGGGATGGTTATACTCGTATGATATTGTTGTCCCTTGTTATTAAACAACGACCTATTATCCCCAGTTATATCTATGCCTGCTGTGCAAAAGGTATCGGATTCGATTCCCGTTTGAACAAAAATTCCAATCGCAGATGCCATTTGGAATTTAGATTTAAATATATTCCGTACACCTCAGTTATAAATACATATGAAAATTAACATTAAAATGCTTCAGAAAAACATATTATTTGAGGTATTTGGACCTTGTCGTTGATTATGACTAAAAATTCACGTTGTTTGTTTAAAGAGAATGAAGTGGGCAGACGAGCATACAGTCCACCTGGTGGTAAGTGAATATTTTCGTCCATAGACAAACTTGGTACATGCCAACTTCAATCCAGAATGAACCTTCATGAACCCACCTTCACCCTCGGATGCGCTGCCTACTTTTGAGATGTGGGAATTGATCTGATGAAAGGGTTGGGAATATGGGGAGGGATAGGATAGGATAGGAATGGGCTCTGGGATATCTCATTCACTATCGAAACACGTACGTACAGTGGGGAGTAGGATAGTCGTAAATGCTGTAGGTACATTTCAAGGTACCTACATCTTCTGTGAGAGAGGGGTAACGTGGCCAGTCGAGTGGCGCACAGAGGCTGTTGAATTGCCGCGTGCACCCTCTCCCTCTAAATTATTTAGTAAATTAAATAATATATGCATACCATCGGCCTATGTCTCTCCACTGCTGGATATAGACCTGTCCCAAGGACCGCCACCACACACGGCCTTCAGCTCTTCTCATCCAGCCACTACCGGTGACTTTCTTCAAATCGTCAGTCCACCTGGCCGGAGGGCGTCGCACGCTACGTTTCCCAGTACGTGGCCTCCATCCAGGACTCGTCTCCGCCATCGGCTATCGGTCCAGCGACATATATGGTCGGGCCACTGCCATTTTAGCTTGCTGATTCTTTGAACTATGTCGACAACTTAGTCGTTCCTCGATTTATTTTTTGCACATTTTGGCAATTAATGAGATCTATCAAACATCATAGAGGTATATTGGAGTAATCAGTAGCGGATCCAGGGGGAGAGCTAAGGGGCTCAAGACCCCCCCCCCCCCAAGCATCTGGGTCCAATGCAGTTGTATTTTTTTTAAGAAACCTCCTAACATACAACTCTATCGAACCACATTATATTGGTGGCTCTGCTCCACTGCTTATATAAGAAGCACGCTACTGTATCGCTTCGCGTAGGTACCGTTAAAGAGACAAGCCCTTATTATTCCCGTTCGCTTATCTCAACGGAATAAAGCATCGTTTATGAAAGCGCAGAGAGACCCTTCCATTGTCAATCCCTAAGTACAAAATATCCTTTACTTTGTTCCCGTTTTACGAGTATCGACTTTGTTATCATTTATCACTTACAATGAGACCTTAACGCTACGTTTGCATAATATAAAGAGTAACGGTATCTAATTATTACGTAAAAATGCAGAAATGAATAAAACTTAAAATTCTCGTGTTTTGCATATATATAATATGCATAATAAAAATTCTTATATAATACTATCTGAGAAAAGGGGCCTTTTTGTCAGTTCTTGTTGTGACATGAAAATTTTACAAAACTTCTCGTGTGATATATTTTTTATTTCGTGCAAAATATTTCATTCATACCTGTTTGCTGAAGACAAAGTCCTAAAATCCATTTTTTTTTCGTAATGTCTAAATTCTTGTGTTAGGGCCTTTCAAGAGTCACCAGACATGTATAGTTTAGGGCGAGCGCAGAAGGCATTCAGCCAGGAGCCAAGAGTGTGTGCAGCAACGAGCTTAAGGGCTCCCCCGCCGGTAGACCGGCGGAAGGAACGGACCTCGGCTTAGGTAACATTCATATTTTCATAAAAACATTCTATAGCAATTAATCGGTTACATATTCAGATTCAGTTTCATCATCTGCAATTGCAGAGTACAAATTAGAATAGAAGTGGTATAATTAGCTGAGTTCATATATACTCCGCCTCGTTGCTTATGGCCTACAATAATAATATTGTCAAAAAAGTGTGATACTTGCCACTATATATTATAGACTATAGAGGCCACAAATTGTCAACCATATACGCTGCATAACATCACAAACGATTTATTAAATCTACCGTATTAAATTAAGTCTTAAGTAACATTATCAGTAAATATGAAATAAATGTTAATAAATATCCAATTAACTCCAATATTACTTACTTAATGTCATGTAATCAATCTGAAATATTGAGAATAGTCTTTTTTTATAGAAAAAAGGCGGCAGACGAGGACACAGTCCACCTGATGGTAAGTGGATACTGTCGTCCATAGACATCCGCGATACATACCAACATCAGTCCAGAATGACAAACGTTGGCACACCCCAGATGCGCCTGCTTTCCAGATTAAGGAATAGATTGGGAAAATGGGCAGGGAGAGGATGCGATACGAATGGGCTCTGGCATATGCCACTACCGAAACATGTAGGTACATTGGGGAAATACGATAGAGTAGGAAATGTATATATCATGGTGGTTTTCTGTGAGAGAGGAGGAAAGTGACCAGTCGAGTGCGCCTAGCGGCTGTGGGAATGCGGCATGCACTCTCCCCCTGAGCAAGACAATCGAAATTAAGGTTATGAATACACAATCTCAAATAAAACTATTTCGGGTGTCTGTGGCAATTCCTATTATGGGTAGAATTACCTATGTATTTATAATCAGAGCATTTATTGCTTCATGTGGTTACAAAGATCAAAAGTTATAATTTGTCGGCAACATGAGCCTTGTAAGGGCACTGTAATTTTAAAGAATATTACGACATTAATAGAAATTAACATTTTATACTTCAATACTTCATTCAAAGATTCAATACTATTTCTTTTTATACTGTGCTCGTTTGTCCGAGAATTAAAATAACAACCAACAAAGTTATTTTCCTTTCGTTTGACGGCGGAAGGTTTTATGTTTCATTTGTTGGCTTTACGAGCTTTCTCGTTTTATTATTACAACCTACTTTTGTTCGAATGTACGTACCTACATGGTGGAAATAATTGTTTCATTTATTTACGGACTGGCTTACGACTTTGATGTAATGCAATTTTTTTCGCTGACGCACAGAGAAATGCGAGATATCCGCATTTAAGTACCAGGGGGTCTACTCCGAAAACATGAAAAACCAAATTTCGACCGATATTTCGGTACCGAGTTCTTCCAAGAAAACGTTCACAACGATATATCGGCCCGAATGAAGTTCATTCACGAGTATATTTGAAAGTACTCCGATTGCACGAGACAACGATCGATATCGATTTTGACAAGAGGTACTTGGGGATCAACCGTCATATTTCACGATAACCTAACCTCCGAACGAAGGAATAATTTTGGAACTTATTTTGGAATAATGTTGGAATGTATCGCGTATGTCTATGGGCGACAGTATCCAATTACCATCAGTTGGACTGTATGCTCCACTGCCGCCTTCGTCCATAAAATAAAGTGCGTTAAATGGAAAAAATCAAGCCATTAATAACCATTATATCAAGCCATTAATAACGTAATTGTACGATGAAATTGTGTTTATTACTCCATATAACATGTAAATAGCAATTAATGATATCAATTTTAATTTTATTACTTTTTTACGGGGGGGGGGGGGGGGGGGATATTGACCTACATAGAGTTGGCAAAAGGTTATATATACGAGTACATAAGTCTTTTGTCTTTTCAGTTTACACAGTTCTTCGGCCCCTCCTCTATATTTAATAAGTAATTTAAGTGTTCTGAATTATACCAATGAACAAGATCTCCGTACTGGTTTTCTTGATGATTCAATATTATCAAAAGCATCTTTCCGAGGTGTTTTCAAGAGACCGCTTAAATAACACTTTCCTGAAGCGGTCAATGTCAAACCCTCTTTTGTGTGGTATTTGTATATAGTTCATGTACTCGTTTTATAATCATCATAAATATAGATATTATGTTATGAATTGTTTGTGTCATAAAAGGAAGAAGTAAGTTATGTGTGTGCAAAACCTTGGCACAGATTATTATAACACTAATTGGATATTGTTAATTACATCTAATTTAATTTTGATGCTTCATCAAATAGGTACCTTGTTAATACAATATATTATAAAATTGCTTATTTTGTTATTTGATGTAATAAATACTGAAATACATAATTTTGAAAATACACAAGATTTTTCCATTATTCATATAATACATTTATTTATGCACTTTTATTAATATGTCAATTAATTATCCAGCAGCCAACCACCTTTTTGGCTTGATCAGAGTGGATCAATAGGTTCAATTAATTTATTTCAACTTCATTGCTTGAGACATTCTCACCAGTCAACCACCAGATCAAACAGAAAGTAAAAATAAACGCGGGTTCAGTCTAGTTTAAATAAATACTTTCATAGAAATATACATATAAAAATAATGACAAATAATAGATATACAAACATACATAATAATATAATACATACCTAATTTACAACTGAACAGAAACATTTAATTACGAGGGCAGAAGCGAAAAAAGGACAGAGAATATAAATCAATTAAATCACTTTATCTATTAATCTAGTAAAATAAAATGTGCGTCCTAAAACGAGTACTATTCAGGAAACTGATATCAAATCAAATCCATTTAATTGTGGATTGTACATATTAAAAAGCTGTCAAACGTTTATACAATATATTAGGCATGAAATTGCCTTTTTTATATGAAACGACTACATTTTTTTTGTATGAAAGATATATATTTAAGTAGGTAAGTATTGTCCATTATTATCAATGCACTTTTGCCATTTTAATGGGAGGTGATTGATGCCGCTGCTATAGACCTGTATGCTATGCTATAGAGTACGGGAATCAATGAATTCGCTGAAGGCGATTTTCACTGCCTCATCGGAGTTGAATCTTTTCTCCTAAAAAGGTATCTGAAAAAAAAAAAAATCAGTAGGGGCAAGGTCTGACGGAGTGTTTGCTGTCGAAGCTCCTGTAACTTTGAGACTTTTGCAGTGTGTGGGGAGCGTTGTCATGGAGACGTTTGGGACATTGTTTGTCTATGTCTCCTAAGTTCAACCATGGTGACGAACGTTGACGATTATCATACAGGATCCACTTCACATTACAAGTGACAATACGATTCTGAATCCATTTATTTTTGTGCCGGTTCAGCAAAGTAAGGCAAGCTCCGACGCATGTTTGTAGCTGACTTTCATTAAGCTCATACGGTACCCACTTTCTGAGCTTCTTCGCTCTTCCGATTGATTTGACACAAATGATTCAATATCATTTTGTCAGTTACGCCGAAAGCTGTTGCTAACTCAGACGTGGTTTGAGATGAATCCGCTTCCACTATTGCTTTCAATTCGTCATTGTCCACTTTAGTCTCCGGCCGTCTACGGGGCTTGTTCTTGAGGTCGAAATTCTTGAAGAGAAACGATCAAACCGAAAAGCGCACCGTGCATTCGTTTGCGGTATTTGGTCCGTACACATCGTAAATATTGCAGGCCGTCTGTGATACGTCGCCGCCATGATGGAATTCATATTCGAAAATAACGTAATTTTTTAACTTTTAATGGTCGCAAACATAACGATATTTAAGCAAAAAGTCGTTTGACGGAAAAACAATGGAATAACTGATTTTGAAAAACAATGGAATAGATTTAAAATTGAAATAAATTTGAATTTGTAATTCCTAACCAAACACAAGATAACTAAGTTTCGAAGGGGTCACGATGAACAAATCGCAATTTCATAGGTAAGGACCTAATATATACGATCTCTACATCCTGTCACATACAAATCACACAGTCGATATACAAAATCATAAAACTATTTTAAATTATAACATTATTAATTTTTTCTCCCATAATTTTCCCAACCCTTTCTCCAAATCCACTCCTATATTTTCAAAGGTACGCACCGCGTCCGGGGACATGCTAACGTTTGTCATTCTGGACTAATGTTGGCATGCATCGCGGATGTCCATGGGCTACAGTATCCACATATGATCAGGTGGACTGTATGTTCGTCTGCCGCCTTCGTCCATAAAAAAAATATTAAACTACCTACATAAATATCCAACATACAATCTTATTATCTTCTATATAAATAAAAATAAGATGCTGTTCGTTGGTAAGCGCATCACTTGAGAACGGCTGGACCGATTTGGATAATTATTTTTTTGAAATGTTCGTAATAGTCCGAATAAGGTTTTTAGGGAAAGAAAAATTGGAAAAGTTGTCCGGAAATTTGGAAAATTCGGGAAGCACTAAAAGCGCTTTTTTCTATGGGATTTTTGTATGAATTTATTGAAATTATTGTATTATTGAAATTTCGACAGGACAACGTCTGTCGGGTCAGCTAGTATATCATAATTATGTAATTACATCCTCAACATTGAAATATAAAAACCGTCAAACTCTAATGATAAAATTAAAAGCATTGAAGCAAATTAATTTCGGAAGAAACAAGAACGTATGTACATAAAAGTGTGCAACGAGAGTATTACTTGGTACATAACTACGAAACCCAGTTAGGAAGTAGTAACAATAATTAGCGATTCAATGTCCATAATTAATGAATTACGGTCCCCGCTT
The DNA here is from genome assembly GCA_943735995.1 of Sesia bembeciformis. NCBI lineage: Eukaryota > Metazoa > Arthropoda > Insecta > Lepidoptera > Sesiidae > Sesia > Sesia bembeciformis. The sequence goes on along the minus strand of OX031042.1, from coordinate 15,062,026 downwards.
CGCAGTAAACTGTATAAGAATTAATTGTACCCACTGCTGCCAGTTTTGGCTTGTAATGGCCCCGCTAATTATTCAAATTTTACTAATATCCACGTTATTCCGCGGCCTAAAATAAAAGCTGGCGTAAAGCATTGAAATTTGAACTCAAATGCTGGGTTTATAAATTTTAAAGTCGATGGCTGTTACAGGTAGGGTTGCCAACCGCACGTAATTACTATATTCTGTACTGGTCTATATTCTGATGGACATGCACATTGTCTTGTGCATGAGAGATATGTTTAAAACTGTACCCTGGGGAAGCGGGTTGGCGAGTCCACTCTTTTAGGGACGGTGTAGTTCCTCAGGGCTTGTGATAGCGTCTACGTCGTATCGGTCTGCGTTAAGATAGCGCCATCCCATCTTCTCCCGCGGGTGTCGTATAAGGCGACTAAGGTACAACAAAGCCGCCACCCCTATTTCAAGCCCTGATGACGCTTAGGCAGCGTACCGTGTTAAAGCTACCAAAGCCGCCACTACCACACCACAAGCACTGAATACTTACAATCAATGTCAATTAACTCACAAACCATGCATTAAGGGGTTTTGATTAGGTTCAGTTAAACATAATAAATTTCAAACAAAAAGTTGGCAACCCTAGTTGCAGCAGACCACACGTGTTCGTCTATAAAGACAAATAACAGGTTACAAAGTATGTCGTTATTCAAAGTACTTTACAGACGTTTAAAATACCATCTGTGTACACTGAGGTTAATATAAAATGTGGGCTTTCATGCAAGAAGGGTCCGCCAGCGAAGTATTGAGTTTACAGATTATGAAAACACAACAGTTTTGTTCTAATTTCATAATACCATATATACATACTATATCATCAGCCTGCGTCTTTCCAATGCTGGATATAGGCCTCTCTCAAGGAACGCCACCACTCTAGGTCTTTAGCTCTTCTCACCCAGCCACTACCGGCGACTTTCTTTAAGTTGTCAGTCCACCTGGCCGGAGGGCGTCCCACGCTATGGAGAGTTTCTTGAACGCGAGTTTCTCTAACGTCTGTCAAAAAACGACTGTTATCATAATCTGATCACTGTTATCCCTGTTATGATCATGATTTCATGTATCATCATGTGAATAGTTTATAGGTGAGAATTGTATGTAAGTTTGTTTGCATACGAGAATCGTATACAATATTCTCGCCAGAACCGTTAGAGCCTTTACCCTCACGGAAAATAGAATATTTAATTTAAAGTATCCCCTAATTAAAAAAATGAAATTGCTTTTTAAATATCTAATTCAATCTAATTCAATGAATAAAATTTATCCATAAAAATAAGTCAATATCAGATCTGACCATCGATATAAGAAAGACACATGTCGATCTGATATAACTGTCACATTTTTCTTGCTTTACTTGATTGATGGATATACTTAGCTATTTGTAAAAGACAATATTGCACTTTTACAAACATGAATGTAACGCTTAAAATAAATATGCTTAAATTACACTGATCTAAACTAAACCTTAAACAAATTCAACTCAAATTAGTTTGATGTAGATTACACATTATACAACCCTATTTATTGAAGGAGTTAAATTATACAGAACCAGCGGGCCATCTAATTTAGCGTGATATCGATTCCCCGCGGGCACACTACTTATTATTGAGCCCGAGGAACGCGTTGTTTCACACTAGTGATGTGCCCCGATTTCTCACGTAACAAAACTAGACATGCGATTTATTAAAGCTATCTTAATTACAATTTCTTGAGAATAGAAACCTTACATGTGTAGATCTGCTCGTGTTTATAGATTGTAATTGAATGAGAGTGATTACATCATACGCCAACTAATAGTCATTTGGTAATTGTTTTTTATTTTTTTTATGTACAGAGGCGGCAAACGAGCATACAGTCCACCTGATAGTAAGTGTATACTGTCGCCCATCGACATCCGCGATACATGCCAACATCAGTCCAAAATGACAAACGTCGGCACGCTCCCGGATGTTCTGCCTACCTTTGGAGCTATAGGAATGGATTTGGAGAAAGGGTTGGGAAAATGGGGAGGGACAGGGTGGGAATAGGCTCTGGCACATATCACTCACTACCAAAACACGTACGTACATTACGGAAATAAGATAATGTGGGAAATGCGGTACATTTCAAGCTAGTCTTGTGCTTTACTTTGAGCTATAATTTAACATAACAGCAGTACGTATATTACTGATGCAGTCGATATATTTATATAGAACATAATTACAAATGTAGAAAAAGATCTTTATTTCACACCAAAACATTAAAAGACATTGCAAACAAATAAATATATTACGGGAGTCTTAAAAGGCGACTAAGGGATGAAGTGGCTACCACTCTGAGAAATTACACCACCTCTAAAAGAGTGGACTCGCCAAGCCGTTTATCCAGTGTCGTATTAAGGGCATACATCCCTCGTGTACAAGACTATATGTGTGTCAAGACCCGTGCCCAACAGTGGACGATAAAAGTGCTGGTTACGGTGAAGCTTTTGTGCTTTTATCAATCTTTTGGTAGAGAAGAAATAAATATTTTAATCACGGGTAGACGGCATACGGTATACATAATTTTAATTGCATACACAATATGTACACACACATCGCAAATCACGATATATTACTGAGATAGTTATATCGATAAGCAATTTATACGAATCCCGACCTCTGGCCGTCCCGAGAGCGAAATAACCCGTGCCGGGGAGACACGGCTAATTACCTCTTCCGAGAAGCGAACTAATGGAACTATGTGTGTTTCTTCCCACTTCTGGGAAGATTATCTTGAAGGGCCACGCCTCTGATCTGGGGAGCATTAATATGCTGTCAGAAATAGTTATATAACGTGTTGCGTTGGGATTTTGTGGGCGATGAGAGATCAGGAGTTTGACTCGACCATAGAAATCTAAATATAATTAGATCTAATATTTAAAAATCTAAAAGAATAGTAGAAATAAATGATAGAAATGTAATATTTAGATTTCTATGGATTCGCCTCATTTATACATTTGTGTAATAAAATAGAATCTATACAAAATGTTTGGTTAAGTCTGTACAAATTCTAAGGGCAAATAGTATAGATACTCAATTTTATCAATAAATATATTGATGAAATTGTGTGCTCACCCAATTTGGGTGTCAAAATGTGGGTCAAAATCCAACTGCCTCTGAATGACAACCATTTTTTTAGTTAGGCGTATTACAGGTGTGTGTGTGTATGTTCACACTGCAATATCTTTAGAAGTTTAAGCGTTATCGCTGGGATAGAGTTATAGTTATCCCGTTTTATACTATTTTTCCAATGTACATATACGTGTTTCGGTAGTGAGTGAGATATTTCCCATTTTCCCAACCCCTTCTGCAAATCCATTCCTATATCTCCAAAGGTAGAGGCAGCGCACCCGGGGCATGCCAACATTTGTCATTCTGGACTGATGTTGGCTTTTATTTTTCGGAATGGCTAAATTCTTGTAGCCATTATGGCCTTTCAAGAGTCACCGGACATGTATAATATAGGCCAAGTGCAGAAGGCGCTCATCCAGGAACAAAGGTGTCTGCAGCAACGAGCCTAAGGGCTCCCCTGCCGGTAGACCGGCGGAAGGAACGGACCTCGGCTTTTAGGGCGTTGCTTTGGGAGGGTACTGCGGGATCGCGAGTCGGTGAGAAGGGCTCAGGCACGTGCCAATACCTGGTAAAAATGTTGACTGAAGGCCGGTGTGTGTTCACGGTGTAGCGAGGGCGACGTCCTCCGTCTTCGCCGGCGGGGACGGTGTATATGTGAAGTCTGTGAGTGTAGTCTAAGAATCGCATTGGCAGCAGTAATTGGGTCGTCGGAGTCTTCTAAGACGTGCCGAGGACAATGACGACGACGTCAACGGAGAGGGTCATTCCTATCGGGGACATAGGTTAGGCTCTCAACAGCTAGGGGGTTGGGACACTGATGTTGACATGTTTTGCGGATGTCTATGGACGACAGTATCCACTCGTCTGCCACCTTTTTTTAAGAAAAAATGTAAATATTCGCTCTAAAGTCTAAAGTTTACAGTATTTTTTACAAAAATAGCTTTAAGATTTTCCAAATAGTCAAAGCCCCTTATTTGGGGTTACGTTTCGTAAATACGCCGCGAATAAGGAAACCATGAATAGGAAGTGGGAAAATATAAGGGATATTATGTTCCAAATTTATGAAATTACAAATCAATAATAATAAAAAATTCTTTCAATTAAAGTTTCTTAACAAAATATAATATAGTTAATTATCGGTCTTACGCACTTAGGCAGTGACTTTAGTTTCGTTATGTTAAAAAAGAAAAGAATTTAGTTATTCTTTTCTTTTTTCACAGCTTTTAAAAGATCTTGTAATTCAGACGGGTATTCGGCAGTGGCTTGATTAATCTTTCTTTGATTGATTTGATGATGATTCCTTGATTAAGTTTGATGTGTGGAATGACTATCGCACTTTGAATTTGTTAAATCAACCTTCTGATGCTTGAAATCCTCTGTATGATGTTCTGTGATGGGTTCTTTGAAATGCGCGTAAAGACATTTAGCTGTCTTACGAATTATTACACCACTAAAAGGCACTCTCTTCTGATTACAGTCTTCAATCCTTAGTATTAATGCGGCTTCCATTTTCTCAATTGCTGGATCACGCGCGGGTTTTGCTTACAGGGAAGTCGAAGCTATAGAATTTCTGACTTTGTTTTAAGATTTTTTGATACTTCGTACAGTTGATTCGTTAATATTAAAAGAACGCGATACGGATGCAAACGTCTCATCACCATGCAAACGATCGAGAATTTCTGTTTTTTATCTTAAGCGGCAAATCATTTTTTTTCCTCTTGTGAACTATCTTCCCTTCAATTTTACCCGACATTATAATGTTCACAATTTATAAATCGTGAAAAAAAGAGGTGAGAAAAATACGTGTTAACGCCTTGAAAGTATTATGGCAACTGAATAATAACAAGGACGGTTTTTATTAAATAAAACATAGCGGCGCGTGTATCCGCCGATACTTGAAGGCGGCATCGACAGGCGGCGATAAGTCAAAGGGCAATTGCGTTTCAATAAGGTAGTAACATCGTAAGTAGATTGGAAGCAACTGCTTTTATTTTATTTACCCAAAAAAATTAATTATGTACCTTTGTAACAATAGCACTGAATGAGTATGAGATAGATTTGATTGTGAGTGCAGAAATTGATCACAATTATTTTCCCGTGATTGTTGAAACTGCGAATCACGAACTCGTTTGTAAGGAGCTTTGACTATAGGTATCTACTGCTATAAATAGACGGTAGTCTATTATAGGGGGTTGTCTTGCAGTTTTACCATCATTATATTTTGTTGCTATTAAATCATGGCAGTGTTTGTATCACTTCTTATCACTATCAATCAAACAAAACAAGCAATTCGAAACCGCTTCCATGTTATTTTATTTACCATTTGACCTACCTATATGTAACAAACAAGAAAAAACATTTAAGACATAGTTACCTACCTAAAGCTAGAATTCGCTGATTGAAAATGCAAACACAGTAACAACAGTCATTCGTTGAGTGAGTGACAGTCAGAAATTTAATAACGTTATCTGTCGACACTATGTCTCAAGTATATTTTTGCTATCTTGCTGAATAAATTACCTTTGCATTTTCATATAACAGAGGTACCACGTAGCGCCATCTATCGTTAAGTTCTATTAATAAAAGAAAAATGCTGTCGTAGTTTCTTCAACATTCTCTAATGCGAACAGTTGCTATAGTTATATTGCTAGATGGCGCTACTGATCTGCCTATTTTATCCTATAGTTGAAATGTAAAGATTGCAAAAAAAGTTGTCATTTTCGGGATCTTTATTCTACCGAGGGTGCGAATGTTGCAGATTAATTTCAGTACATATGAAAATAAATTATTTGATGCACCGCATCGCTGTCGTGATGTGCGTTTGGTGGAAATCAGGCCTAACAAAATGAAATAAAACAAAAATCTCATGTCAACAATGACCATTTATTTTACAACTAGTATCACAGTTATGAAATCACAACTTCAGTTGTTGTACTCGTACATACAACCCATACAATACAAAACTTGGAAAATATCTACGTACAAATACTCGTATAATTACTATAATTTTAGGGACGGAATTATCGTTATTGTATTTTTATTTAAAAACTGTACCTAGGTAATTCAAAAAACTCATTTTTACGGTACTTATTGTAATGAATTGTAAATTATTAATAAATATATATTAATAATACAAATAAAATGACGAGGTTAAAGTGATAAATTCATTACATTAACCAGTTATTATGGATACTTACCGTATCCTCATCTATACATACATACAATAAAATTGTAACGGGCCGCTGTCTGTACATTATAGATATTGAAAAAAAAACTAATATGGGGCGGTCTTTATTAGAGCAACAGAAGCTAAAACAACAGTTTTTAAAAATTTTGTGTGTCTGTCTGTATGTTTGTACACGCATCACGCAAAAACTACTGCATGGAATTGAATGCATTTTTTACCGATGTATTGCTAGAGGTCTGGTCTAACTTAAAATATAGGCTCCATTTTACGGCAGGAAAATATCTTATTCCGATTGTTTTAAATTTAATAAACCGAAGCGAAGTGAGAGCGGGTCGCTAGTGGTAAATATAGTGAATTACAAATCGAATTTATGTAAGGAGCCTTCAAGGGGTGCGGGGAGATCATTATGGACTGACATCTACCTTTTTTTATACTTTTTATAACGTTTCTGTAAAAACGTATCTATTGGTAAAATTTGTAGTTTCACGAGCTCTATCCAATGAAAATTCATATATATTTTTTTTTGTTTAAGCCATTAGAAATTTGGAACCACTGAACCGATTTGACCCATCCACGAACTTAACCATCTTATAAGTCTAAGCTAGTTTTGTGCCAAATTTCATTTTAGTCGATAAAGGTTCTTTTTTAAGTCTCCTTAAAATAAAACTAGATAAACACAGTCACTCCTTTAACCACCACGTGAACAAATCGAACGGATTGAAAACTTGCAACTCCGGATCAGTTCTTTTCACTCTCCCTTCAGTTCTGTATAAAAACACACCACGTGTGTCCGCACTACAAGCGTAACCTACAACTGTATTATTACCACTACAGCTCCCTTGCTCCAGCTCTTCCCAACTCTCACATCTCCGCCCCATCATTTGTTCTTCCATCACAGACTCTGCGTATACCTTCCAAGCCAGTCCATGATCACATTCCAGACTAATCTTCTCATTTATGCACTCTGGCTGTTTAACATTAACTCCATTGACAAAGACATCTGTATGACCCATCGGTTGGTCAATACCAAGTACTCCACTGGAGTGGAACACTTGGACAAAGTGGGCGTCTCGCTTATCCAATCTATAGTCATTGTTCCGTGCGAAGCAAGGTTTGGCCGGGTCTAGAGCAGTTATCTTCTCCAATTTCCTTTTCATATTCTTCTGCACCAACTTCCCTGTCATACCAGCGACGTGAGCACCTAAACTGAAGCCGATAATATGTATGGATTCTAAAGGTACCCCTTGCTGGTGGAGATTCTTGATAAATTTATACAGCAAATGCGCTAAGGCTTTCACTCGTGATGCAGAGGAGATGTAACCCCGACTGAAGGAGAGTCGCGTGTCCAGAACGAGGACCACAGGAGTCTTGTTGAGTAGGTTGCTGACCAGTGCTTGCGCGGAGTCGTCGGTAGGCGTGTTCCACCAACCAGGAACGTATAAGACAAGGGTTTGGAGAGGCCCCTGGTCGCGTAAACGTTCGTGGGCGTGGTTTACTCGGTAGACTCGCTTGGCGCCTCGTGTGTACTCCACAACGTCCATGTGTGGAGTCTCTAAGGTGAACGGACGAGAGAAGAGAATTCCTAGCGGCAGGGCCTCACCTGGAATCAGATTTACAGTATAGTAATAAGCTCTCGTCAAATTGTTCCAAATCCAACCCATCATTACTGTCCCCCCACTGCTGAATATAGACATTTCTCAAGGTTCTCTGCCACACATGGTCTTCGGCTTTACTTTCATCCAGCTACTACTGACTAATTTCGGTAGCGACACATTTGCGAGATTATTAGCGACTTTGAATGACTTCCAGGAGTTTATTTGATAACTGTTTTACTAATAGTGAACTGGGGAGAATAGTGAACTGTCCCTTGCTCTTCCCTTTTTATCCCCTTCGATCCCATCCCATCCCAAATTATCCAGTTCCGTTTTCCCTCATTCAATCCCAAGAAATCCCGTCCTATTTCCCTCACAAAATGAACCGAGGAATGCGAGATGTGGTGGTATGGAATTGAATAACGGTACTGTCTACCACATTCTCATGCAGTTCTTTTATATTTCTAATTAAATGGGATTCTGTTAGGTCAGTAGTGCACCCGCATGCCCTGTGGTGTTTTAGGTGTCCATATGATAACTTACCATCATGTGGTACGCCCACATGCCAGCCATCTCTTTGATATAAAAAAAATGCGTTGTTTTTTTGAGCGAAGGCGGCAGACGAGCATACAGTCGATCAGATAGCAAGTGGATATTGTAGCGCATGGACATCCGCGAAACATGTCAACATTAGTGCATGCATCGATGCATTGAAAATATACGGAAAAAAAAAATTAAAATCAAAACGCTATGGGGTGCTACACCACCCCAGCTAGAGTAGTTCTAGGGTTGGATGTATTAGCATTAGATTCAAGGCAAAAGAAATAAAATATAGACAGACATTGACATTAACGCAAAAGAACTGTCTTCCGGCTACATATCGCCTATAATGCCGACACTTCCTGATAAATGATGCCATACACAGTGTTTATTGTTACAAGACCTTGTGTAGAGAGACCTCTAATATAATGACATGATGCAATTTCACACACGTCATTTATCAAGCGTCATTTTATTAGATAAAACATATTGCAGGTACAGTAAATAAAAAATATACAGTGCATAGTTTGAGGTTATATTTTACTATCCAATGGAGCCTTAGCAGTGAAGCTTATGTCGTTTTCATGGTTCCCACGAATTTCCGCTTGATTCGTCCACCCGATGATGGATGAAATCATTTAAAACAAACAGACATTGTTTCCTTTTTATTTAAAATGTATTCGAACCGGTATTGGGTTTTCTTTTTTATGTACGAAGGCGGCAGACGAGCATACCATCTGATGGTTAGTAGATACTGTCGTCCATAGACATCCGCGTAGTCTTTTGTGAGAGAGGGGTAACGTGGCCAGTCGAGCGCGTCCAGCGAGAGTACTTAATTGTGTACGATTCTCGTATGCGACCAAATTTCATACATTTCTCGCCAGCAACAGCATGATGATAAAGATGATAACAATTGTTTATTGGGCAAGCATTTTTTGACCGATTTCCTTTCCTACATGCGTTCAAAAAACTCTCCTTGTGCTTGTGTGAATAAGGGGCCATCCAAGTATTACATAAGCAGAATTTTAGTCATTTTTAACCCCCCACCCCTTCCCACCCCCTTGTCAGCGAAAGTAAGCAAAGCTCTTACCCCCCCCCCCCCTATACTTACGTAAGCATTGGTATATTTTGTGCAAAATCTGTTCAAGTTTCTTTATTGTTATTTATTTAATCAGAATCTACTAAATTTTCCAAAAAAAATACGAAAAGTACATAAATAAATATTGATGACGTAATCGCCATTCGACCCCCGCCCCGTCCCCCATGTCATCAAAAATAAGCAAAGCAAAGACCCCCCCCACCTCCCTTTGGTGCTTACGTAATACTAAGCTGATACGTTAGAAAATTCAACCGGTTTAAATAGATTTAATTTTCTTTAGTTACAATAACACACGGGTAGTCTTAGTGTTTACTTTACAAGTGACTATGTGTTTTATGACACGGTGAACAACCCAAGAAACATCCATTCAAAGTTTTATTTCGTCGAAATCATTTTATGGCGTAACCCTTTATTGTTTCTGATTGAAATGGAAGGAAACGCGCTGTGGTTTGAAGATGAGTCGGTCACGACGTGGGACGCCAAGCGGGAAATGAGTGAAAAAACCGCAGTGGAATAACCTCGAGGGTGGTGAGTTGAAGAGGCATTGAGGTTGGGTTTGGGAGAAATCTGAAGCTAATATTGTGAGATTGTCTGAGAAAAGAGACCTTATTGCCGGTACAATAGTTTCTTAAATATTGAGATATTGATGAAAACCATCGATCAGTGAATACAGAGATGTAAGTACCTACCTACGTATACAGAATCTGATTTTTCTCTCTTCAACAAGAGAAATTAACATAAAAATTGTTGTCAAGGTCAAATGTACAATGTCATATTTGGTCCACTCAAGGTATTTATTTTTGTACATTTTATCCATAAAATATATTAAATAATAAAGGTAAACGTACGCGTGAAGATCCGTTTAATAGATCCATCGTCTCTCACAGAATACTACCTTGAAATGCACTACATTTCGCACTTTATCCAATTCCCCAATGTATATATGTGTGTTTTGGTAGTGAGTGAGATATGCCCGAGACCATTCCCATACCGTCTTATTCTATTCCTCGCCATTTTCCCATCCCTGTATCTCCAAAGATAAGCAGCGCATTCGGGGGCGTGCCAAAGTTTGTCATTCTCGACTGAACTTGGCATGTACCGTGGATGTCCATCAGCAACAGAATCCTCATATCATGTACGAGGTGGAATGTATATATAAAAAAGATAAATAAATAATCCAAAATGTTTCCATACTTATTGGATACTTTTCCGATTTCAAAGTAAATAAACTACTTTGAATCTGAGCAAAGTTAAAAAATATTTAGTCAAAATATACACCGAAAATTCTCCTGACTAATACAATTATCAGGCATGGAATCCATTAGACGATTATGATTTTTAATGAATAATTAACAGGAGTTCTACTGTACCGATTTTGACGCGATTTTAACCATCATGTAAAATATTTCTTCCGGAAGGTATACAAGATATCATCGTATAAATTGTAAGCGTGATACAACGCTAGGAAGCTGAGGGCAATAAGCTAGTCGAAAAAAATCATTAATTATCACAGCAAGATAAACAGAAGAATATGTCAGAACTAGTCAGAAAATATAGACCGACTAATTAGTTACAATCGTAAATAGTTAAGCCGGATGGATATCGGCCGGCTTTTGAATAACTCCACCCCATCTCTCCCCGCGGGTGTCGTAAAAGGCGATAATAAAACCGCTGAGTAGCCCGAGCCCTGAGGAACTACACCACCTCTTAAAAAGTGGACTCGCCAACCCGCTTGAGCAGTGTGGCGTTGTAAGGCCGTACATCCCTCATGTACAAGACCATATACACGAGGAGGTTTATGTCCACCAGTGGGCGATAAAGGGACGATATAATTAGGATTAAATAGTTAAATCAAAGGATACTGTCTACAACACTATCTACTAATTAAATCTATGTTAAACAAAGAATTCGATTAATGGATAAAATCATATTTTATCGACTCAGTCAGACCTGAGAACGTTTACAAAAATATCACGTTCGCTTGGATTGTTAACATTTAATAGATTGTCAAACTATAAACATTATAAATGAATTACCGTGTTGTTAGGCTATAATTATCAACCTGCACATCCCATTACACGGCATAGGGCTCTCCAAATAAATCACTAGGGGGTTCGGGCCATAAACCACCACGCGGGTCCAGTGAGGTCTGTGGTACGGGCCGAGGATTTGAACATACGATCCCAGCGCAATTCTCCCACTAGGTAATCTGATACACGATGTATTAACTCAAAAGGAGTTTAATGGAAGTGTTCAAACGGCATCAAGTCGAAATTGAAACATTGAAACAAAATTAAAACATTTGGAATTTGTTGTTCAGTTGACACGATGTGCCCGACGACTTGTACAAAATAACCACCAGCCCTGTATCTCTCTACTTGATAAAATCTCCATTTTTCACTTGGTAAAACACTACACACAGTGAAAAAAGTAGGATATTTTTGACTGTTGGACATTTCACTAAAATAACTAACAAGATTAAAGAAATATTATCACCACAACGAAATCTTTCTTAGAGACTCCCCTAGAATATGTTTCGAACTTATTTTATAGTTACCCTCTATACTCCATCCTAAAAATAGGGGCCTACAAATGGGCATTGTAAAACTTATCTTTGCCATATGAAAAACTTATTTTGTCAAGTACATGGTGGAGGTTTGTTTAAATAAATAAAAAAATATTATCCACAGAAAAAGGTTTCACCGTAATAAGAAAGTCACACCCTATAATCAACTGCTCAATATTGCTCGTTCTGTATCTTCAACAAAGACTTTTTAACAGGAACTCGAGAAGAGAAGTAAAGTTTTTGTTTCATTATTATTAAAAACTAGCTGACGCCGACAGACGTGGTCCTGTCCAAATTTCAATAATACAATAATTGTAATACAATACAATAATACAACTTTTCCAATTTTTCTTTCCATAAAAACCTTATTTGGACTATAAGAACATTTTTAAAAAAATAATTAGCCTATTCGGTCCAGCCGTTCTCAAGTGATGCGCTTACCAACGAACGGCATTTAATGTTTATTTATTAAAAATACGTACTCTGGCTTTTGTGGTTTAACAGTGATCGTTTATTAAACTTCATAGTATTTTTCGTGTGCTTAAAAGATCCCGCTTTTCTGCCCTCAGTAAACTATCACTTTACTGAGCGACTCCTGACTTCGACACGACTTTTAACATAATTGCAAAGAAAACTCGACACTGGCATAATGTGCTAATCGGGCTACTGCCGTTTATGAAAAGAAAAAACACAGCCACATATAAACATTAAAAAAAATCACCGTAACATCACATACAGGTAGCAGCAGCTGCTTTAACTAGCTGCTCGAAGTTGCTCGTTATAAAAGGCGGGAGTAGAGCGCCCAGTCCGGCTAGGGCTGTTGCTGCCGACGCCTCGAGGACCATGGTGTCCATGGTGGCGAGTAGGGTCGCCACTAGCGCGGCCAACGCGGCGCGACGCATCGCTCACACTGTACGGCACGCTTACATAATGGGTAATATAAAACTCAGATCGAGATGTAACTTACCCTTGATATTGTAGTGATGGGCGCGTGTGTTCGTGCATTTGTTGGAAACTAGCGGTCGGCGCCAGGGTTTACTCTTTGAATTAAATAATTTACTTCAGTTAATGTAGGGATGTGAAAATATAATCGACATTTATTTTAATCGATCTATTTTTATTAATCTACTAATGTAATAATCGATTATTAACTAATATATCTTTTTCATTTCAAACAACCGTTTTTTCTAACGTCATTTATGGTGTTTTCGAAATTATAAGCTTTAAAGTGTTTTAAAGTTAGAAAGTTTTAGCATGTAATTTGAGTGGGAGAGTGCACGCTGCAATCCAACAGCCGCTGGGTACGCCCGACTGGCCACATTACTCCTCTCTCACAGAAGACTACCTTGAAATGTACCTACTGCATTTCCCACTTTATCTTATTTCCCTAATGTACGTACATGTTTCGGTAGTAAGTAAGATGTGCCAGAGCCCATTCCCATGCTTTCCTCCTCATTTTCCCAACCATTTCAAATATTTTATAATCTTACACAGTAAGATGTGTTTTAACTGCCGACTGTTGCAGACCCGTCTGATTTTCTTATCATGTACACGGCAGCCTTTCGGACCTGTAGGTGTCTACTTGATGAAGTTCGTCGGTGGTGGCTGGATAACAAGAGCCGGAGATCGCGCGTGGTAGCGAACCTTGGGAGAGGCTGATTGATTAGAGAAGACCTCGGCAACGACCAAATTCCATAAGGTTTTATTGTACGATTGGTATAGTATGAGTAACAGACAAACTAACATATATATTTAATATTAAAAATAGACTACAGACAAACTAATGTATATATTTATTTTTAGTAGAAAATGGTCAATACCAAGTGTGACGTTAGCGGAATTAAGAAAATTAACATAATTTATCGATTACAGAAACGATCGAGGAAGTGATCGCGATTCCGCCCACGAATCGCTAAAAATTCCAAATGTAACTCCTATGTTTTGGATGTTGTGTGTTAAATAACTTATTTAACACACAACAAAAAGTACCATTGTAAAATTTATAAAGTACTCGCCACAGGCTTTATTCATTTTTCTCGTGGCTTTTCAAATCAATACTTTGTCCTTGTGTCTACAGTTATTTTTAAAGCGCACGCCACGGGCAGAAGAATTTTGGTTATTGGCATGATTGTAAAGAGATTTGTATGAGATCGTCGATCACTGTCCACTTTACTAGACGCCTCATATTATTGAACCATATTATTACGGGTCTAGTAAAATCTTTACCATTCAGTCTTAGCTGACCGAAATTCTTCCTGCTCGTGGCGCGCCCACGCCACATGCCAGATGCCTTTATATGTGCACACCATCATTCAAGTAGATAGCCGTGATCTCCCTTAATACCGTGATCGTGATCCCCACAGGAATCTCCTCACCCCAATATACACTTTATTTCCCATCCTGTCACATCTTGTAGTGTAATCGGATGAAGAAAACTCCTCATCTCATCTCAGGAAGTGTTAACGTGACGATATTTCGACGGCCCCTACGTAAATCATCGATAGTGATTTTTGACACTTTTCACCAGTGTTTTAAAGTTTGCTTATGGTACTACTACTCCGGAAATGTTTGTTGTTTTACGAATTAAATTTCTGCCTTAAACAAGGTTTTGACTTTATTTTTTTAGCGGGATGTTAAATATAGATTTATAGAAGCCAATTTAACGATTACAAAAATCGGACAATTTTAAGTTTAATTAATATACGTAGGGGCCGTCGATTTGTCCTTCTGGATTAATGTTAGCATTTAGAACGGATGGCCACGGGCGACAGTATCCATTCACATGCTACCAGACGGTTTATTCTTATTGATAATTAAACAAATGTAACAAAAGGCGGTATTTGTTACACATAAATGACTTCTTAATGGCTATGATAAGGTACGTCATAGCCACCTCTATATATTTGTATGTACATATATGTATTATATATATTTTTCACAAATATAAAGCTATTGTGATAAAAACAATTATGTTAATAATAGATTATTAATTTATCATTCATTGTAATACATTAATTCAAATTTGTTAGGGGGGGGGGGAGGGCACGCTGCATTCCCACAGCCTCTGGGCGCACTCGATTGGCCACGTTGCCCCTCTCTCACAGGAAACTACCTTGAAATGTAATGCATTTTCTCGTATTTGTGAGTGACGAGATCTGCCAGAGCCCATTCCCATCCCGTCCTATCCTATCCCTCGCCATTCAAGGTAGGCAGCGCATCCGGGGACGTGCCAACATTTGTCATTCTGAACTTGGTATGTACCCTGGATTCCATGAACGACAGTATCCACTTATCATCGGGTGGACTGTATGCTCATCTGTCGCCTTCTTGCTATATAAAAAAAAACATTTTGAATTACATGAAATTAAATTGCATAAGCCCTCTCGGTCATTTCAAGGTTCACTGGAAGCGATTCATCCTAAGAATAAGTCCGCCTTTGAACTTACAGCAATTTTGTATTGTCTTATGTGCAAAAACAATTTTATTTGTATATAAATATCGACATAGACAACACTAGTACAACACTCCGGCCCTTGGCCCTGCGACGACCTTCGTCTCGCGCATCTCCCATCACCCACGAATACCTCTACCTAATGACCGCCCGCACATTTCCAAAGTCTGCAGTCTCAGCATATAAATGTGAAAATCAACATTCATTACGCCACATATAGTGGCGACTAATGTGTCAGTACCGTTTGTTCCGTTCATTGTACCTTCTAAATTAAGGCTCTGTGAAAAGCTAATGCCCTGTTAACATTTAGTTTGAGAGGAAAAACTGTGCTCTGCTGTAAATTTTCTCTATAAGATCTTTAGTCTTACAGACTATACATACTGTAGCCAGCCAACCCCCCAACAAATGCATCTACCATACAGTACGCGACAGCGCAGGAGTGCGGTCGAGGTATGACTTTAATCGCTTTAGTTTTGTAGTGGGATTTTTTTTAAATTAAATTATTTTTATACTAGTATATGAATTTATGTAAATAAATACAAATTAAAATTATAAATAAGTACCTATCAATCTAACGTTGTTTTTACATCGCCAAAAAAATCCATAAAGCCGCACTCCCGCGGCGTCGCGTACATACTATACAAATCCGGAAATAAATAATAATAAAAATGTGCTTTACCTACAAAATATATCGAATTTTAGATTTATTATACTCGTCGTGTAGAATGATAAAATGCAATATGTTCTCCTCCATTCTTATTACTTATTGGTTTAACTAGATTCAATTATAAAAATTACAACTTTTATCCCACAATCTGTTTAAAAATAAAAGTGACATTGAAAATAATTATATTATTAAAACAATCATACGTTTACCGTCGCAATGGTTGTTAACAGTGCTTTGAAGACGGTCACCTGGTTGCCACGGGTAATTACTGTATTGTGTGATGAAAACAATTGTTATAAATGGTGTGGACACGCAGATCAAATGAAAATACCGTGCATCCCACTAGTTCAATTGATCGGTTCAGTTTTTGAACTAGTGGGAATAATTTTTCCAAATAGTTCAATTGAAGCTATTTTGTTAACAATTGGACTACTAGGAATAGCTACAGGGAAAACAAAAAAAATATATGTCAATAAAAATTTGATTATCCAGGTAAGTATAAGAAAAGTCTTTTTACTGTTACCCGAAAAAAACTGTATATGCCAATAATAATTTCATTATCTAAGTAAGCATAAAAAAGTAGTTTTATTATTACCCGCTATTTTAATTTTGTTATATTGAACTAGTGAGACTACTTATTCTGGTTGTTCCCAGTAATACAATTGTTAACATAAAACAGCGTAAATTGAACTATAAAATTGATCAAAATAATTGAACTAGTGAGAATGAACGGAAAATACCGAGTAGATATAGTAAAGTACCTGTAGGAGCTTTACCCGTTTTAAAATTTAACAATGATATTTCCACGTTAGAGGGAATGTGTGTTGTAATTTGCCTATTTTTATTTGTATAGGATTGATTAATGCTAAAATTTTGATAAAATATATAATTTTCTGTTTAAATACATTCCTGATAGTAAATTATTCAATCAGTGCATCCAACCAGAAATTACGTTTGGTTCCGGAATGTGAACCCTAGCAGTTAATTATGATCAAGCTTAAAATTAGTTCAAAGAGTTATTGATAGCTCGGAATTTCTTGATCCGAAGATTGATCACAAAACAAGATGAAATAGCACGTAGGAATTATTGTATATTATAACGTCTGTGCGACATGCGCCCAATTCATAGATTTTATTTTTATGTCTGCGCTAATAACAGATCTAATATTGCTGCTACCACCTATGGTGCTGAAATGCACCCTGTAATTAATAGTTAATCAGGGCAATATTTCTTCTGGTTTCGCCATAATGCCGGCCAGCCACATGTCTAATATTAAAATAAATAAATCCGTTATAATTCACACAACAACAGGTTTTATTAGGAATTAGCAACCTGAAGTGACAATGGGCAGGCCATATTTGCTGTAGAGAGTGCTAGGTGGAGTGGAAAACTCCGGCTAGGTGACCAAGCCACTTGACGAAGATTACCAGTATAGGCTTGATAAAAAGAGCGGATGATTGTCTGTGATGATGAATCTCCACTCTCCACTACCGTATATAATCCCAGGACCCGTAACATGTAACATCGAAGACTTTCTCTAAGTCGTTTGTACATCCAGCCGAAAGGTGAAACATAATAAATGTAAAATAGATTAGTTATATTTCTGCTTTCTACTGCACTTGGAGGTTAAATTTGCTTTTAAAGCCCTACGGGTTGAAAATGACATTTGAGTAGGTGTATTTCTAGATTGTCGAAGGTGTATTTCTAGGCGTTGAATGTAGACTTACTCGACCACGTTACGATTCCCGGCACGTGGGTACAACATTGTACAAATTCTTGTTTCTAAAATTCATTCAAATTTACACTCCAAGGATTTACGAAATTTAACATTCGAGTATCTTCCTGCTGGAATGTATACTTCGCAAGCGTTTTGAGATCAGTTCTACCGGGAAGTGTGACACGCACATGATTTAATTTTGAAGACTCGATGCCTTGCCTACCCGTCGATTATAATTATCGTTCTTTGACATATACGATCTGCCAACGGTCACCTCAACATACTTATGTTACGCTGTTCCACAAACATCCAACCTAAACCTTATTGGAATATTTGTAAAAAGAAACAAGATAACTGATTATAATCTTGATTATATTCTTACACGTAATATCGGTACAAGCGGTTATGACAGAGAGGGACAGTTTAAAGTTGACAGGTGACAGCTATTCACTTTTGACATTAATAGTGTGTTTACGTTATAAACATTTTCCAACAAACCCAAATACAAAATTCTCGCAAAACGCAATGTATCACGTTCCCATTGTTTACGTGGAGAAGCCCGTATGTTTTGTACACCAAATATTACATATTCTGCGCCTACACGTGGATCGTGACTTGTGTCGCTTTTGTTATTGTTTATCTTACCGTCACGTCCCACAGGGGCCGGATTGGGCAATTGTTTCTATTTGAAGTAAAAAAGCGGACGAATAGTCGGCGGAATATGACGCGTAAGAATGCGTAAAATACCTTTGTTCGCAAAATACCCGATCAAAATCCTTAATAATAAAAGTAGGTTAGAACCTAGAATCTGCGTGGACAATATTTAAATCAAAACACAAAGAAAACAGCTTTACTTCCAAATGATAGTGTCCCTGCGTGCTATGCAAAAGGTCCTGAGATGTTCTCCCGGTCGGACATTCGTTTGTTAAAAGACGATTATTTCTTTGTGTGTTCGTATATATCTCTTGACACAGGGAGGCTATTAAATGTGGCGTTATTTATTATTATTGAATATCTAACGCTGAATCCCCGAAAGAAAGGGAATCTTTTAATGTTTAAATAATAATAACAATATTGTTCTTTTAATAAAATCTATAGGAGGCCGTTCAAGTATTAGTACGTAAGCAGAGTTTTAGTCATTTTTACCCCCCCCCCCCATGCTTACGTAAGCATTGGTATAATTTTTACAAAATCTGTCCAAGTTTCTTATTTAATCAGAATCTACTAAATTTTGCCAAAAAAATACGAAAGGTAAATAAATAAATATTGCTGACGTAATCGCCGTTCAGAGGCCCCCGTCCCCGATGTCATGTCAAGAGGGAGGGGGGGAGGCCCCCACCCCCCTTTGGTGCTTACGTAATACTTGAACGGCCCCTAGGAACATATAGTGCACGTTGCATTCCCACAGCCGCTAGGCCCACTCGATTGGCCACGTTACCGTTCTCTCACAGAAGACTACCTTGAAATGTACTATTATACATTTCCTACTTTATCGTATTTCCCCAATGTACGTACGTGTTTCAGTAGTGAGTGAGATATGCCAGGGCCAGAGCCCATTCCCATCCTATCTTATCCTCCCCATTTTACCAAATCTCTCTCCAAATCCATTCTATGTGCCAATTAATTGGACCAAATCTCTTTTATATATCAAGTACTAACATAGGCTATGTTATTGTTACTAGTAAAAGTGTGAATCTGTGTTGTCTTTTAATAAACAAAACTTAATTTAATAGGGGAGAAATAATCTAGGAGCACTAAATTTAGCCGTGAGTGTCATAAAAGGCGACTAAGGGACATCAAAACCGCAAAAGTCGACTCGCCAATCCGTTCGGGCATCGCGCTATTCGTTCCTCGTGCACAAGAACGCCAATTTATTTATTTATTTAAACTTGATTGTATAAGTCATTGTACATGTGATGGACTTAACGCCCTATGGCATATTCTACCAGTTAACCACCAGATCAATCAGATCAATCAGAACAATCAGAACAATCAGAACAATCAGAACAATCAGATCAATCAGATCAATCAGAACAATCAGAACAACCAGAACAATCAGAACAATCAGAACAATCAGAACAATCAGATCAATCAGATCAATCAGATCAATCAGATCAGGAACGCGGGTACGAAATGTTTACAGTATGTATATTTTTTGGAATTCCGATCGTTCAATACCTTCGTATGTTTCATGTAGGTATTTGCTACCCTGACAGAAAAGTCTACAGTAAACCTCTCAGTCATATCATAAGTCTGCATAATCTACGATCTTAGCCCCATTCTGGGGTCTCCTTGCGTTGATAACGCGGCATTCCTAGCATGCTCTCGTCGTCGTACGCTCCGGTATGCAAAGCATTTTGGCTGACTACCGCATCGTGGTAGATTAACAGTTGTTCCGGATCCATTGGAGCTTACACTACTACGATATTATACTCTTCTAACCGTGAACTGCAAATAGATTTGTAATAATTTGAACACTTGATTGGCCAATACTTTATAGCAGCGACGGAACATTCTCACAATTACAAAACTCCTTTTGCGTTCATAAATGAATTATTATAGATGATATATTTAAAGTTTAAGAATTATAAATATACTATATATATTATTAAATAACTTAAATATAGTAAAAAATGCGAAATCGATAATTATAGATTTCGCATTTGAAAGTATATGTTTGTTCTACAATGTTGTATTTACACTACTATCGCACTTTGTCGAATTTTCAACGTTTATTAATGACATAATGACGTTATGGACACAATGACAATGCGGAGAGTGCACGGTGAAATCCAACAGCCGCTCGGCGCGCTCGACTGGCCATGTTACCCCTCTCACAGAAGACTACCTGGAAATGTACTGCATTACCCACTTTATCGTATTTCCCCAATGTACTATTCTATCCTTCCCCATTTGCCCAACCTTTTCTCCAAATCCATTCGTATATCTCCAAAGGTAGGCAGCGCATACGGGTGTGTGCCAACGTTTGTCATTTTGGACTGATGTTGGCATGTATCGCGGATGTCTACGGGCGACAGTACCCACTTACCATCAAGTGCCATGCTCATCTGCCGCCTTCGTCCGTATAAAACGAAAAAAAAAACATTTTACATCTTCTCTATGTCTACTTTTCTGTTAGTTTGTCACTGTAATGTCGAAAATATTTAAAAATCGAAAATTCGACAATTGAACAATTGACAACAAGAAAGTTTAAAGTGCGATAATAGGCACCGTGCTACGAAATCTTTTTTAGGAGATTGAGAATATGTTTGTTATGGGGCGCAAAGTACGTTGTAATCGTCGCTTGATACATGGTTCGCTGGTAGGCGGTAATTCTCTGACGCTTCAGCGCTCCGATTCACATTCACATGAATTTGAGTTAGACTTTTGCTATTGTAATAATTATAGTCACTTATAGGCATACAGTTAACAGAAAGGCTATCTCTATGAGGTAGCAGAAAGTCGTCAACCAGATGGTAAGTGGTCACCGCCGCTCATAGACATATGTAACAATAGCAGAGATGCAGATGCACTGTCAACCTTGCAGTTTCCTATACTATTCAATCATTGCCTAAGATTCTTTGCCACTTTTTACCCCGTATGAAGTTCTCACAAAAATTCAATAGAGTTTATAAGTAAGGCGGCGTTGCTACCAACGGAAATATATGCGGAAGTAAATAATATATCATCACGATCGCACGCTCATTTAAACTTAGCTCAAACCAATATGACGCATAAGGCTTTTGTGTAAAAACGTTTTCAAATACCAGACATAAATTTTAAAATAATCAGCAATTTTTAAATGAGTATACACATTGCACCTTTGCTGAGATAACACTTTGGTGGTCTGTATACGTAGCTAGCAATGGAATGTTTAGATATCGATACTTTCGATAGTTTAAGAACTAACTTCTAGAAATATGGTAGAGCGATTTCTTGGTCGGTCAGCTATGGAGCAGTGGGTACGAGGCCGAGTCAAACGTGATGATTGCGAAATAACTTTATTTGCATTCTTATTCTAAAAGTCGCTTCCGAGTTCATTGGATTATCGACATAATTAGTGATTTTAGTGATAATGGCATATTAATTAATATTTGTTTGTATAAACTAGCAACCCGCCCTCGCTTCGCTTCGGTTTAAAAGTTATTTTTTTCAAAATTTGTTTTTCAATATCAAAATATAAAATATCAAAATAAAATATAGCCTATATTAGACACGGATAATGGAGCTTCCTATTTGTGAAAGAATTTTTGAATTCAGTTCAGTAGTTCCAGAGATTACCCTCAACATACGTACAAACACACAATTTTACCTCTTTATTATATTAGTATAGATTCGTTATATGACACTAGCGCAATTAGCACATTTTGCCGTGTGGTGTGGGCCGGCTATAGTATAGCACCAACCCATTTCTTCCCGTGGGTGTCGTAAAAGGCGATTAAGGAATAAAAAGCGGCTGCCACAAGCCCCGAGGCTCAAAAAGAGTGGACCCGCCAACTCGCTTGGCCAGCGTAACGTTTAATTAATGCCTTACATCCCTCGTGCACAAGATAATGTGCTTGAGGATGCCCATTTCCAGTAGTGGATACTTAAAGGGCTGGTTGCATTGCATTGCCAGTCTAGATTTTGTGTCAAAATAATTCAAAAAAGAGAAAAGTGGAGCGTACGTATTCATCATACACTAACCCGTAAAGGTGATAGATGGGACATATGTCCTACCAGCAGGATAAAACAGAAGTGGAATGAAATTTGGAATTCTTATAATGTGTCGTTGGGGAATAATTGAATAACAAACAAATAGTCATTAGGATTTATATACAAGTGTGATGCGATTACCGCTACAACCATTTTACCTTCATAACAACGTTTATGTCGAAGAAAATTTCCAGCAACTTGGAACTAACAACCAATTTGCAACAATCACACTTGTACCGCACAAGAAGTCACGAGCAAACCAATCGTGGCACGAAATTGTCCCATTAGGCCCCTTAATACCTTTATATGGGTATAAGAGTGGTTGGCCGAGGGCATGCGCGTCAAATGTCCGCAAAATGCTGAAGAGTTCCACCCAGTGTCTTTTCGTGGTTATTCTGATACTGTCGCAGGCTTGGTGCACTCCAGTCGTAAGCATTATTTGATACGTTTGATACTATAAGAACTCCTAAAGATTTTTACTAGCGGAGCCCTCGACTTTGTGCCCGTGGACGTATAGCTTGATTCCCGTGGGAACTCTATAATGGATCTGGATAAAAAGTACCGTAAAATTACCAGCACATAAGCTACAACTTTGCTAAGTTTTATTAAAATCAGCATGGTAGTTTTTGCGAGATGCGCGTTCAGATAGACAGACAGACAAATAATCCAAAAATTGTTGTGTTGGCCTCTATAATTATCACTTGTACTTTTCTAAATCACTTTTCTAAAAAAATATTACATGTACAGACACGGATCTGTTACAATTTTTGATATATGTAGTCTACAGTCTACCTGGTGGCAAGTGGATACTGTCGCCCATAGACAGATGTCTATGGGCGACACATACCAACATTATTCCAAGATGATAAACGTTGGCACGTCCACCGGATGCGCTGCTTACCTTTGGAGATATAGGAATGGATTTGGAGAAAGGGTTAGGAAAATGGGGAGGGACAGGATGGGGATGGGCTCTGGCACATCTTACTCACTAACGAAACACGTACGTACATTAGGGAAATAAGATAAAGTTGGAAATTCAGTACATTTAAACGTAGTCTTCTGTGAGAAAGGGGTAACGTGGCCAGTCGAGCTCGCCAAGCGGCTGTTGGATTGCAGCGTGCACTCTCCCCCTCTCAAGGTACCGATATCAAGTTAACAGTTACAAAAAAAATAATAAGTTTAGTTTTTGTTATATTTTCATTAATATTAATATTAATTTTAATATATTATTAGGTATATGTTTCATACACGGGTAGGACGCAGTCGGGTGTTTTAGTTTCATACACGGGTAGGACGCAGTCGGGTGTTTTAGTTTTATTTATTATATGTTTTAGTATTATTATTATTGTAATATTATCAATGAAATTATTTTGTGTCATCCTTATAATTTTGTGAAAGGTTTAATAAAGGTTGAAGAGCTTAATGAAGATTTCACACCACACCGACATCCCCACTCGAGGATTATACAAATGCATGCATGCAGGCCATGCATTATACAAATTAATTAATTAACTAGTACTTATTATGATTCGTTTACCATAATTGCATGATTAGATTTACAAGTATCCACATCTTGATGATCGCGTGATAGTCAATTAGAAGATTAGTCACTCACTGATTTGTTTAAATGCATCACTTCCTGATTTGTTTAAATGCATTATGGTAGTAATTTCACACGCAAAATAATTGTAACACAAAGAATTTAATTAAAATGGCGTAAAGGGATAGAGTACATATGAAAATCAGATTAAGGTTAACTTCTCAAGTATTTTTTTGTCTTAGAATAAAGGATACACTTTGAAGGTTAATAGGAAATTTGACGTTATTGCAACATTCTTGAGGGGGAGAGTGCACACTGCAATTCAACAGCCTCTAAGCGCGCTCGACTGGCCACGTTACCCCTCTCTCACTGAAGACTACCTTGAAATGTACTGCATTTCCCACTTTATCTTATTTCCTTAATGTACGTCATTGTACGTACGTGTTTTGGTAGTGACTGAGATGTGCTTGAGCCCATTCCATTCCTAAATCTCCAAAGGTAGGCAGCGCATCCGGGGGCGTGCCAACGTTTGTCATTTTGGACTAATGTTGGCATGTATAGCGGATGTCTATGTTCGACAGTATCCACTTACTATCAGGTGGACTGTATGCTCGTCCGTCGCCTTCGTCCATAAAAAAATCTTGTAATAAAGATTTTTGCATCACCTTCTTTGGTCACTTTAACGCCCTCTGTAGTCATAAATATTGCGTCGCCGGTAAACTAAGACCTAAACTCATGAAAACGGAATTTAGATGGACAGTTTCCGTGACAATATTGTGTCGACTTCTCTTATCCAGCAAATTAATTAAGTACTAAATATCCACAGCTTCGACACGATCAAGAGCCCCACCAGCCTCTCTCAGGAGTTTCTCAATTCGGCTCCCGCATGGCGTCTCGTGTGCAGGAGCAGCGCCTCGGTCTACCTACTCCGCAAGATCTGGAAGCCATCAAAAAAGTCGCGCAGATTCTCGTCATGTTGGGAGATCAGGTACTGGGATAGGGTAGGTTGTCATTACACGGTGCCTCAACTGCATACCTCATATAGATGAGGCACATCTAGTAGAGAGCAGTCTTTGAACTTTGTAATCACAAAACGCTTCCGTGAAATCTGACTGAAGAAATTTCCATCGTCATTTACGCTATCTAGTGCTGGATGTAGGCCTCTCTTAATGCTTCGCATTACACACAAATTCCGGTTCTTCTTATCCAGCTAATATACCGGCGAACTTCTTCAAGTCGTCAGTCCACCCGACCGGGTCCGTTGGTCTAATTTACAAAAATCTAGGCTTCTAGTAACCTTTACAATTTAATCTTCATGTCTCTAATTTTCGTATTTCTGTCAGGTGATACCGGCCATCATAGGCGAGTCGCCGCCTCCGCCCAGCATCTGTGAACTGCCCGCAGTTGAAGATGTGGCGAATGATCCCGTCAATAATAATTAATTCGACGATTTATTATTATATTTTATTATTAGGTGATATTTGATAATTATTAGTGACTTTCTCAACAGTTAAATAAATTCAGTTTGACATTACTTATTCAATCTCTTATTACATTTATTGTTGTTGATGTCTTATTGAGTTAATTCTGGGGAGAAATTTTACAGGTGGAAATTGTATGCAGAAGGATATGCTGGAAATGGCTATCGGACTGGTTAGAAACCTAAGCCAGT
Organism: Sesia bembeciformis; assembly: GCA_943735995.1. Classification (NCBI taxonomy): domain Eukaryota; kingdom Metazoa; phylum Arthropoda; class Insecta; order Lepidoptera; family Sesiidae; genus Sesia; species Sesia bembeciformis. The sequence continues at coordinate 15,036,159 of OX031042.1, read as the reverse complement.
CCCAACTCCTGGTGCCGATGCCGGTGTTAGGGTTGAAATCGATGCAGGCTTGATAGTTTTGATTCTACCTTTGATAACTTTTTTTATACCTTTTTGATACTGAGACTTTATCAGTGGTACCCAGTTTTTGTAGCTCTATTTATTGTTTGTTTTGTAGACGCCTACCTCGCATCCTCCTAAAACCGGCACTTCTCAGTTTCTTAACCAGTCCACTGATTTGGGTGTCCATGTCTTATATCGAGTTAGAGTTTAATAATTAATCCATTATACAATTATTTAATTTAAACTAACCACTCGTAAAACGGAAGATTGTAGTGTGAGGCTACCACAACATTTAGTTAGACATCCATTATTTCGTCACTCTTGAGTGCATAAAACATGAGCTTTATAATATGTTGGATACGATTAATAGTTTCGTTATTTACTTGATAGAAAATCAATATACCTAAGTCAAAGGTTATGTTGAGTTTGTTCAACTTTGAGAGGCACCTTGGCACAGAAACACCAAGTTCACTGGTATCTTACTAATTTGTCTGTTTATTTCTATCTAACAGTTATCTTAATTAATAATATGCATGTGATTACGATAATTCGTAATCACATGCCGGCACTTGACCCTCAAGTAAAGTAAGTCGTCAGCTAAGCTGTGTTTTAGTACATTACGATCTTAGTCTTTACTCTCATTACGTGCTGGAAGGTACTCGTGACCTTGTAACGGATATAGTTAAGTCTTTACGATGTTTCGATCGATAGAGCGGTGATAGCCTAAATGTATTGTCAACTTTCATTTGTGACATTATTAGTTCAAATCCTCGGCCCGTACCATGGAGTTTCTAATCAACTGTTTGAGTGATTAATAATGTTAGTTTAAGAACCATAGAGCTTAAGGTCAGCCATCATACATCAATATTTAAAAAAATGGCTGCTGTTTTGTATAGAGCCATGTTCGACTACGACTACAAGCGGTAATCCGCGGCTGCTTGCTCAGCAGAGCAATTAGGTATGGTTTCTTCATTACACGAAGGCGGGTTACTCTTAGTAGAGGTTGTGGTCGTACATGTACATTGTTTTAGTGTGCGTAAACTTGAGAACGCTCTGTTGGGTTCTCGATGCACCACAACCACAGCTTAGTGTAACCCGCCTTCATGAAATGAAAGAATTTATACCAGTACCATCTGGAGGCTGTGCACGAATTCGTTTAGCTAATAATTTTATTTATTTAAAAGAATACAACGAGTCAGGGGAAGAATGCACGCTGCAATCCAACAGCGGCTGGGCGCACTGGACTGGGCACGTTGCCCTTCTCTCACAGAAGACTACCTTGAAATGTACTGCATTTTCGACTTTGTCTTGTTTCCCTAATGTACGTACCTACGTGTTTCGTGTTTCGTACGTGTGAGTGAGATGTGCCAGAGCCCATTCCCATCCTATCCCTCCCCATTTTCCCAACCCTTTCTCCAAATCCATTCCGATATCTCCAAAGGTGCCAATGGGCGTGCCAACGTTTGTCATTTTGGACTAATGTTGGCATGTAACCGGATGTCTATGGACGACAGTATCCACTTCCCATCAGGTGGACTGTATGCTCGTCAGCCGCCTTCGTCCATAAAAAAAAAGAACAAATATTGTTTGTAACTCTCCACGTCTACGCGAATGACAGACATCGATTTATATTAACTCATGTTTGACCCCCGTCCATTTAGACACCTGTCAACCTTCTTCACCTTTACACCTCGTTGTTTTACGACTTATTGTTTTAAACCTCTAGATTATTCGGAAGTCGTTTTTTTTTATTTTTAAACATAGAACAAAGGGACGCTCTCATTAAAAAAATTAGCATCATACGAGTATAAGATGCTAAAAATTGATTTTGTCAAAATATGAAATTTTAAATTTTACTTATACCTAACAGAAATGATTCAAAATCAATTATTGTTCAAATGGCGCCAAGTATGTACCGGGAAATGTAGCATGGGACGGGAATGTCCAATCAAGTGGATTGACCAGTTAAAGAATGTGGGTGGGTGGGAAGTGGATGATGACCGTGTGTGGTGGCCGTCCTTGGGAGAGGCCTGTATCCAGCAGTAGAGTGACACAGAATTATCATATAGTTTGAGGATGACGGTGCACGCTGCAATCCAACAGCCGCTGGGCACACTCGACTGGCTACGTTATCCCTCTCTTACAGAAGACTACCTTAAAATGTACTGCTATTATTACTTTATCGTATTTCCCCAATGTACGTACGTACGTGTTTCGGTAGTGAGTGAGATATGCCAGGGCCCATTCCCATCCCATCCTATCCCTCCCCATTTTCTCAACGCTTTCTCCCAATCCATTCCTTAATCCGCAAAGGGAGGCAGCACATTCGAGGGCGTGCCAATATTTGTCATTCTGAACTGAAGTTGCCATGTATCGCGGATGTCCATGGGCTACAGTATCCACTTAGCATCAGGTGGTGTGTCTGACGCCTTCTTAATACAAAAAATAATATATTGTGTTGTAAAAGGGATGCAAGCGATCGAGCCCTAAATCAGCGCTAATGAATTCTAGAAATCTTAACTTGAACCTTTTTATACATCAGCTTTTAATCTGAAAAATTTAAGATCATCAAATGTTAAAAACTTGATCTATTTTAACGCTCACTCACCGTTCGAGTGTCGAACGCACATTTATACAACACTAATTGTATATTTAGCGATTAAACGACATTTGTAAATACAGTTTTTACGACTTAGTTAATATATTTCTATTATAATATAGAAAGATATTTTCAATTCCCAAATATTCACATTTTTTTTAAATTATTATTTTTTATTATCGTAGGTACCCACAGTATGAATGTTCCGTTCTGGTTAACGGATACATTTTTTCATCATTTTTTTTTTCGAAACAAGAAGCACATTGACTACCGCTCCGAAATGCGGACGTGAAAATATTTATCAAGTAAACATCCTTACATTTTTTCTGAGCTTCACGCCAGTTAACCGATCCGTCATAAGAAGCCGGTGTTGATATGAACTCCAATGTCGTTGATAAAATGATAATAAACTAAAAGGAACGTTATGCTTTTTTAATGTTTATTGACTCGTTAACTATATCTGTAAACGCACATCATATAATAAATTACTTAAAATAATTATGGGTACATGTATAAAGCCACGATGGGACGCAGATGGTATATGCGTTTGGGGTATCGATTTGAGAGTACATACGAAGTTATAAATACAAGCACTCTATCTAGGCTGACTCTCGAATTCTCTAATTAATATATGTTTTGAAAATGGATCATTCTTATTACGTAGTGCTTAAGTTTCAAATTTGACTATTTAATGAACCCCTCTCAACAGGTTTCCAAGAATTTATGATGTGTCATATAGTCTATTACCATATCGATCGTTTGGGGTAAAGGAATGTACGTTTCTTTAACAGTTCGTTAATACAGTTTGATTGAGATTTCGAAAATCTAGGTACTATTCCTATTCTCAACATTCGATTTTCAAAAAAAGAAACTACATCTCGACAATAAATAGCGTTTGGGTTAGACTCGTAGATAACTTAAATCGGTTTAATAGCTTCTAAGGACGATGGGTTGAAGTTTAACAAAAAATCAACATGTTGTATCAACACGCTTGAGGAATACCTACCTCAAATCAAAACTTTTATTTCATGGATCTTTTATTATTAAACCAGTTAAATGTCAAAATCGTCTTCTAACCGCCACTTCTCTATTCTTATCAATGCAACGCGATGCAACCAGTCCTATATTACCTGCCCTTAACGTAAGATATTGAATGATATGAAGTTTTATATTAAGATACTAAAATATATACATGGATATCAAATTAAAAATCAGAATCTTCTTCCGAAGAGCCATCCAGTAAATCGAGTAACAACATGCGCGCACACATAGTAAAAAAAACACTGTCTTTAAACAGTGTTCACGGCGGCAAAGGCGTAAGCTACCGAACACAAATTTTGTAGGAATTAGTTGGTTTTGTAGATTATATTGTAGTTGGTTTTGAGGGAGAGAGTGCACCTTGAAATCCAACAGCCGCTGGGCGCGCTCGACTGGCCACGTTACCCCTCTCTCACAGAAGACTACCTTGAAATGTACTGCATTTCCCACTTTTCTTAATTCCCTAATGTACGTACGTGTTTCGGTAGTGAGTGATATGTGCCAGAGCCCATTCGCATCCAATCCCTCCCCATTTACCCAACCCTTTCTCTAAATCCATTCCTATATCTCGAAAGGTAGGCAGCGCATCTGGGGGCGTGCCAACGTTTGTCATTTTGGACTAATGTTGGCATATATCGTGGATGTCTATGGGCGACAGTATCCACTTACCATCAGGTGGACTGTATGCTCGTCTGCCGCCTTCGTATATATAAAAAAAAAATATCGTATCTTAATCGTGTGTGATACTTTGACATAATCTAAGTTACTATAATATTTTATCGTAAGGTAAAGTATAATACATCGTGTGTGACGGCCTTTAGACTGCTCTCAAATTGGTTCGTTTTAGCCACTTTGTGGACATTTTATGGTAATGAATGTAAGTGGAATATAACGTTTTAGTTTAGTCATCTATTACTCGTTCAGGAGGACAAGGTCGTCGAGATTAGGTCGTCACAATAGATTACGATGTCATTAACGATACGCATTTTAAATATTTAAAAAAAGAGTTCATTGTGCTATCTATTTTAATGACAGGCGTAGTTGTCCAATCTACAATGTCCAATTTTAACGTGACTCACAAATTTCTTGGTTGCGTTACCCAAACTAGCATAGCGACGTTTATAAAAAGTAATTTTATAGCACAAACAAGTGAAATAGATACATATTAAAGTATCCATTGTGAAAACTTGTTGTTGAGTTGCAACCCCACAGATAAACTAATAACATACTCGTAGCACAAAATTATACTAAACTCGGCTACAATTACACAACTACATCGGTAAACTGCAGTATAAACGGCTTCCAATTCTGTTAGTATAGTCATGTGTATTTAAACTTTTATAGAATCAATTTTTACTAAGTATTGCTAGTTGCTAGTTGCTAGTTGCTAGTTGCTAGTTGGCCGAAAATTACTCTATAAATAATCTAAATAAATTCTTGAAATCCCACGAGTGTGAAGTAAACTGTGAATAAAAATATAGTGAGGAAATCCTTTGTATCAAAAATTTTGGGCTTCCAAAATTCTGTCTTGCGTTATGAAACTTATGAATTATGGGTTTAAAAAAGTTTGTCATTTTTAATTTTTCATTCGTGAATATTTGTGAGTGCGAAAAGGATTTAGGGTGTTTAGTTAAATAAAATAAAAATGTGCATTTTTTAAACCCATAATTCATGACGAAACACAGAATTTTGGAAGCCCAGAATTTTTGGTACAAAGGATTTTCTCATTATGTTTCCCGTCACCGCCGAGCTGAAAAATCCGTACTTCAATTGAACTTTACCTACTACTGATAAAAATGATTCTTGTAAACGAGCTGCGAATCGGCGTTTACATAAGTCAATAATTTACATAAACATTGCATAAGTTACATATCAATGTAACATTATCATTATCGTCATTATCGTCTCCATTTTCCCAACCCCTTCTTCAAACTAATTCCTACATCTCAAAAGGTAGGCAGCGCACCGGGGGCGTGCCAACGTTTGTCATTCTGGACTGATGTTAGCATGTATCGCGGATGTCTATGGACGACAGTATCCACTTTCCACCAAGTGAACAATATGTTCGTCTGCCGCCTTCCTGCTACATAAAAAATATTGTGTTATTTATACACCAACATATAAATAAATATGAAATGAAAATTAAAATGCGATAATTAAATAATCTTATGCTTTTATGCAATACCAGCGCCCTCTAGTTAGGGCATTTAAGTTAAGTTTATCATTTGTGCTCAAAAGATGGCATTTTTTGCGAATTACACAGTAATAGTTTTTGGATTTATTTGGAAATACCACAGAATAGTGAATAAATGATAGAATAATGATAAAAATTTACAGCCGCTTAGACTACTATCGCTGTTTGCTATTCCAAATATTAAAATTCGAGTCATAAAAGCATTTGAATAAAGACAAATGCATGCTCGTTTTTATGTTTGTACTACACAAGGTATCTCTTCTAAAATGGGTCATTGATAGAAATTATTTATTTATCTTTGTATCGCTTGGGGCTACTAATCGCCGCAAATATTGATATGGCCCGAGTAAAGAGGATGAAACAAGCCTGCTAAAATAGTAATGTTCAAATCATTTTTATAAACATTTTTGCTATACATTTCGACAGGCGTCCAATATATAGAAAACCTGGATATTAGTAGACTGTGTAGTTGTAGACGGACTTTTTTGCGGGAACTCGACTGAGTTTTTGTTTGATTATTTAAAAAAATGTGTAGTATGCGTTTCATGGCTTAATAGTGATACCTAGTTATATATACATATAATTTATTATATATACCTACATATAATAAAATTGTAACAGGCCGTTGTCTGTACATTATAGATATTGAAAAAAACCTAATATGGGGGTTTTTATTAGAGCAACAGAAGCCAAAACAACAGTTTTTAGAAATTTGGTCTGTCTGTCTGTCTGTATGTTTGTACACGCATCACGCAAAAACTACTGCATGGAATTGAATGCAGTTTTCACCGATGTATTGCTAGAGGTTTAACTTAAAATATAGGCTCCATTTTACCGCAGGAAAATATCTTATTCTGATTGTTTTAAATTTAATAAACCGAAGCGAAGTGAGGGCGGGTCGCTAGTCTCAAATAAAAGCATAGGATTGTGTTTTTCATGTGTTTCCATGGAGTCCTCTTCTGTCCTCAGTAAACATACTTTCGCTTTACTGACCTACTCCCGACTTGCTTCGACGGCACTGGACATTGACAGGATACGTTTTATATTTTAAAATTGTTAATAATTGGCAAGATAACTTGACAATGTGCTAATTGGTCTGGATTGGAATGGTGTGTCGCGGATGTCGAGGGGCATACTGTCGCCCTGCGACATGCACTTACCTTAGGTGGACTGTTTGCTCATTTGCCACCTTCTTTCTATAAAAAAAAAATGGTATCTATAGTCGGCAGTGATCGCTTACAATCAAACCAATAAAAAAATACACTTATATAAAAATAATGCACGGCAATTCGTATTTATAATCACTCTTAGATAATTATATTACACATTTGACGAGTTTTTAAGTAAAAAATTATAAATTGAATATATTAATTATACTTATTTTGACAATATACCTGTTAGCTACCGACATTTTGATTATTTTAATAATTATTTATAAATAAAAAGCATGCTATTAAATTCATTATAGGTACTTCTTACAGCGTCTTGGGTGGCAGAATAATGGGGAAATGAAAGTTATTATTATTAATATATAAAGAAAAACAAAGATATTGTGGTAATCGATTATTTATTTATTTAAACCAATTTGACAGAAATTTATTTCGTAAACAATTTACATTGACATTACAGGCATTGATTGACAAGAGACATAACTATATTATGATCCAATATTACACTATTTTTATCTCAACCAATATGTAGAAGGATGTCTGATTTAATAATTATTAACACAACTATACAATGATACTCAATAAGCTACACTTACTACAATTTCTTTAGATTTTTTTTATTATTTACATAAATATTGTCCCTTCAAAGCGTCCCCAAATCCAAATATCACAGATATTCTACGAGTAAATATAACCAGCTGTGGCATAAAATTGGCAACAAGCGACACTAGCGCCGTGCGCGACTCGAGGTCACGTGTGTTCGACGTCGAAGTGCTCGATCGTAAGAATTAATTTTACTTAACGTTCCGGACGGGTTACACCAACCGTGGTCACGAGTTGACTGAAAAGGCAAACGAAAATCTTTAATTTTACGCTTTCAAAGCCGATTTACAATATGAAATGTGTACAAAACGCGAGAGTTTAAAAAGTTATACCTTATCCATATACCAAGTCGCTAGATGGCGTTGTTTCCGCCCCTACGAAATTTATGAGAAGTGTCAAGAACTAAACTTATGCACTCATAGAATATATGTGGTATTTGCTAAACTACATACCTTCATTAAATGATAGGATGTAATCGAGTTACAACTAATTTGTTCTACAGCTGGTAACTTAAAAACTAATGCACCTTTGGCGTCAGAGTTCTAAATTAACAATAAATAAAATAACAATTTAAAAAAACAATTTGTAACATAAAGAGTAATAAACTCGCCCAAATACATACTCGTACAATGCCACGGTACACGTCACTGGTACAAAATATTTTCTGACTGACACTTTTCTACAAAAATCTTATGATCGTTGGGTAGTTGTTGAATATATAAATAGGGTACTTGATCATTGACACAATTAATAATAATTAACCCGTGAATTGATCAAATTAAACAACATACAATATTCTTGTCGTATCTTCAAATTCAAACAGGTATCAAATATATTTTGCAAAAACAATTTCAAAACTTTACACGTATCGTTAAAAGCTTTTGAAAAAATTTCTGACATTTTTTAAACAGTTAATAGCAATGCAATGGGATTTTCATGAAGTACAAATCTAGCGTCACCGAGGGCTCTAGTCTAGGCGAGTGCCTGAGACAACACTCAGCTCTGATTTTCACAATGCTGAGCAGCATGAGCTGATGAGCTGGAAACCCTTTCGACGGGAGACTGTCGCGCACGGAATGACAGCTATTGTATTCTGTTAAGTTGTCCTTCAGGTTATTAATTTTCTGTCATTCTTTCTGTCTGTTATCTTTGCGTGCTTGTCGAATAAATGTTTTTTTCTTTCTAATATATACAGGTAAATTCAATGAAATCAAAATATTTTTTAATAGATCTGTTAAGTGTCTGGTGTCGGCCGGCTATAGAACAGCACCCCCCATCTCCTCCCGTGGGTGTCGTAAAAGGCGACTAATGCGCCTGTCGTAAAGGGTTGTCGTAAAGGCGCAAGCGTTCCTGCCACCTTTTTGTACAAAACCAGCTGCACCCGGCAGACGTTGTCCTGCCTGTGTATATTTATTTACCTCTGTATATAAAATCGCAAATTATTCTGTTTTGCCGTCGATATGATTTTTTCGATCGGTTGAACGTTATAGAAATTGATGTGCTGCAGCGCCATCTAGTGGCCAGTTACAACACAATGGATAACATAGAAACCTTCTCCATGAAAAAAATACATATATGTGCCAACTTTCATGGTGATCGGGTGTCGAAGTCTATTAATTACAGATATACCAACATCCATTTTTATATATACATATACATATATATATATATAGATGGATACACGACATAATTTTTGTATGTTTTTGAACAAGACAATTGCTCTCCTGTTACAATAGAACGGTGCAAGTGCTTGAGCCTACATTTTGGTAACATCATATAACTTTTAACATACTATTTTTAAAATATAGCATCTAAAAGCAGCCTTACAAGCGAATATAAATATAAGATTTAAAATACTTCATAGGAAACATTCTGGCCAAAGATTTAGGAGAATATTTTTTTAACATCATCTAAGAAACTTGATCTCATATTGAGACCTAGTTTCTTGGAGACTAGGACTACTTGGTGAAATCTTAAAAAGATACAAATATTTTTTTTCCTTTGCGCGATGTTAAAAACCAGATGTTGATACTCGCATTTAAGAGAATCATGAACAATGAAATTTTGAATTACGTAAAAAATCTTAATCAAAGGCGATAAGTTCTTCCAGATGATAAGGTCCATTTGTTGTCTTAAAAATACCACGGAGAGAATGACAACTGAAGAAATCAAAAATCAAAAAATCAATTTCAAAAATATTTGAAATAGGTAACTAGTGTACCTACATTAGTAAAATTTCGAAATATAAGTAGTATTTCATTGAAGCGTACCTACAATAAAAATATCGCCTTCAACAGCTACGAGCATGTCCTAGTGTTGGTGTATTCACGCATGCGCAAGGGCAATCGGCGTGTAGCGCGGCGTCAAAAGTATTCCGAAAATCGAAAGTCTAGTAGTATTCGAATTTTAGTATTTGAATACTAGTAGTATTTCTTTGAAATATACATAAAATGTCCCCTCCATTAGCTATGTCCTGTTGGAGGTGAAGTCAAACGTGCGCAAGCGCAGGTAGCGTGTCGCGCGGCGGCGCGCGTCACAGTCGCGCCACGAACAGTAGCATGGAGAGCAGCAGCAGCGACACGCCGCTCACGCCCATCCGAGTAGAACTGGATAGGATGCCTTTCCCTGAAATAGAGGACAGATAATAAAACCAAAACAATACACTACCGAATGATGTCTCATCTCTCACCCCATCTCTTCCCGTGAACGTCGTAAAAGGCGACTAAAGGCTCAGATTAACTAGAAACAAGGATTAAAGAAGCAAAACTAGGACGTTTAATCGAAATTATGAGAACGTGGAAAATTTGTAGCTAATAAAACAGATGATGGTTTGAATACTGGTGAGTACTCTTTTCTAAAGCCCACAATAGTCTTTAAAAATGACTACAGTCTCTCTAAACAATAGTCATATAATTGAGTAATGTTCTCCAGAAATTTGAAGACTAGACTTCTTATAACAACAGCATTCCCTGACCTTTTGTACAGTCGTGAGCTAACGACCGGCAGTGATGAGATCCAAGGTAGCCAATGTATATGTGGGTTCCATGGGGACGCTTGTAGTATCATAGAAACCCTTCCGGGCAACCTTAGGGTAATGATGAAAGAATAGCAACTTACATCGTTCAGCAAGTTTCTTATAACAGCAGCAGTCCCTCAACCGCGTGTATCTTGCACAGTCGTGGGCCAACGGTCGGCAGCGATGAGGACCCAAGTAGCAGGTGTGTGGTAGCCATGGAAACGGCTCCGGGAAGAACCGCCTCTCGCAGCAGCAGTGGTCGGCGAGGACTCGAGTCTCGCAGTACTCCAGTTCACGGCGACTGCATGTGCCGCAGCCCACTCCCGTTGCTGGCACTGGAAACATGCACAACGAGGGCATTGAAAGTCATCTGTACGTTGTCACATTAGAACGGCGTTAAAGTCAGGATAGAAGTTGAAATACTAGCAACTTAAACTTGCTATTTTCACAAAATTAGTACAGGGAATGAATTAGTTTCTTTCGGGGTGGCGATTCTCATTTTTACCGACCGTAGCAGGGACTAAATAAGAATAGTATCGTTAAAAACGGCAATGATTTCAGATCATGTAACTCACCTGGCAGTCACAGCAGACATTGCTATCGGACACCTGTAGGTAACCAGCGGAGGTAAATTTTGCTTTGACTTTGGTACTGGTTTTTACAAATACAGTTGATTGCCTTAAAAAGAGATAATGCTACGTGTTCTATTGTTTACAGCATTTAAAACATACCTATTCGTATTTAGGTAGGGATATATTCTAAACTGTTAATTGTGTATACCTATATACTAGTGGATGTTTCGAATAGCAAAAAACACTATTCGTGAATACGAATAATACCTAACCTACTACGTACACACTTGTAAAATAGTAAGTAGGTAATTTGTAGTTGAATTTAAAGATAGTTCTATAAACATTTTTAGTTCAATCAATAAGTGCCTTTTTTATTTGGTTTAATATAAAGTTAGGTACTAACTTTATAGGTAAGGTGTATACCTAACTTTATAGGTTAGGTGTATACCTAATTTTATAGGTTAGGTGTATACCGAACTTTATATTAAACTAAAATATTACTAATTAAATTAAAAAATCATATTCTCAAATGAAAGTTTGCTCTTAAAATATTATTTATTTGTAGAAAACATGTTTTACCAACTATTCACGTTGGGCTTTACTATTCGAATATTCGTTTAGGAAATCGCGAATACGAATACGAATATTCGGAGCATACCTAGTACCTATATACCAACTTTATTTTACTCGAAGTAATGGTTACAAGTTTCGCCGACCGGAGCGTCGAGCAAAATAGAACAAATGAGTTTTTAACCCTTTCGGTATTTAAAAACAATTCCATCAGCCTATGGAGAGATACAGGCCTATCCTAAGGCTCGCCAACGGACACGATCATCCGCACTTCTTATCCAGCCTCTATCTGTAAACTTCTTGAATTCATGTCAATCTTGCGATAGATAAGACCAGCTACAACAGCATGCTGATTCTATGAACTATATCGATGACTCTCGTCGTTCTTTCGGATCATCTAAAAGAAAGTTTTGTGTATAGCTCAGGAAGCAAAGCTCTTAAAGACTGCAAAACACGGAAATTTTGTTCATTCCTCAATAGGAAGATGGGTAACGTCAAAAGAAAAAAATACGGCTAAAGTCATTGGATGACTAACGCGGTTATGAATTCAATCGAGACATTTAGATTGAACTACACGTCTGTGTATGGCGATCCGCATTCTAACACCAGTCCATTGTTCGGTTTAGTGACGTAAACACAGAACTACTCCGGAATAGGCGCGCTGATGACCCGGCAGTAGCACTCATCTCAAACTCATAGAGAAACAATATTCAGTATTTGAAGAGGTATATCAGGAGGAGAGGAAGGTTTGGGGGGGAGGGTGCACACTGCAATCCTTCATCTACTGGATGTCGTCGACTGATCAAGTCACCCCACATTCACAGAAGACTACAGTAAAATTTACTGCATTTCCCACTTTATCTTATCGTATTTCAATTCCTTCCTGATTTGGCAAGGCCCCGATGCGTTATGTAAGCAGGCAGCGCATCCGGGGCCGGGTCAGCGTTTGCCATTCTGGACTGGTTTTGACATGTATCGCGAATGTTCATGGGCGATTACCATCAGAACTATCTGTTCATCTTTCATAACAAACAGACAAACCTCTCTCACAGAAGACTACATTGAAATGTACTGCATTTCCCACTTTATCCTACTTCCTCAACGTACGTACGTGTTACGGTAGTGAGTGAGATATGCCAAAGCCCATTCCCATCCCATCTTATTCTATCCCTCTCCATTTCCTTAGCCCTTCCTCCAATTCCATTCTTTTAAATCGCTTTAGGGACGTGCTAACATTAGTCATTCTGAACTGATGTTAACATGTATCGCGGATGTTCATGGGCGACAGTATCCACTTACCAGTAGATGGACTGTCAGCTCGTCTGTTGTCTTCACTCCAAAAAATGTCCTTCGTAATAATATGTGTAAACAGATAAACAGGTTGCAGTCTGTGGTCGTAGCTGTTACAGACTATAAAATTACACAGTGCAAGTAAATCAATACTGCAGCCGGTCTGTTACACATGTGTCGGATTGATTACACACACGAGTACACTGTCAAGGTGTTACCGCTAACAACGTAGTTATTTGTTGTAAAACATTATCTCTGTTTGCACTTATATTAGCCATAATTTCATTCTTCTAATGTTTAGTAGTCAAAGATTGTGGAGCGAATGATACATTAGCTCCAACGACCTTATGAGAATAGATGTACTCGGGCGATTTTAAAATAGTACCACCCTATCTCTTCCTCGTGAAAGGCCCACATAGGGATAAAGAAGCTGCCTGAGCCCTGAGGAACTATAAAAGTGGACTCGTCAATCTGTTCGACCAGCGTGACGTTTTAAAACCAGATATCCCTTATGCAACGTGCGTGGAAAGGTCACATTGTACCCGGCAGAAACTGGGAATAGGATTTTGCAAGGTCGGCGGCGCACCCGCATGCCCCCTGGTGTTACAGGTGTGCATGGGCGGCGGTAACACTTACCATCACGTGGGACCGCTTGCTCGTCCGCCCACTTCTCTATAAAAAAAAAACATGAAACCAACAAGAAAGCCTTTGAATTAAGTTTCGATTAAATGTACTCAAACACATATTTCTCGGTGGAAGCGATATCCTTGACATAGCAATAAGTTTCATTATTTATGCGTTACAAAAACTATCATTTTATTAACCTGACAGTCAGCAAAAAATGACTTAGTGACGGTGATAAATCGAAGGCTGAACGGATTGCCGTCGCATTGGATTTGCTTTACAACGTAAAGCGAATTGCAGAAAGGCAGACTGAAGTAAAACTTATTGAACGACTTTATTGAAAGTTCTTATTGAACTTCTTTTTCCAGTCTTTTGTCTGAAAATGTATCTGTGAATAACGTCGACGTCACGCGCCCTACGGAAAGATAGATTTACGAAAGAATAGAAATACCTTTAGCCATTGCTACAAACTAAAATAGGTACATACACATTATAATATATGTGTGTGTGTTTGTATTTGTCTCTGGACCCACGATGGGCCACACTTAAGAAAAAAAACTTAAGGCTTAAAACATGCAGGAGTATAGATATACCTACAGAAGAAAACAATAAAATATTTTCTACATATTGCTTTTGTAGCAATGAAGCGGACACACAACTGAGCCAAATGTCGCAAGTTTAGACGGCTGACTTGGGCGCTGATTTTCGGTTGTAGCCGTTTTGTACAGAGGCCGCAGAAGACATCCGAAGTGTAAAACGGGAACAGGATTTCGATATTTTCCTTACTCCCTAATCTCTAATCCTTTCCTTCCCCCCAGACCCCGTTAAAAGGAATGGGAGTGAAAATGGAATGCAAAATGCAAAAAGGACCAAAATTCTGCTTACGTAATACTTGAACGGCTCCTAACTTATCACAGTATTTGAGACGAGAGACACTGCAATCCCATAGCCAGTGGACGCACCCGACTGATTTTCCCCACACTCACAACACACTGCCGGGAAATGTACCACGCACGTGTGTCGAGAGTGAGTGAGATGTGCCAAAATATGGTGAGATAAGATATGAGATGGCCACATGATAGTAAATGGTCACCGACGCCCATGTACCTGTGGGTGCGCGCTGACCTTGCAAAATCTTGTTTACATTTCCCAATCTTATGTAATGCCCAATCCTATCGAGTAGGAAATGCAATAACATAAAGGAAGTCATCCTGTAGTATCTACTCTCTCCTCTCTATCCCTTTTCTCAGCCCTCCCGAAAGAGTAGTGGGGAGATCAATGTGATATCACACCATTACAACATTTAGGTAATCACGTAAAAATGAACACTTAAAAAATAACTCGTGTCCATGTCTGAGAATTGTCATGTTTAGTGATTCAGCAAGCGGCTCCCCATTGTCAAAATAATAACACATCTGTGAAGGACGTTAGGGTGATATTTATGTATCCAACTTATAATTTTAACCGCGTAACCCCCACCATTGGCCCCCCTTATTTACTGCTAAATACATGTCATGGTCAGTGAAAATTGTAGGTTTAAACAAACTGTTAAAAAAAAAAATGAATTATTGTCGGATTCAGCAAGGTTGTATATTAAAGGTTATGTATATGTTACAGCCAAAGTAATTAACCTGGATGTTACTTATACAATCCAGACATTATATAGAATATCTACCCAATTTAGACAAAATGATTATTGGGGCGGAATTAATTAAATAATCTAGCTATTTAACAAAATATCTAGTAAGACTTGGATAAAGTAATAAAACACATTAAATTTTAGTTTATTTGGATACCTCAAGTTATCTCAAGTTACCGCATATAAGGCGTTTGTAAACTAAACTAAACCTAACCTAACCTAACGACAACAATAAAATATTTATTGTTTCTTTGCAAACAGTGAACTGGTTCCTTGCGTAGTTGGTTTAAAATCCCATGCTTAGTAGCACACACGGCGCAATTAGTAGCGAGTGGGACCGTCTTTATTACTTTAACCAACTCCAACTAGCTATTATAAATAATATCTAGATAAAGAAATTAATTTATCAAATTATCTACACAATTTAGTCAATATACATAATGTCTTGCCATTTGAAAAATAAATGTGAAACCATGTGAATAAATCTATTTAAGTATACCATCAATATAGATCAAATAAGCGCGTTATATATCCACTATATGTATCCAATAGACGAGCGGGTGAAGGACATGTCAAACGCGAAATAAAGAGAAATGACTACTAAATGCGAATGAAAATGTAATTGAGAATCATTAACATAGGACGCCGGTTAATCCGGTTCTGACTGACCATTATCTATATGCGACGCGGAGATGCGATATAAAGAGAAATGATCTCCTAAATGTGGGCACGGTTCTTAAATGATTTGGGGAAAAATACGAAAAAAAAACTAGACCGTAATTATGTATCCACCAATCCCCACCGGGCCCGCGTGGTTGATTATGGCCCGGAACCCCTTCGAGTTAACAGAGGGCCTGTGCTCTGCAGTGAGGGCTGATACCGTTATTGCATCATCTTCTTTATACAAATGGTATTCTTTTGGTATTTCTTAAATTGGTCTAATGTACCTTATAATAAATTGTAATTTAACCTTATGTTTAATCCAATTTTAATTCTGGATATATTTTATTGTACTCGCATGCCTTTTATGTTGAAGTTGTATGCACCTGTTAAACTTTTGCACACGGTATATATTTATATGTATTATAAAGTTTTTGTTATTTATATTTTTATATATATAAATGCTGTTGGTGTATATTGAATAAATAAATATAAAACGCCGTCCTTCTGTCTGTTTGTTAGCTTATAACTTGGGTTCTACTGAACGCATATTGAAGCAGTTGTCTCTATAGTATAAGGTCATTTCCTCGGGAAGGTCAGCGTCGTGCGGATACCGTAGACTAATGTTATATGAAAATTAGGTCACGTTCCCAAATAACAACATATGTATTGGTTTAATCCTGTTTTATAGCGTCATAAAACTGGGTGGAGAGGGTGGTCGGCGTGTAGTGGGGTGCAAGGATGACGTCACATAGCAATACCCAGCCAACAATTGCGTTGCCAATACGCAGTTTTAACAGTACTAACGGCGCTTCTAAGGCTCCTAAATAAAGGAGTCTCTCGACGATCTCTCGTTTCTTTCATTCAGTCAATACCGGCGAATTTCTTCATGTCATCCGTCCACGTCGCGGATGTCTATGGGCCACAGTATCCACTTACCATCAGGTAGACTGTATGCTCGTCTGCCGCACTCGTCCATAAAAAAAATTACAACTGAGAAATGTTTGAGTATGATAGTTTGGACACGGACTGAGTTTTCCAATTCTCAAAAGTTATGTAAAGACACGCATCTGTCGCCACCTATCTATAACTAACATCCTGTGTCTCACCACTGCACGATAAAGGCTTCTCCCAAAGTCCGCCACCACACTCGGCCTTCGTCTCTTCTCATCCAGCTACTACCGGCAACTGTGTTTACTTGTCCACCTAGCCGGAGGACGTCCCACGCTACGCTTTCCGGTAAGCGGTATCCACGGTTTCGTTGGGATATATTAAGACTCAGTTTACTTTAGACATAGAGCTAAGGAAAAATCATTTATTTCTAAATTGCAATAAAAATAAACGAAGTAAGTTAAACTTCTTTTGTGTTATTTTTAGACTTAGATATACAGACTTAGTTAAATGATATATTCGTCAATGGACAATCGATGGCTGCATTCCGTATGGTAAGGTTCCTGTAATCCAAAAGGAATTTTATGAGATTCATCACTCAAAATTCATATTAACCTTAACCTAATTAAGGGAGCCGCCAATTAAGATATAATTACCCGGACAAATCATCAGGTTGACTTCAAACCTTGGACAATGTTCAACCATAGACTACAGGCATGTTGCTTAGAACAATTCATTTCCCAGCCTTGGTGCTGATAATGATGTGCTCACATGCTACGTTATTAACACAGCTGTCTAATTAGTTGCTGACACCAATGCGATGAGACACTGAATTATTGGGTGGACACTTTATCACACTCTTCTCTTTTCTTCCCTGAAACACAGCGTCTTCAGGCGGTTGGGTATTTGATAAAAGACCGAGTAACCGTCTGAATGTGATAGCCCAGGTTATTCAGCCTGGTATCACGATGGTCTACTGCCAGGCATTATTGTTATTACCTTAGCTTATTACTACACAGTAGTCATGTGTGCGCCATAATTATATGTCGTGTGCATGTCACTTATGGCCAGCAAATGACTAGTCATGTCCACTGCAATCACTTGGAATTGCTGTGTTAATGAGACATAGACTGCATTTGATTGACTGTTATTTTTCCGCCAATTTCTACTGTATGTGCCACCTTTACAAATTATTTTTAATTATTCTCTTTCTGTCCTGGTATTATGTCTGCTTCATGTATGGTCATCCCCAGACAGGTCAGGGGCTGGTCGTCCTTAAAAATTCTCAATCACCTCGACCCAATGGGATATTTTGTGTTCTACTGACCTTATCATCTACTTCTGAACTCCTCATCTATCTATCTTCTGCCCTATCCATATACTTAGGGATATCCGTTAGTCGTAGAAAAGAAAAAAATCATCATGGACTACTGTATAGGTACTAAAGATGTTGTCGTCAGCTAACTTCATCTAATAAAGTAGATATTTTGTACTAAAGTGCCCTGTGAACGGGTCGATTAGACTCCGAAGTTGTTGAAACGCATCGTCTGTCTGTCCAAAGCCTGCGTGTTCTACTAGACGGATCTCGATGCGGTTTCCACTATCGTGTAAACCATTTCTTCTCGAAGGTTTATATAAGACATAAGTGTATGTACTACACGAGCGCAAATTATTAATATATAAAATTAATATATTGATTTTTAAGCTATTTATTATAATAATAATAATATAGTACGAAATACAAAGTAAAATAGTAATTTTAATACTGTGAATTAATCGAGTTCGTAACCAAACACTATTTAAATCAGGTATGGGCAACCTTTGACATGTTGAGGGCCAAACTTTAGCGTGCAAATACGTTCGCGGGCCGCGTTTAAAAGTACTTAGTGCATTTTAAAGTAGTGATAATATTTTTTGCGATAGATATTAGACATGAAATAATACGACAATGTTATTATAGTACAATTTATTAAAATAACAAAATAAAATTTAAAAAAATAGTACATTATAATTAAATCGTTAAATTTGCAATTGTTACAATCTACGAAAGTTAAATACACCGAAATCAATGAGACACTTGAGCTTGAATTTGGGAAACTAATCCATCGATATTTGGATTAATTCCACTGATACAAAGACGTAAAGAATTTTCCAAATTATCGTCAGTCAGTCTTGTACGATGTGTTGATTTATTAACTTTCATCAATGAAAAGAACTGTTCGCATTTATAAGTACTGCCAAACGCACAAATCAATCTTCTTGCGAATTTTCTAAGCTGCGGAAAATTGTCTTTTTCTAGGTATTTTTTGTAGAAATCGCACAACTCTACGTCTTCAAATTTGGATTTTAGGAGTGAGTTTTCTTGAATCTCGATCAACTCCATTTGTAAGTGTATTGGAGCATTTTGTACATTATATTTTGTAGGAGTAGCAAATAAACTGAAACAGTCTTCCATGTTTTTGAAGTCGCTAAATCTGTTCGAAAATTGTTCCGACAGTAACTTGAGTTCTTCAGCATATTGAGCATAAGCAATATTTTCATACGCAGAGAGCGTGTTGAAATGGTAACTGTTACCAGACAGCATCTGTGACTCCCACAAGCGTAGTTTGATCTGAAACGCTTTCAAATGGCTGTACAAATCATTTACTAACTGTCCTTGTTTTTGAAGTTTCAAATTTAAATCATTCAAATAGCCTGTAAGATCGACCAGAAATGCTAAGTCACATATCCATTTTGGGTCACTTAATTCAGATAGTGGTTTATCTTTTATTTTCATAAAGTCTGCTATCTCATTTCTAAGCTCGTAAAACCGTTTCAACATTTTTCTTTTGCTCAGCCATCTGACTTCACAATAATATGTTACGTCGTTATATTCAGCTGATATTTCAACTGATCAAGCTGCCTTGAACTGACGATGGTTAAGCCCTCGGGATCGAATAAAGTTGATGGTTTTTACTACCACATTCATAACATTCTGGAGTCGAATGGACTTAGAACACAAGTTCTGTTGGTGGATAATGCAATGAAGGACTATCAAATCATCTTTTTGCACATTTAATTCTGTTGCTTTTTATTCAAAATTCCGATGAAACCTTTACGTAAGCCGACCATAGAAGGTGCACCATCAGTGCATACTCCAATTAATTTTGACCATGGCAAGCCAAAACTTGTGAATACCTTTTGAACTTCAATAAAAATATCCTCTCCTGTAGTGGTTCCTTTTAGCGGCTGTAAAGCAAGCAATTCCTCAGTAACAGTGAACTCCTTATCAACACCTCGAATAAATATAGCCAGTTGAGCTGTGTCAGACAAATCGGTGCTCTCGTCTAATGCTATGGAAAATGATTCAAAACCAGCCATACGGTCAGTCAATGTTATTTTTATATCATTAGCCATCATTTCTATACGTCGAACAACAGTTCGTCTTGACAAACTAATTTTTTCAAATTCATTTTTCTTTTCAGGACACAAAATACCGCAAACTTCTAACATACACTCCTTGATAAATTCTCCTTCGGCAAATGGTTTTAAAGCCTTTGCCAATTTTGAGCTAACTATAAAACTAGCTTTCACAACATTATCAAGTTGTGTTCTTTGTTTATGAAACATTTGTTGCTGTTTTTCCAAATTTGCGGTAAGCTTCTGGATTTTGTCTGTTCTTAATTGTCCTGTCAGTGAGTGCAGCGTAGCATGCTTAGTTGAGTAATGCCTCTTTATATTGAATTCTTTCATTACTGAAATGGATTCATTACACAGCAAACAAATAGGCTTACCATTGTGCAAGATAAAAAAGAATTCTTCAGTCCATTTTTCTTGAAACTGGCGACCCTCTGTATCTACTTTTCGTTTCTTTCCACCAGACATCATTTTTGTTTACTTTTCGTTCAATAAACTTAATAACAAACTATAGTTAGTAACCACTCAAGATGCACACAAAGTCACAAAGCAAGTTGACGGCTCGAGCAGTTCGCTAGGATATCGCTTGTCCAAGTTATCACCTCGGTAGCTCAAATAGAACTGAACTAACGTTCGGGCCATCCACCCGCTTATATAGGCAAAATGAAGGAATAATCTGGAATAAACTAGTTTAGAATAATTGAGAAGCAATAAATCTTTTGATGTGTCGCCCGTGAGGCGGCAAACCTCAAAGAATTTGATCGAGCAAGCCGAGTGGCGGCGATTATCAAAGAGTGAGGCGGCAAACATCAAAGGATTTGATGTTTGCCGCCTCACTGTCACTCCCATGAGTATAAGTACCTAATGTAATATTTTTTTAATTGGGTTTTTTCAAAATGTCTCGCGGGCCGGATCATATCTTACAGCGGGCCGGATCCGGCCCGCGGGCTGGTTGTTGCCCATATATGATTTAAATCATAGTAACGAATGTCACATCTATAAATAACCCCATCAACTACTGTTGTCCAGTGTAGAGTAGTTCTTATTAACGCGCTTACTCACGGTTTAATCTATACGCTGTCGGTAGAGTTGCCAAACGTCCCGCGAGAGCCGGGACGTCCCGTTTCTAGTACTCTATGAGGTGTCCAGCACACGGTGCGCGTGGGACATTAAATGTCCCGTTGTAAGAGATTTCAAGATTTGTATTTCAAAAATTAAGTATGTAGGTACCGTAACCTTTACATATAAATTTCAATAATTTTATTTATTTGCGGATACAAACGGATACAAAAGTTTAAATTAATATGTATACTAAAGGTGGGGCCTTATCTTAAATTAGCTTAGTTAAAATAATCTGGGAACTATTTACTATACAGTTATCAGCATATTTTATTCTGAGAATGAATAAATAGACTTAAAATGTATTGGAATTAAATGCGAGATTTTTTTTGAAAATGAATATTTTTTTTTTTTTTCATATGTTACAAATTAGTTAAGAGGAGACAATCCAAAAGCCGCTGGGCGTGCTCGACTGGCCACGTTACCCCTCTCTCACAGAAGACTACCTTGAAATGTACTACATTTCCCACTTTATCTTATTTCCCCAATGTACTTACGTGTTTCGGTAGTGAGTGAGATGTGCCAGAACCCATTCCCATCCTATCCTTCCCCATTTTCCCAACCCTTTCGCCAAATCCATTCCTATATCTCCAAAGGTAGGCAGCGCATCTCTAGGCGTGCCAACGTTTGTCATTTGTGGACTGATGTTGGCATGTATTGCGGATGTCTACGGGCGGCAGTATCCACTTACCATCAGGTGGACTGTATGCTCGTCTGCCGCCTTCGTACATTAAAAAAACTAAACTATCTGTAGAAATAACTCCTTGTTGCTGCAGAGTTCACAATCATCAGTTAAACCACCTTCGTATTAATTATGTTGATTGGAAGTCTCAGTTAACCTGTTAACTCTGACGTCCACCTGATAACCTTGTTAAAGGCGTCAACTAATGCCACCATATTACGCCCACGTGCTACAGTAATCATGTCAATTCCCATAAAGTGGTTGCGACCTCTCAAGAATTGCGCAATTCACGTTAAAAATCTAGACCTTTTTGGGCAATAGCTAGAATTGAACACAATAACACTTCCAACTGGACAAACTGGAGGACGTAATTCTTAACCCACCATCGTGGATAGGCCTGTATGTAAAATGTATGTAGGCCAAATCGGTTCAGTAGTTACGGAATTCGTAATTACGGAAATTTATGAAAGACATTTAAATATATATTATATATATATATACTAGCTGACCCGACAGACGTTGTCCTGTCCAAATTTCAATAATACAATAATTTCAATAAGTTCATACAAAAATCCCATAGAAAAAAGCACTTTCAGTGTTTCCCGAATTTTCCAATTTTCCGGGCAACTTTTTCAATTTTTCTTTCCATAAAAACCTTATTCGGACTATTACGAACATTTTAAAAAAAATTAGCCAAATCGGTCCAGCCGTTCTCAAGTGATGCGCTTACCAACGAACAGCATTTAATTTTTATTTATATGGATATATTCAACAGTACATACAAACATACAAACGAATTGTCGTAGCCGTGCCGAAACGCCGAGCAGAAATAAAAGGTAAATGAAGCCTTTAATTTTACGCATTTAGACACGAATTACAATGTAAAATGTGTACCTAACCCGAATGTTTAAAAAGAAATCTAGGTTTCATAAAGCTGTAAGTTGTAAAAACTTATAACCGTTTTTTCCTAAAACATACGGAAAATATCTTCCTTTCGATTGGCCCCTACCATTGATTGCACTGGATAATAAAGTTTCAAGTGAAGCTAAGTTAGTATGCTTACGAACCCCTACTAAGCTTTTGTTACACCATCACCAACGGAACAGCGTTAACTCCACTCCATAATATTTCTATAGCGAGGTCACTCCCGCAAAATTCAAAGTATTTGTTTGTTTAAACCGGCCTCGGATGAGCTCAGTCCAATTGGAACAGGCGGCAAGCTGGTTTAATTAGGAGACGGCTCAAGTAATTGTTGTTGCGTCACCATTGATTTAGCGAACTGTGCCGGTCAAGGAACGATAGAAGAAGTATAATTTATAGTTCATTGTCTTAAATTGCATGTTTTTTTTTTATATAGACAAGTGGGTGACGAGCAAGCGGTCCCACGTGATGGTAAGTGTTACCGCCGCCCATGGACACGTGCAACACCGGGAGGTGCGGGTCGCTGCCGACTTTGCAAAATCCTATTCACAGCTTTCTTGAAGAACCCCATATCGTAGCTTAAAGGAAAGAGCTCTTGAGGCAGTTCATTCCACAGGCTACGGGTTCGCGGTATAATATAATTTTTGGACCGAACAGTACGCGACGCCTCCGTGCCGAGGAAATGCAGATGGACTGCACTTCTGTGACGGGAGGTGCGATTGTAAAAACCCTAGGTGGAAATTATATTAAACAATTCTTCAGAGCATTCCCCATTGTACAGTCGATAGAACACACAGAGAGACGCAACGTCTCTCCGAATGCTGAGGGGTTCTAAACCGCCCGTGAGAGTGGGATCAAAATTGATAGCTAAAATACGAATCCTTTTCTACTTATCTATGTTTTTGATTACTTCTTTTGTGCATCCCTTATATATATTTTTTTAACTTTTCTGTATTTCTCTGAATTCATGCAAAAGCAATGATAGCTATAGTTTTGTGGATCAGTCCTATGACATTCTGTTTTTTCTTAGTTCTATCTATTTCTTTTCGATATGAATCTTTAATATTCCATTGCTTTCTTTTACTATAGAATAGATGGCAAACGAGCGAGCGGGCTACATGATGGTAAGTGGTCACCGCCACCCATGGAGACCTACAACACTGGGGAGCTTGCGAGCTGTCGACCTTGCAGAATCCTGTTCACAGCTCTTTTGAAGAACCCCATATCGTAGTGTAATGAAGAACCTCGGCTGGCAGTTCATTCCACAACTTTCGGGTTCGCGGTATAAAGTGTCTTTTTGACGGCACTGTACGCAGTGACTCTATGTCAACTCGATGTCGACTCTATGACTTGTGATTAGGTCTGTGATCAACACGCTCACCCAAAGCGAATTGGTCCATAATTCTCATACAAGATATTATAAGAAAAATTCCAATTCCTTACGAGTTTGAAC
The DNA here is from genome assembly GCA_943735995.1 of Sesia bembeciformis. Taxonomy (NCBI): domain Eukaryota; kingdom Metazoa; phylum Arthropoda; class Insecta; order Lepidoptera; family Sesiidae; genus Sesia; species Sesia bembeciformis. Next base: position 15,011,681 of record OX031042.1, on the reverse strand, counting down.
TCATTTGAAAAGATAATGCATAATTTGCAACGTGTTGTAGCCATTTAAAAGCTACATTGTATGTCATACAACTTACCATCGTCTAACTTCAATGCATTGGCAGCTCGCCTGGCGTCCGCCGTGGAGACATCGTGCTCAATGAAGTACTCCTCATAGCGGACTTCGAGAACATTGTCGTCAGTCAGACGCTCCGAGTCACTCGCGCGGGTGGCGTTTGTCCGACCGGTGCCAACAGCTTTAGGTGCCGCTGCATGACGGACCTGGTACGAAGGAATAAGTATGAAAATAGAAAAAAATAGCATTGGAGAGAAGTAGAATTTCCCACACATTTCTCTAAATGATATAGAGTTTAAAACTTTTATAGAGGGTTAAATAAAAAATATATGCTTCCTCTTATCATTGAACTGATATGATTAATGAATTGTCAGAATTAAAGCTGTGAATAGGATTCTGCAAGGTGCACACGCAAGCCCCCCGGTGTTGCAGGTGATCATGGGCGGTGACCACTTACCATCATGTGACCCGCCTGTTCGTCTGCCATCTATTCTATAAAAAAAAAGACTTTTAATACTACCACGTTTTTTTCGATGACTTTTTAAAATTCAGTATCTACTTCTTTTACAAAAACCACTCACTCTGACACTCACCGGTTTTCATAGACATAGGCATCAAATACCAGCGGTGCGATTAACAGCTATTTATGATTGGAATGGAGCCAGCTGTAAAGTGCTTGTACTTGTATCAGCCCATCAAATTCCACTGCAGGGCACAGGCCTCCCCCTAGTAAATCACTGGCGGGTTGCGGGCTGCAATCCACCACGTGGGCCCAGCGCGGATTGGTAGATCACATACCTACTCTAGATTTTCTTTAATTTCCGGAACATGCGGGTTTCCTCACGATGTTTTCCCTCACCGCCGAGATAGTGGGAATTAAAAAAAAGTAAAGTAGAATTTTTATTAATAATAATATATTTTATTTCATTTATTTAATAATTTATTGTACACACATAACATAAAATAAATAAAAGAAAAAGAAAAGATCATATTTTTTATAATTATATTTTTTCATTGGAGAAAATATCAATTTCAGAAAAAAGGCACAGAGCAAACGTTTTTATGTTAGTTTCAGTGTTAAGAGGGTGTATGTGGGTATTTTTTGATTAACCCTATGTTTCTAAGGTAAGAATGTGTTTACCAGCACTTCGGGCACCCTGAAGATGACGTCAGCGGCAGAGGTGTCGAGTATGGCGATGGCAAGCACGACGGTAGCGAGCCGCGACCGCAGCCCGCTTCGATGCCGCACCCGCACCATACCATCGCACGCACGCGCACCCACCGTTCACTGTACAAAATTATTTAAATTATTATTATGCCTAGTGGCATTAAGTCCGTTCTTTGGTTAAACAGAAGTACGAAGGGCGGTGCATCGTGCAATCAATAAGAAATAACTAGAAACAATACATATATATAATACAATACACATGTAATATATACGTACATCAAAACATAATATAGGTATATATTGAAAAAACATATACACTTATATACAAATATACCCTGAATACTATGATTATAAGTTTCTGAGTTCGAACATTCAGTTTCTATTTAATGATGAAGAAAAACATTGACAAGAAACGCCCCGTGTGCGGTAATTAAAAATACATAACAGTGGCCCTTTTTTTCGTCTACTGCCAAACACGGGTCTCCTCGTGCATGAGGGATGTATGACCTTAAAAGGTCGAGCTGGCCAAGCGGGTTGGCGAGTTCACTCTTTCAGGGGTAGTGTAGTTCCTCAGGGCTTGTGGTAGCCGCTTTGTTATTCCTTACGACACCCACGAGCAGAGATAGGGTGGTGCTATTCTAGAATTCACTACACGCCTAATAGAGATACACCTGAATCTTCACAACATATACTTTCAAATTCACAGATGCTATTAAAGTATCGTTTTATTGAGTAATGGTGTTATATATCGCCATTAAAATCTTTAAGCTTCTGCCAGCGTCCAATGGCACGGTTCCGCGAACTGCAGTACGATGCGCTTGTAGTGAGCTAATGCAGGAGTTTGTATGCTGAACACGAGCCCAGGGGTATTGTCGCACAGGTGTGCTACTACGAACTACGTACCGAGAAGTGGAAAGGTCATCCAATTTATACGTATAATAAAAACGAACCAAATCTGTACAATTAACATTTTTTGAACAAAAAAATACCCTGCAGTGTAAAATACGAATGATATAGAACCCAAAACAATTTTTTTTTTTTTTGTCTGTACGAATGCGCGCCATCTATAATTTGTAATAAAAATTATGTATTCTGAATATTATTTATATTCTAAAGAAACTCTCGTGACACGTATGCTCGAGAATTGAAAAAAAATCTGTTGTACTGAGCCCGCGTGGCTGATTATGGTTCAGGGTGCAGTGGTGATATACTTGGGTAGGCCCAGCAGAGGTTAATATTGAAGGTTTATATGTAGATTTCAACCTTAGGGAACCCGTTATAAGTCTAAAGGCCCCCGTAGTTTACTGACGGTTCGCACGGGCGCTACGGCTTTATATTTATAAGGTTGCAAACTGACTACAGAAATCAGTTTTAATAGAACAAAAAGTTACATTACTTTGTGGCGAGTACTTTGTCACGCCAAGTTGAGAAATCCGAATAAATTAAATCGTTTACATTTAAAAAGTAAAAGTACTCAGTCAGAAACAAGGTCAAAGGGCCGACGAAAGGATTCCCCATTTAAATTCAAGTGGCGTCGAATAGAGTTAGCCCTACAATCTTATTGGGTTAGCGGGGCCGAAGGAACAATGAAGTTGAAACGCCCGGCGAACGTGATGATTGACACGCTCTGAGTCTTATTGCTTAGAATTAATAATGAATCCATTTATTACCGCTAGAAGGCTCAAATGAGCCTAATGTTTCTATATCAGTTCTATATTTCTATATCAATCTTCAACTTGTTAGGGCAAATATTATGTTCCCTATGTAATTAATAAAATAATTACCGTATGGTGTCGGCCGGCTATAAAACAACACCACCCCATCTTATCCCGTGGGTGTCGTAAAAGGCGACTAAGGGCTAACAAAGCTGGCGCCACAAGCTCTGAAAACTACACTACCTATAAAAGAATAGACTTGCCAACCTACTTGGCCAGCGTGGCGTTTTGAAGCCCATACATCCCTCGTGTAAGTCATGGAGACAATGTGTATGAGACCAGCCCCAATTAAAGGGTTGGAACTTTTAAATAAATGTCTTCATTATGACAACAGGCTTAGACATATATTAGACAGGCTTAGATTTATGTTAGACATATATAATTTTGCATTATTGGCTAGCTATGTATTTGCCACTTTTTGTAACACACATTGCAAATAATTGAATTGAACTGAATTAGTGAATCAAACCTTCAATCGCGACTCAATGTAGTGACTAGGAAAGCAAGCGAACCGGAAAAAGTTGCAAGAAACTGTCCTCGCGATGAAAAAACTTGACCTTGAGGAAATCATGACCAAGTAAACGTTGCAGTTCTGCAGAAATAACACTCGCATTAGATTAGATTGAATAATGCATTGCAAAGAATTCTAGTTTGTGATTGCAGCGGAATATCGTACTATCTATCTTTACATATGCAGACTGCATTTAAAGATTTATCCCTGAAAACTGAAACTATTATCTTTATAGGCATAATTGATAGTTAATTGACATGAAAAGTTACGTACTTTTTGTAATTTTTTTTTGGGTTTTGTATTTGGCAAATAGAAATGAAATATTTAACAAGAATAAAAAAAAAATGGTTTTGGATTTTTTTTGCAAAACAACTTAAAATTATTATACCGATTAACTTAAAACCATGAACGGAAATCACGATTTCAGGCACAGATATGTGACTTCCTTATATATATTTTTTATAGAAATATTGCGGCAGACTGTTGGAAATGAGTATTTTTTAAATCCCTCTCATAAGACTGGTGATGTGCACATTACTGTTGTTGTGTCGCATCACTAGGCTACACGTTATTCATTTATTATTTTTTCACTGATCGTCGTTTGTTCCTTTACTACGAGAAACATGTTCTTCTTGTAATAAATATATTTCATAAGTAGTCTTCTTGGTTTATATTAAATAAACTGTGAATCCCTACGCTAGCTGTGCTAATTATCAATAACCAACACAGACGAGCACATAATCCATCCAGCAGTAAGTGGATACTGTTGCTATACATGCCAACATCAATTCAGAATGACAGACGTTGGCACACCCCCGAATGCGCTGCCTACCTTTAAAGATTTACGAACGTATTTGGAGAAAGGGTTGGGAAAATGGACAGTGTACAAAATACAAAAATGCTCAATGGCTCTGTAATCAATTGTTGCAAATCGTCAAAAGTGACGAGATGTTTCGTTTCATCGGTGAGTGGTTTCCATCACTAAAATTTACTCACTAAAGTGACTCGTTCGATTCTCATATAATTTCACGAACTTGCGTCAGCGTTGAGTCCACGGACGATACGTTAGAGAGAAACCGGTGAAAATATGAAAGATCGTTTTGTGTAAATCCCTAAGTGTGAACTAATAGTGTACATTCCTACTTAATATCAAAGTGAGTTGCAAAACAGTATAGAATAGGTAAGTATTTTTATATTCCCACATAAGCTATGTGCGATAAGCGATGCGGGGAAGTAGAGTATCCACTTCCCCTCATCGCATTTCAATTTTATTGCGCATAATTTTTATGCGAACGCGATTTACGAGAGTGTTAAGTGTGTAGACGAAGTGCTGTGTATTTAGATAATGCATTCCCAAGGACTAATCTATAAACAAACACATATAGGCTGGTAATAAATCAATCGAAGGGGTTTTTTGAAGAGTAAAATGAAATATCTCACAAGGTGATTCATGTTTGTGTATCAAACAACTAACGAGAAAAATGCTAACAAAACTACTATATTATACACTAGCGACCCGTCCTCGCTTCGCTTCGGTTTATAAGTTTTTTTTTCAATTTCTTTTTTTTTAAATTTCAAAATAAAATATAGCCTATATTAGACACGGATAATGTAGCTTCCTATTTGTGAAAGATTTTTTGAAATCGGTTCAGTAGTTCCAGAGATTACCCCCAACATACCTACAAACACACAATTTTACATGTGTTGAATATTTTTGTATTGGCGCGCAGTTTAAACTTAAATATGCCGCCCCGCAAAATATTTCATTAAAATTCGAAAATTACAAACACAGAATTCCTATATCCCTAATTTCATATCGAGTATAGATTATATGAACATTTTTGACTTGGTATTTTTGATAGGGTTGCTAGGAAAGAGAGTCGAATTTTTGCGCCCCCTGGGTTCTGGGGCCCTGGCAGTCGCCCCTGCCCCCTAGCTACGACGCTGTATTTACTCATATGTATATGTAACATCGGTGTACGTACTGCATCGGGTACTACTTGCTGTATGTACATATTTATTTTAAAATAGCTTCTACCTTCGGCTTCGCTCGCGTGGACTAAGGCGCCGACGTGATCGATTTCACGCATGAAAATCCATCCAGTAGTTTTTGAGTAATTATATTAAACATTTTTTTTATTTTCTTCTACTCAACTTCCTTCTCATATGAAGATGATACATATACCAGTTTTCCTTCTGAATACTTAGCCTATACATTAGTGAAACCCCAATCAAAATCCGTTCAATAGTTTCTACGTGATGCTCAAACAAACAAACAGACAAACATACAGACAACAATTATAAAAAACTGCTTAGATTAGTAAAATTAGTAGCAACAAATAGTTAATTATTAATAAATAATCAAATTAATAATAATAATATTGTCCATTTCAAATAAAATATGTATTTAATATAAAATATTAAAATGTAATAATTTGAAAATAAATAAGATCAGGATTTTTTTATAGAAAATATAGGCGGCAGACGAGCATACAGTCCACCTGATGGTAAGTGGGTACTGTCGTCCAAATACATACATACATGTCAACATCAGTCCAGAATGACAAACGTTGGCACGCCCATGCGCTGCCTACCTTTGTAGATTAAGGAATGGGTTGGGAAATTGAGGAGGAATAGGATGGGATGGGAATGGGCTCCGGCATATCTCACTCACCAAAGAAAAACGTACGTACATTGGGCAAATACGATAAGATAGGAAATGCAGTACATTTCAGGGTAGTCTTCTGTGAGAGAGGGGTAACGTGGCTAGTAGAGTGCGCCCAACAGATGTGGGAATGCAGCATACACTCTCCCCATAACAAACACAGGACTCCCCTATATGACAGGACTCACTGTATTTCAATGTAACTTCATTGTTTGGAAATAAATACTGAACCGTAAACCGGAAATTATCAAAGTTATCTTCTATTGTACTGGACCGCTGCGGTTCATTCAAACGCTCATATATGCATGTAGAACGACTTATCGGCTGTCCGACTGTCTGTTACTTTGCAACTCGACACTGCAGCTCTTCCGTTTGTCCTATAGTGCAACTTGCATTAGTACACCTCTATTTCGCTGCACACAATCGGCTTCAATGTTAGCGGTACATATGTAGATTACACCTATTCAAATACTACCTAGTTTTAAGTTCCTGTCTTTTTTATGGATAGTTCGGTAAATAAGATTTGTCTGTGAGCTCCCTTTGCGTGCCGCCGTTTTGATTTGTCAATCCAATTTTTCTTTAAATTATCAGTTAAGAATGATCAGTACTTCTTTTGAAGTAGCAAGTCCTAAATCTTCTTTTAAAATACGTGAAATGGTTCTGGGTGTTATATGCATCTCTCTGAATAAAATCTTTTGCTTCCGGACGGGATTTCTCCGGATCCACTCCTTCACAGATTTAATCGTCTGCTTAGTACGTATAGTGCGTAAACGACCAGACCTTTTTCTGTCACAAACAGAGGACGTTTCAGTGCACCTACCAATAGCCCGGTACACAAACATTCGGCTAATACCATGAAAATTGCATTTGGCTCCAAGCCTACATTGTGTGATGCAATTACAGCAATACGGTTTTCGTTATCACCCCACTCCATTTTAATATTTAATAATGATTGGTACCACAATGAGAAAAAAACATTTATTTTCACGTGAGAACGACAGATTCCAAATTTAAATGTAATTTATTTATTTTTCTTCATTGTAACGGTATTAACGGCCAGACTTGAGAATAACCGTATCTGCTAAATTGAAGTATAGTTTGTCGCCAGGAAGCATACTATATTATAATAACTGTAACTAATATATTTTGTGCATTGATTGCTGAGAGTCTCATCAGTATATTTGTCGGGAAGACCCTCAACAATCTACAGCCTATCCGGCCTATTAAATATTTGTTTTAATACATTTTTTATGACATTGCATAGCTTCGTACGTGTCTCAATGGGTTCACTTTCACGAACCTATTGAGACACGTACGTACATTAGGTGATTAAAGTGGGAAACGCCGTACATATGCAGTCTTCTGTGAGTGACGGGGTAACGTTAAGTGCTCCCAGAAACTGTGGGATTACAGCGTGCACCAACACTCTCCTTAAATCGTCCTTAACCTTACAGGGTAGATATTAAGAGCCTTTTCACTTACACGACGTTAAATATCAAAGACGATTCATACTACATTACCCTCGATGTTGTGTATTCATTATAGGCACTTGTCCGTTACACACCCGCCTACCGGTGAATAGATTACGCATTCCGATGCATACACAATTAGTGCATTAGACATTGCACCGGCTTTGTATGGTAATCAAAGGCGGTTTTCTCCGATGAGACAGCGGACTTTCTTGAATGTAAAATTTTTTAAAATTTTTATTTATAAGCAATGTGGCAGACGAGCACATGGCCCACCTGGTGATAAGTGGATATTGTCGTCCATAGATATCCCCGATACATGCCAACATCAGTCCAGAATGACAAACGGTGGCACGCCCCCGGATGCGCTGCCTATCTTTTGAGATGTAGGCATTGATTTGGAGAAACGGTTCGGAAAATGGGGAGGGATAGGAGGGGATGGGAATGGGCTCTTGCATATCTTACTCACTACCGAACCACATACGTACATTGGGGGAATAGGATATAGGGGGAAATGCAGTACTTTTCGAGTCTTCTGTGAGAGAGGGGTAACGTGGCCAGCGTCTAGTAGCGGATGGATTGCAGCGTGCACCCTAGGCATTTATTAACGCTATAGAATTGTAAAGAAATTTAAATAGATCAATGGCAGTATCAGTCGGAGGGAGATTTATATTAATCTTTGGAGAGTCACTAGTGGGTCTTTGGAGTCTTCGGGGATCCACTGATGGGTCAGGTCGGTGGGTCGTCAAAGACGAAGCGAAGATTCCGTACGTTTTAGAAAAAAAAGAGTTTATTCAAAATATGTAGTAGCTTTACGAGCCCTATCCAACGATATATAAAAGGGCATGTGACTTAACTGGCATACATGCAGCCATTTGAAAAAAATTGGATTTTGCAGCCGTCAACCAAACCTAAATAAATCGATAGAAGATATCAAAAGAAACAAAAGATGTCCTTAGATAAAAATCTATAACGTCTGAACTAAAATAATCAAAGTATTTTTGATTATCTCAGATCATCAAACTAAATCAAATCAAATCAAAATCAAAGCGAGTTATAGAAGTTATAACTTTGAATCTCTAGTGGCTAAGTTATAAATTTGACCTTGATAACTCAGTTCCGAGACATTTTAGATTTTGCCTAAGAACAGTTTTTGTCTGTTTTGACGTCTTCTATCGACTAGCTAAGGTTTGGTTGGCGGCCGCCAATAATCGCAAAATCGAGAATTTTAAAATGGCAGAAAGTAGGTATGCCAGGCTCCATACAAAAATGTCCCAATCCCTTTGCTTGTATGAACGTAGATTTTTTTGGGATATATTTGGGATTTTACTGAACCGATTTAACTAACGTATTCTCCTGCCAAATTTAATTTCAATCTGTTAAGAAATGCACCCTGGAGTCTAAATAAACTCAAAACTGATTAATGTTTTGGACTTGGCTGGTGACCTTTAGTCGAGATGTAGTGATTTTTTTCTGAAATCCGAAAGTCGTGGCACGTGTCATCGTTATTTTTCTATTTTGGTTTTAATTTGTTTAACGGTATCACAAAATATTATTCATTACAACTTAACGTTTTTTAGGAAAGCCAGTTTTAGTAGCGTCCCTCGACTTTTTTTATGTGCAATCCCGAAAAACTGTTTTTCAAAATTAGTAATGGTAACTACGTAATCGAATGGCTAACATACTTAATCTAAACATATAGTGCACTTAAAATATTCTTGGGTCAACCAAGGTGTGTAATACACATAAATCCGTGCGCGTTATCGCTGGGTAAACTTTGAAGTTTACTCGCGACAGTGATGGGCGCCACCCTAGTTGATAAGTACGTGCACACACAGTTAAAGGTGTTGAGTATGACTCATGATGTGACGAAAGCTTGAAAGCTGGCGATAACGTTACAAACACTTTGAGTCAAGCGTAAAATAAAAATAATATCTCAGTATTTGATAACATACATTGATACGGAATCAGTTTGTTAAGAAGGGAGGATGGCCAGAAGCGGATTTTAAAAATAGGTATTTTTACAATTTGTTGGTGTCTCGGCAGCGAGCGATGCAAGTTCTTTGTGAGAAAAGGACAGTTGCACTTCGAGCTGATAATACCGAGGTGAAAATTCGAGAAAATTAAGGTTTCACATTACTCTGTTTCCTCTTATAAAAACGGAACGATTTTATTTCTTTTTTGCACTAAAGAATAGTTCTTCTGTCGGTACGTTTTGCTGTTTTAAAAAATAATTGCTAAATTTTCACACTGGGTTACTTTTGGCTCACGTTTAAATGGGGCATTTTTTTGAGATTTTGGAGGGTCCTAGCTCCTATAACTAATAAAAAAAAAATCAAAAGGTAGGGCCATGGTAGATATCTGTAACATATTAAAAAACAATTATTGCCTTATTGCCAGAAACATGGAGAAAACAGGGGAATACGGTTGTTTGGCCAAGACGCTGCTGTTGTCACGCTGTGTCTTGATGAGTTTACGGGTATATTTATTTAGTCACTCTTTTTTGTAAATTATTAGGTCAGGCGGACTTAATACTTTAAAGCATTGTCTATCAGTCAACCTTTGGGTTGTGCAGGACTTGAAGTGGTAGGGGAGTGAATAAATGTAACAAAAGAAAATAGAAAAAAGAATTGGTGCAAGTAAATATTAAAATATATCTATATCAATTTAGATATCTGTTGTCATTCAGATAGGTCACTGTCATGACACCTGCTGTTATTTTTACAACTACTGGACTGATTTTGACAAAAGAATACCCTATAACCTTTCGAGATAAACACACTACACAAACTGTGAAAGTCGATTGTCCTTGGTACGTATAAGATTGACATATTATTTAATAATAACACCACACAATGAACCACTCTACAAATCCCTATGTCGTGAACTCAAAGATATATAAACCACTCAGACTTGAACAAACGTTTGGCTTTAAACAAGTAAGTGTTCGACCGGGAATTTTTAGAAAAACGAAGAAGTACCCAAATAGGGTGCACAAATTCTCAGGGCAAATAGAGGCACTATCAGCTGGGTTAAACGATTGTCTGATTATTTTGAGTAGCGTGAAACTCCGCACGTGCAGGTGGACTGATGACTTCAGGAAAGTGGCAGATAGTGACTGGATGAGAATAGCAGAAGTCCGTTTTTGGTAATAGTCCTTGGGAGAGGCATATATCCGGCAGTGTAGCGACACACGCTGATGTATGGTATGGTACTTTAATATCTATGTAGGTACTTATGTCTTAACCGCGCAAGTATTTTGACATTGTTAATAATCGGATAAGAGAATGAATATAAGAGAGAAAGTATGCACTAGTGCAGTTTTTATAGCGATAGTGTTTGAAACTTGAATAAAAAGTGGTTCCAATGTGGGGCAATGCTCTTTGCTTTATCACATGAGAGACGAGTAATGAAAAATAACTTGTTTGTATTAAAGGAGTCGAAATATTATGTTTTAATATTAGATAGATACAGTTTATTGTACAACAAAAGTATATTATAGAGAATTACAAAGTACATGCAAGTAGAAGTAAAACCGGTGGCCTTGTAACTAAAACGATTTCTTCCAGGCAACCTTTGGGTGGTAAGAAGTCTGTACTCGAAATAGAGGTAGATGGTGCAATAAAGTAATAATGTCTTTATACACATACATAGTTAAAAACAGACATATATATATTCATATACATCATAACATAAGATAAATCTATACTAATATAATAAAGAGGTAAAATTGTGGGTGTTGTATGTTGGAGGTAATCTCTGGAACTACTGACCCGATTTCAAAAATTATTTCACAAATGGGAAGCTACATTATCCGTGTCTAATAAAGGCTATATTTTATTTTGATATTTTATTTTTATTTGAACTAAACCGAAGCGAAGCAAGGGCGTCGTTAGTAAAAAATAAGAGAAAAGAATTTGGCCGTAAAAGAATTCTTAACTGCGAGGTGGTGCGAGTCTTTTAAAACTTACCAGACATTGAGCGCGTTTTATAGTTAAAGGTAATGGCATTCTATAAGCTAACCGCTTTGACAGTAAATGAACGTGAATGGAAAATAGAATTATATTCTAACAATTGATGACAGGCGCTAGTCGAAAAGATAGATTGCGATATATTCGGAAATGAAAATATATATTTAGAGAAAAGTTGTAGAGTTTCGTGGGTTCTGTCACAACATACAGACGCTTACAACATGAAGTATGTAATAGTTATGAATTTTGTTTTGGGATTCTTTGAAAGGTTAACAACGTGATTTTGGAATTATTGTACTGATTAGACCCATCTACGTCAAATACACCACAATACAATACATCTATGTATTTCGTCTATAGACTTCACCTTACCACCCAAGGTTGCCTGGAAAATATCGCTCTAGCGATAAGGTCACCGGTTGCACTTCAAATTATGTATTTCTTTGGTGTACGATAAAACAAATCTATCTATCAATGGACGAATATACTTGTAACACGTAAACGTTAAAAGTATACACTTTTATATACTGCGCGTATAAAAGTGTTTCGTAAAGTTATAATAACCAAAGTTTAAAATTATTTTGGTGACAGCAAAAAGCTCGTTGTCAAAAATATTTGGTGACAAGATTGGTCTCGGACCGATTTTTTTTCATAGTACCAACCTCGGTATCGTAACGGTATTGACACAATAAGAAGTAATGCGCTATGTGATGCGGGCGACTTCAGAACTTTTTTCTTCTTTTCTTGTAGATGCCGGAATCAGTCCGCCAATTACGTTACGCAGTACAGCGTTGTTATCGATGTGAAAGTAGCTTTCAATTTTTTTTTTAAATTCCTAACCATCCTCACATATCGTCCTAAGTTTGACAACTGGAACGAGTTTAATTTATTCAATTTTTTTATTTACACTACCACCAATCAGTTTGATTAGAAAATTTAATTTTTATTCCGTGCTAAAGATTCAAGAAAAAATTCAGAATCAAGGGGGAAGAAATAATTGAATATAATAATATTTAATCGATTTTATTGTTTCAATGTCCCTGAAACGCTTCACAGTAGCAGAAAACAGATTATACATGTAGAATAGCTCAAAAAGCCTAATAATATACGTATGAGGGGGAGAGTGCATGCTGCAATCCAACAGCCACTGGGCGCACTCGACTGGCCACGTTACCCCTCTCTCACAGAAGACCACTTTGAAATGTACTGCATTTCCCACTTTATCTTATTACCCGAATGTACGTACGAGTGTCGGTAGGGAGTGAGATGTGCCAGAGCCCATTCCCATCATATCCCTCCCCATTTTCCCAACCCTTTCTCCAAATCTATTCCTATATCTCCAAAGGTAAGCAGCGCATCCGGGAGCGTGCCAATGTTTGTCATTTTGGACTAATGTTGGCATGTATCACGGATGTCTATGAGCTACAGTATCCACTTACCACCAGGTGCCGCCTTCGTCGATAACAAAAAAAAAATTGGGAAAAAGTGCCGCGATAATCGGTATTGCCTCTAAGGGGGCGACATACTGGTATCTTTGTTGTGTATTATTGACTTCACAACAAAGAACACAACACATTATAACAACAGTGTTGTGTTGTGTTGAACAATGCATATCCACGCATTAGTGATTCCACCGAAAGGTGTGTCCAGGAGTCAGGCCAGCGGCACTTCGACAAGAACTATTGGACCGTAACTATGAGGTAATTTACAACACTATGCAAAGGTTCACTCGTCACGTGACGTTATCTGAGCTAAGGGGCCTTATTGTCGGTAATAAGTCGGTATGTACTTATTGAATTTGATGACTGATTAAGTTTTTCCAACTTATTTTTTATTTATTTACTCTTTTTACACTATTCTGTACAGAGGCGGACTTAACGCCTTAAGGCTTATAGCATTATTTACCAGTCGATAGTTGGTTAAAAAGAGATAAATTAGCTATGAGTGTCCGATTGTGTACCAACTAACCAAAATTTTAAATTCAAATTTAAAAATACTAAATTTTAAATACAAATGGTAATGTTCAATGGTACTACGCTGTAATAGGTGTGTATGTATTGTTCCCGACGAAATCAATGGCACATCTTGAATTAAAATTATATTTATTTGCACTAAGCAGGCACGATATTAGATGTTCTTTCACATTATAAAGTAAGAAAAACACATACCTACATTGATTGATTTCACATTTACGATGTGACACACATATCGCGTGGTACTGTACCTACTTTTAAGTTGATATTATTATTTTTAAATACATGTTACCTACTATTAACGTTGACCGATTACGAAGTTATCAAGTTGAATTAGGCAAATCTTTACTTTTCTACAAGGTTCCAAGTCGTACAATCGATCGTTGACCTTCAGTAGCGGGTTCGTTGACCTCGAAACACCCCTGTCTAAAGTGGGGTCTGACTAGACGCAGGTACGGACTCCCCTTTTAAAGTTGCACACAAAATTAGGTCAGTATTGTTATTTAACTTAGGGGACGAAAATAGGTTGGAACTTATTTTGGAATTACATATAAATCTCATCTATTAAATAAATACACGTAAGTATAAGTAAATCTTAAATAATCTGTTTATTAATCTCTTACATGAGTAGGCTTTACAGTGTTCTCAGAACCCCTAATTTTTTTTCAGTTATACTAACCAGTAACAATAAAATTTATTTACTGATTGTAATGGAGGTATAGAGAGAGCTATGCTCGGAGTTTCTCTGCGGGATAAGATCCGAAACGAAGAGATTCGCCAAAGAACTAAAGTCACAGACAGAATTCACAGAATCAGAATGCTTAAGTGGCAATGGGCAGATCATATTTACCGCAGGACCGATAAGCGATGGGGTAGACGAGTCCTCGAGTGGAGACCACGTACCGGGAAATGCATTGCGAGACGCCCTCCGGCCAGGTGGACTTGAGGAGGTTCACCGGTGGTGTTGGATGAGAGAGCTGAGGTTCGTGTAGTTGGTGAGCTTTGGGCGAGCAGTGGAGAGACGGGCTGATGATATGGAAATTGTAAGCGTAATAAGCACTGAGTAAAACTATGTCTGTGATTCCCGTTTTTGACGATAAAGTTACGGTTTTAAAATAGGGTCCAATCACTGAATTACGATAACTAAGATCGCAATTGGTTAACCATTTATTCCATTTAGCAGCTTATATTAGAGGTTTTATTCTGGTAATCGGTTAAATACAAGGCTTTTCCAGTTGGCGCTCCCTTCCACATCACGTCCGGCCAGCTGCCTCCTCAATACACACGTGAATAATGGCTAATTCATGGCTTATTCACTCCTATCTACAACGGACATAAATATGTTAGGTTGGGTAGGCAAATAGTGACTATAAATGTGCTAGCAAAGGTGTGTATTTGCAAATAAGCTTGGCCATATTTGGAAAAACATTGTCATACAAATATGAAAATTATTGCTAATTTAATAAAAGAAAACATAAGTTGATGGATAGATAGCTAGAAGAATCATTTACAAGACACTACAGTTACCAATGAAAATATAAACTCACATATTTAAGCACATAACAACAGAGAATTTTTCGGAAAATGAAAAGAAATATCGTAGTCTGGTGTCCACGTGTCCTGTGACTGCACTGACGGCGTCCAGTTCAGCTTTACCTTTGCGTCCGTTGATGACACACAGCGCTGTATATCAGCTGGACTACGTGGTGAAATCGGGACACAATCGTGGTGGTGAATCGGGGAGTTGGTTTGTTTGTTTTTCCGAAATCGACTATTACCACCATCCAATATGGAAGCCTAGTACCTAGTGCGTGAGCTACATTGGCTGGTCGTGTGCTATAAATAAGTTTGTGTATTTGTGACAGTAATCTACTTTGTGTTAATTCGTATTCAATGCAAAAATTATTTTGAGTTTTGGGAAATGCAAACGAAGTGCACTACGGTTACAATTTCTACTATAAAAAATGCAACTATTATTCTATTGAGAGCGGTGATAGCCTAGAGATACCTACATTCTCGACTCTCATTGCACTAACTGAGCATTTATTTCCGTACGTATGTTTAAAACTATAATTATTTATCACTAGTTCATCGAAGGAAAATTTTAAAAAATCTGGGGTGTGGAGGATAACAGCCCGATAACCCGAGGCCTGTACCCCTGCAGTGGGACGTTATAAGCCGATCACAATGGCAGACATCCTGTTAACTTGCTACCCAACCTCCGTAGACTCATACATACCAGGTATTAAAAGTTATAGTCCTTCAATGAATGGATCGCACATTTTTATTAACCATGCATGCGGAAACGGCCGCGGCTAACAAAGGGAATGAATTATGCAGCACGATGCGCATGCGGGCGATGCGCGAAAGTCTGTGCGGCGATAGTGCGGAAATGCAATGCTTGCTAGATTACAAGTATTACCACATAGCACGGGCGTAGCTCATAGCACGGAAAAGTGCATGAAATGACATTAATATTCCGGTGTCAGTGTCATCGGATAATCGGCGGCAGGTCGCAGCGCGGCAAATTCAAAATATTAATGTAATAATTTATACTACTCGCTTCTCCTTATTTCAATATAATATTAATGTAATATTTTGAACATTGGGGGGGGGGGGGGGTTCAACCCTCCCCCCCTCTTGCTACGCCCGTGCCACATAGTGTGGTATAGTGTACATAGTGCCGTGTGGTGTCGGCCGACTCCAGAATAGTACCATCCCATCTCTTCCCATGAGTGTCATAAGAGGCGACTAAAGGACAACTAGCTTACAAGCCTAGAGGAACTACACTACCTCTAAAAGAGCAAGACTCGCCAGGTTGACCAGCATGGCGTTTTAAGCTCATACATCCCTCATGCATAACACAATGTGAATATAAGTGCACGTCCAGCAGTGGCTACTGCAAGGGCTGGTTGCGTTGCATTTGTACCTACAGAGGAGTATTGGGAGGTTTATAGAGTCCATGATCGGCCTCGGATAATTGAGACCTAGCTATTTGAATGATTATTCCCTATACCAGTGGCCTGCAACCTTTTTCACTTGCGGCACACACTTATATTCATTACAAAATTTGGCGGCACACCTGAACTAAAAATAAAATGTAGAGATTAAAAAATGACATGCATTTTACTAATTAAAAAGTGAATAACTGTGTAAAACCGCTGGTAATTTGTCACGCTTGTGCCCTTAGTACTCGTGTTATCTGGCTGCAGATACTTACTCGTACCACGTCCGGGGAATGTCTGGGGGAAGTTTTCGGTAGCTTCCTGGTTATATTACGAGGCCTAATTAAGTAAAAAATTTAATCTCTATCAAAATTATATGAGCATTGATAGACTCGCAAATTCTGCTTACTTTTACGCACTTAGGATGTGTTGGTTATGATTACGTATAGTAAATTACCTGGTCACGTCGAAATGAGTAAATTGTCGAAAATGGTCACGCAAGGAAATCCTTTTTAAGCGGATTACCCACCAGAAAAAGCCAGTGATAACCGTAAACATTATGTGGGTTGGTAACGTTGATGTGCAGGATATGTTGTTTCCAACAAAATGACGTTGAAATTTCGCGAAGGACTGTTGACCGCAGCAGTTTCCGTCACGTACGACAACGGTGGTAGGTTGTATTAAAACTATTGTCGATTGTCAACAACACTGCTGACTGGTTAAGGTTTATATTTCAACCCTTTCAAAGATAACTAGCTTTTTAACCGTCGGGGGTTTTAACAATACTTTTAATTTTGTCTTCATTGAAAAAAGGTGGCTGACGAGCAGACACTTCACCTGGTGGTAAGTGGACACTGTTGGCACGCATCCTGACTATGCTGTCTGCGGCGCTACCTACCATCGGAGGTTTAGGAATGGATTTGGAAAGAGGGTTGGGATAACTCGATGTACATCGATTGACTTCTGATTTTCTCTTCACACTTAGGTATATCTCTTGGTTCCATGCCTAATCGAGTTAGAGGCCGATCTCTACTAGAAGCTCACTCGTAGCACATGTCTTACTTTCAGTGTTTACCACACACAAGATTATTACAGAAACTGAGAACGGTATTCATTTGCAAACAATACGCAGATAAAAAACCGCTTCCCATTGATACAATGCGCCAGTTCGCGACTGGGGCACAAAATTAAGTGCATACATTAAGCAATTTTGCAGTGCGATTGACTACGAAGCTAGTATTAAAAATCAGAAATATTTAGCTTCGAAGTCATATGCCGTTTGATGTCGGCCAGCTATAGAATAGCACCACCTCTAAAAGAGTGGACTCGCCTTGGCCAGCGTGGCGTTTAAGGCCATTCATCCTTCGTGCACAAGGAGGCCCGTGTCCTGCAGTGGAGGGCTGGTTGCATTGAAGTAGTAAGTTAGTAATATGTACTGCAGAACGACGTCACTCTTCAGTGCAATTACAATCATGCATAAGCGACTGAAATAGTTTTCCACGTTTTTCTTAAAATATTTTTCTATGTCAATCACTAAGTAGTTAGGTACACCAAAATTATATCTAGCTAAAATCTAGAACATTGACAATAATAATAATAATACCACACTCAATGGCCCACACTAGGCTTCCCTGTGTCGTCGCCACATACAAAGACGAACACAACACGTGCAACACCCAGACCTGAACAAACACCTGTCCTTAAACCAATGATTGTCTGACCGAGAATCGAAACCGGGACCTATTGTACAGCAGGCAGGATACCTGGTCTAATTGGTCGTCACCAATAAATAATTGGTGATTAATTTACTCGTATGTACCGATGAGTATAGTTTGACGTGTTGCTGTAGAAATAAGAGTACATCACGTATTATCTTATCACGTCTTTTTTTTCTTTTTTGGAATGGCTAAATTCTTGTGGCCTTAATGGCCTTTCAAGAGTCACCATACATGTAGAAGACGCCCATCCAGGAGCAAAGAGTGTGTGCAGCAATGTGCCTAAGGACTACCCCGCCGATAGACCGGTGGAAGGAACGGGCCTCGGCTTAGAGCGTTGCTTTGGGAGAGTACCGGGGGATCGCGAGTCGGTGAGAAGAGCCCAGGCACGTGCCGATACCTGGTAAAAGTGTTGGCTGAGGGCCGGATCTTATCACGTACTATTGTAGAGAAAGTATCATAATCAATTTCTCGCTTATACCCTGCATATAAAATACGTAATTAGGTACAATAACCAGCAGTCAATAAAAGGAGCTACTTAAGTAGGTGGCTAGCGAGAAGTTAGCGTGTTGGATTGTTAGGCTATTGCGTGTGAAGGAATGAGTTAATATTTATTTTTTACCCTTTTTGTGTTTAGATTGTCACGTTTTTACATTAGTTAACGTTTAATAAATCGGATATATAACCTTTTGACCTTTAACTTTTCTCTTTAGTATCAGTATTACTCAATAAGTTTGGATACCTTATGAAAAAGATTTATCCCTCCAAATTGCTATTATATGTGGTATTGTTGAAGATGGTCAACACTTGTTGGTGGAGTGTATCCGGAATCAACAGGAACATCAACAGCCTTAGTGAGGGCTCTCGATCAGAACAGGAGTGATGTCTGTATGTTCCATGTATGTTCAGTGCTATAACTAGCCTTTTATGCGCCCGGTGCGAGCTTCTATAACTGCGCCCTTGAAAAATGCTACAACTACCATGCATGGCCCAAAACTTGGTCCTGGTCTGGTCATTTCTGTGCTTCTCCAGGGTCTGCGCCTTGTGCCTGGGCACCGCTGACACCGCCCTAGTTACGGCACTGCTTATGATACTAGGAGAACCTAAATCACGAGCAGCATTTAGTTTGTACAGATTCGTGAGCCCTCACCAGGGCTGATATATTGGTACCTACATTGATGTTGTAGAATGTAAGCTTAGGGGTGCCGTACCCATGGGCCTAGTTGTGTTATCGGTACATACTACTGAACAGTTGTCCCCATGACACTTACCATCACGTGGGACCGCTTGCTCGTCCGACCGCTTGTCTATAAAAAAATAAGACAGATAACAACTTAATTGCATACCAAAACAAAACAGGTCAGTAACAGACAATATAACACATGAAATGCACAAAAGGCGATCTTATAGCTAATAGCGATCTCTGCCAGACAACCTTTGGTAGTCTTAAGCAAATAAATAAGGTCAATAACTTGCTGTGTTCGTGTGGACAATCTTACCAGGCCATCGCAATTAGTCGTTAGATTGTTGTACCTACTAGGTTTTATATTTTCTGACGTAGTGCATTGGTTGGTAAAACAAAAGCAAATACGGTCGCGATTTTCTTCCAAATTTATATTTCTATATCTTTTGTGAGATATAGATTCCTTTGAATCTATCCTTTTGATAGTTTGATTCCTGAATTAACATTTGTGATGTTATGAGGTCAGTTTGATCTTTCGGCTGAATTTCTACTTGTGTACGGATTAAATATCAATTTTGGGGCCAAGTGGCAAGGGGGGATAAGGGGGGTTGAGTAACAAACATCCAAGGTTCACATTCATAATATTAGTGGGATTGACGTCATCGTTGTTCTTGCTCTAAGCTCTGTCTTCAAGCTCAAAGGGGAATGTCTTCTTATTACTAGAAGGAATCTCTTCAGTTAACCGCAGAATAAGCGAGAGGAGTTATGTTTTATATTGCGGTCCTTTGATAACTTACCATACCAGCCTATGTGTCTCCAATGCCGGATATAGGCCTCGCCTAAGGTTCATAACCAAATAGATGTATAGACACCATCGGCGAGCTTCTTCAAGTTGTCGCGTCGGTCCACATGTTCGGAGGGCGTGAGACTCGGTTGCCGGTACGTGGCCTCCACTGAAGGATTTGTCTACCCCATCGGCCATAGAAAGGCGCGGATACAGGATACAGCTAATTCAATTTCTTTGTAATTTTACCTTTCTCTTAGAAAATTTGTTCTATAGGAAAAAGCTTTTTAATTTATTTGTTAAAATTTATGATTATACTTGACTCGGGGGGGGGGGTATTGCACCCATTGCCTCCTCCCTAAATCCGCGCCTGGCCAGCAGCAAATATAACTCTGCCCATTGCCACTTTAACGTGCTGAATGTCTTCGTTTCGAATCCCATACCGCAAAGAAACTCCGAGCGTAGCTCTCTCCATAGCCTCCATACCTATTGAGTGCTTTCTTTATACGAATCATTATTCAAGATATTTTAATTCCGATTTCAGTAAATGTTTAATAGATCCCACTCTCGCGGGCGGTTTAGAATCCCTCAGCATTTGGAGAGACGTGTCTCTCTGTGTGTTCTACCGCCTGTACAATGAGGAATGCTCTGAAGAATTGTTCAATATAATTCCCACTTCGGGTTTCTACAACCGCACCTCCCGTCACAGAAGTGCGATCCGTCCGCATTTCCTGGATACGGAGGTATCCCGTACTGTTCGGTCCAAAAATCATTTTATACCGCGTACCCGTAGGCTGTGGGAAAAACTGTCTCCAGAGGTCTTAATTAAGCTACGATATGGGGTTCTACAAGAAAGCTATGAATAGGGTGAATAGGCTGTGATCGGCGGCGCACCCGCATACTCCTCGTATTGCAGGTGTCCATTGACGGCGGTAACACTTACCATCACGTGGGACCGCTTGCTCGTCCGCTCACTTCACTATAAAAAAAACCGTACTATTATTTAATTATCTACTTTTAACAGTCAATTAAATAAATTCTAGATGATTTATCAACCTCTTACTCAACAATGGCACCGGCTTGGACGTGATTATGCAAGAGTGCGAAACAATGAGAAAACCTAGCCATTTCAATCAACTACCTATAGATGTGAACTTAGAATGACTACTAATGAATCCGTAATCATTTTATCTTTGTTTGTGACACAGACAGACATAGGTACATACCATAAACTTCAAATTTGATAAGATTGACATATTTAAATTTAGCGCTACACTAAAAAAAAATTAAGTGCGTGAATTGTTTTAATGGGAATGACAGCGTCTACTGAAACATCATATGGCCACACCGTAATACATGTTTGACAAGACTCCTGCCTTTTCAGTCATTGAAAACTTTGACATTTGGTTACTGAATTTTTTCTCGTTTATATGTGGTGAACGCTTTCAATTCTCATTATAATTGTTAGCTGGTAATCAAAAACATACTAAATCTAAATAAATCGATGTCAACTGATGTCAGCCAGGTTTAGATTTAGACTGACATCAGCCTATACATTTCCCACTGCAAAGCACACGCCTTTCTTAGTAATCACGAGGGGGTTTCGGGCCACAGTTTACCATGAAGGTCCCAGATTTATTTTCAAGTCATTCTATATATATAGATATATATATATATATATAATGGTCGAAAGCGGCAGACGAGCATATAGTCCACCTGGTGGTAAGTGGATACTGTCGCCCATAGACATGCGCGATACATGCCAACATCAGTCCAGAATGACAAAAATTGTCACGCTCCAAGATGCGATGCCTACCTTTGCATATTAAGGAATTGATTGGGAAAATGGGGAGGGACAGGATGAGGCGAGAATGGAAACACGCACGTACATTGGGGAAATACGATAAAGTAGGAATTGTAGTACATTTCAAGGTAGTCTTTTGTGGATTGGTCCAGAGTTGTGAGTAGTACTTACTTCATGTTGGTTCTAATTTAAGCTGAACGAGAAGTCAACCATTGGAGAAACTCAAGTCGATGCATGGTTTGTTATGTTAAAAATAATCTAATTTTTTCTAAAGGATGAAGGCGGCAGACGAGCATACAGTCCACCTGATGGTAAGTGCATACTGTCGCCCATAGACATCCGCGATACATGCCAACATCAGTCCAGAACGACAAATGTTGGCACGCCCCCAGATGCGCTGCCTACCTTTGGAGATAAAGGAATGGATTTAGAGAAAGGGTTGGGAAAACGGGGAGGGATAGAATAGGATGGGATGGGAATGGGCTCTGGCACATCTCACTCACTACCGAAACACGTACGTACATTGGATAAATAAGATAAAGTGGGAAATGCAGTACATTTCGAGGTAGTCTTCTGTGAGAGAGGGGTAACGTGGCCAGTTTACTTGGGTTGACGTGAAAACATACTAAGTGCTTTATTATGATCTTATAGCCAGGGAGTTGATGTATAACAATAGTGTTAAACACTTTTAAAATAACAATTTTTCGTCACGTCGGTGATAATAGAAACTCGGTTCAATGTCGTCACAGCTGAACGGCCCGGTAATATTTGTCAAAAATTAGATACGCACTGTGACGTCACTTGTAAGGTAAATAAATTAATAAATACATTAGCAATCGTAAATAGTGATGGGTAACTCCGGAGTTAATGAATCAAGAGTTGAATCCGCGAGCGGAGCAGAATCCCTTAATTGTTATTCATTCGGATTTCGATTACGGCGCCAATCATGATCGTGAGCGTAATCACGCTTCAGCACTTGTCGGGGGCTCAAAATCGAGATGCAACGATGGCATGACCTTTTATTTTTGCCTATGCAACAACCATTAGGGAAATGGAATGAAACGCTCTCGGAAGGTGAATAAGTAGGAGAATCAAGAGTTAAGGAGTAACTAAGAGGAGTCGGATCGGCAAGCGGAGCAGGATTAAGTGAGTTAAAACACTCCGAGAATTCTGATTAGCCACCACTAGTCGTAAATACCAGTTAAGATGCAAGTCGCTGTAACTTACGCTGTGTGGCTATTTGATGTCAGTCGAATGAATGGTACTATCCCGTCTCTTCCCGAAGGTGTAAACGGCGACTAATGGTGAACGAAACAGCTACCAAACCACTATACCTAATGGGGCGGTTCTAATAGGTCGGATTTGACATATGACGAAGCATATAATCCACCGATGTGAAATATTAATTGTCATAGACGCAACGCTTCCAAGAAAACGACGTTTAAAATTGATCGAATTATAATAGTATCGTGTGGTGGTATAACTCGATCAATTTTAAACGTCGTTTTCTTGGAAGCGTTGCGTCTATGACAATTAATATTTCACATCGGTGGATTATATGGTTCGTCATATGTCAAATCCGACCTATTAGAACGGCTCAATTATAAGAGTGGACTCGCCAACCCGCTTGGTCAGAGCGGCGTTTTAAGGACACACATCTCTCATGCACAAGACATTGTGCACGAAGAGATGATTCAGTGGAAGGTAAAAAAGCTGGTTACGTTTACGATTACTCAAGTTACAACCTCTGAAGTACGGGCCGTGAATTTGAACTTACAACGAATGAATTGGGGGATAATGTTTAATACCTTTGTTAAAATTTATTCGTACGATTAATTTATTATATAGGATTTTAATGTACTTCAATTGAATTGTAATTTCTATCCTTTGAAATGTTGGATGTTACCGGTTGGATTAGAAACTAAAACAGTAATGAATGATTATCGCTAGGTACTCGTAGGTAGTCGATGGTATGTACCTAATATAGTATAATTAGGTGCATAGTATAATCATAGTGACAATAAAACTTTCAGGTTTTTAAACTGTGGTATAATGTTAGCAATCATGATAACAGGATAATAATTCGTCTCAGATAAACATGTAAATCTCGGGGTATGTTTGTTGAATTTGCCTAAATAAGGAGTTAGGTACACAACTTTACGGTTACAAAGGAAAAATCGGCAAAATGCCAAGGTTTTTGTAGGTTTATTGCTCAATAAGCATTCCAAAGAGTATGACACAAAATTTTATTGAATGGAACCGACTGAACACAAAATTTTTTTTGTCTACTAATTACGAAAAGTTTTTAAATCAAAGTTTTCTGCATATTTTTCATGTAAGTTATGTTAATAAAAAAAATCCTTTTTCTGTTATCTCAATATATGATAGTTAAATCGTCTTTGACCGCGGCTTTTGAAAATATTAATTGGGTCCATCTGGTAAAACTAATCGACTTTTCGGAATAAAAAGGATTCCATGCCCTTCTCTTACGATTAGCCAAATTTGATGGAAATCGTTTAGTCGCGAAGACGCAGTACGTAAACAAAAAACATATTTTCGGAATGGATTTCAAGTGTGTATGCATATTAATATGTTAATTTTTGAATCTTGACGAAAAATGAGGAAAATAACGCAAGGCTATCCTAATTCCGACCTCCTTTACCTTTAATCCGACCACTGATTTTTTTAACCATTCAAATGGGCGCTTTTTTATTGAAACAACTTCATTTACAAAATATATAATACTATATATTCTGATACAATTAGCAGCATAATTCGTCCGAGGAATATAATTAATTTTAATTTTCAATTAGTATAAAAAAACATATTTTAGTAAATCCGCATAATGTAATGTAATTCTTTTCAGTAAATCCACGTAACTAAAACAATTAACAAACTATTTGCATTACAATAGAAATTTTACAAAAAAATCTTACGCTGAATTCAGCTGGCTTCGTTCGCAGCTCGAAATAATAAAAAATCACAACACTAAAACCCAAATGTTTTCGTAATCACATTCATTTACACCTCACTGTGACTTTTATACAAAGTATTGGAAAGTTATGATAAAATATACGTCTTTGTGACGAGCCTACGAGAACGTAACTCGATGGTAACTCGTATCGTAAACAAAAGGATTCAAATCGCGGAGTACGCATGCGTCTCGCGCCATGTCCGCGGCGGGATTGACATTCAACGGTGCTTATTGGCGCTGACATGCGCCAATAAAAATTAAGGAAGTAACACTTCAGGTTACGATGCACATTGTTTTTTTTTAAACAGTTTTAAATTCAGAACGAAAGTCGATAAATGTATCCAGAACAATTTTATATAACTTAAATGTTTATTTTTATATTTATTAGTGGCCTTGATACGCTGCACTGACATCCGTCCGTCAGTGTAAGGATCTGAAGAATATCAGCGCTGCAGTGTATGCTGATTCAGGTACCCATTTCCTGTTACAGAGATAAATTTTCTTTGTTATCCTTGGTGTTTTTTTTCTAATTTGTTTGTTTGTACTTGTCAGTGTAGGCAGGAAATAAACCATGTCTTTCTTCTTTCTATATCCGTGCATGATAATAAGTTGATCAAGTCAAAATCAACTGTTTTTCAAGGGTACTGTTTAAAAGTTTAATGGTTGTGTTTGCACTTTGAATATAGAGATATTACTTTACTGCATCCCACGAACTACTAGTATGGCAAATTCAGTAGCGATTACTTGCATAGATAACAAAGAAAAAGAAATCATTTGACGACTAATTAGCCCAGTTGGTAGTGCCACTGCTCAAGAGGTACCTCGTTTGATTTCCGGTTGGACAATCATTTGTTCAAATATAGGTGTTTGTTCTGGTCTGGGTGTTGTGTACGTCTTTGTATGTCTCTGGAGCGACAACAGTGAATCCTAGTGTGGGCCAGCCCACACTGACGTGACGTGACGTTAGTGTGGGCAGTGTGATGTTATTTAATTACAATAATAATATTTTATAACTTTTTATTTTCGTAGAGAATAATCTAACAGTGGACTGGATGCTTGCGGCCCTTCGCAAAGGTCTGTGGAATGGGTAGTTATAGGACCAGGTGAACTGACGACTTGGGAGAAAGTCGCCGGTAGTAGGTGGATGAGAAGGCTTATTCGCATGGCAGATTCTCAAAAAGACAGATTGTAATTTAAATACAAGTAAATGTACTTTAATGAATTAAAAATAACTAAACAACATAATACAGTCGTCTTTGAAAATGTCGTTATCCTAATAATCAGCTGATGCTGTGGGCAATAAAGAGTAAGGAGAGAAAATACTCGCTTTATGTATAGAGCTGTTTTGTATTTTTAAAACAAAAAATACAATACAAACATTACAAAAAATACAAAATGTATACTGCATTTCCCAAGGATTTATTTAGGATAAATTAAGGCTTGATTTTTTTTTTATAACAAAGTTTGCTAAATATAATAAAGGGAGTTGGATGAAAAACAGGAAAAACACTAATACCGATAAATTACCGATAAAATGAAATTCACTTTATAAATCTCACATTACATTTATTTGCATACTAAAAACAGTTACTAAACAAGTGCCTGAGAAATTACGTGGACAAAATTACATTGTAATAGAAAAAAAAAAATTTGCGGTTAGCGCAACATAACGGCCTATTGATTGAGCCGATATCGAACTGCAAATGAATTTGCACGATTACAAACTTCTTTTGCGTTCGTAAACTAGTTACTACACCGACCTTAGCGTTCATATTCATTGCTATAACTGAATGAACAGGTTTGCTGCAAAACGTTACAGATGTAGTGAGAAAATTGTATCCATTGGAAATATTCATGGCCACGATGATTTCCGAACGCATCAATAAATTGGATACATTTACGCAAAACTGAATAATCCAAGCGACAAATGTGATATTTTTGTTGTTTGCGCCATTCTACTAGATGTAGCGTAATCTGCAAGTCTTAAAAACGTATTTTAAATGTTTACTTATATTTTACACGATATTTTAGTAGTCGCCTTGCAAAGTAATTTAGTACAAATACAAAATCTTTCGTGTAAAATTTTATTTTGTCGCTTGGATCACTTCTGCAGAATGGTATCCAATAACTGTATTTAGTGACTAATGTTTTACTAATAACGCCGGTCGATAATTTGTTGTCGCGTTCGGAAATCATCGTGGGCACGAATATTTCCCATGGGTAAGGTTTTCTCCCTACAACTGTACCTATATTTGCGGTTAATTTCACTTAGAATCCTATTTAATATGTTGATAAAAAGCGAGTTTGTATCTAATGTTGTTCCAATGCCTGTTCGACAATGTTGTTTTTGCGATTGGCGTTAGGTGGCTAAGTATTGAATGAGTTGATAACGAACTGCAAAGAGATTTGTAATCATTCAAACGCCGTTTGGCAAATATTATACAAAGTGTCGCAATTTTTACATAAAATTAACAAATATCTTATTTAAATTACATTATCTTGTTACATTAGAAAATAATTACATTGATCACTATAATCTAAGTAGATTTAATTAAAACATTCCGTTTAACGTAACATTTATTAACTGACTTAACATTTGAGTAAACTAGACATATATTTAATTTTTTTTTTTCATAAAACTCGTGACAGATGATCAACCTATTTGATGGTAAAACTGTACTGTCGCTTATGGACATATGTGGACATTGATATAGCTGTAAATACTTTGCTCTGCAGAGAATTACGATCAGAACTGATGATTGGACATGGATCTGAGAGTACTATTGTCTAATTCCATATCATCCCATCCGTCTAATATTTAATTCCTTAAAATGTATTTGTAGCACTGTCTGAGAAAATGGACCCTGTTGTCGGTTACAGCTTCCCAGATGTTTAAACTTTAGTGGAACCTCAAAAAAAATGTAACATATACTTCTAATTAAACGGAATCTTGAAATTTGAAGTTTAATCATGACCAAAATTAATAAGTTCGTACCGACAATTACAAGTAAAACGACCTTCCATTACTCAGATAACGTCACATTCAAGAATTGAATAATACGAAAGAGATAAATAAACCCTTTCAAGACTGTTCGAAGTCTTAGATGAAGTGGTTCGAAATTAATCTTTACGTGGACCACATAAGGTCTAATATAACACGACACGGACTAGAACTAAGCCCGAAAGAGATTTATTTATCCGGTCCTAAGAAACAAATCACTTAACTATACTAAATACCAGAAATACCTTACGAGTAAATATGTGAAGCCCTTGTTGCGTTCGTCGTTCTCATTTACATTTCGAAGGCAACAAAGCAACGCCATCTAGCGGGTTTAGGAAGAATGACGATTGGAGATCAAGAAACGATACTCTGAGTTCAAAAAATCGATTTTATGTATCGCTCTGCATCGATTTAGAAAATCCATTCACGAAGTCTAGAGGGAATCGAGTTCAAGAATCAAGAACATCATATTAACCGGAATGTACGAATTTATATTGAAACTGAATTGATTATGTAAACAGACGATTTTATTTGAATTGGGATTCAAACGAGCTTAACCATAAATGAGCTTCAACAAACTATTTTGCTAAAATATTTTTAAAATCCTATAAAATGTAAAGGTTCTTAAAGAAATAAAGAGATTAATATTTTGAAAAGCAATCTTTTGAACGCCAGTATTTTTTTTGGAGAGAAACAATGCCATCTAGTGGCTAGAGGGTTAACTGAGAGTCATAACTTTTGTAGATAGGTTTATTTAATTTAAAACAATCATGAAAGTAAATTAACATGGAAATAAATAAATATAAAATATTTAATTATATGAAATTGTCTATTTACAACTCAAGTCGCGCGCGCGGCGTTAGTGTCGCTTGCTGTCAATTTTCTATCGGAGCTACTTGTATTTACTAGTAGAGTATGCACGGTATTTAGTCACACTTATCTAAATCAGTCTGACTTCTAGAGTCGAATGGTGAGTTATTTCAATATTGTCTTTTGACAATGTCATCATTATTTATACACATCAACTTTTCCAGCTTAATATGCCGTTTTGGTTTAGCTTTTGAGTAATTCGAAAATATTAGGCCAAAACCAAAATTGAAGTTTGTATAAACAATTACTAATTGTATAGATTTTGATAGTAACATATATATATATATATATATACAATTAAATAAGAAGTGTTAACACGGTATATCATTTTGGATTTACACGTTTTATTGTTGAAAGATTTAGCGAAAAACTAAACATTAAACTTTTAAACTGTGGCCTTGACAAAACTGATGACTTTCTATTTAACATTATTTTTACCATGCACTGTTATTACTATATCTGTGGTATAGTATAACTATGCAATTTTATTAATTTAAGATTCTTTAAGTAAGTTGACCTATTGGATTCTATGCCTTCATTGCATTTTATAACTATCCAAGTTTTTAACTATCCATTTAGAAAGACGGATACAAATCGCCCTGGACATATAAATCAGTAAACAATAAAGTCAATCAAATTAAACATAGCGACTATTCGTTTGGTGCTAATTTATATGTTGTGTGCGCTAAAACTTTGCAAATTACAAACATCCAATTGCGGGTAGCTGGAAAAACTGCGCGCGGCTCTTGACGTGGACTACCCGCAGGTCGAGTGAAATAAAATAGTAAACATACGTGTATACCACCCCTTTAGTAGATAAATATCCCGGTTGAATTTATAAAGTAATTAATTTAGGTTAATTTATAAATTGGTTTTCGCTATAAAAAAGTTGATATCTATAACAAATACCCACACCTCTTAAGGAGGTTACCATTTGGTTAAGGTACAGTTTAACTAGTTTTTCTTTATTCAGCTGTAATTTAGTAGCAAAATGGCAAACTCTCAAAATGGTTACAAAACACTTATTTGTCGAAGTGATTTTATACTTAAAAATCACATATGATTTTTGTATATCCATTTTTGTGTATATTCAATGTGTATTCGCACTGAAATCACTTCGAAAAATAACTGTTATAGTTATTCTCGTAGCGCAAGTGTGTGTTGTGTGCACGGACGGCTGCAAATTGTTATACTGCAGTGTTAATGTATGCAACTGTTCTCATATTCGCTGTTGGATTACCAATAAATTTATAACCTGTTTTGTTGCCACAGCTATTTTGAGAATTGCACATTTTGCTACTAAATAGATTTTAAAAGCATTATTTTTCTCTCGCTTTCTCATCTTCTTGTCCATTCATCTCATACTCTATGAGGCCTGTATTTCATGGGACTCATTGCGGGTAGTGTCAATAAGCTCGTAGCCACACTTAATGAGGTAGAGGAACCGCGAGTCGGAGACCAGTTCAGCCAATTCAGGAGCTGTAAGGATGTCTTCCACTGGCGGTAATAGTAGTTCTATATCCCCCCCTATCACAGTGGAAGAGTTTCATTTAAAACATGTTCAATTTTGTGACATTCGGAAACGTGCTTTTGTATTTTTTTGACATAATTAAATTTTACGAAAAGGAAGTTACAATAAAAAAAATAAGCAATAGAATTTTTGGAAACGGTCCAGTAGATTTTTAGTAATAAAAAAAAAAATGAACAGTCATGTCGTTTAAGAAAGACTGTATGTGATACTATCTAAGAAAAGGGACCTTATTGTCGGTTGTAGTTTCCAAAAACATAATTTTGTTATCGTTTTTTCCTAAAAATCATATGTTAAATCATGTTTCTATTTAAAAATAATCTTCAAACATCAAAAATTAATTACAAAAATTAATCAGTCAGTGAGTCCACACGAATAATAAGATCCGATAAAATCAGTCTTTTTTGTGGTAAAGAGACAGTAGATCACCAAAGTTTATTGTATACATGTATGTATAAAACTCACCCATGACGTGGACAAGGTCTATGAGCCGGAAGAATTTTTTATCGTACAACTCGTGGGCAGGCGCATCCACGGGACACGACGACCAATCAGAGCTCAGAATGCATGCGCACCAGATCTAATACATATATCATATTATAATCCCATCACGCTTTAAATGAATCTGAAGGAGGACGTGACATTTTTTTTTATTATATGGCAATGGTGCAAGTAGCACATTCTGTCAGTGTCAAGTTCTCTTGGTAATGAACAATTTTAAAGTGTTAAACGTATCCGGCCAATGTCTAGTCCCGTCGGAGTAAGTCAGGAGTCGCTCAGTAAAGAGATAGTAGGCTTACTGAGGACAGAAGAGGACTCATTGGAAGCGCACGAAAAACGCAATCCTATGCTTTTATTTCATCAAAAAAATTACGCACAAAACATTACAGTTTAATAAACTATCACTATTAAACCACGAACATACACAATTTTTTATAATATTATAAAATTAAACAAAAACTCGATAAAAATTAAAATGTCCGGGTCGTGACAATCGAGTATGGGTTGCCAGGTTAAATACACACGCTATATTTTAGGGTGAACTTAGAAGACGACGCCAAGTTAAACTAAGTTTAGGTTTATCCAAACACTTGTAAACTTCATGTGTACTTTGAAGGAATGACGTATTTAAGTAAAAAAAATAGTAATGTTTCTATTTAGAAGAAATTTAAATATGTGTGTTCTCTCGTGACAACATCCAGAGGTGAAACTGTCATTAGAGTGAAGTTTCAAGATGGCGGCAATTAGTTCCCTTTTTCGACACATTCATTGAAAGCTCGGTTGATCTGTATATACGGGATCTTTTATTGAGACGGGTCAGTAAGAAAAAGTACTAAAACTATTAGAAATGGAGAAATTAGTTCTAAGGTACTATGGCGTCCAGTTTTGTTGTGAAAAATTGCATACAAAGATTTTAAAGAAAACTCATACGCAATCAGAAATCGAACCCGTTCATTGTCCTTGAAAAAATCGTAAGGTTATTTTATTGCATTAATAGATATCACATTATGTCTAAAATAAAGAGAAAAATAATGTATTTATGTCAACAAATGTTCACCAGTTTCATGAATGCAATATACAACAAAACAACAGGCTAACTTCCGGAATTGCAAAAGATAGTAAAATCGGATTTTTGGAAAATATACAAATAAAAATGTTCAATATAGACAGATAGATAGAACTCTTTATTGCACACCAAAACAAAACAAGGTAGTAACTGATATTGTAACACATGAAAATGCACAAACGGCGGTCTTATTGTAGAGATAAAACCAGTAAAGCGAGAAACATGTTGACATTGCTTCCATTTACGTAACACTTACGCGATTTTTTCAAATTCAATTCCAAAAGGCATGAAATAAGGTGTCAAAGTTTGTACTAAGCCGCGGGCAATGTCAACAATTAGTCATATAAAATCATATAGTATATAAAAAGGGTCATTAAACAGTTATATGGTACTTACCCTAAGCCTAAGGTCGTCCCTTCGTTCCATGTCTTGAACTTGATCGGTGAGGTCAAGAGCCCTCTTGTAATCATGCTCTGATAAGTGTTCGCTCTCCGACTCTATGTACATCTGAAACAAAAACACCCACATTACGACTTTATCAAATTGATAATGTCAAAACTTATAGATTGTAATCATACATTTAAAATATAGCTTGTTTATAGTTTATTGTTTGTAAACGAGAAAGCTTCCACTACAGATAGTAAATAGATTGTAAGAAGAAGCAAAAGGTTCATACTTTTATCTTTATTGAAAGAAGACGGCAGGTGTGCATACATTCCAACCTGGTGGTAAGTGGTCAATGTCGCCCATAGACATCCGCGACACATGACGACATCAGGAGAGAATGACAAAACTTGGCATGCACCGGTACACGTCGCCTTCTTTTGGAGATTCATAAATGCATAATCCAAAAAAAAAGATGATATATTAATATAGGGGTATATAGTTCTTTCATCTCACGATGACGGGTTACTCTTAGTAGTGGTTGTTCTCGTACATGTACACTGTTTTGCTGTGCTTAACTTGAGAACGTTCAGTTGGATGCCCGAGGGCGCAGCGCACACCTCTTCTCACTTGAAAATAACAAGTTGCCACCACGTCGTGGTCACCTAGTTGTATTGTTGACTGTTTTTTGGGGGCTGATTGCAGTAACTATAAGATATTGAGTCGTTAGAAGTTCTTGTAAATGCGCTGCATGCAGCTAGAACGAATGTTGGTTGAATCTTGGTTCAATGTAGAGACGCACATCTTCCTGAAAAGTCCCGTCTTCATACGCTGTTTCTACCCGAAACCAGTGTTAATGGACCGTTATAACATGTTATTTCCACATTACCTGCACTAACTCGTCGGGTGTGAGGACCCTGGTGTCGTCGGTGTCCAGTCCGTAGTGTATGCGGATGTCGCGCGGCAGCTGAGTGTGTTGCAGAGCGAGGTTGAGTGTACACTCGATATTGCGACTCACGTCTTCCTGGGATGTTTCATTGTCTTCACAGGCTATTAGGCACAGTTTTGCGAGGGAGGCCGTTGTCTGAAAAAGAAAAGGAGGTAAGTTATTTTTTTTTAATGTACTTACTCTGACAGGACTGGACATTGGACATTGACAGGATACGTTTTAGATTTTTAAATTGTTTATTACGAAGAAAACTTTACACTGGTAGACTGTGGTAATTGCACCATTGCCATATATGAAAAGAAAAAAGGAAGTGAGAAATTGATGCTCTGCATGGTGTTATGTTAGAGGCTGATATGCGATGGTATGTGGTATGGTGGTATGTAGCATGATACGGCGCGGTATGGTATGAGGTATGATTTGCGATGATATACTATGGTATGTTATGATGTATACTCACGTTCAACCTATTAACAGAGAGTGTTTCATCGGTGGCCATGTTGGCGAGCACTCTGGCCGCGTTCCCATAGTCCCTCGCATACATATAGTGCAGCGCTCGAAGTGGGTCCCTGTGCGGGGTCCGCGCCAGCCACGCGGCCACCCGCGCGGGGTACCGGGCCCCCACTGAACGGATTAGCTGGGCGGAGTGGGCCCCCCCGTGCTCTGTTAGCCATGCGAATGTTTTTTCGGCCATACCCTATATACATGAATAACAATTACAATTTTGTTAAGAGAACAAACACTTTGTAAAACATATTGTTATTTTAATATTTTTTACAATCATATCGAAATAATGTTATAAGATACTTTATATTAAAAAAAAAAACCCTACTTCATGTTACACTTCCTAAAGCAGAATTTGGGGAGGGGGAGAGTGACTGGCCACGTTACCCCTCTCTCACAGAAGACTACCTTGAAATGTACTTTATCTTATTTCCCGAATGTACGTACGTGTTTCGGTGGTGAGATGTGCCAGAGCGCAATCCCACTGTCGCCCATGGACATCGCGTACATTTCAAGGTAGTCTTCTGTGAGACAGGGGTAACGTGGCCAGCGGGTGTTGGATTACAACGCGCACTCTCCCCCTCAAAATATCTGTGATACTCTTTATTTTGGTACTTAAGTTTCGTAAAAATTACAAGTCAATTAACTGAAAATCATTAGCGGAATCAATTTTATTAGGATTCGAGAATGTTCCCCATCAACTGTGACAACATACCTCATTAGCGTACTTGTCGATTAGCGTGTAAAGCCTTTCCAGATTGTCGTTCTTGACGCACATCTCTATCAGAAGCTCGAAGTCTTTGAACTTCTCCGCTAAAACGGCTGCGCGCTCCGTTTGACCCTCGTCCACTAAAAAAAAAAAATATTCTTTATTTGTATAAATACAGTGTTATCACAAATTGCGGTTTGACCAACGAAATGCACTACGATATATTCAGAGATGCAGGACAATATGCAAAAAATATGCGTGTAACAATTATGCACGCGCGAGGAGGGTCTGATGGCCACGAAATGTAAATTTAAATAAAAAAAATTAAATGTCATATGGACATTGTACAAACGATTAGATAGTATTCAAAAAAAAAAAAGACAGTTTGCCATAATCGTTTATTGAAGATAAATCACTATAGGATGCCTTGAACACTAGACAAACAAACATATTTAGACGGCCACACAAAACGAAACCATAGCGTGATGTACGGTCTCGACACAGCGACATCTGTTGGCGATCTCGGTTAAACCAAACAACATCAATCGATGGTCGAACAGACATTTAAACCAAACCCCTTTAGATGTGTACACCGTGTATTATCATCAATTTTTAGATACCATTGGACAGGATAGAGACTAGAGTATGAGGGGATGACGGATTGTGAATATAATTACTGATGAACACTCACCGAATGGTTGGATGGCTTCTCTTCTCATCTTCTCATAAATGTGCTGTGTGTTCGGCGACTGTTGCAAGTGTTGAGCGTCGGTCAGTATGAGGTCTGCGAGAGAAGCGCACGCTTCCAGAAGCTGCGAGCGGATCGTTACGTCGGGACAGTTGTGGGCAAATTGACTGTCAGAAGGAATTAAAAAAAATACATGTAGGACCATAATTATAAGATAATAAGTGATTTATTATGGGAGACCTGCTCCCTTCAGTGAGAACATTAAATGCTGATACATGTAGATTGTAAAATGGTACATTTTTGTTTTTTGTCATTTTTTTTTTTATGTACGAAGGCGGCAGACGAGCATACAGTCCACCTGATGGTAAGTGGATACTATCGCCCATAGACATCCGGGATACATGCCAACATTAGTACAAAATGGCAAATGTTGGCACGCCCCCGGATGCGCTGCCCACCTTTGGAGATATAGGAATGGATTTGGAGAAAAGGTTGGGGAAATGGGCAGGGATAGGATGGGATGGGAAATGGGCTCTGGCACATCTCACTCACTACCGAAACACGCACGTACATTGGGGAAATACGATAAAGTGGGAAATGCAGTACATTTCAAGGTAGTCTTCTGTGAGAGAGGGGTAACGTGGCCAGTAGAGCGCGCCCAGCGGCTGTTGGATTG
This sequence comes from Sesia bembeciformis, assembly GCA_943735995.1. Classification (NCBI taxonomy): domain Eukaryota; kingdom Metazoa; phylum Arthropoda; class Insecta; order Lepidoptera; family Sesiidae; genus Sesia; species Sesia bembeciformis. The sequence goes on along the minus strand of OX031042.1, from coordinate 14,975,877 downwards.
CAGCGTGCACTCTCCCCCTCAAGAATATCTTTTGTGTAAATGCTGTTGGTGTATCTTCAATATATAAATAAGTAAACGACAAATATTTAAGTAACTCACGTGATGGCCTGTTTGTGCAGGTCGGCTAGTGCGGGCAGCAACGCCCTCGGCCCGAACTGGGGTGTGGCGGCCGCCGCGGGCCATTGCGAGCGACACTTGTGCACTTCCGATAACACGCTCTAAGGGGAAATAAGTGATATTGTTGTTTATTTATCCAACTGTCACTTGATGACAATTAATTGTTAAAGGCATTACTTAAATAACTGATTATAACAAGTGTCGCGACAACAAGTATGTACTACATTCAACGCAAATGAAAAGATACAAAAGGATTAACCTAAGCATGTTTTAAGTTTTATCTTTATATAATATTATACTAGAATTCAAGAAATTATACTGGAAAATGTCAAGGTCGAAATCGCTGTATGTGCTAAATGTAATAAATTTCTAAAGTCCGTTGAGAGATCCGACTTTATTTGATACTCCTATTATGGGAAAAATATGTTGTGCAAGAAGAGACGTTACATATAAGTGAACAGCGGTGCCAGTGACATCGGTGGCCGAAACTCTTGAATGATTCCCGTGGGAACTCTGGAGCGGAATGAAGCGGACCGGGATAAAATGTACCCCAAATGTTAACCCAAGTCATAAGCTACAATTATGTTACAGACAGATGGACAAAATCTATTGTTTTAGGCTGTATATCTTTCGTACTTTTACATAATTTAATTATTTTTGCTGTAGGTTTCAAAACATTCTTTCACTCGGTCAGTTGTAGTTTAGAATCTCGGTCAGTTGTAGTTTAGTTACGGATGTCCAATAGCGCGTCTGATAACAGAGCAGCTTCTCCACCTCTAGGTCCCTACAATGACAGCACCCGCTACACACTAATTACTCGCCGTGACTTCAGTGCTTTCACACCCGGCCTCGCCGCACATCACTTGCTATACACTAGTTACTGACCGTGACTAGTCGCACGGTGGCCGCGCGGTGCGCGGCTGCAGCGCGCGCGTCTTGTCGCGGCGGCGGCGCGGCGGCGAGCGCGCGCACCACGCGCTGTGCGCGTGACACGCGCCGGTAGCACGCGTCCGACGGGGAAAGCGCGCCTGATGACAGGGACGCTTCCACTTCTGCCTCTTCTTCGCATGACTTACTGTCGCCGCACATTACCTAAAAGTACACCATCTGTCACTCATGTCAATGAGCACACGTTTTCTGTTATATATAAAATATGTATGTATATATTTGTAAATGATCATTCACCGAATTCACCATGGTGGTGGCTATATGTGTGCCAGTCTGTGGTGACTCGGTGGTTGGGGCTATAGACGTTTGACAGTTCAATCTAGTGACCGAATACAAGAAAGGTTACTTGTGTCTCAATAATCTTCCTGGAGATAATTAAATAGGAAATCAATAGCTTTAATGTTGTTTCTCTTTACAGGTAAGATTTTGATTGTAAGATTGTTAAATTGATGTCGAATGTATTAATTGTATCCACATTGGATTTAATTAAAATAACCTCTTTCCAGAGCAACGCAATTTAGTTTTGATTTCGTGATTCCTACACCTTATCTCTGGTGATTGTTAGAGCACATTATATATTTATAATTACTATACTTTTGACCCCCTCGTAGTACGTGGGTGACGAGGTAAATTTTGAGATACAACTTTTTGAGATAATTTTGAGATACATATTTGGGTTACAACACAATTTTGTTATTACAAAATACTCTCCACTAGTCTCTATACAGCGATTAATTCGTCTAAACTCTAAACCAATATTTAAAACACTGATGATACTTTTATTTAGCCAATTCCTTAACAGCTGCCATAAAAGCCATCCAAGCATCCTCACGACTATCGAAAAGAATGCGATAGAGTCCAAGCTTCACTTTTGGAAAGAGAAGGAAGTCGCTGGGAGCTAATTCGGGGCTATAAGGAGGGTGGCTCAATTATTGGATCTCTGTGGTCTTCAAAAACTATCGGGTATGTTTTGCTTTAAGAGATTATGCATTATTATCCCTCTCAAACCTGTTTTTGATTTAACACATTGAATACAGTTGGTAAAAACACTGGTAACTGTATCATTGGACATTAACAGCTTCTTAAGCGTCTAAAGAAATTGTCGCGGAAGGGCCACCCGCAGACGTCCACGTTTGACTTTCCTGGGAGGCTCTTCGTCTGGAAACACCCAAACCGTTGATTGCCGCTTAGTTAGTGGGTCATACTGATAGATCCAACTCACATCTTCAGTAATAATAATAAATATATTCCGTCCCTCTCCTTTTTTTTAATTTCACAACATTTCCCCGGGCCGCATCACGCGAGATTGTTTTTGTTCACCAGTCAGTATTTATATTATTGAAAAATCACTTTTGCTTAACAACTTATATACAATAGCGATCCGCCTTCGCTTCGCTTCGGTTTATAAGTTTCTTTTTTTGTTCATTTTTTTTTTTCAAAATTTCAAAATAAAATATAGCCTATATTAGACATGGATAATGTAGCTTCCTATTTGTGAAAGAATTTTTGAAATCGGTTCAGTAGTTCCAGAGATTACCTCCAACATACAAACACACAATTTTACCTCTTTATTATATTAGTATAGATTACTTAAAGTATGAAAATTACTAAGATGTATTTTTCAGTGTTTTCGCAATAAAATATTATGTGAAAACGTCAGTTTTTCTTCACAAGCTGTATACACGGTTGCAAAGTTGCATACCTGATAAACAGCTGCATCGATGAGCTGTGCGTCAGGACCCTGCTGCAGCTTGCGCAGAGCGATTGCAGTTGCCAGCTGCTCTGCTAATTCACCCAGAGCTGACTGAGTACTCAGGCAACCACCACCAGTTTCTGAAAACATGTAGTTATTAGCATTTTTGGACAGAGTTCTGAATCTGAATTTAATATAGTCAGTTCTAATCTGCCGAAAACAACACCAAATCAAGTGTCGTTTGGTGTCAGCCGGCTATAGACTCGCACCACCCCATCTCTTCACAAACCCTGAGGAACTACACCTCTGAAAGAATGGTTTCGCCAACCCGCTTGGCCAGAGTGCCACTTTCAGGCCTTACATCCCTTATTCACGAGTCAATGTGCATGAGAAGGCCCATGTTCAGCAGTGGATATTGAAATGGCTGGTTGCATTGCATTGCAATTTAATAAGTTATTTATTTAATAGATATTTTAATATAAAAATATGTAACATTTATAAAAAATACAAGATTTACCTCTGCTAATCAATCCAAGTCTGTGCCAAAGGCCCGTGGCGCGTAAAAAGTCTATGAAAAGTGAGAAAGCCCGCTGTTTATCGCGCAATTGGGCCGCTATTTGCAAAGCCGCCGAACTGCCCAGAGCTATGTTCGTGTGTGGACCACCAGTGCGCTGTTTCCATCTGATGAGAAATATTTAAACTGTCTGTAGTGTTGTAAAAATACACTTACCAGTATCTATTTGCAGACTTTTTGCTACTAAAAGTCTACGATAAGCGCGAAAGAACGTTGTTAATCGTGCACCGCAAAATTTGCTAAGGAAAATTCCATTTGCACGTAGTCTTTAGGACTTTTTGACGGGAAGTGGAGAAGTGAAATTGATTTTTGATTATTACAAAAAAAATGTATTGTACGTTTTTTAGTTTAATAATTTTGCTTTTTTTTGGCTTTTATCAACGCAATAGAACCCAAAACAATGATTGTTAGAATTTTTGTCCGTTTGTCTGTGCGTTTGTGCGCGCTAATCTTAGAAACGGCTTAACCGATTTGGGTGCGGTTTTCACTAGTGGATTGTGGTAAGCGTCACTTAAAATTTAGTGTTTGTTTTATTTCAATCAGTTCATAAATAAAAAAGTTATATCAGTTTAAAGAATCACGTCGAACATTTGTTCGATAAAAAATAAGCTATAAGAACTAATGTGTGTGATCGTTTTTGAAAATACCAAATACCCCTAAGAAGGTGAAGACGGTGTTTATAAACTAAAGTCCACGCGGACGAAGTCGCGGGCAACAGCCAGTATCTTGATAAAATACAAAATTCATTGCCTAAATGATATACAATGTAAATGCATTTAAATAAACTGCAGTTATATACATTATTTATTATTACTATGTCGGTGCGGTGGGTGAAAATGTCTTTCTGCGTAAACACTCACCTCGGATCCCCAGCGGGTACATCGTCCAGCATCTCCGTAGCTATCTTCACCACAGTTCTATCGAGCACACTGTCCACGTCCCTCTCCTCAATGGACTCGTCGAGCTGCCTCCTCGCGGGGGAAGCCGGTGGTGGCGCGGGTGGCGGGGGGAATAACTCGTCGACTACGTTCTTACAGGCGACAGTGTCGCGACGTATGTGGAATAGGAATGCTATTTTGAGTTTGCCACATGCATCTGTTGTTACCATGCTCACCTGCAATGTCAAGGATTATAATTTATAAATAAATGTATTTGAGGGGGAGAGTGCACGCTGCAATCCAACAGCTGCTGGGCGCGCTCGACTGGCCACGTTACCCCTCTCTCACAGAAGACTACCTTGAAATGTACTGCATTTCCCACTTTATCTATTTCCCTAATGCACGTACGTGTTTCGGTAGTGAGTGAGATGTGCCAGAGCCCATTCCCATCCTATCCCCCCGCATTTTCTCAACCCTTTCTCCAAATCCATTCCTATATCTCCAAAGGTAGGCAGCGCATCCGGGGGCGTGCCAACGTTTGTCATTTTGGACTACTGTTGGCATGTATCGCGGATGCCTATGGGCGACAGTATCCACTTACCATCAGGTGGACTGTATGCTCGTCTGCCGCCATCTACATAAAAAAAATACAGTACTACTATAATAATTAAATAAGCGAAATAATTATTTATTAAAGCGATTGTCTGGTGTATCCGGGCGGTTACACCAGACAGTTAATAGTACATTACTGTCCAGGCCCGAAATAAAGCAATTGACGGCCGAGTAATATTGGAAGGACGAGGCGAAGCGGAGTCCTTTTAAAATAAACGAGGCCGTTAATTGCTATTTCGGCCGAGACTTGTATAGTATTTTTCTCTAATTTGCGAAGAAACAATAAACAAAGAACTAGTACCTACTCATTGTTTATTAAACAACTTAAAATTGTGATAAACTTATGAGAACATAACATCCACAATACAGAGTAGGTATCCGATTTTCATTCCTGCCAATTCGACTGCGCGCGGTATATGTGTTTTTTTAAACTTTTGAAAAGAAATGCACATTCAGCCTTTATAATAATAAATATCGTGTATCTAAAAAAACCTAATTTATGTTAGTGTGCACTAAAAATAACCTCGCTACTGTCCAGCAATCTCTATTATTGTCGTGTTGAAAATTGCTGGCGTGCGTACAGAAGAGAGCCGATTGACGTATTCCTTTTTTAAAATAATGAAGTCATTTCTGAGCAAGTGGGAGAAAAATTATTTCTTTAAGCGGTTATTTAAACATGTAGGCGGTTACACCAGACAGTTAATAATCATTATTTGGGCGCTAAAACGATTAATTGGCCACTTAGATAAATAGTTCGCCAGTTCTCGGCGTACACTTTCACGTTCACTACAAGCACACATTCAGTGGTCAATACATGTTATATACACTGAAAACTGTATATACAGCCTGTCATTCTGTCAATTTTGATCATGGCCGAACCAATGGTCAAAATTCAATACCATTATACAATAAATATTATTCTCTTAATGTGAACTCACCTCATGTGGATCAATTTCATAGAGTGACAAGTTGCCGTCATACATGTCGGACGGACAGGGTGATCCCAATGGACTGTCACACACAGACCTAAAAATACAGATAAAATGGACACTCAATTTTGTTTAATACGATATAATATGGTTAGAAAGGAAATATAAAAGGCAAACTCGTTACCCGCTGGGGACTGAGCCTTAATAAACCTTATGTTTATTAAGGTACGAATTCCTTAATAAACAGACCATTCCCAGCTAAAGTATTGTAATGTAGTTAAATAAATATGCATAGGCAAATAAAAAGTATTATTTAACACCGTTTAAGAGAATAGAGCTTAGCAGTCAACCAAATACATTGCCCTTGGTGTCCTTGCATAGTGACTTAACTGCCCTTGGCGTTGTGTCCATAGTAACCCAAATAACTAAACCGAGGTCTGTCCTAGGGTTTACTATTTATTATGGACTCTGTCATGTCATGGTATAAACGTTTTAAATCAATTTTTCGCTCAGGAACCGCAATTTTTTTTTATAGCGATGGGATAATTGCTCTGCTAGAAAACTGACGAAAGATAGTCGACTTAAATGGACAATATTCCGTTCAATAAATATTTATCTAATACAAAGAAGTCTTTATTATTTTCACTATAAAAAGACCGCAATAATAAACTACTTAATATAATAATAATAAACATATGTACATATTAACATGTACTCACGGTGCTGGAGGCAAGTTATCAGCGGTAAGCACGAGGACGCCATGTTTCTTGCTAAACAGTAATGGCACTCCATTGCACAACTCTGCCGCGAGCAGACGGTCATCTTCTGCTGCTATGTCTAAGTAATCCACCTTGTCGTTTGGTGCTGAATCTGAAGCAATCATACTGTATTCACGTATAGGTAAAGAGTAAGGAGCTTACTGTAAGCAATTTCACAGGCTTATTAGTATCATCAGTCTTTCGCAGATTTCAGTCAGCGACTTAGTGTATGCAAGTTATTTCACATGTTTCACTCGGGGACTTATTACCATATTTATTGTACCATTATTTCACAAGCTCTGTGATCTCAGTCAGTTGTTTTTTTGTAAATAATTGTGTACATTAATTGGTTTTGTTCAGTTAGGACATTTCTTTTTACATGTATAGATTATATATTTATCTATTAAAAGGTAAACACGTGTTTAAAATCTATTTAATAGTTAAAGATAATACTCACTGGATAGTAGTGTGATGTACTTGCTAGTATAAAGTAGAGCCCGTCCGCCTATGGGAAGGAAACGGGGAGGTTCATCGGGTTCTTCCCGAGGCCAGCGAAGTGGGGCTACGGATACTATGCGGGGATTGGCTGGGTCTTCTACTGAGATGTGCGCTATGGGGGGTAATGTACACGACATAGTATTAAAAAATATATTGTACGAATTCGTGTAGTGTATAGGGGTTTTAATAAATTCCAAAATGTTTTTATAAAGATATGTGACTGTAAAATCAACAATCCATTAAGACATCAAAGGAAGAAATGTGTCGTTATCTGAGAAAAGGTAACTTATTGTTTCAAGAAATACGTGCATGTTGTAAGATCTGAGGCGAGGATCGAAACTTCACATGTCTACTTCACATATTTCTTGTTCCTTTTCCATTCAACATGATAAAATACGTACAAACTAAGAAAAAGAAAGGTTTTACGGTCAGTCAAACATGTCAAAATTTAAAATAATATTATAATAGGTACTTTGAAAATCAAAACCATTATATACTTTTATTGAGTTCATCACTCGAAAAGGGCATTTTAAAAAAAAAAAATACAAAAGCCTGTTAGTATAGTCAAACAAGATGAGTCTTCGCCTGCGCGGTGGTAGAGGTGCGGGGTAATGGGAGGATTACGCGGCAGTTACACCTGCTGCCCACTCATTTATCTTGTTTGTCTATAGTTTTTAATTATTATAATAGTTTATCTTTTAATGATTTCCAATAAATAGCAAAAAGTGGAAATATCAGGTTTTTAAGATAAAGCAATAAATTATTATTATTATTACAAAATAAGTTTTTTAAGATAAAATAATCAATATTTTGTAAAAAAAAAATGTCACTGGCTCGGCGATGAGTGCTTGCGATTAGGTTCATCATCGCACGATCATGGATATACACGTGCACACACACGCACGCGCGCGCGAATATATCTAGCCGGATCATAAATACCGTTACAATAAATTGGCGACCGGAGGTGTTAAGAAGCCGCATCGTTACAGGCCCGGCACGGTAGCCCTCCGTGAGATCCGTCGCTACCAGAAAAGCACCGAATTGCTCATCCGCAAGTTGCCGTTCCAGCGTCTCGTGCGCGAGATAGCCCAAGACTTCAAGACCGATCTCCGTTTCCAGAGTTCCGCCGTTATGGCACTGGCTGAGCGCCTTCTGCGCTCGCCCTAATCTAAACAAGTCCGGTGACTCTTGAAAGGGCAATAGGGCCACAAGAATTTAGTCCTTCCGAAAAAAAAAAAAAAAAAAAAAACCGTTACAATAAAGAAAAATAAATAAATAACTTTTGAATTTGGAATCTGTCATTCTCAAGTGAAAAATAAATGTTTTATGTTAGTTCGGAGTCAATCATTATTAAATATTGTACTAATGTTCGCGAGCATCGCTTGCGACCGGGCCATTTTCTTTACCTATAGCGTATCTCATCTCCGGCGAGCGCGTCACGTTGACGGCGGCAATCAACAGTAATAAACTGTTATTGCCACTCCCGCGCACGTCCAGGGCCATTATCTCCATGCTGTTGGGATCACCTACAGAATAACAATATGTTTTATATTCCATATTGTAAATCGGGTCTGAACGCGTAAAGTTAAAGGATTTTGTATATTGTATTTATTTCTACTCCACGTTTTGGCACTCAGTCAATTCATGACCACGGTCCGTGTAACCCGCGCCGAAACTTCCGAGTAGAAATAAAAGGTAAACAAAAATCTTCAATTTTACGTGTTCGGACCCTATTTACAATAGTGTACAAAACGCGAAAGTTTAAAATGTAGTATGTTTTATAATAGAAAAAAACAATTAGGGTTGGATTATTCCACAAGTCCCCATTCACAAGTGGACTGGTGGGGACTTTTTTTTCACTTATCCCACATGGGTGGGAATTTTTGAAAAAAAAAAAAAAAAAAACTAAAATCCTCACCAAGGTATTTAATTATATTGTATACTTCCCTAATAAAATATTATAGTTTGTGTTATATTAAGGACAGTAGTGTTTTATATAATTTATTACCGGTACCTACAAGTCCCCACTCAGGTGTTATAAAGTAGCTGGTGGGGATAAGTGACAAAAAAACACTTGTGAATGTGGGACTTGGGGAAAAGTGCCGTATGTTAACTTGTGGGCTGTGTGGTGTAGGCCCGCTTTAGAACAGCATCATCTCCCATGGGTGTGATAAAAGGTGACCAAGGGATAATAATTTGGGTGTGCGTAGCAGTACTACGCTTATGACGTCACCAATGACCGTGTTACGAAGGAATGGAGGCGCGAGTGCGCCCGATAGTGCTTCTCCGTCTTGGCCACTCTCGGCTGTGACGCCGCGGCGAATGGACGTATTTTTGTTAATCTTAAAAATAGATAATTTATAGTACGTACTCAACAACTAATTGACGGGCTCTAAATAAAGTTTCTTACAATAAACAAATAAATCACTTAAACTCTCAACTGTGCCGACTACAAGCAATCCGAAGAAACACTTTTTGCCCGACCGTGTGGTGAAACACTGGAACAAATTATCGGAGACTGTTACTAGCGGCCCCTCAGTGAACTGTTTCAAAAATAGACTGGAAAATCATATAAAAAAAGTGCAACAAATCAATGTACACGCATCAGCTTAAAGCTGCTAGTGTATCGGAAATAATAATAATCCATTCTATAGAAGATGTCGTTATTATAACGGTCTGGATGACGAGTTTGACATACTCTATCTAAACAACGCCCGTTTCAAAATTCTGTAGGATAGACATTTTCCTTTTAGATATATTATATATAGATAGTTCTATTTTACCTATTCTGCATGATTATAGCTAAACTTATGTATAACTGTAAGTGAATTTACAAACATATAATGTTTTATAAAATGTGTCTGTAACTTTGTAAACATTGGTTCTTGTACCTAATCTATATACACACACACACATATATATATATATATAAATGAATGTTTCTTTGTTTGTCCCGTATGCGTTCCTATACCATTCATCCGATTGCGATGAAACTGGTGTTGTAGTGCGCACGCGCGCGCGAAGGTTTCTCAATTAGTACTTGAAGACCACGCGAACGAAGTCGCAGACAACAGCTAATAAATAAAATAAAAGCTCCGATCCCCCTTCAACACTATATTGTTTCGTGTGTAGAAATAAATAAATATTAGTTACCTTGCGGTGCCATATGCACCCGGGCCTGTGTATCGGTGAGTGCTCGACGCAGGTTGTGCTCGTGCAGCTCCCCGCCTCGCCATAATTGCAGTACGGGACCACCGGCGACTAGAGCTATGTATCCGCAGTCGGGACTTGTTGAGTCCAGAGGCCCGTCCGATAAGACCACTACACCTACTAGTTTCTGTTGTGGACGTTATTTTTTTTAGTATAATTCATACTTATCAAGTAAATAAGTAACAAGTGCACTTTATTACGTACTAAAAATACAGTGAGTGACATCATATATTATTCATTACTATATGAATAATATTATTAGTTTACATTATTTCACTATGTATTATTAACTTATTATTTATGTTGTATTTAACTAGGTAAAATAAAAAAGTAGACCTTATCTCCAAATCGAGCTCATCCAGACAATCTTTGGGGGGGGGGGGGGATTGATATGAACACAAGAATAATAAGTGGATAGTTTCAACTATTAAATGCTATGGAATAATCTACCATAAGAGATAGAACCAGAAAGAGTGAATAAATTCAAAGACTGTTTAGACAGAAAGAAGGCAGCATAAATGTATTGATAGTATTGATATAGGCCCATCGGCGAGAGCTACTACCCCAATACATAAATAAATAATAATAATTAAAAAATTGGCAATCATCACATTTTTCAAAAATATTGCAACACAACTATATGTACGCAATAGAAAATTTTCAATTGCGATAGTGCATAGTCATAAATGTGTCGACATCTGAAGATAAATCTTCAATCCTTTTATTGAAAGAATATCTGATGCAGATTTCTGAAAGGGACCACAGACTACAAAGATTCTATGGACATCACATAAATTCACATTGTAACGGTACAATTGATTTATGCACCTGTAAAAATATACATGAATCAACTTGTATGAGCAAATCTGCACTCACCGTATCCGCATGCGCAGGCATAGACCCAAAGAAAAGGAGGGAAACTCTTCTGCCGATACCGCCCAACCATCCACTTGGAGGTCTTAGAGTGCGACACGTTACTGTCGCACGACCGTCTACAATAGACAATTAAATCAATGTTTCAAATTAAAATAATTAGTTTTACCAGAACATAGATAAACTAAATACGGTATTACAATATAATATGTTCTGCCTCAATAGGCATGCACAGTCAAGTTCACATTTTATACAAATACTTAGGGCCTTTCTCATCATCTTCTGATAGGTAGATAGATAAAAGTCTTTATTGCACACCAAAACAAAAGACATATCATTATGAAATGCACAAAAGACGGATATGAATGCATGCCACTAAAACTTGAATCATTAAAAACTAAACACATGAGGGGGAGAGTGCACGCTGCAATCCAACAGCCGCTGGGCGCGCTCGACTGGCCACGTTACCCCTCTCTCATAGAAGACTACCTTGAAATGTACTGTATTTCTCACTTTATCGTATTTCCCCAATGTACGTACGTGTTTCGGTAGTGAGTGAGATGTGCCAGAGCCCATTCCCATCCCATCCTATCCCTCCCCATTTTCCTAACCCTTTCTCCAAATACATTCCTATATCTCCAAAGGTAGGCAGCGCATCCGCGGGCGTGCCAACGTTTGTCATTTTGGACTAATGTTGGCATGTATCGCGGATGTCTATGGGCGACTGTATCCATTTACCATCAGGTGGACTGTATGCTTGTCTGCCGACTTCGTACATAAAAAAAAAAACATAATATTCAAGAATAAATTTAAAAATAAAACAAATAAAATAAGAAATTAATTAACTGAATAATAAGCAAACTGTGCTGCAGCAGAAAATGGAACTTTGAATAAGCATGTCATGATGAAGCTGACCTTGATGATGATCATGATTTAATTAATGTTAATTAATAATAATAATAAATACTCTTTTTTGCATACAATTGGTTATTACATGTGCACAAATCTCTTCCAGGCAACCTTAGGATAGAGAAAAATAAAAGGGATATAGGTAGTGCGATTAGACCGAAATCCACAGATGGATCATGTTCAATATATACTTATTGATAATACATATAGTATAATAAATGCATATAATAAATAAATAGCTTAATAATGTATAAATACATACATACATATCTACATCTACACTGCGCCCAATATCAATTCACGAATAAGTTCAAAGTTTACAAGGAAAGCAAAATTAGGAGTTGAGGTCTCCAAGCGACGAAATAGAACAAACAGGTTAGAAACAAAAATGTAGCAAGAGGATTAAATGATGCTGATTTAATGTTGACATGTATTACACCAATCACGGGTGACTTATTCACTTGTTTCCCAAGTTCTTTCTAAAACCAGAACTTACCAACAATGGTAGGATTCAACAAGACAACAGTGCAAGTAGTAGTGGCCAGCACAAGTCCCACTCGAGTATATTCCCCAAGTCTCTCACACTCTTGGCCGGCCAACTCGGCAGATATGTCCACATAAACTCCCTCTTGGCCAATGGATGGCCAGTAGCGGACTGTGCCTTCAGGTGACACGCCAATGCAAGATGGCATCTGTGAATAAAGTAGTAAGAATGTTGGGTGTTATTCTAACATGAATCACTCTCCACAACTGGCTGTAACTGAAAACAATACCGTGAGCCTCTTTGGTATCCGAGACAAGCACAAGATAATATGCTTAGCTACAGACCATTTTATGGACACACAACTACACCTTTTATTCATGTTTCTGTGTAAAATAAATGAGTGTGTTCAAATAAATATTTTTACTTCCAATTAAAATTCCACACAGACATGGTCTTGTCTTCTCAGGGGGGTCATTCATCCTGATCATTTGAACTCAATAGGATTTTCTGCGAAAGGTCTGCATTGAAAAACAAACTGTCCTTCTCAGCTTAAAATACAGGAATAAGAAAAAGAAGGTTTGGAGTAAAACACGCTATTTTTATAGGATGGATCACTTATAAATTGATTTTTTTCTCAAATCACGTATCTAACAAGAAGTAAGAAATTTGCCAGTGGTGGACTGATGAAAAGAGTGGTTGATCGTTGATCAGCCACAGGAAATTTAATAGAAATTAATAATAACTGGATACAGCTAGTTATTTACCTGAGCTCCTTCTTCATAAAAGAGTACCGCCAAGTCAGCCTTATGAGCTAAGTCAGTTTGTGGTAATGTCAATTCCCGGGCCGGGGCAGGGGTAACTGGGGCTGGTGATGCAGGCCCACTGGGAGCAATGGCTTCCCTCGGCCAGGCTAGGATCCTGCGGCCTGCTACAAGCCAGCACCACCCGCAAGGAGACAGTCTGACTGTTACTTCTCCACTGGCTGGAAATAAACACATTTAAAAGATAATAAACTGGAATATAGTTTAAAAAGTTTCGAAGCAATATGTTTAGAACATCGGAGATATTCAAATAATTTTAATTGCACCAAACATTTGATGAAACGACAATTCTGTTGTTCTGTGTGTTATATATGCGACTCAGAGACCTTTCCAATTGTTTGTTATTGCAATGGCTAGTTCTGTAGTCTGTCCTGGGCTTGAAGATCCACGGTAAGATATAATTTTGCATAAAATGCCTACAAACGAATTGGACTAAATTCGAGTATCATCTTTTTTTTTTTTATAGAAAAAGGTGGCAGACGAGCATACAGCCCACTCGATGGTAAGTGGATAGTGTCATCCATAGACCTCCAAGATACATGCCAACATCCATCCAGAATGACAAGCATTGGCACGCCCCCAGATGTGCTGCCCACATTTCAGATTAAGGAATGGGTTGGGAAAATGGGGTGGGATAGAATGGGTTAGGAATGGGCTCTGGCATATCTCACTCATTACTGAAACACGTATTTACATTGAGTAAATATTATTATATTATTGAGTAATAATATTAACATGAAATGCAGTACATATCAAGATAGTCTTCTGTGAGAGAGGGGTAATGTGGCCAGTCAAGTGCAGCCAGTGTGGGAATGCAGCAAGCACTCTCACCCTACAAAATTATCTGGACCTGAGACATGTAGTGTTAGAAACATTTATTTATCCCAGACTCAGAAATTAACTCTCTTGGAAGCTCTGTAAACTAATGTAAGACACCAAATAAATTTGAAAATCCTGGAAATACATACCAAAAGTAAGAGTTTCTGTGACCATAACGGGCAAAGGCAATCCAAAAGTCTCTATTGTGCTCAGTGGGGTTTTGTAGATCACATCACCATTCTGACTACCTTGTGACTGTAGGAATTTACTGAAAAAAAATACCAAATAATGATAAGAATTTTTATAATAAGATTTAATACTAAACTATATTTTGTACTAATAGCGCCCGGCACTTGGTTTGCATAGACTTTAGAGTATGTGTAGTTACTAGCCCTGTGCAGATGCAGTTTATTTGATGGTGTCATGCATTCTACTAAGATAGGGTAAGGTAAGGTACCTACCTTAGTCTACCTACCTACCACTGACCTCAGTCTACTAAGGTAGGGTGGACAAAAAAGAAAGTACAAAGACAAAGACTAAATACAAAGAGATTATATATATTCATGTTACAACATTATAACTCAATGGCTAATATTGGGCGATTGCGGGTGAGGGAAGTGGGAAGGGAGATCAACGGCAAACCTTCAGCATGCAGCTTATAGCTTGGTTCCCATGGGAACTTTATAATTGATTGGGATAAAAAATATCCTCAATGGTAACCCAGGACATAACTTATAATTATGTCGTTTCAAGTCCATCCAGTGGTTGTTGCGTTGTTGCAGGCAGCCAAAAATTCGAAAAATTGTTGTGGGTATCATTTGTGCTTTACACTGCAATAACTTTTTTTAAACAATATTAAATGTACAGACACAGCTTTCTTATGATTTTATATGTATAGATCAGCGCGACGGTTCAGACTATATGTATAGATGTTTTAGGCGCAGTGTGGGGCAACCTCCGGCCAGCCAGGTGGATAATGAAATTCGCCGGTGGTAGTTAGCTTGTGGTGGTAGTTAGGTAGTGGCGAGCTTTGAGAGAGGCCTACATCCGGCAGTGGAGAGACATAAGCTAATGATATGGCACAGATAGATAAGCCAACCTTTGGTTTTTCTTCGCTGATAGTCCAATTGGTCTGCGTCCAGCAATCGATTGTCTCACTCGAGGAGAAAACGGACTCCTCATACTGTTTGGGCTGTTGAAATCCATCTTAACACAGCTACGAAAATACAATTTTGTTAATTTTTATGAATTTTAAAACCAGCTTTACCTACAACTAGAAACCAAGATAGATCACACATATAAATAATTGTACTTTCAATTAATTTTTATATCAATAATGCAGACTATTAGAGAAGAGAAGAGAAATAAGCATAAATGTAGGAAAAATAACGAAAATAAAAAGGCGCCAATAGGTTATGTCATAGACAGACAGGCAAAGTCATTTTTTTATATAATTTGTTTGGACACTGGCATAGTCATTGTTCGACATACAACAAATCTATACATATAATAAAAATGTAACTGATCGCTGTCTGTACATGAAAGATATATGAGAAAAATATTATTGGAGGCCTTTATCAACGTAATAGAACCCAAAACAATGATTGTTAGAATTTTTGTCTGTTTATCTGTTTGTCTGTGCGTTTGTGCGCGCTAATCTTAGAAACGGCTTAACCGATTTGGGTGTGGTTTTCACTAATGTATTGTGGTAAGGTTCACTTAACATTTAGTGTTTGTTTTATTTCAGTCAGTTCATAAATAAAAAAGTTATATCAATTTAAAGAATCACGTCGAACATTTGTTCGATAAAATAATAAGCTATAAGAAATAATGCGTGTGATCGTTTTTGAAAATACCAAATACCCCTAAGAAGGTAAAGACGGTGTTTATAAACTAAAGTCCATGTGGACGAAGTCGCGGGCAACAGCTAGTGATAAAATAAAATCGTTTTTCACGCTGTCGAAGTTGTAGGAGTCGCTCAATAAAGCGATAGTAGGTTTATTGAGGACAAAATCGGACTCCTTGGAACGCAACATTTACGCAATTTAAACTATGAACTATATCAAATTTCTTCTAGTTTTGGCTCAGAAAGGCTCATCTTGCTAAAGCCAGGATTCGATAAGAGCGACGTCGGATGGGGCAGCGCTGCATTCTTTTAAACGCAGCAGTGACAGTGAGCTGACATTTGACAGTGACATAGAATTGTATTTGGATGTCAACGATCAAATTGTAAATTTTAACCGTTTATTTTCTTGTTTCAAAAACATTTTGCCAATTTTTGTGTTAAAACTGTATAATTTTCTCTGTAATATTGATGTATTCATCGCTGACGAGATGTACATCAAATCAATTGTGCTAGACGGTTTCAAATCTTACGGAAACCGGGTAGAAATAACAGGCTTTGATCCTGAATTCAACGCTATCACCGGTTTGAACGGTACGGGGAAATCTAACATATTGGACTCTATATGTTTTGTTTTAGGAATTACAAATTTGTCGAACGTAAGTAGATAATAAGTGGATTCATATTAGTTTCTACTGTTTTTGTAAATCTTTTGTTTACTTGTTTTCCCGCTAATTTCATGTGATATTATTTTGATGATAATATCTATTTAGGTACGGATGATATATATATATATATTTAAATTATATAATAAAAGAATTCATCCCGAAACATGGTTAACGTGTTTTAATACTTTCGTTTGTTTTACACAACACCATAGTTAAAGTTCTTTCATATCGCGAAGTCGAATATATACCTATGAAGAGATTACTGTAATGAGGTAGAATTTCATCTCTAAAGTTGTGTAATTCCATAGGTGAGGGCCGGCAGTCTTCAAGAGTTGATATACAAGCATGGCCAGGCTGGCATCACTAAGGCCACAGTCAGCATTACATTTGACAATCACGACAAAGCTCAGTGTCCCATTGGTTATGACAACCACGATGAAATTACTGTTACTAGACAGGTCAGTAGCATTATTCTGAAATAGATATATTGGTTTTCCATAATTTAGCATAATTTATATAAGAGTGATTTAGAATTGATAAATGTATTGATATCAGTCTAATAACATCTCACTGCAGGCCACAAGCCTATCCTAGATAAATAATGACCTTTTAGTGCCAGATGTATACCTTTCTTGAAAAGGCTTCAAAGTTTCACACATAATCAAAAATTTTTTAATAGATAAATTAATAGATAATTTCTTTAATAGATAGATAATTTAAAATCAATTTTTTTTAAAGAATAGCATATTTTATGTTTATGAATATTATTTATGTTAATTACATATCATTTTGGATAACCCTTTTTTAATTTTAATGCATTTTAATATGCATGTTTTTATATTATGCATATATTTTATGTTATGACAATTTTTAGCCAGTGTGCAATTTTTAGAAAGTATTTTAATTCTTTATGCAAGACCACTTATGCAATTATACATTTTATAGATATTTCTGTCTTAGAATATGGCTCTCTCATGCAGCTGCAATATACTGGCTGTGCAATGAAATAATGCGAAAAATTGGTCTTAGTACAATACATTAGGTATGCATGAAATCTTACACACAGCGATGTTTATTTAATAGCACTGTGGTAAAAATAGAATGATTATATTACTGCAATATAGCATTTTGATAATAGGACCCGTATATTGTGACTGTTTAAGAGAGCCTTTAAGTCCATGTTGTGTTCTATAGGACCTTATGCCATTTGCATTAAGGTTAATTTAAAACTATGCAATTTATGACATAGAATGTTCTTAGAATCATGGTCCATAAGTTATTTTATTGCACACTGAAATAAAATAAGACAACATAGATTGTAAACATCAGTATCTGTAAACATCGAAACATCAGTGTTGTATCTGTTTAAGTCCTTGGCAAATAATATTTTTTACTTTACAAATCAGGTGGTGATGGGAGGTAAGAACAAGTACCTGATAAATGGGATTAATGTCCAGAACAAGCGGGTCAATGACCTGTTCTGCTCTGTCCAGCTGAATGTCAACAATCCACATTTTCTCATCATGCAGGGCAGGATCACCAAAGTGCTTAACATGAAGCCACCTGAGGTAAATGTAGATTCTCTACCATATGAGATACTTGCTGTTAGAGATAACATCTGTATTAGATGGTTAATAACAGCTCTTACCCCCTCCTCAAGATGTGTTGACATTTATCAGATTTGGAAGGCTATATTCTGTGATTTGCAAAATTAATAGCTTTTAGGAAGAGGAGGCTGCATATGATAGCAAGGTCGCAGATGAACATTTAGTTCACCAGCTATATACCCATATCTTCAGCTATTTTCAATATTTATGTATTTATTTACTCTTTTTGCACTATATTATACAGAGGAGGAGTCAATGCCTTACAGCATTCTACCAAAAAATCGACCCCTGGTTAAATGTGAATAATTAAATGAATATCTAGCTGTTTCATAATTATTTAAAATTATTATTAACTTTGTAGATCCTGTCCATGGTGGAAGAGGCAGCGGGTACTAGAATGTATGAAACGAAAAAGCAAGCTGCACAGAAGACTATAGAAAAGAAAGATGCCAAACTCAGGGAGCTCAATGATGTGAGTATGGCAAATTAGTTATTACAAAAAATAAAAACTATTTAGCTTACTATTTAGTATTCAAATTGATTACATTATACTCCTATGTACACATGAAAATTTATGTATTCTTTCTTTTATTCTGCTCAACTGATATCACCATGAATTTCACGGGTTTTTATCTTTTTTATGGTTTTATTTAACCGTAATAATGGCCGATTCATTTAAGTCGCAGTAGGGCCATATTAAAAAATAATAATTGGTATACTTAAAGGCCATACTGATGGAACCTGCTAGGCACACTATCAACTGGACTTTTTACAGATAATTAAAGAGGACATAGCTCCTAAACTGCAGAAGTTGCAAGATGAACGAGCTCAGTACCAGGAGTACCAGAAGGTGGTCAGAGAGCTGGAAAACCTCAGTAGATTATATGTTGCTTGGGAGTAAGTGGAACAAAACCGATAAAGGTTTATTCCACTTTAATATGCTAAGTGGAATAAACCTTTATAATGACATTATGTTAAGAATATTATTGATGTTTTGGTTGGAACTCGGGAAATAAAGTTGAGGAGTTTGTGTAATTATTGTAAAAATTGTGTATTTGAAGTTATTAAACTTCAAAGTGTTCTTAGTGTGTGGTGTTAGTGATGCTCAAATAAAAGCATGGGACTGCTCTTTCCGTGTGCTTCCAAGGAGTCCTCTTCTGTCCTCAGTAAATCTACTATCGTTTTACTGAGTGTTCACTGACGAAATAAGTTTTGCATGATTTCAGTGGCACATTGTATAGGTGTAACAGTTGTATTTCACAAGACAGAAACCATTGACTTTATTCTAGATTTAGGATTACTTGACATTATGTGTTATAATTTTTTTGCTTTGTTTTCATGAATTATGAAAAAATTTGCCATAAAAAATTTTCATGTGTGGTCGTAATAATTATGATGGCAGAGCCGAAAGGCGAGGCAGCTTAGAACCGGATCTCTAGCTAAGGGAGACAACGCTGACAATCTCTAGCTATGGTGATGTTTTGCATGGCCGCTTGGACTGCGGGACTGTGTGGTACCCACAGATTCTGATATCCCTCTCTGTCAGAATCTGTGGGTGTGTCCAGGTGGCATTGGGGTGTAGCGTTTACCTTCTAACAATACAAATGAATTTATATTCCAGATATGTGACAGCCGAAGAAAAAGCCAAAAAGGCGACTGAGAAACTAACGAAAGTGAAAGAAGACATCAAAAGCAAAAAGACGGAGATAGAAGACAATAAGAAACAGACAAAGGAATTGGAGAAACAAGTTGAACAGCTTAATAAGAAAATTGATGAGGTAAGACTGTATTTAAGGTCGCATATATAAGTTGTAACAATAAGCACTAGGGCTTGTGCAAAAATAAACAGTTTTTTTATTTATAAGTACGTAAAGAGGAGTCTCCTTTGCTAATATTGAAAAATTAAAATCGGTTTAGATTGGATATACTTGTAATTGCCACTACATCGACAAGCAGAGAGAATAAAAATTGAGTTGGTACATGTAAATTAAATCAGTTGCCTTATAAATTAGACTTAGCTACTGGTTAACGCTACAGATTGATATATCGGTAGGCACTATGATCACGAGTGTTTTACATTTATGTTTTAAAAAAGAATAAATTGCATCTATGTCATATCTAGTAAATTTTTCAACAATATATCTATTCACGTTATGTTTTTGGACAATCCTCTTGATTTTACAAGAAGTAAAATCAAGCTAGTTCATTGTATCGACATGAACGATAGTGGGAGAACTGTGTGAAGTGGAGTGCGGGTATGCCCGCCTCGCGCATACCTCATTCCCCGACCGCCACGTACGTAGTCCCCATCTATACATTTAACGTGCACATGAATTGGAGCGTGTACTGTAAAGCTTATACTCAGGATATATTTCTCATTTTATGAAAAGAATCCGACAGACGAGCATACAGTCCACCTGGTGGTAAGTATGGATATTGGTGCCCTGTGACAATCGCTATACATGCCAACACTAATCCAGAAGGATTAGTGTTGGCTACCTTTGGCTACCTGAATGTTCAGGAATGTATTTCGAGAATGGCTTGGGAAAATGGGGAGGTATAGGATAGGATTAAAATGGGCTCGGGCATATTTCACTGACTACAGAAACACTTACGTACATTGGGGGAATAGAATAAAATGGGATAAAATACTGTATATTTTACCATAGCTAATTTGTTTTTTTTTTTTTTTATTATTATTAACAATTTTACAAAGATTAAGTATATAGCTAACATAATTGTATCTAATAAACCATACAGATTTGTCTAAGATACAAGTACTGCTGGAATCAGTAGTTGAGACATGAAAAACCTACCTGTGAGCAGTGAACAAATTGTAATTTGGACAAGAAATATGTTCTTAATTTATATTTTAAATTATTTTCGCTGATATCTTTTTTAAATTTAGGATCTAATTCATTTATTAACCTGGGAACAGAGTAAGCGCTGGTCCGATGACCGCTGGTCCGATTACAGCAGCTAATTTGAGATTACAGCGTGCTATCTAAAATAAGTCATGTATTTAAAATGAGTTGAGTACTTTTTCCAAATATATGATTGTGTCATATTTCATTTCGACTTTATGCACAAACTAATTTTAGGAAAGTGGTAACATTCTCAAAGAGCTGGAGGTGGAACTACAAACCTTTGAGAAGACAGAAGCAAACGCATCAGCGGCGCACAAGGCCGCTAAAGAAGCGCTAGCAACGCACGAGAAGCGCTCGCGACTACTGGAGAAAGCTAGGACTGATGATGAACAGGCCTTGGACACTAAGAAACAGGTTTTGGATGAGGTATGATATTGTTTTAGAAACTCTTTTTACCTATTGTTTTTTTGTCACATTGTAATTGTCAAGCAGTTTACGTATTAAATGGTCTTTTCACAATTAATGTTTTTTCTACACTAAGGTTTTCCACAAGACACCAATACATACATACAATATAAAATCAATACATATAAAATCAGTATAAAATTGCGACATTAGATAACACACAATACATTTTATGAGGGGGGAGAGTGCACGCTGCAATCCAATAGCCACTGGCCGCGCTCGACTGGCCACGTTACCCCTCTCTCACAGAAGACTACCTTGAAATGTACTGCGTTTCCCACTTTATCTCTTATTTCCCTAATGTACGTACGTGTTTCGGTAGCGAGTGAGATGTGCCAGAGCCCATTCCCATTTTATCCCTCCCCATTTTTCCAACCCTTTCTCCAAATCCATTCCTATATCTTCAAAGGTAGGCAGCACATCTGGGGGCGTGCCAACGTTGTCACTCTGGACTAATGTTGGCATGTATCGCGGATGTCTATGGGCGACAGTATCCACTTACCATCAGGTGGACTGTATGCTCGTCTGCCGCCTTCATCCACAAAAGTACCATAATACTTAACATTAATAGTAGTTATCTTTACTAATAGTACTATTTTCGTTCACGACTGACAATTGCAGGTGTCATCAACATTTGAGAAGCTTCGGTCAGCGAGTGAAGCAAGTGAAGCAGTCCTGGTTGAAGCAAAACAACGCTTCCTCGCAGTTAGCTCTGGTTTAGAAGGGGACTCTGAGGGCTCGCTACAGGGACAGCTTATGGGTATGACGTGTTTCTAGCTGTTGAACTATTGATTTTGGTGAACTATACTTTTTATATATATATTTCTGTAACAGACTATATCCTGCCGCTGGCCAGCGACAGTGATGGACAATTTATAAAAAGACGACCATTGACTAAATAATTTTTGTACAGACTCAATATATTTTTTAAACAATTTTTCAATGCCTATAATAGTTAATTTAGATGAACGACATTTTTACTTATTGAAATCTAACTATGGTATTTCCATTTCTTTATTTTCTCGATGACAGTTCTAATTTGATAGTTGTAGTGTTGTGACCAAATAAGTAATGATATCGATCGCATATATTTATTATATTTTGAACAAAGACAAATACAACAAAAACATTCAAATATATTTTTTCAAGGTGGGAACACTCAATGGCCCACCGCCATTTTGTGTTTGTTTTAATTTGTCACTCGCAACAAGACGGTCGTGCTAGTCACTACATTTCTGTTCGCTGAGTTTTTTCACATTATCCATACGTTACGTTGTGTATTTTGTGTTCCTCCGTGTTGATTGCTGCCCAGCTGTCAAATATCAAAATGCCGAAAGGATCTGTTCTGAAAAGGCAGGCGAGAGAACTGGTGATCAAGGTTCGTAATTACTTTGAAGCAGAGTATCAAAATGGTGGCCCGCTATTACCACTGTCGCAAGTGCGAGAGCGTGTTGCGGCCGCATTAGGAATTAGTGGACCTACTGTTTCAAAAATTACTACCGAAGCTTACGGTACAAGCGGCATGCAGGAAAATAAGCTTCGTACGCTGAAGAAAAAACGCCAACCACGTCGTGTGACATCGGTTGACAACTTCGACGCTGACGCTATTCGCCGTCATATATATGACTATTACTTGCGCAAAGAAATTCCAACACTTAAAAAACTTGTTGTTTCTTTACGTGAATGTGGTTTGTTCCATGGCCAAAAATCGTCATTAAGCTTGGTTTTGAAAGAAATTGGATTTTGTTATAAAAAATCGGACAAACGTAAAATATTGATGGAGCGTCACGACGTTGCTATGGCTCGCTGCGAATTTTTGAGCGAAGCCAAAAAGATATCAGATTGGTCAAATGTTATTTTCACTGACGAGACTTGGTTAAATGCAAACCACACAGTATCTAAGAACTGGACTGACGACACCGTCGCTTCCACTAGTTCAGTGCCAATGGGAAAAGGTGAACGCCTCATCATATGCCATGCAGGGTCTACGAAAGGATTCATGTCAGATGCTTTACTGGCCTTTAAATCCAAGAAAACAGTGGACTACCACGAAGAAATGACCGCGGAGATTTACGAAGGATGGTTTAAAGAAATGGTGCAATCTCTGGAAGAACCGTCGATAATTATTATGGACAACGCTACATATCACTCCAGACAAATTGATAAAATGCCGACGCAGGCCAATAAAAAACAAGAGATAATTGACTGGCTCCAACGTCATGGCGAAAATGTGGATAATACTTTATTAAAAGTACAATTAGTGAATATTTTAAAATCGAATAAAAGCCACCCTAAAAGATATGTTATCGACGAAATAGCTGCCGAATGTGGTCATTGGGTTCTTCGACTTCCGCCGTATCATTGCCAGTACAATGCTATAGAACTAATATGGGCACAAATCAAAGGACACGCCGCTCGAAACAATACCCATCCCCCTTTTACGGCAAACAAGATGTTAGATTTATTAAAAAATGCATGTGCGGAAGTAACTGCCGAAAACTGGGAAAAAATTGTGAGAAGAACCCAAAACATTATAGCGTCTGATTGGGAAATTCATGTGGCATTCGATAATATAGAAGTACAGGAACTTATAATAAATGTTGGGGAGAGCTCATCGAGTGACAGTGACGATTCATCAGATTTTGATTAAAATAAATAAATAAAGATTACCTGTCATTATAATTATTTCGTTTCATTGTCGAGTACCTACCTATACCTACTTATTTTACAACAGCTTCGAAAATTTTAAAGAAGTTGGCATTATCAATCAAGAATTAACACGTGTAACATCTTGTAATGAAATATAATATTAGTTAATAAATTTGTACAAAAGTATCCGGTAGTTTCTTACATTTTGTAAAAAAATATCGGATCTGTTATCGTGTTACGTTTATCGATAACTACATCCCTAAAATTGCTTTCTGGCTGACGTGACCTTGTTAATGAAATATGACGTCTTGGTGCCTAATTTTTGTTCAGAGTTTTAGTCGTTGACGCTAGAACAAAGTTATATCGACCACTGTGTGTCAGCTGTCATCGAGAAAATAAAGCAATGGAACTTGTATAAAATGTTAATCTCGGTTTCAAAATTTCCACCAAAGACAAGCCCTGCATTGTATAATAATATGGTCCTTTGAGCCGGATACAATCCAATTATTTCTGATTTTAGCAAATATATAAACTTTATATAAAGACAATGTAATGTTAAATGATAATTATCTACACTTTATTGAAAATGGACACTAATTATACCTGAAAACTCAAAATTGAAGGGCAGTAATGTGTTCGTGATGAGCAGGGTGGAATCATTTTAGGGAAGGAAGGGAGTCGAGGAAGGAGTGGGGGTTCCTCTGTATCTTTGTCGGTGTTACAGCTATTATTTTGATCTTACAACCCTAATAAGGTTTTATAATTTTTCCAGCTGCAAAACAAGAAGCCTCCGAAGCGTCTACCCGCATTTCACAAAGCAACATGGAGAAAAAACACGCGGAGGAGAGACTTCGTGCGCTGGAGCGTGAGTTCAATTCCAGCAGCACACAGTTCCAGCAGGACCAGGAGACCATACGCACGAGGCAGGCCGAAGTAACCAAGTTGCAGGTATTTAACAGCTCAATTTGTTTTAAAGCAGCTCTTGTACCAATTTTCTGTTTTGTTTTGGATTCAAAAGGTTACCTTTATGTAGTGAAATATTTCCGAAATTCAATAATAGCAGATCTCTGTAATGAAGAAATTCACTATAGTCCATTCCAATCCAATTTGTCCATAAAGTAAACAAATACGGCGGCCTTGACATGGCTTTAAATTAAATACTGAAGTGATAATTGTTTACATATTCATAGATTGATTAATCGACAATGCAGATTTGCCAAAGATTTATAGCTAAATGTTTAGATTCTTTATTGTTTTTGTTCTCAGTAAATTGGATTGGAACGAACTATATGTTTCAAACTAGCGTTTTCGTATTTAAATAAAAATATACGCTAAAACATTAATTTTAAGAAATAATCGAAATTCAAGGTTTCGTTGCAACTGTCGATTCGTACATGGACGCGCTACTCGCGATGTTGTCACAATATGTACAATCCTTAAAAGGTCTTACCTTATATTTAAAGATGATTCTTTTTCCGTAAGTTTTAGGAAGAAAAATACAAGTTTCATGAACACTATTTCAATATACTTTGGTAACCGAGGACATTGTCCGCCGCCAAACTGCAATTCAATGTACAAAGGATTAGTGTGTCAGAATAAATAAAATAAAAAATATATGTAATTTTGTATGTAAATACATCGTAATCACGCTATCAATTTTGAAACGTCTTTTTAGATATTTTTTTTGATAAAAACTAAAAAAATGGTTCACTTCTCCATCGGTAGATTTCTATGGAATCTGCATAAAATGTAACTGTACTTCCAATTAACTGTATAATTTTCAGACAGAATTATCCCGAATGAACTTCAGCGAAGAACGTAATACGGAACTGAAGCAATCGATTCGTTCATTGCAATCTAATGTTAGGAGCAAACGCGACCGTGTCGACAATTTGTCGGCGCGACTACAGCGTTGCGACTTTAAATATACTCCGCCGGAGAGGGACTTCGACAAGAAACGTGTCGCAGGTAAATATTTCACGTAACAGGGATCACGGAACATTTATTTATGAACCAAAAATCCACAGAAAAACAATACTGCATATATAATAAGTTATATATACTGTCCCGGAACGAGTTGAATGCGTGCGGAAGGGATGTGACCATTTTTTGCCACTTGTTTTTAGTGTTGTACTACAATGATCTTACTGAAAGATCGATATCGGTTTTAGTCGATATTTTTAATTTAAATGACACGGTCAAAAGTAAAACACACAAATAATTATAAAAAACACGACTTATTTTTTACCATTTTTATTTACTTTCATTATTTATTATTTATCACACATTAGATAATATAGTAAGTAGGTATACATTAGATAATATAGGGGGCTCGTGTCCCCCCGCGCACCTCGCACCGCGCGCGCATTTAGCTCATTCCGGGACTGTATATGAACTTGTTATACATATACATAAAGCTTATTGCGAAAAACGGATTTAACTATGTATACAATACAAAATGGATAATATGGGCGATGGGCTTATACATGAACTGTCGCTTAAGACTCAGATAAATGTATGTGTATGAGAATATTCGGTGTCACGGCGGGTTTACATGGCGACATATTTATTTATCGCTGCATTTCGTATCAGTGTTAGTATATTTTATAATTATGTTTATTTATTAAATTATACAAAATTGAAATTCAGAATGAAATCTCCAAGAATCTCACGTTGCTTGTAAGGAGGACGTAAGAAGCCCCGCTATGTCTCGTTTAAATGCTGTTTAAATGAACAGAATTCGGAGAATAGGTCGTTATAACATTTGGGTAATCTATTGTATACAGATTACGGAGAGTATTGTATACAGTTGGACACATAATTAGTATTATAGCCAGAAAGAAGAATAATTTGGTGTGTATGGATGGAGCTGACAACTGCATATGAAATTGTTCTAGCGGAAAATAAAATTATTTTAAGAAATAAAAGGGATGTATGGCCTTAATACCTCATGCTGGCCAAGCGGATTGGCGAGTCCACTCTTGTAGAGGTGGTGTAGTTCTTCAGCGTTTACGGTTTTTTTTTATTTCTTAGTCGCTTTTTGCGACACCCGCGGGAAGAGATCTTGTAGTAATAAAGTATGCAATTCATAGACGTCGATGATGCGTTCGGGTGTTTCCCAATTAGCCGATGGTTAATGTTATCGTAATGTATCTGTACATTTAGTTATATCTTGTGATCAGGTATGGAGTTGTGGTGTGATAGTATGCAGGACAATGGAAGTTATTTATCGTACCGTCTGAAGGTACATCTTACACACAATACACCGATTATTAAGTACCTCCAAATCTATAAGATATCTTTCTGTTTGTATTACAGGTACAGTCAGCAGACTCATAAGTGTTTCTGATCCAGTGTATTGTACTGCTTTGGAAACGGCTGCGGGTGGAAGGGTTAGTTTTTTTTATATTTTTCTATTATTTTTGAGTTTTTTTAGTATATAAGAATGTATAAGAATATTGGACTTTTCGCTAAAAAAGAATTCTTGTAATCTATTGGTATATTGGAGATTAATTATTGATTAGTTTACATAATTATAGTATGTTGATACCCTTTGATGCGTACTCACTAACAAAAACGGACGTATTCAAAGTATAAAGAGCCGAGGGAGTATGGATAGTGTTATGCACATACGAGTAAACTAATTAATAATTATTTATTTTTAATTTAATAAACTCATGGAATGCACTTTTAGTTTGATATTTACTGTTATGATTGGAATATTAAAATTCTACACTATTTTTATACTTATATATCGGTTTAACTTATATATCCATTTCTTCAACAGTTATACAATGTGGTGGTGGACACAGAGGTGACGAGTAAACTGCTGTTGCAGCGCGGCAACCTTCAAACGCGAACTACGATCATTCCACTTAATAAAATCAAACCGTATGTCATTCCCAGGCACACGGTGCAGTTGGCGCAACAAATTGTAAGTTATATATAAAAAAAAACTCATAGATATTTCACCAGTAAATACGTGTTTTACTTAAAATTGGCCGAAAACGATACTAGCGGATCGTGCGGTTGCAATTGGACGTGGTCATGCAAACTAGATCCAACCCACAGAATCTTATTTTGAGGGAAATACGATTCTGTGTAGATGACCGATAATACAATTATTTCCATCCGAAAGGTAGTAGGTTCGTTGAATTGTAAAGTGATAAAAAATTAAGCTTTTTAGCGGAAGTGTGTAAAATTTCCAAATTTCGTATGTGGGCAGAACTGTCAAGAGTTGCGCGTATTTACTCGTGATACTGTCAAATTGACTATATTGTCTATATAGCCCAGTCATTTTAAGATTCCATCTTTCAAAAAAGAATCCCGGTTAGCTGAGTTTTGGCATACACCTTTGTTCAGGCTCTTCGAGCTCCATGTCAGGGTTTTTACAAATGACAGTCCAAGCTCATTAGTTCTTTAAACTTGTTTTCCTTTGAAAATTGTATTTTTTTTTTGCGAAACATCCAGGGTGGTGGTCCAAACAACGTCCAGCTGGCTACCGATCTAATAACATTTGACGAACGTCTTAGACCTGCCATGGCGTGGGTTTTTGGAAGCACACTCGTGTGCAAAGACTTAGACACAGCGAAGCGTGTGTGTTTCCACCCACAGGTGTTGAAGCGATGTGTCACTTTGGACGGGGATGTGTTTGACCCATCGGGGACTTTGTCTGGAGGTGCTAGGGTTAAGGTATGTACCATAGATAGATAAAACTCTTTATTGTATAACTGTTACATTATGACAATTAAATAAATAAAATTAAATAACATTTTTTTATGGAGATAGTACTGTAGGCTACTTTCCTACACAGTACATATACCTCGGTCAGGTGGCCGGTGCGTCTGCGCCGCGGCGACTAGTGTTGCGCTACAGGTCGATGACAGATATCTATTCTGGACATCAACCAACTGGCAATTATAGTGTGTATATGTACTGTTTAGGAAAGTACACTACAATCAGGCGATCTTATTCCTTTGTAGCAATTTCTTCCAAATAACCCTGAGAAAGGTAGTTGTGACGTGAGTTAATAACGTGGGTAGTGTACATACTCGTGTTAAGTAACGTAATTATACACAATAGAAGCCATTTAGGTGAAAGTTGAAGTTGAACGTAATTATTATAGATATATATTTTTATAATTATGTTAATTAAATATTTTTATTGAAGAACTGAAAATAATTGTAGGTACTCAAAAAACTACTTATTTTCTATTAATAAAATGGACTTGTCAGATATGTAAAATAAATCTGTACATATAATAAAATCGTAATAAAAAATATTATATATTTATCTAAAAAACGATTACGGTTTAGATTACGAACGATAGAGAGTCCAAACCAATATTTTTGTCTGTGTCTGTCACAAAATATACTCATACTCACTCATACACACGGACTTATACTCAAAGTATAAGTATACACTTATACTTATGCACGAATGTTATCGCCCAAGCATTGCCGACATCAGTCAACAGTGACGAACGGTGGTAGATGCTCTGTTTACCTGCCGGTGATTTAGAAAGATTCTGAAAATCACCTGGAAAATAGAAATTTGGGCGTAATGGGATTGAAGGATAGAATCTTTGAGGTACCTGTATTCAATATCCAACAATGGGTACGCGAGATGGTTGAGGAGTCACAACTACAATTTTCCCTGCTGAAAGCTGATACTCATAATAGGCTTGAAGACTAGTAATAAATAGCTCGGTCCCAAACCAATACTTTGCATGTCGCAATAGACATCCGCGATACATGCTAACATTAGTCCAAAATGACAAGCGTTGGCACGCCCACCCACGCGGTGCCTACCTGTGGAGATATAGGAATGGATTTGGAGAAAGGGTTGGGGAAATGGGGAGGGATAGGATGGGAATGGGCTCTGGCACATCTCACTCACTACCGCAACACGTACGTACATTAAGGAAATAAGATAAATAGGGAAATGCAGTACATTTCAAGGTAGTCTTCTGTGAGAGAGGGATAACGTGGCCAGTCGAGCGCGCCCAGCAGCTGTTGGATTGCAGCGTGCATTCAAAGTGGGGTGGTCAAGCACTTAAGTGGTTAGAAGAACAACAATCATTGCCCACAGCTGAAATTAACACTTTGCCTTTCAGGGTGGTTCAATTCTTGTGCAAATACAAGAGTTGAAGGATGCAGAGATACAATTGCAAGAAACTGAAGCGCAGTTGTTGCAGGCGAATGCAGAATTAACATCTATGCAACATGCCGCTGAAAACTACACTTCTATTAAACAGAGGCAAGTGCATAGTGGAACCTTTTTTTTATTGAAATAAATGATTTTTGTATTTACTTGTGTTGTGTATATCTATGAAGGGTCAAATAAATAATTGTCAACCTTTTAATATTGTCAAAACATTTACATGCCGAAATGTTGGTTGAATGAAACCTTATTTTTAAGCTCTTTCGTTTTAAGTATTCTTGCATATAAATTATTCTGTTTTAACAGTGAACTGTTTTCGTGTATACTAAAAACTTTGAAAATTTAACTCTTTCACATAAAAATATTTAGGGGCGTTCTCACCAACCCCTGTTATTTTATCAGAAGGATTTTATTTCACTCCTTTTACTTTATCTCCTGATAAAGTAACTGTTGACAATCTTATAGATGAATTATCTGACAATTAAATCAAGCTGATAATAACTTTCTGATAAAGCATAACTGACTTTCAGATAAAGCATAACTGACTTTCTGATATACCTTCTGATAACGTATCAGGAGGTGATGAGAATTTTAATTTTTTAAATGGACTTAAGAGACGCCATTGTTTTATACTATTCCTTCAAAACAGATACGAAATGATGTCCCACGAATTAAAAGTGGTAAAAGCCCGTTTAGCCACCACATCCCACGCACAATTGCACACAGAAATAGAGAGTTTACGTGAACAATTAGCTC
Source organism: Sesia bembeciformis (assembly GCA_943735995.1). NCBI lineage: Eukaryota > Metazoa > Arthropoda > Insecta > Lepidoptera > Sesiidae > Sesia > Sesia bembeciformis. Next base: position 14,944,737 of record OX031042.1, on the reverse strand, counting down.
AAATCAGCGCTAACGTAGAAAGGGACAAGGCTATGCAAAAGGAGGCCAGCGCGAGGGCCAAGGATTTGGAGGCCAAAGTGAGGGATTTGAAAGGTCATAGGGAGAGGTGAGTTATCTGACATGTACCGTTGGACTCCTTTAATATTAAACTCTCAATATTACGTGTATTATTAAAAGAGTGACATTAAAACCTGGCACTAAGGCAGCCTAAGAGCTTGTCATTAAAAGGGTTTAATACGTATTAAGAGAGATCAATATTAAGAAGATTTTAGGCTCTTTTAATTTTGATGTAAATGGGAGACTCTTTTTATATAAAGTTCTTTAAATGTGAGGTATTTTAATATTATTTATATCAAACTCCATTCATATTAGCCCTTTTCAATATTGAACTCTATTATTGTATTGGCTTTTTTAATATTGGACTCATAAATTTTAATATCAGAAGTCAATTGATCCCAGACAGAAGTGCAATTTCGCTATTTTCTTTAAAAATGTGTAGATATAATGTTAGATGAGAAATGTTTAAGTTTTAGTTTAAACTTTTATTAGTTTTAGCTTCGAGTTGGCTCATTTATAGTCCCCCCCATGAACCCTGGTGTTGTATGTGTCCATGAGCGGCGGTTACCACTTGCCATCACATAGCCCGCCCGCTTCTCTGTCATCTTTTCTATGTCACTGAAAAATAAACTCAGTTTCCATGTATCTCACGAATACTGATTTTTACAAAATACAATTATCTCCTCACAGGGAATTCAAAAAAGCCGAAGAAGCTTTAAAAAAAGCTAAAAAAGAGGCGGAACAACACAGTAGTATCTGGAAAAATCGCGAGCAGGAATTCGAAACCCTTCGGTTTGAAGTGAACGAGCTGGAACAAGCTGTCGCCAACGGTAGACAACAGCTGGTGGACACGAAGCACGCTGCTGACGAGCTATCGCAGAACTTGCAACAGGCTACACTGGAATACAGCAAAGCTACGGTAATGTATTGTTAAAAGGGGAGTCAGAGCGAAATCAAACAACATGCAAGTCTAAATTACAAATCTATTTCGTGAGTAAAAACACGTCAGTGCGGCGCGGCGTCACAGCCGTGACTGAGAGCACTATCGGGCGCACTCGCGCCTCCATTCCTTCGTAGCACACGTAGCGGACGTTACTGACGTCATAAGCGTAGCACTGCTACGCGCATACAAACCACTGTTGTAGCACACGTAGCGGACGTTACTGACGTCATAAGCGTAGCACTGCTATGCGCATACAAACCACTGTTGTAGCACACGTAGCGGACGTTGCCGACGTCATAAGCGTAGCACTGCTACGCGCATACAAACCACTTGTAGCACGTAGCGGACGTTGCTGACGTCATTGAAGAAAGATACTATTGTGCTTTGACAATATCCGTACACTGAACCGATTGAGTGACACTTGTTTCTTTAAAACACACACACACACACACACACATACGCACCCTAGCACACACACAAACAGGCACACATTCGCACAAAATTTCTAACATAAAACATTATTTTTTACAGGAAGCTGTAAAAGAAATACAATCCCGTATGAAGCGTCAAAAAGCAGACATAGCGAACAAAAACAAGGAAATCCAAGGGTTATTCCACAAAAAGGAGCATCTCGGAAAAAGTAACAGCGATATTGAACTGAAGATTAAAGAACTTGAGTACAATATTAAAGAGTTGCAGAATGAAGCCACCGATTGCGAGAAAAGGGTATGATTATTAAAAGGGTTATTTGTTGCGGGTTTCGGCGAGTTTTTTCGTTTGGTATAAAAAATGAGAATACCAGCCCCATTCCATTCAATTTCATTTCATTCCACTCCATTAGAGTCATGTCATTCGACGACCAAGGTTCCGTTTCTCTGTTGTGTCTCTGGACCGACGACAGGGAATCCTAGTGTGGCCCATTGAGTATGGCGTTATATATTATGATTTATTTTAACCGTCGACTGATATTTATTTCAGATAAAATCCTTAGAGAAAGACAACCCTTGGATAGAAAGCGAGCGCGATTACTTTGGAACTGCCGGCGGCGCTTACGATTTTCAAAACCGCCAGGCAAATGTGGCAGGGCAGAGACTCAATCAGCTGAAAGAGAGGAAGGATCGGCTTTCCAGGGGATTGAATGCTAGAGCACACACATTGCTGGGAAAGGAAGAGGAACAGGTGAGGAATACAGGCAAATTGATTGAAGACGTATAGGTGCAGGTGAGTATAACATTTGAGATTTTCGCGTTTTTCACACATATTTGTCGTTGAATGGCGTGTGATCGATTAGAAGGATAATGAAGTCGAGTGAAATACAAAAGCGAGATGAGCGTTGTGATTGGTTGAATGTGAAGCGCTTCGAGCGCAAGCGAGATGTTGCTCAGCCGTAAATGATTACGCACAGAGCTGTTTTACGTCGATTACGTAGATCGATCAATCTAATTGAATTTTCGTATAGTTAAGTGCATAATTCGTATAGTTAAGTTTAACTGGAGAAAGCCCACTTAAACACGCAATTCTTGTGTAAAGATGATTTTGATATGGCTATTAGCACCTATAATTTGGTAGTCAACATGATAAAGAAAATCCGTTGTGGACTCAGCAGAGGATTCAGGGCACTATTAAAAAGGTTTCAGCAGAGGATTCAGGGCACTATTAAAAAGGTTTCAGCAGAGGATTCAGGGCACTATTCAAAAGGTTTCAGCAGAGGATTCAGGCCACTATTAAAAAGGTTTCAGCAGAGGATTCAGGGCACTATTAAAAAGGTTTCAGCACAGGATTCAGGCCACTATTAAAAAGGTTTCAGCAGAGGATTCAGGGCACTATTAAAAAGGTTTCAGCAGAGGATTCAGGGCACTATTAAAAAGGTTTCAGCAGAGGATTCAGGGCACTATTAAAAAGGTTTCAGCAGAGGATTCAGGGCACTATTCAAAAGGTTTCAGCAGAGGATTCAGGCCACTATTAAAAAGGTTTCAGCAGAGGATTCAGGGCACTATTAAAAAGGTTTCAGCACAGGATTCAGGGCACTATTAAAAAGGTTTCAGCAGAGGATTCAGGGCACTATTAAAAAGGTTTCAGCAGAGGATTCAGGGCACTATTAAAAAGGTTTCAGCAGAAGATTCAGGGCACTATTAAAAAGGTTTCAGCAGAGGATTCAGGGCACTATTAAAAAGGTTGAAGAATTTAAATCTGCGCCTACATCACCGCTGTCATGACAAGTAATCGCTGTCAAGCAACCCGTGCCTTCACGGAAATTCACCACCTATCCTATAGTCCTGACTTGGCTCCCAGTGATTATTATTACCGGAAACTTTTGCACCTCCCTCGCAAGTGACAAATCACAAGCAGTTCAATTATGATCACTTAGTTTCCCTTAGTTTTGTTTTACTTGTCAACTAAATAATAATAATAGAAACGTAATAACTCGAATGTGAAGCAAATTAATAAACAATCTGAATAATAATAATAATCATGTCTATATCGCGTCAAGAACAAAGGGGAAAAGTCGATTCATATATTAATTTTATATATAATTTTTATATATAAAAATTAGGCAGACGAGCATACAGTCCACCCGATGGTAAGTGGATACTGGCTCGTGCATAGACATCCGCGATACATGATAACATCAGTCTAGAATGACAAACGTTGGCACGCCCCCGGATGCGTTGCCTGTCTACCTTCGCAGATTAAGGAACGGATTGGGTAAATGGGCAGGGAATACATTGGGGAATATGATAAAGTGGGAAATGCAGTACGTTTCAAGGTAGTATTCTGTGAGAGAGGGGTAACGAGGCCAGTCGAGTGCGCCCAGCGGCTGTTGGATTGTAGTGTACTTGCTCTCCCTACGCTCAATGTACAGATTTAACCGTTTTACCGTTTTATTATTATATGTATATAGATAATTGACACAAAAAATGTAAGATTTACGCGACAGGAGTTTAAAATAAGGTTATAATGATGTCTTACATATAGCCCATTCTATTCTTTCAATAAGTATATATATATATACTTGCAAAGTACGAAATATAATAATTAATGAAAATGCGAGTATTTATTTCAGGCAACTAGAGCCCATACAATTGTATATACGTGTGACTGCCACAATATGTACAAGGCCTCCTAAAGAATCTAATACTTATTTGAAACTCTTGGCTAGTCGGGTTTTAGTTTTTGAACATATTTTTTCTTTCCACAAGTATCAAGACATAATGCGCAAAAAGAAGATCGTGGAGGGAGACAGAGCGAAGTTGGTGCAAGTTATGGCAGAGTTAGATGAAAAAAAGAAGAAAACTCTAGCAACGGCCTGCGAGCAGGTCAATAAGGACTTCGGGTCTATATTCAGTACACTGCTGCCCTCTGCACAGGCTAAACTGAAACCACCTGATGGACTGACCGTTTTGGATGGATTAGAGGTAAATTGTTATCCTATCCCATCAAATTGTTTGCATTTAGTGAAATGCAATTTTTCAGTTTTAAAAATGTTTTATTTATTTGTTCCACGTTGTGTAATGTATATCAGTATATAACGGTTCACTGCAGTCCCCAGCAAGTCCCACTGCACTTACTACTTACTGGGCTTCTCCAAGTAAATTACCGAAGGGGTTTGGGGCTGTTAGGTGGGGCATCGAGCTGTAATCCACCACGCGGACAAGTGCGCATTGGTGCGTCACATAATCTAGATATGTTTTTATTTTTGGAGCATGTGGATTTTTTCACGATGTTTCTCCTCATCGCCGAGCTGGTGTATTTTTTCTTAAAATCCATGTTTTTAAATGCATGTTGTAAGTAACATTAAACATACATATCTGATGACATACAACACCCTCCAAGGGCACAGCAATTCAAATATAAAAAATATATAAATACATATACATTAAATTATAATTTTACATTATTAAATTATACGGTATATTATAATTATACGATACTTTTGTCGTCCACTGCTGGACTTGGGCCTACTCATACACATTGTCTCGTGCGTGAGGGATGTGTGGCTAGTTGGCGAGACCACTGTTCGGGAAGAGATGGGATGATGCCATTCTATAGGCAGTCGACACCACACAGCTAGGGCTCCCACCTTCAGAATACTCTAAACCTAGAGATTAAAAAAATGGGACAAAAACGAAACAGGAAATAGTAGTAAATTTTTAATTAAAGTTAATACTTTAGTTAGTACTAAATTACTAATAAAATTACCACAAGATAAACTTATACAGTGTTTGATACACACGGCGACGCTTTAAATTGTATCTTTGCATTTGTCCAAGTCTAACTAGAGCCGGTTTACAAAACATATTTCTATTTTTTCTGAGATTTTCGAATGTTCAACGTCACAGCCGCCCGGAGGTTTACGATGTTAACCCATAGCCCGGACAAGCGTCCTCCAAACCCGGAGGGGTGGCAGCCCTACACAGCACGAAGTATATTTACAATAAATGTAAGCGTGCAATTATCCTGGTTGGTCTTACTTTATACCAAAAGCCTCCAATGAAGCACAAAACAAAATAGTTCTAACAGGAATTCAATAAATAATTTTCATTCCTTCATTCAGGTGAAAGTGGCGTTCAACAACAACTGGAAAGAGTCCCTGAACGAATTGTCAGGTGGACAACGATCCCTAGTGGCTCTGTCCCTAGTTCTAGCCATGCTGCTGTTCAAGCCAGCCCCCCTATACATCCTAGACGAAGTCGACGCCGCGTTGGACTTGTCACACACACAGAACATCGGACAGATGCTCAAGACGCACTTCAGACGTTCACAGGTTTGTTCACACGTCTTTTCGATATCCATCTAATAACTAGATCATTCGATTTTTGAACTATTTTTTTTTATGGAAACGGGCGGCAGACGAGCACACAGTCCATCTGCTGGTAAGTGGATACTGTCGCATTGCGACATGTGTGACACATGACGTCATTAGACAATGACAAACGTTGGCGTGCTCCCGGATTCGTTGCCCATCTTTGAAGATTTAGGAATGGATTTGGAGAATTTAGTTGGGATAGTGGGGAGGGATAGGAATATGTATAATGAAAGGATAACGTACCTTTCAAATGGTGAAAGAATTTTTCAAATAGGTGCAGTGGTTCCGGAGATTACCCTCCACATACACACAAACTCTCAAAATTCGCACTCTCTCTTTATTATATTAGTATAGATACTAATCGTCGATTAATTGTATTTTGGTTGATCAATGATACTAGGTGTCAACTTCCAAAGATTCCGACAAACTTAATTAAGTTTTTTAATTTTAAATAAATAATAATAGTGAAAATATCTTCCCCTTTCAGTTCATAATAGTGTCGTTAAAGGACGGCATGTTCAACAACGCGAACGTGTTGTTCCGCACACGCTTCGTGGACGGCATGTCCGCCGTACAGCGAACCGTCAATCCGGACCGACGTGAGAGGCATTGATATACATTGAAATGACCACCAGAAAATATTGAATGACTAGAAAAGAACAATGGCCAGATCTGACCCGAGAACGACTAGAAATGGCATACACCTTAAAAAAACATTTTTTTTTAAAGGTTTTAACAACTTTTCACATGATTTTTAAATTATATCTGTATACTGAAGTATTTTTACTATTATCCATATTTTTTTCTATAATTATTTATCAACGTTAAAATAATTATTTACACAATACCCGTAGTACATTTAAAATTGCCGAAATGGAACGCATATTTTTATTTTTGTGTTGGCAGTAGTGATGGGTAACTCCGGAGTTAATGAATCAAAATAGTTGAGCAGAATCCCTTAATTGTTCCATCGAATTGTTATTTATTCCGATTCCGGCGCCGATCATGATCGTGAGTGTAATCGCGCATCGCCACTTGTCGGGGGCTCAAAATCGAGATGCAACGATGGCAGGACCTTTTTTTTTTGATTATGCAACAGCCATTAGGGAAAGGGAATGAAACGCTCTCGGAAGGTGAATAAGTAGGTGAATCAAAAGAGTTAGTTAAGGAGTAACTAAGAAGAGCAGGATTAAGTGAGTTAATACACTCCGAGAAGTCTTGACTACCCACCACTAGTTGGCAGCTGCTAATGTTTCTCAATGTCAAATAGTCAAACACGTCAATTTTTTTCTTATAGAAAGTATAATAATAAATCTACTGATTTGTGTACCCCTGGTACCTCTTTACCGGAACATCTCTTCAACTTACGCGTGAAGCACGCGACTAGGGTTAACTGATAGCAGCGCAACGTTGCTCAAGTCACTTCGTCGCTAGTCGCTCAGTGACCTAAGAGAACAAATACTGCCAATATTTGGGAATGTATGGAGAATAGAAGTAGGATTGGGAAAGAAGGTATGGGAAGGATGAGGACCGGAGAAAGGGAAAAGCGATGGAATATGTCTATCTGCATCCGCTCCATCTACTGATTTATGTTCGCCTAGTACTTAATTGCTGGAATAATTGAAAAATAATAATTATTTTAATCCGAATTTATTCTGAGCATAAAAGGCCGTTAAATCGGTCGGCCACGGGACCCCTGGCCACACCAGTGTGACAAACAATATTTTTTCTATTAAGGGTCCGTGGTCACTAGCTAGTGCTGGGAAATATCCGACCGATTTGGGGCTGGACCCGTGGTCACAGCAGTGTGACTAACAGGTACGAAAAAAATATAAATTGTCATCATTCGTTTGACATCAGTCAAATATACGGTTAAGTCAGCGGAGTTCTACGGCTTTTTTTTGTGTTCCTGAGAAATCCAGTTAAATCTCGAAAAACATGTGACGTTCTTGTGAGTTTTCTTCCGTGATCTTTAGATTTGAGCAATAGACATACAGAAAAGAACTTAATTTTCGTCAAATAATCGCTATTTACGAAGAACAACGACGAGATTGACTCCCGCCAGAAGAAAGCTTTTGATACTTTGAAGTATGAAGTTCGTTTCGCCAACCCTGGCCAGAAGCCAAACAAAGATAGGCGCTGCCGGCTATGCAGCAGTGCTACGAACAACAAAAGGTCTATTGTACAGTGTGATACATGCGAAGTGCCGGTACACACTTCAACGTACGGTTGACGTACTTCAACACTTGAAATAAGGTACGGTACACAGATGTACCGTACCTTGTTTCAAGGAATTCCATAGGCAGGAATCAGAAAAGTTTGATTGCTTCACCAGTATTGATAAGCATATTGCCATCGTAATTGTTTTTAGTTAGAAATAAGATATATCAGTTTGTTCCAATAAATACGTTATTTAACATATATGAGTTTCACTTCAATCGTATAGCTAGTTTCCTCTGCCAGTTGAAGGGTTAAATACTAGACCTCATTTAATTTAATTAAGTCCGTTTATAATTTACTTCCTAATGTAGACATATCTTTATGGGTAGGTGTAAATAAAGATACACAATTTGATAGGGTAAATTGAAGCCAATAAGCTGTGGAAGTCTTATGTCGGCCGATCACAGCGTCGCGCCTACGGGAGTTCTTTTGTGGCGCCTACTTTAGATTTGAAATCAATCTTCCCCCTTAACGTGAAAATAATTCACTACCATTCACCTGGTCAGCGTTACATCTAATTTTAAAAATGAACCTCGCTCTTGGAGTATAAATTAAGATTAAATAATTAGTCTTGTCAGTTGAGAATTTTTACACTCATTAAAAAGGTCACCTTTCGGAGATACTCTCTATCTTCTTAAGACAGTTGTGGCTGTGTCTCAATAAATCAGCTGCTTAACACAGCATAATGCTCGGAGGGAAATTATAAATCATAAAAAGGTGTGGGGTCCGGCCCGGTAGAGAGATAGTCAAGTACATGCCCGCATCAATCAAACTTAGTGTCGGCGGCGGTACAGGCGCACAAAGACGTAATAAGAGCTTTTGGAATAATAGATAAAGCCAGAGAATACTGCGGAGCGTAAGAGAAAATGTCACCCTCATCTGGAAGGTCGAGTAGGTGCTTTCAAATTAATTTTTCAAATTCCGCTTTAATTTTTTAAATAGGTGGGTACCTAATTTACGGAATTTTGTTTCTACGAAAATTATGTAGAGATCTACAGCATAGATGAATGGATTTTAACGATTGAATTTTTAAGTGCACGCTGAAATCCAACCGCCGCCGGGTGCACTCAACCCTACACGTTAACCCTCTCACTAATTCAGTGATACAATTGTGTAATTTGATTTCAAAAAATCTTCGACGGCTGTTAAATATAAATAAATATGACCTATTAAATATAAGGTGGCAAACGAGCATACAGTCCACCTGGTGGTAAGTGGATACTGTCGCCCATAGACATCCGCGACACATGCTAACAAATGACAAACTGGCACGCCCCCGGATGCGCTGCCTACCTTTGTTGATGAAAGAATGAATTTGGAGAAAGGATTGGGGACGTGGGAAGGGATAGGATGGGAATGGGCTCTGACATATCTCACTCACTACCAAAACACGTACGTACATTAGTTAAATCAAGATAAAGTGGGAAATGCAGTACATTTCAAGGTAGTCTTCTGTGAGAGAGGGGTAACGTGGCCAGTCGAGCGCGCCCAGCGGCTGGAGCGTGCACTCTCCCCCTCGCACTCATGTTATATACGTGTCATTGTGTATGGGTTTTTAAATAATTAATGGTCTAACGTCAAACAAAAGTTCCATCAATATCAATGTTTCACGTGCGCGTTTAACTAAAATGAAACATTACCATGTATTTACTTAGCACGACCCGATTTGAAAATTTAATCAGATTATATGTTGTCATAACGATGGGTTACCTCCCGCACTGATGGACCAATATTTTAATAAATAAAGTCGGTAGTGGCTGAATGATAGGAGCGGACTGTCGCGTGTGGTGACGAGCTTTAGGAGTGGAATTAAATAATCCACAGTACTGGTATTCTGTCACCACCTCTATATCAGCTCACGAACACCCAGAGAAGCAGGCCCCCACCTTTACTCAAAATAGAAATATACTCAATGTGTGATTAAATACGTAGTAATAAATGATATTTGCTTTCTTTTTAATGTACAAAAATATATATGGAGGTGGAGAGCGCACGCGGCATTCCCAGAGCCGTTGGACGCATTCGACTGGCTACGTTACCTCTATCATAGGAGATTTACTGCATTTCCCAATTTATCCTATTTTCCCAATGTACGTAACCTACCCACGTGTTTCGATAGTGAGTGAGATGCCAGAGCCCATCCTATTCCTCCCCATTTTCCCAACTCATTCTCCAAATCCATTCCTATATTTCTAAAGGTAGGCAGCGCGACCAGGGCCGTGTCAACATTTGTCATTCTGGACTGATGTTGGTATGTATCGCGGATGTCTATACACGACAGTATCCACTTACCATCAGGTGGACTACATGTCCGTCTGTCGCCTTTTTTCCATAAAGAAAAAAACAAAAAAATAGAGCTGCGTAGACAGTGAAAGAGTAAAAACGCACCATAATACTGTAAACAGATATATGCATAGAAATAATGATTCTGTGAATGTTTTTACAATAATTTGTACGTATTTAATTAAAGTACGTGAGATTAGCCTTACTTACATGAATATATAAATAAGAAGAAGAACTCTCCTCTCTGTGTCCGCTGATCCCAAAATGCCAATTGCATTAGTAGGGTAGTGTTCAGCGAATTTTTACAGCCCGCCTCTCTCATTGACCGAATCAGGCTGATTTATAGGCCAATTCACTTACTGTACTTTTTAAACCTTCGTAAGACGCACGTCGGATCATGGGTCGATTGTAAAACAATAAAAAATCTCGTATTGTAAAACAGCCTTGCAGTTCTTAGTTGCAGTCTGCGGCAGACGAGCATACAGTCCACCTGATGGTAAGTGGATACTGTCCCCCATAGACATCCGCGATACATGCCAACATTAGTCCAAAATGATAAATGTTGGCACGCCCCCGGATGCGCTGCCTACCTTTGGAGATATAGGAATGGATTTGGAGAAAGGGTTGGGAAAATGGGCAGGGATAGGATAGGATAGGATGGGAATGGGCCCTGGCACATCTCACTCACTACCGAAACACGTACGTACATTGGGGAAATACGATAAAGTGGAAAATGCAGTACATTTCAAGGTAGTCTTCTGTGAGAGAGGGGTAACGTGGCCAGTCGAGTGCGCCCAGCGGCTGTTGGATTGCAGCGTGCACTCCCCCCTCCCCCCCTGTTTTATTGCGTTGTAATATTCGGATAATTTAGGAATTTCGTCGACTGCTGGATTCTGGCCTCATGCGTATTGCCTTGTGAATGAGGGATGGCACGCTTAAAATGGCAGGCTGCCCCAGCGGATAGGAAGTCTACTATGTTCGAGTGGTGTATAATAGTTCCACAGGGCTTGTGGTAGCGGCTCTGTTATCCCTTAGTCACCTTGTACGACATTCCATGGTCCGTTCATATGGCTTCAGCTATTCAGAATCACAGACTACACATATATATCGTCCCCGCCGGCGGAGACGAGGACGTCCCCCTCGCTACACCGCATCACTACCGGTATCGGCACGTGCCTGGGCGCTTCTCACAGACTTGCGATCCCGCGGTACCCTCCCAAAGCAACGCCCTAAGCCGAGGTCCGTTCCTTCCGCCGGTCTCCTGCGCTCGCCTTAAACTATACATGTCCGGTGACTATTGAATCACAAGACAAGGCTATTAGATTCACAAGACAAAAGGTTACGCTTACCTATCTGATCGGGATAGGTGTCAAAATGATTTCTGTTGATCATTGATGGGGATATTACCTAATTAATTATCCTTTTAAGCTTATATAAATCATTATTACCGCATAATATTTTAACAAAACACGCACACGCGTCGGACAGGATGGTTTTTTTCATAGATGGCAGACGAGCGGGCGGGCCACATAATGGTATGTAGCCACTGTCGCCCACGTACACCTGCAACACATGGGGGCATGCAGGTGCGCTGCCGTAGCGGAAAAAAATCAGCTGGTAAGTCATTCCACAAATTTCCGTTTCACGGTTTAAAGTATATGTACCTACTGCAATAAGGCTACCGGTCACATTCCCGCGGTACGCGTGTAATTTTGTTTGATGTATAAAGCTTTGTATACAGCATCTTTTCTTCCCGTTAGCCGATTTCGATAAAACAAAGCCTAATCGAAGCGCCAAACTAAGCTTAATTAACCCGTGAACACCCCATGAAAATACGTTTAGTACTTTTGGAGATTAGCTTGTTCGAACAGACAGACAAAAAATTTCAAAATCGTCTTTTTGTATTATGTCACTTGCTTCATCGCCCCCAATCAGTTTTTTGGTAAATATATTCAATGTACAGACACGTTGATTTTATTATATGTATTTATTATTTCTTATATGTATAGATTTAATTTGACATATGGCATATATCTATGAAGATAATTTAACGAAATACAAAGCTCTTTCACTACTTGTATTGGTGATTGTCAATTTTCAGTGATTTAATTAACTGACAATCTCTAATTTCGGATATGTACAGTAACCTAGGTTGATTCAGTAATCTACCATACGCAAAGCAATGAAAACATTAAACCATTTTCCCAATCTAAAATCTAGAACACTAACCAGCCAGATCGGAAGCACAGATTTTAATCCTAATTGCAGTTTCATGCCACTAGAACAGCTATTACACGAGTGCCCTTTACTATGCCAGCTAAGATTGGCTATTAAACAACCGTGCAACTTGCAGATTGGCATAGTTATCAATACCGCCCGCTGGGGATATATGTATAGGTAACGTTAGACCAATGAAGCAGTTTTATCGCTATACCAATAAAGCATAATATCTCGGAGGTGCAGGATCAATTTCAGATATTAAACTCGGCTTCAAATAGTTAAAGTTTCATTTCCCGTGAGATTTTCCGCCAGGTGGGCGATCTTAGCCATAGTAAAAACACAACAGTACATTAGATTTGAGACTTGTTATCTTGATTGAACATAGTTATTGTTACGTAAACAGGTTAATCGCAATTTATTATTTCTTTTGTACTCAAAGCTAATATTTCGGTCCAATTATATGAATGGTGTTCACGACGACATTGATAATAACTAGAGGTATGGAATTTTCGCAAATAAAAAAAAAAAATTCGCAATAAAAAAAAATTGAATTGAACGAACGAATGTTTGTTATAAAACACGTGCGTACACAAACAAGGTCTTACGAACGAACACTATTAGCGCTCAGCCAGGAACAAAATGTGTGTTGCAACGAGCCTAAGGGCTCCCCCGCCGATAAACCGGCGGAAGGAACGGGCCTCGGCTTAGAGCGTTGCATTGGGGGGATACCGCGGGATCGCGAGTCGGTGAGAAGCGCCCAGGCACGTGCCGATACCTGGTAAAAGTGTTGGCTGAGGGCCGGTGTGTGTTAACGGTGTATCGAGGGGGACGTCCACGTCTCCGCCGGCGGGGACGGTGTATCTGTGTAGTCTGTGAGTGTAGTGTAAGAACTGCATTGGCAGCAGTGATTGGGTCGTCAGGGTCGTCTAAGACGTGCCGTGGACGACGGTAGCGGGGAGGGGCACTCCTATCTGGGACTCTAACAAGTAAAATTTACTTTAACCTCAATGTGATTCTTACAAAGCAACGTTTAGTAGCATTTACTATAGCAATTAGGGAATAGAGTGTATGCAGCACTGGAATTACTACCTTGCTGCTGAGTCTTTGCGTATAAGGCATACTATTCGACAGCATGGGAATAGTTCCAGTTTTGCATAGACTCTACTTCCCGACCGCTATAGTAAATGATATTAAACGGTGCTTTGTAAGACTCACATTGAGGTTAAAGTCCGTTAAAGTAAATTTTACTTGTGAGTATAGTAATATTCACAGTACATTTCTCTCCGTGCACTCAGTCAACTGACTGATGCAACTGATGCGCGAGTTGAGTGATTAGTACGGCGGACTGGACGGCGGGGAGAGGGGGAGAGATGAATCATCTATGATGATTTGATCATAAAAGATAAGATGATTCGTCTCTCGCGACATTTCGTAAATAAAACACAAATTGGTATATTTCGCATCTATTCGCAAATATTTTCGCGTAAATTCGCGTCTGTTTCGTAAAAACGAAAAATTCCATATCTCTAATAATAACCTATGTAAGTCATTAATGACAGATTCCGTAGGTGTTATATATAGGACAAAATCATTGGATTGAATTACACAAACCTAAAATAATTTCCCTGGAACTACCCCGCGCTGAGTTTGGTTTGCAATTAAGAAATGCTGTGATGTCAAATTGCACACACGCGACCCAGGGACTTTTATAAATCTAAACCAGCAAGTGCGTTTTCATCACATTCATCGACACAGCTCGCCCCGACCACGTTTCACGTAATAACTGGACCAAAATATCAGTTATAGGTAATATGTAATAATAATCGTTTACTTGCCGGAATGTAAGTACAAATATAGGTGACGTTATTTACAAGGAGATGCTACACACCCCACTCGAAACAGCATGCAAAAATTATAATAGGTATTTATAAACGTTTATGTCTCTTCAGTCAGAATTTCTGAATTAGGTATACATCAATTATTACATTAATGATATTACATTATTACATTATATTATGATGATACACAATTGTACATCATTAATTATTACAATAGTCAAATTAATTATTAAAATATAAATCGTGAGTAACACGTTTACATGGCAATTATAAAAGTACAGGTACCTACCTACGGCCTATTCTTACATAAATATTATTATTCTCGAGATGCTGTTAATAGAGAGCCAAATGGAAGAAAAACAACCACGTGACCACTTGCGTAGTGGTCCGATCACATATGAAACATAACTTCCAATCACTGAAGCTGTTACGACAACCTGAGAACAGACGGTTGTTAACTGCTAAATATTTTCGATTAGTTGACCTCCAGAAATGAAGAAAACTGCTTAGAAAAAGAAGATTTTTTATACAATAGTACGGCACGAGTCAAGGTTTGCTTGTATGTGTACCATGTCCGTACATGGTACACACAATATCTACCTACGATTGGCCAATACTGTACCAATAGTATTGCCCAAACGGTCGATTGAATAAGTACAAACTCTTTTGCAGGTTATTATTAACCTACTTAACAGAAAACTAATTCTTTAGTCATAGCAACGATAATGAACGTTAAAATCATTCTAATCCAATCGATTGTGTCAGTGCAATGATTGTAATCGATCGCTCGTTCGGTTGGTTAATGGTAATTAATTATCTCGACGATGCGCGATGGCGCCAGAGTTAAACAACTGTCCTGTTTTAACTATGTATTAGGTTTTGTATGGGGAAATGTTTATAGTGTGTACGTAATAGAATTTTTAACCGACGATGGATGGCGGTACGCGCCGCTTGAGTTTCGCTATGCATCAGAATATTTTGCTGTTTTAGTTCGCGTTCCCTGGACGCGTTGTCTGTTAGTGAACATTTATTTTCTTGCAAACTTGTTTCATAAGCGTTATGTTTTAATATAACAAGTTTTTATTTGCGATCTCGCGTATATATCTATCTACTTATTAAACAGGCCTTGAACGAGTTTGAACCTTATTATTATCACTCTACGTAATAATAACGTAACTTATAATAAAAATACAATTACGAAATGTTTAACAAAATATTAAAAATAATAATTATTATAAATTACCTACCTACGTTGTATTTATGAAGGCAAAATTTCTTGCGACTTTTTCAGAATTTTAATTGTAGATTTCCCGCAAATCAGTGTAGTTACCTATCAAAGTTGGCAACCCTACTTAACCCTATATTTATCACCCGAAACACAATGGTATTTATCACGGCAGTGAGATTATGCTAACACGGCTAGTTGGATAAACCCAAGTTGCACCATGCAGCATCAACCTCTTCAATGTCTCTGAATAACCGTAATCATGACAAGCACATGTATGGGGGATGTGGGCCAAAACGCCACTCTTCACGAGGTAGTATGGTGTACTCTATGGTGTAGTTCCTCGGAGCTTGTGGTATCCTTAGTCGCCTTTTACGACACCCACGGCTAACACCACACGACCAAGGCAGTGGTCCATATCAGATATCTATAAACAAATATAAGGAATCTCCAACCGATCAGTTCCAAGTAATTAAATGTGTGCAGATTTAATTTTAATTAATACAAATAAAGACATTACGCGACAAAACAAATTTACACAGTGCTCGCGAGCATTGTTTGTGCACAGCGTTTCAGTGCAAATAATAATTATTCTGTGCTCGTGGGTGCCACAACACGTCAAGAAACCAGTAGTAGGTACATCTACGTTTGTTCTAGTTAGCGAGCGATAATTTTTGAATTTTTTTCAAACGTTATCCATTACTAGTTCTGATTAAGGGAAAGTTAAAACAGACTTATGTTGGACGTTTAAGCGTTCATATGATTCAAAACTTTGTTCAGGTTGCTACATAGGTATAGCACGGGGGTTGTTCGAAGTTTTCTCAAGATGTCATAAATGTTTCCACAAATATTTCAGTCGTTACAAATTACAAATTGGAAAGGATATCTGGAGCCGCGCACACAATTACAAAGGTCAACACTTTTTTTTTTTTTTTTTACGTGGGGAAATCCATCATGAGATACCCTTCCGCTGGGGACAGGCGGAGGGTTATGCCGGACTCCTACCGGCTAAAACCCCACGGTGTTCCGTCTGCTCACTTCGCGCCAGGGTCACGGGTGCGCTGTTAGCATTCGTCCGCGACCCCTGCTGTGACGGCCCGCTAGTGCGGGCCCCGGTCTCTGGTCTGTTTACCGGTCCTCCAAAGGTCAACACTTGCGGGATCATAATTTAAGAAACTTTTAGGCAAACTTAACACCTTCGACGACGCCGTCGACGTTCACAGGAAGACTTGTATTTTTAATTATTTTTTTCTCCAAAAAGTTTTTATTTTTTTAACCGAGTGATGTGCTGTTGTCTCTCCTGCACACAATTTTAATTTCGATTTGAATATCCTACGTGTTTCTGACATTTATATAACCGAAAAGTGTACCTACGCGGTAATTAGTAGACACACGTTGAAAATTAAAGCCTAAAGATTGTAAAATGTACCTACCTACGCAATAATGGAGTTAAGTGACTTGGGAAGGAATAAGAAAATACAATACAGCTAAATTATTATTATTATGAAAGAGAAATGAGAATGCAAAATTCATATTTTGGTGAAGAAATACTTTGCCATAGCTCTTTTAATATACCTATACCTATTGTTTTGATTCGAAATGATTCGAAGTCTGAAAGCAATTTTTTAAAATTTAAAACATTTGCTGACTCCAGTAAGTAATAAGTTAAGTAATGGATTCTGCCTGCAAGTTCTTGAACTAGGCACACATGAAGGTAAATAATAAGAGTAGTCTTAATTTTTTTGAGAAATATGTCCGAAAAAAGGAAACTAGGTATATAAATGAAATAAAAGCAAACAAATAATAAAAAATGGTCTTGGATACTGGTTCCTGAGTTAGCAGTTTTTGGAACACAATAATGGAGATTAGTACCGCTACTGCTTTTCTATTTTTATTGCTGCTGACAGGCGTTGAATGAAACTGTTCAAATTACACAATTCATTAACTACATATACGACACGAGTATATCACGAGCATATAAGTATATTCAATTATTTATTTCCAAAAATGTGGTATTGACAAGGTCTCAAGTCTACATTGTCACGCATTCTGTCGTTGCTGGCGTGGGCTACTTAAAACAAAATTTAAATATACATAGTTTACTAAAAAATTACAATTAATTATACTAAAATACCCATTCATGAGAAAGCGTTTCGATTATATAACTATTCTTGAGGGGGAGAGTGCACGCTGCAATCCAACAGCCACTGGGCGCGCTCGACTGGCCACGTTACCCCTCTCTCACAGAAGACTACCTTGAAATGTACTGCATTTCTTATTTTACCGTATTTCCCCAATGTACGTACGTGTTTCGGTAGTGAGTGAGATGTGCCAGGGCCCATTCCAATCCCATCCTATCCCTCTTCATTTTCTCAACCTTTTCTCCCAATCCATTCCTATATCTCCAAAGGTAGGCAGCGCATCCGGGGGCGTGCCATCGTTTGTCATTTTGGACTAATGTTGGCATGTATCGCGGATGTCTATGGGCGACATTATCCACTTACCATCAGGTGGACTGTATGCTCGTCTGCTGCCTTAGTACATAAAAAAAAAAAAATGCTCTACATTGAACTACAGTGACTAAACCTTACTAAACTAGACGAGATTAGTGCGAAAACCAAACACGTAAGTACCAAGACGTAAAAAAGTTATAGATGAACACATAAAGTGTCAGTTTCGTACCTATGAGAGTTGGATGTATTTATATTATTCTTGTAACGTTACTGCGTTGGATCGGATTACTTCGCCTCAAGCGCGCGTCGTCTAGATGCACCAAGTTGTTCTGTCAGTGATTCTCGAAGTTCGCTCCATTCGCCGCACAACTCCAACATAGGGTTGTCACAGCACTTATAGTATAAAAAAATAACGTGATGTATGGGACGTATATTTCCCAATTCAATCTATATAAATAAAAGTGTAAAGGTTCGTTTGTTCAAAATCTTAAATCTCTGAAAGTTCTTCATTGATTGCTTTGAAATTTTGACACAACGTTGCAGTCGAATACGCGCATATTTTTATATACCTATTACAGGGTAAAAACATGCTTTTTACCCAAAAACAGGGTAAACGCCGTCTGTTGGGCAGCCACAGCAACGCGTGGCCGGTTACAGCTAGTTGAATAATAAAAATCAATCTTAAGAAAACATGAGTACATACTTTTATCGGCCTTTAATGTCTCACTCCGGGGCACAGGCCTACCCTAGTAAACACCGGGGATTGATGGAGACACATTTTCCAGATTTTTTGTTGATTTCTGGAGCATATGGGTTTCTTCATGATGTTTTCCTCTCACCTCCGGAATTTTTAATAAACCGTACTCAATTAGAAACTCAGTGGTATGTGCCTAGGATTTTAACTCACGATCATACGAATTTGGTAAAAACCTAAGGGTATCTATGTGTACATAATAAATATTTAGTCAGTTCGAATCGTTTTTCACAGTTTGGAATTTTTTAATTGTAGGTAAAATGGGTAAAATAAATCTCCTGTGATTCTACCAGACAGGTAAGTAATAGGTATGAACAAAAAAAAACAGTAGTACAACCGGTGGAACTACGAGCAAGAATTTTTTTTGTAGAAATAAGGCGGCAGATAAGCATACAACCCACGTGGTGGTAAGTGGATACTGTCGCTCATGGACAACCGCAGTACATGCCGACGTCAGACCAGAATGACAAATGTACCCACGGGTACGCTGCCGTAGGAGCGTATTCGTAGCAGCGTTTAGAGACGTAGAAATGCATTTGGAGGAAGGGTTGGAAAAATGGGATAGGATAGAATGGGAATGGAAGTGGGCTCTGGTGTATTTCACTCACTACTGAAACACGTACTTACATTGGGGAATAGGATAAAGTGGGAAATGCAGTACATTTCAAGGTAGTCTTCTGTGAGAGGGCACTGAGTGCACCCAGCGGCTGTTGGATTGCAGCGTGCACCCTATATAGCGTGGATATTTATTGTACATAATGTTCAATATATATAGCAACTGGAATTGTTAACTTTGGTAAGCTTGATGACTTTGATAAACTGGCCAAAGTTGCGTGACAACCCTGTCTATTTAACTTTTACTTCGAGCTGCGGTTCAAGTCCGCACGCCCCCAACTGTTTAGTTCAACCTATATCCGAGTTGAGGCATCAGTTATGCACGGTGGCATTACAAAAGTCCATTTATACTCTACACTCACCTTTATGGTTGTTTGTTTGTTTCATATGGTTTCATAATACCTCCCGAGGTCTTTCAGCTGCGTTACGATATGGGGCTCTTCAAGAGAACAATGAATAGATGGTCCATAGTTCTCGTATCACTGCGACCATAACTGTCTTATAGTGATCACCACCCTTCTTACAGTTCGCTGCCAATGGCTTATATAGATATCGAAGGATAATTTAAGCGCTGAGTAGTTTGGATTTTTTCCTGATGGTATGATATGGTCTATTTATATAATTTCGTCATGTCGTAGCGTAATTCTCATATTCTTTAATTCTCGTTTCTCAGCCCAGAGAAGAGAGATAAATATCTTGAAAGAAAGTAAACCTACAAGTGATGACAACCATTCGCCATTATTATAGAGAAATCTACTTACTGAACTTACTGAAATCTAACAAGCTCGCATGACTACAGCTTTAGAGTACAAGTCTGGCAGAATTCCAACCTCTATGGTTGCCATTCATTCTACAACGCGTCTATTCCCAGTTGCTACTTTCCGGTTTGCCACTAATGACGTCATTCGGGAAAACATTTTAACTACATGTACGTTGAAATATCACTGAACTGAATTATTTATTTAACAATACGAGTTTGTTCTTTTTTGGATGCCGTCTCCTATTAGAGGTTCGCTATAATTGTTTGCAGCAATTTCCCTTTTAGAGACTACTGATCGGAACAGGGATCTGGTTCTCATTATAAACCATTACCGTAGGTTTTTCAATCAGGAAATTTGTTTTTCAGTTTCAGTATTCAATTTTCTTTTCTTATACCTATGTCAATAACCCAATTAACACATTGTGTCAGTGTTGAGTTGGTAAGTGGATACTGTAGCCCATGGACATCCGCGATACATGCCGGATGCGCTGGTAGGCGCATCCGGGTAGGCTTTGGAGCTATAGGAATGGATTTGGAGAAGGGGTTGGGAAAATGGGGAGGGATAGGATGGGAATGGGCTCTGGCACATCTCACTCACTACCGAAACACGTACGTACATTAGGGAAATAAGATAAAGTGGGAAAAGCAGTACATTTCAAGGTAGTCTTCTGTGAGAGAGGGGTAACGTGGCCAGCTGGGCGCGCCCAGCGGTTGTCGGATTGCAGCGTGCACTCTCCCCCTCAAAGTTAGGAGGTAGGTAAGTTAGGAATAAGTGATAGTAGATTCATTGAAGACGGAAGATGCTCTTTGAGAGCACAAGAAAAACTCAGTCATATGCTTTTATTTGATTATCACACACATTAAACCACAAAACTCACAGTACTTCACTTCTCGAGTACCCGCCAAAGAGTTCCGGTATCTACATATATTGCTGGATTTTTTACCAAAATGAGCACTACATTCCAATATCGGTAACCCTACATTACGGAAAACTGTTTTGCCATAAATAATTCTAGGGGCTATATACCCGAGCTAGATAAATGGTGGGATGTGGCCCGTCGCGGACATCGTTCTATCGCGATAATGATGAACTGTGGCACAGTATAGATGAAGAAACAAAACGGAACTTCGTCACTTTCGATAACCACCAGACAACCAATATCGAAACAAGTTTTTTTTATTGGAAATGCAGATCGACGGGCAACCGGCCCACAAGATGGTAAGTGACTACCGCTGCCCATGGACACCTGCTATACCAGGGGATATGACACCACTAGGGGACCTTGCAGAACCCTATTCATAGCTTTCTTGAAGAACCCCATGTCGTAGCGCAATGTAAAAAGCTAATACGGTAGTTTGCTCCACAATTTACGTGTTCGCTGTAAAAAACGATTTTTAAAACAATGGAGTTCCATGGAGTCATATGAAAGTGTTCACACGGGACAGTTCTGACTGTGGTCCCAGTCACATCGAACGGGCAGCTGGTCATGTAGGCGATACCTTGTGTTCAACGCTTTACTGTCGCCCCACACTTATGCCCCATGCTAGGATTCCCTATGTCGTGGGTCTAGAGACTCACAAAAAGACAAACACACACCCAGAACTGAATAAACATATGTTGTTGAAAGAATGAAAGGTCGACCTAATCGAACCTGGGACCTCTCGCACAACAAGCAGGGGCACTGCCAAATGCGCCAATCGGTCGTCAATCTGAACTTTTATTACCAAAAGAAGTCCTGTAACCGTCCTGACGTTGCACAGTCCTGTAACTGGATACTGCCATTCGTGCATCTGACACATGACAACATTAGCTTAAAATGACTGATCGCTGTCTGTACATGGAAGATATATGAGAAAAATATTATTGGGGGCCTTTATCAACGCAATAGAACCCAAAAGTATGACTGTTGGAATTTTTGTCCGTTTGTCTATGCGTTTGTGCGCGCTAATCTTAGAAACCGATTTGGGTGCGGTTTTCACTAATGTATTGTGGTAAGCTTCACTTAAAATTTAGTGTTTGTTTTATTTCAATCAGTTCATAAATAAAAAAAGTTATATCAATTTAAAGAATCACGTCGAACATTTGTTCGATAAAAAATAAGCTATAAGAAATAATGTGTGTGATCGTTTTTGAAAATACCAAATACCCCTAAGAAGGTAAAGACGGTGTTTATAAACTAAAGTCCACGCGGACGAAGTCGCGGGCAACAGCTAGTCTACAAATATATTCGGAAACCTTTACTCCCAAGTGGTTTTATAAGTCACCATACTGTCGGTTAATGGCACTGCGATAATGCGCCATGACACGTGTTGAGCTGATTGCAGGATTACAAGTAGACAAATTATTCTATGGACACAATACCGGTTAACTGTGTCATCGTCTACCATTGGAATACGAAACTTGAGGTGACCGCAGTGTGAACTGTCCCATATATTTTATAGAAAGAAGGTAGCAGCAGTAAGCTTGGTGGTAATCGGATACTCTAGCCCGTGGAAATCAGTGATACAGGTCGTCAGTTAAAAATGGTAGATTTTTAGTCAAAGGTGCAATGAGTGCATTCATCAAGTGTCAAGGTTTCTTCGTTTAAAAATAAAATTTTGATCATACTATAAGGGTATGCAAGGTTTATAACTATTGTTTCCTGGGTTGTCAATTTTAAAAATATTCGTATCTCGTTAATTATAGTTCTGGAATAATCCAATTATGTAATCAACGACCGGAGACGATGCTGAATGAGTATTGTTTTTCTTTTTTATGGTACGAAGGCGGCAGACAAGCATACAGTCCACCTGATGGTAAGTGGATACTGTCGCCCATGGACATCCGCGATACAACATCAGTCCAAAATGACAAACGATAGCACGCCCCCAAATGCGCTGCCTACCTTTAGGAGATATAGGAATGGATTTGGAGAAAGGGTTGGGAAAATGGGGAGGGATAGGATGGGAATGAGCTCTTAATTTTAATAATGAATGTAAGTAATTAGATTTTCTTTAGTTGTACTCCAGCATTTACAAGAACAGGAAGAAGTAACAGACCCGATACACACCAAGGGTTAATAATAAAATTCCAGGATACACCCCCAGAATAAATTTCTTTCACTTCACATAGACTTCTTTCACTTGAAACACAATTAGACCCTTCTGCTCGCCTTGACGTCTAAACCAACTCCCCTGGATATCTCTCTCACACCCCGGTCAGTACCGGGATTTCTCCCTTTCTGAGGTTGCGCCTCTGTTCGTAAATACGGACAGGTCCTTGGGGTGACCCTCTTGGGTCGTGGTCGTTCAGCCTCGGTGTTGTGTGGCTTCGATGCCAGCCCCCGCCCCGGTAGACCAACTCTGTTTTTCTGGTCACGGTCACTGCCTATTTATTCCACCCCTTTTCTTCTATCTATCCCTTTTTAATAAAACATCAGTCCACATTAATTTATTACGACATGTCAACTGAAAGACTGATTTATTTAACGGAACCGATCAATATATAGGTTATACCTAGTTAAGTATTGCCCATACTTAATTCCTCGATCAATAAATAATATGGACCGAAAGCTTAAAGAAAGTATAAACAATAAAATTTTAACATACATATGAGGTAATTGTTAAATTCTATTGTATTATAAGCTTAGAATGTTATTTTCTTAATTTCTAGCAGCCTTAATAAGTAAAATAAATAAGGTCACGTACCATGCTAGTTTAGTGTGGGATGCACTCCGGCCAGATGGACCACCGATTAATGGATTGGATGAAAAGAGGCGAAGATCGCATGCGGTGGCGAGCATTGGACTTACATCTAGTAGCGGAGAGACAGGTTGATGGTATGATGGTAGGTATGATAATCTGGGCGGCACACAACACTAACAAAATCTAAAGCCAGGAAACCCGTATTTTTTTTGCTTTATGGCAATAGTAACTTATTATACCATATCTTGCCAATGAAAACCTTCACTTGATATTGAGTCTGAATAAGAATACTACTTTTATATCTCTTTCAATAATTAAAATTCTTTTTACGATCGCCCTGTCACGTGACGCACGCGTCGTTGCACGCACACGTGCCAGATAAAGTAAATGTTTTCTGAAGAAGTCAAGGTTGGTTTCTATTAACTTTTTGGGGTACTGAAAAAATGAAAACCTTAATAAGGGGGAGGATGTGCGGAAGCGGTTTTTCTAAAATAGGAATTTTACAATTTGTCGGTGTATCGGCAGCGAGCGATGCAATTTGTTTGAGGGAAAAGGACAGGTTACATTTCCAGCTGATAATACCTACAATAATTCGAGAAATTTCGTCGCTGCCGCGCGACCTAACCACGCCATAAGGCGTGGCACTACAAAGGGTTTCTCATAAGAACCCTGAAGACTACACTACGGTCCAAAGGGCCAACCCAGTGACTTGTCCGTATTAGCGGACAGAGGCGAAACCACTGAAGGGTTTCTAAAAAAAAATGTATCGATTTATCGGTTAATTCCGGTTTTTTGTAAGTTTTTATCTACATCTACGTAATTTTCTCAACTTACAATGACTTACATAATGCATAAGCATTGCAGATCCTTAATACACAACCATTCATCATCAGAGCAATGATGATTTTTATTAGAGATCTATACGCAGTAGTGTAGGAAAACATTGCTGGTTATAATTGGTTGTTGTTATGACTACTACTACTATTATATACACCGATTTGAGAATACATAGGTATGTTATACAAGCACTCTAGGGCACGCACGTTACAGTATAATACCTTTCTATGTTCACTAGCTCTCCAATTCTTTAATTCATATGTGTTTTGATAATGGAACATTCTTATGACGTAGTACTTAAGTTTCAAATTTGACTTCTTAATGAACCCCTCATCTGCTTCACCCCCTCTCCCCAACCCTACTCTAGAAGTTGCCAACCGGATTACTTTGATAGGACCGTATGATGTATTATGTAGTATATTCCTATATCGATGCATTGTATAACAGGAATACAATTTGATTTGAGATTTGAATTAATTTGAACTCAAACAGCCAATTGTTCTGTGATTGACGGAACCCGCGGTATTATTTACAACGTACGCTTGACACAGTTTATTACATGTCGTTATAAAACTTTTTGTTGTGACTTCATTAAAGTTTACTGTAAGTAAGTAAAAAGTGATTAAAGTAAGAAATGATTTATTTATGCCCTTACAAGAAATAAAGTGAAATTCGTGCTTTAAAATTACTTGTGATAATAGAGAAATGAATACAAAGATGTGTATAGTAAATTGTCTATGGTATTGAACATCAGTTATCAGTTATTTATTTATCAGTAAACCTACTATAACTTTACTGAGTGACTCCTAACTTACTTGGACGGGACTGGACATTGACGATATGCGATTTGAGATGTTTTGATTATTATTTACGAAGAAAACTTGACAATGGCACAATGTGTTAATTGAGCTATTGCCATATAAAAAAATGACAACAAGTTCTCAATTTGGATTTTTAGCACTTCCAATTCTTATTTTTTCAGTACCTGACCTTGTTAGAATAATGGAGTTGATTCATTACCTTACATTTGTTGCTATGTTTGAGTATTGGACTGTTGTTAATGCTGAATCCAGTCGTCATAGAATTGAAAAGGTCCAGACAATATCCGTTGCACGAAAATCTAAGAAATTCAACTTCAGAGTTGGAACGGGAAAGGTATATTACAACCATAAAGGTAGAAGGTAATTAATATTGAATGCAGTTGTAGATGTGTGTTCAAATCCTTAGCGTGCTTCGTTGAGTTTCAACTTATTATTAAAAAATATCACTAGCTCGCGGTGAAGGAAAACATCGTGAGAAAGCTCTCATGTTCTAGAAAAACATCTGGAGCATGTGCGTCCACTGATTTGTATTAGTCCCGCATGGTGGACTATGGTTCAAAGCCATTGATCCATCAAAATCAAAGCATTAAGGCTCGCGCACATTACAGCCGCATCGCGTCGTAGCAGGTCGCACCGCAAAAGTGCGACGACGCACATTACAGACGTGGCGGGCCGCAGCTCAGCGCAATAATTTAAGTCAACTGTTGGCAGTCAATTTGACAATCAAATAACTCTCGAATTACGTCCGCTAACTGCGCCCGTTCAAGGGACATTGAGACGGGCCGCGTCGCAGGCTGGCGAGCGATCCGCCCTTGCGCTGCGGCGTGGCCCGTCCGAAGTACCTGAATGCAAACTGCAGTATTGTCGAGGTAACGGTGTTGTCAATGTAAAAAATATATAAGAAAATTGGAAATAATTGAAAAAGACATTTTCTTTACTTATAATCGGGAATAATGATGTAATATTTCGCTGTAAAAGTGTTTACATGATAGAGTAAACAAAGCGAAGACTTTTAAAAACAATAATTACTGCTCGCTTAGAGTGACAATAACATTATATTTATACCACCAGCGTCACTCATACAATGTGCTACAGTTGTGTCCATCTATGTATTTTGGTTGATCGATGTCCGAAAGCTACCAGTGATTTACTAGGGGAGGCCTGTGCCCTGCAGTGGAACGTTAAAAAGGCTGATATCATATAAGATTTTCTCACCAAGAGTACCGTCAGACGGCGAACCAAAATAAGATCGCTGACGAAGTGTCCATAATGAAAAACAAAAGTCTTTTTTCCTTGCAATGCAACCAGCCCTTACAGTATCCATTGCTGGACAAGTGCTTCCTCGTGCACATTGCCTTGTGCATGAGGGTTGTCGGGCTCTGAAACGCCACGCTGGCCAAGCGCGTTGGCGAGTCCATTCTTTTAGAGGTGTAGTGGCATGTGGTAGCCGATTATTACATATTCCGACACCACGGGAAAAGATGGGGTGGTATTTTCACCAAACGGTCTATCTTTCTTATTGGAAGATCTTTTTATTTTGGTCAAATTGAGGAAAATAGCAAAATATGCATTTTATTCGGATATTCCGGTTTCTATGGCTACCGGTTATTATCTGATAACTCCAGAACCGGTGTCGCTATGTGGTTGCAATCGCTTTGTCTTTGATGACTCATCGGACGGATCCACCAGTGGGCCTCTGAAGACAAACATGTCTCCAAAAACGCACTAATGAGTGGTTTAAAATTTGATGTTTAGTTTTAAAATATTGAAAATGTACAAATATGTTTACCTACTAGAGGTTTCGCTCCGAGGCTCAATAAATGCCTTTGATATAATATTACATAATTTTTTCACAAGTAAAAACTTAATATGAAATATGAAATTTTTGAATATGAAAATATATATAATTATGAAATACTAGCTGTGCCCGGCATGCGTCAATATTTTGGCACATTATCTTATATAGCCTATGTCCATCTGAAATAATGTACCTTTCAAATAGTGAAAGAATTTTTGAAATCGGATCTTTAGTTTCGGAGATTACCTCCTACATTCAAACTTACAAACTTTACCTCTTTATAATATTAGTCTAGATCTATAGGTATACAATATCTATGGTACGCGGTGGGGCTTAGAAAACATGTTAATCTTCGGAAACTCACTAGTGGGTTTTTGGAGACCTATTTATCTTCGGGGACCCACGGGTGTGTCCCTTGCAATCAGTGATTTTAATTTGGTTTCAGACAGTTACTCCGTGGTGGGGGTGCCGCGTCTTTAACAGAGTTACAAGGTGGTTCAAGTAGAGAATTGAGTCCAAACTTGGGGTTTGAGGCCTATTGGGCCGGAGGCCACTGGGTGTTTGAAGATGACAAATCTCTTAAAGATGTAGGCATGTGTGGGCAGGAGTGCCCACCGATATACGTAGAGTACGTATAAACTAACCCTTTCTTATCACATAATATTAACTTTCATCGAAGTAACGCAAAGCTTGAAACATGTTAACTAAGAGACATTTTAAAATATATATATAAGGTTGATTAATTTCCCTTCAAAAGGATTGGCAAATGAAACAAAGTACGTTGTGTTGCTTCTGTAAACAAAGAAACGACATCTAAAGTTTATAATTCAATAAGTCAATTCCTTTCTAAAATCCACCATTTATCCTTCGACACAATTTGACAGTTCACACCGTTCTCTTCGCTTGACGTCATATTGACAGCGCGGAGCGCGGCAAAATTCAAATCGAAAGAAATATATTTTCTTTACATATAATATAAAACCGGGGTTAGTGACCAGGCGCCTAGGCGGTAATTACAATAAGTGTAATTGTATTGTGTAGTAACTGCGCGTAGAATAAAATATATACTCGTATAATAGAAATGAACAGGAAAATTTTTGGTTTGAAGCAAATGGATAGCTGTAGAGAATGTTTTAAAAACTCTTCCTGCTCTTTATATTTATGAGTATTATTACTTTATATTTAAAAGTATATATGTGACAGCTACTAAATTATTAACAAGTTATCAGGTGACATACGAGATTTGAAATTGTCACTATTTAAAAAGAATCTATTTGAAGTGCCTGCATATAAATCTTATTATAATATCAATGAGTTTCTAGAATAAGTAAACTGTGACTAAATTTATAAAACTGTTACTAAATTTATGAAATAGTGTTACCTAGTTAATTTATGAAACTGTAACTAAATTTATGAAATAGTGTTACCTAGTTAATTTATGAAACTGTAACTAAATTTATGAAATAGTGTTACCTAGTTAATTTATGAAACTGTAACTAAATTTATGAAATAGTGTTACCTAGTTAATTTATGAAACTGTAACTAAATTTATGAAATAGTGTTACCTAGTTAATTTATAAAACTGTTACTAAATTTATGAAATAGTGTTACCTAGTTAATTTATGAAACTGTAACTAAATTTATGAAATAGTGTTACCTAGTTAATTTATGAAACTGTAACTAAATTTATGAAATAGTGTTACCTAGTTAATTTATGAAACTGTAACTAAATTTATGAAATTGTGTTACAAAATTTATGAAATTGTGTTACAAAATTGAAACTGTCACAAAATTTATGAAAATGTGTTACAAAATTTATGAAATTGTGTTACAAAATTTATGAAACTGTTACTAAATTTATGAAATTGTGTTACAAAATTTATGAAATTGTGTTACAAAATTGAAACTGTTACTAAATTTATGAAATTGTGTTACAAAATTTATGAAATTGTGTTACAAAATTTATGAAATTGTGTTACAAAATTTATGAAATTGTGTTACAAAATTGAAACTGTTACTAAATTTATGAAATTATGTTACTAAATTTATGAAACTGTTACTAAATTTATGAAATTGTGTTACAAAATTTATGAAACTGTTACTAAATTTATGAAATTGTGTTACAAAATTGAAACTGTTACTAAATTTAGAATGTAATAGTTTTTTAATATCTTTATATAGGAATTTATAATGTACCTATGCTTTCTCAACATTTTTAAACCTATAACTATGCAATTAATAATTTGACTGAATAAGTATTAAAAAGCACCTATTGTAAAATCTAGTAAAATCGATTCTACTCTCGATACTAACAATATAATTTCAGCTTTGCGTTATTTCAGTGACTCGTTGAATAAATACAACCTTGAAATGTATTTCCCATTTCCTATTCCCCCATGTACGTACGTGTTTCGGTAGTGAGTGAGATATGCCAAAGCCCATTCCCACCCCATCCTATCCTACCCCTCTCTATTTTCCCAACCCTTTCTCCAAATTAAGCCCTACATTTCAAAAGGCAGACAAGGCATCCGGGGGCGTGGCAGCGATTCTCATTCTGGACTGATGTTGGCATGTATCGCGGATGTCTATGGACGACAGTCCATAGACATGGACGACGAATCTAAAAGCTTTATGATTTAGTTTTAAATAATTGAAATGCTTTTGTAGGTATGGTGTGATTTGTGCTATGGATAAAAGATACACTCAAGTAACGTACAAAAACTACTGTGAGATGAGGAATTCGGATTGCAAACTCAGGAATAGTAAGAAAAATAATTAGAGTATTATTTAATAATTAAGGTCAATTTATACGCATCGAGAAACTGACATTTGGACTTTATTGGGACATTTACAATATTGATTGAAAGAAAACAAATCACAACGCATTCTTGACGTTCCGCGAATTTGAGCGAAAACAATTAATATTATTTATTTATTTCTAGTATAAATATTTGACATTTTATATTTGTATAAACACATCACAAAACCGAACGTCGATTTGTCTGCAATGTAGTTAAACATATTCTACGCTAATTTACTATATTGAAGGCGTTTTCGATGTCGGTGTGAGCATCGACCATAATCATAAGTCTTAACACTCTTAACTAGTGATTGGGTAATTCCGGAGTTAATGAATCAAAAGAGTTGAATCCCCGAGTGGAGCAGAAACCCTTAATTGTTCCATCGAATTGTTATTCATTCTGATTCCGGCGCCAATCATAACGGTGAGTGTAATCGCGCATCGGCACTTGTCTGGGGCTCAACGAGTTGCAACGATGGATTGAACTTTTTTTTTTTGCTCATGTAGTAACCGTTAGGGAAAGGGAATGAAACGCTCTCGGAAGGTGATTAAGTAGGTGAATCAAAAGAGTTAAAGAGTAACTAAGAGGAGTCGGATCCGCAAGCGGGGCAGGATTAAGTGAGTTAAAACACTCCGAGAAGTCTGATTACCCACCACTACTCTTAACTCACCAAGCGAATAATAACAGCTCGATCTGCGAATGTTTTTGTTACATAGTTTTTATTATAAAAGATCCTTCAAAAGTTCTGTAAAATATTCTAGTATTTTATTCAGTGGATTATGGAGATGATATTCATAATATTTATGAAAGATAAAATAGCCTAATCCTGGAAAAAAATATTCGGTGTAGAAAATGTTATAAATTTCAGTTGAAAGCATACAACATAATTGCCGACATTACTTTCCTTATCCAGATTGCGAATAGGTATATTGACTGTTCTGAACTACTGGGTAAACCTTCGCACTTGTCACTATCCAAAACTATATTCAGCATTCCGTGTGTTAACGCCATCTACCGGAAAAATAGTTTTTTTTGTTTGTTTTTCTCTTAATATTATTTAGGAGCTTTCTATCTGTCTATCTTGCTTATCTATCTTAATTTATCTATGACTCTGATAGTGACTTGCAAATTCGCACAGAATGTTAGCAGCTTTCGATGTTGGCTCGGACAGAATTCTATGGAACATGACATGACACCTGTTCATATTTAGAGTCTCCATCAGAGCCTTCCTTTCAGGTTCGTTCCGGGAACACTCCACCAATAAGTGTTGGATAAATAGTTTTATAATCGAGAGCTAGCGCTGCATTAATCTCATATGTAAAGACGAACGCATTGACTCATTCTTTTCTAGTATAAAGGCAGTTAAATGTTTTCTTATTAACAATTATTTATTAATTAGTAATTATTCAGAATTTAGAACTCGAAGTTATATGTTCTCTTTCTTTTTATCCATCCGACGAGCATAGGGACCACGTGCTATGGCATTGTGAGCTGTACGAGCCAGAGCGAGGTAGAATGTTGGATAGTGTAGTGCGATAGGAAGTAGGGCCGGTTTACTGGAGGCGAACTTTGCACGGCTGCTAGGAATTCGCGCACTCCTGGCATCGAAAGAGACGGCTTTTAGAACTGTGCGTCGACGAATCCGTCCCAGAAAGGGGAGAAGTGTTAAATGGAGAGAGATGATAGAAATTTGTAGGGAGTCAAAAAAGTGCGTGTCTGAAATGGCCCACGCAAGTACGGCGCGCATTTCCCCACGATCCGGTCCTTATAACCGTAATACCCATAGCCCATAGCAGGGCTATGGGTAGTGGAGAGTTTTGATAACGCCGTAATTAATGTGACATAATGACGTCACGCACTGACAGAGTGGTAGGGTGGACAAAAAAGGAAGTTTACTAAATACAAAGAGATTATAATATACGTAACGTTAGTGAACTAGGAGGGGATGACATCGGCAAACGTTCCGCGGCTTATATTTGTCTATCTGTCTGTATATATAGACATTTATTCATTTATTTATATACAAATAGTTCATAGCTTATAATATACATTATTTACGGTAGGATGTTGATTCCCCATAATTATATTTTGGCAGACTGGATCATTGCGCACAGGGGTCAGTGCATATCCGAACATTTCAGTACACACAGAAAGTGGCAGAGAGAGATAGTATCAAGCGCCGATTACTTAGTCGATAAATTTATGAAGAGTTTCCCGACTACGTTCGGCATTTTCCTTGGGAATACTATAAAACTGGATCCGCCGTCCACGCCTGAAATACGTCCATAAGCGTTTGTTATTCTAAATTACATTAATTTTGGTATGTGACGTTAACTGAGTAAATGGACCTTATTGTCGACTAGCGGTGTCCGCGACTTAGTTCGCGTGAATCTGTGTTTCCCGTGAGAACTCTGGATAAAAAGCTATAACTGTACAAAGTTTCATTTAAATTCGTCCCGTAGATTTTGCGTGACGCGCCTTCAAATTTGAAACGTATCTAGTAAAAATAAACGTAATAAAAATGTTCCATTTTCAAATCGCATATCAATTAAACAATTCGTGAGCTAGTGAACATACAACACTATTAGACTGTATCGTGTCCACCCTACAGTGCTTGTATAACATATCTAGTAAGTATTCTGAAAATTGACGAACTAAACATTTACTACTATGTTCTACCAGGACATACCATTTTGAACATCCTTTGGTCATTTGTTTTCGTTAGTTCACACTTTTATTTTCAACTAAAACGTATGAAAATGCAGATTATTCGAACTTAAATAGTAACACGGAGTATTATCCTACAGCTCTAAGTGTCATAGTGATAAGTGCTTAGACAACAAGTTCTAACAGAATATAGCGTTAATCTTGTTTGGCCGGCACTCTCAGTTTTCGGTCCAAACTGAATGGATCTTCTTTTAAGTTTTTAATTTAAGTTAGAAGTCAACACTGAGAATAAGTCCCGTTGCTTGGATAACGTCACATTATCTATACTAATATAATGAAAAGGTAAAATTGTGTGTTTGTATGTTGGGGGTAATCTCTGGAACTACTGAACCGATTTCAAAATTTCTTTCACAAATAGGAAGCTAAATTATCCGTGTCTAATATAGACTATATATTTTTTCGAAATTAAATAACAAAAATTATAAACCGAAGCGGAGCGAGAGCGGGTCGCTAGTATTTTATATTTAATTTTCAGATAGTGAATATAAATAAAATTGTAGTTTTGTTGCAAATTTAGTTAATTTATTTGTTCAAAGTTTTTATTTAGTTTTAATTTAAGAGGCTGGCTGCGACAAACCGACGATTTTGCATTTTGCATTTCCTTAACTATAAAAAAATCCATTAAAAATATATGTGAAAGTATATGTTCTGTGGTTTATTTTCATTGTATAACATTTTAAATATTTATAAGAAATCAAGGGAAATGATATAACTTTTAAGATCCCTTTTGCAAAAAATTATATAAAGGTATTTTTGGAGAACAGAATGTGATAGGCGAGCAGGCAGTCCACCGGATGGTAAACGAATACTGTCGCCCATGGATCAGTTCAAAATGACAAATGTTGGCATGTCCCCAAATGTGCTGCCTATCTTTGCAACTTAAGGAATGGATTAGGAGGAATGGTTGGGAAAATGGGGAGGGATAGGATAGGATGGGACGGGAATGGGCTCTGGCATATCTCACTCCCTATCGAAACACATACCTACGTACATTGGGGAAATACAATATAGTAGGAAATGCAGTTTTCAAGGTAGTCTTCTGTGAGTTAGGGGTAACGTGGCCAGCGGAGTGCGTTCAGTGGCTATGGGAGTGCAACATGCACTCTCTTCCTGCCTGATATGTAAAAGAGTTGGAGAGAGTAAGACAACTTCTATTACTTACGACTCGTCTAATTCCTCACGCCTCGACTGCTCATAGACCAACTATCAGTGTAGGTACAGCCACCAGTGTAGGTACAGCCGCCAGTGTAGGTACAGCCGCCAGTGTAGGTACAGCCGCCAGTGTAGGTACAGCCGCCAGTGTAGGTACAGCCGCCAGTGTAGGTACAGCCGCCAGTGTAGGTACAGCCGCCAGTGTAGGTACAGCTACCAGTGTAGGTAGTTTAGTATAGATAGATAGATATACTTTATTGTACACCAGAAACACAGAGTAACACAAAGTACAAGTTATAACCGGCGGCCTTATCGCTAAAACGTTAAACGAAGAGAACTCAGTAGACGAAATATACCAACTATACTATACTACACTAACTATACTAATTACTAAACGTCATGTGTATCAAATCTCATTCCTTTTTCAAAACAATAGTTCACATATATTTGTCTTGGAAAAGGAAATGTAATTTAGTATGAGTCAGTTTTCAATAATTGATCATGCTTAGCGTATAACTCATATTTATGCATTATTCTTATATTTCTGTGTTCGTTAGATACAAGTGGTTAAGCTGAAGGGAATTGAAAACGTTACTAATTCCACACGGCCCAACTAATTGAGTGTTGCAATTGGTACGTGGGTCGGAAACGAGAAATACAAAGTATAACGGGACAAGAAGTTTTCTTCGTCACATGGCGATGGGGAGTTTTTATATGCCGATTATAACATATTATGTGGTGTCAACGGTCTTTAGAATAGCACCACCGCATCTCCTCCCGTATGTGTTGTAAATGGCGAGCAAAGGGCATCTAATAAAGCCTGAAAACTACACCGCCTCTCAAAGAGTGGACTCGGCAACCCGCTTGGTAAGTCTAGCATGTCCCATGCCTAGCAGTAGACGACAAAAGGGCTGGTTATCTCGACCAGAAGGGGATAGGATGGGATGAAAAATGAACTTTTCTGTAACTCTATTACTCCCGAAACACTTACGTGGTACATTTTACTGTAGTCTTCTGTGAAAGACAGGTAACTCGGCCAGTTGGGCACAGTCCAGCAGGTGTGGCATTGCAGCACGCAGTAAATTGGACATACCAAGGATTAAACATTCCACCCGTCAACTATCACCTATCCATAAAAATAACCATGGCTTTAAACAATCTCCAACATAAATCGTAATACAATCAATTCTTCGCTAAAACAACTTCCAGCGCGCTGTTTTTGTATTGTACAGTTATGATAAATGAACGAGGATCACAATAGCCCGCGTAGTTTAGTCGTCTCTATTGCAGGGTTAATCCGTTCTTTGTTTATTTACTACGTTTTATCCGCTGCTCCATCCGGGTGAGGGGAATAAAGGATTTTACGTATTTTATGAGATTAGTAGAATTTAGAGGGATTTATTCTGCCACT
The DNA here is from genome assembly GCA_943735995.1 of Sesia bembeciformis. Taxonomy (NCBI): domain Eukaryota; kingdom Metazoa; phylum Arthropoda; class Insecta; order Lepidoptera; family Sesiidae; genus Sesia; species Sesia bembeciformis. The sequence goes on along the minus strand of OX031042.1, from coordinate 14,909,331 downwards.
AACGTGTATCTTTTGCTTTATTCACGGAGATGTAGGAATTTATATTTTAATAAAACATCCCTGATAAAATAACTGATGACGTTTTATAACGTTACATGTTCCATTTGAAATGTTGGAAACCGTTAAGTAGGCTCTAGACTCACGCCGTGAATCCCTGAACGCGAGTGTGGATGAATTACAGGGATTTGTCGCGCGTTCACTGCTTGTATCCCGGTCGGAGTCGGTAAGCTGCGTCCGCAGCAAAGGGTGAGGACGAACCGCGAACGCTCATCACATTCACGTGTCGTCCTCAGTGTGGCCCGAGAAGAAGCCGCGACCAGATGTACGTCTCGCATGGTTTTATTTATTCAAAATGAGTAACAGTTGGAGGAATGAGTTAGAATTACGTATTTTTTTAAAATATTATCAAGTCGAACCGATATTATTGGATGCAAAATATCCGCTAAATACCTACAACAAAAATCACATTTTCATTTCATTTCAGAATGAAAACTATATCGAGTTATAGGAAATACATGAACATTTTAAAGGATTTCATACATTCATACAAAGGAGAGTTGGTGCGGCTACTGTTACGATCATTTCGAACAAATGCGTGAATACGACTGTGAATAATTGTGAATTTAGAGAGGTGTTCTCGCGGCATGCACGTTCACGGCGTTAATTCTCACCGCGACTTCACAGCGTGAGTCTAGAGCCGGTTCTACATTACAGCTCGATGCTGATAATTAACTAAACACAATTTGTAACTGGTTTATGTTTTGTTAACATTAGCCATTTACTAGTATTTAGATCAATGTTTCCCAAATTGTGCGTCGCGACCCACCGGTGGGTCGCGAGCGAATATAGGATGGGCCCCGCAAAAAATAATAATATAATTTTAAGTATAGTATTCTGTTTCATCTTATTTTTACTTATTAAAAATTTCGATCATCACTGGATACTTGATTTTTTCTTATTTTCCTAATTGTACAACCCTTCACATAACTACGCCACGTAAACGAGAACATGCTGCAGCAGCGACACAATGCTATTGTCATGTAAGGCGTAGCGTAGGGTGGGTCCCAAACTTTGTCATTTTTTTTAGGTGGGTCGCGGTTCATATAACTTTGGGAATCACTGACTTAGATTGTTGACATAAATATCAGTGAAACGTTGAAACATCCGTGTGTGCGTTATCGGATTATGTCGAACGATTATTATTACACACATATTTAAAAACGGCCTCACAAAAGTTAACTGCGTCCGAAGCAATGCCACGGATAATTTAAAACTATAATTACGAATTCAACGTTTATTTAATTTTAACAACACTTGCATTTCTTCGGTAATAAAACGAGTTTCATGTAATTTGTTTAAATATTAGTTTTTCAAGATAATGTTTAACAAGTTTATATACTTTATATTTTTATTTGAGTTTTTGAGTAAGTATGCTTTTATTTCATGGATTAACAGATATACTATAAGACCAACCACGAGTATATATCTCATAACCAGAGGTCGGAATTAGGTAGTGTGATTTATGTACTTGCAACAGAATGTTGATATTAACATGGACATTTCTGGGATTTTCTGAATAATCCCGGGAACCGTAATTTATTGCCAATAGTATATTTATTTACTATCTTAAGGTACCGTGATGGTTTTTGGGGTTGTATCGATATCTCAGAGATAAGATAAATAAAACAAAATTATTCAATAGTACTTAGTATATTAATGATTTACACACGTTAACGTTCAGTTTCAGTTTTTATATTTACAAACGTTAACCCACAATTCTATCTAATCTATCATCGGATTTTTAATACGGTTTAAACTGAACTCCCGGGATTTGGGGAATATCCATATTATTCTTTTGCTCAATGATATCATTGCAAGTACATAAATCACACTACCTAATTCCGACCTCTGGTCATAACTGACACAACAAATCTTATGATTGTGCGTCGTCCACAGACAGTAACTATGCAGTCATTACGTATGGCGAAGTAATAATCTTTTAAAATACATAATCTACCTCCTTTATAATGGGGAATGTTCAGAAGAGCCTTTTAATTTAATGCCAACTTCGAAGTTATTTATCATTACTTGTATCCACTATTAGTTATTCTGTGTTATCGTACCTCTCGTCACCGAAGGCCGCTTCATCGGCACTTTCTCGATAAGGTGTTACTGCGAACAGTGAGGTCTTCAAGATACTTGGCACTGAATTTTTTTCACTTAAATACTTGACTTCCGCTGGAGCTACATGGAGCTCTTCAAAAGGGATTCTGTAAGGTCGCCAGCCCACCAGCAAACCCTCTGATGTCTCAGGTGTCAGCGACCGCTTGAAGAAGACTGATAGTGAATTATTCTATTAAGAGAGATAGATTTTTTTTAATAAGAGGTGGCAGACCGGCGGTAAGTGGTCATCGCCACCCACGGACACCTACAATGCCAGGCCGCGCGGGCCCTGGGACGTTGAGAGATGGGAACTAGACCTGTATGGTGAATTAGGGTCCGAAGTACTCTCGTGATTGCAAGAAAAGGCCCGTGCCTTAAAGTGAGACCTTTAATACATTGTTAAAATAACTTTTAACGTGCTTTTTAATGTTAGTCATATTATTTGTCTATAAATTAGCCCAGTTGGTAGTGCCTGCTATCCAATGGGTCCCGAGTTTCCTTCCCGGTCAGACAATCATTTGAACGCTGTTTGTTCGGTCTGGTGTTTGTTTGTTTGTTCACATACAAATCGGTGGTGTTTGTCCATAAGACAGATGTTTGTTCGGGTTTGGGTGTTGGGTGGTGTTGACAAATAAGCACGTGTTGTGGGTCTTTGGACCCATGAGTGTTACACTTAATATTATTGTTGTTGTTACATGTTATATATAATTATTTTATTCGCAGTTCAATGTGTGGGCTTAGATTTATACGACTTATTAACTGGAGGTCAATTTTAGTAAGTTGCTTACATATATTTATTTGAATGTTGTATGTTCCTGAACAAATATTAGCCTAAAGTTCCAGGTTAGACACTCAGTTGGACAAATATCTGTTTAAAGGCAAATATGTGAGGCACACGGGGTTGCTTGGCTGGTAGCGGTGACCAGTAACGCGGATGGTCGAGTGATCATATAACTTACACGTAGTAACCTACCGCAGCCAATATAAAGAGCTTAGGGTTTAGTTAAAAAATCTCTCCCCTTATCCTCGGACACTGTTTCCCTTTGAAGGGCGTCGGCTTATTTCCAATTTTTTTTTCAAATGTATCTGGGGTTTTTAAGACACGACGATGACGGTAACAAGTTGTATTTTTTTTTGTATGTACGAAGGCGGCAGACGAGCGTATGCTTACCATCAGTCCACCTGATGGTAAGTGGATACTGTCGCCCATAGACATCCGTGATACATGCCAACATTAGTCCAAAATGACTAACGTTGGCACGCCCTCGGATGCGCTGCCTTCCTTTGGAGATATAGGAATGGATTTGGAGAAAGGGTTGGGAAAATGGGTAAGGATAGGATGGCAATGGGCTTTAGCCAGTTGTATGGAACAATTGCAAATTGTCAACAAGACTAGTGTAACATATGTTTTTATATTCAGTGTGTCTGGGTTTAGGTACGGTTGTAATGTAGGTTGTAGTTTGTAGGTTGTAATGTAAGGTTTACGTAAACGGATGTTTACGGATTTACGGATGTTAACGTTAGGTTTTTGGGTCACGAATTGTAGTATCTATAAATTTATGATGGTACCCTATTTGGAAGCAATAAATGTTTCTATTTCTAGTCGTCGCGGATTGTCCTCTGTCGGCTCTCAAAAGAAGAAGGGCAAAAAAGATCCACATTTCCAGCTTAAAAAATATTTTAAAAAGTTAGAAAGAGAAGAGATTTACAACCCACACTTTGGTTATGAACCATATTGGCCCGGCGGCGAGTGGGTTTACGCAACGACGACAGTAAAGCTGGCTTCGGGCGAGACTACGACAAAACAACCATTCTTCTGTGGCGAAGAATGCCACTACCTTTATCAGAGGTGAGCAGATGACTAAAAGAACGTACTGGAAGAAAAAACGAAGACGAAAGAAATTTATTTTTATTAGGTATAGTTCTATCATCTCAGTGCTATCATCTCGGTTTACGTTTAGGTTTAGTAGTGGTTGTGCTCGTACATATACGTTATTTTAGCGGTGTCGGGAACCCAGCTGAGCATTCTCAAGTTTACCCAGCCTAAAACAATGTACATGTACGAGGACAATCTCTAGTAATCGTAACCCGCCTTTGTGAGATCACAGCACTATCATACACGCTGATAGTAAAAATGGGCACTAGTCGAAAGTACTTTTTGTACTGACACACAAAACTGAAGATCGGCGCGCTGATCATCGGCGCAACTTCGCCTGTTACCTATGACACACCAGGCGGAAGGTCCGTCGCGTCTTAGTCAGCAGTCGATCATCGGTCAAGTCGAAGATGTGCTATTACGCGAGCAATGTATTTATAATGGATAGCGACACAACATAGAGACTGATCTTCGATCGCTTCGATCTTCTGAATAAACAATGTACCATACTATCAGCCTGTGTTTCTCCGCTGCTGGATATAGGCCCCTCTAAAGGACCGCCACCACACACAGTCTTCAGCTCTTCTCATCTAGTCACTATCGGCAAATTTCTTCAAGTCGTCAGTCCACCTGGCCGGAGGGTGTCCCACGCTACATTTCCTGGTACGTGGTCTTCATTCGAGGACCCTCGTCCTGTTATAGATCCTGCGGAATATATAGCCTGCCCATTGTCACTTCAGTTTGCTGATTCTATCTCGCCGAAATCGAGAGATTTTATGGACATCTCTATGCCGCATACGCGCCTGCGCTTGCACCCTGCCCCGATGACGATCGTCGACCGAGATTAAGCCGCCACTACACTGACGACATCCCAGACATCAACCTGGGTTAGATTTGATTGCCCTTGGACAGCTTAAGAATGTCAAAGCGTCGGGTGATGATAGAGTTATGGCAGAGCTCCCGCGAGCCGGAGGGCCTCCTGTTTTGAGGGAGTTACAATAACTTTTCGATGGCGTTCTCCACAATGTCATCACACCCGAAGCGTGGAACGTGTAGTTGAAGAATTATAGGCCGATCTTACTCCTAAGCCACACATATAAGCTATTTTCGAGGGTTATCATGAACCATTACGCCCGGCGGTTAGATGAGTTCAAGCCTCCGGCGCAGACTGGGTTTGTGGCTACAGTACCGTAGATCACATTCACACCTTGCGACAAATTATACAGGAAACTAACGAGTCTAATCGGCCCCTTTGTCTCGCATTTGTGAACTATGAAAAAGCCTTTTAATTCAATCGAAGTCTGGGCTGTTCTGGAATCCTTGCAGCGATGTTAAGTCAACCGCCGGTATATTGATGTATTGAGATGCTTATATAAAGCCGCAACAATGACAGTCAGAATCCAGGACTAGCAGACTAATGCAATACATCTATGTTGGGGAGTGAGACATGGGGGTATATTATCCTCGAAACTGATCACTAACGACTGGAGCATGTGTTTAAAATACTAGACTGGAAAATTGCGTCATCAGTGTTAAAGGCGAATACATCTCTCACCTTCGTTTTGCAGCCGATATTTTTTTTTATAGTAAGAAGGTGGCACACGAGCATACAGTCCACCTGATGGTAAGTGGATACTGTCGCCCATAGACATCCGCGATACATGACAACATCAGTCCAAAATGACAAACTTTGGCACGCCCCCGGATGCGCTCACAGCATAGAACGAAGGTCACCGACAGAGCTCACAGCATAATAAGCTGAAGTGACATTGGCAGGTTTTATCTGCCGCAGGACCGGCGACCGATGAGGTAGGTTATTCCTTGAATGGAGGCCATGTACCGGAAAGCGCAACGTGGGCTAGATGGACCGACGACGTGAGGAAGTTTGCCTAATGACGCTGGATGCGTCTGTGACGTACAAACGCTGACAATCAGCGTTGTGATCTGCTGTAAGCGGTCATAAGATTACTATGCTGAGTCACAGATCTCTCTCGTTACCACTGCACTTTATATAATTGTAGATTACGTTAATCACGTTAATAATGTTAATAATGTTAATTATATTAATTATTCTTATTGTGCTGTTTTGTGCTTTGGAAATGAAATAAACTATATTATTTTCATTTCTGTGGGTATGATTTTGTTTAGGAAAATTTAGACCATGTTGTTTGATTATAATGTGTTGTTTGATTATAATGTGTTGTTTGATTATAATGTGTTGTTGATTATAATGTGTTGTTTGATTATAATGTGTTGTTTGATTATAATGTGTTGTTTGATTATAATGTGTTGTTTGATTATAATGTGTTGTTTGATTATAATGTGTTGTTTGATTATAATGTGTTGTTTGATTATAATGTGTTGTTTGATAATAATGTGTTGTTTGATTATAATGTGATTTTTCGTAAATTTGAGAAAGTTGTCAAGAATCCGACACGTTTCTGGTCACGGTATAGATTTTTTAGGTCTTCTGCTGTTCTCATCCAGCCACTGCCGGCGACGCTCTTCAAGTTTTCAGTCTATAATACTAATAATTCCAGTGTGGGGACCAGATATAGTCTTTTAAGTGCAAATATTGGGAAAATAATCGAATAAATATTATAAATTTTAGTGTTGGACCGGTGTGTGGTTGGCGCCAGATGGACATGGAGAGAGAGTATCCGGGTTGCCAATGGAACTGCAGAGGCGATAAAATGGACCACTACAAAACTGTGGAAACATTCGAATCTTACTGCGCCTTTCTCAAAGTACAATGCGCTGACAAAAGAAGTATGCATCACTTTTGAAACCAGTATCGAATCTAGTAACAATCACGACTTACCCAGTATTGAATGCAAATATAGGGGGTGTGTTATTCACAAATCACCCTAATCAAACCATCATCCATGCGCATCGCAAAAACTACTTTACGGATCTGAATGAAACTTGGCATAGTTTTAGCTTATATACAGAGTTAATATTTAGGATACTTTTTATGCAGACCATTTATAAAGTTCAAACGGGAATCACTCTAAACCGTCAGGTGCCAGCGACTTCCTTCGCGTGAACTTGTGATTACCGAGGGTACTCTATAATCGATCTGGATAGAAACTACCCTAAATATTAACCTATAACATAGGGTTAACTTAACATAGGGTATAACTGTACCAAGGGTCATTAAAATCCATCTAGTAGATTTTGCGTGACACGCCAAATTGCAAATTCCAAAAATTGGTGTTTTTGGATCCATATCATTCGTACCTACGGCAAACACTTTTTTCGAAAAAATATTTCATGTACTGACACGGCTCTGTTATGACTTTATTAACATATAGGTATATATATATATATTTATGTTAACATATATATATGTACTAGCGACCCGCCCCGGCTTCGCACGGGTGCAATGTAGATACTAATGTGGTGTCAGCGTGGAGTGATTCCTTATAATAATGAGGATGAAAGGCTTTTCGATGAAAGCTCTCAGTCGGCTAGATTTTTTCCGAGATCTTGAACTATTATCGTCATATTTCAACAAATTAACACAAAACAATATTAAACTATACGTCTCTTGACCTTCCTCTTGAATCACTCTATCTATTGATGAAAACCGCATTAAAATCCGTTGCGTAGTTTAAAAGATCTAAGCGTACATACAGAGGGACAGACGGCGGGAAGCGACTTTGTTGTATACTATGTAAAGATATATACATATATATATATATATATATATATATATATATATATATATATATATATATATATATATATGTTATTTTTGCGGTTAACTACCCGATAGCAAGAACGGCATTATCAACTTATTCAATAACTTGATAATGAACTCCAAAAGAATTTGTATTTTTACTTATATTTTCAGATTGGACCTTAATTCATCCCGGTGAATGTAAGCCGTGGATAGAAGACATTCTGAGACCAATGGACGAAGTTAATAAAACGCTCTATCTCATCGAGAGAGCGAAAAAATTCTTGACAACATTACAAGAAAGAGACCTAATATATTAATAAATTACTTTCCAGGTACTTTACTATACCGTACGGTCAGCACGTGTCCTTACACTGCTGGATATAGGCCTATACAAAAGACCGTCACCACACGCGGTCTTCTGCTCTACTGTGAATTTCTTCAAGTCGCCAGTTCACCTGTCCCACGCTACGTTTCCCGTTATTTGATCTCCAGTAGAGGACTCGCGTTTTCCATAGGTTATCGGTCCAGCGGTAGCTATGGTCTGCCCACTGGCACTTCAGCTTGCTGATCCTTTGAGCTATGTCGGCTATTTTAGTTTACGGATTTTTATTAAAGGAAGAAGGTGGCAGGCGAGCATATAATCCACCTGGTGGTAAGTGGACACTGTCGCCCATAGACATCCGCAGTACATATTATCATCGGTCCAAAACAACAAGCGTTGGTACTCCTCTGGATGCGCTGCCTACCGTTAGAGATGTAGGACTGGATTTGGAGAAAGGGTTGGGGCAATTGGGAGGGATAGGATAAGAGTGTGTGGGAACGGGCTCTGTATTCCCTTAATCATTTCCTAAATAACAAACATTCACTGGTATTAGTTACTTGACATTATTAAAATATGACATGACCGTAAAAATCCCTATAGTAAATGAATAAATAATCTATTTTAAATGTGACATTGATATTTGACATATTGCTGAAGATTTGACATCGAATTATTTAATATTTACATTTCATTTGACAGAATTATTATACAATAAATAATTAAACAAGGCTATCTTTATGTTCTTCTAGTCCAAGCAAAGCCTCTTTTTTAAAATGTAAATGACAAACGGACGTCTTTTATACTATTGGTACGCCCGAATGTGGAGGAGTAACATATATAATAATTTACCTTACAAGGTAGAATCGCTCGGCGCTTATGGTTAAACCGCTGCGCGTGCGCCGGCCGGCTCGATGCGCAGGAGTTCTGCGCATGCGCCGCGCCGACGCTGTAGTCCAGTCTCCCAGCTAACGGTTGCATATACTTACGCTCTGTACAAGTTTCCCTCGTTATTAAATATTGAATAGATTCGTCGTTACATATTGAATAGAATCCGCGGACAATATAATGTGCAATGTAATAATACGTGATAATTAAACACATAACTTTAAAACTGTGAAGTGATTTCCGTCAAAACACCTCGCCATACATACGAATATGGCAAAACAAACTCTTAGAACAGTATTGTATTGAGACCACGTTTCGGCGGATACCATACAGCACACGATATACTAAAATCTACAAATACGGAGGGGGAGAGTGCACGCTGTAATCCAACAGCAGCTGGGCGCACTCGACTGGCCTCGTTAGCCCTATCTCACAGAATACTACTTTGAAATGTACTGCATTTCCCACTTTATCATATTCCCCAATGTATGTACGTGTTTGTCCCATGTATGTCCCGTCCTATCCCTGCCCACGTCCCCAACCCTTTCTCCAAATCCATTCTTTCATCAACAAAGGTAGGCAGCGCATCCGGGGGCGTGCCGAAGTTTGTCATTTTGGACTAATGTTGGCATGTATCGCGGATGTCTATGGGCGACAGTATCCACTTGCCACCAGGTGGACTGTATGCTCGTTTGCCAATTTCTTTCTATAAAAAAAATATTTCTTAATAAACACCCTACTACATAACAGTATAAACCGTGTTAAAATCCATTGAGTACTTTATCGAGAACAAATGGTAAGACAACGCGTTGATGGAATTTCATTTTATAGTATTGTATGGTGTATATAGTTACACCATATATTAGAGTGAAATTCGATGGTAATGATATTTACTGATATTTACTTAAATCATAATCATAAGTATCTTGAACTGTTGCGACCTTACTATGTTTATCTATCTATTAATAACATAATTCATGTTGTGATTTGTTATATTATATCGGAAACTATACATAAATCATTCGGTCATTTAGTCTATATTGTAACTCAATAATATCCCTTAGTTGCTTTTTACGATACCACACGACCAATAAGTGACAATTATAATAATAATAAATACTCTTTATTGCATGCAATTAGTTATTACATGTGAACAAATAATAAATGACAGAATACAATAGGCGACCTTATCGCTAATACGATCTCTTCCAGGCAACCTTAGGATAGAAAAAAATAAAAGGGATATAGGTAGTGCAAAAAGACCGAAATCCACAGATGGTTCATGTTCAATATATACTTATGGACAATATCGATAATAAATATAATATAATTGCTGTATTAACGTTGTAATAGTTTAGTTAGTGTTAATGCGAATAGTTACATCGCGCTGTGGTTGTGTTCCTATGTAAACCGTAAATTGAGAATTTTGTTTTATTCCTTTTTGGTGTGTTTGCCAATTGGAAATTATATCACCATACTTGTGGTTTTATTGGTCGCACCCTCGGATTAGAACAGAATCCTCTAACATGGTCCTTCGAGCCGGATAAAGGCTAGTTTCGATTGCACAGGGACCACTGAACCCGTACTCTCAGTAGATCGCTGCAGCGGCCTGAGTATGTGGTAGAATTTGTGTGTTTGTCAATATAGTGGAATCACCATACTTGTGGTTTTATTAGTTAACCGAGTGTAATAATAAATACGTATAATAATAAATAGCTTAATAATATATAAATACATATCTACATTTGCACTGATTAATTATCTTATAAGAAATAAGTTGTTCAACTAATCGATGGCCTGTACCTTTACCTCTCGAACGAGACCATTTTCATGTTTCTATAAGACTCCTATGTTCATAAGATTGTTCATTTTACTAGTACATATGATACCCGACTGACTAAAAAAATAAGATGGCAGCCATTCAAGGTTTTGGTCTTTGGTCGTTTTGTTTGGTCTTTGGTCAAGCAGCTGTTTTGGTCGATAAAAATAAGTATGTAACACTCCCTTAAATGATTCGTAATCGACTCCCTGACACACTGCAAATCGACACCTTGCGATTTAATTGCCGTAAAAACCAAAAGGTTACTTTTGACGAGAAGCAAAAAACGAAAAAACAATACTAGGTATACTTTTTGTTTTTATAGCTATGAAAAGATTGTGCAAAAGAATAATGTTTCTGTCTGTGAGCTTTGTTGTGAGTTTGTGTTTCTGTGTCCATCTAAATACCAAAATGCATTATGTGTAGTATTATAAAAAAATGATGCGATTTACGCAAACAAAAATTGTTATTTTTTGCCGTATACGTATCCCCAAAAAGCATTTAAGTTGGCATTATATAATGAGGCGTAATTATATAATTATTAGCATATAAGTGACATATAAGTGAGTGACGCCAGGCGCTGGCTTACTAGTTAAGTCAATTACGCAACGATCTCATACTATCAGTATTTTTTAACAAAACAAAAAAATAATTAAACAGTATTTGATTCAATAACAGAGTGTATTGAATCTCACAATCGCTACAATGGTTCGCCTGACAGAAGAACAGAAGCAGTTTTATGAAGAAAATGGTTATATTGCCTTAAAGAATGTGGTCTCTGAAGAAGAGTTGTCTAGGATAATAGAGGAGTATGATAAGTTGTTTAAAATGAAGAATCAGGAGAAGATGGAGAGTTCATGGGTCGGCAGCGACGAGAACGACAGGAAAAATGATTCCTCGTATACTGTAAGTTAATAATAATAATAGTATTTTCTTTATTTGCTTATAGAAGGGTTTAACTATAATAATCGTTACCTTGAAACCTCGCACGTGGTACAAGATTACATTAATCTATATAAATAAATATGTAAAAAGCATGTTTTTATCCTGTGATAGGTATATAAAAACACGCGCGTATTCGAATGCAGCGTTGTGTCAAAATTTCAAAGCAATCGGTGAAGAACTTTCGGAGATTTAAGATTTTGAACAAAGGAACGTTTACATTTTTTTATTTATATAGATTACTAGCGAACCGCCCTCGCTTCGCTTCGGTTTAGTTAAAACAATATTAAATTATACGTATAAACCTTCCTCTTGAATCACTCTATCTATTGATGAAAACCGCATTAAAATCCGTTGCGTAGTTTGAAAGATCTAAGCGTACATACAGAGGGACAGACGGCGGGAAGCGACTTTGTTTTATACTATGTAAAGATATGAAATCCCGGCTATCACCAGGTGAAGTTCCTGATTTTAGTTTATTAATAAATTTTAAAACTTCAAATTTACTTTCAGGAGAAATGAGGTGACACAATGAGGTAACTAGACTATCTTCAGTTTGATTCCATGATTGTAGTGTTTTATTTGCTAAATTAGGTACTATTGTAAAATTAGGTAAAATAGGTACTAGGTGATGTGTTATCAACTAGAAGCAGGTCTTGATTGCTCCATTTACCGCCGTCCATATGATATATATCCCTAATCACCTCCCATTTCTTTTAATGGAGCTATTTTCTTACACTTTGGCCTATAAAGTTTTACATATACAACACGTCATATGAGCATAGTAACATCACTCGACGCTACTTTAGCCAGTCTCCATACGAATCCGCCCGTTCTCCTTTTAGATTCGTATAAATGCATTGTATAAATATAAATATGTGTAATATAAATATGCTATATTGTTATATAATTAAAAATTGATTCTTCGGATCCCGATTTCACCACGGGTTTCAGCTAAAAATCAGCGTTTTGTGTCATCCCTGACACAGCTAAAGCTGAGCTGGACGCCCATTCAGGACAGCTACAGGACATACGGACACCAGACTATCTCATTCTCTTGTCACTTTCCGAAAATTTCTCTGGCAATTATCTGCTTAAAAATGTGTGTTTTTTAATTGTAGTATCTTGTAACTACAATTACAATTTCTGAATATATTTATCTATTATATTTACCTATCTATTTTAAGTAAATAAATAAAACAGAGACTTATCGTGACAGTCAAACCTTTTTCCAAATCATAGTTATGCTTTTTTCACAGTTATGAAACATAGGTATGCGTTTAAAGGGACTCTTTAAATAAACGTATTGTGTGAAAAAGAGGGAAGATTTTGAATGTTATTATATAAATGTAGATCGTGTTAAAATGAAACTGTACAACCGGACGGGCACTTCAATTGATATACTTCCATCGCAATTCTATCCTCTATTTTTCCAGGTGAAAGGTATCCACAATCTGCAATATCATCACGTGGTTTTTGCCAAGTATCTGTACAATGATTCTCTCCTGGATGCCCTGGAAGATATCATGAAGACCAAGAACATCGTGCTGCATCACACTAAAGCGCATTATAAACCGCCTGAAAAGGGGGCAGCTTATCCTATGCACCAGGTATTGCTCAAGCCTCAAGAATTTTGAAGGAGTGTTTTTACGGAAAGAAGTGATAAGCGGATACAGTCCCCTAAGGACATCAGCGATATATGCCAACAAAAGTCAAAACAAGAGTCAATATGCTTCATTTCCCACTATATCCTATTCCCCAATGTACGTATAGTACGACACAACTCAGAAGTTCCAACGATGTACCCAGCGCCGGCTCTAGCTCATGTAGCGCCCGGGTGCAGGGCGCCCTCTAGTAGGCGTTTTGAACTCTTTGGAGGTGTCGCGAGCGGCGCTCGGCGCCCCCTAAGACCCTGCGTTCGTGTGCACCGCACCCCCTGCACCATAGGTAAAGCCGGCACTGAATTCAGCGCTCGACAGGCGCCCCCGGGTGCGGGGCGCCCGGGGTGCACCGCACCCCTTGCACCCCCTGGTAAAGACGGCCCTGGATGTACCTATTAGCTCGACCAATGGATTTATTTCCCGCCTCGGCGTCTTATTCGCCGTCGCCCCGAGTCGAGCGCGCGGAGCGCGTCAGAAGATCGCACGTTCGTTATACGTTGATTACACATTTGTACATTCGGTACGGTTCGGTTTGACAAGTTTAGCCGATAGCACCTCTTGAATTGTGTCGTATTTCAGTTGTAAATGACATATGGCGGAGCCTATTCCCATTACATTCAATCCTATCCCTCCCCCATTTTCACAACCCTTTCTCCAAATCAATTCCTACATCTCAAAAGGTGGACGGCGCCGTTTGGATGCGTGCTTTCGTTTGTCGTTCTATACTGGTGTTCGTTTGTGGTGCGGGTGTCTATGGGCGGCAGTGTCCGCTTATCACTTCTTATCACCGGGTAGACTGTCGCCTTTTTAGTATTAAAAAAAAACTGATTAATGTTTGCGCGTCCACAGAACTACAATCGATCTCGCTGGCTTTAGAATAACATCCGTCGTATGTAAATGTCCGTGTCGTAAATGACGACTAAAGGATAACAAAGCAGATACTACAAGCGTTGAGGAATAATGCCACCTCTAAAAAATGGACTCGCTAACCCACTCATTCAGCTTGTTGTTTTAAGGCCACACATCCCTCATGCACAAAATATGAGGAGGTGCATGTCCAGTGGTGGACGAAAAGAGTTGGTTACGGTTTATTGTAAGGCGTTGGTCGCGGAGATCGCGACAACCAGGCTACCAAATAGCTCTAAAGAAGCCGTATGAAGTCCCTTAGAAGTGTTTACACGGCGTTGTGCAGTCTCAAAACTTGACAGATGATTTTCGCCACCAATGACCTCATTTCATCCATTTAATGGTAACTTTTCAGGACTATCACTATTTTCCATATAATAAAGACTCCATGGTAGCGGCGTTCCTTCATTTAGACGAGGCGAGTCCCGAAAATGGGGGGCTGTTCGTGTACCCAGGTTCACACAAGTTGGGGCCCCAGGAAGATGTCGGCGCTACTGAAGGAAATTTCCACTATGTTGATCAGGTTTGTGTTTGCTTAATTTGACCCCCGACGCAGAAAGGAGTGTGGCTGTATAGTGTCGGCCGGCTTTACAATAGCACCACCCCATTTATTTCCGTGGGTGTCATAAAGGCCGACTAAGGGATAACAGACCCGCCACCAAAAGTCTTGAGGAACTACACCACTTCTAGAGAAAAATATCGGGCGACGATACTACGACTTCCTGGCTGATAACCTTTACCAGACAAACTTTACCAGTCATTCAAAACCAGAAAATTGAATGACGAATGTAGAGACCTAAAACGCCACCATAGCCAAGCGGATTGGCGAGTGTAATCTTCAGTTCCTTGGTGTAGTTCTTCAGGGCTTGTGGTAGCGTCTTTGTTGTACCTTAGTTTCCTTGTACGATACTCTCGGAAAGAGATATTGTGGTGCTTTTCTAAAGCCGGCCTACAGAAAACTGCCACTGTTATGGTATGGGCACGTATGGTCTGATATGTACAAATAATATAATGGTATATTTTACATAATTATTTCAGACGAAATTTCCTCTTTCGAAAGCAACACCCGTAATCGCCGAGCGCGGTGACATCGTTGTGTTCTCCTACCTCTTAATTCACGGCAGCTCCGTCAACGACTCCACTAGGCCACGCAGGATGCTGCTGGCCCAGATGGCCTCTGCTGATGATGAGCCTATTGGTTATCAGCCAATGAGGCCAGGCCAGGGTTGGCTTTTGAGAGGCATTAATGTGAATAGAGATGCCAGTATATCTAAGAGATTTGAGAAAGCGTGAAAATTACTTTTTATTTTGTTTTTTTTTGTCGTCGTATACGTGCAAACTAGAATAAACAAATATTACGTAGTCGGATTAGTTCGCGGCCTTTTTATAATGAAAACAATAAAGACTTTTTTTGTATTGCATAAATATTTATTGAAGGCAATATTGTCTAATCAATTCGACTATCTTTCGCCATTTTTCTACCACAGCAATTGTCCCATTTTTTAATTTTAATTAAATTTTTGGGGTTACTGAGCGAAAAACTTATGACTTAACTTAAAATTAACTTAAAATTATGACTTAAAACTTAACTTATGACTAATCTAGATGTTTGGGCACCCAAACATCTAGCTTTTTACAAAACCTTATGTTACATGTTTTTTCTAATAATATAGATAGATTGTACTTTATTGTACACGAAAAACACACAGAGAAATACAAAATACCTACAAGTAATTAGATGTACAATCGGGGGCCTTATCGCTAAAGCGATTTCTTCCAGGCAACCTTTGGGTGGTGAAGAGAAGTCAGTAGACGAATTAGAGGCAGATGGTGCAATAAAGAATAATCTATAGGCACATTATAATAAAATCATTATAGAACTATGTCTACGAATGTTATAGGGCCCAAAACAAGATTTTTTTTAAATTTTTTGTCTGTGTGAACGCGCAAAAACCACGACAGAATTTAATGAAACTGCATAGTTATAGCTTATAACATTTAGGATACATTTTATCCCGATCCGTTACAGAGTTCCGACGAGAATTACATGAGTTCATGGTAACAATGTCGCTAGCATCGCTAGTTTTCAATAAAATACCTATTTCTTATTTAATGATTTTTTAAAATTTATTTACCATGATCATATGTTTACAAAATTCCTTTTTAAATCTATATAGATAGGTACTACGAAATATTTAAGGGTTTAACCGTAGTACAGAAGCCGGTACTTAAATATAATTTTCTGTTCTTACAATACGCTAAAAAATATATTTCTTTAGTAAAAAATGTTTCTGTTTCTGAAATATATTTTGGACTGTTACCGAGCTGAAAGTCAAATAATAACATTTAATTTCAAATCGAGATGCAAACGTAGATATTTGAGTTTGAAACTATAACTTGGAAATTAATCCCCGGATCAGGAATGTCACAGACTTATACTACTCCCTTGTGGATGAGGACTTTTACGGCTTTGTGAAATTACGTCACCGAAGATAATAATAATATGGTACTTATCTATCATCAAAGAGTTGATAGTCATCACGAGGAGACGCCTGCGCATAATAATACTCCTTTATTAATTACATAAGACTCCAATAAGATTTAAGACAAAATAAAAAAGAAACAAATGAAGTTAAGAAGTTTGGAAAATCTAATGTTAGGTGTACTATTTTATTTATGAAAACTACATTGCACATGTATTTGACATGTGCACCTACAAAAAGCGACTACCAGTCAATCATCAGGTAAAACAGAAAACAGAACGCCGGGTGCAGTTTTAGTTTAAATACATAAGTATACCTACATACCTGCCTCAAGAGGTCTTTCCATTAAGCTACGATATGGGGTTTCAAGAAAGCTGTGAATAGGATTTTGCAAGGTCGGCGGCGCGCCCGCTTACCTCCTGGTGTTGCAGGTGTCCATGGGCGGGGGTAACACTTACCATCACTTGGGACTGCTTGCTCGTCCGCCCACTAGTCTATAAAAAAACATACAAAAAAATAAATAATGAATATACGTACAATACATAAGATACATAATAAACTTAAAAACATATATGTATAATGTAGTTAATACAGACATAAGAATATACTTCATGTATAGATATACAAATGATATGTAACTGTGCAGAAATATTTAATTAATGGGGCAGAGGTGTTTTAAATAGTGAGTGCGAAGCACTCTTTTAAAAGTACACAATTCAGTTCGGCGTGCGAGTGACGGCTGCCGGGTACGGTGTGGACAGTGACGCTGTGTGTCAACGCTGAATCCAAGGTAACTCCAACAGCAGCCTAAGCGTAATTGCAGCTAGTTGGGACTGTCCAATGCTGCGACGCTGGACTAAACTGCTTGCTAGCCGGTAGCCGGTACATGACTGCAGGGTTGAATTGTCGCATATTAATTTTAATATTGTTCCTTATAGTCTTATAATACTTGTAACACTGGATTAAAATTTATGGTCACTCACATATATTTTGGACGTATGTCTGAAAATTAAAAGAAATTATGCTACGAAAGAAAAGGAAATGAACTATAGCGCTATAAGGCCCTGTAGTACACCCAGAGTATTGTATTGCAGTGCATGATGGACTTTGTCAAATTAACTCTTGATTCAATAAATTAATTTCTTCAAGTCGTCACACCCCCTAACTATTACCGGAAGGCGTCTCAGGTTACGTTTTCTGGTACTTTGTCTCTACTCGTGACAAGGGCGTCGCCAAATCAGTTGCCCCCTTCTAGAGATTCGAAAAAAATTGTATTTGTACCAACAATTCATATTTCTGCCATCATCTCTCTCATACTGCCCCCCCCCCCCCCTGACCCATTGGATGCCGATGGCTGGGGATGTCCTTGACTCGTGAATTATACTAATGCTGAATTATACTACTACCCCATCGGTTATCGGCTCATACGGATTCCATACTGTTCAATAAATTATATTGTATGTAAGCGCAAGACACGCGGCTGAACCAAACTGGATACCGTTACAAAGTAATTTTTTGGCAAAGGTTTTCGTTGTTTCGAGTCAGTAAAACTACTCACAGGAATTAGATTCCAAGCTTCACCGATTCGAAGAGAGTAATTTTCTTTGTGGGAGCACATTATGCGAATGGATGCCCTATTGATTAACATATAGTACTTTACCGGTGAAATGTAGGAGATGGGGAAAACATAAAATTTGCTTTTTTGTACATGTATAGAGGTTACATATTAACCTGCATTATTCTAAGGGGCTACTACAAATTAGTTTAGGGAAAAAACGTTTCATGTTTCTTACTAAGATTTTGACTAAGATATTCCTAATAATAACCAGCAGTGATACAGGAGGCTTTACTGGGGTGTAATAGGCACGTCGTTGCGGATCGAAAATTAGACAGCGGAATGTATCAAAGATCAAACGAATCAAAGAGTTCGGAGCAAACATGAAATTAGGTTTTCATTAGCGTCCAGTTCTTAGAGATTTAGTTAAGAGAAGTTCGGCAAAGCATAATCCTCGAAAGAGTATTGTTACGATACCAGACATTACAGTACGGCATGCGTCCTCCACTCAACAGTTTTCAAAAAATAAAATTGTACTGGACAATTAGACCAGCGTACGGTACAGCAAATGTCACCAACTTGTAGCAACTCAATTAAAAACTCGGCACAAGTCTACGCACCCGAGACGAATGCGCTTGACAAGTCGTCAAAACTTGAAATATGAATTAAATTATTAATTGTAATGCCAGAACAAATTGTAACAAAAAGTGTTACGGGTAAAGGAATGAGGGCTTGAAACCGATTTTAAATTAACCGACACTGAAATCGGTTATCTGTAACATAATTCGAGAGTGAGCGTTATAATATATATCAGAACAGAGATACCTGAGAAGAAACCGATGACAACTAAAACGAATATTTTGGAAGGAGAACACTTAAATATACAATTCCGAGTATTATTATGAGTACATTTAAATGATTATATATCTAAAATATTGTATCATTATTTTATGTACTTATTTTATATTGCATATTGGGTTAAAACGCGTATAATTAAAAACTTTTAATTTACCCTTTATTTCCACTCGAACAGTTCGTCACTAGTCATTTATTTACAATATAAAATGATTGAAATATGCCGGAGACAATTTTCCATCTCTCCCCAAACCATCCCGTTCAGAGGGCATGAAAGAGACTTTCCTTATCCCACTCAACTATTACTTCTTGTTTAATCCGATCTAATTCCATTTAGTCCCATCAGGTAAAGAAATAATGAAATAAAGAAAACTATTTTCGCTATAATTTCCGTCATACATCATCAGAACAATGAATGATAAGTAAGTACACTTTAATGTAAACCTTTATTGTAACTTTATTGTAAACTTTATTGTGTACAGTAAAAGAGACACACAGTTTAAATAATATAAAAATCCCTTTATGCTAAAGAGATCCCTTCCAGGCATCCTTTGGATGGGAGGAGATGTATGCGAACTAAAGAATAATATATATATATATTTTTTTTATAGACAAGTGGGCGGACGAGCAAGCGGTCCCACGTGATGGTAAGTGTTACCGCCGCCCATGGACACCTGCAACACCAGGGGGCATGCGGGCGCGCCGCCGACCTTGCAAGATCCTATTCACAGCTCTCTTGAAGAACCCCATATCGTAGCTTAATGGAAAGACCTCTTGAGGCAGTTCGTTCCACAGCCTACGGGTTCGCGGTATAAAATAATTTTTGGAGCGAACAGTGGGCGACACCCCCGTATCGAGGAAATGCGGATGGACCGCACTTCTGTGATGGGAGGTGCGGTTGTAGAAACCCGAGGTGGGAATTATATTAAACAGTTCTTCAGAGCATTCCCCATTGTACAGGCGGTAGAACACACAGAGAGACGCAACGTCTCTCCGAGTGCTGAGGGGTTCTAAACCGCCCGTGAGAGTGGGATCGTCGACAATACGAACAGCACGTCGTTGGATAGAGTCAAATGGGTCCAGTTGGTATTTCGGTGCGCCGGACCAGAGATGAGAGCAATAATCCATATGGGGCCTCACTTGAGCTTTGTAAAGCATAAGGAGTTGCCCAGGGGTGAAGTACCGCTTCGCTCTGTTCAGCACACCGAGCTTTTTGGAGGCCATTTTGGCCTTATTTTCCAGAGGACCCCTAAATATAGGGCTTAGATTTGTAACAATAACGACAGCGATAACGATAAATTAAACCCAACCTATTAAATTAGTATAATAATTAAATTAAACTAGGATATTAGGAATAATTAAACCATAGGGTCTGAAAACCGACCAGTGTGTACCTACGCGCAATCTTATAACCGGTTTTTTGTATCCGTGAGTGGATTGGCATGAATTGTGATCGCGACGAGAGGCGTCAGGATTTGTTTACAGTTATTCCGTTATAAAAACCGTTATTAATTCAGTTATTAAAACGGAAATATTTCCGTTTTAATAACTAATATTAATATTTATAACTAGCTATACCCGCGACTTCGTACGCGTGGAATTTAGTTTTTAAACTCTAAATTGAAATATATTTTCTTCCCGTAAGCCGATTTCGATGAGACAAAGCCTACTCGAAGCGATGGGCTAAGCTTAATTAACCCCTGGTAACCCCATGAAAATCCGTTCAGTAGTTTTGGAGATTAGCGAAAACAGACAAAAATTTTCAAAATCGTCTTTGTATTTTGATACTCTTCCATCGTCGCCCCCAATCAGTTTTTGTAAATATATTCAATGTACAGACACGCTGGTTCTACAGTTTTATTATAGATAACCAGTTAAAGAATTGAGCGAATGCGCAGTGCCAAAATACGTTAAAATTTAAGAACTGTGAACGTTGAAATAAATGAAAAAAAAAACAAAAGAGTGGACTAGCCAACTAGCTTGGCCAACGTGACGTTTTGAGGCTATACATCCCTCATGCATAAGACAATCTGGACGAGGAGCCACTTGTCCTGCAGTGTTTAATAAGGCGCTGTTCCAAAAATTTGAAAAATAAACACGGATTTGTAAAAATAACCGATTTTCAAGCCCCGATAGAGATCCACAAGCGTTTGACTAACTTAAATTCTTCATTATATAAAGGCAAGTTTTCTTTTCTGGTACCTACATTGTAATTTCGTATTTTATTTTGTAATGTCAAAATAAACTCGTTTAATACCTGTTGGCATTCTAGGAATCAAGTAGGTAACTTAATTTACTATTTAAACTAAGTTTATTATCTCTGTCGCTAAAATGAAATGAGAAGACGATTAATAAATAATTAGAGATCGGATATTCGGGTGCATATTTACCTACAAGGTACAAAGGTACCTACAAGGTGGAAGCGGCTTCTTAAAATAATTTATTTGAAAACCGAAATCCTGGGAATTCACAACTAATTGGATGCTTATTTATGAAACTCCTCAGCAGTTTTGAAGGTTTAATGGTGACCAGGACAGAGTCGATAGGAACTAAGGCACTATTGAAGATATAAACTTCGTATTTGGACTCAAATTCTTAGTTCTAATGGCAATTTGTAGGAATGCAGTTCTGAGGGTCTTGGGGATTAACTTTACAGCTTTAGGTATATGCATCGTATTCTATAGTCAGAACATAAAAGGAGGGTGGGCAAAAATGTATGGAGCTTGGTCCAAAATTTTTTTTACTGCCCCCAGGGTTGACACTACCGCCGTTTGGCACATCACGTACGTTTATCTCTGCGAGTTGAACCTCATTGAATTCTAACCTGTAGTTGCTGAGTTATACTACAGTTAATAAAATTATAAAAATGCATACTAAATAAAAAAATAAAATAATTCTTATCATAGACTTGACTTTGACTTTAAATATTTTATACAACGGGGATATTCCTTTAGATTTAAATGATGGTGTGCAAGAAAATCGTTCTTAATTGGTGACTTTATTTAAACCAAAAGCAGAACAACCTGCGGGAGAACAACACGCAAGACAACAATCTACGATACATCTATCGCATGTTTTAAGAGCACCAAATACATCCAATTCATGCATTGTCTTTGGTTGCCAAGATCAGTCGCGCTATCGAGTTCCTAAACACATGAAAATACGTCTGCTACATGAAAACTATTATGTACCGCCTGCAGCACGAATATGCCAAGAACATCTGCAATTGAACGACTTTGAAGTTTTATTGTCAGCAAATAACATCAGCCATGATTTCAACGAGGACCAAATCATGGACATGATGAATATTTTAAAATCTGCTCATCAGGTCATCGGAAGACTGGATTTTGAAAATATAGAAAATATGGATCCTAACGAACTATATTTTTTAACTGGTCGTACAATAGAGCAATTTAATGCAATTTTGGAGCAACTGCCGTCGTTGATACAAACATGCAAAAAACCTAAGACTGCATTGGCTGCCTATTTAATTAAGCTACGTACCGGTGAACCAGACACAAGATTGGCAGACATGTTGCATATGAGTCGAAGAACGCTGGAAAGACTACTTAAAGCAGCGAGAGAATGCTTAACCCGTGACTATGTGCCAATCCATTTAGGGTGGGATCATATCACAAGAGAGCAAGTTGTGGAAAAAAATCTTTTTATCGCCAATGCACTTTTTGGGGGCAATTCTGGAGATGCGATGAAAGCAATAATTGTTTGTGATGGTACTTATGTATATATTCAAAAAAGTGCTAACTTTTTATTCCAAAGAATGACATATAGTCACCATAAGTTTCAAAACCTATTGAAACCATTTTTGATAGTCTGTTGCAATGGTTATATTATTGATGTCACAGGGCCTTACGCAGCCACAACATCAGACGCGACTATATTAAGTGGCATGCTGAACGCTGAAAATAGTGCTTTTAACTGGTTTTTCAGACCAGGTGACGTTCTAATACTAGACCGAGGTTTTAGAGATGCTTTACCTGATGTTGAAGCTTGCGGCTATGAAATGCATATGCCCCTATCTGTAGCAAGAGGCCAAACGCAACTTTCGACAATAGATGCCAATAAGTCAAGAATGGTGACTATTTGTCGGTGGGTCGTGGAAGTGGTGAATGGCCGTTTCAAACGTGACTTCAAGTTATTCAGACAAGAATATTTTAACAAAGCGTTACTGCATATGCAAGATGACTTTCGGATTGCCGCAGCCATCACCAATGCCTTTCACGACCCAATAACCGATTGTTCCAATGCCCACGAAATTGTTGAGAGAATAAATAATAGACTAAATGTTGAAAACTTACTAGCAGAATATGTTATTGGCCAAAATCTTAATAGTAGAAGAGTGAATTTTCAAAGTATGTCTGCCGACTTACCAGAGCTTCAAGATTTTCCTCGTTTGTCCGAAAACGATTTAATTATGTTCTCACTGGGGACATATCAAATAAAACTAGCCAGAAGTTATTACGCAGAACACGATAGAAATGGTGTTTACACCATTGAAATATTCAGAAGTACCGACGATTTAAATAATGCTTTGATCAATTATAATATAATTGGTAATAACTTCTGGTTACTAAGAGGAAGAATACAATCAAGACACACAAGAAGTCGCGTATATTATACATACATTTTAATAAACTTGGACCAACGAGGACTGGAAGCTCTGGAACACTATTACTGTTCATGCAAAAGCGGCAGACGTACCTTGGGTTCATGCGCCCACATAATGTCTATTGTATGGTTTCTGGGATGGGCACGATATGACACCGTTAGTCACCCTGCAGCATTTTTAGACTCTGTTATTGTAGATGATGAAAATATATAATAACTGAAATAAAAATTAAATAAAAATGTCTGCGTTTTAATGTACTCATCTACCAAATTCGTACTTTCGGATTTTTTTATTCATTATTTCTTTTTCTGTAGGTTGGATTTTTACGATTCCATATAAAGAAATGGTCCGTATATAAAACTCTTTTGAATGCACTACGTGCCAACCCTGGGGACAGACTTTTGTATCTTTGGGCCAATTTGCCCATTCTCTTTTGTCGATGCCAGGATTGCGGCATTCGCCCGATACAAAAGAGCACTCCATACTTATCCAACAGCTCAACTTTAAGTAAATATGCACCGGAATATCCAATCTCTATTAATAATTCATTCGTTGATGTATAATTTAATACGAGTATAATTTAATAATGTATTTAATATAATTTATGGTATATATATAATATATATATATATATATTGCATTTGAATTGCATTGCCCTTTCAGGGTGTTGTAAGTCATTGTCATTAGTTACATTAGATATTGTAATTTTAATTTAGGTACATAAAATTACACAAATAAACGTAGGGCGTAATGTATTTAGGGGGGGATGCACCACAGCCGCTGGGTGCCCTCGACTGGCCACGTTACCTCACAGAAGATTACCTTGAAATGTACTGCATTTCCAACTATATCGTATTTCCCCAATGTACTTACGTGTTTCGGTGAGTGAGATATGCCAGAGCCCACTCCAATCCCATTATATCCTATCCCTCCCCACTTTCCCAACCCTTTCTCCCAATAAATTCCTTAATTCGCGAAGGTAGGCAGCGCATCCGGGGGCGTGCCAACGTTTGTCATTCTGGACTGAAGTTGGCATATATCGCGGATGTCCACGGGCTACAGTATCTACTTACCATCAAGTGGACCGTATGCTCGTCTGTCGCTAAAATCAGGCCCGTCATTATTAATTTGAAATCACTCTAGTGCTACTACTACATACAATTACACATCATAATTAATAAATTTTCTATTTTTGGAAGAACATAAAAGGCTCCAATTTAACCAGAAAATCTTTTACCGTGGATTTGCCACCCTCATGTGATCAATGAAGGTACCTTAACAATTGCGAAACTTGTCAACACCGTGAAAATTCCGTGGATCTCTGAAAGGCGGTAGCGCTGATTGGCGCTTGATTGAGAGAGAGTTCTGACGTAGCGGATTTTACAGATCCACAATTTCAATGGAAGCAGGAGAGGAATAATGTAAATAATATCGTGACACGTGTACAATAGCGCCGGTTTCATTTATAGAAAGTTGCCGAGCTCGACCTTTTTAACGACCTCGTAGTGTATTTTAGTTGTTAGGCCTGATTTCCAAATTTAAAGTCGCTCAGCGGGCGATACAAAATTTCTTCATTGACCAAAATTAACTTAAATGTGTACCTAACCCGATGTTTCTGTTGAACCCCGAACTAGGATTTGTAACTTGGATTCCCGCAATACCGGTATATCCTAGTGCGAGGTCCATCTAACAGTCCAATAACAGTGAAATTACAATTGAAGATCTAGGGTTGGTTGTTAATTAAATATTTTTCCTTACTACATTTATGAGACAAAAAGTAAGAAAATCGATGGCAAGAGTTATAGCTTCTTTCTTTGCTGGACAAAAACCTTAATGAAGATACTTGACGAAGAACTAACGTTGCCGACATAGCTCAGCTGAAGTGGACAGGTCATATATGCCGCAGGACAGATAACCGAAGGGAGAGACGAGTCCTCAAATGGAGACCACGTACCAGGAAACGAAGCGTAGGAAGCCCAATAGCCAGCTGCACTCACGAATTGAATTGAAGTCCTTGGGAGAGCCCTATATCCAGCAATGGAGAGACACAAGCTGATAATATGGTATGTATGGTATTCTATAAGGTCATCTACAAGTTAGGTCAGGTCTTATGGAAAATATAAATTAATTCCTCTTAATAGTTGTCTTGCGCTCCCCTTACTAGAGGAGGAAAGGTTCCGGGACTAAGTCCCCTTCTGTGACTTAGCTAGTACGGACAGGTTACTGAAAAGTCTTGAAAGGCCTCAGAATCCTCGCGGCATTAACCCATCGGGGGGATTGGATTTGTGGTGAGAACTGAAAACTGATTGCGCGGTTCTAACGATTGTTCTAAGCAATTGCTGTGCAGTTTGTATGTAGTTCTATTGCAGTCGGTCCAACTAGATTAGGATTGCATCATAACTGCTTGTTCAATGTTCAGCTAGTGTGCAGTCGCTAGAACTGCAAGCGGATTGCGTAAGCAGTCGACAGTTCTGATGCAGTTTTGCCGACTGTTAGCTAACTGCACAAAAACTGTATTCAAACTGCACTTTTATGGGTGGCTGGCAGTCCAAATGCAGTCTTTGTGTATAAGCCTTTAGGTTCTAAATTGTAATTCATAAAAAAAAAACTTTTTAAACTGTAACAGAATTACAGCCAGTTATATTTTTTTATTAGAAGAAGGCGACAGACGAGCATACAGTCCACTTGATCGTAAGTCCACTGTCGCCCATAGACATCTGCGATACATGCCAACATTAGTCCAAAATGACAAACGTTGGCACGCCCCAGTATGCGCTGCCTACCTTTGGAGTTATGGGAATGGATTTGGAGAAAGGATTGGGAAAATGGGGAGGGATAGGATGGGTATGGGCTCTGGCACATCTCACTCACGTATGTACATTGTTGAAATTGGAAATGTCGTACATTTCAAGGTTGTCTTCTGTATAATATATTACAGTAAATAAATTCACATTAACTTCAATCTCTGTCACGTGACAAAGTAATTCCCAATTTCCCCGGATCCAGGACATCTAACAAACCGATATCCTCACTCAAAGGTCTCCGATAACAAATTTCTTCGGACAAAAAGTTAGTAAGTGCCTCCACGAACTAATATTTCATAACGCGCGACAAGATCATTAGTCAGGTTCACATTGTTTTTATTCCTCGCTATGTATTAGCCCCCGGCTACGTTTACGTGACGTGTTGTGATAAATGAGACATCTCGGGCCTTATACGCGACTAATAGGAAACTCGTTTGTTATGACATTGTATGTAAATCTTGCCACAAATGTGTAACGAGGTACTGATTCAGCTAGTAATGTACAAATGTAGGACAGATCGCACTGACTACTGGGGCGTTGTGGGCTATTCTCCACTGTATTAGATTTTGGCGAGGGAGAGGGTGCACGCTGCAATCGTACAGTCGCTGGGTGCACTCTACTGGCAATGTTACTCCTCTCTCACAGACCCGTTCGACCCTCAGGCAGATTTTGAGCATGTATTTTTATCTTGGATCATGCATGATATAGTTACTCAAAATAAAATACACCTTACAGTAATAATAATAAGAACTTACTATTCCCAACTCTCGTAAGCTCATGATTTCAAACGCCGGTCCGTACCGCTTAAATAATTTATATTTAAGTATGGATTTATATTTAAATCATTCAATTATTTATCAAGAACTCGGAGGTGAAGGGAAACATGAAGAGCAACAGTAGATACTGGGCTCGTGTGGTGGATTTTGCCCCGAAACCTTGTGATTTACTAGTGGAGGCCTGTGCCGTGTAGAGGAATATTGTAGGCTGATATCGATAGTATTTTCAGTTCGATGTGTAAAAATATATTTGTATAAAGTGACTCTAACAAGTGGCCTCTCATATCGGGAAAGCTAATCGTTAGACATGGCGGGCGGCTGTCCCTCACGTAATTCAATCAAAGAACACGGGTTCTCTCGGACAGTGAGCAAAAAATGCGGTATTACGTCAGTCAGTGTTACACCGTGAAAGCAGAATTACATCGGCGCTCAACAGAAGCGTCACTGTTGCATTTGTACGTTGCGGCCTGTGTGTGTGTGAGTCGAAGCGAAGGGGTCGTATCCTATACGACCTTCGTGAATGCGCGGGGAATGTACAATTCTTTCTCAATTAAATTAAACTGACACCGTGATATCAAGGTCTATATAGCCTCCCACTGCAGGGCATAAAGTTTCCTTTCATTGCATGTGGAATCCTCTGACAATTTGGTAGATACTTTATTAAGATTATATCCAGTTCAGTTGGTCTTTTCCAGGATAAGAATGAACAACGAATGTCGCAAATTCTCATTTGGTATGGCTGTTTCCGCAGGCTTCGTGACATATCGTTTAATAATAACAGCATTAGTGAATGCTGCTTTGAAGATGAGGACATATACCATATAGTTTGGATATGCCTTCTCTATTATGATAGGCGTGAGAAGAGCTCGGATCCTTGTGAACTCAGCGATGAAAACTATAACGGTGTATTTTTGCAAAATATCAAAAACAATACATTTTTTTTTTTTTTTTTATCTCCGAGGGGAAATCCTCATTGGATGCCTTCCGCCTTAAAAGTGATCTGTTCCTGGCGGAAGGATATGCCGGACTTATACCGGCTAAAACCCCCTCGTTTCGCAAGTTCCCTCTGATATATATTTTCAGTCTGTATTTACATATTTTATTTCCTTGCTCTTCTTATTTAAAACTTCGTATGGTCTTCCATCCATACGGTCTGAATTTTATTGCGCTTGGCTTCCGATGTAAAAGGTCGGAGTCATTGCGATGTCATGATTTGTCATACTATAAAATCTTATCCTAATTTTCTTCCATGCTTCTTCTGTTTGCCTTTGACTTCTGATGTAAAG
Source organism: Sesia bembeciformis (assembly GCA_943735995.1). Classification (NCBI taxonomy): domain Eukaryota; kingdom Metazoa; phylum Arthropoda; class Insecta; order Lepidoptera; family Sesiidae; genus Sesia; species Sesia bembeciformis. The sequence continues at coordinate 14,880,686 of OX031042.1, read as the reverse complement.
TCAGAAGTCTAGTCATTTCCTTACTTATTTATATTTATATTTGGCTCTGATGTATAGGTCAGAGCCCTAGTCCTATATTTTAATACTTATTTCTATGTCTGTCTTCCACACCTTCCGTTCCGTCTTATACGCGGTTCTCATTTTATCTGTTTCTATTTATGGTTCTTTTTGCTACGTATAGACAGAACTCCAGGAGTGTGTGTCGCCTGTCGTCGTTGTCCATAATTCCAGCGATGTTTTCCTTAGTCAGGCTGCAATCCAACATCATTTCTGTCTCAAATCTTCTTTTTCCATATACAGGGCAATCAATGATTAGGTGCAATATGCCCTCAGCCGCGTCTGGGTCACAGATACACGCCGAACTCTCCTTGCACCGGAAGCGATTCAGGTACTCGGAGGATCCGCCGTGTCCCGTTAACACTTGAACGATCACCGGCTCCATTTGGATCTTCTTGATGATTCTATTTGCCCTAATGGCGTCCGGAAAGAAGATCTTTGTTACGGCCGCCGTCTCGCCCCCCTGGTAGCGCCGGTTCCACTCGTCAAGCGACTCCTCACGGATTTGTCGCTTGACGAATGAGACCGGGTAGCTATCATATTCTGCCTTCACTTTCAGTTTTCTGGCAGCCAGTTTTGCCAGCTGGTCAGCGCGCTCGTTCCCTTCCAGCCCCGAATGTGCTTTAATCCAAAACAAAGAAACTTCTTTGTTTTGGAGTATGCTTTGCATGATGTTGGCCCTCGTTTCGGTGGCTAGAGGGTGGGGGCTGCAAGGGTGGGCGATTGTTTCCAACACCGAGCGTGAATCGCTGAGTATGCAAAAGCTCGACTCTTCGCTTTGGAGGATCAACCTCGAGGCTCTGCATATAGCCAACAGTTCCGCCTGGTAGACCGTGCAGTACGGCAGCAGTCTAAGTTTGATGGCTCTAGTTTCGGCTTCATTCTTCCAAATGGATAATGAAGCCCCCACTTTGCCATCAATCTTAGACCCGTCCGTGTAAATTTTTACTGCTATTTGTTTAGTGGAACTTACAAATTGTTCTCGATCTACCAAGCTTATGAACTGCAGATCTATATGCTCTGCCGGATGCGGAGTGTCTGCAAATGCCACCCTACGCTCCACCTCCCTGTCCATCGGCATCGTCCGGAGTATCCCTCTCTTTGCCTCATATAGGGCGGCTGCCTCTTGTATTCTGAGGTCGAGTGGTAATACTCGGGCTAATAATAGTGCCGAGTTTAGGGAGACGGTGCGATAGGCTTTGCAGAGCTTCTGAGCAAAACCTCTTTGGACCGCGTTCAGTTGCCGTTTGACGCCCATCCTGGTGGCAGCCGGCGCCCATGCGCAGGCGGCATACATGATTATAGGCTCCACCGTTGCCGTATATATAATACGAATTATGTCTGGGTGGAGCCCCCAACTTATCCTGGCGGCTCTAGACAATTGCCCATAAACGTTCAGAGCTTTCTTGCAGGTGTTCGCAATGTGGGCTCTGAAGTTGAGGTTCTTGTCTACTGTGAGCCCCAGGATTTTAATCTCATTGACATTCCAATGTCAACCCCGCCCATTCTGAGAAGTGGTATGTCAAACAATACATTTATATTGCCGATTTTGCGCCCGAAAATCTAGGTTTGTGCTGGAACTGCACACACGTATACAAACTAATTACAGCTATAAAGTATTAGTTCGGTAATTTATTAAAATTGCCTGTTATTAAATGAATTAAAATGTTACAATTAACTGACAAGTATCTATAAATAAAATTCTTTTTCTATAATAAGAAATTCATTTAATATTAAGTTTAAATTATCATTTAATATGTATTTATTATCAATTGATTATAACACTGGCATCCTATTTCTTTCAATGGAATTAAGTTGAAATCTATTGTTCATATATTTAATTGGCAATAATAATTGAATATTTACTTTTGCGCGCCAATTCTGGCAAATGTGACGAGCTTTTGTATGTAATTATCATCTGTTACTGCTGACATTGCAAATAATTGATTACATTTGATTCGGCGCGGCGTCTATATACAAATGTCGTTAAACACTCTTATTTAAAATGTACGGAAAATAGCCCAATCTTCTCTTTTTAATTTACTGTATTAGGAAGTCTCGCTCTTGTATTCAATGTAACGATGTATTTTTTGTATTGAATGTTTCTTTCAAAATTGTACTGTGTTGTAATTGCGACCCAATAACCGAATTTGTGCTGTTTCTATAGCAATCCAACAGGCTTGCTATAGAATAGCACCATCCGTTCCAGCGAGTGTCCTAAAAGGCGACTAAGGAATAACAAAGCCCCTACCACGAGCGTTGAGGAACTGCACCACCTATAAATGAGTGGACTCGTCAATCCGCTTTGCCAATGTGTGTTTTAAGGCCATACATTCCTCATGCACAAGACAATGTGGGTGAGGGGGCCCGTGTATAGCAGTGGACACTGAATTTTTATTTCTCTCTCTCTTTCTTTCTAATGTCCACTACGGTCTTGTTCTCAACCTCTAGGTTTCGGGCTTTTTAATTGTCTTTTTTTATAGAGAAGTAGGCGGACGAGCAAGCGGTCCCACGTGACGAGTTTTACCTCCGCCATGGACATGGGGTGTGCGAGTGCACCGCCGACCTTGCAAAATCCTATTCACAGCTTTCTTGAAGAATCCCATATCATAGCTTAGTGGAATCTTAGATCGTAGATCTACGTAGATCGTAGATCTCTTGAGGCAGTTCGTTTCACAGCCTCCGGATTCGCGGTATAAAATGTTTTTTGGACCGAATAGTACGCGACACCTTATCGAGGAAATGCGACACGCTGGGTGAAACAGATTTCCGGTATGGAGCTTGTGCACCGCTTGATAGACGGCGGTGAGGCGCCTCTATCGTCCAGAGTTGAGTTTGAGGCAAAGAGATAGTTCAGGAAATCCGATTTCTCCTTCGCCCCATGGGCCAGTGAGCCATCGGATTTCCGCAGTCGACTGACAGAAGTTACCCTCAGCAGCCTAGTCATAACTTTTTCTTTTTTAAACGAGACAAGGAATCTTCAGATCTTCTTTCCGTCTAAGTACTTCTACATCAGGTTCAACCAGCAACATCTTTTTAGTATTCTGCATTTTCGATTAGAAAAATTGCTGCAATAATCCACTTAGGAAGGTGTCTAAAATAATACGCAAAAGCTCGGGTCGCGCCGCTGGCGTATAACTTTGTAAAATTTCATGACGGTGTAACAGAAGACGGTATTCCGCTGCGACGTCGCGCAGTGATAAATGACGTCCCGCCGAGATATCCCTCAGACTAATTACCGTTCTCCGCACTCAACGTCTTTATACGCGGGTGCGATGCGGAAAATCCCTACGCGTTTTATACTATACTATACTGTATATATACTCACTTGGGTTCGCTTGAATGCTGTTATATTTAAACATCTATTTTAGCAATAAAATGTTATTATTATTATCGTAACTAGCCCTTTAAGTATCCTGGACTGGATATGGGACTCCTTATATATATTGCCTTATGGATAGGGGATGTATGGCCCTCTTACGCCACGCTGGCCAAGCGGTTTGGCAGTCTACTCTTTCAGAGGTGGTGTAGTTCCTGAGGGCTTGTGATCGACATCCACGGGAAGAGATGGGCTGGTGGTAACCAGGCGTCCACCACGTGTGGTGTCCACCACGATTACCTATTATTTTTAAAAGTACAGATCTTTTTAAAATGTATTTTGATACATAATGTATTTTAGGCCAGACCATCCGAGCCAAACTTCTTTAGAGATATTTCAAAGATATTGTATATCGTATTTTGAAAAAAGAATTACTACATTTCGACCAATGACGACTAGCTAAATCTGGAACGCCAGTTATTTCTATATACACGAAATGTAAGAATTTTGTGGACAGAAAAGAAATTTAGCACAAAAACAGTTTGAGATAGATTTGTTTAGCTACTGTATAAATTTTTTTAAGATACACTTTCCATTCAGTTCATAGATGAGCCAAATCATTAGTTCCAAAACTATGACGGTGTGAACTTTCAAAAAATCCCAGAAAAATAATTGTAACGCTAATATATATATTATATAAACTACTAGCGAAACGCCCTCGCTTCGCTTCGGTTTCGTTAAAACAATATTAAACTATACGTATAAACCTTCCTCTTGAATCACTCTATCTATTGATGAGAACCGCATTAAAATCCGTTGCGTAGTTTAAAAGATCTAAGCGTATATACAGAGGGACAGACGGCGAGAAGCGACTGTTTTATACCATGTAAAGATATGTTGTTGGATAGATCTCGTAAAGCTCTGGATATGCCAGAGCCCATTCCCGTGCCAACCTATCCTATCCCTCCCCATTTTCTCAACTCTTCTCCAAATCCATTGCCACATCTTCAAAGCGCGTGCCAAGATTAGGCATTCTGAACTGATGTTGGCAAGTATCTACCGTGGATGTCCATGGGCGACAGTATCCACATACCACCAAGTGGACTACGAGCTCGTCTGCCGCTTTCTTCCTACCAACTTTAACTACACATTTTGTTTTTAATAAATAGAGTTTTATCCTCATTTCATGCATGACAATGGTGCAATTAGCACATTCTGCCAGTGTAAAGTTTTTTTGGTAATTCAAGATAAAATATTTACAATACATTCGAAGTAAGTCAGGAGTCGCTGAGTAAAGTGTTAGTAGGTTTACTGAGGACAGACATGGACTCCTTGGAAGCACACGAAAAATACAGTCTCATGTTTTTATTTGATTAACACAAACATTATGCACAAACACTAGGCACTTTGAGGTCTAATAAACTAGCATTAAAAACCACAAAATCCATAATACATATATAATGTCGATTATTTTCTCTTGTTAAGGATTGTCAAATGAAACTAACAATATATTGTGTTGCTTCGGTATACAAAGAAACGACATATAAAGTTTATTCTTCAATCCTTTCTACAATCTATTATTCTTCCTTACAATACTCTTATATATCTTTACCCACAATTTTGACAGTCCACACGATTCTCTTTACCTGACGCCATATTTCCATATCCTACACTGTTTTACCGACACTATGATAGTGTTACCGACAGCACGGAGCGCGGCAAAACTCAAATGAAAGATATATATTTTTTTTTACACATATTTCTTACGTTAATCAAACAAAACTCAACCATAAAACAACAAATAAACATACATTTTTTATAGACTTATAGAGAAATATCTCGTCAGTATCAGCGTCTTAAAATTACCAAGGTTCAACTCTATAAGCTCCACAGAAATAAATATACTTGCTCTTAGAAGTCGATGCTCCGAGAATGCTTCATATTTCTGTCACAATCCCAACACCTCAGCGTGTTATAAAACACAATACGACAGACAAATGATCGTCCGTACATCGAATACCCATTTGTAACAACGAACCACTATTTGATAAGTGAGAACAAATAAATATTTTCGCAATAGCGGGTGGTTTGCATAAATTTCGGTTATGGAAAGACATTTGTCAGTGGATAATGCCGATGGAGGGGGGTGTTTTCATGGCTCGGCCGAGGATTGCTCCGGGAATATGAGAACATCTATGGAATATTCGAGATAGTTCAATAAATATGTATGCCCGGCTGCCGGGATTATTTATGTCTCGCGTTATTAGTTTTTTATGTTTGCTACGATACAGAGAAAGGTATAGTATTAAGATTTTTAAGATAGTTTTTTTTATATATAAGTACAAGACTTTTAAAGAAGAAAGAATGGAAAGTTAGATTTTGGTAAACACTTGCTACCAGCTCTTTCAGTGTCCTCGTGCACATTATCTTGTGCTTAATAAGGAATATATGGCTTTTCAGAGGTGGTTTAGTTCCTCAGCGCTTCTGATAGCTTTTGTTATCCCTTAGTCGCCTCTTACGACACTCACGGGAAGAGATGGGATGGTGTCATTCCATAGTCGGCCAACGGCCGTGTTAGTTTTAATACTGAATTTAAAAATGGAAAATGTATTTCTAATCTACTGCTAAACAAAATCATTCAATTAGGTACCTAGGTACTTATTTTATCTGCATCTACTTATTCAACAGTTTTTGAGCTATTCTTTAGAACTTCTTTCTTAGTAAAACCTTTTAGGTACTTTTAGGCAGAAATATAATTATGTCTGCTAATTTATTGAGATGGAATATTACAAAGCAAGAACCAATTAGTTACCTTTCGCTCTGAATCGTTTCCTTACATTTGAAGAATTTCTAATAATTGAAGCCCTTTGACGCGTTTCTTCAATAATTTCTCATTTCGTTTTTCCCTTAATAGACACATATATCTTTTTCCTTGTTTTGATCAAATGGAAAAGAATTTCATTTTCTGCCGCTTCATATATATAATATATTATTATATCTTTAATTAATTTTCTTGATAATTTTGTTGGCTTCAGGGCTCTGTCAACTTGTGAAACCTATACAATGTAAGGTAATAAACGTTTTAGACACATTTAATGTGTCAATTAAAGATAACACATTTTTTTATTTTTATACACTATAGATGGCAGACGTGTTGATAGTCCAGTAGGATCACGACATCAGTCCAGAATGACAAACGTTGGCACACGCCCGGATATTGCGGATAAGCCTACTTTTGAAGATTTAGGAATTGGTTTGGAGAAAGGGAATATCGAGTGGGGTATCGATAGGAATGGGCTGTGACATATTTCACTCACGTACATTGGAATATGGGTTAAAGTGGGCTATAAAGTATGTATAGTAGTATTCCATGAGAGTAACTTGGCGAGTCGAGTGCTCACAGCGGCTGCGGAAACGCACATTACAGGATACACATTTTACAGAGACCACACATATATGTACCTGTACATACATATATATACGTACATACACATATATACGTACATACATACGTACTGTACGTATATACGTACTGTACATACACATATATACGCTACAATACACACCCTCTCACACACACTCACCCTCACACAGAGACACACATGCACACGCAAGCACATACTGACAGAGAGACGTGAATGCATGCACGCACACACATACATTTGAATATTCAACACAATTATATAATTAAAATTAAATATTTTCCTTCATATTTGTTACAAAATTCAATGTTACCTGTTTATTTTGTCAGCTGTTCACCTGCAACACAGGCTTACCTAGTTCAGGAGCTGGCTGCAACAATGAAAGTTACTTCACCACCTTATTTATACTTATGAAAATGTTAATATTGGGACAGAGTTTCATTAATAACAAAAATCTCCGGGTATTTCACGAGAGTCCTTTTACAAAGTCCTTAAGCTCCCGCCAACTACAGAAACAAGTGTATCAAAAGTCATATGAAGCCGGTTTTCCGAGATTTTCTGTTTAATTCATATCCAGAGAGAACATAAAGTCGACGAGAACGTAACATAAAAGTAAGTAGGAACAATAAACAAGAAGCGTTAGCATAAATTTGGAGAAAGGCCGTACATTGCTCAAGATGCGTATTCACGTAAGCGAATTCTACGCCGACGCCGTGTATCGGGCATAAATCAAAATACGCAGTTCCGATACCTATAAAATAAACAATAAACTCAAACAATTGAAATAAGAATTCCCAAACGAAAACATTCCTTGTGACTATGCAAATAGAATACTCGATCGGAAGTTACAACCGCAAACGTGTTTTGCGAGGATATAAACAATTTCTTCAACAGAAACAAATTGTTCCAAATTCAATTACCGTAATGGCCGCCACAAGATCGGTTTGCTATTGGTCGATATTTCGCTTTGATGATAAATCCGATAACATCAGCTTTTGTAGGACTTAAGTGATTAGGGTGACACTGTGGAATATTATTGCATAATGTTAAACACTAATAATGCTATAATGGTTTAGTTTGTGTTAATGCGAACAGATGGCGCTGTATTTCTACATCGCGCTATGGTGGTATTCCTATATAAACCGTAAATTGAGAATTTTGGTTTTAATATGTTTTGTGTGTTTGCCAATATAGTGGAATTTATATCACCATACTTGTGGTTTTATTGGTCGCACCCTCGGTTTGGAACCCAGTTTTAATACGTTTTAAAATTGTGTAATTAAAGAAACCCGGAAGGGAAGGTTTATGCTATAAATATTTAATGTTAGTTTATTTATTTATTTATAAAAGGATCTCCTATAAAGGGTACATCCAGCTTATATTCGATAAATATACTTAAATCTAATTTGTAATGTTCGTAAATTTACAGGAGATCACAACATTATTATTGCTTAAAATACACTAAGTTTTCATTATACTAATTAAGTATTTAGGACTAACAATTTAAAAAAAAATGGTTAAATCGATTACACCGGACTTTGATATATTATTGTAAGTTCTAGATATTCGATTAAGGGTGGAGTGGTATGGGAGATTTGTTTTAGATGAAGGTAGATCGTCGGAAAGAGCATATGTACTCGTATGTTTTCTGGGCAAATAGGGAGAATAGGGCTTTCTCAGTTTAAACAAGGAAGCTGTAATAAACATTTGTGTTGTAACCCAAATATCTTTTTGTATCTCAAAATGTATCTAGTCACCCACGTATTATAGTTTTAAAATATTCAATAAAATTACACAGTAGAAAAAAAATACCGATCATTGTTTTAAATTTGTAGTAAGACCTAAATTTATTAATGATGTCAATGTGAAATGTAATTTAGACAAGAAATGCTAAGAAATATACTTATTTTCTTCACATAAGACGTTTTGTGTGAAGTTGTCTACGTCTCTATATACTATTTCTTTTTTTTTATATACAAGTGGGAGGACGAGCAAGCGGTCCCACATGATGGTAAGTGTTACCGCCGCCTATGGACACCTGCAACACTAGGAGGCGTGCGGGTGCGCCGCCAACTTTGCAAAATCCTATTCGCAGTTTACAGGTATATTTTCACAATTTATCTAAATATACAATTTATTAAAACATTGTTGGTTGGAGTTGGAATCTAGATTCTTCGATCGTTAGAAGTTAAAAATTAAAATACATTTTTGCATACTCATAATAATTTGTGTACAGTATTCTGTTAAACACATCTACGTAGGTACCTTACATTCTTGTACTAATTGGCATTGACGCGGTTAGCTCAACTGACTTCACTCCTTTTAGAGAATGATCTCGGAGTCTTTTTTTTTATTTAATTTTTTATAGACAAGTGGGCGGACGAGCGAGCAGTTCCACGTGATGGTAAGTGTTACCGACGCCCATAGACACCTGCAACACCAGGGGGTATGCGGCCGCGCCGCCGACCTTGCAAAATTCTATTGACAGCTTTCTTGAAGAACCCCATATCGTAGCTTAATGGAAAGGCCTCTTGAGGCAGTTCTTACCACAGCCTCCGGGTTCGCGGTATGTCATATTGTACTCATTTATATTATTAGTCTTTAACTGTTTATATTATTTCTTTAGCGGCCGTTGTCTATCTCTTCGGTGGATGGTCGGACTTCACGCACTTTCTTTTATTGGTGTTGGTAGACTTCTGGAAAACATTGGATTACAAATTTAGGGTGTTGAGTAATAGAAGTAAAACTATTGGCGTCACTGATATAATAATTGTATGAAAGTAGTTTTTACTCAGATGTACTTACTTTCGTTTTTTGTTTGGTATAAATTCAGTATCCAGGTATACAGGTAGGTTAGGGATTGGAGTGTGGTATAAAGTTATACTTCATAATAACATCAGCCTATGTCTACTGGATATAGGCTGAATAAAGTTCGCCGCACACGATCTTCGCGGCTTTTCTCATCCATCCACCACCGACGAACTTCTTCAAGTCGTTGCTCCCCCTGGTCGGAGGGCGTCCCACACGGCACTTCCCAGTACGTGGCTGCATTCGAGGATTCGTTTACCCCAACGGTTATCGGCCTTACGGCAAATATGGGCTTGAAGTTATAGCTCTTCTTAAATTAAAAATAGCGGGTAAAAAATAATCATTTGGAACCTAATCCGTCTGAATCCCAGAAAAATAGTATATTCAATGCTTAAATCCTGCAAAGCGGCGAGACGCAAGCTGGTATGCTATAGATCAGTGCAGAGAATGAAATTTGTTTATTTCCCGGTTGGAAAAGGACCAAAATGATTTCGGTCTGCAACTGCGGATAATGAAGCTTCGTATGGTTTAAGGGATTTCTGCTCACTGCAGCTACTCGTAAATGGTAATCGTTGAATTGTTTTTTGGCTAAATATTGTCTCCCCGAAGCTGGAGTATAATGAATTTGAATTACACTTATACCCTGTTTTATAAAACACAAGCTGTGCCCGGCATGCGTTGCATGCCCGGCAATTTTTTTTGCACATAGTATAATATATATATATATATATATAGTGCAATAACTAAACTTATTAGGAATTGTAAATTTCTAATAAACAATTGCGTTGCTCTGAAAACAAAGTTTTATTTTAGTACTTACATACGTACAATAATAATTAATTACACTGTTTAACTTAAATCATACTATCCTACCTGAAAACAAAGAAACGACATTTAAAGTCTATTATTTAAATTATGAATTCCTTGTTATACAATTTTTATAATAATCAAACAATATACTCGATGACCGTGAGTTCTGTCAACTTCCAAACATCAGCTGCTTTACCAACCGTGTTGGCCGCCATTATTCACAGCGCCCTCTATGGAGTACATGGTCACTGTTTACCGACAGAAGAGCGCTGTACAAATTAAAGAAATATAGTTTCTTTATATATACATAATATATAGCCTATGTTCACCTGGAATAATGTACCTTTCAAATGGTGAAAGAATTTTTTAAATAGGTGCAGTGGTTCCGGAGATTACCCTCACACAAACTCAAAAAATTTGCTCTCTCTTTATTATATTAGTATAGATAATTCATGCATTTGTATATTCTTTCCATTTCTTACATTGAGGTTTTAAGTGTTCAAGTGTAATATGTACTGAAGAATTGAAAGTTGCTGGAGAGTGCCAGTAGATGGCGTTGTAGCAGTTCCTGTATCAATAGTTCACGCTATTGATGTGTTTTTATGGCAAGTAAGTGTGATCGTTCACCGCTAAAAAAGTCCGTTTGTGGTGAAGCTCAGTTGTAGACCACCCCACCTAGATCTTAGAGAGTTTTGAGATCCTTTTCGTTGATATTTCGAGCAAAGTTGAGTTTCAGAGTCCGTTGGAGAGCAAGACAAAATTCCTAAATCTTCAAATGTAGGCAAGCATGGCAACGTTTGTCATTCTGGACTGAGATTCTGGCATGTATCGCGGATATCCAAGGCTGACTACCAGTACCACCAGGTGACTGTCTGCTGGTCTTGCCCCCTTCTTTCCATAACAAAAAAGTCTTGAGTGTGTGTGTCCACCATACTGGCCCCTCGTGGTGCTTTGGCCCGTGATTTAATACGTGAAGCCTGCGTCTTGCAGTGGGATCTTATAGGCTGATTGATACAAGTACGTCAACTAATTAAAAATATATATGAAACAATTCTGGCGAAAAATAAAATTATTTTCGGGAATAAAACAAAAGATAAAAATATGTAAACATGTTTTATTGTTCTATCTAAAATATTCGTCGCATTCAGTACTCAGTATAGGGTATCGATATGAGAATACACATTTTGATGATACAGAGTAATTACCAATCGCTTAATTAGGCGGCTAATTAGGTATAAAGATGTACTAGAAATGAACAATAAGTTATGAAGAGATACTTATTGTAAAAACTGGTAGAATGGATTCTACTCTCGTTGCTAATCTTCAAGTATCGCGCTCAAGTATTCAAAACCGAAGGAGTCGTAAAATCGAACAAGTATCGATATGTTTATGGCTCGATACTAAAATATTTTTATTTACCCGGTCCTTATATTTTAGCGCCATAAAATGATGTGACAACTTGGAATTATTGCCAAATCATTTTGTGTTTAATAGCTCAGAGATTTATAAAGCTTCTGTGTAGGTTGTCACTCAATATTAAACGTTGTTTTCTTTGGGTTATATGGGTTATATTTAGATAGGTATAAGATAGATCCCACGGCTGGGTACAAGCTTTATTGGCACAGCGGTTACTGACATCCTTGGACATCTATCTGTAACTCGTGTTAAAAATGTCAATCGTATGGCATTTTGAGACGTTTTTGTATTGTAGATCGGGTCTGAACGCGTAAAATTAAATGATTTTGTTCACCTTTTGTTTCTACTCGGCGTTTCTGCATGAGTCACACCAGTTGTGGTCACAAGTTGACTGAAGAGGCGGGTAATCAAGGATCGGAGCTGCGAGGAGTTTTATCAACTACCCCACATTTACGAGTACAATATAAAATGTACCCGATTTACTTATTGTAATAATGTATAATGTATAAAATGTATGTTTTATATATGTATAAAACGCGAAAGTTTAAAAAGTTATTTCGGGACTTAATTGCCATTTTGAGAATTGTACACTGCTACTAAACCATTCCTTCCTACATCTTAAACTATTGTATAAGTCATTAGACTCATTTGGGAGCCAATGAGAAATGTCAGAGCTCATTCCCATCCTATCCCATTCCGTTGAATAAGGAGTAAGTACCTACATTGCAACGAAAGAAGTAATTTATGTTTAGAGAAAAGACTTGCTATTTTATAAACCGACTTTTCTTAACTTACACGAGGAAGATCTCTTCTCTCTATACTCTCTAAACCATCCCCGAATCTCTTGATAGATAGGCGGTGCATCGGGGGGTGTGTCATCGTTTGTCATTCTTGACTGATGTTGGCATGTATTAGTCATCTGTCATTTAAAAGTGACTAAATTCATGTACATTGTCTTATATTTACATAAGGGATAAAACGCCAGCCATGGGAAGAGACAGAGTGGTGCTGGTGTAATTCCAAAGCCGTTACAGGCTATAAAAAAAACTCCAATTGGACTGGTTATACAGCTCTGATTATACGCTGCTAAGTCGGTGTGCTAATCTGGTGCTATTTAACTTATTCGAACCCGTTGTTTTTCGCAAAAACTTGTACATTGAATATAAAACAGGATGCAAGATCTTTTTCCTCTTGGATCGTTTTAATTGTAACTTAATTGATCAATCCTTTACAAACATTGACACTGCATACTGATCCGCGCCACAATGGGCAGCCTCTTAACACTGATTCCGTTTGTTTTGAATTCCAATTGAGGGATTACAATTAAGGCTGTTATACGATGTGATTCCTCGGAGATTAAGCTAAAAGCACCCCTTCTCTTCCGTCTTTGGAGCACAATAGAGATGAATTGGCAATAAGGCATCTCTTCGCTAATCCTTAAAATAATCCAACATATTCCATCGAAATTGGAATTGTCAGGAATTTCTATTCACCTGGTCACCTATTCTTGCATTCAGGCATTTCTGTTCACCTGGTGGTAAGTGGATACTGTCGCCCATGAACATTTGCGGTACATGCCAACATCAGTCCAGAATGACAAACGTTGGCTCGCCCCCAGACGCGGCTGCCTATATTTCGAGATATAGCAATTGATTATTTATTTACCTTTTGAGATGAAGTTTATTTACCCTTAGCCGGTACGTTGCACGTCGTGTACTATTTATTGGCTAAATTAGATCCGTTCAATAACCGTAACCAACTCTTTTACCTTCCACTGCCTAACATCGGCCTCCTCAAGCACATTGTATTGTACACGAGGGATGTATCGCCTCAAAATGCCACGCCGTCCAAGCGGACTGGCAGAGGACTGGTAATTCCTTAGGGCTTGTGGTGCCTACGGAAGAATTGGGTGGTGCTATTTCAAAGCCGGCCGGACACTAGTTAGTTCATTATTCTAATTAAACTAGGTAGTCATGAATAATTAGTTATTTTAAAGTAAATTACATTTAAAAGTATTGTAGTTAATCACTCAAATGTGATAGTTTTCTATTAGTACGTACAATCTCCTTCTGCTCTTAAATAGTCTAGTCCCCCAGGGGGAAGGGGGGTATAATGAGGATAAAAGTACAATAGTAAAGGTAGTTTTGGGCGGCGCAGTGTTAACCGTTGTATGCAACAAAATGTGTACTGTCAATATAAGGTCATTGTTTTGTTTGACGTTACGGCGACTTCTATCACAGCGCAGCGCATATGTGTGTGTGTGCGGATTGTTTCAAACTTTTCTATAAAGATTGTATACTATTATTTAATTATCTTATGTTTGGAAACAGGAACTTCGTTTCTGACCTCGCTGGCTTAGAACAAAGCTTAGACTCTGCAAATCCCAGTATTTAGGACAAGCTCATTTGTGTAGGTTACTTTGAGAGGAGTGAGTTATTACTGCATTTACCACAGAGTATTATTGCATCCAGAGTAATTCTCAGAGTGATTCTAACGTATTACTGCAGACTGAGGAACCATCTTCACTGAATAGGAATTTGGGTAGCATTGTTACAATATTTTGATATTTTCCCGTTGGGTGTCGTATTATTGAGGGTGGAATATTTGTATTGAAATACCTACTTCATCTTTTATAATCTCTGTATTTTACTTATTATGTATGTTCGGTAACTCACCCCAATTCTTCTATTTAAATTTGCTTATTAACCTATGTATTCCACTTATTATTACCCTTGTATTTCAACACTATAATTTAATTTATAGTTTTTAGAGGGGGAGAATGCACGCTGCAATCCAACAGCCGCTGGGCGCGCTCGACTGGCCACGTTACCTCTCTCTCACAGAAGTGTACGTACGTGTTTCGGTAGTGAGTGAGATGTGCCAGAGCCCATTCCCATCCTATCCCTCCCCATTTTCCCAACCCTTTCTCCAAATCCATTTCTATAGCAGCGCATCTGAATGCGTGCCAACGTTTGTCATTTTGGATTAATGTTGGCGAGCATACAGTCCACCCAATAGTAAGTGGATACTATCGTCCCTATGGACTAGTGAGATGAGATGAGATCGACGCGATGAACCCGTTTAAATAAATAAATAAATATTTGTGAAAAACACGAAAATATCAAATAGTTCTCTTACTATCGACATTTTCTGTTTTATTCTTTATTTATCTTTTCTAGTTCCTTAGTTATTTCTGTATGTAGGTATATATGTGTATGCACCTATCCATATCTGCATGCATGTATATATGTAGGTATTTATAGAGAGGTATTATTTCTTTGTTGCACCCAAAGGTTGCCTGGAAGAAATCACTCCAGCGATAAGACCGCCAAATGTACGTTTAATTACTTGCATTTTATTATGTTTTTGTGTACAATAAAATATATCTACCTATCTATGGTACGGTGCCTGATACTGGAACTTTATATACTTACCTATATTTATAATATCGATCGATCGTATGTTAGCACACAATTTGATTGTGATCGGAGCAAGTTTACAAGCCAGTAAGCTAGTAAAGATAATTTACAATCGCACTTACATTGTGATTTTAACGAACGATAGTCGGGCTATTAAGTTTGCTTAGGTAATCTGGCGATCAACATTATAAGGGCTGCTAACTTCGTGTGTATGTATTCTACAAGTTCACGTGTACGCTACGATAGATCGAGTTATAGAGAGGGTAAATATTTCTACAAAATCTATGCAGTATGTAGTATGTAGTCCAATTTATATATATTTATGTATGTAAATCCATTCCAATCCAGTTTGACGGAAACATAATCAATTCATTTAAATATCTCAACATTTAGCTTTGAATCTAGGGCAAACTTGCAGTCTCGATGAATCAAATTATGGATAGGTACCTATGAAAATATTGCAATTACTATTTAATAACACTATTAATATAAAGTCTTGTCAGTTACCTGAGGCCATCGTGTCTGTTTACATTTTGGACGATGACTTGAATGGAATATATATCTTTTTTTTATGGACGACGGCGGCAGACGAGTATACAGTCCACCTGATGGTAAGTGGATACTGTCGCACATAGACATCCGCGATACATGCCAACATTAGTCAAAAATAAAAAACGTTAGCACGCCCCCGGATGCCCTGCCTACCTGTGAAGATATAGGAGTGGATTTAAAGAAAGGGTTAGGAAAATGGGGAGGGATAGGATGGGAATGGGCTCTGGCACATCTCACTCACTACCGAAACACGTACGTACATTAGGGACATAAGATAAAGTGGGAAATGCAGTACATTTCAAGATAGTCTTCTGTGAGCGTGGGGTAACGTGGCCAGTCGAGCGCGCCCAGCAGCTGTTGGATTGCAGCGTGCACTCTCCCCCTCAAAATGTAATTATTTATTATTAGGTATCTACTATTTACTATATTTGTAAGTTTTAAATATTCCAATTTCTGTTTTTTTTCTGTTACACCAACACTAAATAGCCTCAAGATTGACTGGGAGGAAATGTTATATAGCACTAAGTCCGCCTTTTGTTAAAACAGTAAATAAACTCTAAATAAATAAAGCCTAGACGTCCTATGACTACACATATTGCATGTCTCCCTGTTACTACACTCGTTAATGAACGAAACAAACGTCTTGAGCCATAATGGAATGTACTCGACGTTTTAATAAGTCGAGTTGTAAACCCGTCTTCACATGTCACAGCACAGATGAAAGGCTACATTCATGCCGTGTATACGGATAATGATGTGTTCCAATTACGTCGCCACATATGAAAGAAATGATATGCATAACAAGAAAACCATGCAACCAGACTTGCAAAACCATGGATCAAACACAGAAATGTAGCATCACAGCCCCAAAAGTGAGGCGTTTCCAAGTCGGTCAAACATACCTTCTCACCTGCCACTTAGCGGCAAAAAACTATCAAGACCGTTTTTAAGTAAATAATTAAAGCAAAGACTGTTAAAAACTTAATGATTATAACTACTCGTTTATCGTGACAGTAACATTTTATTTATAGCGCTGGGCATCCCTCATGCGCATAGTTTCGTCACAAGGAGTTATCCATCTATATCAGTGTTTCCCAAAGTATAAATTAAATAGTAAATAATAAATAATAAATTAAATCTAATTTTAAGTATAGTGTTCTGATTTATATTATTTTTACTTATAAAACATTCGATCATCACTGGATACTGGGTTTTGTTTTATTTTCTTAATTGTACAACCCTTCACATAACTACGCTACGTAAACGAGATATGCTGCTGCAGCGACACAATGCTATTTTTATGTAAGGCGTAGGGTGGGTTCCAAACTTTGTCATTCTTTTTAGGTGAGTCGCGGTTCATATAACTTTGGGAATCACTGATATATATATTTCGATTGATCTACGTTATAAACACAATAACTTCTTATTACGTAGTAATTAACCGCTCATCTGCTTCATTTGCATCTGTTTCATTCTAATATTTGCCTATTTGGCAAATAAAGCATATATGAAACACGCGTTACCGCGCGTCGTTTTTTCGACGCACATCAAAAGAGTCAATTAAGCAAATCTGCAACTAAACTGTCTACACAATGGCCATATTCATAAGCGCACGCGTCGTCCACCTGTACGGACTTTACGAGTTATTTCTAGTTAGTCGAAAGAAAATGAACTGGAACAACTAAACTATTTTGAAATTATATCAAATGTATTCAAATACGCGAATACGAAACTCCGTGTGAAGTACCACCATAATAGTAACGTGCATTCAAAATTCAAATAATAAAATCCCGCTCCAAGTGCTAAGACAACCGTATTGTGCTCGATCAAATTGCTTTCTGCATAGCAAACATATGTGTTATATGGCTCCACGTGTGGACGGTCGTACTGCGTATTTGTCTGTACGTCAAATATTTTGTAAAATACAATAGGCTCACGAATACACAACGCCACGTGAAGTGCCATCATATGATATGTCATCTAGTCTGTTCCATGTTCACACTGAACCAAATCTAAATATAAACAAATCCACCCTTATTAAGAAGTTCTTCAAATTTGTCGTACATTCCTTGTGCCACGTCACGTGACTAGAGCATTCTAGACCATGTTAGTCTACAAATTGGTAACACTTCCCAAACCTACGGTTCTCAAAGATGCTTTAAGAGCTAAGTTACTAGTCACTGTTCGACAATTTTCTTTCGGTCCAATGAGTCTTGCAATTTGAATATTAAACAAGAGTCCACGTGTGATGCGAACTGAACATCATTATGTAGAGACTAGACGCAAAATACACAGAATATACAGTAGATTGTCTCTAAAAAAATTCCTTGAAGACTTATTGATGGTAGGCAATCCGGATTACTTGCCAACACCACTCTCGCCATGCTCAATTCCATTAGCCTGTGTCTATTCAATGTTGGATGTAGGCTTCTCCTTAGACCCGCCACCACACACGGTCATCCGTTCTATCCATCCACTACCGGCGAACTTCTAAATCGTCGGTCTACCTGGCCGGACGACGTCCCACGCTGCGCTTCCCGGTATTTAATCTTTATACGAGGACTCGTCTACCGTCTACCATCGCTTATCGGTCCTTTAGACTCGGTCCATCGGTGACTTTAGTTCTTTGGCGAATGTCTTCGTTTCGGATCCTATCCCTCAAAGAAACTCTGAGCATAGCTCTCTCCATAACTCGATAACTGACTTTGAACTCATGGATCAGACCCACCATGGCCTCTAGACACGTTCCCGACGACGAGGCACACACTAAAATGATGTACATGTACGAGGACAACCACTACTAAGCGTAACCCGCCTTCGTGAGATGAAAGAACTATACTCTTATATTTATTTTAAATATGAAAGTATAAGTAATTTCGAAAAAACGCCATGTTCCATTACTTGTTCATTTTTATATTGTTCACGAGATATCTCCAGCGTCGAGTGTCACGGTAATGATGACCCGACACATGTGTCACGATCGTTTGTCAAAGCCTTTGTAACAATACCTCCTTATGTCTGTATATACTTACTTTAAGACTAGCTCTCCACGCTGGATTGGTTTGATTAGAGCGCTTTGACATTCAAGTCCGTGGATTACAGATAATTCTGCAGTTAGGGTTTCAGCTGACAATCACCGTTATTTGCAGGAGGGGGGATATATAATTTTTATTGTGAATCGCTGGTATATCGGGTCTGAACGAATAAAATTAATGCCGAGTTGACTTAAGAGGCGAGTAGTCCAGGGTAATGTGGGTAGACGATAGAACTTCTTCATCTTTAGTCCACACTTGACCACGACTGGTGTAACCCGGGCCGAAACGTCGAGGTAAACAAAAGTCTTTAATTTTACGCGTTCACTCACTATTTACAGTAGGGTACCTACGATAAGGAATGAATAGGATTTTGCAAGGCCGGCACCGCGCCCGCATACCTCTTCTGTTGCAGGTGTCCATGGGTGGCGGTAGTCACTTACGATCATGTGGACCGTATGTTCGTCTGCCACCTTCACCATAAGAAAAAAGCAATTGGAAAACGAGATCGCCCGCGTTAGTACAGGCTTATTATAATACTTATCTATAAGTATTATAATAATGGTAAGTTTTGCATATTTGCTTATACAGGCTTAAATAAAAAATACCAGCAACCTGTATAACATACACTGAATATCTATTAAGAAAACTAACCAATTATGTTGTACGACTATTTCTTGAACTTATATGGGTTTGCCAAAAACAGTTAATAGCTTTAATGAAGTCTCTGGCTATGTTTTACTGTAGTACCCTTTCTCTACACGCTGCCACTGGTGGCAACGCCGCGCACTCCATTCGTAAACAGCTGCTGAACGAACCACTACTATTAGATGCCTGGGCCACTCCGCACTTTACGTATGATAATATACGTACAGCCGCGGGCCCCTGCGCAGGGGTTTATTTCAGTCGGCTGACGCGACACGGCACTTAATACGGCAGGGTGCAGGTATATTTTAATTTAAAACCTCTTAATATTAAACTTCTATCATTAAAACTACCAACTTTTGTATAAGATGCACGCCCCTACGCCACACGTGTAAACAAACCTTTACTATTAAATTAAGATAAGAGCAGCGCCGGCTCTAGAACATGTAGCGCCCGGGTACAATCGATACCCTGGCGCCCTCTAGTAAGCCGTTGGATTCTTTGGAGGCGTCGCGAGCGGCGCTCGGCGCCCCTAACACACTGCGCCCGTGTGCGCCGCACACCCTGCACCATAGGTAAAGCCGGCACTGGATAAGAGTAAAAGTTCACAGACTCATAAATATTGTTATTCTGACCCTGCGTGTACCGACCCAGTCCAGGGTTCCTTTTATAAATCCCAATTAAAACGTTGCCAGTCCTCGCGACCGTTTGCCGGAAAAGATGTGAAATCTAAAAGTCGCCAAAACTTCTTTAATGGAATATTACTTCTTGTGGCTTGGCCATTTCCATTCGTGCATCTCTACCATTGATAACTTAACGGATCTCTTTTGTGAAATAGCCAAGCCACACGAAGAAAATTATATTAAACAAGTCTTGGCGACTTTTAGATCTCACCTGTTTTTATCGGCCAAACAGTCGCGAGGGTTGACAACATATTTATAGAAATGTATTTGATGGGATTCCATATCTATTTGTAGATGATTTTTTTAACCGGTAGCTAATCAGTTTGTAGATTTTCACTGCATAAGTGTGCATAATTCACTGCATGCAGCTTTAGCGTTACCATGGTGACATACTGAATGTCGTCATAACAGATTAGTTACTTGACTTATTATTAGTTGTTATGGAGATACATTTATTGTGGCAAGAGAGATTGTTTTTGTCTATTTTATGGTATTGCTGCTCGATTAAAAATATCAAAACCCTGTCTTCAAATTTATTCCTAAATCTTCGGATCTTCTGGGGGCGTGCCAACGTTTGTTATTCTGGACTGATGTTGTCATGTATCGCGCACGAGTGACGTATGCCAGAGCCCAATCCCATCCCATCTTATCCTATCCCTCCCCATTTTTAAAACCCTTTCTCCAAATCATTTCCTACATCTCAAAAGGTACGCAGCGCATCCTGAAGCGTGCTAGCGTTCTCTAGTCTGGACTGTGTTGGTGTGAATCGCTCATGTCGCAGGGTGACCATGTCCACTTACCACCAGATGGACTGCTTGCTTAGCTACCGTAAAAAAGCTC
This sequence comes from Sesia bembeciformis, assembly GCA_943735995.1. Lineage (NCBI taxonomy): Eukaryota > Metazoa > Arthropoda > Insecta > Lepidoptera > Sesiidae > Sesia > Sesia bembeciformis. Next base: position 14,859,683 of record OX031042.1, on the reverse strand, counting down.
TTCTTTCCATAAAAAGGCCTATGTCCAATAGCTATTAAGCTGTCCAAGATATGTTTTTCCCTGTAGAATAGTAAATCAGACCAATATCTTTTTGTTATGGATACATAAAATGTTTAAAAGATAAATAATAAAATAATACAGAATGAAAAAGGAATTTTAATACATAACTGGTCCCATTAATGGTCCTATCTCGTTCCCTTTCTATTATTATATAATGCCTTCATAACGTCGTAATGTTACTGTTCGTTTGAACGAAACTTAGCCTTGAGAATAACGTACGCACTTCTAAGTAGTATCACAATAGAGATTATATAACAGTAACGTAACTGCCAGTGCCGTGTGGTGTCGTCATTTTTTTAATTTTTTTTATGGACGAAGGCGGCAGACGAGCATGCAGTCCACCCGATGGTAAGTGGATACTGTCGCCCATAGACATCCGCGATACAACATTAGTCCAAAATGACAAACGTTGGCACGCCTTCGGATTCGCTGCCTACCTGTGGAGATATAGGAATGGATTTGGAGAAAGGGTTGGGAACTCTCAACATCTCATTCACTACCGAAACACTTACGTACATTAGGGAAATAAGATAAAGTGGGAAATGGAGTAAATTTCAAGGTAGTCTTCTGCGAGAGAGGGGTAACGTGGCTAATCGAACGCGCCCAGCAGCTGTTAGATTGCAGTGTGCACTCTCCCCCTCAACACCATATAGAACCTTATAGAATAACACCACCTCTTTCCGTGGGTGTCGTACAAGGCGACTAAGGACTAACAAAGCGGCTACCACAAGCGAGGAACTACATCATCTCTAAAAGAGTGGACTCGTGAACTCGCTCGGCCAGCGTGGCGTTTCTAAGACCATACATCTCTCATGCACACGATAATGCGTAAGAGGAGGTCCATCTCCAGCAGTGGACGCTTAAAGACCTGGTTACGATTGCGGTTCATATGCACTAATGTGTTAATTTGAATTAGATTTTTATTGAAAATTATAACTTGAAGAGCTGTGTTTTTATTACCGTATTATTGCTCGCGCCATGCACGTATCTATTGAATGTGTGACAACCCTTCTTCTTTTCAGGCAAGAAGTACTTAGTTTGGCTACTGTCCTTCGCCTATACTGTGGTGATATGTTTGAAAAGGGTCCAAAGACGTGCATGGTACGGATCATATGTGATATCATTCACGAATATCAAATGAATGCCGTTACGAGACCTTTGTAACATTTTGTGGGGCAAGATGCCTTTGTGTTACGTAACGAATCGAGTTAATTTTCAACGATCCATTACTAAAATACTTAAAGATTTTTCAACTTTTTTGAGTATTTTGAGTTTTAAGTTTCCTTAATTAAAACTAAATACTAAAGTGTTAGGCGGCGCGGCGCGGCCCTGACTGATGGCTTGTATGATACGACGCGAAACTGTAGGCTATTATCGCGACCTTGAACGTGTTCGCCGCACGAATTTAATTTCTCAATTTGTATTATTTATTATTCTTACGTGTAAAGCAAGACACAAGCTTTGAACAGTGTAACCTTCGCTTTATTTGATTGAGTTTACTTACTTCATTTCATTGTCTAGCTGGTGATTATGAAGATGTTGATGTGGATGAAGTAAAGTGAGATGTTATACTAATTCTAAAATCTATTTCAATTGTGTTATCAAACAGATGCTTTTGGAAATAAAAATTTACATAAGCATATTGAATGGGAACAAATAAAACTTGTTTACAACGAGGATATAGGATTGTATGAATACGTTTTGGAATAAATATAAAAGTTGCCAGAAGTTATAAAAGTGAGATACGATAAAAACGGGAGTTTTGCACCAGTTTGGAATTTCGTACGCATACCTTTCTCAATCATTTTGATATGGAAGTGACATGGGCATTATTTTATGTTCTACGATTTTTCGAAAAATTACAACGTTTAGGTATTGTTGAAACTACAATGTTCTTGTTCTGGTTTTAATGCAATACAAAATTACAGTAATTGTATTGTATATAAAACACTGACGACCGATTGAACTCCAAAGAGAAAGTAAAAGTTGAAGGCAGTCCCATAACATACGTTTAAAATGCTTCGTTCATTTTGGTATTCTACAATGTTGAGGCCACGTTATATGTACACATTTTTACAATACTTAAAAGGCTCGTCGTCTGTGAGTGTGTCACCATACATATACCTAGTCTAGCCATCAATACCTATTGTTATAAAGAAAAGATTGATATACTTTTTTTACATTATAATTTTATTAGAAGAATTTGTGCTATTTTAGAAATAAATAAGAAAGCATTTTAAAAATATAACACTTATTCGAAATGGTCACCATTTGCTTTTATACAATCTTTCAAACGTTGTGGCCAGTTCGCAATTGAAACACGCACCGTTTCCATGGGAAAAATGGCAACTGCCATCCTTATGGAATGTTTTAGGAATTCATGGCGTTTAGAGGATGCCGTGCTCTCTAAAATAGACTATAAATCATAGTCGAGCGGATTAAAATCGGGACTAAATGACGGTCAGTCTTCAGCTCTAATGAAGTCGGCAATATTGATTTCTAACCACGCCTGTGTTAGGCAAGCCTTATGACCTGGTGATGAGTTTTGCTGAAAGGACCATTCTTGGTTATGGAACAGGGTGTTGTTAAGAGGATTTATGACCGTCTCAAGAATCGTATCTTGATACATTTGATCGGAAGTTTTAATACCTTTTTCACAAAAATGTGGTTCAGTCACTCCTTGATAGCTACCAAACCACCAAACCATCACTGAAGCCGGGTTGCACCACATTGACCAATTGAGCACATTTTCTAGAGTTATGAACATAAACTCGATCATTCTGCCAATAAAATGTTCCTCATTGGTGAATATTTTCTCGTCCCTAAAATAAGATTTGTGTGTGAACTCACTTTGCGTGCCGCCGACGAAGTTTGTCAAACCGTTTTTTCTTTAAATTCTCCTAAATCATCTTTTAAAATACTTGACATGGTTCTGAGTGCTATAGTCATCTCTCTGGATAAGCTATTGCCCCCGAAAGGGACTTTTTCAAATTCTCTCCTTCACAGCTTTAATCGTCTGTTTAAACTAGCTTTAATAGAAACATACAGCTAATACCAAGCGGATGGAGAGTTTTAAAAATTGCATTTGGCTCCAAGCCTACATTGTGTAATGCAATTACAGCAATACGGTTTTCGTTATCACCCCACTCCATTTTAATTTTAATACAATATTTAATCATGATTACAGATTACAAATTACAAATGTATATTTGTTGTTTTTCTTTATTGTAATGGCATTTATGGTTAGACTAGGTTTATATTTATTTATTTTTACACTTCATTGCACAATATCGTACAAAAGGCGAACTTAATGCCTTAAGGCATTTTCTACCAGCCAACCCTTGGATTGATCAGAGAAGTTCAATTACGAATGAACGACACAATTTAAATGGTGTGTTAAAATAAGTATAATACATACATTATATATACACCCAATACACAAATTGTATTATAATACATATTTAATTATTAAATAATATAATTATTATCAAGTATTTTGCATAATTTATATGAACTGGTCCTGTATATATATATATACAGATATCTGTATATATATTATATATATACAGATATCTGTATTATAAAAAGTAGATATAGTTTACGATGTTCGCGCGTGGATTTTTACAATTGCAATTTTACAATTTACAGTGCTGGCCGAATATCAGCGCGGTGATTGCAAATTCTGCTCCTCAGCATCATGCTGAGTCATTTAACCTCGACATAACTTGTCAAGAGTTGACTAGGTAAGGTAATAGCATTTATAAAGTAATTATTTTGTCTTTTGTTGACTTTATATCTGTGTGTTGTGATGCGTCAAATAAAACATTTCTTTCTTTTTTTCGATTGGCACGGTTGGCACCCCGTCTGCTCGCAAAAGGTCCCGGGTTGGAATCCCGATTGGACTTACATTTTATTAAAACCAAATGTTTATTCGGGTCTGGATGTGTGTGTCTCTGGGCCCGCGACACAGAGAATCCTAGTAAGGGCCAATGAATGTGGCGTAATTTATTGCTTTAAAATATTGGATGTGCCCAAACTTGAAATCATCGATTCTATTCTCGAGTCTGGGTTTATTGACATGAACATTTTATCAAACATTTTTTTACAACATGGTGCTGAAACGTAGACAGATACAGGTTATATAAAACAATCTGAAACAATTTCATCTCACCAAATGTTCATTGTTTCCAGTGAATACTGAAATTTAATTTAAAACTACCCACAAAGAGAAATCAAACTCATATTGCTGAGGGTGCTCTGAGCAAGGTGTGGGTGTAAACGAGCGGATTTCGTGTTAAGTGAACCATTCACATCGATGTAGCATTAATTGGCAGGTAGGTATTATCGGCACCGTGCCAGAAGAGCGATTTAACGCTCAAGTAACTCTTATGTAAACCTTGTTCACACTACATCGTAGTTAGCTGGATTCTAAAGCATCGGGCACACGGTGTCCCTGCTCGTGGCGACTATGCATGACTTATGAAATGACCGATTTTATTACTGGCCACTTTGAGTTCTGAAATATTCTGTTCTAATTCGAATTTCAAAATAAAGCAAAATGCATCTAATAGCTACGATGTTCTTATTTGAAAATCAGTATTTCATTTGTTTTTCTGTACATAAATATCGTGTTATTTTTTAATATGATTTTCGTCGCCGCACCAACGCAAGTCAAACAGCTCACAATATCAATAGTATGTGTGGTCCAATGTGGTCCAATCACAATATCAATATCAATTTTGAAACGCATCGTGACTCTTTATGAGAAATGGATTTTGTACGATAACCGCAAACATTCGTATCAGTAGCTGGATCATGGAGTTGCAGCCTAACAACGTCCAAAACGCAAGATAACTAAGAAAAAGCTACTGATATCGGTTTAGTGGTCCTGTGCCGGTATAGTCCACTACAGTTTCATGCGAGCAGGTTAAACGATTGATGCAAATATTTACTGTAAGGAGCTGCAGACGATGATCGAAAAGCTGGTAACAAAGCAACCGAGTTTGGTCAATCGCTCATCTCCAGTTCTTCTTCATGACAATGCCTGCGGTTACACTTCGCATACGACACTTTTAAAACTTCGAGAACTTTTTTCGTGAAGAGCCTCCCTCACCCACCATCATTCTCACCGGACCATGCCCCGACAGATTTCCATTTATTTCAAAATTTGGACAACTTTTACAAGAAAAAAATTTGATTCTGAAGTGGCTGTGATTAGTAGGGCTTTTGAAGAATTTATTGATGAAGAGGTGGGTAGTCCACGTCGAGAGCTGTGAGCAGTTTAATGACCATGGTTTGTAACCCAACTGAAACTTCGAGTATAATAAATAATGTAAACATACGTGTTGAGACCGGTTTAAATAGATAAAAAATCGTATTTCAAATATTTTAACTGCGGTGAATGGAGAATAATAAATATATATTTCATTCCATGTACATGATAAAAAATAAATAAAAAAGAGTACATTAAATAGAGATAGTACTTTCATTAAATAGTACATTAAATTGTAAAAGAAATCGCTGTGGTAGAAATCGCTGTAGTAGAAATCACTGTGGTAGAAATTTCATTTTATGTAACTATAACACTACAGTTTCATTGGTTCATTTATTACAATTCCCTTTTTTTATAGCAAGAAGGCGGCAGACGAGCATATCACCTGGTGGTAAGTGGATACTGTCGCCCATGAACACCCGCGGTACATGCCAACATCAGTCCAGAATGACAAATGTTGATACACCCCCAGATGCGCTGCCTACATAATTTAGGAATGGATTTGGAGAAAGGATTGGGAAAATGTCGAAACACGTATGTGCATTACGGAATAGGATAAAGCGAGAAAAGCAGTGTATTTCAAGGTAATCTGTGAGAGAGGGATAACAAGGTCGGTCGAGTGCTCTCAGCAGCTGTTGGATTGCAGCGTGTACACTCCCACTATCAAATATAAGTCAGTTTACAGTCATGTGAGCAACGCATAATATAAGTTGTAAGCCAGGCGTGATGAATTCAGCACACAGATGTCGACGCGTCGAACGTAGCCCCAAGACAATTTCGTCTCACGAGGATCTTTGATGCGTGCGGGCGTGTGTTTATGCGTGAATAAACACTTGTGGTGGGCGGTTGCGAGAGATTGTTTGCAGTCCTTTTTTTCGAATGAAAAATGTACACTCGAAATTTCGGTTGTTTTCTCGTGGTCCTACTAAGTTGTTCTACTAGTGGGACCACGTGGGACACTTATTTCTCGTGATCCTAGTGCTACGTATGGTCATGAAGGCTATATAAATTTTCCTACCCTGTAGAATCAAATTACAATGTGTTTAAGAAGGCCTCATTCCGATGTTTTGTTACAAAAATACATTATTATTCAGTTTTATATAAATATCATTTTGAACTGTAATAAATTAAACAGATTCCCATGATTATGTACTTTTGCTGGACCACAGACAAGTCATTAGTACAGTTATAAGTTTAATGTATCACAGTTTAATAAAATGTCACTTTATTGACATTATACGCTTAAATATAGATGGTAGTAAAACACGAATAGGGCCACGAGAAATAAGGGTCCCTCGTGGTCCTACTAGTAGGACAGGAAAAATCACGAGAAATCAGCCGAAATTTCAGGTTGTTATTCAGACCGTGATGGATCTCATCGATGCGCTCATTTTCAGCGAAGAAGTTTTATAAGATATCTGCAAAATGTAATTAATCTTTGTTTTCAATTTGCAATAAAAACTTATATCACCGTCTCACTTTGTATAAAACTTTCAGTTCAAGAGAAAACCATTCGTTCATTCGATCTCAATTCCTAAAGTACTATGATTGAAAGGGAAACGGGAGCGGATCGTATAAATAAATAACGCAGTAGAGTATCTAGGTTTATCTATAATAGAAACTCTTGAATACGGCCTCATTCACACAATCGTACCAACCGTTACACAAGACATTGCAGTTCCGTGTGTGAATAAGTTCAACAAGAGATTGTCCGAGTTATTTATTAAAAAAGTGTGAACAGATATTTCGCCTAACGTTTATATGAATATAATCTTTACATAGTATAAAATAAAGTCGCTTCCCGCCGCCTGTCCGCTTAGATCTTAGATAGCTTAGATCTTTTAAACTACGCAACGGATTTTAATGCGGTTTTCATCAATAGATAGAGTGATTCAAGAGGAAGGTTTATACGTATAGTTTAATATTGTTTTAACGAAACCGAAGCGAAGCGAGGGCGGTTCGCTAGTATATAATAATGGACAATTATATAATAATCTAATTAATTTATTATATATAAAAAATGTCTGATTTAAAAAAATGTTTCTTCTTTTGGCGTATTTAAGACTAGATTAGCTAAGCATGGTAGTAATTAATATTACTGAAATTACAATTACAGACCTACTTTAAGTTTTAGTTACTGTAATTTAAACGTTTGATTGTGTTTGTAGCTTTTGTTCACCGGACTTTTACTACTATTTATTTTCTATTATGTTAGCTTTTAAGTTCTCATGTAAGTGACTTAATGAGAATAAAGTTTCTTTGACCCTAATTGGAGTTCCACCCAAAAGTTGTGGAATTAACTGCCACCTGAGGTTTTTCCTCTACGCTACGACAAGGGGTTCTTCAAGAAAACTGTGAATAGGATTTTAGACGGCCGGCAGCGCACCCACGTACCCCCTTGGATTGCAGGTGTCCGTGGGCGGCGGTAACCATTTACCATCACGTGGGTCGCATGCCCGTCTGTCACCTTTACCATAAGAAATAATAATAAGGAAATCTTTATACCCAATTAGGCACATTAAATGAATTTTCATGAAGTTTAGAGATATCCGTTCATGATTTCATTCATTTCGCCTACTACTTCGCCCACCTGGAATAATTCAAAGAATTACTTTATTATCTTCCGTAAATGAGTTACCTGGTCTTACCAAACCTTGCTATATTTCCGTCCAGGCGTCATCTTATTTTCCAACTACTGTCACTGTGTGTCACTGTGTCACTGTCAATCGACGCTGTGTCATTTTTGGTAGGTAATTAATATTAATTAATATTGAGACGGACGGACTAACAGTTTATTTTATTTACATATTTTGTAGGAAGCCAACGTGAATATATACATATTTTAGGCTTGTGAAATATAATCATAAAGATACACTTATTGTACATATCATATTTAAACGCTATCTCAGCATGTTACAATACACGAACATTTAACAGACACTTTAAACATCCCAACCCATGATGGCGTAATAAATAATCAAAGTAACAAAACCCAAAAGAATCAAGAACACCTTACCCTTTAAGTATTGCTCATTCAAGTATAACTTAATTTTATTTTCGAAGCAGGGGGTAGCGAATCGTCGAAAATACCTATGTGAATATGTTTACTGATCTTATTATAGTACTATCCGTGTGCTCGATGAGAAATCTCATCTACAACATCTCAGGATTATTTAGAGGTGAATTTTCAAAAATCCTTTCTTAGTGCTCACCTACGTTATATAAGGAACTGCTGTGCGAAATGTCATGCTTCTAGACCCACCGGTTTAGGCTGTGCGTTGTCTGTCAGTCAGTGTTAGATTTTTATTAAGTAGATTTAGACATTCTGTCATAAGACATAGACAGTTTATAGTCGCTGTAAATTAGTTAAATAATGTATACAGAAATCTATAAATTTAAGTGCATTTCTAATCAATGAGATGAGCTGAAAACTATCTGAAAAACACTCCGAGTAGAGTCCAGAATCTATACATAGTATAAAACAAAGTCGCTTCCCGCCGTCTGTCCCTCTGTATGTACGCTTAGATCTTTTAAACTACGCAACGGATTTTAATGCGGTTTTCATCAATAGATAGAGTGATTCAAGAGGAAGGTTTATACGTATATTGTTTTGTGTTATTATATTATATATATGACGATAATAGTTATTGACGGGCATGCAACGCTGCCGGGCACAGCTAGTTATATAATAAATGCCGACATTCTGATATTTACTATTTGTCAGATTTAAAATGTCTTATGCGATTGTCGTATGCGATTCCTTTTGTGAATGAAATATTCAATTTCTATTTATCTATACTTTTTTTAATACAACGTTTTATTACCCTACTGGATTCTTTATAGTGTTCGCTTGTCGTTGATAGCGAACATCGGCCCATTGTCCGCCAGCGGTGCACGTCAACAGCACTGTTGTTTTATTGTTGATGCAACTGTAACTTTCTTTTGTCGGAATGTCGCTTGGACACAAAGCCTGTACAATAAGTATCTGTTTTTAAACACAACATCGAAGGTTTGAGCTCTGTTATTGCTCGGTTGAGTGTTTTGCATCGATAAAGCGACCTGTTTTTCTTTTGGCGATGTTTCAAGCAAAATCAAAATTTACCAACAAAAATCATAAAATTATCATAATTGTATCTAATAAATCATAAAGGTTCGTCTAACATACAAGTTCCGGTGTATCAATAAACATAGACATTATAATCTTTTTGGAACGAAGTTCCTTTACGCGGCTTGCGGTAGGTGTGATTCGAGAGAAAGTGTAACGTCACGTAAGATTTTTACCGCCTTCATACGCCTTTCTCTTTCTCGCCTTTCTCTCGCTGGGACACGGTATGGTCGCGATTCTCGCGATCGTGTCACTTCGTCGGTAGTCGGTAAATTTCGGTAGCGGGCTGATCGCTAGTTCTCTCTCTCAGAACTATACAGATTTTATTTCGAATTATATTCAGTTTAAAAAATTGCGTGACTTTATGTACGAAGGCGGCAGACGAGCATACAGTCCACCTGATGGCAGTAGATGCTGTCGCCCATAGACATCGGCGATACATGCCAACATCAGTCCAGAATAACAAACGTTGACACGCCCCCGGATGCACTGCCTACCTTTGGAGCTATAGGAATGGAGTTGGAGAAAGGGTTGGGAAAATGGGGAGGAATAGGATGGGAATGGGCTCTGGCACATCTCATTCACTACCAAAACACGTACGTGCATTAGGGAAATAAAATAAAATGGGAAATGCAGTACATTTCAAGGTACTCTTCTGTGTACATCAGGTAGAACAATATACCAAATCCAAAGCATAATTTTACACCGTATAGCTACATGTAGTATATATAACACACATACGTTTAGTAATTAATGCCTCGCCTCGAACAATGTATCCGAACAGCGGACCCGCGCTTACTTAGTTCCCGGGTTAATAAATGAATTAGATCAGAAATTAAAACCAGATATTACTGAAAATAATCCATATCCATCCATATGTACGTGTTTCAGTAGCGAATGAGATGTGCCAGAGCTCATTTCCATTCTATCCCTCCCCTTTTCCCCAAATCCATTCGTATATCTCCAAAGGTAGGCAGCGCATCCGGGGGCGTGCCAATGGTTGTCTGTCGTTTTGGACTAATGTTGGCATGTATCACGGATGTCTATGGGCGACAGTATCCACTTACCATCAGGTGGACTGTATGCTCGTCTGCCGCCTTCGTACATAAAAAAAAAACTAGTATAATCTAAGAAAATGATGCCCAATGAGGAGATCTCATTAACTTTTAAGAACCAGTCATATTCCCAGCAAATTAATTTACGCACCTCCATTTCGGTAACAAATTTTCGTCAGAAACTTGCCGAGTTTGAATCAATGTAATGGACACGTTTCATGTTTTTGTTAGTGCAAAGGAACTAATTCACATTTATGTTTTTGAGTAGATAATAATTTAATGCGGTGTAAATAATTATTTGAAACTAGCTGTGCCCGGTCATGCGTTGCTGTGGCTGCCCAACAGATGGCGCTTACCCTGTTTTTACCTGTTTTTAGGTAAAAAACATGTTTTTACCCTGCGATAGGTATATAAAAACACGCTCATATTTGAATGCAACGTTGTGTCATAATTTCAAAGCAATCGGTGAAGAACTTTCGGAGATTTAAGATTTTTAACAAACGAACGTTTACATTTTTATTTATATATTATAGATTATAATAAAAAAATGATTGAATATCAATGAAATAATAGTGTATATATACTACTTATTATGTATACGAAAAAAGGTACAGATTAATTTTATTATACCTTATAATAACATAGTAGTAGCTTATTAAAAAACCCGATGTTGGCTTAAAGAGAGAGGGTTTCTGTGTCAAGAGGACAGAATTATAAGGCTATAAGAACACGAGCCCTGAATATCTTTGTCCCATAGACGTTTTATTACGACGATGTCGCACGATTAGCGTCATGTTTTGAATGTATAGTCGGTCGAATGAAAGAACAGTTCTTACACTAGTTCTTTTTTCTATCTTCTACAATTGTTACATTTATTTTCTCCCCTACCACGTCAACAACAGCTCTGCATAGCCCAAAGGTTGACTGGGAGATAATGCTGTGAAGCATTAAGTCCGCCTTTTGTAATAATTTACAAAAGGAGTGAATAAATAAATATATAAACAGTTAAGTCTGGAGAACAAAGAATTAGCAAGCTTCAGGCCACATCTACTACAGGACCGACAACAATAGAGGCATCTTTCAATTTCCTTAATGTGACAATTATTCATTCAAGTTTTATCAATCTATTGCTCCACTGCTGGATATAGACATCTCCTATAGTTCGCTACCACACATGGTCTTCCTCTCTTTTCATCCAGTCACCACCGGCAAACTTCTTCAATTCGTCGGTCCACCTAAGGCGTCCACTCTGTCCTTCCCGGTACGTTGTTTCCATTCGAGATTTGGACGTCCATTCCATTGGTTGTCAGTCCTGCAGCAATACATGTTTCATTTTCAGCATAAATTGTTTTACCTACAAAGAACGCAGATGGAAATGAGGAAAAAAAAATTGTACGGGGTTTATCTAAATAATACCCTAATTCTTGTAATTTTTTGTGCTTTGTATTTAAGCAAATTTGTATAAAATGTATCGAACTTAAAAATATAAAAGTAGTTTTTGTGACACCTTCCTATTGCCACCAATTCAGTTTTTTTTTCTTACTCATTAGACATTCAATTTACAGCGTATTTCTTTTTTTTTCTAACTATAGAATGGCATCAAATACTATTTTTTTCTTTTCAAAAAATCGAATAATTCACTCTTCAATCGTGTTAGATAACCAAGTAGTTTCTAATTTTTTAGGTCAAGTGAACAATTTTCTCCAACATCACGATCCAAATGGAGACAGAATTTTTACTTCCCAACCAGATTTTTCACTACTTTACATACTTGGAAGCATCTTAGCCAGGTTTGCTGTTTTGCATTTTTACATATCCAAGCAGTGGCATATATTTGCAGTTGACTGTACAAGTGCGTAGGAATAGGTCCATTTGAATTCATAATGCCGACGTCGGATCCAAGTAGATTGTTTCTCGCAATAACACGAGAGGAACTCATTTCCCGCCCTTTGCAGAATATTCTTCATTAACCGGATAATCTGGGAAGAGAAAGCTGGACGTTTGCTATTGGAGTTCCCCATTAGGACAAATGATTGGCGTTAATGATTTATTGGTTATAATAATTTAGTAAATAAATATTATAAGTACAACGGTTTTCATTGTACATCCTTATTTGACCCAGATAATGTGTTATATATTACTTTCTATTATTCATATATTATATTAAAAATAAATAATTTGTGATTAATTTATTAGTTTGTGCATAACACGTTACCTACGTCGTTGGTACCTATTCACGCGTAGTTACTGACAGAAGCTGACGCGGACGCGGTCAAAGGTCAAAGACCTGCGAGTGAGTATAGATAGTGTTATGCACATACGAGTAAATTTATCATTAATTATTATTTTTTCAATGTAATAAAAATCATGAAATATACCTTAATTTTTAGTTAAATATAATAGTTTTAGTGTACTGATTGACATGTGTAGTGGACTTTATATAGTGATTCGGTCAAGTATTTTTTCAAGAAAATCCCGAAAGACGGTGACAGATGAGCAGACTATACACCTGGTGGTAAGTGAACACTGCCGACATCAGTCTAGAATGACAAACATTCATGTGAACGTACAGTCACAGACATACAGTCAAAGTGGCACAAACCACCTACTTTTTTAAATCGATTAAAAAGAGTTAGTAGAATACACGTCGAGCAGAAGACTACAAATAAACAGAAAAGTCTTTGAATCTCTTTGAATATCGCATTTCTATTTTAATTACCGCTTCAAAGTGTATTTCGCAATATCCTGGAGCCGCGATTGGACACAATATCATGGCGAGTAGTAAGGTAACATCATGAAAAATCACGAGGCACCCATTGGTAGCGATTTTGATATTATATTTGTGTGTGTTTGCAGATGGATAATCGCAACGTTTCATACTCCACAAGTATAGCTTTTTTTTTTTAATATTATACACAAGACGTAGTGTCCTAGACTTCACACTAGGATTCCTTGTGACGTACAGTCCAGTGCAGCCTGTAACTTCCACTAAGATTAAGTTATATCAAATGGTATCAAAAAGCTTTGCTCATACTTAAACGTTTCTTGCTTTGCAATCGACAGCGACTGTCGACAGACACATATACATATGTGCATAAACGCATACCTAGCGAAAAAGAAATAATGCATTTTTCATTAATGTTTTAATTACTTAAATACTTAATTGACAACTATCAATAAGTAATAGAGTCGCCGCCAGAACTTTGCTCGACTGTTCGAACCCGTTCCGTACTCGCGGCCCGTACTCGCACCACGCACACATACAAAACGCGAGCGCTTCTTTATATTCAGTGGTTTTACTGTGTGCGAGGATAGCAAAATCCTGGCATTTAGTAGCAGTTAATCTACTGCTTACGTCTATGTACTGGTAACATTGTGTCTGGTTTTAAACTATAAATATTTTTGCTATGGTCCGGTTTAAGTTGGGAATTTATTGCAACTGCTGTGCCACTTTGTGAAAAAAGGTTTGTTAATTATTTATCCGTTAATATTGATTCAGTTAAGTTTTTATATATAAGACTCGATATGAGCCTGTGACTTCCCATTGTCATATGGTGTCGGTTGCCTTTAGAATAGCACCACACCATCTCTTCCGTGGGTGCCTGTGAGGACTTGCCTGCCCCCACTTAGCCAGCATTAAAGGCAATTAATCTTTAGTACATAAGACAATATAGAAGAGGAAGCCTGTGTAAAGCAGTGGTCATAAGAATAGGTTTTTACGGTTACGGTAACGTTCCCCTGAAGGTACAGGCCTTCTCTAGTAATCAAGAGATAATTTTATCCATTATTCGCCACGCAGGCCGTAGCTTTTTGTCAATTCTCGAGTATGCGCGTTTCCTCACGATTTATTTCTTCACCGACGATATACTTTTAAAAGTCAGTTATACTTTTAAAAATCGGTAAATAAGTAGAAACATAGTGGTATGAGTTTGGGTTTGGATTCAAGGCTTGAGATTACGACTTTAGAATTTCTGAAAAAAAAAATCACCACGTCTCGAATAAGGACGACCAGTTGGATCTAAAACTGTTTTTAGTCGATATAGGACAAATTGGAAATTTTGATTCGATTGAACTAAAACTTGACAAAAATTTGGCTGTATTTTGTGTTCTGTGTACTACATCAAACAAATATGTCCAGTAATTTCAAACTTAACAACCACTAGGTATGTGCTAGTGACGAAATTTTTTCTGATGTCCAAAGTAGATGTGATAAGTCGATAAAAGACATCAAAATAAACAAAAATGTACTTAGTTAAAACTTCTAAAACCTCTAGAAACTTAATTAACATTATCCACAGTATCCACAGTTTCAGTATCCACAGTTTCAGTATCCACAGTTTCAGTATCCACTGCTGGACATGGACCTACCTAAGCATATTGTCTTGTGCATAAGGGATATATGGACTGAAAACGCCACGTTGTCCAAGCGGATTGGCAAGTCCACTCTTTTAGAGGCCGTGTATTTCCTCATGACTGGTGGTAACCGCTTTGTTATCTCTTAGCCGCCTTTTACGACAAGATTGGTAATGATTATTCGTTACAGAGTTACCAGGTTTTCCTTTATACACTGACATTCCACTGATGATAATTGGATACTGTATCTGTATTTGTATCGTTCGAGCACCTGATTGGGGCAATAACTTATGTTACAAAACAGAACAAACAATACACCCAAGGATCATAAATTCGTATCAAGATGCCATCAAATTGGCATTACCTTGTATCAATAGTATTGATATATGCGCCGTCCGCTGCATTGTGTTCAGAGAACATTACATACTGTTGAAGTGTTTGTAATATATTGCTATGTGTACAATAATGTCTCCACTACTGTATACACCACAAGCTGGTGCGGCTTAAAACTGTAACCAGAAATTGTTTCGTCCACTAATAGACATGGGCTTCATCATGGAGATTTTTGCACGAGGAATGACGCCACGTTGCACCATGGGAAACCTATATACAAAACAAAAATGGTTGATTCGTAAGTCATTGTTAGGATATACAAATAGTTATTTTATATAATTCAATAAACAGATATTTTGTGTTAGTAGATTTCTTAGTTTTATTCACATTTCTACTTATGTAAAATGACCTTCGAAGCTTAGTCATTGCCTAGGACATGATTTCATGGAACCGCGTACTGCGTAGTCATAATTCTATGCCTTTTTTTTTTTAAAAAAATCCTTTGTAGCAATGTTATATATTTTTGAATAGAATTTGAAAATTTATAGAATTATATTCGATATAAACTTAAAATAAAAATAAATATGTTTTTAAATTTTTCCTATTTCTACGGTATAAAATTTTCTATTCCCTAGAGTTTTCCCTGTTGCCGATAACAGCCGATGTTGAGATATTTATTAAATTGTATTCTTTAACTAATTTTTTAACTTGTAAGGGGAGAAAATAAAAACCTGGCGTATACTCGCGCCTTTTCTGAAGGGCACTTAAGAATACTTTGCGATTAATTACGTTTATTTTGGCGACTTTCTACATTTCTCAAGTAAATCACAAGAAATGACTTACAGAATGTTAACAGTTTAATGAATTTAGATTAAATAATATACTGTTATTTGATTAATCACATATTAGCTATGAAATATATATCTTAGAAAAGCCCAAAGGCCACATCCTACTAAGACAATAAGACTACTGTCTTAGTAGGATTTGGTCTTACTCAACAGAACAAGCATTGAACATTTTCACCGAGCTAGTCACATTATGGAAAATTTGCAATCGCAATGTCCATTGAATTTGCTAAAAAAAACGCCCGAGACGACAGAGTCCCTCTTCAATGAAATATAAAATCGAATACAAGTACAATAATTAAGAAAATTGGCGAAATAATCGTAGTCGGTGGCAGTGCATTTTTGACCATGATCGATCGCAGTTTCCACAAATTTTCACTAAAATGCCTCCAAGCGTTTCCTGAACAGTTTGTTGACTAACTTCTAGGCAATGAATAATTCGCAGAAGATAAGGAGAAAAAGTGTAATTATGGAAAGTGCATTCCAATATGGGCTATTACATGCGTGGATTAAAAGTATGGAGATTATTTCATACATCCCATATAATTTCAAACATCTTTTCAAAAATAAGCAGCCACAATACATGAAATTAAAAAAAAGGAAAAAAAAATCCAGTACAAAGGCATTTTCGTGAAGAACTTGGCTTATATGTCGATAAACCGCGCCAAGTCAGTGGAAATAGTAATGACGGGAATACAGCATAAAGATTTCTCCAGGTGGCCTGGCTCTTCAGATATTACAGGTGTAGACGAAGAACTAATCAAACGAATGTATATTATACTTTTTTTATAGATGGTACCTGACGGTTACCATCAGGTAACCATCTATAAAAAAAAGGATACTGGATACTGTCGTCCATAGACATCCTCGATACATGCCAACATCAGTACAGATTATGATGTCAGCTGACTTAGAATAGTATTATCTCATCTGTTCCCGTGGGTGGCGTTCACTTACCATCAGGTGAACTGTTTGCTCGTCTGCCACTTTCTATCTATAAAAAAAGCAATTTCATATTTAGAGCAGAGTTGCAGTCGATATTTCACACAATTTTGTATTACATATTTATCAGCAGAGGTATAGGTGGCATTGAGTTCGCTGCGACCCATTTCTGCGTCTCCAATAATATCTCCGCAAAAAGAGAATGCAATGAATGCGCTCGTTGAATGCAACGCGAAGAGAATGGCACAATAAAAATACGAAAATGAAAAACAACACGCTCACTTTAAAAATAGTTTTTGTGGTGTAATTCGTGAACGTGGGGAAATATAAAAAAAATATACGTGGCCGTGTTGTGTCAGTCGATCCACCACCGATCGACAGTCGAATGATGGTTGGTCGATTGTTTGATCGAACGATATTCGTCGATCATCCAAAGTTACCACACCAATCTATCGATGTCGATCGATTGGTGTGGTAACACCCTAAGAGATAACAAAGTGGCTACCGGAATCGTTGAGGAACCTCACCACTTCTAAAAGAGTCGACACGGCGACTCGGCACTTTTTCGCGGAAGAAATTTATACAATTTTCACGATAACTGTTCAATTTTTATGAATATATCGGGTAGACATTGTTTAATACCGACGTGCCCTACAAATAAAACAAAACAAGTACCTTTACGTCTTTGAACTCGCCCAAGGCTCCGCTGTATTCTGCAGGTCTGAAAACTTGGAAGGCATAACTTTGATTATGTTTTAACACAGTTCAATGAAAACATTGTTAAGTAACTGTATTGAGCAAGAAGGAATGCGTAAATCGGTGTTGAGTAGTTAACTTTATTTTGAAATTAGGGCAAAGATTTGGGCTTATTCTTGATTCAATAATTTTTGAGTGTAGATAGGCGTCCTTTCTTCTGAGTGATGACTTTTGTGATGATCTGCGTTTTTTACCATACCATCAGCCTATGTATTTCCACGGTTAGATATCTATGGGTCCTCCATATGAGGGCCAAAGCGCCAATCTTGCATTATTCTATTTTTTTTTAGTATAATGTTATTTATTATAATAAGTTAATATTTTTTTTATAAAAAGAAGGTGGCAAACGAGCATACAGTCTACCTGGTGGTAAATGGATACTGTCGCCCATAGACATCCGCGATACATGCCAACATTAGTCCAAAATGACAAACGTTAGCACCCTCCCGTATGCGCTGCGATAGAAATGGATTTGAAGTAAGGGTTGGGAAAATAGGGAGGGATAGGATTTGAAAAGGCTCTGGCACATCTCACTCATTACCGAAACACGTACATTGGGGAAATAAGATAAAGTGGGAAATGCAGTACATTCCAAGGTAGTCTTCTGTGAGAGAGGGGTAACGTGGCCAGTCGAGCACACCGAGCGGCTGTTGGATTGCAGCGTGCACTCTTCCCCTCCAAAATTGTTTATTTTCTAAATATTTCGCAGTCTTTTCAAAGAAGTATAAAGCCTTATTTGACTATATAATGTAAGTTTTTATAAAGTTTCACAATTTCAATCATCTGTACTGTAAAGTTGAGATTTTTAAGATAGGCCTTTTTCTGTAGAACGCCTCTTGCAAGTCTCGTCACCACACACGATCTTCGGCTATTGTCATTCAGTTACCACCATTTACAGCCTAGAGAATGTTTTGAAGAGATGTTTAATCCGATGCTGACTTCACTATTTTATTATCGCACCTCTTTCACACTATTTTATTATCGCAAAGTTGTGAAAAGAACTGGCTACTGAGGTCTTTTTCCACCAAACTGTGATATGGGGCTCGTCAAGAAAGCAGTAAATATAATTCTGAAAGGTCCCCAGCGCACGTGTATCCCCGTGGTGTTATAAATGTCATTGCGATGGCATTTCATGGGCGGCGGTGGCCACTTGTCATCTTGTATCCTGATTGGGTACAAGTATTGATTGTGCATTGTCCACTTGTCCCTCTGTTATCACTTCTAGAAAAAATATTGATTAGACTCAGTAAAGAATTGTGTTAAAAATAAATCAGTCACGTAAATAATCAGTTATATTAGCGCTAATAAGTTTTATTCCGACACAGTGTTGACTCAGTGTACGCAGAACGCGCACGGTGTTTTTTGTTCTCAGCAATTTGTAGCATGGTCCGCAATGTTCACGCCATACGTCTTCCGCACACCTCACAAAATGTATATTTAATTATTTCATTCTGTGATCATTTAATAAAGTAGTATGCAGGACAATATTGTAGTACCTATGTATTTTACAATGTCTGTGTGTTTCGTGAATAAAACAAAATAAAATAAAATAAAATATAAGAGTGTCAAATATGAAAGTTTAATATGAAATAAATTACAAACGTAATCAGATGCCAATTTCGAGATTGAAAATAATCTGATAGACGAGAACTTCTTCGCCCACAGACACCTGGCAATAGCAAAAGTATAATGGAATAAAAGTAATTCCTTCTATTCCACCCCCTCCCTCGAGGAGAATCGGGATGTGTAACGGAATGACGATAACCCCTAGGCCCTTCATACTCGTTATTCTCCTTTTTATCCCCAACTTTTTCTCTAAATCCATTCATTCGTACATCTCCAAAGGTAGGCGGCAGTGCATTCCTACCCAATATAATTACCCAATTCCTACCCATTTATAATTAATGTACTATTTATTTTGTCATGTGATCCAAAAGTACTTAAGTACGTAAACATTCTTAAGTAATAAACATGAGTATATAAGAAATTATAACTAAACCCATTACGTATTATATGGACTCCGTACCCAGCAGCCTTCTTGTGGTAATCTTTAATGAGAATATGATTGAGTAATTAATAAATTACACACACCATTAAACACAAATTCCCATTGATACTTACAGGACAAATTACATCTTCGTTTTATGATCCCAATCCTTCTCTCTCCTCCTTCGAAGGTGTATGAAGGGTCGGATACAAGTTCCAGCGACCTTCATTAATAAATCTCAAGATAATTGAGTTGGATGAGATTGCAGTACATTGAATCTTTCGCCAATATTAAATAAGTTGACAGTATTCTCAACTTTTTGTGGTTATAAGAGCTTAAGTTTTTCTCATTCGAATCGTGGTTGAACATTTTTTTTATAGTAAGAAGGCGGCAAACGAACATACAGTCCACCTGGTGTTGAGTGGATACTGTCGCCCATAGACTTTTCTTTTATAAGTAGGCGGACGTGCAAGCGGTCCCACGTGATGCTAAGTGTTACATCCGCCCATGGACACCTGCAACACCAGGAGATATGCGGATGCGGCGCCGACCTTGTAAAATCCTATCCACAGCTTTCTTGAAGAACTCCATATCGTAGTGTAATGGAAAGACCTCTTGAGACAGTTCGTTCCACAGCCTACGGGTTCGCGGTAAAAAATGATCATTGGACCGAACAGTATGCAACACTTCCGTATCGAGGAAATGCTATAAATTATCAGATACTATAAATAAATTTGACTGCTGGAAATGTCGATACCAAGGATCCCGATACTCTCTGAGATCTTAAGAGGTATACTCTGAAAGCAAGATGCTACGACAAAAGGGACTTTTTTAGCGGTGAATACATATACTTGCGTCTTACTGGGGTTGAAATCCATTAGGTTTAGAGAACCCCAAATCGAGACTAGATCTAATGCGTCTTCAATTTCAGACACAAGCCTGACGCGACTCTCTTCCACTTCGACCGGAGGGATGTTGGCGCGACCCCTGTATATGGCATTCCTAGTGCTGTCATCTGTATAGCAACGTACATATGTCACTAGTTTGAAACAAATCGTTGATATGCAGATAGGACAGAGTTGGGGTAGCACGGAGCCTTGCGGGACGCCAGCATTAATAGACATGGTATCAATAACGTCTCTGATACTCCATCAAATCAGAATCAGGTATCCCGAAAGATGATAGCTTGCAAAGTTGCGATTTGTGGCATACCCGGTCAAAAGATTTCGAAATATTTAGGCCAACAGCTGGAGCCTCACCTTTACTCTCTATGGCGTCAGCCCAGCGGTGTGTTAAATACACTAAAACATCACCAGCCGAGCGATTATGACGAAATCCATATTGACGGTCGTTAATCAACTGGTGATCCTCTAGGTCCTCTAGGGTTGACTGTCCTCTTTTTCCCATAAGAAATACATTTTTTTTTCTAAAAGTTGTGGAGTTAACCTATTTGCTCTCATTAAGGTGAGCGTAATGAGTGACGACGACGTTTCATCTAAAATTAGATCTTGCATACACTATAGTAATTACTGATGTAGTGTTAAAATTTACCAACATAACTTTTAATTAAACATTGATAATGCACACGTTTCCGTCAACAAATCTGGTGTCTTTCTCATCCATTTTTGCTATTTTTTATTATTATATAATAATATAAATCTTCATGTCCACTCATTTGATATCTAATAAAGATACTCGTATAAAACAATAATTATATTTCATTCGTACAAATAATACGCTCCTAATTAAATAGGAGCGTATTCCATTAGGGACGCTGTTTCCGTTCCTTTCTCTCATCGATGGTTCTTAAGTGTGTAAGTGAAAGGAAATATTTACGAGTATCTATACACGGCTTTTTGTGAAGCCAATAGCCAAGTTCCACGAATATATTTTAACATATTATTCTATAGTGTGGGTACTTGTAAAAAGTGTATTTACAATACTTTGCAATACTTGATTTGTTACCTTTCAGAATATCATGTGCTTTATTATCATTACGCCATGTCTTCCTGCGGGTGTCGTAAAAGGAGACTTAGGGAAAAACTCTAATAGAGTGGAAATGTCACTCTAAAAGAGTAGTTGCAATGAGTGTATTTATTTTGTGTAACTGCACGTAGAATTCAATATATGTTAGAAAGAAAAAATAAATTATTTAAAAAAAAACTATTTCAAAAACTGGTAGAATCGATTATATTTTCGACACTGAACAATCTATTTTAAATTTTTGAGTTATTTCAGTGACACGTATATAAATTAAATCAGTCAAGTCCTTGCTATACACATAAAACGACCAAGTTGTATACTCTGTGCGTCTTTGCGTCTGTGTACCGCGCTGCACAAATGTTTGTACAGCAGTTACTGTCGAGGAACGAGTTCATTCAAGTCTTAGACCTACATCACAGTAAAGTTAAACAACAGTACTGATTCTCAAACCGAATGGCCAAAATGCCACTCAAATCCAAATACACAACTATGCCATTTCATACATACTATAGAATTTTAGTGCTGTGAAAATTTAAATGGCGTACCTATTCTTGATTTCAACTACGCTTTGAGAAGATACAGCGTTCATTAAGTTATTAGTTGTGTACCAAATCTTGGTAATTCTCTTAATTATTTTACATATACAAGAGTGGATGAGGTCACCAAGTGTCATATGAATGAGAGAGACAATTACATTTATATTTTATGTGCCGCGCATGCGTTGCATGCCCGGCAATTTTTTTGCACATAATATATAGCCTATGCCCATCTGGAATAATGTACCTTTCTAATGGTGAAAGAATTTTTCAAATTGGTGCAATGGTTCCGGAGATTACCCTCCACATACACACAAACTCACAAAACTCCCACACTCTCTTTATTATTTTATTATCGATTTCTGCTATTTAGGTAAATGCAGAATTTATTTTTTAAAATTATTATATATAACATAAAGAATATCAAAATTTAGTCATTTTCAAATACGGCTACAACAAAATATGCAGAACACCCTCCACATATACAACGTTTCTGTAAGGCATAGAAAAGGATTGAAAAGGGATAATCATATGGTTAGACATAGGCTATATATTATGCATATACATTATGTGCAAAAATGTATATACATTATGTGCTACGTGTGTTGGACGATAAATGCAATACGTTAATCTTGATTTGTAATTTAGCATTTGTCTACTGTGCCCGGGTAAAATGTTTCATATCGGATAAACGAAGTAAGCAAGTGCGTATTTTTATGTTTTCTATCTATTTATTGAATTGATATCCTTAATTTATATGAAGTTACACTTCTGTTTTCTATCTTTATTGTTATTTGGATGCTAGTCTAGTGTTTGCTTTTCTAAGTGCCGCTTACTAAGCAGACATCTCATTTATTTTATCGTAAAAACGGCCAAAGGAAGTCTTATTAGACGGGTGCGGACTGCACTGTATATTCATTCTCTAGTTTTATGTAATGAATAGATTTATTTTATTTATTTATTCGTTATTGCACAGAGGGACTTAATGGATTGAAGCATTATCTCCCAGTGAACCTTTGGACTATGCAGAGATGGTCCGGAGGGTGCAATAACAGTAAAAATTAAAGAAAAATACTAAATGCTAAATAATGACAACATAACATTTATTTAGATATACAGAAATCTACAGCTTTATCTGATGTAGAAAATTTTATTTAGGTCATAACAACAGTTGTATAGGCAATTATAGATTTCACAGAAATAACACAAGGAAACAGAAACATAAAAACAAATTGAGCACATATGTTTGCTTTCGTGTGTTTGTTTGCGTGATGAAGTGTGTGTGTGTGTCCTGTAAGCTGTGAAAGTCCTGCAGCCTCAGGAAAAGGAAGGAGGAAGGAAGATATTTAAATGTAATTCTATAATACTTCTAAATGAATACAAAAATACAAACTATTTTGTGTGTATGTATGTGTGGGGATGTGTGAATGTTTGTACATATGTATATGATTGTTTATTTTCTTTTTTTATGATATCTAAGTATTTGCTGGATGTCATGGTATTCAAAACCAGCAAGCCGTGCACTGTCTACTCTTCTAGAATACAAGATATACTAGAAATGAACAATAAGGCTAAGTAACGAAAATACCTATTTGAAAAACTGTTATAATCGATTCTACTCTCAATATTGAACAACCTATCTTAAGCTTATGCATTATTTCTGTGCGGGATACGTATACACTTACACGTATACACTTGTGATGTGGAGGATAGAGATAAACCCGGGGAAAAGTGCAGCCATGTGCTTCCCTTTTCCCATGGTTGGCTGTCGTACTCCTAAGCTCTCCCCTCTCCCGATAACCCTTCTCGGTCAAACGATTCCTCTCGTCAAAAAGACCAAATATCTCGGAGTCACTCTAGACCACAGAATGACCTTCCGAGATCATAACAAAACTGTCCGCAACCGAGCCGCCTTTGTGCTCGGTCGCCTCAACCTCCTCATAAGCGGGAAAAGTAAAATGTCGCTTAGAAATAAGTTGACATTATACAAATCTCTCGTCCGTCCCATCATGACCTATGCCAGCGTTGTGTTCGCACACGCGGCTCCCTCTCACATCGAGACCCTCCAAAGGCTCCAAAACAGATTCACGCGCAAGGCCGTGGCTTCACCATTGTACTTGCGTAACGCCGACCTCCACAAAGACTTTGAGCTTCCCTCCATCGTCAAATACATTAAAGACTCTGCCCGACGCTACTATGACGCCATCCCCCATCATCCCAATCCTCTGATTGTCTCCTCCCTCACCTACATACCGGACAGGAGTGCCCCTCCCCGCCATCGTCGGCCACGGCACATCCTGGACGATCCCGACGACCCGATCACCGCTGCCAATGCGGTTCACTCGAACACTGCACACAGACACCGTCCCCGCCGGCGGAGACGTGGACGTCCCCCCCGATACAGCGTTAACACACACCGGCCCTCAGCCAACCTTATATTCACTAGGTATAGACACGTGCCTGGGCGCTTCTCGCCGACTCGCGACACCGCGGTATCCCCCCATTGCAACGCCCTAAGCCGAGGTCCGTTCCTTCCGCCGGTTTACCGGCGGGGGAGCCCTTAGGCTCGTTGCAACACACACTTTTGCTCCTGGCTGAGCGCCTTCTGCGCTCGCCCTAATATAAACAAGCCCGGTGACTCTTGAAAGGCCCATAAGGCCACAAGAATTCAGTCCTTCCGAAAAAAAAAAAAAAAAAAATATGGCCATCAGTTGTTCTCCGGGCGTCACAGCGTACACCCACATTGCGCCCTAGTATGTCCTCACCTACACTATCCACCAACTTATATCCTGATAAGTAAGCAAAGACATACCAGGGATCACTCCATTATTAAATTATACAACATACCATAAAAACTTATAAACTAGTTGCGAAACTAACTATATACACATTTGTACAAGTACCCTAGCCTTATGTTTCGTCGTCAACAATTTCAATGAAGTGTCCCAACATCTCCACGTGACCGAGCCAACAGATTATCGCTGTTTTAATTTCGCCGATGATATTCGACCGTTTATACATATTTCCCATAAATTTGTTACCATGTAATAACAAATGAACCCCTACTTATCGGTAACAAGGTAAGTAGGTAGGTAAGTAATCTTTTAAACTCATCATAACACCGGAGGCATAATATAGTTGAAAAGAAGTAGCGTAACTTTTAGAAACGCCTTAAACGTTCCTTAATTAAGGTCCTCTTTACACTAGGAGGTGGAGGGTGCAAGCTGCAATTCCACAGTCGCTAAGTGCTCTAGACTGGACTGGGCCATATTACCCATCTCTCACAGAGGACTTTCAATAAAATCTACGGTATTTTCCACTATATGTACTTATGCGTTTCGGTACCGAGAGAGATATTCCAGAGCCCATTCCAACCCTATCTTATGCTATCTTATCTTATCACCCTATCCTATCTTATTCCTCCCCATTTTCGCAATCCTGGTGAAAGGTTGTATTAAACTATTTCAGGTAAGTATTAAACTATGTTAATAAGACTGGTTTATGTTTTTAATTTACCCTTTTCAAAGGTAATTAGAGTTTTTTATGTTTAGGTATATCCCCGTAGGAGATTTCTACCAAAAACCTGGGTGAGCGATAGTTGCGCGATATGTCTGCGCATTTCTTCAAATAAGTGTTTATTTGTATTACAAATAGTGTGTACGTACATTAACTATGTATTACAAACGCTGTAGTACTTACATTACATACTAATAATATGTAATACCTATGAATAAGGTTGTTATTGTTTTAAAACAAATTTCCCACTTTATCTTATTCCCCAATGTATATACGTGTTTCCGTAGTGAGTGAGATACGCCAGAGCCCATTCCTATCTGATCCTATCTCTCCCCAATTTCTCAACCCTTTCTCTATCCATTCCTACATCTTCAATGTTAGGCAGCGCATTCGGGGGCGTGCCAACTTTTGTCAATCTGGACTGAAGTTGGCATCTACCGCGAATGTTCATGGACAACAGTAGCCACTTACCACCCCGTGAACTGTATGCTCGTCTGCAGCCCTCATACTATAAAAAGCATGTTTGGTGTGAAGTAAAAAAATATTATCTAAGTAATTATTAAATGCTGTTTCTGAATAAGGACTCAAAATGCTGGTGATGATGAGAAGTATTCTGTCACAGTTCCCACTGTTAAAAAGAAACGCGAAACTTTTGAATTCACTATTGGAAACTATTTATTTTGTTATCACAAGTGCAGCGAACAATGACTTTGACATAACGTTGGGAATAGAGAGCGCCGGAAGAACATGAGAATTTAAAAATGTCATTTAGCCACATTGTTGCTATTCTAATTTCACAGGCGTTATATTTCCTTTTCAACACCCACCATACTGTTCATTTTTAATATTAGTGTTAAGGGGGAAACGATGTTAAATTCATCAATCACCATCCACCCGAGCACAATGGAACTCATTTTGTGAACTTGCCGCGTGAATATTTAAAGAGGTCGCGGGTCCCTCACCGCATCTAATGTGATGTGATGCTGATAGATTTTTATCAGCGAAAATGAAGGGGAGAAGTATGTTTTATGTTTAGGTAGATTCAGGGGCGGACTAAATTTTGCATACACTTTGGATTTTGACCACACGGGGTTGGGTTGTAGCGCAATCACGCGATTTACCGCATCCGGTCGGATGTAAGAAACTGATAAATTGATTTGAATATCGGATTCCAAGCATACTAAGCCATAGGAAATTGCTGGTTGTGTTATATGTGAGTAATATAATTTCAGGAACGTCATCGCTTTGGACCTGTCTCGCCTTGAAGGTAAAAATAGTGTAAAAATGTCATTAGTTTTCCTATTTCCGCTACACAAAAACTCAATAGACTTAACCTTTCATTCTATCGTTAAAAATATCTATCTATTGATATCTACCAAGAAACTATTACCACAAAAATGGGATGATTCTAAAAGATTCAATCGCCTGATCTCCGGGCTTAACAAAAATTTGTAAATTCAACAGCTCTTTTCAAATATTAAGAGTTCTAACGCCTCCGCATTTCCACATAAGTTAGAACTTATCAGTATGGAATCTTTCGTTACCAGGCCAACACCACATACATAGAATTTTCAGTGTACAGTATTGTCGAACGCGTCTTACGCACACATATTTAAAGTTTCAACATCTCTATGTCATCTCAAACGACATGTGGAGATGACGACATATTGGATTTTTTTTATATAGTAACATTTTTTGAATAATAAATTCAATTTATAGCGTACCATAAACATCTTGATACTTGTAATTTTCTTTAGTATCTGATTGTTTAATTTTGAAAACGTACTGACCGCCTTGAAATTTAGTTAAAAACTACGGAAGAATTTAATAGAAACAGAATTCTAGAAAGAAAGAGGAAATGAAATATATTTATTTGTACACTATAAAACACCGTAACACAGAAAGTATAACATAGAAGACGGATACGAGATAGTCTGTTGTTCTGCACAAAATATGCTGCAACACCAGAAAGAATCACAGCGCCGGTTTTCAGCAACGGCCAGATGTTTATGATAACTCATGGATAATGTTATGGTTGTAAAAAAACGGCTAAAAAGGACAATATAATATAGTAGGTATAAGCTTTGAAAAATAAAGTTTTTGATAAACAATATATTGATGGTATATTAGTATGCTCACTCATAATCACCCTTAGTCGAGATGAAATGAAGTTTTTTCCGAAATTCGAAAGTCGTGATCTCCGCAAAAAATCAACCATAAGAAATTTCGAAGAAATCTACAATTTTAACGTGGCAATATGAACCACATACTGTAGCTCCGCCTAACGCCGCGGCACCTAAGGCAGCCGTATTGAATGCCAACAGCGCTACACAATTCCGTAAACGGGCTATACATCTGTCCGCTCGTTGTCGTTAAGTTGGTCAAAGCTTGTTATAAGATATTGGCAGTACTTTTACTATGACGTTGAGAATAATAATATGAGCGTTTCTAAGTTGTTCCAACTTGTACCTATAATTGTGTAATCGTGTTAAAACGTGTTAAAATTTTCACTAAAGAGCATCTGACTCATTATTTGCCTACTAAAATTTTCTCTGCTAGCCTGGCACGCCACACTATCAGAAATAAGCTTCTTGACGAATTTAAGCGGTCCAATTACTAAGGATATTTCACATTAAAATACGATTCCATACTGATACTTACTGTGTACTGTGGGTTCTCGCATTTTATCACTTTATTTAAAATCGCTTCTAGTCTTGTACGTGACCAGAATACATTTTAGTCACACCCCCTGTTTACATGTTTACTGTGACTGAATTTTAGAAAAAAGTTGAAAGCCTATCAATTTTCATTTCATATTTTCAGAAGGTTTTTAAGAATTAGTTAGGAAAATATAATAAGGTGACTAGAAAATGGATTTTATTTATTGATATAAAGGTTTTCATATTTTTACAATATATATAATTTTTAATATCACCCCATAGAAGTTGTTTAATTTTTTTTTTCTTCTCTTATATGGCAATAGCATAATTAGCACATTGTGCCAGTGTCGAGTTTTCTTCATAACGATTTCAAAGTCAAAACAATTCGAAACGCAATGTCAATTTTTAGTGCCGTCGAAGTGAGTTAGGAGTCGCTCATTAAAGTGATAGTAGGTTAACTGAGGATAGAAGAGGACTCCTTGGAAGCACACGAAAAATACAGTCTTTTGCTTTATCAAAAAAAAAAAACACTGAAGTTTAATAAACTGTCACTATTAAACCTCAAAACCAACAATAATAATCAAACAAAGTATGAAGAAGTACGGAACACTATCATTACTTTGTTTACAGACTCGCGTTCGAATCACGAAACCAACTCGGCTTCTTGTAAAGATAAGATTGTTCTTGGAACTTCACTGAGCCAAAAGTAATTTATATTCGTATCTATTCTATTACAGGTAAGTATTCTGTATCTATTGTATTACGAAGCTAAATGAAATTAACTAGTAAATTACTGCCATTAGGAAGCAGAATGTGCTATTAATGTACCAGAAGGATGCAATCAAACTAAATAGTCTTAATAATTGTATTAGAGCAATTTGGTTCATGTCATAAAGATAGGAAACGGTGTGTTAACTTATTATAAATTAAGTTATTAACTTATTATAACTTATTGTTAACTTATTAAACGGCATTTGACTCACACATATGCGTTATTTACATCACGTAGATGGAGAGAAGAAGGCGACAGTAATAAAGGGTTGCCGAGATCTTGCATGCGACACTAAACGTAATATCGTTTGCTTATAAAATGAAATGGATGCTAGTTTTTTGAATAAGTAATGCGTTTATGTTATCTTTTATGGACGACAGCCAGGAATAGTTATGTTACGATTTACACGTTATTGCCAAACTTAAGGTCGACGATCGATTAGCTGGTATACTCCGTGCCATTTAGCATGGCAATAACGGTCATTGCCACGACTTTCACCTCATACTAACGTATTCACTACTGTTTACGATAGCGACACTTGCCAATGTTCCCCGTAATGAGCGGGAATAGCTACCGCTAGGGTATCGTGGTAGTAGCCACGATCTATGTCAACGTGACTGCTACTACAATACACTGGCGATAGCTATTTTCCCTAATTACTGGGTACATTGGCAAGTGTCACTATTGTAAACACGAGTACACTAGTAGGGAGGTGTGAATGCTCGCTATTGCCATGCTAAAAGGCACGAACTTTAGTGCCCCAACTTGCTGTGCAGATGGTTTGTTTAAAGACAATTGTTTGTTTGAGTAGTACGTCTCGAATTTGTATGTGTCTCTGGATCCACGACACGACTTCCACGTTCAGACCCGAATTAGAATATAAAAGTGATTGAAAAAATTGTTTCTGGAAAAAGTTGTTGTTTCGATCAATTAAAAGGAAACCCTCCCTTGGTCGCAGATATTTTTAGAATAACACTGTGATTATCTACCGTTTTTTTATTACCGCGTACACGTGTAATTCAATTGATTTATTGTAATAACTTTACGCTTCCGCTTTACGATGAGTCAAGGGCATTAGTTACGCGATATTACGTGGCGCGGAATTTACGGTTATACATTACGAAAGAGGGGTTAGAGGGCGTTCAATGGGGGTGCATATGTGCCTTAAGGGATGTAAAATATTCATAAGCCCCTAAGTGACACATCGATTATTATAATGTGACCCACGAGCTCTTGTTCGTTGTACAGTCACGAACGAAAGTGGTTTACATACACTTTTGATATTGCGCACCGCAGCTGAGAATGCCTTTCGCGAAATTTGTTGGGAAATGAAGAATTTTTAATTTGCTTAAAAATTCAAATATTTACAATATTGTCACAGATATTGCAATTAAATAGAACCGTATAGAACATATATGGGCAACAACCAGCCCGCGGGCCGGATCCGGCCCGCTGTAAGATATGATCCGGCCCGCGAGACATTTTGAAAAAACCCAATTAAAAAAATATTACATTAGGTACTTATACTCACGGGAGTGATAGTGAGGCGGCAAACATCAAATCCTTTGATGTTGCTCGATCAAATTCTTTGAGGTTTGCCGCCTCACGGGCGACACATCAAAAGATTTATTGCTTCTCAATTATTCTAAACTAGTTTATTCCAGATTATTCCTTCATTTTGCCTATATAAGCGGGTGGATGGCCCGAACGTTAGTTCAGTTCTATTTGAGCTACCGAGGTGATAACTTGGACAAGCGATATCCTAGCGAACTGCTCGAGCCGTCAACTTGCTTTGTGACTTTGTGTGCATCTTGAGTGGTTACTAACTATAGTTTGTTATTAAGTTTATTGAACGAAAAGTAAACAAAAATGATGTCTGGTGGAAAGAAACGAAAAGTAGATACAGAGGGTCGCCAGTTTCAAGAAAAATGGACTGAAGAATTCTTTTTTATCTTGCAAAATGGTAAGCCTATTTGTTTGCTGTGTAATGAATCCATTTCAGTAATGAAAGAATTCAATATAAAGAGGCATTACTCAACTAAGCATGCTACGCTGCACTCACTGACAGGACAATTAAGAACAGACAAAATCCAGAAGCTTACCGCAAATTTAGAAAAACAGCAACAAATGTTTCATAAACAAAGAACACAACTTGATAATGTTGTGAAAGCTAGTTTTATAGTTAGCTCAAAATTGGCAAAGGCATTAAAACCATTTGCCGAAGGAGAATTTATCAAGGAGTGTATGTTAGAAGTTTGCGGTATTTTGTGTCCTGAAAAGAAAAATGAATTTGAAAAAATTAGTTTGTCAAGACGAACTGTTGTTCGACGTATAGAAATGATGGCTAATGATATAAAAACAACATTGACTGACCGTATGGCTGGTTTTGAATCATTTTCCATAGCATTAGACGAGAGCACCGATTTGTCTGACACAGCTCAACTGGCTATATTTATTCGAGGTGTTGATAAGGAGTTCACTGTTACTGAGGAATTGCTTGCTTTACAGCCGCTAAAAGGAACCACTACAGGAGAGGATATTTTTATTGAAGTTCAAAAGGTATTCACAAGTTTTGGCTTGCCATGGTCAAAATTAATTGGAGTATGCACTGATGGTGCACCTTCTATGGTCGGCTTACGTAAAGGTTTCATCGGAATTTTGAATGAAAAAGCAACAGAATTAAATGTGCAAAAAGATGATTTGATAGTCCTTCATTGCATTATCCACCAACAGAACTTGTGTTCTAAGTCCATTCGACCCCAGAATGTTATGAATGTGGTAGTAAAAACCATCAACTTTATTCGATCCCGAGGGCTTAACCATCGTCAGTTCAAGGCGTTTTTGGATGAAATATCAGCTGAATATAACGACGTAACATATTATTGTGAAGTCAGATGGCTGAGCAAAAGAAAAATGTTTAAACGGTTTTACGAGCTTAGAAATGAGATAGCAGACTTTATGAAAATAAAAGATAAACCACTATCTGAATTAAGTGACCCAAAATGGATATGTGACTTAGCATTTCTGGTCGATCTTACAGGCTATTTGAATGATTTAAATTTGAAACTTCAAAAACAAGGACAGTTAGTAAATGATTTGTACAGCCATTTGAAAGCGTTTCAGATCAAACTACGCTTGTGGGAGTCACAGATGCTGTCTGGTAACAGTTACCATTTCAACACGCTCTCTGCATATGAAAATATTGCTTATGCTCAATATGCTGAAGAACTCAAGTTACTGTCGGAACAATTTTCGAACAGATTTAGCGACTTCAAAAACATGGAAGACTGTTTCAGTTTATTTGCTACTCCTACAAAATATAATGTACAAAATGCTCCAATACACTTACAAATGGAGTTGATCGAGATTCAAGAAAACTCACTCCTAAAATCCAAATTTGAAGACGTAGAGTTGTGCGATTTCTACAAAAAATACCTAGAAAAAGATAATTTTCCGCAGCTTAGAAAATTCGCAAGAAGATTGATTTGTGCGTTTGGCAGTACTTATAAATGCGAACAGTTCTTTTCATTGATGAAAGTTAATAAATCAACACATCGTACAAGACTGACTGACGATAATTTGGAAAATTCTTTACGTATTTGTATCAGTGGAATTAATCCAAATATCGATGGATTAGTTTCCCAAATTCAAGCTCAAGTGTCTCATTGATTTCGGTGTATTTAACTTTCGTAGTTTGTAACAATTGCAAATTTAACGATTTAATTATAATGTACCATTTTTTTAAATTTCATTTTGTTATTTTAATAAATTGTACTATAATAACATTGTCGTATTATTTCATGTCTAATATCTATCGAAAAAAATATTATCACTACTTTAAAATGCACTAAGTACTTTTAAACGCGGCCCGCGAACGTATTTGCACGCTAAAGTTTGGCCCTCAACATGTCAAAGGTTGCCCATACCTAGTATAGAACAAGACTCCAAATGCAAACTATTTTTCATACACGACGGAACAGAGATGGTAGGTATATGCATTTGACATAAGAGAAAGAGAATATGTTTGTGTACCTCTTTTCTCGGGAACGGCTGAAATTTCCTAGGTACATTGGAGCATATTGTGAATTGGTGTTGTTGTTCTAACTTACCATTTTAACTCACCTTCTATGTTCCCTTATTCAGTAATTGAATATTAATGAATAATTTTAGTTTTAATTAAGGATTTCGCATTAATTCTAACTGAAATTATAAATGTGTTTTTTTTTAAATTAGGAAAAACGTCAGCCGACCAGCATACAGTCCACCCACCCGGTGGTAAGTGGATATTGTAGCCCTGCGATTTTATCTATCTATATATTTTGCAGTTTATTCAATAGATGTCTAGCTGAGACAAACCTATTCTTTCAGTTACAGAAACGATTATGAATCTTAAAATCACTACAATAACTCGTTTACGAACGCAACATGGTTTGTCTACGTGCGAACACTCTATAAGTCAATTTATACAGTTTGGTTAGAGTAAAAACACTTTTTCTATTATTTACAATCATAATATCTCTTTTTATTGTGATCTTCAACTTCACCAACAAAATAAGGTCAATATTCAATTTGCCTTATATTTTTCCTCTCGACTGTCCACCAATTTCGTCTTCACACTCGTCTTAACTCGGATAGAGATGTCTCGATACTTGACGAGGAAAATGGACCGCAAAAACTCGCAGAAAATCGAGGGTACTTGTAATTATGTCATTAGGACTTTGTTCTTTCTGTGGTCCCGTTTGGGGGAAATGGGAAGGAAGTTCAATTTGGTACCTACATGTACGTTTTTGGGCGTTTAGAAACGAGAATACGTATAAAACAAGAATACACATAATAAAATTGTAACAGATCCCGTGTCTGTACACGAAATATGTTTTGAAAAAAGTGATTCCAGTATAGAATACGAATGATATACTATAGAACTCGAAACAATATTTTTTTGGAATTTTTGTCTGTTTGTCTGAACGCACATTATGTAAAAACCATTGAACATATTTTAATGAAACTTGACACATTTATAGCTTATGACTTGGGTTAACGTTTAGTGTACTTTGTGCCGATCCGTTGCAGAGTTTCCACGGGAATCTCTCTAGAGATCACACAAACGAAGTTGCTGGCACCGCTCTAGTATAAAATATAAAACGAAAATCATCGATATAGCCCATAGAATCACCAAACTGAAGTGGCAACCGATAGC
The DNA here is from genome assembly GCA_943735995.1 of Sesia bembeciformis. Lineage (NCBI taxonomy): Eukaryota > Metazoa > Arthropoda > Insecta > Lepidoptera > Sesiidae > Sesia > Sesia bembeciformis. The sequence continues at coordinate 14,825,311 of OX031042.1, read as the reverse complement.
CGGCAACCGCTGGGGTAGACAAGTCCTCGGAAACCGGTAAGCGCTGTGTGGGACGCGCTCCGATCAGGTGACCCACGACTTGAAGAACTAGCCGGTGGTAGCTGGAAGAGAAAAACTAGACTATGGTAGCAAGAAGCCTTACATCTAGCAGTAGAGAGACAAAGGCTGACGGAATGGTATAGTAAAATCAAATTTGCTAAGTTCAAGACACTTTTTCTTCTCAAAGGAATGGATTTCACGACAGTGTAGATCACAATTTGATACAGCATGCGATCGTTCCACGATACTGTACAATTCTGTATGAGCAGTGATAGCCTAGTGCAATGATTCCCAAAGTTATATGAACCGCGACCCACCTAAAAAAAATGACGAACTTTGGGATCCACCCTACGCTACGCCTTACATGAAAATAGCATTGTGTAGCTGCTGCAGCATGTTCTCGTTACGTAGTTATGTGAAGGTTTGTACAATTAAGAAAATAAGAAAAAATCCAGTACCCAGTGATTAGCGAAACTTTTAATAAGTAAAAATAAGATAAATCAGAACACTATACTTAAAATTAGATTAAATTTATTTTTTCGGGACCCACCCGATATTTGCTCGCGACCCACCAGTGGGTCGCGACTCATACTTTGGAGAACATTGGCCCAGTGGCATCTATACTCGATTCACATTCGTGTGATCGTGAGTTCAAATCCTCGGCCCGTACCACTGACCTGACTGACTTTCTGTTTACGAACGGATTTCTAAAAATTGACACTTGCTTGGCGGTTATTTACCGGGGGAGGCGTGTGCCCTGCAGTGGGACGTTATAGGATGATACAAGTACAAGTACTGTACCGAAGAAAAGATGTTGGGAAAATATTTCGATATATACAATTTTAATTTTTCATAAAATCATTCAATTCTAGTCCGTGTTACAAGTGTATTAAGGTTAATAGTACCTTAATAGTAAGGTACAAGGTACATTACCTTGTTGACTGTATATACAGTAGAATTTTAACAGTAACCCTTTATACGACTAATCAGGTGTATGTATACCTAATTAGTCGTATAAAATATTAAAGGTGTTTCTGACGTTTACATTTAAAATAGGTAAATATTCGGATTTAAGATCCCTCAAGTGCGCATTAAGCATTTAAGTGGGGTCGTAAATTCCAAACCCGGCTCTACTTAAGTAGGTACAGATTTTTCAATTACCGCCCTTAAAAAACATAGTGAGGAAACCCGTATGTATATTTGAAAAATAGAAATAATCTGTGGCATTTTACCAACCGGTGAATTATCTATGATTTAAAATACATACTACATACGGTATCTATATGCCGTAGCCAGCCCTTTATCATCTACTGCTGGACTCACCGACATGATCTTGTGCATTAGTTAATGAATCAAAAGAGTTGAATCCGCGAGCGGAGCAGAATCCCTTAATTGTTATTCATTCCGATTCCGGCGCCGATCATGATCGTGAGTGTAATCGCGCATCGGCACTTGTCGGGGGCTCGAAATCGAGATGCAACGATGGCATGACCTTTTTCTTTTGCCTATGCAACAACCATTACGGAAAGGGAATGAAACGCTCTCGGAAGGCGAATGAGTAGGTGAATCAAATCAAAATAGTTAAGGAGTAACTAAGAGGAGTCGGATCCGCAAGCGGAGCAGGATTAAGTAAGTTAAAACACTCCGAGAAATCTTGATTGTGCAAGACCCACCACTATTGTGCATGAGCCTCAACATGCCATGCTGACCAAGCGGGTTGGCGAGTCCACTCTTTTAGAGGTGGTGTAGATCCTCGGGGCTTCTGGTAGCTGCTTTGTTATCCCTTAGTCGCTTTTAAGACACCCACGGGAAGGGTGATGCTATTCTATAACCTGAAGACACCACACGGTACCGATGACTCGTGAGGGATATGTATATTATTGATTTTTTTCTTGCAAATCGTTACCGAGAGTTAGTTTCACTCATTATTAGTAAATTTTAATTTTAATTGCTTCAATGAATTATAAATTATCTATACATATAATAAAACTGTAGAACCAGCGTGTCTGTACATTGAATATATTTACCAAAAACTGATTGGGGGCGATGAAGGAAGAGTATCAGAGTACAAGAAGACGATTTTGAAAATTTATGTCAGTCCGTCTGTTTGTCTGTTCGAACACGCTAATCTCTAAAACTACGGAACGGATTTTCATGGGGTTTCCATAGGATAATTAAACTGAGCTTGGCGCTTCGAATGGGTTTTGTTTCATAGAAATAGGCTGACGGGAAGAAAATATGCTGTATACAAAGTTTTATAATCGAATTAAAATTGCACGCGTAGAAAGTCGCGGGCGCAGCTAATTTATTATAATAATACATAATATAATACTTAAATTCTAATGCGATAAACGTAACTTAAATTTATTTTTTAAACTTTTCTGTGTAATAGCAAAAAAAACATTTGTGCACTACATTTGAAGTTTAAATATAAAGTCATTGTAATGAGCAGTTGTATTCTAAGCCTACCTTAATAAGCAGCTATACACCAAATTAACTGAATACTCCTACATGCCATAAACTAAGAATCTTCCTCACATTACCTCACAGACCCAACAGTCGGTGATTAAGACAAACATTACCGTAACTGCCGCGCGCGTTACGCGAGAACGCCAAATAATCGCGGAATTTAATTCGTCATGTAACTAGATTATCCCCAAGTCGGCAATATACGAAGGCACTGTGAGTGGTGTAATATGAGACTTGCGAAATGAGAGCCGTCTCTGGAGACGAGGTTTAAAAAGGATAAATTCTTTTCTTAAGGTTTATAATAAATTACTTGATTGTTATATAGTGAAATACCAGGCCACTCAGAAAGTTTTGCGACGAAAGAGTTTTTATCTATGGAACACTGGCTGGTTTTAAACCATTCCATAAAAACAAAACATTCCAAATTCAAATTTCCCTTCAAATATTTTTCGAGCTGAATCAAAATATCGTGTCTCATTGAAAAATGGATATTCGACGGGAACATTTCCGCGCAACGATTTTGTATTTTCTTTAAAACCTGAAGATTCTTTTAATAGACTTTAAATAGCATTTGTGCAAGTGCTCTTCAAAGGCAACTGTGTATCGTTGGTATAATGAATTTAAGCGTGTTCGACTAAGTTTGGCTTACGAAGAAAGAAGCGGTCGCCGGTAGAACGTTACGGTAGAAAACGTGGTGGTAGTGAAAAATTTACTTATTAAAAACAGGCGAATTACATACGAGCAGATTCAGGAGAGATTGCAATTGGATCGTGGAGTGTGTATGAATCTACATACATCTACACGGGCATCTACAAGTCAGGAGGATACTATCGCGCTTGATGGCCATACGATACAGAACCTGACGATAGCAGGCCTCTATTAGCAGGCTTGATCTATAACTTCAAAGTCACTCAGCGAGCTATGGAGAGAGTTATGCTCGGAGTTTCTTTGCGGTATAGTATTCGGAACGAAAACATTCGCCAAACAACTTAAGTCACCGACGTAACTCGTAGAATCGGTATGTTGAAGTGACATAATGTTGAAGTATATATATGTATATATATATACTTTACACAGCAATGACTTGTTCAAAAATATTTCATGTACAGACACGGCTCAGTTACAATTTTATTATGTGAATAGATGTACAAATAAAATAAGACAATTAAGAATAAGTTTAAATAAGGTAAATATAAGAGAAGAATAAATATGAAGCGAGTGAGAGCAGAAATATAAGTCTTAAAATCTAAGTCCTCTAGCTCATTTGTCTCAAGAAGAGTTGCAATTTATATTACTAAATCACATACTCAGCTACGACTACTATTTGTAATTACGTATATCAAAGAGACATTTCGTCTCGATTGGTTTACATACAATTTTGTGCCATTCGAATTAATATGCCATCGTAATAACTCGCGGGTAATAGGAACTAATATAGCTGTTCAAACTTCGTTCACTTCCTCATTCCATGACGAAGAATTAGAGAAAAATGATGGGCCGTATGACATTTTCCACTTCTGTCCGTGTGTCAGGGTTCTAGCTGAAAATCAGCGCTGAGTGTCTGCACACTGAACTCAGTACTATGCTGAACTGGACACCTTCATGGCGGCACTGCGATTAACGTATAATGAGCACGCGCCACGAGCAAGAAGAATTTCGGTCACTGACATGAGATCAACCAAGACTGGACGGATAAGGGATTTGTATGAAATCCTCGAACAACGACCAGTTTACTAAGCCCTTCATATTAAGGTTCAATAATATGAGGGGTCTAGTACATTAGTGTGTTGCTGACTGTACGTACATTAAAGAAAAAGGATGAAATGGAAAATGGACTACATTTTACATTACTCTTCTGTGAAGGCGAGGTATCGTGGCCTGTAGAGTGCGCGCAGCGGCTGTGAGATTGGAGCGTGCACCCTCTCACTCACAAAATATTAGTTCTACCGTTCTATGATACTCCATGGGTTTGTAATAGTTCACCAATGAATGGGTACAGAAGGTATTACATTTTTCATTTTCATTTAATAAATACATGCAAATTTTGTTAAGAGGCATTCCAAACAGTGCAAAGGACGGTATAATTCAATAAAATGGTATGCAGTAGGTATGTGACAGGCACACAGTCACGGCTTGTGAGAGTGCTGCCTATTGTATTGAGTGCCGCGCGCGCACGTGTCATCGCTGTTCACGTGCAGTTATAGGATGCTACAAAATTCAGAATTATTGCGTGTTTAAATGTTATTGAAAAATAAATAAATGAAAAATCTATTGTGAAATTGGCTCCTAAGATCCTGAAAACGGCGATTGGCGGTCGAGAAGTTTCATGTCCCTTATCAAAGTCTGTGCTCCCTGCATAATTAATTGGAAGCATAAGTCTGCCTTTGTGCAAAATACCGTTCATTTTATGTACGTTAAGCAAAGACTTTGTCATTGGAGCGTTTCTCTGAGACAAATTAATTTTCTGTCAAATATTTAATGCGGTAAAATGATTAAAACATATTCCCCTGAACATTCCTGAACATTGAAGTGTAGGAGAATATGCAGAGGTTGATTCGTGAATTATGTTGAGATCAATGTTAATAGTTTAATAATTCGTGAGGTCGTGAGTTCAAGTCCTTGGCATGTACAGTGGTACATGGTATGCACTAACTAACTAAACTAACAGTGGTTAGTTTCCTCATCTTTCCTTTACCACTTCCACTACTTTTGGCTGCAGTTTACTGCATCTTCAATTAATTTGTGTCGGATTTATTGTATCTTCTTGATTTACGTAGTATAAATATATATTATTTAAAATATGGTTCAAAACCATCTTGCCTTTCTTTCGATGAGTCAAAATTGAGGGGAGACGGTAGCACAGCCCGCCAGGATTCAGGATCCCAGAGAAACCGGCGGACGGTATGCGCGGTATCGAGTAGCATCGCCTTCTGCATCTTCGCTCAGAGCCAGCCGCCACGGAAACTTAGAGCTGGTTCATATTAGGTCGGACCGACCGTTTTGTCGTTGGCTGGCTGTCAACTTTTGCTGTTCACACTATATGTCGTGCCTACACTTTTATCGTTGGCCGACTTGTCAAGACAACGGCAATACAATACATAGTTGTATGCTAATAATATCCAACCCGACAATTAAATCGTGGCACGTCCGGTAAATGTGTCGTCGCCGATAGTTTTATCGGATCTCACTAATGTAGTGCTATTTAAATACATACGCCAATATACATCCGACATATTTATCGTCCCGATAAATATGTCGCTCCGACCTAATGTGAACCAGCTCTGACGCCGACTCGTGGCGTGGGTGATAGTGAGTGAGTGTGTGGTGTGGAATGATAAAGTGATGACGGAAGTGTGTCTGAGAGTAGAAGTCGTGAGTGTTCGTACGTGTGTTATGTGTGAATGGAGAGGAGTTTGCCACCGATTCTGAATGTGTTCCGAATAGATGCTTTTTTGTTGGAGGATGTACGAGAGTGGGAGTATCTCTAATAGCTTCTAATGATTTTGGAATGATACCTCTAGATGATAAAATGATAGTTACCTATTGTTTTTATTGTAGTTACATTCCACTGGGTTTTGAGTTCTATGGATAGGTCTATATTTAGTTAATTTTATTATCATTATATAACTTAATATATTATTTTTTTTTTTTTTTTTATGTACTAAGGCGGCAGACGAGAATACAGTCCACCTGATGGTAAGTGGATACTGTCGCCCATAGACATCCGCGATACATGCCAACATTAGTCCAAAATGACAAATGTTGGCACGCCCCCGGATGCGCTGCCTACCTTTGGAGATATAGGAATGGATTTGGAGAAAGGGTTGTGAAAATGGGCAGAGATAGGATGGGATGGGAATGGGCTCTGGCACATCTCACTCACTACCGAAACACGTACGTACATTGGGGAAATACGATAAAGTGGGAAATGCAGTACATTTCAAGGTAGTCTTCTGTGAGAGAGGGGTAACGTGGCCAGTCGAGCGCGCCCAGCGGCTGTTGGATTGCAGCGTGCACTCTCCCCCTCCTAAATATATCAAACTTAATAAATATAAACTGAAGAAATGGTAAAATATATCAAACCAATTAACATTTTGTAGAAAATACATTTCAATGAAATAATCGTAACAACAAAGTTTTAAGCCAACATTCTGAAGTGTTTTGCCACTTCCAGTACTTACAAACAACAGCTACATTTCTGTTACATAATATAACTGTATATGTATATAGGTATTGGTATATCGAGAATTTTCACCTCAGCATATATATATTCTGGTTGAAATAACAGTTTTGAAAAACTCGAGAAAGTTTCATAAAGGAAAATTTAAAAAATGTAAAATACCTTTTACATACATAATATACACATAATATAGATATATTTATCCAATAACTTATTGATTAGATAGCACGAGAATTGAACGACTTTAAGGTTATTATTTTTAGTTACTATATAAATATAAATCAAGATCGTGTCACTTTTAAATCACTGTCGTTATAAAATTGATAAGTACATAAGATAATGTATATGTAGTGGCCATATACATTGGCTGTCCACGGAAGAGTTACGCTTGTAGGGGTAGAGTGCATTCCCACAACCGCTGCCGCGCTGGGTGCCCTCGACTGGCCACGTTACAGCTCTCTCATAGAAGACTACCTTGAAATATACTGCATTTCCTATTTTATCGTATTTTATCGTACGTGGTTCGGTAGTGAGTGAGATATGCCAGAGCCCATTCCTATCCCATCTTGTTCCTATTTTGTAGACGAACATATATGTGTGTACTTAATAGTACATTTTATAGAAAAAGAAACACTCGACCAAAGTTCAAGTTAAAGTGAAAAGGAAGAAAACAAGTGTCGTTTCCCGATTTTAGTTTCTCAATAAAAAGTTTATATGTCAGACAAAATGGACGCTAGCGGCCTCCATTATTAGTTTTTTGTTACATGTCCTAGGACTAGAACACTCAGGGGATTATGATAAATCTAACGACATCTCCATCACCCAAATCTGTCAAATTGTTTGAGGCTCAACCAGCGAATAAAGTAAGGGAAATTATATTCCTAACGACCAAATAACCATGTTACATTTTTATTCATTCATTTGATTACATTTTGAGGCAGTTTTGTTTAGTTAAGTTGTTGTTTAATTAGTTTAGTTGTTGGTAGGGGGAGAGTGCATGCTGCATTCCCACAGCCGCTGGGCGCATTCGACTGGCCACGTTACAGCTCTCTCATAGAAAGAAGACTACCTTGAAATGTACTGCATTTCCTATTTTATCGTATTTCCCCAATGGACGACGTGTTTCTGTAGTGAGTGAGATATACCAGAGCCCATTCCCGCCCCATCCTCTCCCACCCCATTTTCCTAATTCATTCCTTAATCTGCAAAGGTAGGCAGCGCATCCGGGGGCGTGCCAACGTTTGTCATTCTGGACTGATATTGGCATGTATCGAGGATGTCTATGGGCGACAGTATCCACTTACCATCAGGTGGACTGTATGTATGCTCGTCTGTCGCCTTTTTTCTATATAAAAAAAGCGTAGTTTGGTCGCCAGTGACAATCTCCACTAGTGGGGACAACGAGAATTGTAGACGAAAATATTCCCATTCACCCCATTGATATCCGTTGCAAGTGGGGACAACGGAAATGAGTTTTGTGTTTGAATTGTTATGAAATACTCTAAGCAAGGGCGTCGCCAAGGGGGACAGGAGAGTGCAATTGCCCCCCCCCACCCCCCTCTAGAGATTCGATAAAAAAAATGTATTTGTACCTACAATTCACATTTCTCCCATCCTCTCTCTCATCTTGTCTCCCCGCGGGCCATTGGCTGACGACGCCCTTGACTCTAAGTACGGCCAGCATAAACAATAATCTTGTCTACAATTACCATTGTCTCCACCAGTACGGTACCAAATTAAATTAGCGAAAATAGTCAGTGTTGTGAATAAGCGGAAACCAGAAGGACGGTGCGTAATAATAATAATAAAATCAATAGTGTTAAACATTTAGAAAATTCTACAAAATAATAAGGTCTATACATCTTTTTTTTATAAAGAACTGGCCGGACGAACAAGCGGTTCCAAGTGTTACCGCCGCCCATGGACACCCGCTATACCAGGGTGCGTGCGGGTGCGTCACCGACCTTGAAAATATATTCCTATATGCCACTGGACAGGGCTCATAACTCGAGATTAAACACTTTTTTCTAAAAATCTGCCCACCCACTAGCGCTTCCGTTCACGCAGTTACTTTTCAAGTTGTTTACCAAGCTATCAGCACATTTCACAATAAAAAATGGGGGAATGAGACCTGGTCCGTTAGATTTAGGTAGATCCAAAGATTTAAGCATCCTCAAGACTTACAACTCAAATTTTTATAACACTAATAGTATATCTATTTAACATATATATTATTTTTTTAGTAAAAACTGCAAAAATCTTTAAAAACGAATAGCTTTCCTGCGCGAGCTAAATTTAATTAAAAAGTCAGCAGAATTCACTCATATTTCAATCTACGTCGCACGTAGGGTTGCCAGATCTGCTGGTGTGAATTCCAGGACAAAAAAATAAAGCCAATTAAGAAGATACAAACACATATTTATTTAACATAACTTACCAACTTATATCTACTTCTGGCAGGTGCTAATAATTTTTGACTATCTAGCATTCGCGCTCGATCTAGCATTTTTATAAATCGGGAATAAGAAACTAAAATTTACTCTCGTCTGCAGTTCCGGCTTTACCAGCTCCTTGGATAGGCGGTTTCGTTCATTCGACCATAAGCTGAACATAATACTAAAAATTCTTTCACAGAAAGCATTGCCTACCATACCTACCACAGGTATGGATAGATTGAACAACACCGCCTGTCCAAGGTTTGGACAATCTCTTTTTTTTTTAAAATTCTGCCCATATTTTGTCTACTTTTAAAATGCTGTCCTTTAAACAGTAAAATTCGCTATACAGTTTGTCAGTATTCATTTCAGCAAGGATTCCGAGACTGTCTGCAATTGAGGATAACAAATCCCAGTCGAGCAAAAACACATTTGTTAAATCAAATTTTTGTGCGATTTGAAATTTCCGGGACATTTTTGGAAATTCCGGGACCCGGGATATACGCTTGCATTCCGGGACAATCCCGGTGGGCTGGGCCATCTGGCAACCCTAGTCGCACGTATCACGCTAGAGTTCGTGATATGTCAAGAACAATCGTGTTAACGCAATATATACGTCATTTCGAACATTCGACAACCGACTGATTTCACGAAATTATGCCTCTCTACGCGTCTTATCCAATGTGTCACCTAAATAACGCCAAATATGAAACACGTCAGCTAATTTAAAGTAAGTATATAAACCCGTTCTAGCGAAAAATGAAATCGTTATCTATCTATCTATACATATAATAAAATTGTAACAGGCCGATGTCAGTACAATATAGATATTGAAAAAAAACTAATATGGGGGGGTCTTTATTAGAGCAACAGAACCCAAAACAACAGTTTTTAGAAATTTTATCTGTCTGTATGTTTGTACACGCATCACGCAAAAACTACTGCATGGAATTGAAGGCAAATATTTCATTCCGATTGTTTTAAATTTAATAAACCGAAGCGAAGTGAGGGCGGATCGCTAGTAGTAAATAAATCAAAAGCGATTGCGTAACTATACGTAGTATAAAATATATGCCAGACATGAATAATAAGTTATTTAAAAATTTTTTTTTATTAAAACTGTTGGAATCGTTAGTTTTTGCGTTATTTCAGTGACAATTTGTATAATAAGGAGCCAGGCACACGGTGTCACTTTGCAAATTGACAAATTGTTAATTTTTAATTAACAATTCCACAAAAGCTTCAATATGGCGTATCAAAGATGGCGGCCGTCGCTGTGTGGCAGCTAGCCAGGCGAACTCTGTTATCTAGACGAGGGGATTACGTGCCTCTTGTAGTACGATCCGATGGTGGTTGTTTTGTTTCTTTGAGGATGCATGTTGTACTACACGATGACAATACTGGCGCTGCAGGTAGAAAGAGACGACTCTTTTCAATTATATTTGTACAACTTGACACTTCAACAATCGGTGGGAAATTGTCTGTCGTATGTCCTTTTTATATTGCGCTAAACAAAAATGGCCGCCGCAGTTGGCCTATAGGTTTACAAAATGGACAGTTTTTATTTATTTTAACATTAAAACGTTTTTAGCATTAACGTAATAGTTAATTAATTAATTATTTTAACATTTGTTGTTAAATCTCTTCGTAAAACTACAATAAGTGTTTATTAATTGAATAAATGTCATCAGTCATTAATTTTTACCCTCCCTTATAATAATGCTAATAGTAAACGCAATGAATCAAAGTTTAACATATTTATAGTTTGTTAACATGATCTTACGCAGTAGTGAGAAGCTGCATCTCACTTACAATTGTGATCAGTTCATAACACGTACATTTATTTATATAATACATACATAACACGTTCACACGTGTATACAGTTACTATAATAATAATGACCGCTATTTAAAATATCCCATTAAAAGAGGGGGGAGTGCACGCTGTAATCCAACAGCCGCTGGGCGCGCTCGACCCCTCTCCCACAGAATACTACCTTGATATATACTGCATTTTCCACTTTTATCTTATTTTCCTAATGTACGTACGTGTTTCGGTAGTGAGTGAGATGTGCCAGAGCCCATTCCCATCCTATCCCTCCGCTTTTCCCAACCCTTTCTCCAAATCCATTCCTATATCTCCAAAGGTAGGCAGCGCATCCGGAAGCGTGCCAACGTTTGTAATTTTGGACTAATGTTGACATGTATCGCGGATGTCTATGGGCGACAGTATCCACTTACCATCGGGTGGACTGTATGCTCGTCTGCCGCCTTCGTATATAAAAAAAAAATGTAAAAATGTTGCAAATCCTCGCGACTGTTTGACCAATAACAGTGGTGAGATTTAAAAGACACCAAGACTTGCATAATAGTATTTTACTTCTTGTGACTTGGCCATTTCCATTCGTGCATCTCTACCATAGATAGCCTAACGGATTCCTTATGTGCCTAAATTAAACATGGCCATAGTCTTGTTTAGGGCGTGTTTAGCGCTCTAACTACCAAGATGGCGGCCGCATGAACAGCTGATAGTCTTGTCAAATTACGTGTTATTGTCAGTAACACAAAACGCCGGTGGCACCGCCAGTTGGAGGGTAGATTTCACTATTTTCTCTACGTTTTAGTAAAAAAGTGTTTGAATATATGATGTGGAGCTTTACAAGACCCACCCATAGACATATAATTTGTATATAAGTTTATAATTTGTATATAAACATATAATTTGTATATAAACGTCCAATAAGTTTACACCGACATATAAATGCTATTTTTCTAGCAAAATTAATTTCCAACTATTAATAAATGAGCCATTTTTTATAGATAAAAGGCGGCAGACCAGCATACAGCGGACTGTACTGCATTTACCTTACCATCAGGTGGACCTGATGGTAAGTGGATACTGTCGTCCATAGACATTCGCGGTAAATGCCAACATCACTTGAACTTGAACACTTGAAGGAAAGGGCTCACTTATTTCTCTCACTGAACTAAATATTTGTATATATATATTTCTACTGTGTACTAGGAATTTTCTTAATATTTATATTTATTTTGTCGAATACTCGCCAATTTTCAAGTATTTGTATTCGTACTCGTATTCGCCTCGTACTTCGTACTCGCTTTCGTACGCCTTCGTACTCGTGTAAGATATTATATAATAGATAAATTCTTTATTGCACAAAAATGTGTGTACAAAGGCGACCTTAATGCTATATAGCATGTGGTTGAGAGCAGGCTAAGGGTAGTGCCGCTAAATATAATGGCGAATACTCGTATGCTAATTGAGTGGTAACAATCCAACGTGAGTAGTAGATAACAGTGGTTTTCTATTGAAAAGAAATGACGAATCAAAGTTTATTTGAAAATCAGTTACTGGGTACGTAACTTTAAACTGAACTAAAAAAATATATAAGTATCAACTAATTTGAAAATGCGTGCTTAGTACTATTCGTATTTGTCATCGCGAAGTCTTTTTTATTATTCCAATCATGCCTACTGTGTACAAATAAGCGACTGCTTCGGCACAAATTCGTAAATACCATTGTACTATAGAAAATTGTAACTGATACAGATATAAACAGAAAAGAAAAGAAATAATAAAAAATGCAGGAAACACAATATCGAATTGAAAAGATTGCTAACAGGCTTTCGAAATTTCCCGTCTTTGTTTTAGAACAAAAATAACAATTTACAGTATCGAATTAGGTGCTTTTAAAAATATCTATGTTTCAGATTCTCTTCCACTAAGAAACTCTTTCCATCGCTTGCTAATCCATTTTGAACTTGTGAAAATGTATATTCGTAGGTGTAACATTACATAATAGCGTAACATAACGTGACGTGACGTAACGTGACGTGAAAACAATATGACAGGTCGCAACACAATAAAGTACAGCACAACATAACACGTAACGTAACAAAACATTGTTAAATGTTGTTACTCAATCATCGCGTTTCACAGCGAACCAAAAAATTAAAATTATGAGAGGAAAGTCAAATTACAAAAAATTCTCTACAAAAAAAGCAAAGCAGTAAATATAAGTGACTTTAGCCTTGGTTCTTATAATTTAAAATTTCGCCACATTGTAATTAGGACTAAGCTTCCAGGGTAACTAACTCTAATTGCGGTCCGCGAAATTTGACGTTAATTGTGATTTTTACGAGTTTAAGAGCAAGTAAAAACACGATCTATATATATTTATATAATAAAGAAAGAGTGCGAAGTTTGTGAGTTTGTCAGGTAATCTCCAGAACCACTGCACCTATTTGAAAAATTCTTTCACCATTTGAAAGGTACATTATTCCAGATGGACATAGGCTATATATTATGTGCAAAAAAATTGCCAGGCATGCAATTTATACTAATATAATAAAGAGGTAAAATTGTGTGTTTGTTTGTATGTTGGGGGTAATCTCTGGAACTACAGAACCGATTTCAAAAATTCATTTACAAATAGGAAGCTACACTATCCGTGTCTAATATAGGCTATATTTTATTTTGAAATTTTGAAAAAAAAGAAATGGAAAAAAAAAACACAATCCGAAGCGAAGCGAGGGCGGGTCGCTAGTTTATAGTAATATCGTAACAAAGCCGTGTCGATATTTGAAATATTTTTTTAAAGAGTGATTGTAATTAAAACTACGATTGATATAGACCTCGAAACAATAATTTTAGGATTTTTTGTCAGTCAGTTTTTTTTTTAAACGCATCTCGAAAAAACTACGGGACGGATTTTAAGGAAACTTGGCATAGTTATTTATAGTCCTGGGCTAACACTAAAGAGTTCCCATGGGATTCATTCTAAAGTTCATGTGAACGAAGTCGCTGGCACTGTTAGTATGAAATCTTTTGCTTTTGTCTTTTAAAAAATGAAAATAATGATTGGGAAGGAGAGATGGCGCATCGGGGGTGAGGTCGCAGGCACAGATCTTATAGCCGATAAATGCGTTTTGGGAGTGAATGAAATTTGTCGCAGCCTATTTTCCATCCCATCCCATGTGTTGAGGTGGGAGTTGAGTTAATAGGAAATTATTTGAAAAATGTTCTTTTAATAGTATGAGACCCCCCGTTTAACTAACCCGTTTACATAACAATTATTTCCACATGAAATTTCTCAGACATCCGCGAAACATGCCAACATCGGTCCAGTATGACAAACGTTGGCACGCCGCCGGATGCGCTGCCTACCTTTGTTGATGAAAGAATGGATTTGGAGAAAGGATTGGGGACGTGGGAAGGGATAGGATGGGAATGGGCTCTGGCATATCTCACTCACTACCGAAACACGTACATACATTGGGGAATATGATAAAGTGGGAAATGCAGTACATTTCAAGGTAGTATTCTGTGAGAGAGGGGTAACGTGGCTAGTCGAGTGCGTCCAGGGGCTGTTGGATTGCAGCGTGCACTCTCCCCCACAAAATGGATTCTTTATCATTAGACATCCCCACAATCATTAGGCATTTTCACGCTTAATAGACTATGGCTATTAAACCACAGAACCCACAATACAAAATTGTATAATAATCAAACAAAAATTTTTCTTCATTTCTCGAGTTCCAAATACTTACCTATCGAAATCATTCGTACTACGTATACCCTTTATTTTACGTATATTTACACGTATACTTATTCCATCGATATATAAAGTTAAGTTACCACTCACTGACTGACTCACTGACATAATTGATCTCCGGGTTCCCATACCGGCAGAGGGAAACTTTGAATGGGGAAATACGCGGATGGGTCCCGTGACCACCAGAAAAATCCGACTTCTGCAAGTTGGTGACCTGAGACGAAAAATGACAACGGCCCGACCAAACGGTAACACCTGCGCGGGGGTTGCTCGACCAAATGTCGTAGGGAACCGCCGGCAGATGCCAGCGGGCGTGGCGAAAATTTGAATTTCGAACGTCCTAAATCGCCTCCATACAAAGTGTAAATCGCTGATAACTCGGGAACGGTAAGAGGTAGGGGGGAGGTGCTCGACCAAATGTCATTCGGGCCGGGGTGGGTCTTCTCGTGGGCAAAATTTTTTTTCAAAATGGCGGATTCAAGATGGCGGCCGTTTTTCAAGTTTGTCCGAGGGGGGTGGAAATCTGTATCCGGGGTGTAGTGGGGGCCCTGATTGAGAATTTCCGGTCGGTTTTTCGATCCCGCCATTTCCAAGATGGCGGCCGTCAATTTAAATTTTAAATTTAAATCGGCCATAACTCCCGCGAGGCCGGAGGCCGAGGCCAGCGAGCGAGGCCGCAGGCCGAGCTCACCCAGGAGCTGCACCGGGAGTGGGCCCATCCGCATCCGGTGGACCTTCAGCTCGACGATCGACGGCCTGCCCAAACGGTGAGAGATAGACATATGGTGGTCGACCGAATGTCATAGAGAACCGCCGGCACTTTACCGAGAGCGCGATAAAAATTCAAAATGGAGGATTCAAGATGGCCGCCATACAAATTTATTTTGACCGTGTCTCCCAAACGGGTGGAGATATCGGATCGGGGCTCAAACTAATATGAGGGGGCAAGTCGATGTCCTTCCACAGGACGAAAAATTATTTCCAAAATGGCGAATCCAAGATGGCGGCTATTTTTCAAATTCATCTGATCGGGATGAAAATTAATACCTGGGGGGTTCAGGGGATCCTGATTCGGGATTTCGGAACTTTTTTTTTATTCCGCCATTTTTCAAGATGGCTGCCATACAAAGTGAAAATTTTAATTATGGGGTCCGAGGGCATTCGCGAGGCGGTAGTCCGAATTAGACGGGGGGTGCGGGGCGGAATTTCCCCTCGTTAGAAACTCCGGTCATTGGGAAATCTGGGTAGAAAAAAAAATCCAAGATGGCGGATACAAAATGGCGGAAATTTAAAAAAAAAACGGAAATTTAAAAATTCCTCTGTGGCCACTTTTTGAGGTGGATAATCGGGGAGCAAATTTGCATCCGGGGTTTTCGATTAAGGATTTAGGATAGGGGCCGAGATTTTCCAAGATGGCCGCCATACAAAATTCTTTCGTCCACAGCTCCGGAACGGTTAGAGATATCGGATTGGTGCTCAAACTAATATTGTTTATCATGACGATGTCTTTCTACTGAGGGCAAAATTTATTTTCAAAATGGCGAATCCAAGATGGCGGCCATTTTCCGAATTCATCCGATTCGGATAAAAATTGATATCTGGGGGGCTTGGGGGATCCTGACTAAGGATTTGGAATTATTATTTGTATTTCACCCTTTTTGAAGATGGCGGCTATACGGCGAGGCCGCAGGCCGAGCTCCGCGCAGGGCGAAGCCCGGGGCGTCCGAACTCTACCACTTTGTAACTTATGCGAGGCCGAAGGACGAGCTGCGTATAACGAGGCCGTAGGCCGAGCTCCGCGTAGGGCGAAGCCCGGAGCGACCGGACTACGGTACCACCAGCAGTGCACGTTGTGTAACTTAGGCGAGGCCGCAGGCCGAGCTGCGCCTAACGAGGCCGCAGGCCGAGCTCCGCGTAGGGCGAAGCCCGGAGCGACCGGACTACGGTACCACCAGCCGTGCACGTTGTGTAACTTAGGCGAGGCCGCAGGCCGAGCTGCGTCTAACGAGGCCGCAAGCCGAGCTCCGCGTAAGGCGAAGCCCGGAGCGACCGGACTACATTTTTCAGCAATTTTTCAAGTTGTCCGATCCGGATGAAAATTGATATCTGGGGGGCTCAGGGGATCATGATTAAGGATTTATGGTTATTTCCAAGATGGCCGCCCTACCAAATTGTTTCGTTGACAGCTCCGGAACGGTTGGACATATCGGATTGGTGCTCAAACTAATATTATTTATCATGACGATGTCTTTATATTGAGGTAAATTTTTTTTAAGACGGCGAGTCCAATATGGCGGTTATTTTTCAAATTCACCCAAACCGAATGAAAATTGATATCTGGGAGGTTCAGGGGATCCTGATTAAGGATTTATGGTTATTTCCAAGATGGCCGCCCCACCAAATTGTTTCGTTGACAGCTCCGGAACGGTTGGACATATCGCATTGGTGCTCAAACTAATATGGTTTATCATGACGATGTCTTCATATTGAGATAATTTTTTTTTAAGATGGTGAATCCAAGATGGCGGGTATTTTTCAAATTCATCCGAGCCGAATGAAAATTGATATCTATGGGGCTCAGGGGACCCTGATTAAGGATTTATGGTTATTTCCAAGATGGCCGCTTTAAAAAATTCTTTGGATGACATCTGCGAAACGGTTAGACATATCGGATTGGTGCTCAAACCAATATGGTTTATCATGATGATGTCTTCATATTGGGATAATTTTTTTTTAAGATGGTGAATCCAAGATGGCGGGTATTTTTCAAATTCATCCGAGCCGAATGAAAATTGATATCTGGGGGGCTCAGGGGACCCTGATTAAAGATTTATGGTTATTTCCAAGATGGCCGCCCCACAAAATTCTTCGGATGACAACTCCGAAACGGTTAGACATATCGGATTGGTGCTCAAACTAATATTGTTCATCTTGACAATGTCTTTATACTGAGTTAGGAAAAATTTAAAGACGGCGAATCCAAGATGGCGGCCACTTTTCATATTCACCCAAGCCGAATGAAAATTGATATCTGGAGAGTTCAGGGGGGCCCGATTAAGGATTTGGAATTCTTATTTAGATTCCGCCATTTTTGAAGATGGCCGCCGCGCAGGAGCCGTACGACGAAACTACAGCGACCCCTCCCAGTGAGTAATCTACGCGAGGCCGAAGGCCGAGCTCCACGGCGCGAGGCCGCAGGCCGAGCTCCGCGCAGGGCGAAGCCCGGAGCGTCCCCCGCTCAGGGGGAGGCCGGCGCCCGGGGGGCGCCGCCGAAACCTAGTTTATATATACATTTACCATCAATATTACTTTGCGTACGAGTACTTTGCGGAACTTATTACATATAAATAGGTCTCAGGGACGAAAATATGAAATTTCTTATTTCGTAGAAAACATTCCTCAATGATCATATTATACAAGTTCCATTGCTTTATTTTCTCGATGACAGCTGACACACAGTGGTGGATATAACTTTGTTCTAGCGTCAACGCCTAAAACTCCGAACAAAAATTAGGCACCAAGACGTCATATTTCATTAACAAGGTCACGTCAGCCAGAAAGCAATTTTAGGGATGTAGTTATCGATAAACGTAACACGATAACAGATCCGATATTTTTTTACAAAATGTAAGAAACTAAACTACTGCCGGATACTTTTGTACAAATTTATTAACTAATATTATATTTCATTACAAGATGTTACACGTGTTAATTCTTGATTGATAATGCCAACTTCTTTAAAATTTTCGAAGCTGTTGTAAAATAAGTAGGTATAGGTAGGTACTCGACAATGAAACGAAATAATTATAATGACAGGTAATCTTTATTTATTTATTTTAATCAAAATCTGATGAATCGTCACTGTCACTCGATGAGCTCTCCCCAACATTTATTATAAGTTCCTGTACTTCTATATTATCGAATGCTACATGAATTTCCCAATCCGACGCTATAATGTTTTGGGTTCTTCTCACAATTTTTTCCCAGTTTTCGGCAGTTACTTCCGCACATGCATTTTTTAATAAATCTAACACATGGGTATTGTTTCGAGCGGCGTGTCCTTTGATTTGTGCCCATATTAGTTCTATAGCATTGTACTGGCAATGATACGGCGGAAGTCGAAGAACCCAATGACCACATTCGGCAGCTATTTCGTCGATAACATATCTTTTAGGGTGGCTTTTATTCGATTTTAAAATATTCACTAATTGTACTTTTAATAAAGTATTATCCACATTTTCGCCATGACGTTGGAGCCAGTCAATTATCTCTTGTTTTTTATTGGCCTGCGTCGGCATTTTATCAATTTGTCTGGAGTGATATGTAGCGTTGTCCATAATAATTATCGACGGTTCTTCCAGAGATTGCACCATTTCTTTAAACCATCCTTCGTAAATCTCCGCGTTCATTTCTTCGTGGTAATCCACTGTTTTCTTGGATTTAAAGGCCAGTAAAGCATCTGACATGAATCCTTTCGTAGACCCTGCATGGCATATGATGAGGCGTTCACCTTTTCCCATTGGCACTGAACTAGTGGAAGCGACGGTGTCGTCAGTCCAGTTCTTAGATACTGTGTGGTTTGCATTTAACCAAGTCTCGTCAGTGAAAATAACATTTGACCAATCTGATATCTTTTTGGCTTCGCTCGAAAATTCGCAGCGAGCCATAGCAACGTCGTGACGCTCCATCAATATTTTACGTTTGTCCGATTTTTTATAACAAAATCCAATTTCTTTCAAAACCAAGCTTAATGACGATTTTTGGCCATGGAACAAACCACATTCACGTAAAGAAACAACAAGTTTTTTAAGTGTTGGAATTTCTTTGCGCAAGTAATAGTCATATATATGACGGCGAATAGCGTCAGCGTCGAAGTTGTCAACCGATGTCACACGACGTGGTTGGCGTTTTTTCTTCGGCGTACGAAGCTTATTTTCCTGCATGCCGCTTGTACCGTAAGCTTCGGTAGTAATTTTTGAAACAGTAGGTCCACTAATTCCTAATGCGGCCGCAACACGCTCTCGCACTTGCGACAGTGGTAATAGCGGGCCACCATTTTGATACTCTGCTTCAAAGTAATTACGAACCTTGATCACCAGTTCTCTCGCCTGCCTTTTCAGAACAGATCCTTTCGGCATTTTGATATTTGACAGCTGGGCAGCAATCAACACGGAGGAACACAAAATACACAACGTAACGTATGGATAATGTGAAAAAACTCAGCGAACAGAAATGTAGTGACTAGCACGACCGTCTTGTTGCGAGTGACAGATTAAAACAAACACAAAATGGCGGTGGGCCATTGAGTGTTCCCACCTTAAAAAATATATTTGAATGTTTTTGTTGTATTTGTCTTTGTTCAAAATATAATAAATATATGCGATCGATATCATTACTTATTTGGTCACACAACACTACAACTATCAAATTAGAACTGTCATCGAGAAAATAAAGAAATGGAAATACTATAAAATAAATAACATGGGAATCCAAGTTTTGTCAAAGGATTTTTTTTCGTCAAATGGGTGCTTCATTAACACATAAGTAGGTACCTGCCTTAATGACATAATTAGAGATCGGATATTCGGGTGCATATTTATCTAAAGTTGAGGTGTTGGATAAGTATGGAGTGCACTTTTGTACGGGCGAATGCCGCAATCCCGAGATCGACAAATTTTATGTTCCGACTATAAAATACGATGCATATAGATAAAGTTGTAAAGTTAATCCATTGGAACCATTAGACTCCATTGCCATTGGAAATAAGAATTTGAGTCCAAATCTAAAATTTATATAATACCTTCAATAGTGCCTCAGATCCTATCGACTCTGTCCTGGTCACCATCAGACCTTCAAAACTGCTGAGGAGTTTCATAAATAAGCATCCTATTAGTTGTGAAATCCCAGAATTTCGGTTTTCTAATAAATTATTTTAAGAAGCCGCTTCCATACTTTATAACTTGTAGGTAGATATGCACCCGAATATCCGATCTTTAACCATAATTGCGACAACATCGCTGTGAGAAGTTCGTATCAGTAAATTTGCCAAATGAAATTTTAAACATTTGTTATCGCGGTTTCTGTACTGCATTTCCCACTTTATTTTATTTCCCCAATGTACGTACGTGTTTCGGTAGTGAATGAGAGATGCTAGAGCCCATTCCCATCCTATCCCTCCCCATTTTCCCAACTCTTTCTCCAAATCCATTCCTATATCTCCAAAGGTGGGCAGGGCATCCGGGGGCGTGCCAACGTTTGTCATTTTGGACTAATGTTGGCATGTATCGCGGATGTCAATGGGTAACAGTATCTACTTACCATCAGGTGGACTGTATGCTCGTCTGCCGCCTTCGAACATTAAAAAAAAGTCCAACTCCTCTGTCCAATCATGACATCAATTAACATTTTTTGCTTAAGAATTTTTCCTTACTTACATTAACGAGGACAATGGAAATTAGTATTGGAAATGCATTTTCGTTGGCGCCATTATAGTTCTTACGAAATACCTTAAGTAAAGCCAGAATACCGTGCACCACGTGGTATCAACCAGCTTTAGAATAGCGATATCTGATCTCTTCCCGTGGGTGTTCTAAAAGGTCACTAAGGGATAACAAAGCCTTTAAATCATCTCTAAAAGAGTGGACTCGCCAACCCGCTTGGTCAGCGTGGCGTTTTAAGGCTATACAACCGTCATGCACAAGACAGCGTGGATGAGGACGCCCGTGTCCAACAGTGGACGATTAAAGGGCTGGTGTCGTATAGATAAGTAGCTACTTATCTATAGTGAGGTGATGGTTAATAGTGGCATAATTATACTATATAAATTAAAATATAATATAAACTTGCAATAATTATCATCAGTGTTAGGTGATTTATGGTGCGGATAGAAGACGTCGCACCGCTATGGTCTTCCTTTGGTATATCCGGTCTCTCATTGTGGCTAGGCCACAGCGATCAAACTGAATTCCGACTGAAGTGCGGTCCATCCGCATTTCCTCGATACGGAGGTGTCGCGCACTGTTCGGTCCAAAAATTACTTTATGCCACGAACCCGTAGGCTGTGGAACGAACTGCCTCAAGAGGTCTTTCCATTAAGCTACGATATGGGGTTCTTCAAGAGAGCTGTGAATAGGATTTTGCAATACCGGTATGCGCGCCCGCATACCCCCTGGTGTTGCAGGTGTCCATGGGCGGCGGTAACACTTACCATCACGTGGGACCGCTTGCTCGTCCGCCCACTAGTATACAAAAAAAAAAGAAAAGACAGGCAAAAAGTAGATTATTTTTATTAATAGAAATTATTAGGAAAAGAGTACAATCAGTCGGTTCGCCGCTTAAAAGTTAGAAGGGTGTATTGGTGGCTCGGTTTTTGGCGACTAATTTCGACTACTTATATCAGCCTATAACGTTCCATAGTAGAGCACAGGCCTCCCCTAGTGAATCGCTAAGGAGAGTTTCGGGCCGTAATCCACAATGCGGGTCCAGTGCGAATTGGTGGATGTAACGTGGTTACTCTACGCACGTGGAGTATTTCGTCATAATAATTCGTCGTCATAAAGTAATTCGTCATGAGAAAACAGAGAGCACGTGTGTGATCTACCTAAAAGCCAATATCACACACGTCACGTGCTCTCTGTTTTCTCATCCATTTATATGAAATAAACATAAACTAGAAAAGGTCAACAAAGAATGTTTTCGCATAAACATTAGTCGCATAAATTCGATAAAAATATTATACGTATAGTATTTTAAGTGGAAACCTGAGAGAGGCTCACATGTTTAATTCATGACGTTCAAGATTATGAATTAAAGATTTATAATAAAGTTGCTTAAACAATTCGTACTTCTCGCA
Source organism: Sesia bembeciformis (assembly GCA_943735995.1). Lineage (NCBI taxonomy): Eukaryota > Metazoa > Arthropoda > Insecta > Lepidoptera > Sesiidae > Sesia > Sesia bembeciformis. The sequence continues at coordinate 14,802,760 of OX031042.1, read as the reverse complement.
GAATTCAGTGAGGCACGAACATTAGAAGGAACAGTAAGCTAACTTCATAGAAATGCTCGTTATGTGGATGACGCACACAGACACAGATTTTCCGTCTTGCGTAGTTCTGTAGGCATACATACAGTCACGCCACATTGCAGTGAGGATTGGTCCTGATCGTAAATTTTGTAATCAACGTAAATTCAGGGTTCGTGTTACCAAAATTGCAATTAGTTAATTCGTAATTAGTTTTTGTCTAAAAAATCTTACATATTACTGATGAGACCGATCTTTTTACTGAGGACGGGTATACAGATAAAACATTTGTATGAACTACCTACATATGTACCACATACCACACCACCAGCCTATATCTCTCCACTGCTGCTGGATGCCTCACCACCAGCCTCGTCAATAAAATTCAATATATATAATAATACAGGTTTCATGAAGCCATTTCCGACCTATATACTCGTATTTTAATTTATCTGTATTCGTATTATAATTATTTTCATCGTATGTATAAAGTGAATCCTAAAACTACTCAACTGTTTTAGATAAAATATTTCACCCTAAGGAAGTTAAATGCAGGTAAACAGAAGATATATTTGGGTTCTCTAGAAAATCCTCGTGCCACCTTCGCGAAACTAGCGAGTTTGGTTATCACTTATATTTATGAAATTCAACATCTGTTTGTCCTTCTGTCTGTTTTTTCACTTAACTTGGATTTAAGCCCGTAGAAAGTTACTCCGCGCAGACAACACGTACTAGAGTAAAACCAACATATGGCTGTACTAACAGATTTCTAAAATATGAACTAATTGAGGATTTATCAAGAAAAATACCTTTAGCACAATTCGTGCGAATGTGCGTGGAAGCCATAATGAATTTCAACTACAACACCCAAAAAGCAAGATGAGACTCGTGAAATTTATATAAGGCCATCTAGATATTCTCTACTGTGTTACGATAGGCTGTGGTCAGTTATTAGCTATAAGCTTATTAAATAAGTTCTTCGGAATGTCATTTAGGTGAGTCAGACATAATTTACAAGTTCGACCGAGCGTATCCGATGGCATTTTCCAGAAATATCGTTCAGTTAATTAAAGGGGCGGAGGCGGCTGAAAGAGCGAATTGGAGACATTACTTTTGAACATTCTAACGGTGGATACATCTTATACATTATACATTTTATATTTGATGCTCAGTTTCACTTGGGAGAACATAAGGCCGAGTTTTCATTTAGCATTCACATTATACAATATATAGGTAAATGAATTGAATTTGAATATAGATTCAGTTTATGATTCTGAGATAACTGATTTGAATATTTTACGTATTTTGTGCATATTTTTTTTAAATTTATGCTTAATATCATGCCATCAGCCTATGTCTCTTCACTGCTGGATATAGGCCTCTCCCAAAGCTCGCCGTCACACACGGTCTTCGGCTCTTCTCATCCAACCACCACTGGCGAAGTTTTTCAAGTGGTCGGTCCACCTGACCGGAGGGCATCCCACAGTGTGTTTCCCGGTACATGGCCTCCGCTGGAGGACTCGTCAATTCAATTCAATTCGATTTGTTTATTGTTATATGTATATCCCTTTGTTTATCCGTACTGCAGCAAATGTAGGTCACCGCTGTCATTTCAGCATTTTATTTTTCATATACATTTTTTTATTTTTTATGTACGAAGGCGGCGAATGCTCGTCTGAGCATACAATCCACCTGATGGTAAGTGAATACTGTCGCCCATAGACACCTGCGATACATGGCAACATGAAATACAAATATAAAATTAGTTGAAATACAAATATAAAATTATCAATAATTAAGACTCGTTAATTTGCCTTTTTGTAGTCAATTATACAAGCTCGTTAAAAGTAACAGTCTTCACAAACGCTCTGAATCTAATCTATTTCCAGCCTCAGTTAAGACATGTCCCGCCTAGAAAATATACGTTCCGATAGAACTGAGGTTGCGAACACTGATAAATAACAAAGGGCTCCACTCGATCCGATACCAGTACGTTTGTATTGATCTAAGCAGGTATCGTTTTTATTTTGTATCGATCCAAAATATAGAATGTACCATATGACGTAGTATCGAAACTGGAAAGTATCGTATCGGATCGTGTGTCCCTATGTCATATTGACGATAAATCTTAAAAATCCCGGGAACGGTTCCCGTGATTTTTAATATGACCGCTATCGAACACACTCGACAGTTACCGGTTTGGCGGTGTGGTTACTAAGCTACGTTTTTCATATATATGTATAGTATTGGCCAATCGAACATTCGCACAAATAGTATGTATTTGCAGCACATTATCAACTTATTCGAAAGCGGTTAGGTAGCGCCAACCGCAAATATAGCGTTATGGAACAAACTTGTCCATTCAACGAAATGAACTTTTATTATTAATTTAAAAGTAATTATAATATAATAATAGTAATTATAATAGTAATAGTAATTATGTATGAGTATAATACTTGAAAATTAATAAGCCAATTACGAACTGCTACTATATAATCCAATAATATGGTAAGTGCTCAGTTTAAATACTTTAAGTGACTAATACTTTTACTAATAATTAATTAAGTGTGTGTGCATGAATGTGTGCAAGCGCGTGTGTATTTGTGTGTGCGTGCGAGGTTATGCATGTGTGTGTGTGTCAAGTCATGTTATTTTACAGAAATGTTTATAATTTTTTTTAGTCATTTTAAATGTGTATAATCATGCGAACTGTTGGTTGGTGAATGCTTTTGGCATGCAGACAGCATGCATCCGCATCACGTCGTCCATCCGCATTACGATACCACGCTAATACATAGTCGATAAGTTATTGAAGCGGATGTCCGCCTAACACCGTATGGGATCTAATTAGATCTAGACTGAAACGGTACAATGGCCTATAAGGGTACAATTAAAAGGCACTAGTCAATATGGCCAGTACAAGATAAGGTCAAACTAGAAGAATAACAACTTTTTAGATTTTCTTACATATAGCTATTACACTAAGGTATAATGTGTATTATATGTATACTAGCAAAACAAAAGACGTTGTCCTGCCTGTGTATATTTATTTACCTCTGCATATAAAATCACAAATTATTCTGTTTTGCCGTCGATATGATTTTTGCGATCGGTTGACCGATATAGAAGTTGATGTGCTGCAGCACCATCTAGTGGCGGGTTACAACAAAGTCGATAGCTCGGAAATATTCTCCGTGCTAAAATACCCATGTTTTTCGTTTCGATCGGTTGAACGGTATAGAAGTTGATGTGCTGCAGCGCCATCTGGTGGCGAGTTACAACAAAGTGTATAGCATAAAAACCTTCTCCATGAAAAAACATATATGTGCCAACTTTCATGGTGATCGGGCAAACGGTGTCGAAGTCTATTAACATCAGATATACCAACATCCATTTTTATAAAGATTATTATTATCACACTAAGTTTCGGTAGGGATGTACCGATCATAATTTGTGCAACATGGCTAATGCTTGAGCTAAAATCTCGATGACAGTGTTAATAAAGCATACAAGGCACTTGGATTTTTTAAAGAAAAAGATGTCTCTTAAAATAATTTATCATACCTATGTTCGCAGTCACCTTCAATATGCTTCGAATCCCTGCTATGACACGCATATAAATAAACTAAGCAAATAAATAAAATGATCTATTGCATATAAAGCAAATAAAATGATCTAAGTTGTGTTCGATTACATTTACTTACACTTTATATCCGTAGAAATATAGCTGATATTGTATTCTTAATGTAGACTAGCGACCCGCCCTCACTTCTCTTCGGTTTATTAAATTTAAAACAATCGGAATAAGATATTTTCCTGCGGTAAAATGGAGCCTATATTTTAAGTTAGACGTTAATACATCGGTGAAAACTGCATTCAATTCCATGCAGTAGTTTTTGCGTGATGCGTGTACAAACATACAGACAGACAGAATTTCTAAAAACTGTTGTTTTGGCCTCTGTTGCTCTAATAAAGACCCCCCCCCCCCATATTAGTTTTTTTTCAATATCTATAATGTACAGACATCGGCCTGTTACAATTTTATTATATGTATAGATTGCTAAGGGAGTCATTGTCAGTCCAGTTTTGTTAAGTAGCTTTGCTTTTAGGATTCCTTCTCATTACTCTCATCCAAATAAAGTATATCACGTCTCTACTGTTTTACACAAACTATTGTCAAAATAGCTTTTTATTAAAGGCCTGTTCTGCATTCAATGATTTGTATGGTGAAGATGAAAGCATCTATGTTACATGTCTTAAAGGTATATGTAAATTTAAGCGTATTCATACTGCTTTTTTTATGGACGAAGGGGGCAGACGACTATACGGTCCACCCGATGGTAAGTGTTTACTGTCGCCCATAGACATCCGCGATACATGCCAATATTATTTCAAAATGACAAACGTAGGCACGTCCCCGGATGCGCTGCCTACCTTTGGAGATATAGGAATGGATTTGGAGAAAGGGTTGGGAAAATGGGGAGGGATAGGATGGGAATGGGCTCTGACACATCTCACTCACTATCGAAACATGTACATACATTAGGGAAATAAGATAAAGTGGGAAATGCAGTACATATCGAAGTAGTCTTCTGTGAGAGTAACGTGGCCAGTTGAGCGCGCCCAGCTGCTGTTGGATTGCAGCGTGCACTCTCCTCCTCAATATGCCACTAGCGTAGATAATACTAAGTTGTGATCTCGTTGTGTTGTGCAAATTGTTATTTATTTTTTAATTGTAGCAGCTTTCTTTAAGATTTAACTTTATCGATCACTCTTAAACAATATGTATATGTATATGTATATATATGTAATCACAATAGCTTATAAGATTCCTGTAAAAATAAATGAAATAAAGTTTCCGTCAGTAAACTTATACGCTGTTTATAAATTTTTGAAGCTGTTTGCCTAACAACATATGAAAGCGTTACCATACCAAAATACCAATGGCCAATAAGTCAATAGTCAATAGGAATAAGAGCAAAGAATGAAATCAAACTTAAGATTATGTGAACATACTTGATGTTCAAATAATTTGTATCCCATACCATCAGCCAGTGTCTGTCCACTGCTGGATATAAGTCTGTCCTAAGAACTGCCACTACACACGGTCTTCAGTTCTTCTCATCCAGCCGCTACCGGCGACTTTCTTCAAGTCGTCAGTCCACCTGGTCGGAGGGCGTCCGACAATACGTTTCCCGGTACGCGTTCTTAATTCGAGGACTCGTCGCCTTTATCGGTTATCGGTCAGCCAGTTCAGCTTGCTGATTTCTGAGCTATGTCGGCAACTTTGGCCCTTCGTTGAATTCTGTCCTTTATCGATTTGGTCGGATTATGTTTCTTTGCTGAACATAGTTTGTATACAAGTTCCAACATGACAAACATTGGCACGTGCATCCTGCCTGATTTTGGAGACTTGGAAATGTTTGAATAATGAGGAATAGAAACAATTACCTAAATTAAAATCGGAGCACACAAAATTAATCTCCTTAAAACAATTTCATTAAGATTCAAAATCCAACATTGCCCCGACACATTCCTTACCCATAAGTACGGAATTACAATCAATTAACCTTGTACCGAAGTTGGAAGGAATTTAATCTCGTTGCCATGTATTGCTCTTCTTTAGGTAACATGTACTCTCTCATAATTCAAAGGTTTTCATATGTTACTGTTGCGGCTACTTATTTTGAAACACGAATCGACCTCGATTCGCTTACCACTACATATTTGATTATCCATTATCCATTGCTGCTGTGGTTTACAATTTAGCTCTTAATTAGTACAAGCAGGCGGTAATGGTTGCGGAATTACTCGAACTAGTTGTTTTTTAAGATCGTTTGTGGTACGGGAGTAGGCTTTCACATCCCTTCTGTGCGTTAGACGTAACACAGCGAAATTAAGCCGGGAAATATTTATTTAATGATATTATGACGCCTCGTACTTCTGATTCCGTTTACTGAAACGTATAAGAAGAAAAAGGGGTTAAAAATAGAAGTTCAAACAGTATATTTGTGTATTTAATAGTTGTCCTTCTCGCAGCGTCCAATTGAACCTCTCTAATCAATCAATGGTTGGCTGATAGAGAATGCCTTAAGGTATTAAGCTCATCTTTTGTACGATAATGTGCAATTAAGTGTATAAATAAATAAATGAGGGTATAATTATCGTTTGTATGTGAAGACATTGAAATTTATTGCGATTTTTTTGAGATGTTTACACTAAATTCGAAAGTCATGATCTCCGCAATACAGACATTTCTTCGAAATCTCCCAAAAGGCGACGGCAGCGCCAGTTGTAATTTTCCGCACGTTTTTAGTAAAACTCGCGACTGTATGCGTGAGAATCTTGAATAGATACTGATATCCGAGTACCGATATTTATATAATATCATATCGTATAATTTTTTCGATATTGTTATTTGTTTCCTCCTTACCACCCAAAGGTTGCCCGGAAGAGATCGCTTTGGCGATAAGGCCGCTTGTTGTACTTTTCGTGTTACTTATTTGGATTGTATTTTTGCAACATGTATCTATAGGTAGGTATACAACAACATTTCAATATATCCAATAGAAATTGAATCTTGTAATCATTCGCGCAGTATTTGGATAGTCGGGTCGGCAGTCAAAACTTGTTATTTCGAAAATCTATGTAAATAAAAAATCTATACATATAATTGATATATATAGAAAACTAAAATTGTTACTTCTCGTGAGAATGTTGCATTTTCTTACGCAGTCCAAGCTCCGTATAACGGCTATAGAGTTATATGTCATCGCTGCGGGCGGTCGGGTCTTCTTCCCTATTCCGCGTCAAAAATCATGAATCCCATGACATTCCCGAAATGTTTACTAGCCACGTGTCGGCTGATTGTTCCTGCTTCCTACCTATCGGTTTCCGATCAGTACGTACACCAGTCTACCTCGCGGCCTCGAGGCGTACGCACGTCGACCGCATTCTCATGAATCCCGGATTTTGTTTATTAAAAACATGTGCGTTGCGTTCGTCACTCCTCTGTGACGGATTCGTGAAGATTTTTCAAAATTATTCGCGCTGATATCCCAAGTGGTATGTGATTTGTTAGTTTAAATTTGGAATTAAGGTTTTTAAAACGGTGATTTTTTTTTTTAAATATACGACGGGTGTTTTATGGAGTTACTTAGATGTATCAACAAAGGGTTCAGTGTAGAAGAGGGGGGTGGCTGTTGATCATTGTGTTGATGATGAATGATGTTAGAGGATATGTGGAGACGGAGGAGTTCATCAGTGACCTTGACAAGCCCAGTGAGTACCTATTTAATTAGTTTTTAATTAAAAAGTATTGAAAAGGTGTACTTATCCGGGCCGAAAAGTTCTGTAACTCCTTTTTTAGAGCCTGATGCTCTGGGAAATAATTAATTAAGGTTTTTGTGCAGGGGAACCCAATTTATTTAGTTACTTTAGTAGTTTTCAGTAGTAGAAGTATTTACTTATAAAGCGTTAAATAAAAAATGCCTGCATATTAACACTTGGGAGAGGGAGAGTGCACGCTGAATTCCCACAGCCGCTGGGCGCACTCCACTGGCCACGTTACCCCTCTCTCACAGAAGACTACCTTGAAATGTACTGCATTCCCCACTTTATCTTATTTACCAAATGTACATACGTGTTTCGGTAGTGAGTGATATGTGCCAGAGCCCATTCCCATCCTATCCCTCCCCATTTTCCCAACTCTTTCTCCAAATCCATTGCTATATCTCCAAAGATTGGCTGCGCATCCGGGGGCATGCCAACATTTGTCATTCTGGACTGATGTTGGCATGTATTGCGGATGTCCATGTACAACAGTATCCGCTTACCATCAGGTGGACTGTATGCTCGTCTGCCACCTTTTTTCCATAAAGTAAAAAAAAGTGAAATAAAACAGAATTCTCTTCACTTTTGTTCTACGCTTTTTTATAATTAAACAATTATTTGAAAATTCAACAAATATTTTCATTTAAACCACTTACTCATTCGCATTGCATAGGTACAACGATTTACATAGATATAGGTATATAAAATAGGTATATATTTGATTAACAGATGTTTTACGTGTTGTACGCCGCGCGCAGCACAGGGCGTGGGTAGTACAGAGTAGGGATGTTTCGAATAGCAAAAAGGTACTATTCGTTAATACAAATACGAATACGACTAATTTGCCTCACTATTCGCGAATACCAATACCTAATGTACTACGCAAATACTTATAAAATTTATAAGTAAGTATTTTTCACTGTAATTCTTTAGTTCAATCAGTTACGGTTAAATGAAACTAAAAAAACAGTTACGTAAGTAACTGATTTTCAAATGAACGTTTAATCTCAAAGTGATTCTTTTTATAAAAATCCTTTTCTGTATTCACTATTCACGTTTGGCTTTTACTATCCGATTCGTATTCGAGTATTGTTTTAGAAAATGGCGGATAATCGTATTCGAATATGAATTCGAATATACATGAAACTTGGCGAGTATCCGCTAAAACGAATAGGAATATTCGAAACATCCCTAGTACGGAGTGCGCTACGAGGGGGAGAGTGCACGGCGCATTCTCACATCCGCTGGGCGCACTCAAAACTACCTTGAAATGTACTGCATTTCCTACTTTATTGTATTTCCCCAATACACGTACGCATTTCGGTAGTGAGTGAGATATGCCAGAGCCCATTCCCATCCCATCCTATCCAATCCCTCCCCATTTTCGACTGTCATTTTGGACAGTATGCCAAGGTCATTTTGGACTGATGTTAGCATGTATCGCGGATGTCCATGGGCCACAGTATCCACTTACCATCAGGTGGACCGTATCCTGGTCTTCCGCATTTTTTATATATAAAAAAACGGAGTAACAGTGGGGGTGGGTACGTTTCTAAAGTTAAACAATTAAAAAAAGTTAAAGTTAAATTCTAAAGTTTAACAATGAAGTTAAACAAAAATTGTTGCTTATAATGATCGAAATTCACTGTTAAGAGGGTACAGGTATCTTTTTATTTAACCCCGTATAATTAACTTTAACCCTGAAATATCTAGTATTAAGAGGTTGTCTGGAAAGAGATTGCTATGCAGCAATAAGACCGCATGTTGACACAATTAATTGAAGTTTTAATTTTATGGGCTCGTCTTACTTGAGATAGCTCAGCTGATAGGGGCGTAAGAGTTCCCACGAACATCACTGCACTTTCTTTTGCACTGGCACTGGTTTCTCTTATTTTACGTGAATTTATGTCGCGGAACTCACTCTTTTCGAAACAAACATAGGATCGTACCTATCACTTGGGGTAGCTCTTTTTAAACTGCCGTTTAGATTTTTACTGGTGTGGAAATCGGCTCATTTAAGGAGCCGGTGCCGCGACAGGTTTTGATTTTTCTCCGAGCCCAAAACCCAACACCGTCCGATTGCATTCTCTTCTATTGTTTAAAAATGATTGTTGAACATTGTTTTAACGTAATGTTATACATTAAAGAGTCTATTGGATGTATCATATAATTCATTCTATCCCATTTATTACTAGCGATCCATCCTAGTTTCGTTCAGGTGGCATAATAGTCTCCGCCCTGTCCACTCGAAAAAATTCGAGTACTGATTTATTAATATCGCGACTTCCTTTGTACCTCTGACTTTACCTCTGACTAAAAACTTACTTAATAATTAGCTAGTGATTTTAATATCAGTCAATAACGGCCCATTGCAGGAAACAGGCCTTTGGGCCATAATCCACCACGCGCGCCCAGTGAATATTCATGCTACAAATTTCTATTTAAATTTCAAGCATGCGAGTTTCCGCAACAGCAACAAAATTGACCAAGTGGAGTCATTCTCTAGGTCTTTACAAGCCTTTATAGATTATACCTAAAATAAATCTTTTATTAAAATTATATGAAATTTTTTTTCAAAGCCTTCTAATCTCCAATCTAATCCATTAGAAAATATTCTTCGATAAAATATGTACAAAGACGGCTTCTTTTTTGTATTATATTAAATTTTATTGCTTGTATTTAAATGGGCGGAAAATCACGATCCAACAAACAAAATATTTTTGAATAATTTCAAATGACTAAGACTAAGCTATCAGAAAGTCGACGGAATCCCGTCTCGCAGGACACTTTATTTGTTTATTCTCATGCAGTATAAAATTTACTCTAAATCTAGTATTTAAATTTGGTACTTTCGATTTTCCCATTAAGTATTTTTGATGTAAATTGGTTGCACCAAAATATATGAAAATGGACTTAATACCTTGTGTTACTGGCCAATAAAAAATAGGTTCAGAAACTAAAACCCGACTACGAAAAAGTTTTAGGTTCTTTAGGAGACGACCTCTTACAAATGGCATAGTCGCAAGTTTACAAATTGAAGTAGTAGGTAACGGAATAAGTAGGGGAGAGTGCACGCTGCATGTCCACAGCCACTGGACGCACTCGACTGGCCACGTTACCCCTCTCTCACAGAAGACTACCTTGAAATGTACTGCATTTCCTATTTTATCGTATTTCCTCAATATACTTTCGTTTTCGATAGTGAATGAGATATGCCAGAGCCCATTTCCATTCCATCCTATTCCATTCCTTTCCATTTTCCCAACTCTTTCTCCCAATCCATTCCTTAATCTGTAAAGGTAGACAGCGCATCCGGGTGCGTGTCAACGTTTGCCATTCTGGACTGATATTGGCATTTATCGCGGCATGGACTAAAGTACTATACATGGCTACGGATGTCCACTTACCATCAGGTGGACTATATGCTCATCTGCCACCTATTATGGATTAAAAATGGAAGAATGGATTTAAAAAGTCGCCAATGTCAAGTGAAATGATTCCGAAAATAAGCCATCAAAAATAATAAAAAAACAGTTTGAGAATGTCAAGCGAGATTCGCCCACAAATGTCAAGCGAGATTTGTCCGTGAAAAAACTTTACCTTTCTCTATTTCTTACTTTTATTTTTAATCAACAGAAACTGTGAGACCGTGATATATAGATGGACATGTCGAAATGATAAGGGTTCATCGTTTGACCACGAAACTGATTATTTTTTGGTGCGATTACCACCAAAAATTCAAAAATGTCTTACCAAATGGTGAAATTTTAAGACTGTGAGAAGCCACCTGAGCCAAAAAATGTGTCGTATTTGTTTCATTTTGCCAAGAATCATCATACGAGACCTCGAATGGGGTTACGTACAGGAAAGCAACCGAAGACTTGAGGAAGTCGCCGGTGATAGCTGGATGATACGAAGACCGTGTGTGGAGGCGAGCCTTGGGAGAGGCCTATATCCAGTCGTGGAAAGACATAGGCTGATGATATGGTATGATATTTTTAATCACACAACTGGTGGGGTGGCTAAGATAGTACTAATGAGTACCAATATCGATTAAACGGCGTTCCCTTGGTTTGCTCTTGCCTAGTTCCCCTTTCCCGCTATAAATCATTTCGTTATAAATTATAGACACGATCAGGAAATTAAGGGTGAAGGCAAGAATTCATTAGAATCGCTCCGGAGATTAGCGCCTACTTAAAAACATGACTATACCTTTGTAGGTACGGATTCTCAGCTGCTTCGTTTAGCCGATTTAGTTGCGTCACAGTATACCAACAAATTAGAGTGGAAACATTTACCGTCACCCGAAATACGCCTTACTCATTCCCTAAGAACATGCCATAAAACTTACAAAAACTTACGTACAAAATTAAATTTAATCTTACGTGCATTGGAGAAAGCCCACATCACATTGAACCGCTGAAGGTCACGCAAACAATGACATCCCGTGCGTGAATCGCAAGGGTTGTCACCCATAATTATAATACAACTAATTATAGTAGTTTTATTCGTTTTAAAACACAAATTTGTTCTAAAATATAATAAATAAAAAAAAATACACAATATGATGGTAGTTTTTAAACACTTTTATTTACGCGTGCGTTACAAAGAGCTCGAGGCAACCGTCTGAAATAAACCCCTGCGCAGGGGCCCGCCGCTGTACGCATATTTTAGAAATTCAGAAGACTACAGCGATGCGATTCTTTACGTCCCTCTGTAAAGCTCGCATCCTGCATCTGTTCTCTTCACAAGGGAAGGTCGTGAGTACGGATGGCTGCGTTCTTGGCTCTTATCAGTTCCCTTATGTCCTCAGCAAACTCCCATTGGCGATCATTCGCCGCTGGGAGGTGACTGATCCTTAAGGTGGCTACAGAGTCCAGAGACCGCCGTGTTTGTGTCAACCGCACTGATCAGGTCGTTTGGCATAGAATCTAGGTGGGGGGAGCTAGAAACCTTTAGGGCTTCCTTAAGCTTGCTCCAGTTAATACAACCACACAATCGAAGATCCAGTACTTTATTTTTTATGTGGGCATAGCAGGCTCCTCTAGCACTTAAAAAGTGTAATTTATATCAAGTGCGAATAAAAATTATTTTGTTTGATTCTATTCATATTTTCTTTTTAACCACAGAGAATGCACCTACGGCTACCCGACATTCTCTTGCGCTTTGAACTGCATTCGTATTCGAATTATTGCTAGAAATTGCATGAAGATTAATGACTGTTACTGTTTGCTCTTATATATTCATTTCTCACAAAGGACTACCATTAAATGTATCTACTTCATTTCCTATTCCTACCCTATTCTCTCCAATTTACGTATGTGTTTTGGTAGTGACATAATACCTATGTTAGAGCCTATTTTTGATCGGTCCTATCCCTTCGAGTGGAATGAATATAATGGAATGAAAGTAATTCCTTATAACATTATATACTCTTGAGTATAATGCATGCATCACAATTTTCCTTGGGGTGGCAAGGAAGATTGCCATGACTGTCAATTTTTTTTTCATAGGAAAGGCCGCAGATGCGAATTCAGTGCACATAGTGGTAATTGTAACTATCGCACATCAGCGGTACATACCAACTTCAGTTCAGAATGACAAACGTTCAGTTGAGGAAGGATTGAGATATAAAAAAAAATATCGTTACATTTTCAATTATAGGTATAATTACATCTGGTTACCGTTACACTTAATTAAAACTATACATAAGACACATTGAGTTTTATCTAAATGAGAAAATAGCTTCTTCACACATTGAAACTGTACGCCGCTGGGCGATGCGGTTATGCATAAAAGAGCCAATTAATTTACCGGTCTCGAATGAATATATTACAAAACCGAGTCTTGATGTTACCGATTATTTATTATTCTTTATTTCAAATCAAATCAAATCTAATAATTTATTTTGCCAAAACATTATGTAATCAAAATATGGTGTTACAATAAAATATAAATACATTTGTCCCGTTTTGTCTCAATAAGCGTGCAAATGTCGTACATAAATACATACTTCGTACATAAAAAAAAAAGTTGTGGCCACAACTTCGAGTGAATTTTAAGAGTGTAATCTTAAGGTCCACTTGACTTGATAAACTTGACCACTGATAGAAGGTTTCTTAAAAGGCGACTAAGTATGGCATGCCTACCTACCTATAGTTCCACACCACAAACATCTGTTTTTTAATTTAAAAAAATTTTAGACATCAATGGTACAAAACAGGACAAAATATTGATTTGTCTAAATTATGTTTCTTTTTAATTTTTTATGCCGTTTCGTCGTCTATATATTCCTTGAATTCTACTTTCTCATTATTTGGCAGCTTCTGTATATTAGTGATGCTCCAGGAGAGATTCCTTGAATTTATTACAATCGATTTTTACTTAAACATTTTCCAAGAAACTTGGTTACTTTCAACTTAAATATAGTCATCACACCTGGGTTAGTTTAGCTTCTTAAAAGTTAAAGAGTTTTTCTATCGGTCCAGTAGTTTTAGTTTTATTTATTTTTATTTAATTTGCTAGTTGTAGTACATAATTAATGTCTAACAACACCCTGCTTTTTATAGAATAGCTGGTAGAGGAGCGGGCGGACCACTTGACGGTAAGTTGTCAGCGCCGCTCATGGATACCTGCAACACCAGGGGCTTGCGGGATTGCCGACCGCTCAGAATCCTTTTCACAGCAAACGTTTGAGGTTATTATAACTTAAAATTACGTCAATAATTATTACAAATTAGTTAATTATTAATTTATTATTATTATTTAATTTATTATATCTTCTTATACACATCAATAAATAATACGAAACATATTTAATACAAAAGTTTAATTATATCATCTAAAAAAATCACAGTCTGTATGATATTATTATACATAAGGTGTAGGCCTTGCTGTGTGGACTTGGACGACTTTAGAATGTCACCACTCTTCTTGTCTCTTCCTGTGGATGTCATAAAAGGCAACTAATGGATAACAGAGCTACTACCACAAACCCTAAAGATCTACAGCACCTCCAAATGAGTGGACTTGCCAACCAGCTCGGCCAGCGTGCCGTTTCAAGGCCATACATCACACATGCATAAGATAATATACATGAAGACAAAAGGCCTGGTTACGGTAAGCAACCCTTTTAGTTTCTTAGTTTGTCTTTAACTCAACACTTCAATCTCAATCTCCTTTCTTGCCTGGAAGTCCTTATATTTTTGTTACGTGACATTAAGGAGAGATGGTGTCATCTCTCTGTAGTGATGGTGTTATCATAAGATTTGATCTTCACTTTGAAGGCGATGGAACGTGTTGAGAATTCCGATGAAGTTAGGTCTCTTCCGTCAGATTATTCCATTCTCGCCGGATGTAAATCACGTCAGTAGCTGGATCCAACTTCACGTTATTTGCCCCGACACGGCGGAAGTTATCTAAGCGTTGAATACGCACGCTCCACGAGGCTCCAACGCCCGAATGATGCAGGGTGCAATATGACAAATTTATCTATGCATGCGGTGGAATTAGGAACTAACCGCTATTGTTCAGTATTTGAATGAGAGTTCAGATAGATACTTGTTCGTATACGAATATTATGTATTACTTTATTGAATCTGTATTACCTAGTATAGAGTTATGTAAGCTTTTGTACCGGTTTCCAGCGTTAAAATAATGTACCAGTGAAAATTTGATTGTGTTCCAGCCATGTATATATTGTGTAATCTTAATGACCCACTGCAGGGCACAGGCCTCTTCTAGTAAACCACGCGGGCTCAGTGCGGATTGGTGGATAGGTGCACATAGTCCAGATTTTTTTTCAATTTATGGAGCATACGGGTTTCCTCGCGATATTAAACTCAGTGACTCAATCTATGTATAAGTATATGGCTGCTTGTTTATGATAACTTTTGAGAAGGAGAGTGCACGCTGTAAACTAACAGCCGCTGGGCCCGCTCGACTATCCACGGTACCCCTCTCTCACAGAAGACTATAGATATCGTCACGTACAAAGAGCGCTGGACGTCTGTGGAAAGGATGAGTCGGCGCATCGGTACAGTTGCGCACGTAACTTCGTGCGCAACTGTACCAGTATCAGCCTCTCTTTTCATGAAACGATATGTGAAACAATAAACTTTTGTGCGTGACTGTACTTTAGGAGCGAGCAAAACGTCGACTAAACGCGGGAAGCAAAGGTCGACTGACGATAGCGCGATGGCACTGGACATGTGACGCGTAATCCCCCCGTCGCGCCTTACTTCGTACCACAAAATAGATCGATAAATCGCTTACTGCGCAGGTTGACCGTTAGTGCTTTTTGAAACGTGAAACGACGTATACATTGAAATGTACTGCATTTTCAACTTTGGCCTATTTCCCCAGTGTATGTATATGTTCGGTAGTGAGAGAGATATGTTAGAGCCCATTCCTATCCCTCCCCATTTTCCCAACCCTATCTCCAAATCTATTCGTATATCTCCAAAGGTAGGCAGTGAATCCGGGGTGTGCCAACGTTTATCATTTTAGATTAATGTTGACATGTATCGCAAAGGTCCATTGGCTACATTATCCACTTTCCAATAGGTGCATTGTATGCTCGTTTGCCGCCTGTATAAATAAAAATAAAATAAAACTCATATGTTCACAATGGAAAGTGAATATATAGATTACAATAAATCATTATACTTGAACACTTATTTTGTTATTCATTTAGGCGTTATTTTGTTATTTGTTATGCCAATGTCAACTCGACTGGCCACATTACCCTTCTCTCACAGAAAACTACCGCGAAATGTCCTGCATTTCCGACATTATCTTATTTCCCTAATACACGTACGTGTTTCGGTAGTCAGTGAGATTTGACAGAGCCCATTCCCCTTCCTATTCCAGATATCCACTTACCACCAGGTGGGCTGTATGCTCGTCTGCCGCCTTCGTACATTAAAAAAAAAATATCAAACTGTTTGAAAAAAGATTTTCAAAATGCTTTCCGTATATATTCTGTTATACTAGGTTATCTATTTCTATACTTAATAATGATGATGTCATAAATAACAGTAGGAAATAGTGTTTTCTTTTCAGCTAAACTTCTAGTGGCGCCGTCAACTGCACAGATAACTTTGTTGAAAGATACACGCTTGGTCGCTCCGAAACAACCCGGCTGTTGTTAGCTAATGAATTAATATGGAGTTGTATACAATTATAATGTGTATAGTCTGACTTAGTAAGTACATTAGTGTCTAAGTTGCGTAATATATTAAACCCTTGTATTAAACTGATGCTGTAGCTCTTGCCTAGGAATTGATTTCGTACACAAGTTTCTTTTTGTACCTGAATAACCGAGTTTGAACTACTAGATATGTTATCTGTTTTATATTCTGGAAACTCTCATTTAATATCTTCTAGACTTTCCTCTGTGAGATCGTGAGTTTTTATCGTGATTATTTTTAAATCATCATCATCACAATGGCGCGCTCGGCGTAGGAAACATCGTGAGGAAACCCATATGATTTTACAAAAGAATCACAAAAAAATTCGACGTTTCTGCATACAAATTATTATATTGATATTTTCAACCATATTTGACTTTCATTGCGGACAGTAATAAAATTAGTTTGAATTATAAAAACAATCGGTTGAATATTAGTGTAATAATGGCTTATATTCAACAATGGCTTGAGGGGGGAGAGTGCACGCTGCAATCCAACAGCCGTTGGGCTCGCTCTACTGGCCTTGAAAAGTACTGCGTTCCCCACTTTATCTTATTTCTCTAATGTGCGTACGTGTTTCGGTAGTGAGTGAGATGTGCCAGAGCCCATTCTCATCCTATCCCTCCCTATTTTCCCAACCCTTTCTCCAAATTCATTTCTATATCGCCAAAGGTAGTGTTTGAAATTGGCGCGAGCGTCTTTGCATACCCGCATACATTTATTATTTCTAAGCAACATTTTTTTGTCCCCGCCATATTGAAGGCGGTTTGATATTTGAGTAGTAACACGCGCTCGGCGGCGAGCAGAGTTGTTGAAGTTAAGTTCACATCGCGGCCTCAGACAGTTGATTTTGTGATTCGCGCCTATTAATCGGATTTGAACGCGAATATCCTTGAGCCACGCGAGTGTTTTGGTTGGACTTGGTTGTGATTGTGCTTGTGCTTGGAGGTGATATCTCGAGGTGATTTGCTGCTGTGTGTGTTGCGGAACGATAGCGGCCACCGGCTCACCACAGGACGAGACTTGGATTACTACACAAGTATCTATTGGGAATGTATGTATTTATTCAATCACACTAAGATAGGTCACGTCTAGTAGGGACTAGCGTAGGTACACTTTCCAGATTTGTATGTGGGCAAAACCACCTGGGGTAAGTGAGGCCTTTGTTCTGTATTATACTTACCCACCATTTTGGTGGATATTGATTAAAACATTAATTGGGCTCGAGTGCATATTCCTCGGGCTGCTTTCGCGTAACGCGAGGCAGGTGCGCCTAGTGTGCGCATCGTATACATCTGTAGCAGAGCGTGGTTGATACCGTTATCAACCATTCTTTTTTTTTTGTTTTGTTATTATTCAATATTTTTTCGTGATAATTGTAACTTCCCGTGTTAAGGGCCTTGCGTATATTGGGTCCACGCTCCTGCTACATCGTAAACATCTGGTAGCAGAGCGTGGTTCAAGGATATCCGATATTGATAATACCGTTAGGTAGTTAATTTGGTTTAAATATTTGCTTCCATTTTTTGTTTTACGTTCACGGTTTGAAGGCTCGGCCCTACGTATATTTGTATTCTGAAGATATTTTGAATCCACGCGTGCGACGTTTAGTAGCTGGCTAGTTACCCACACGCGTTAATAATTTTTTTTGGATATAACGCTTCACGTTTTTTTTGATAGCTGGACATTGCGGTTTTATTGAGTCCACGCTCGTGTACATTTTTGGTTGCGTTTATTTTAATTTGATAATTTAATTTGTTTTTTTTTGTTGTTATTTTGTCAGGTAGTTTTAATTAATTTTTTAGACGGTTATACCTTCTTGAAGACACATACGCACCCCTTTTGTTTTTTATTGTGCTTCCACTGCATTTTTTTTTTCTTGTTATTTTTATTTTGGTTTTTGGTTTGTATTGCGTGCGTCCTGAGGTGTAGACATGTCGGTCAAGGTGACCTTCTCCACACATCAGTCCGCAATGACTGCGCAGCTGAGATGGTTTGCTTCTGCGGTTGCAATGGTCGACCGCCCGGACCGGAAGCAAGCCTTACTCGCCCGGGCGAATGAAATGCCGGCCCGTTTGGTGGCGTTGGATAGGAGTTTTGCGGAGGGCTTGACATTTATGGCGAATTTGGAAACGCCTGTATCGGACGAGCAGAAGCAGCGATATGAAGCGGACTTTGGCCAGATTTACGATTTTGTGGACGCAATTAACGAGGCGGTCTCCCACATCTCAGCTCCCTTTGGTGGGGATTCACTTGTTGCACCCCACGCCTTGTTGGGTCGTCTCCCCACGCTCAACCTTCCCACCTTTGACGGTGATTTGGACCAGTGGTTGAGCTACTATGGGATGTTCAACAGTTTGGTGGACTCCCATTCAGACCTGTCAGCTGCTCAAAAAATGGCGTACCTGTTGGCCTCCTTACAGGGAGAGGCTCTAGGCCTGGTACAGCACCTGAAGGTCGATGATAGCACCTACTCGACAGCCATGGATTTGTTAAAGCGCCGTTACCATAACGTGCGCCTTTTGGCTGACACCCATGTGGGGCAAATTTTGAACCTGCCTAAGGTTGCCTGTGCGTCAGCCTTACGGACAGACGTTGTTAACCCGGTTTTGGTGGCGGTTAACGCCTTAAGGCGATTGGACTTACCTGTGGACCAGTGGTCCTTTTTGCTGCTCCATATTGTGCTGGCGAAACTGCCTTTGGAGATGCGGCTACGCTTTGAGCGACAGTATGGTGGGGACAGCTCCACTCACCTGCCTTCCTATGAGGACCTGGAAAGGTTCATGGAAGACGAGTGTCGCAGGGTGGATACCGTGGAGGGTTCCGCTCCCTTGGTGCCGCAGCCTAGTGATCGCCGAGAGCGACCACTGGCCCGACCGCAGGGTCCGCCGGGTCTCAAGCAGTCACTACTAGTCAGCGCCTACTACTTCTGGTGTATCTTTGAATCAGTGTCTCCATGCCGGACCTAAGCTACATCGAGACATTGGAGATATCTTCACTGGGTTTCGTCGTCATGCAATTGTGTTCGTCGCTGACATACGTCAGATGTTTAGACAGACGGTAATTCATCGCGATGGCCGGCGATTCCAGCTGATTTTGTGGCGAGAGCATCCTGACGATCCCATGGTTGTTTATGAACTTCGTGTCAACACCTATGGTTTGCGTTCTAGTCCCTTCATTGCGATCCGCTCGCTCTTGGAGCTAGCTGAAAGAGAGCGGATAAGGTTTCCTCGCGCGGCTGCCATTTTGAAGGAGGATATTTATGTTGACGACTGCTGTAGTGGGACAGCAACTGTAGAAGAGGCTCTCGTCTTGCGGGACGAATTGATTGACCTCATGAAAGCTGGTGGCTATGAATTACGAAAGTGGCTGTCGAATTCACCTCGTCTCCTCGCCGATTTGCCGGAGGAGCACCAGCAGAATCCCCACATCTTCCAGAATGCAGACAATCCTGACATGTTGGCTGTCCTTGGTGTCCAGTATAGACCAGTCCAGGATGTCTTCACTTACCATGTGGACCTACAGTCCCCGAAGTCTTGGTCGAAGCGATCAGTGTTGTCCACTGTCGCTCGGACTTATGATCCGAATGGTTGGATCAGTCCGGTTATTTTTTGGGCGAAATGTTTCTTGCAGAAATTGTGGGCTGCTGAATTGTCGTGGGATGAGCCTCTTCATGGAGAGTTATTGTTGGAATGGCTAGAGTTTGTGTCATCCGTCCCAGCTCTTAATCGGGTTTCCTTGCACAGACGTTTCCTTCCGTCTGGAAAATATAGAGCTAGCCTTCATGGCTTTTGTGATGCTTCCGAGCGAGGGTATGCAGCGGTTGTTTATCTACGCACAGTGGATGCTGCTGGACATGTTTTGGTGTCGTCGGTTCTAGCAAAGAGCAAGGTTGCGCCTATTCGCTCGTGTATGACAATACCGAAGCTAGAATTGTCAGGCGCCACTCTCTTGACTCGTCTCTTGAATCATGTCGTCGCTACTCTAGGGCGTTCCGTAGAGTTAGTAGACGTCATTGCATGGACAGACAGTCAAATTGTGCTTTGTTGGTTGCGAGCTTCTGTTCACACCTTGGAGGTGTTTGTGGCGAACCGTGTTTCCCAAATCCAGGCGTCGCAAGCTCGATTGATTTGGCGACATGTCCCTGGCGATATAAACCCAGCTGATTGTGCATCACGTGGATGCTCAGCCCTAGAGATTATTGGACATCCGTTGTGGTGGGGTCCGGACTAGCTGAAGGGACCAGTGTCAATTTGGCCGGCCTCACGGATCACTGTAGTTCAGCCTGCGATAGGCTTTGTAAGTTTACCAGTGGCCGATGGTGCCGGGAGCGGCCAAGCAGCGGAATCATCATGTGATCCCGATGTTTTGCTGGCCAGGTACAGCTCACTGGATAAACTTTTGAATGTGACGTCACAATGTTAAAAACCCACAGAATAAATTTTTGACAGCCTTCATCTCGTCTGAGGAACGACATGAAGCGCTATTGAGTTCTGTTAGCTTCGCTTCAGAGTTAAAATCTATGAAGGAAGGTTCTGCTAAATTTAAAGGCGCTATTGTGCGATTGAATCCCTTTGTGGATCCTTCGGGTCTACTGCGCGTGGGAGGTCGGCTTAGACATGCCAATTTGCCTCATGGTGTCCGCCATCCTCTTCTCTTGCCGAAAGATGGACATTTGGTGCGGTTGCTGGCGATGGATCGACACCTCAAGAACTCCCATGCAGGCTGTAACGCACTGTTGGCGATTTTGCAACGCGAATTTTGGATTTTGTCGGCTAGACGACTCGTCCGGGGAGTCATTTTTCGTTGCATGTCTTGTTACAGAACTAAAGCTTCTACCATGCAACCCCAGATGGGCGATTTGCCCGCGGACCGAGTCTCTGAGTTGCCACAGTTGGTACGGATTTTGCTGGTCCTTTTTTGGTGAAGTCATCTCAGCTTCGTAATGCCAAATCCGTAAAGGCATATTTGTGTGTTTTTGTGTGCCTGTCTACTAAGGCCACACACTTGGAAGTTGTGTCTGCTCTCTCCACAGAAGCCTTCGTAGCGTCCCTCAGCCGATTTGTATTTCGTAGGGGACTCCCTACCTTGATTAGGTCCGACAACGGAACTAATTTTCATGGGGCCAATAACTACTTAAGGGATGTGTATGAGTTTCTTGAAGAGCAGAAAATGAATTTGGGTCGTGAGATGGCCCTCCGTGGGATAACTTGGCGCTTCGATCCGCCAGTTTGTCCGCACTGGGGTGGAATTTTTGAGGCCGTAGTTAAATCGGCAAAGACCCATTTGAGGCGCGTTATTGGTGAGACGATTCTCACATTTGAGGAACTCGCGACCGTGTTTGCGAAAGTTGAGGCCGTCCTCAACTCTCGACCGCTATGCCCACTTTCGTCGGATCCGAATGATTTGGAAGCCCTAACGCCGGGCCATTTTTTGATTGGTCAGCCACTCGTCGCTCTGCCAGAGTACCCTTGGACTGATGTGCCCAGTTCTCGTTTGTCGCGTTTTCAATTGCTCCAGCAACTCACTCAGAGTTTCTGGAAACGCTGGCACCTTGAATATTTGCACACTCTGCAGCAGAGCGTCAAGTGGACGGACAAAACGAATCCGCCGAAGGTTGGGGACCTCGTGTTGGTTAAAGATGCTAACCTACCGCCCTTGTGTTGGCGCCGGGGGCGCATTGTTAACCTTTTTCCGGGCTCTGATGGTGTTCCCAGGTTAGCCGAGGTCTTGGTGGGCAATTCTATTTTGAAGCGGGCCGTCGCGACATTATCCCGCTTACCCATTGATTAGCGACCCGAATACTTCGGCTCGGGACGGGGGATTGTTTGAAATTGGCGCGAGCGTCTTTGCATACCCGCATACATTTATTATTTCTAAGCAACATTTTTTTGTCCCCGCCATATTGAAGGCGGTTTGATATTTGAGTAGTAACACGCGCTCGGCGGCGAGCAGAGTTGTTGAAGTTAAGTTCACATCGCGGCCTCAGACAGTTGATTTTGTGATTCGCGCCTATTAATCGGATTTGAACGCGAATATCCTTGAGCCACGCGAGTGTTTTGGTTGGACTTGGTTGTGATTGTGCTTGTGCTTGGAGGTGATATCTCGAGGTGATTTGCTGCTGTGTGTGTTGCGGAACGATAGCGGCCACCGGCTCACCACAGGACGAGACTTGGATTACTACACAAGTATCTATTGGGAATGTATGTATTTATTCAATCACACTAAGATAGGTCACGTCTAGTAGGGACTAGCGTAGGTACACTTTCCAGATTTGTATGTGGGCAAAACCACCTGGGGTAAGTGAGGCCTTTGTTATGTATTATACTTACCCACCATTTTGGTGGATATTGGTTAAAACATTAATTGGGCTCGAGTGCATATTCCTCGGGCTGCTTTCGCGTAACGCGAGGCAGGTGCGCCTAGTGTGCGCATCGTAAACAGGTAGGCAGCGCATCCGAGGGCGTGCCAACGTTTGTCATATTGGACTAATGTTTGCATGTATTGCGGATGTCTATAGGTGATAGTATCCATTTTCCAACAGGTGGACTGTATGTTCGTCTGTCGTCTTCGTACATAAAAAAAATAAAAAAATATGTATTATATATTACGATTACAGTGGTCAATTAGGATTATGGGGGTTAATTTTAATACACCTTATAAAATACAATTATTGGTTGGATAAAATATCCTCAAGTTTATTATATATCGAATGTTTAAGAGTGTTATAAGCCGCTTATAAAGAAATGTATTAACAGATTGATCGTTGGCGTAACTTGAAAGGAGGGCTTCAATCGAAAGAACGTGTAATTCTCCTCACATGAGTAGTTTCATTAATACTAAATGAATAATGAGTATTTTTGCTACTTTATCCTTTATATTTCTACCCTGGCAACACAATATCGGACATCTGGTAACCCTACGCCTAAGGCTGGGGTCCGAACAAGTACGAGAAACGATGAGCGATGAACTATTTTCACGCTTAACACATGTACAAATGCAACAAGAGAATGATTGAAAGACAGATAGAAATAATAATTCAACGGTCTCATTGCAAGCGAGGATCCTTGATCTAGTTTTATCGCGCGGCGATAAAGAGAGCCAAGAGAGTTCGCTCAGTAACACCCGCCTGCATTGTGACTGCAAACTTCAATTAATATGCAGGGATGAGTTGAGCAAACTGAGTTGATTCTAGCTTGTCACTGCCGCTCGTTTCACACTTTCCTGGCTCAGCTTAAAAAAAATACGTCGCGCATTTAGCTTTACCGGTCGATCTGTATACTTACTCCTCGCTACTCGTTTATAGTTGGATCATCCGCTCATCGTTTTTCATTCTTGGTCGGACCGCAGCCTAACGTCTGTGTTTTATCTGCGTCCCTTTGATTGTATTCTATTTAGCAAAATGGCCGACTATCTAGCCGAGGGTGGTCATTGGGAGGAACAATACTTCGCGGCAATAAGCAGAAGTACGGTTGAAACTGCGTTGATTTTATCAATTTATTACCTACCTACATTTACCGTATAGTAACAATAGCACAATGGCATATTAACCCAAATATTTCATTGTAGGGATAATATAAACAGTAACGAATCTTTGTTCTCCTTATAATAGTTCGCTATTCCTGAAATTAATATGTTTTATTGTTTATTTTACAACTAGAAAAGAAAATACTCGTAGATATACAAATGTAATTTTTCGAAAATTATGGCTTAAATGATGATATAAATCCACCCATCAACGGATGAGCGAATCGAGCTGAAATTTTGCATGAACCTTTGTGGGGACCGCGAAAAGGACATACACTACAAAACCAAGGTTCCTGTGGGATAGTGAAGATGTGGGCGAAGCCACCATCAAAAACTAGATATGTTTTTTGAGATGGGGTATTGGATATCTCTGTCTGTTAACTCATACATCTTATTGTCAAGGTAATGTCAGAGCAATTATAAGTAGCCGATTGTAATAAAGATGTAACATTTCCGATCCTGAAACCGTAAATTGAAAACAGCGCCATCTATTGGCGAACGTATTATTATATCGTACATCGTATACGCTTAGATGACGTTCGCCGAGTGACAACTGACACCTTAGTTCACTTTGGTGGGAACCCGAGAAAGAAAGTTTTTGTTTGATTATTGTAAAAATTGTGTATTGTAGGATTTGTGGTTTAATATTGATATTATAGTTTATTAAACTTCAAACTGCCTAATGTTAGTGCATAATAATTATGATAATTAAATATAGACGTAAGACTGCATTTTTCGTGTTCTTCCAAAGAGTCCAACTCGATAAACCTACTATCACTTTACTGAGCGACTCCTATTTCGACGGGACTGGAAAATGACGTGATAAAACAATTCTGTTTTATTATTTGCTATGTGTGTGGATCAACTGCTGTGCCAGTGTCCGAATAAATTATGAAAAAATCATCTGTTAGCTAACAAATGGCCAACTGGAAATCAGTATGGCGTCCACGCTGCGACACATCCTGACTTGGTCCCGTTTGGCACAATAATGAATTATGTATATTGTTTTTGATTTTCTAAATTGCCATTTCATTATGCTGTTGTCAATGAAATCATTTTCTTTCTATTTTTCAATTAGTGAAATCATTACAAGCAATGAGTTATTCGCACAACGAAATAAATTATACTTAACCTTATACCTAGGTATTAATTATACCTTATATGGCTTTACAGGAATTATCTTTCGAAATTTTAATAATCCATTTTGCCATGATTTCAACCACAGTTCTCTTTGTGTATGTAGTTGTATCTAAATAATAATAGTACCTTAATATTGAACCTGCTATATCTACGCAAGAAAAACTGTATAAATTTTGATAGTCTTGCATAAATCATAAGCCAGTTCGTACCACGACATCAAAAGTCCGTATAAAAAGCTTTACCGTGGAGAATGCTAATTACAAAATTTTTCCTTTTGTACTTTTTGTTCAAAATATTTTTTGGGACAAGTATTTTGGCAAAAGGCAGGCGTAATGTAAATACTATTCAATTAGGATTATAATATCGTAGATGGCTTGATCATAATTGAATAATTGTGAGGTTGCTGGTCGGTAGACGAGTCCTCAAGTGGAATCCCGTGTACCGGGAGATGTAGCGTGGGTCACACTTCGACCAAAAGGATTGATGATTTAAATAAAATTGCTGGTAGCGACCTGATCGCGCCCGAGGGCGCGTCAACTGATGTGGGTTCCTAAGTCGCCGCCCATGCTGGTCGCTCACTGGAATTCCCCCGGTGGACTAGTATCGGAGGCGGTGCCACGGCCCAGACGGGACCACTCCAAGGACCTGTCCGTATTGGCGGACTGGGGCGCAACCACAGAAAAGGATCCAATCCCCCGGCACTGTGTCTTCCACGCCTTCCTCCTTAGAGGGAATCTCGCTTTGGGAAAAAGCGAAAAAGCTGATTGAGAAGAGATTCAAAAATCGCAAAAAGTAAAGTAAATTTGTACATAAACTGTGTCGTTGGATACGGCTCGTAAAGTTCTATTACTTTTGCCTATACATTTTTTTCTAAAACGTACGAAATGAGGAAAATTTCCCTTCTGCCATCGACCATCGACCAATGCCATCTTTTTATAACACAAAATGTTAAAAAAATGGACTCTTTTTAAAAAGGAAAAGAAAACGCAAATTGGCAAGATCACTTGACGCTAAGAATTTCCACTTCATAAAATATTTTAATGCACCGCTACACCGTAAATTCCGAAGTTGTGGCAACCCTTAAAACCTTGAAAAATAAAAGGGTTAAACCTTTTAAAGCAGGAAAAGAATGAGCTTTTTGTTTCTCCGCGGCGTGTTTTTAATTACAAATCCAAGCGCTTTTTTTTTCCAAAGTAAACTGTTGAGAATCCATAGGTCGAATACTAAACAATATGGATCTAAAGTTTAGAAAAAGTATAAATATTAAGGCGTCGAACACACGACAAAAGAATGTCAAATACGTGAAAGACTCCGCCCAACGCTATTACGACAGAGTTACTCACCATCCCAACCCCCTAGTAGTTGAGAGCCTAACCTATGTCCCCGATAGGAATGACCCTCGCCGTTGCCGTTGTCGTTGTTGTCCTCGGCATGTCTTGGACGACCTCGACGACCCAATGCGGATCTTACACTACACTCACAGACTATACCTATACACTGTCCCCGCCAGCGGAGACGAGGACGTCGCTCTCGCTACACCGTAAACACACCGGCCTTCAGCCAACACTTTTACCAAGTATCAGCACGTGCCTGGGCGCTTCCCACCCATTCGTGATCCCGCAGTACCCTCCCAAAGCAACGCCCTAAGCCAAGGTCCGTTCCTTCCGCCTGTCTACCGGCGGGGTACCCCTTAGACTCGTTGCTGCACACACTCTTTGGTCCTGGTTGAGCACCTTCTGCGTTCGCCCTAAACTATAAATGTCCGGTGACTCTTGCAGGCCGCCATTAAGGCCACAAGAATTTAGCCGTTCCGAAAAAAAAGACACAAGACGGGAGTTATGTATTGAGGGTCGGAAAAGTCCTTTTTAAAAACTTAAAAATAATTAAAACACAAAAGGGTGTTTGTTCTACCTTTGATTATTCGAGACAGATTTTGATTCTCATACAATTCAAATGCTTATTTAATATCACGAAAAACAATGTAAAATGTTCTTGGAAAGTTGGAGCTGGCCGATGTCTTCGTAGAATTGGAGTCGGTTGGTGTGTCACTGCGTTGTCAGCTAGAGCGCGGGAACGGAACGTTATTCCTTCGTAGAATTGGAGTCAATCTATGTGTCACGGCATTGTCAGCGGGAACGGAGGTTGTGCCTTCGTAATTCGGGTCGTGCTATTGCTTATTAAGACAAGCGACAACACGACTTACTACAATCTATTGATAAAACCATAGAGACTCCTCTAGACTCAGTAGTAATGACATGAGTCATCATTTAAAAAAGCTCCCATGTGTACAGAGGCGAGAACATCTGCGGCCGTGGGCGGCTGGCCGCTCAGTCGCGCGTCCATTGTGAACTCAGTGCAATGCGGGTAAACACTTTTAAGCGATTCCATACAACTCCTTTCGTATTATTGATCACCTTGTGTCCGACACCTAATAATACTGTTGATGTGCGCCAGTCAGGTAGGTAAACTTAACCCCTTGTCTTGTGTATGAGTAAGGATGTGTATGTAAGTGGGTTGGCGAGTTCACTCTTGTATCTCAAGGCCTGTGGTAGCCGCTAGTCGCTTTTTATGACATCCACGTGAAAATATCCCCATCCATTGTGCCATTCAACATACGTGTGTCTATTCTTTACGAATGTTTACATTGTCAAAGATCGCAGATATTTGACATCAAAATTCGGGTTTCCAGTCCCCGAACAATTCGACCTACATCATCGCGAAGAGCTCCGAGACTTTACGGAAATTGGCGACTCCAGCAGTTTTTTGTCCCGCTGTCCTTGGCTATTCTAAGACGGTATCGATTCTCTGTCAATAGGTACTACGATTTCTGATTTGAATTTATTTTGACAAAAATGACAATTACACGCGCCCTTCCGAAAGTAAAATTTCGATATTTTATATACATTTTAGAAAAATAAAACGTTTGGGAAAAATTTGTAGAGCTTGATGAGTTTTATTCAACAATATATCGTTTAACTAAGAGTTACGAGGGGAGGTCCAAAAGTTTTCGGTCTGACAAAAAAAAAGAACACTCAAGTTCATGAAACTATTTTTATTTTTCAATATACCCTCCGTCTATTTGAACACACTTTTCGGATCATTTAATTAGCATTTCGATTCCAGTATAAACGTAGTCAGAAGTTTTGTCTTCAAAATGGGCGATAACCGCAGCGGTCACTTCATCAACAGTGGAAAATCTTCTACCCCTTAAATCCGCTTTGAGTTTTGAGAACAAATAGTAATCACTTGGGGCCAATCAGGACTACAAGGTGGGTGGTGAATTTCCGTGAAGCCACACTTTCAAACAGCAGCTATCGCAACTGCGGCGGCGTGGACGGGTGCATTGTCATGGAGAAGCCGCACACCTTTGTTTAATTTTCCAAGGCGTTTCTGCTTGATTGCCTCTCGTAATTGATTCATATGATTAGCATAATAGCTCCCAATCACCATGGTATTGCATTCTTTTATGTCTATAAGCAATATCCCTTGACAATCCCAGAATATCGAAATCATGACCCTTTTGGTGGAGTCACCTTTGCCTTTCTAGGCGGTGCTTCACCAGAACGACGCAACTCCATCAACTCCCCTTTGGAAAAGGGATCAGAGTAAAGAACCAGTTTCATCCGCAGTAATTATAAAAAATCAGAGAATATTCCGTTTCTCTGAAAAGCCCTCGAAAGTTCCTTAGAGTATGCTATGTTATTCTATCACTTCGCTGCACACTTGAAAGAAGTTTTGCCACTCACCTCGCACTAACTTTATTCATATGAATATGTTCATGAAGAATCCTATGGACTGTAGTTTTTGAATCACGATGCTGCTATTTGCATCACTGATCTTTGATGGTTGAGAATGATGGAGAAGAATACCCGTATACATTATTCAAACTTTATTTGATATCGGTCGGGCTAACACCTTCCTTTATAGTGATTCCTAATGAGATGACGGAACGATATTGAAATTTAAACATTTTAAAGATTTCGCGACTTCCTGTTGTTTTAAGAGTCGAGGGTTGAGCACTAAAAATTATACACGAATTAGCGAGATAAATGATAATTACAATGACGTATAATTTGTTTTTTTTTAAACATCTAGAAATATGTCAGGCCAGAAACTTTTGGACCTCACTGGTATTTCGGTAAGTTACTTATATTTATTTGTTACGGTTTTTTGATATGTTTACACATTTACATCCCTTCTGACTAAGTACTTCTGGTAGAAGTACCGTTATATCGTCCCCTCCTGGACACGGGAGTTCTCATGCACATTTACTCGTACTTGAGGGATATATGACCTTAAAACGGCACACTTGCCTCGCTCACTCTTTTAACTCACTCACTCGGTGGTGGTCACTCGTTATCCCTTAGTCGCATTTTAGGAAATCTACGGGAAGAGATGGGGTAGTGTTATTCTAACTCCGGCCGGCAATACACGGCCGTAACATACGGTATTTAATTTCTGAACTGGGGATTAGTGTTAGACTTCATTTGTCTATCACCTAATAATTGTACAACAACTCAACGAATCACTACTAAATTTGGCATACTGTGTCGTCACTGTGTCCTACACTGTTTCAATCTGTGTCCCTACAGTAAACCTGCTGAGTTTGCGTTATCCATATCCGTATTTGTTTATCGTATTAGTGTGCGTAATTGTATTTTACGTAACAGAATAAAATCCTTGGATTTATTTTTATTTAAATATCCATTTACAGTACGTCCACCTGAGCACAGGGCCGGTCGATGTTCTGTAAATATTGACTTGTACATTTATACTAGCATTTACACGCGATTTTGCGTTGGAAATAATTTTTGATTATTTTGAGTTACGAAAACGGATAGATTTTCAAAAAATAGATTTTACTAATATCTTAATAAGTCTAGGGAACTAGAATTCTGTATCGCTTTAATTACACAGATTCATTACATTGATCTGCTTTAATTGGTTTATGCCTTAAACACACTCGATACTTTTAACATCGGCAATCGGCGATTCTGCGATTGGATCGATGTTCTCTTTCAGACGGCATCATAATCGCACCTTTTTGCGACCACATCAATGCTCCATCACGTTTCGGTGACTCTCAGCGCCCGATCGCGGTATCGTAATCACGCACATTTTTTTTCGGAATGTCTAAATTATTGTGGCTGTAATGGCCTTTCATTAGTCACCGGACATGTATGGTTTAGGGCGAGTGTAGAAGGCGCTCAGTCAGGAGCAAACAGTGAGTGCAGCAACGAGCCTAAGGGGAGCCCTTAAGCCGGTAGATCGGCGGAAGGAACGGACCTCGGCTTAGGGCGTGTCTATAAGAGGGTAACGCGGGATCGCGAGCACGCATTTTTGCGACTGCATCGACAATGCATCGCGATCGACTTACGCGCGCTACGTAAAAGGGCTATGGCGGAGGCGGGAAAACACATTTGGTAGCACCATATCGTGTGCTATGGGTCGTGTGATCAGAAAACAGAAATATAACCCTATAAACAGAAATCGTGTGATCGCACTTTTGAATTTGCGCGGTTTAGCGTTCGATCGCTACAATTAGCCACTCATAGGCGACTAAGTCGCCGATCATCGATGCTAACTAAAACTATCGAGTATATTTAGGGCCTTATTCAACAAGTAGTGAAGAAAACAAATCCATATTAAAATTAATCATTAAAACACGTCAGAAAGCGAATATTTAAGGTGGGGGCCCTCTCTGTTACTGACGTGTGGCTGTTAGTGACACTACTGTGTTAGTGACGTCATCAAATTTATTTATTTTAAACCCTATAACATGAGACCGACGATGAGGTACTTTTTCTCAGATAATATTTGAAGGTATACCACACGATATCATCAGCCTATGTCTCTCCACTGCTGGATATAGGCCTCTCATCCAAGACAGCCACCACACACGGTCTTCAGTTCTTCTCATCCAGCCACTATCGGCGACTTTCTTCAAGGCGTCAGTCCACCTGGCCGGAGGGCATCCCACGCTACGTTTGTCTCCTAGTGTTTCTCAGATAATGTCCTTGTATTTTCTCAAAATATTTACATTTCGCTGACCCTGTTTGATACTCATCTAATTTGGACAAAATTAATTTAAAATGAGCTCCGTAATTCCTAAAGCATCTATGGACTCCGACATCAAAGACGTGACCCGTGTTTAACGATATCAACAACCTGTTTGCCGTTACAATTACCAAATTTTAAAATTTCCTTTACTCCAAAATGGAGGAAGAGAATATCGTAAAAACGGTAAAAGTGGGGTCACATGTTACATATTGTAGTTGGGTATAATTGAGCTGTCGATCGTGTCGGCGGTTAATCTTGCCCGAGTTGGTAATGAGCTCGGTAAACAGAGGTAGATAAATCTATACATATATACAGAGAAATGTCCCGACTGACTGACTGACTGATACATTAACGCCTACGGAAACCGCTATAGCTAGAGACATGAAATTTGGACAGTAGCTTCCTTTTATAACAGAAAACATTTTTTTTTATGTACGAAGGCGGCAGACGAGCATACAGTCCACCTGATGGTAAGTGAATACTGTCGTCCATAGACATCCACGATACATGCCAACATTAGTCCAAAATGACAAATGTTGACACGCCCCCGGATGCGCTGCCAACCTTTGGAGATATAGGAATGGATTTGGAGAAAGGAGAAATGGATTTAGGAAAATGGGGAGGGATAGGATGGGATGGGAATGGGCTCTGGCTTATCTCAATCACTACCGAAACAAGTACGTACATTGGGGAAATACGATAAAGTGGGAAATGCAGTACATTTCAAGGTAGTCTTCTGTGAAAGAAGGGTAATGTGGCCAGTCGAGCACTCCCAGCGGCTGTTGGATTGCAGCGTGCACTCTCCCCCTCACATACGAGTATTCTACAATACAAGTAATTTTACACGTGTTTTACTGCTTTTAAAAAGGTTTGTATTTTAATGAGCAAGTAGCAAATCACGATCAACAAACATACAGATTTCGAATAGATGAAATATATAATTTGAAATTACAAAGAATATAATTACAAATTATATAATCACGAATTCGATTTTCAGTCCCATTTCAGAGGACTTCCGTTTCATTATTGTCTAAACCTAATCCTGCTGTAAATTTGCTGCTCATTCAGTTCCTTTCAATATACACTGCTGAACATGGGCCTCGTCATGGACATCGTCTTGTACATGAGGGATGTATGGCTTTAAAACGCCACGCTGGCCAAGCGGGTTGGCCAGTTCACTCTTTTAGAGATGACGTAGTCCCTCAGCGCTTGTGGTTTAGGTTATTCTGTGGTCCTAGTCTATAGTCGGTCGACAGCACACGGCACATACATGCGACAAATAAATAATCGTAATTAATCCGGATATCTCAGTTCTTATATACAAAAAACAAAGCAATAAAATTGCTAAATTCTTTTTTTGACACCGCCGTGACCCAATTTCTTGTCTAAAAGGCAACAGATGCCTTTGAGGCGAAATTTTATATTTCCAGCTCTGTTATTCACATTCTATTGATCAATATTGATGAAGTGCAGTCACATGCGATTCTCAAACCATTTTTAGATGAAAAATAAAAAAAATGGTGAACTTCTTCATGTCCCGTGCACAACTTATGGAGAATGGCTCATCGAGGGCCCCAGAAATGGGACATGCCGTCTCTACCGGGACAGTTGACAACTCCGTGTCCCCTCTGTTATTTGATTTATATTCCGTAACTATAACTTAACCCTAGTGTTCGCTGCTGATCCACCAACTTGTCACAGTCCTCCATCAATCCCAATCGTTAATTATTAAATACCACTGTATTTATCCAAGATTTAACCGTCATTCGTTAGCCGAGTTGGACAGTAGGCGTTTTGTTACGATGTTCAACCGATTAGTGAATCGAAGTCGTGTTCGAAACTTCCTAACTCCAAGAAACTCGTTCGACTAATTTATCATGCGGAGATAAGACGCGTTTCAGGGAATTCTGAAATTTATTTCGATTTGCAAACTCTTCGACTGTCTCTTTTACTCTTAATAGAAACGGCCTAACATTCGTCTCGTTCCGCGAAGTTGGTGTTGTCAATTAAGGCGGGATATACTGCGGGTTAATTTTCTTCCTATCGGTGTTCAACTTGTTCGAGATTAAAGCTGGTAACTTTAATTAATTTTGTCGCTGTGTCTAGAATTAGTAATATTAAGTTTGTGATTTGTCTTACCTTTTTACTGAGACATGTCAGGTGTTACAAACTTAAACTCAACACAGTTATTTTGATTACTCAAAATCCTTTAGGCGCATAATATCCAATTCGCGAATGTCCAATTCGAAAATGGGTGCAATAGAATGACACCAATTGTTATATTCTAAAAAAAACTTTATTTCTGATTTTAATTCACATGAGTAATAAAAAATATTTTTGTGGTAATGTTAGGTAACTAAAGAAGAAATAAATGGTCTTTATAATGAAAAAAAAATAGAACTGATTACCTATATATTTAAAAAAAAAAACTGTTTCAGATTGTACAAAAACAATTGTATTTTTTGCGAATTACACATGCGTCTAAACATGATAATATTTATGTTCATTATAACATAATTGCACATAATGACTTTTAGACATAATGACCCCCCCCCCTAGTGTGACAGTGGACTGAGTTATTAAAGTTGACTTTGGATCTTTTAGGATTTTTTATCGTATTTGTTTTTTACTTTTTCGTTTCTCGGGTAGTTTGTTAGATATATATTTTAAAGGAAATTTCGAGAGGCCCCAAATTGAGCAATTTCAATTTTGACGTTATTAAATTGTTTTATATACCGTAACTCGTAACGTTGCTACCGGTTTGCTGAAGTTAATTTTGAAAATCTCCGAAATTAGTTGAGTTACTATAATGGAGTGCATTGGCAGCTTGGGGCGGTGCACTCAAATACCAATTGAACCCATTTGACTTGGGTCAAACGGTACACTGTTCGAATTATCGATGACAACACTCTCACAGGCGGTTTAGGATCCCTCAGCGTCCGGAGAGACGTTGCATTCCACTGTGTGTTGTATCTAACGTATAGCTACCTAATACCGACATAGGTGGGTACTCTTTAATCCGACCACTGACTTTTTTAAAGTAATACATATTAAATGGCCGCTTTAGATTATTTTGTTGTCTGTGTTGTGTAACAATAAATAACTCAGTAACGACTGGACCGATTTTGAAAATTTTCGGCGGGAAGATACAGGCTGTTTGGGTTCCATGGGGAATCCTTATACCACCTGAACACTTTATAAAACACTTTATGAAACGCGATTGTCATAATGAGCAATTTATGATCGATTATTATGATTGAAATACATTTAAAAGGCAAATTTGCCGCGGAAACCATATTGAAACTATTGAATAGAGTGCTCCGATTCGAATCTCGTGGGAGGCAATTTGTGTTGCCGTGACGAGGGTTCGAGCGACAATTATTACCTTCCAATATGGTGCAGATAAAACGGTGAAATGAGGTGTGAAACTGTTTACGAAGAGATAGTGAGTTTGCTGATTGAGCGACAATGTTGTTAGGAAAAAGTGATAAAATTTTCTTATATGGATGTTTTATTATGGTTTTATATGTTTTATTTATTTCTTCACTCCTTTTTAAATAATTAAAAAAGGTCTCGCAGTCAGTCAACCTAGTCAACCTTACGACTATGCCGACACAAAGTGGTATGAGAGTAAATATTATTGAAAATAGAAATATGAAGTAGTGTAAATAAATGTTACGAGTAAATTTATTATCTAAAACTTAATTAAATAATCTAAACTAAGAAAGTCATTTAAGATGGCTATATGGCGACTATTATAACTAGAGATCGGATATTCGGGTGCATATTTACCTAAAGTTGAGGTGTTGGTTAAGTATGGAGTGCACTTTTGTATCGGGCGAATGCCGCAATCCCGGGATCGACAAATTTTATGTTCCGACTATAGAATACGATGCATATACCTAAAGTTCTAAAGATAATCCCTAAGACCCTCAGAACTGCATTCCTACAAATTGCTATTAGAACTAAGAATTTGAGTCCAAATCCGAAGTTTATATCTTCAATAGTGCCTTAGATCCTATAGATTCTGTCATGGTCACCAACAAACCTTCAAAACTGCTATTAGATGTGAAATAACGGGATTTCGGTTTTCAAATAAATCATTTTAAGAACCCGCTTCCATACTTTATACCTTGTAGGTAAATATGCACCCGAATATCCGATCTCTAATTATAATACCCGCGCGTTGGGTTTCTTAGACCGACGAATCACAACAAGTTTTAAGTATTTTTTTCAAGTCGTTACTAGCTCGGCGGTGAGAGGAAAACACCGCGAGAAAACCCGCAGGCTTCAGAAATAAAACAAAAATCTGGTATATGTGTATCTAATGAATAAATTGGTTTAGAAATTATAAAGGATTACAACTTTTAATTTCAACTTTAAGCCCCCTGGCGCGTTAGAACCACAACACCCCACAAGTACGATTTTTTTATAGAAAGAAGGTGGCAAACGAGCATACAGTCCATCTGGTGGCAAGTGGATACTGTCGCCATTAACATTAGTCTCCCTCTCTCTCCCCATCAAAAAAGTTATTGTTACAATTACAGTTTATTTTGCCACATTTGTCCGTGAACACCACTAAAAATGCAATTGAAACCGTAAGCGCCAACACAATAATCTACTGCTTTACTATTTCCGAGCTCTATTCTGTGTACAAAATTGCATTTGCCTTTTTGTCTGGCGACTGAATCAATAGTTACTTGCCCTAAATAGGTCGCCAGCCTTTTAAGACCTAAATCCAATTGTATCAACGAGCCTCCCACAGAGAACTGATGATGATAGAGTGGGCCATGGTGCTTGTTTTACTTGAGATTAAAGTCAATGTTTTATCATTAGCGTACTATTAACAAAATCAGTATTATTAAATTTTTGATCATCGCAATAAATAACATGATCATTATTTAGAAAAATAAAATCACAATTGACATAGATAATAACAAATCATAAAAAAATACAGTTTATATCTTGCACTAAAATATCAGGTAACTTAAGTATGATTAATTATTTTCAAATTGCTCTTGATTGGTTGTTTTTTATTATAATTAACAAAACACTATTATTAGATTTAAAGTACAGAAAGAATATTTTTTGACGATAATGCGCTCATTATTTAAAAATATAACAGATATAAGCATGAAAAATAACTTAAGTATGATTATCTTTATGTAAATCTTAAGTTGTCGTTTAGTTATAATCATCAACATTCAACAATCAGCTACATTTTGACGTCACGCTACAGCGCTGTTGTTTTCATTTTAATGCAATTTATATTTCATATTCTAAATTATATACCTACTCTGCGTAAATGTGTTGTGTAAGTATTTTAATACGTGTGTGTGTTAAATGTTATTCATTAATTCATTCATTAAAAATAAATTGTAATAAATGTTATAAATAAAGAAGTGTATCTTCAATAATTTAATTGATTTACATTGAACATTATTACTATTTTTTTTTATGTACGAATGCTGCAGACGAGCATACAGTCCACCTGATGGTAAGTGGATACTGTCGCCCATAGACATCCGCGATACATGCCAACAGTAGTCCAAAATGACAAATGTTGACACGCCCCCGGATGCGCTGCCAACCTTTGGAGATATAGGAATGGATTTGGAGAAAGGGTTAGGAAAATGGGGAGGGATAGGATGGGATGGGAATGGGCTCTGGCACATCTCACTCACTACCGAAACAAGTACGTACATTGGGGAAATACGATAAAGTGGGAAATGCAGTACATTTCGAGGTAGTCTTCTGTGAGAGAAGGGTAACTTGGCCAGTCGAGCACTCCCAGCGGCTGTTGGATTGCAGCGTGCACTCTCCCCCTCAAAAATATGTGGAAAAAAATATTATAGAAATATGTGCAAGATGCATCGAGTTTATGTTGTTTGGGAAGTTCAAGTGACATCTCATTTTAGACTAACTATAAATATTCCTTTAGCCATTCTACATGGTCCGTTCTCTGTGGTTCTTCATTCGGTAACATTAGTATTGTTCTATGAAAGAGGAAAATATTTGTTTTATTCTCTAGTTGGAATCTATTCATCGTTTCTATGTTTACATTTCCTTTGTAGTTACCAGTAATTCGGTAAATTTAAATTAAACTTCTTCTGTTTCTCATTGTTAAGGATAGTGACCTCCTGAAATTTATCAGGTTATATTGAAGCTAAGTTGTACGGGAAGCAGAGTTCGAGTTATGCCTATTGATAATAATTATCTTGATAATTTAAGTCGAAAATATCTCATTTATCACTCACTAATCTCTCCATTCACATTCCACGAATGCGTGTATCGGAACGCGAATTTTTGAATGGTATGTTGTATTGATAAATCGAACCCGCGGCATTGCCGCAGTATTCCCGTGGAAACTATTGACTTGTTGGTGGCCTATGTTAGTGAGATCGTAGCTATTAACCAGAGAAAGAATATTTGAAATCGATTGGATAGTTTCTCTTACAAACATAAATCAAATGTATCTTCTTTATAATATTAGTATAAACCAGAATTTGCTTACGCTGGCGTGGAAGTTGATAGAAATGCTTAAGTCAATAAGATCGCTTGGTACAGTCAGCAACGGGGTAGTCTATACCCATTGGTACCTACCTTAATACAATTGTAATAAGGACTACAGTCGAACGATTTTTGATACATTAGCTTGTTGCTGACTGTGCCTATTTATTTAATAATTATCGTTTCGAACCCTGACGGTGGGCCCATGAGAATGTTGAGCAATTTGATTATTTTGAAAGAACAAACAGTTCAACAGTTCAAATAGTGAACTATATAGTCTTCAATTTACCTTTAGTAAATACTGATAAAGTTACAAAATTTGACGTCAGCCTAATCAATCATAAGGTTACCGGTGATTGTGATTTCGAACTCCTTTATCGTAGACTAATGCAACAATATTTATTTATCTGTACATAACTTGCAAATTACACATTGAAATAGAAGATAATATGTTGTTTTTGATAACGTCATGTATTTTTTTTTATAGGCATCTCGAGACGAGAGCATGTTGATTAATGTAAAAAATATGTATTGTGGGTTTCGCGATTTAATAGTGATAGTGTATTGAACTTAAAGGCACAGGCTTTCCACTATTGGCGTGGGGATTACGGGCCAAGGGAATTGTAAGAGTAATCCTTCAATATTCATAATTGAGTAGTAATGCACAAACAATAATAATTGTTATATTTAATACCAAGTATATGACGAAAATGATTAATTATATCACTTTACTGTGCACGTGAGGTGGGTGCGGGCCGATTTCCCTACAAATGACAACTGTATGTCAAGAACTTCACAAGATGGCCGCCTCTCCAGCGCACGGTCCAGCGTTTAAAAATAAATCGCTTCGAAGCGCCATCGAGCAGATTCTTTCGTCGCGCCGTCGAACTTTAAAGTGCACGCATAATGTTTGTGATAATCAAATAAAAGCAGAGGACTGCGTTTTTCGCGTGCTTCTAAGGAGTCCACTTCTGTCCTCTGAACTATCAATTTACTGATCGGCTCTTGATTTACTTCTACCGGACTGAACATTGACAGGATACGTTTTAGACTTTGAAATTGTTAATTACGAAGAAAACTTGACACCGGCAGAATGTGCTAACTGCACCATTACCGTATTTAAGAAGAAACAAAAAACTTTGAAGTCCTTATGACTTTAAAGGTGTTTCATATACTGACATTATCTTGTAGACTAGAGTAAATACAGAACTCACTTCATTACTGTAAGGACCAGGACGTGTATGAGTTAGTCACGTAAAGCATTAAATCCGAACAAAAAGCTCGAATACTTCCGACTTTCCAATTTGGGATTTTTGGTGCCACCACTGGCGGCTTTTTTAGTACAAACAAACGTACAAATGACAAACTAAAAGGGAGTGTATGCTAACATACACTAACATCATGTATGTTAACATCATGTTAACATAAGTACAATATGGGACAATCTACAACCTGTTTAAGTTCGTCTATATCATATTGTAATAAAGAAGATTGTAATACGATATATGATCGTATATAGGTATATATTATGTCAAGTTATTTATATATAGCTACATATGTAATAATAAAATAAAACCAGAACAAACCCGCGTCCGTACATGAATTATCTTGCAAAAAGTGATAACAATATAAAGTCGCGAGGGAACTTGCTACCATCGATCGATTTGCGGAATGAGCAAAATTAAATACTGCTCGTTTAGCAGCTGCTCATCTAATCATTTATTTATCTTAATTTATTAAATACTAGCGACCCGCCCTGGTTTCGCTTCGGTTTGTTTTTTTATTGATTTTTTTTTTCCAAATTTAAAATAAAATATAGCCTATATTAGACACGGATAATGTAGCTTTCTATTTGTGAAAGAATTTTTGAAATCAGTTCAGTAGTTCCAGAGATTACCCCCAACATACAAACACACAATTTTACCTCTTTATTATATTAGTATAGTATAGACTATATTATGAAGCGTACCTCATACTCACTTATTAATACTCATTCCCTTATACTCGTAAATTACTCATTCCTCACGAGGACTAGAAGAAATCTCATTCGGCTCATTAATTCCGCGCAGTCCAATCGCACCACGAATCTCCCAGTATATGTCCATTTAACGACTTTTACTGCGGCATTTTCGCGCTAAAACGGTTAATGTCTGTACTGTTTTTATATTCTTCCTTAATAAACTGTCTGTGATGTTGCTTTGTTGTACTATATTTTATTAAACTGGACATAAATTAGGTTTATAATGAAATAAAGCGATTGAAAAGAATTATCCGAGCGTGTTTTTTACTCGACTACGACGAAACCAAAAGGAGATTAAACAGAGGAATTTCGCGGAAATCTACCCGCTGCGTAGATCAAGATTTTCGAATTTTGAAAGAAATTTAAGGCATCTCGACTACGGATGATCAGATGAATCCAATACAATAATAGCTTCGAAGTGTATATACCTGTAAATATGGAATCACTTAAAAATCTTTTTAGCTTACTGCCGACCTTGCAAAATCTTGTTCACAGCTCTCTTGAAGTGCCCCATGTCGTAGCGTAATGGAGAAACCTCTGCTGGCAGTTCATTTCACAACTTTCGGTATAAAGTGCCTTTTTGACTGCACTATGCGCAGCGACTCTATGTCAAGGAAGTGCAGATGAACCACACGACGATGACGTGCACTATATCAAGGAAGTGCAGATGAACCACACTACGATGACGTGCACTATGTCAAGGAAGTGCAGATGAACCACACGACGATGACGTGCTAGTAAAAACCCGAAGTTGGCATCAAATTGAACAGTTCTTAAGAACATACCTAATATACCTCATTCTTAAGAATATATAATGAGTAATAAGTCTTAAGAATATATAATATATAAGAATATATAATGAATATATTCTTATATAATGATGTAGGCGGTTGAAAACGCAGAGAGATGCAACATCTCTTCGGACTCTGAGCGCTTCTAGACCACCTGTAAGAGTGGGATCGTCGACAATTCGGACAGCTCGTCGTCCATCGGCCCAGAGATGTGAATAGTACTCAATGTGGGGTCTAACTTGAGCTTTATAAAGCGACAAGCGTTGCCCCGTAGTGAAGTTCTGCTTCGCCCTGTTCAATACACCGAGCTTTTCACTGGCAAGATTTATCTTGCTCTCCAGATGACTCCGAAACTCGACTTTGCTCAAAATATCGACACCAAGGATCCCAAAACTCTTGAAGGGCTTAAGAGGAATCTTCTGACATCGAGGTGCCACGACAAATGGTGCTTTCTTAGCAGTGTCTTACTCCCCAGTAAATTGTTGTTACTTGTTATATTAAATTGTTATGCTTTACAGTGAATGCACAGAGATTTTATTGAACACCGAAAACATTTTCTGTGAAGCTATTTCAACAATGGAACGAGCTGCGATTTTAACGCACGACCCGACCAAATGAGAGTCGAGATTGATCGAGATAGTTTATTTATTATTTACAGAATATACGAGTACATTACAGTTGTATTTGTTAGTGGAGAGGAACACGTTTTTATAGATTAGGTATAGATATATTTGCCTGCATACAATTAATTGCTGGGAAACGGAAAAGGTATTGGCAACACTATATATATGTTCATGTTGCAAACAACAGTTTTACAACCACAGCGTACATTCAGTCCTTTTTTCCAAGAAATTAATGATACATCCCATAACAACCCGTTCAAAGCAACAAAACAAATCATGTACTTTTAAAATTTCATTAAGATAATTTATACCATACCATCAGCTTATGTCATTCCCGCGGCCCGCCACCACACACGATCCTCGACTCTTCTCATCCAAACCACCACCGGTGAGCTCCTTTCAGTCGTCGGTCCACCCGCTAAGTGACCTCCACTCGAGGACTCGTTTACTTTTAAAACGTGCTTTTAATATTTCATGAATAAAATATACAGCCCGCGGTCTTGGCGCTGGAGGTTAGTGCGAGCCTAAGTTGAGAACCTTAGGCTATCACTGACCTTAATCGGACTTATAAAGTCGTTAAATCTTTCCCAATCTCTGTACTGGTGTAATCAATCTCTGAGGTTCCACAAAGAGGATATACTCGTGGCTCGAACTTGTTTAAATTGAAATCTATTATGCGTAACTTCCAAGTACCAAGTTTCCGATTAGTCAAAGAATCAATTCTTGGACAATTTTATTGTTAAGGGACCCTTTACACTTGTCTGCCACGAGAATGTTGTGGCGAGAATGTGGTCATCTTAAAGAAAATTATTTCAAAACTAGCGACCCGCCCTCGCTTCGTTTCGGTTTAAAGATTTTCTTTTGCAAATTTTTTTTTTCAAAATTTCAAATTATATTACAACCTATATTAGACACGGATAATGTAGCTTCCTA
Source organism: Sesia bembeciformis (assembly GCA_943735995.1). Classification (NCBI taxonomy): domain Eukaryota; kingdom Metazoa; phylum Arthropoda; class Insecta; order Lepidoptera; family Sesiidae; genus Sesia; species Sesia bembeciformis. The sequence continues at coordinate 14,760,618 of OX031042.1, read as the reverse complement.
TTTGTGAAAGATTTTTGAAATCGGTTCAGTAGTTCCAGAGATTACCCCCAACATACCTACAAACACACAATTTTACCTCTTTATTATATTAGTATAGATAAATAAGGTTTGAGATTCATCATAGATATCGGGATTTTTGTAGATAATTATGTCTACGAAATAGATAGATGAGTAATTAGGTTTGACAGCCCATTATATCGATCGGGAAGTTAAAATATATGTTTACTCTCTAATATTTTATAGAAAAATGTGACAGTCAGATAGGCCACCTATTGGACTATATGCCGATACGTCACAGCGGAAAATCCGACTGTCCACCGTGTGGTATCGGCCGAAGAGCATCGCCCCATCTCTTCTCTTGGATGTCGTAAAAGGCGACTAAGACAACAAAGCGCCTACCACAAGTCCTAAGGAACTATATCACCTCTGAGTGGATTTGTCAATTCGCTTTGCTTGTTTTTTTTTTATAGGAAAAAGCGGCAAACGAGCATACGGTCCGCCGGGTGGGAAGTGGATACTGTCGCCCATAAACATCCGCGATACATGCCAACATTAGTCCAAAATAACAAAGTTTGGCACGCCCCCGAATGCGCTGCCTACCTTTGTTGATGAAAGAATAGATTTGGAGAAAGGGATGGGGACGTGGGAAGGGATAGGATGGGAATGGTCTCTGGCATATCTCACTCACTACCGAAACACGTACATACATTGGGGAATATGATAAAGTGGGAAATGCAGTACATTTCAAGGTAGTGTTCTGTGAGAGAGGGGTAACGAGGCCAGTCGAGTGCCCTCAGCGGCTGTTGGATTGCAGCGTGCACTCTCCCCCTCCAATTGCAGCGTGCACTCTCAAGGTGTTTCAAGGCCATACATTCCTCGCACACGAGTCAATATGCATGCTGAGGCTCAAGCCCAGCAGTGGCCGATTTACAGTTTACAGTAACGGTTACAGTCCATAGGTCACCTATCTTCTTATCTTTTTTAAATTTTACATTTTTATCCCATCGAGTCTACTGGTGAAGATAAACTATGACAGGAGGCTATAACAGTAAAATATGACACTTAGAATAATTGAGATTCAATTAGAATTCAATTAAAATCCCAGACGAGCCTCTTTATATCTCAACGAAATATAAATTAACAAAAGTTGCTGTTAAAACGAGTGATTTGATTATACAAGAATTATTTGACAAGATTTTCTCGAATTTTTAAACCAATGATCAGTTTAATCGAATCGGAATTTGATTACTTATACTGAACGCATTTGACAAGAACGATGTTTTTTCATATATAGCAATTGTGCAATTAGCAATTCTGCCAGTGCGAAATTTTGGCGTGATACCAGCATAAATCATATATATCTGTCTATCTATATCTATCTATCATATATCATATATCTATCATATATCATCTATCATAGATATCTATATGGCTACAGCATCTACTTACCATCAGGTGAGGTAGACTGTATGCTCGTCTGTCGCCTTCGTCCATAAAAAAAATACTATTTTAATTGTGCAAACACACCCTCAGGAATCTCTTTAGCTGTTGTGCAACCTGACCGCTACAGTTCGTGATCTCAATAGATCATCAATAGTGTCAATAATACGAAACTTTATCGACTTCTAGTCCTCAATAACAAAAGTCCGCTTACTAAGTATAGAAAACCAATGTTCTAGAGATCGTTCTCAGCTGCTTCATAAAGAACCCACTGCCGTCCGGTCCATTTCAACCGCGAGTGTGAAATGGCTCTAGCTTCCAAAGTTGGCGTCGCTTATCTACTTAATTTGTTCGAGTGGAACTCGAGTTATCTCGATCGTAACAAACGGTCCGGATATATCCGGGAACTGAACCCGGATCAAACGAGCGTGGCTTTATGGTGTTACCGGATCCTACTCCTTGTTACGTAAACACAATAGATTATTCATTTAGTAATGAACAAATACCTAGAAGAAAATGGGGTTTGATTTTCTTATTTCTTCGCGTGGCTATCGTAAAAGGCGACTAAAGGACAACAAAGCCGCTACTAACAGCCTTGAGGAAGTACACCTCTAAGCAGTGGATGCTTAATGAGCAGATTACAGTTGCGATTACGAGTAGTAGCTTACGGTTACATTTACGTGGAGATAGGCCTAAAAACTGCCCTTTCTGTTAATCCATTCCACGAAACATGACATACATTGACATGACAATCATCATGACATGAGCTATCGTCATTCTGAGGGTTCTCGTATGCACGAGCTTAATAAACCTCTATCTTGTCTATTCAACAATCAACACTGGTCCCACACATGTCTCTCTGAACCACTGGGAGGGGTCTTGCGGTCTTGCAGTGGATCGTTATCATTTTAGTAAGTATATGATAGGGGTTGTCACGTACATTATTTCGAATCACCCCCGCAAGCGAGGATTTTTTATGTAGTGCCAAATTTGAGTATCCTTTCCCGCTTCCTGTCTGTATATCCATTCCCAGGGTTAAAGTACCATACCATACCATCAGCCTATGTCTTTCCACTGCTGGATATAGGCACTTCTCAAGGCTCGCCACCACAAACGATCTCCGTCTCTTGTCATCCACCGGCTTCCAGTCGTCGTTCCTGGCCGGATTGCTACTCGGTACATTGAGGGTACCGAACCCTTCCTGAATTGAGTAAGTTTGCATCGATTAAATTATATTCAAACTACGAGGTCATCGGATGCCGATTCCTTTCGAACTCACCATCATCCGAACGGTAAAGTATTTGAATCGTATAAAGTAGACCGTATGTTAATTCAGCTATAAACATGAAACATTTCATTGAGAACCGTTCAACCGTTAAAGAGTAATTGGGTAACAAAACAATGGATTAATTTACATGTTAACAGAGTGTTTTTGATGTCTATTCGGTTATTAGATCTTTAGAGTTTTAGAGTGTAACAGATTTTTATTAGGTTTTGTTGTATGCGAATGAAGCGTAGCGAAGGTTATTCTTCGGGGAAAAAAGAGGATTGAAATCTTAAAATGTCTCACTCTACTCGTATTTGGATCATTAACTTAGGATCATTAAGTCAATGATGTAGATGGAAGATGTACTTACGCAAACTGAAGGCTTAATTTACGCTTCCTCTTCGAAGACCCACCAAACGGACCCAGTAAAAAAAAAATATAAATTGTTTAAAATATGTAAAAAATATTTTTGTTTTTATGAAAGAGAACATTTTGACCAGCATGATCCAGAATTAAAACGAAATTGGAGCATGTGTATTATTTAATCCACGGTATGAAATATGGACCGAAAATCTCCTAATGATTTACTAGGGTAGGCCTGGGCCGTTGGACTTATAAAAGGACAACATTGTGAAGGCTCTGTACCTTCGTTCCACTCTTCTCATTCAGTTCCAACTTATAAAGACCTTTACCGTAACCGGCCCTTATTATTATCGGACATGAGCCTGCTGACACTGTATTGTGCATATGGAATTAAAACGCCACGTTTTGGCCAAGCGAGATGGCTAAATCACTCTTTTAGAGGTGGTGAAGATCCTCGGGTAGCGATTTATCGTTTATTCACCTTTTGCGACATCTAAGAGAAGAGGTGCGGAGAAATATAAAGACCTATATCAGGTTATAAAATATCCTGATTCAAGTTTCAGGCAAATATTAGTACATATTAAAGAGCAAAATAAAATTCTATTAGCGTTTTAACCCCCGCCACACATAGGTACAGTTCGAGTAAACATAATTATTTTCATGTAAATATAAACGTTGAGATTGTCCATTCACAAGTCCAATAATGTATTCCCGCGCCGCGATGGGGGTCACAAATGTAAACAATGTATCCGTTGTGGTGTAAATTACGGACGACAGCGGGGGAGGTAGCGGTAGAGGGTCGCTTGTTTTACTTAGGCAGATCTAGTTATTAAATAATAGGCTTGTTTTACGGATATTATTTATTTTAATTTTTTAAAGGCATATTACGATCTCGCTCGACTGGCCATGTTACCTCTATCTCATAGAAGACTACCTTGAAATGTACCGCATTTCCAACTTTATCTTATTTCCCTAATGTACGTATGTGTTTCGGTAGTGAGTAAGATGTGCCAGAGCCCCTTCCCATCCTATCCCTCCCCATTTTCCCAACCCTTTCTCGAAATCCATTCCTATATCTCCGAAGGTAGGCAGCGCATCCGGGGGCGTGCCAACGTTTGTCATTTTGGACTAATGTTGGCATGTATCGCGGATGTCTATGGGTGACAGTATCTAGTATCAGGTGGACAGTATGCTCGTCTCCCGTCTTCATACATAAAAAAACCAACTTATCCTAAATACACTCTAACAAACATAATTATTTGAAACGAATTGAAACGTCATTTATCATTCTAACTTTACAGGTTTAAAAAATACTATTATCTAAATTATTGATAGTTTTGCCGTATCACAACATACCACCAGCCTATGTCTCTCTACTGCTGGACGTAGTCCTCTTCCAAGGACCGCCACATGGTCTTCTGCTCTTCTCATTCAGCCACTATCGGCGACATTCTTTAAGTAGTCAGTCTATCCAGCCAGAGGTCGTCCCGCGCTACGTTTCCTGCTATGTGGTTTCGATTCGAGTACTGGTCTACCCTATGGATTATCGGTCCTGAGACAGATATCTTCGCTAATATCAACATTTTTTACGGTTTCAATACATTCCCCTATCTAATGTTGAACATCCTTCATATTCTCAAAAGTCTTACAAATGGGACACGTAACTTTTTTCATTCACATAGAGAAAATTGTTCAAGGACTGGAACGTAGGCTTATAATAATAATAATAACTTTATTTCAAACATTCATTGGTCAATAATAATTGTTAGTAGAAATATCAAATCTATGTTATGGTAAAGCTTATCATCTACTAGCTTATGATAAAGAGACATAGGCTGATGGTACGGTGTGGTATACAGTTCTTGGTAATATTGAACCACTAATCCCTTGTTCCTTGTACCATACAACAGATATATTGTAAACACAGCTTTGTATCGCCGCGTTTCTTATAACTACAGTTGGATGCGATTCGGGGATTATTTGTTTTCTGGACGACCCTTGAAGGAATTGATGTTGCGCAGCCGCTCTTAATGGAAATGGTGGTAACTGAAATAACATTCTAAGGATCAGTGGGAACTTTAAAAGGAGTTCTTTGGATTATTTTTATGGATTCTTTTTAAGGGCGTAGTGTGCTTATGTTGTTTCATTTGTACTTCACTTTAGGGATATTTCGAAGATCTCTGCCTTCTGTATTATCACATTCGATTATGGAATGCTCTTCCCGCTAACTTAAAACGTTCTCAATGTTTATCTAGCTTCGAAAAGCAACTTATAAAACAATATTTTGTAAACTCGTTACCCCACTCTCACAGAAGACCCCCTTGAAATGTACTGCATTTCCTACTTTTATCGTATTTCCCCGATGGACGTACGCGTTTCGGTAGTCAACGAGACACGCCCGAGCCCATTTTCATCCCATCCTATCCCTCTTAATTTATCCAACCCTTTCTCCCAATCAATTTCTTAATCTGCAAAAGTAGACAGCGTATCCGCGGATGTGCGAACGTTTGTCATTCTGGATGTTGACATGTATCGCGGATGTCTATGGACGATAGTATGTACTTACCACCAGGTGGGCTGTATGCTCGTTTGCCACCTTCTTTTTATATATTAAAAATAAAAATTATACTTACTTAATATTTTATTCATATACGAGTACATTTACTTAAGTTGAATACAATACATACTTAAATAAGGGATTTAGGTGTTTATGAGTGAAACAGAATGGGTAATATTCTACTTAATAAAAATCTAACACTGACTGACTGACAGACAACGCACAGCCTAAACCGGTGGGTCTAGAAGCATGACATTTTGCACAGCAGTTCCTTATACATCGTAGGTGAGCTTTGAAAGGATTTTTGAAAATTGATCCCCTAAGGGTGTAAAAGTTCCTGAGATGTTGCCGATAAGAAATCTCATCGGGCACACGGCTAGTACTAAATGAAATTTGTGTAATCCTCTATTGAGTTTTAATTATTGGCTACAACGTTGAATGTTTGCTTTCGTAGAGAAATGCCTAATTGGCAAAATGGATGTCTCTAACAGTCCTACCTCCTATTAGCTAAACATCCAATTCGCAAAACAACTTATTCTACGTAAGACCAACTCGAGAAATGATTAATTCGCTAAATACTTGGTTCACTAACGAAATGGCCAGTTGGGTTTAAAAATAAGGGAGATATAACCTAACAAATTAATTTCAATTTATTTAATTTCAATTTATTTAATTTCAATTTATTTAATTTCAATTTATTTAATTTCAATTTCAATTTATATAATTTCAATTTCAATTTATATAATTTCAATTTCAATTTATTTAATTTCAATTTCAATTTATTTAATTTCAATTTCAATTTATTTAATTTCAATTTCAATTTATTTAATTTCAATTTCAATTTATTTAATTTCAATTTATTTAATTTCAATTTATTTAATTTCAATTTATTTAATTTCAATTTATTTAATTTCAATTTATTTAATTTCATTTTATTTAATTTCAATTTATTTAATTTCAATTTATTTAATTTCAATTTATTTAATTTCAATTTATTTAATTTCAATTTATTTAATTTCAATTTATTTAATTTCAATTTATTTAATTTCAATTTATTTGATTTCAATTTCAATTTGAAACTCAAGCAATGTACAAATTATAATACAAATTTTGATTATAAGTATATCAACACAAATATAAGTTGATACAAATATCAACTTTGCAGCTAAGTATTACATTTCAAAGAAATATCTCGGATCGTTTCACTATAGTTTATTATTATCAGAAATAAGAAAAGGATGATTCACGTTACAACGTGCCGGGGCCGGGCCGTGCCCGTGCCGTGACGTTTCCACCGTGCGGCGGCCGGGCCAGTCATTCAAGGGTGATTCACGTCACATCGTGCAGGGGCCGGGCCGTGCCCGTGTCGTGACGTTACCACCGTGCGTGAAAATTCTGTGAAATTCTACTTACCGATGGTATGATATGCCACTATTAGTCACATTTTTTGTACGGCTATAGTGACACTATATATAAAAAAAACTATAACATCATCGAAACATCAACAAATATCGTAAAGTGTAAGCGTATCTATCAATATACCTATAGTTTCAGAAAATAATATATGGTTTCGAAATCCGATATCAAATATCGATATAGTTTCGATTTGATATTTTGAAAAAGCTTACACGTCTAGTTTGTCGTCGATTGCCCTCCTGGCGCCCGGCGAACGCATTCATGTTACGACGTGCCGTGGCCGGGCCGGGGCGGGACAGGGAAAAGAATACCCACCGACATTTTGACGCCGTGCCCCGGCCGCGCCCCGGGTGGGGCACGGGCCCGGCCCGGTCTAGCATGGCATGGTTCATACAAAAGTATACTATAGATCTTTGACCGTGCCCCGTCCGTGCCGCGTCCGTGACACGGCCCGGCTCCGGCATGGTGTAACGTGAATCATCCTTAACAATACTGGAATTTATTATTATTATTATTAGAATATTTATTAATTTCATATCATTCATAATTCGATCTGTAAACATGTTTGAACCACACAAATGATAGAATACATTACTTTAAATTATCTACGTTATATATTTTTTAGCATTTTTTGTTAGAGTACGTCGATTAATTGAAAAGTGGGTTTTCATACATACTATATAATACATCTATTCTATATATATAAAAATGGATGTTGGTATATCTGATGTTAATAGACTTCGACACCGATTGACCGATCACCATGAAAGTTGGCACATATATGTGTATTTTTTCATGGAAAAGGTTCTTATGCTATCGATTTTTTTGTAACTCGACACTAGATGGCACTGCAGCACATCAACTTCTATACCGTTCAACTGATCGCCATGAAAATTAGTATACATAGGTATTCGAGCACGGAGAATATTTTCGAGCTATCGACTTTGTTGTAACTCTCCACTACATGGCGCTGCAACACATCAACTTCTATACCGTTCAACCGATCGCAAAAATCATATCAACGGCAAAACATAATAATTTGTAATTTTATATACAGAGGTAAATAAATATACACAGGCAGGACAACGTCTGCCGGGTGCAGCTAGTTATACGTAAATTAATTCATCATTCAAATCAAGGATTAGAAACTTAAGTTGCCTAGTTTATTTGAAAAATTGTGGGTTGACCTTGTTGATTATGTTATTATTAAATTTTTGGTTTATTAATTTTATATTGTGCCTTTTATTTTGATAAATGAATATCGCAATTACATTAACACGCCTGATTTTCTTATTCTTTCAACAGTATTCAAAGAATTAATCAGCAAGATATATTTTTTAAATTTTAAAATGCGTTATGTAAAACATGATGAACAAACTGATCGACCGAAAACATCTCGCTCAATTCTAAAAAACCCACGCGTCGCCGCTGGCCCTTACAATTTCATAGACGGTTCAAAGTCAACCTTTCTCACACGATTTTGTTTTAGATCGGGTTATGTAGGCGGTGAGGATGAACTTTATATTCAGTAGTTCGTCCTTGAACGATAAAGGGTGATGTACTTTATCGACCTATACAAACAATTTCTACTTTTGTTTAAAGAAATTGGAAAAAAATGGAGACAATAAGTGATGTCGGCTTTTAGTAGAAATTTTGAAATGATTATATTCATAAAACGGAAATTCGGGCACTCAGCGACGGACAGCTGGCGTTATTTAACAGGATAACTCCAGCTTTCCATCGCTGCGTGCTCGAATTTGGTGCTAAGCTGCTACTTTCGCGCTGCTCGTTTAGTCTGTTCCGACTCGTATCGCTAAAAAGTCGTTACAAAACATAAAAATGCCTAATTGCTATAATCAATTGTAAAAATTCGTCAAAAGCGGTGATAGATAAGTTTTACAAGTGGTTTGATATTTCTCATCACTAAAATTTAGGTACTCCATGTTTAGTTTCCGTACAATTTAAGTACTCCATGTTTAGTTTCCGTACAATTTAAGTACTCTATGTTTAGTTTCCGAACAATTTAAGTACTCCATGTTCAGTTTCCTTACAATTTAGGTACTCCATGCTTGGTTTCCATACAATTTACGTACTCAGTGCTTGATTACCATACAATTTAGGTACTCCGTGCTTAGTTTCCATATAAGTTCCAATCTATACATTGTCTCTGTATTTATTCATTTATTAAGACACACCAACACTTCACTTGTTAACACTTCACTTGTTACAGGCGTTCCTTAAATAACCAATATGAAACAAGTGTCGCAATAATACGTATGTACAACTCTCTGTATGTCTATGATTATTTAGATATGTAGATTTTTATGTCGCTGTATATAAATTACCAAAATGTTAGATTCCCGTTCTTAGAATTCGACTACAATACGCTAGTCTACCGACTGATTTAAGAAATGTTTTCTCTTTTATTGTATTTAAGTCTATATTAGTCTATTATTTAAGACTATTCTTGAATAATTTGCTTAATAATTAATATAATAGTGTTTCAGGGATTGACATTATAAAATAAACAATATTGTGAGTTTCTCTGTAACAAAAGAACCGTTTATTGTTTCTTTCACATATAATTATTTACCATAATGGTGGGTTTAGCACAGTATTCTATAGTAAAAATCCTACCTGTAACAAAAAAACGACATTAAAGTCTATTCTTCAAATGTCAATCCCTTTTGTTTCAGACAACAGACAAATTCACAATATTAAACTATCCAAATCAACAACGCCATCGTCATCTACCCATACATTACAGACCATCATAGATTATAAACCATAGATTACATTTTTCAAGTCTCCATTCAAGTAGGTACTAATGTACTTAGACGATATAATTGTCAACGCTACCATTCATCTAGCAAACCCATCGCCACTTTAGTTTGCAAATCCTTTGTGCTGTGCCGAATGGAAGTTGCTTCGCTTTGGCGAATGATTTTCCGGTCAAAAAATTTATTAAATAACATTTTATGCCATATTATGAGGAGAAATTACTTTACCCCGCTCTTTTGTAAACAAAATGGTTTCAAAGTTGAAAAACCTTGTACTGAGTAAACATATCGTATTCGAAAAGTGTGTACTGGGCGATTGCTTTCATAAAATATGGTACAGAAAAATCTCTGTAATTAAACACGGACCCACCCCACGATCCCACACTACAGTTTTCTGTGTTGTGGATGTAGAGACTCATAAAACACGAATTTTATTCTTTTAAAAGAGCCTCTTGTGCTAGTGAATAGTGGCAGTCTAGTGTTGCGTCCTGGTCACTCCTATAATAAAGTGCCTATGGAATAACAATCACAAAAAGATATAGTTCCTATTTTATATTAACGAAAACAATTTACTTAATTCTACGGAATATTTTTTACTTCATTTAAAGAAAGATCGTTTTTGTGGATATGTAGAGACAAGAACTATTCCCGCATAATCTTTAAAAATTGTGAATAAACCGATTTAATTTGAGTCCGATCGCTTGTAGAGGACAGGACACACAAATCGCCTCAAAACCGGACTGTCCGGTCGAAAATTGCACGGTCGGTAAGTCTGAACTTGACTCGTCGAGTTTACTTGTAGTGAATAGACGAGAAGCACTGAAGAACGGTGGCGGTCCGCGGGAGACGCCTATATTCACCACTGAAGACACATACCGGATAGGCTGTGCATGAAAGAGACCGGGTGGACTGTATGCTCGTCTGCCGCCTTCGTGCATAAAAAGAAAAAGAAATTACTGATTTTATTACTGGCCACTTTGAGTTTTGATATCTTCTGTTCTAAGTCGAATTTCAAATATAATAGCTACGTTATTCTTATTTTTAAATCAGTATTTCATTTGTTTTTCTGTACCTAAATTTTGTTCGTGTGATTGTCTTGAAAATAAAATGGATAAATTGAACATTCGTTCTATTTTTTAATATAAGTGTGTATAGTCAATATCAATAGTGTGTATGGAGCCATACACCACAAACGATCGCACCGTGCGTCGATGGTCTGAACTCTTCCGTTCCGTTGCAGCCCAACGATTCCAAAACGCAAGGTATCTAAGAAAAAGCTACTGGTATTGGTTTGGTGGTCCTGTGCCGGTATTATCCACTAAAGTTTCTTGCTAGCCGGTCAAACGATTGATGCAGATGTGTACTGTAAGGAGCTGCAGACGATGATGGAAAAGCTGGCAACAAAGCAACCGAATTTGGTCAATCGCTCATCTCCACTTCTTCTTGATGACAATGCTGTCCTCACACTTCTCATTCTCACTTCTCACTCACAGTTTTAGAATTTCAAGAGCTGGACGTGCAGACTCTCCCTAACCTACCATACTTACCGGACCATGCCCCCAGAGATTTCTATTTCTTTCGAAATTTGTACAACTTTTTGCAAAGAAAAAAATTGATTCTGAAGTAGCTGGGATTAGGGCTTTTGAAGAATTTCTCGATACCCGTCCACGAGACTTATACAGGAGTGGCATCAATCAACTGCCCGTGAGGTGACGAAAGAGTGTAGATAATATGGGTCAATATTTCGACTAACATAATAAATATTTTTAAAACAAAAATAAAATCAGTTTCTCATACAAATCGGTCCTTTCACAGGTAAGCAAGCACGTAATATACATACTCGTATATATTTTTATCACCATATTTTAAAAAGAAAAAATAAACATTATACCCTTGACTCCACCTTGTCCCATCCCAAGGAGGACAGGGAGGTTTCAGAATGACAAACGAAACATCCTTGGATGCGCATTGGAGATGCAGGATTGGTTTTATAAAACAGCGTTGAGAAATTTGAGAACGAGAAGTATTATACAATGGAACGATAAGTCCTCCCTCTCTAAGTACCTCCGTATGGAGTCAAGATTATAATGGAATAAGATATTTATTTCATTCTGTTATACTCTCCATTAGATTGAATGGGACACATATGTGTCTTCACCTACTACAGACACATGTCGAGCGGTGAGAATAAAATAGAATTTCCGTGAGTATAATATATTTGTAAAGTATACTTGTTCAAACAGTATACTATGGTACAGTGGCTTCGTTTACTAACATTACCAAAGTATCAGCTTTGCTAGAACCATGTTTAGATTAGTCGCAAGTTGCGTTTGTTTGTTCTCTTCCGACCTTTGATATTGTTTTAGGATAGCTGCACACGCGTACTTCCGTACGCGTGAGTGGATATATCCATCACGTTCTCGATAGTTAGTCGAGTGTAAGCGCTCAATGTGAAGAAATCTTTCCTTGGGCGAAAGACGATGCTGCAGACTTTGAAGGAGAAACGATATACCAATAAGCAAGCCAATTATGTCTCTTAAAACACGGTGTCTCGTGACATCGATATGTTTTTCAGTCCGCGTGCTGCCAAACATTACGATATACTAAAAATTCCTACTTTTATAGTAAGAAAAGTGGCAGATGGTAAGTGGATATTATCGCCCATAAGCATCCATAATACATGCCAACATCAGCCAAGAATGGCGAACGTTGGCAAGCTCCTCTTTGGACATTTAGAAGCGTATTTAGAAAACGCCTACTTGCTCTGCATTGGTGGATCTAAAGAATTTCGTAAATACTTTATTACTTCTCCACACAACGGTCGACTACAATTCACCAACCCCAACAGCAAGAGACGAGACTGAATGTGATGGGGTAGTCAATATAAAGCATCTTTACCCCATTCAAAACAGAAACATTCCATATCAAGGGATTGGAGGAAAAAAGGTAAGTAGTATATAATACAATGAAATACTTATGAAAGGGTTGGAAAATGGCTACCGCTCGGTCCCTAAAACTGTTAGTATATTTGACGTTTCGTATTTTCCCTTCATGATCTCAAATAATAAACAGCTCCTTCCTTTATCACAGCACTCGACAATATTCCGGAGCGGAGGCAATAACTAAGCCTACCCACACACTCGTATTTTAAACCCAGTGTGCAGCGACCCGCGTCAACGTACGTGCGGTCATCAGCACACATATCATTTGTGTGACACCAGCTTTAAATCGTGAGCACGCCACACATGCTGGATCCGGTCTTATTTATCGCTTGGCCCAGCACAGCGGTTCAGTTCGCTCATTTTTCAAGTTACTGCCCCAGCATTGTCGTAGAGTATAGTCATAGCGTAAATAAGAAACCAAACTTGGTATAGTCGCTCTACGATACCAATTGTATTGTATATTATACCATGCAAACTTTTATGCAAAAAAACCGGAGATTTTCATTTTTTCCACAGCTGGAAAAGTAGCATTAAAAAGGTTTTATTAATTGGAATATTACTAGTCTTAAGTTACTGGCATGTAATGATGTGTTTTGACATCTAAGAAAATACGTTCTCAACTCGAATTTTGCGTCTTTTAAAAGAAAATGGACTTTACCGAAAAAACTTGCTATAATGGCGCAACTTGTAGGATTAGATCAATTTTAGATAATTAAAATTTTAATATCGTTACTAGATGGATCCCAAAATGGTTGACAAAATTGTAACAGCGAGCAAAATTATAGTGCTACTTGAAGAAGGTTGTAGCCAATGTAACGTGTCCCGGCTGCTAAATGTGAGTCGTTCAGCTGTCCTGAGGACCTGACGGCGGTATGGAGAGACTAGTTCCGTCAATAGGAGGCAGTATGGAGAGACTAGTTCCGTTAATAGGAGGCAGTATGGAGAGACTAGTTCCGTTAATAGGAGGCAGTATGGAGAGACTAGTTCCGTTAATAGGAGGCAGTATGGAGAGACTAGTTCCGTTAATAGGAGGCAGTATGGAGAGACTAGTTCCGTTAATAGGAGGCAGTATGGAGAGACTAGTTCCGTCAATAGGAGGCAGTATGGAGAGACTAGTTCCGTCAATAGGAGGCAAGGTTTTAGAAGAAAACGTTGCACTGAGGCACCAGACGACTGCTTTTTAAGCAGTTATTTCCTAAACAGTAGCTGAATTCCTGTTTGTTCGAAATTTGTTTGAACTGCTTGACCATCATCCTATTTTCAGAGTGGGACGGTGCGCGCAGCAATCCAACGGTCGCTGGGCGCACCCGACAGGCCAAGTTCCTTCACACAAGACTATCGTAAAAAGTACCTTTTCCACTTTATCATATTCCGCCGAATTTGTTAGTTTTTCGATAGTGAGTGAGATATACTAGAGCCCACTCCCATCCCATCCTATTCTATCTCTTCTCATTCTCCTAACCTTTTCTCCAAATACATTCCTACATCTCCAAATATAGGCAGCGTATGCGGAGGCGTGCCAACGTTTCTGATTCTGGACTGATATCTGTATCTCGGATGTTCATGGGCGACAGTATTCACTTAGCTACCAGATAGACTTATAAAAAAATGTATCATCTTGACAGATAAGTTGGATTACCTTAACGATGCTTTCAAAAAGTATCACGTGATACATTTAGCAGTCTATAATAGAGGTCTGTGACACCACAGTGAATGTAAACATCTTATTTTTGTTTGAAATTTGATACACTTATTAGGCTGGTCTACATGTCCTTTATGACGCTTCATAACAGAAGGGTCGTATTCCTGCCTGTCGCTTCAATAAAGCCTATAAGGTCTTTGACCCTTCAAGTGGGACAAACTTGTTTTTCTTGTATGATTAAATGTCTTGATTGTTAATTAATTGTTTAAATTTAATTGTTTTGATTGTATAGGAAGTGTGTTCAAACTCGCGCAAAGATTGATCAAAAGTTCGAGGTAGTTTATAATTAATTGCACAATTATATATTACAATTAATTTTTCATTACTCTTGTGCTGTGTGGGACTGATATTGCGTAATATTAAAATTTTACAATATCCATAATATCCATTCTCAAATAATCATTGAAGCCACCTTTCTCAGATCATAAAGTCAGGTCTTTGAGGAGGTTTCCTTGAGTATACGTCACCGCTTTTGTGCAAATTTTTCGACCAGTATCTTACCTGCCAAATTCTGTATTGGCTTCAGATTAATTATTAAACACAATGTCTCGGCGTGGGCACCTTTTTCTCAAAGCAACTTAGCGTTTTTTGCCCCCGTCGTAATATTACACTGGAGAAACATAGACAGGTCAAACTGATAATCCGATGAGATGTTTAGGAGCTAAATTAAACTTCCATACTTTTAGTTTCTATGATGTCCAATTTTGAAGACATATGAACACGAAAACCCTCAATTTTGTCACCCACTCACAGATAATTGAAAATGTACGACTGTCTAGGGTTGACAAAATTAAAGACCTTGGCCATAGTACAAGATTCGAAAGTCACGTTTAGTCATCGTGTCAACCATGCAGTATTTATTGTCATTCAAACGCCAAAGCAAACTTTAGAAAAAGAGAAGAAAGGAAACAGTAAAAAAGCGAAAAGTAAATTAAAAATATTATTGAAGAGACTGTTATCGAAGTGTTATTGAAGTTTATGTTATTATCTCCAACGCAGGTCACCTATTTACGAGTCTATATGGCGACATTTGATCCGACCAGCAATACGATAAAATATAAAAAAACATCAATGTATCTCCATAGCAACTAATAATAAGTCAAATAAATAATCTATTTCGATTTTAGTATGTCACTGACGTAACGCTAAAGCTGGCTCCACACTTATGCAGTGAAAATCTACAAACTGATTAGCTACCAGTTAAATAATTCATTTACAAAAAAAGTGAATCCCCAACAAATACATTTCTGTAAATACGTTACCAATCCTCGCGTCTCTTTGGCCGACAAAATGAGGTGAGATCTAAAATTCGCCAAGACATGTTTAATGGAATTTCACTTCCTATGGCTTGGCCATTTCACATAACAGATCCGTTAGATAGATAGATAAATAGAAATTTTATTTCATACACAAATGATTACAAACAATTTCTTATTTTTAAATGTCTTACAATTAAACATACATACATAAGCGATAGCAAACAAAAAATTTAAATTAAACAAGGCTATAAAACTGCGCGGTCCCACGTGTATCGAAAGAGCATGCGTCTCAGCACAAACTGTATACAGCGCTGATTTTCAGACGGAGCCAAGACGGAACGGGTGTAACAGCGGCCTGTTGGACTCAATTCTTTAAGGTAGATAAATATTATGTAAATTATAATTATGAAAGTGAGTGCGACAAATATGTGCATATTGCACTATAATGTTTAAATCGAGAAGAAAGATATATGGATTTTACTTTTACACTGCTATCAGTAGAATACTTCAAGAAGTCAAATATTACTTGCAGCTTATCAATGGTTGAGATGCAAGAATGGAAATAGCTAAGCCACAACAAGTAAAATTCCAAGTCTGTTAAACAAGTCTTGGCGACTTTTAGATCTCACCTCTTTTTGTCGTCCAAACAGACGTGAGGATTGGCAACATTTTTACAGAAATGTTTTTGTTGGGATGTTAATTTGCCCTAATGGTTTATATTCGCTGTTTAATTACCAAAGGGAAATAAAAACGATTTTCATATGTCAAAAAAGTATATTTTATGTGATTTTAAAAGTCATATCAATACTTTTGTGAATGTTCTACTCCAAAGTTCCACCACAAAAAGGCATTTATCATTTTAAGTTCCATTTGCTTAAGTATATTTTTTGGAGGTCTTTGCCCCTATAACGAGAATAGACATCTGTTTTGTTTGAAAATTGATATATTGGAAAGGTTCTTCCCACGGCGATATGATATCTCGCGAATGTTTCGCGTCATCGCTTGTCAAGCTCTGTTGCGTAGTACGGACGTTCCTGTAGACCTGGTAATTTGAATATTTAGATGTGAATAATTTTTGGTTATTAAAAAATGTAAACGAAGTCCATAAGTGTGTAGCGTTTTATCGTTCCTCGACACGATGCCTCTGACCGTATCATTTCGTACAAATGTGTGTGATGATGCGATAGAGAGATTCTTGGAGATGAAACTAGGAGTATATTTAAATATAAAGTGTGCGTGTATGTTTACTTATATATTTACTATTTATTATGTTTTTATTTTTATTTAAGTAAATATGTTTTTATTCAATTAAAGTGTAAATATAATTACTGTACTAATGTAAATATATCCGAGACCTTTCCCTATCCTACCCTACCCCATCCAGTGGAAAACGCCCATAATGAAATTAGGAAAATATCTCATTATATTTACTTTCTATCCTATTCCCATATCCAATTTACAGATTACAATCTTTTTTTGCAGCGCATTTAAATTATTGCTTAGACGGTGAGGTCACAATAACCGCATAAACGATTTTGCACATTCATCAATCTATATTTGGCCTGCGTGATGGATTATGTTGTATCCTCTTCGTGGATACAAGGATGTCTGTGTGTAACAGTGTTCTATAACGAACAATAGATACTCTTAACTTCAAGTCAACGTACCTAAACTCTCTATAAATAAAGTGTATTATTGCCACCAAAAAAATAAAATGTATAACTATTTACAAGTTATTTTCTACCAAAGTATCCAGTCAGGCGTCATTGAACGACACACAATAGCTGTTCCAATTCGTAAACAAAGACATTTAACTTCGGATGTCTCGAAACATGGATTTCTTATAAAGCGATTGACAAGAGGGAATGGGAACATACGAGTATTGTTGAAAGTGAAGTAAATAATCTTAGAAGTACTGAAGAGAAGTAAACCTAGCTAAGAATTACAATACAATAAAAATTATTTTAGTCTGTCAGATCCTATAATTGAGCACAGATCTTACCTTACAATTGCGATTGAATTTTATTTGATTATATTAAGTATTATGTTACGATGCCATACCATCAGCCAATCTCTACGTGCTGGCTACGTACCTGGAAGTGCAGTGCTGGTCGCCCTCAGGCCAGATGGACCGACCGCCTAAAGAAGTTCGCAGGTGATTGGTGGCTGGATCAGACGAGCGGAAGATCGTGTATGGTGGTGGGCCTTGGCAGAGGTCTGGCAGTGGAGAGACATAGATTGACGGTGTGGACATTTGAACTAGGTATATTTTACTTAGCAGACGATTGAAAATTGTGAACGGAACTTCTACAGTAATTGAGTTTCGGGTCATAATTTTACTAGAAAATATTAGTCGAAAGTAATCCTGAACAAAAATGAACAATACCAAAAAGCTTAGAGCTTTTAAA
Organism: Sesia bembeciformis; assembly: GCA_943735995.1. Classification (NCBI taxonomy): domain Eukaryota; kingdom Metazoa; phylum Arthropoda; class Insecta; order Lepidoptera; family Sesiidae; genus Sesia; species Sesia bembeciformis. Next base: position 14,742,484 of record OX031042.1, on the reverse strand, counting down.
TATACCTACTTAATTTTTACATTTCACCTTGTTCTTTGTCAATCAATATACTTTGATATTGTTCATTATAAAGGTTTTTTTTTGATTAACCTATGTACTTATGTGTCCTACTGTTGAGCAAAGGCCTCGCCTCTTTTATGCCAAACCGCTCTGCTTAACGCCACGCTCCGCCAACTCCTGTGGCATGCATCTAAATCGTCCCGCCATCTCGTTGGTCTGGCTCTACGTCGTTAACAAAATTTATATTCTTTGTTGCAGTTCCAACAGCACACGTCCAAGGCGTGCTAGGCAAGAAGGCCTCTCTGCCTTGTGACATACAGCCCCTCGCTGCTGGCGACCACGTCTCCATGGTTCTCTGGTTCAAAGAATCTGATGGGGAGCCACTTTATAGGTAACTTTTCTGTTTTATATAACTTAAATCAAATAAATATAAATTAATTATTGGACTCTGTGGTTCAAAAAATCTATCCTCTCCACCGAACGCCACAAGATGGGATAAAATGGAAATTAGCTCTGTCATATTTCAGTTACTAGCAAAACCCGTACATACATTGAAAGGGATACAATAGGGACGGAAAATATAGTACATTTATAGATTTAAATGACAAAATAAGATATGGTCTTTCACACAATTTTACCGAAAAGTTTTCTTGAGAGAATAAATTAACGCCATCTGTGGGATTTTACAAGTACTACGATTTAAAATAATAGAACTGACGTACTTTACGTAAGAAAAAAATTAGACGCTTCTAATGGCTGAATATAATTTTCAAAATGTATTTTTGTTAAATACGAATATTGAATTTATTATTTATTGTTATGTCTCTGCTTAATAAAAAAAATAGTTTCAATTCTTCTTTTGTGGTTTTTACATATTTTATTATTATTATTTCTTTTTTAAATACTATTGGGCGGACGAGCAAGCGGTCCCACGTGATGGTAAGTGTTACCGCCGTCCATGGACACGTGCAACACCAGGGGGTATGCGGGTCGCGCCGCCGACCTTGCAAAATCCTATTTACAGTACAATCTGTAACTTTATGTCACGGACCGCTGTTGTATAGCCAATAGAATCTACTAAATCCTCAACGGATTCAAATTCGTTTTTCTCGCCATTTGATTATTGTCAAATTGAAGTATCAATAGCCATGTTCTTCACGTATATTACATAGCTACGAGTACGTTATAAAACAACAAACTAGACAGGTCCGACAACCTTTAAAACAAAACGTTCAGCTTCGAAACGTGTGACAATATCTCTTTGACAATCCCAATCATTCTATATCCCTATTTTTTGTATTATAAAAAAATAAAAGGATACACCATTTATTAACACTATCACTTTACTGAGCGACTCGCGACTTAATTCTACGGGACTGGATATTGACGGGATACGTTTTAGACTATAAAATTGTTTATTATGAAGAAAACTTCACACTGGTGGAACGTGCTAATTGCACCATTGCCATAAATATGAAAAGAAAAAAAATAGTGGAATACGAAAGATTACATGTATAGTTAGAATGTATAGAAACGTAATGTATAGAATGTATACATTCAGCTTACGTTTGTCAGTTTTATGTTAGCAGAATCGCACCCATATATACGATCACGATACAGATGGGTTAGCAACGATAAATTTAGATTAATTAATTGTCTACGTCCATTTAATTAACATGTACCGGTTACCTAAGTAATTTGATAGTATCTACACTCTTTTGTTAATTAAATTACTACAAAATACAATAGGTGACTTTTCTGTTAGGATATTAAAGTTAGCGACATAAAGTTAGTATGATTTTTATCGAATCACTTCAGAACCACTAACTAAACTTCATCTACCACTAGAAAACCACTGGAAAGATTGTAATGATAGTTGGTTAATCTACACATTGGCACGGCGATATCGCCGTGTGTAGATTGGTTCGACGATTGGTTACTATTGAATTCAGCACGGGCGAGTATATCGCCGCGACTGACTCGTGCTGTTGGCGCTATAGTTATCGCTCATGTGCCGGGAAAAGGGGTGTGATGGGATGGCGTGGGACGGGACACGGTAGGGGTACAATAAACTAACCGTAGTCTGCGTAAATGAAGTCACAGGCATTGCTAGTTTCAAAATACTTAGATTTTTTTCACAAACAAATTTCTAGTATTTTATGTCACTTAACCATAAACATTTAAGATTTCTTTGACACACACACACACATATTGCTGTGTATGTGTGTATATTTATACGTGTGAAAGTAGATATTTTACTACACTTACATGTAGTAATTATTATCGTTACTTAACAAGAGTATGTACACTACCCGCGTTAACTGTTGCCTGGAAGAAATTGCTACAAAGCTCTTCTTTATGACATTCTATCTTATTTTTATCATAATGTTACAATTGTACTATAAAAAGTTTTATCTATCTATAATTTTCTAAAAATAGTTGAAGGCCCAATTAATTAAATTTTCAGACAAAACGTCCATGATATGTGTTAGTAACCATAAACTTAGTGTTTAGTAATGGGGAACATATTAAACTTAAAATTAAGATGCGCCAACCCCTGCACCCGTGTACCGGGTACCGGCTAGCGTGTAGTCGTGTCTATCGGTGCTGCATTGGACTGTCCCACTTGATTGAAATGGCGTCCGGGATGCTGGCTCTGTTTTGCGCCAGCAAGGAAACACAACGTTTACGCATTATGGCAAAGAAGTCATCAACAGTCCCTTCAGCAAACTTTGGATTGGATTTATTATTGAAGCCAAAGACCATTATATGTCCAATAGCAATTAAAAAGTACCGACTAACAAAGACTACAGAGTACAAATGCTTTTAAGGAAGAAAATAAGAAGAAACCTAAGTGAAACACTTTCTCGTCCTATTTCAGTGACATAAGAGTGATAATGGAATATAAACTAGAATGTTTTTCTTAGAATAAGTAAAAAAAGGGCCTTACGGCTTTCCCTTTCGTGTTTTGATATAATTCAGTATGAAACTTTTGTTTTGATAGAAGTCTCAAATATTTTAGCCAAACTTCAAAATAGTGTTGTATAAAAATTGTGAAAAATCCTCGAGTCGATACTAAAACGCTTGCACGTTCGAACACGCTTAGACGCGGACTCCCAATAATCGCGGACCTTTAACGCTCGAACTTGAACTTGCGGCGGACGCTTACGTTACTATACATTATCAGGTAACATAGATTACCTGATGGTAAGTAGATACTGTCGCCCATTGACATCCACGATACATGCCAACATTAGTCCTACTTCTGAATGATAAATGTTGGAATACCCCCGGATGCGCTACCTACCTTCGGAGATATGGGAATGGATGCGTTGGGAAAATGGGGAGGGGTAGGATAGAATGGGATGGGAACGGGCTTTGGCATATCTCACTCACTACCGAAACATTTACGAACATTGGAAAAGTAGGATAAAGTGGGAAATACAGTATATTTCAAGGTAGTGTTCTGTGAAAATGTTCTTTAGAACGCTCCACACAAACTTGAGTCTAAGTCGCTCTGAAAGTGTCGATATCGCAAATATTGTTTATACTGAAGTTTATACTATATTTAATTTAACAGAAGGCTACCTTGAAATGTACTGAATTTCCTACTTTATCGTATTTCCCCAATGTACACGTGTTTCGGTAGTGAGTGAGATATGCCAGAGCCCATTTTAACCATTTTCCCAATTCATTACTTAATCTGCAACGTTTGTCATTCTGGACTGATGTTGGCATGTATCGCGGATGTCTACGGCCGAGAGTATCCACTTATCATCAGGTGAACTGTATGCTCGTCTGCCGCTTTAAATGTATTAGAAAATAATTGGCGGAAAGTACACATGACACATGACGCTCGTGAGCATTGAACGCTTGAGTGCTAAGCGCTCGTGAGTGCGCTCTACGCTCAGCGCTTATTTTTACAACACAAGTTAATAGACCTATATATATTTTCCTTTTCTATTTAATTATTTCGTGGAAAGAATGTTTCCGAAAAATACAAAATAATCAATAAAAAAAGTCAGGTTCCTGTAAAATAACCACGGAATGAGAATTAAGGACAAAAAACGCCTTTGTCTTTGTATTTATTATAAACGGGTCAATACATACAGCGTGATAACCACGTTCTCAGGGATCCTAGTAGCGTCTTTGTCATCTCTTAATAGCCTTTCACGACACCTGAGGGAAAAGCTCTGGATATGCCATTCTAAAGCCGACCCACCACCAGATACCACACGGCCGATGGCATCGCATATCATCAGAGACCATCGATTTGATAATAAATACTAGATAAGTTATACAAACACTTTAGAGCAGGCACGTTACAGTCTAATAGGGTTTTATGTTCAGTAGCTCTCGAATTATTTAAGTTATACGTGTTTTGAAAACATTCCTATTAGGCACTAAATCATTCCTATTTGATTTTTTAATGAATCTCTTCTCATCTGCTTCACCCCCTTAGAAGTTGCCAATCAGATTTCTTCGATGTGTCATCTAGTCCATTGCCATATCAATGATCCATACATACGAGTACAAACGATCTATGCATATATCGTTTCAGTGTACTCTACGAACAATACAGATCCTAAAACAGTCATTTAAAATTTTTGTCTGTCTGTATGCATATCAACGCAAAAACCACTGGACTGAATTTAATGAAACTTGGCATAGTTATAGCTTATGTGCCTGGTTGACATTTGGGATACATTTTATCTCGATACGTTATTGATTTCCCACGGGAATCACTTAAAAGTTCACCCGAAGGAAGTCGCTGACACCGCTAGTATAAAATTTAAGACTAGAGCACTATTCTACCAGCATTTTGAATTAATTTCTTTTTTCCAGCTTCGACGTCCGCGGTCGTCTCGCCAGCCAGCCCAAGCTCTGGTCCTCCCCGACCGGCTTCGGAGCTCGAGCGTTCTTCAGGGCAGCTGCAGCCCCTGCAGTCCTCCTGGTGGACAGTGTCGTCAATAATGATGCAGGAGTGTACAGATGCAGGGTGGACTTCAAAAATTCGCCGACTAGAAATTTGAGGCTGAACTTTACTGTTATAAGTAAGTTGCTTTGTTTTGTGAAGAATTTTTAGGTGATTTTAAAACAATGACGACATTATTAATTGAATCTTCCTGGCTACTTGGCCGAGATCTTCTGGAATCTCTTCTCTTTCTTTCAAACGTTTCGTCAACAACTGCGGTTGACATCTTCAGCGGCGGCTGCGTTCACTTTCGGAGAGATGTTATCTCTTCGGCTTCTCGAGCGTCGAAAGAAAGAGAAGAGATTCCAGAAGACCTCGGCCAAGTAGCCCGGAAGATTCAATTAATATGGACACCGGCCGAGAAAGCCTACACTCCACTATAATGACGACATTATTTATGTATCGCACCAGCCATTTTAGTATCCACTGTGGGACATGGGCCTCCCAATACACATTATCTTGTGCATAAGAGAGTCTAGTCCACTCTTTTAGAAGTGGTTTAGTACCTTAGGGCATATGGTAACGAGTTTGTTATTCTTTAGTCGCCTTTTACGACACCCACGGGAGTAAATAGGGTGGTGCTACACTAAGCCGGCCTACCACATGTCAAAGTGACGACAACAACGATGTACAAAACAGTCCTTATAGAAAACCTTCCATATATTTTTCAGTATATAAACTGGATCGCAAAAATTCCGGGTCGCTAATAAATGGCGTGATAGTTTCTTAAATACATAAGACTAATTTGCGAAACTATAGTATATTGTAGATGACTGATTAATATATATAAAAAAATGTGTAACACGTTCTGTACACTATATAACTTTAATTAAATACTAAAAAATAAGAAAATTTCGCTTCTAACTTATGACAACAAAAATACACTTCGCAGTAAATCTTAAAAATAAAAGTTTTTTTGTCAATTTAGTATTTTGTATTTCCTCCACGAGCCCGTATCACTTCAATAAGACGATGTGGCATGCTGTAAACCAAATTTTTAATACGATTTTGGTCTATGTTTGCCCATTCTTCCACTAGCGCATTCTTTAACTCGTGTAAGGTAACGGGAGCAGGAGAGCGTCGTCTCACGCATCTCCCGAGCTCGTCCCATGCATGTTCTATAGGATTTAAGTCTGGACTGCGAGCTGGCCACTCCATGCAGGTAATACCGACGTCTTGAATATACATATTGACCAAATGAGCAGTATGTGGTCGCGCATTATCGTGCATAAGAATGGAAATTGCACCCATATTCACTAAGAATGGACCAGCATGCTCATTTAAAATCTCTCCTACGTATCTGACAGCAGTCAGAGAACCGTTTTCTATGATCACTAACTCCGTGCGATCCTCTGAAGATATCCCAGCCCAAACCATTATTGATCCTCCACCGAATGGCACCTTTTCTTCAAAACACGCTTGATGATACCGTTCTCCTGGCCGTCTAAATACTCTTCGTCTCCCGTCGTGCGTAAATAAACAAAATCTGGACTCATCGGAAAACATAATCTTGGACCAATCTTCATCTGTCCATCGGATGTGTTCTCGAGCAAACCGTAACCTGGCAACTCGATGTTCTCTGAGCAGTTTGGGACCGTTTGCTGGTCTATAAGGCTTTATATCAGCTTCACGAAGACGTCGCAGAATCGTATTAGAGCTCACATTGTTGTGGTGAATTTCTTGAAGACTGTTTCGGACCTGAACAGCCGTGAGATGTCGATTTCTTAACATAGTGCTCACGATGAATCGGTCTTCTTGTGTAGTTGTTCACCTTGGCCTGCCATTTCCTGGTCTCCTGATGTCCATGCCGGTCTCTTGAAATCGCTGGAGTACTCTTTGGACCGTTGACAAAGATTCTCCTACTGTTCTAGCAGTGCTACGCTGACTTCTTCCTTCTTGTACCATGGTAATAATCCGTGTACATTCTTCAGGTGATAACGACATGATATTGCATTGAATACTCTGATCAATCCAAGGAACCATTTATAATGACAGCTCCGTTTGAAACAAAAGCAGAAAAAATTTTTCTTTTCCTAATTTTAAATTTTGAAATTTTTCAAAATGCAGAATATTTTTTTTTAAATCTGTAACTTGTACAAATGAAACCTCTTTAGAGATTTAGAACAATCATTAGTAACGTCCTTACTACATATTATTTATTCGAGCGATCTAGGTATATAATTTATGGAGATATCACGGTTTTTATTAGCGACCCGGAATTTTTGCGATCCAGTGTAGATATCTCCTAGTCATTCTTTCTATAGAAAGGAAAACACGTATTTTAATTACAGGAAAAGCGCGCGTCACGAGCCTCATATTATTGAACCATAATATGAGAGATCTATTTGAGTGGTTGGTGATCGACGATTTCATACAAATCTCTCACTCGTCCAGTCTTGGCTGATCTCATGTCTATGGTCGAAATGCTTCCCGCTCGCGGCGCGCGCTTGAGATGGTGTACGGTATACATAATTACAATTATGAAATTATAATACACAGTTATGAAATACACGTAATATATTTAATTTTATTGTTATATTTTAAATTGAGTTCTAACACTAATTTTAATTGATTTTTCTTTCAAACGCAGTACGCTCGTAAAATACCTTAGTTATATTTTAAATGTTTTAATGCTTTGTATGCTTATTGCTTTTAATGATTCATTTTCATTTCTATTCCAATATATATACACGTAGTTTTTTTACAAGTAATAATTTTCATTATCTAAATAGATTTACAATTGGCCAACAAAAGATTTGTTTTTATTATTAGCAAATATAATTCACTTTTTTACCTTTGTATAAAAGAAAACGAATACATTAGGAAACTCCATTACTTTAATTGTACACTGAAGCTGAGTAATTACTGTCATATGACGTCAAATGGTGGCAAAAAACATTTGTTGTAAGTTCCCTAAGTCACCATTCTACAACTTATCACGATCGGGAGTCTACAATAGGCTTTGATGACTAGGCGGTTCCTGTCTTTACATTATAATGACACAGTGTTTAAAAAATCAGTATAAATTCTCAATAGGAATGCTCAAAATTGAGGCGTCGAATGCGATGCAATGCCGAGTGACGTAACACAGCAATCTTAACGTGGAAATCAACGGTAATGTTTAACAATCAGTCAATTATCCAAACCAGTTTCGGTCAAATCTCATTATAAACGTTTTATTTCAGCTTGTATTCAAATTGCATTAAGTTTCTAAATAAAAACGAAAAAGAATATCGAAAATAAGGATCCCAAAAAACCGGGAAAAAAAAATCTTATACTTCTATACACTGGTTTAGAATTACAATATTTGAAATGCCATCTTACGGGGCGAAAGCGACTTGGCGATCCCGCTTGAAATAAACTTTTTAATTCGGATTTGTGATATGTTATTAAATCAGTTTCTGATCATGATAATAATCATGATGCATCTTAAGCGTGTCATAACGCTGAGTGAAGTAGTTGGGCGATAATTATAAATAAATTAATAATAAAAAAATATGGAATTGACGGTGGCGCATATGTGTAAGTGCGTTCAAATGTAAATATTTAAACTCAGATTTCACACCGATTCCTCTGTACGCTGTGATAATAGTAAAAATGACGTTGCCTTACATTGAATTAATTTGGGCAATTTGTGTCTGGGATGTCATTAGTAGGGTTTTATAAAGAAAACCTTTTGTCTGTAATAAATAGTCACAAAAACACAGTTGGGTTTCAACGCTATTTTACACAGTGTTTCGTTTAGCATATGGTGGCAGACACAGTAGGTATTATTTCGCTAGTTTTGTGGTAAAGTTTTTTTTATGGATGAAGGCGGCAGACGAGCATTCGGTCCACCTGATGGTAAGTGGATACTGTAGCTCATAGACATCCGCGATACATGCCAACATTAGTCCAAAATGACAAACGTTGGCACGCCCCCGGATGCGCTACCCACCTTTGGAGATACAGGAATGGATTTGAAGAAAGGATTGGGAAAATGAGGAGGGATAGGATGGGAATGGGCTCTAGCACATCTCACTCACTACCGAAACACGTAAGTACATTAGGGAAATAAGATAAAGTGGGAAATGCAGTACCAGGTAGTCTTCTGTGAGAAAGGGGTAACGTGGCCAGTCGAGCGCGCCCAGCAGCTGTTGGATTGCAGGGTGCATTCTCTCCCTCAACTTTTTGTCGTTTTGTTAGTTTCAGTTAATAACTAAACTCAATCTGACTCAATGGCCTAAAAGCCTAAGGGTATGTATATGTTCTCAACTCTCCTTTGTGAGGTTGTAAGTTCAAATCCTTGGCCCGTTCTATTGACTTTCACTTGAGCCAGCTCGTCTGTCACTTTTTCCATAAAAAAATATTAAAAATGTGCTACGATTATAATCAAACAAAAAAATACCTAATAATTTTTACTTTATTTGATTTTTAATAGAAATCTCCATAAAAGGCAGCAACACTGTACTCAGGACAAGTTAAACAGGAAACAGTTATTACCCATTTCATTATAATCGGGCACGAACAGTTTTCAATTCTCGTCGAAAATGTTATTCTCAATTCCTCCTAAATTAGTTTTCTGATTCTGCGGTTCAATCGGAATGGAATAAAAAGGAATAATAAAAATATATTACACTTCTTCATCGCGGCCATTTCCATTTTTCCTTTATTTTCACATTTTTAATTTATGGCCAGTTTGTGCGTCGAAGCGTGACGGAGACGTTGCGAAGACAAAAAAGTTCGTCATGTAATGGAAGAGCGAGGAAATGTTATTTTTTCTGCAACAACATAATTCGAACCACTGGGAAGCGCTGGAATTTTACACATGATTCTGTGGATTATTATTTGAATCGTTTGATGGTTTGATGTGGTGTTTTATAATAATTATTAAAATTACATTATGGGCTAAATTCACTGAAGACATCAACATAGTTCACGGAGTCAGCAAGTTATTGTTATTATTTATTTATAATAGCACTCCATCTCTTCCCGTGGGTATCGTAAAAGGCGATTAAGGGACATCAAAGCCGCTACCACGAACCTCGAGGAACTACGTTGCCGTTGGGCTAAAGTGTTTAAGGTCGTACAATCCTCATGCACAAGATAATGTGCACGAGGGAGCCCATGCCAGCAGTGGGCGGTAAAAGGGCTGGTTACGGTTGAGCTTTATTATTAAGAAAGAAAGATTTTCAGAACACTAAGTCTAGTTGTTATACAAAGACAAAATAAATACTCGTTATTATTTTTGTGAAAATAAGGCGGCAGGCGAGGATATAGTCCACCTAATGATAAGTGGATACTGTCGCCTTGCGACAACGGCAATACATGCCAACATCATTGGATAATGACAAACTTTGGATGCACTGGAAATTCTATTCAAATATAATTTTGAAACAACGAAATTTATGTTAGAAAATCTTAACCGATGCCAATGACTCCGTACCGACAATAAGGTTCCTTATGCTTAGATAACGTCACATTATATATTCAGTACGCATTTGCTAGAAGTGTTTTCCAATACATTTGTATACAGGGTGTCCCTGAAATAATGCAAGTTTAAAATAGGATGTTCAGTATCGAGAGTAGAATCGATTCTGCCTGTTTTTACAATAAATCAAAATTAAATCCTTTATTTTGCAATTACATATGTAACAACATTAGATGTAACAATACAAGTACTTCCCATTATTTCCTGCCTTAGCAGCCGTGCAAAATTTAATTTATGTCTAATACTTTTTTATTATAACATGCTGTTCATCTCTAGTATCTTTTTTAGTCTACGTGCAGGCACGTAAAACAGTGCTACTCATTGAAACACTCATTGTCATTTTGATTCAAGAGACGCGACGTGAGAAAAATAAGTCAATTTACATCTACCCCCAATTAATTAAAATTTAAACATTAAATTAATTGTAAACACAAATGATAAAAATAGTTACAAAAGAAAATATGGGGATAAATTTTATTTTGTAATTATAAGTTGTTTTTAAGTTATTTTCTTTTCAATATTTTTTTTTCAAAATTTCGAAGTAATATATAGCCTATATTAGACCCGGATAATGTAGCTTCCTATTTGTGAAAGAATTTTTGAAATCGGTTCAGTAGTTCCAGAGATTACCCCCAACATACAAACACACTATTTTACCTCTTTATTAAATTATAGTATAGAAGTAAAGATTAGTATATTATAATAGTATTAGTATAGACTAATAATGTATTATTATACGAATACTAACAAATATATGTAAATAATTTCTTTCTTTTTAATATTTGCAATTTTTGCATACAGCTCCACCAAATCGGCCCTCAATAATGGACGCGAAGACGAGAGACCAGGTTCGACTTCTAGAGCCTTACAGCGAAGGGGACACCTTGGAACTCATTTGCGAGGTCTATGGAGGTAAGTGGAAATGTTTCATTATCACAAGATTTTTTTTTATCCTTAGAAGGCGGCAGACGAGCATAGAGTCCAGCTGGTGGTAAGTGAATACTGTTGCCCATAAACAATTGCGATACATGCCAACATCAGTCCAGAATGACGAACGCTGGCACGCCCCCGGATGCGCTGCCCACCTTTTTAGATGTAGGAATTGATTTGAAGAAAAGATTGGGAAAATGGGGAGGAGATAGGATGGAATGGGAATGCGCTGTAGCATATCTTACTCACTGCCGAAACACGTACTATATATGAATAGAATTGAGGAATGGGATATACAAAATGCAGTACATTTCAAGTTGTATACATTTCAAGTGGTTGTTCATTGGATATTCATCTTGTAGTTGATATTTCTGTGCAGTTGAACCGCGGTGGAGGGTGAAGGTGTTATTTATTTTGATGTATAATCCTGTCTACCCTCGGTTATTTTATGCGTTCAAATGTGTTCTATCTTAAATTATACTTTTTTATACAAGAGGTGGTAGACTAGCGGGCCACCAGTGAAATAGTAAACGGCCACGGCCCTTCATGGACACATGCAACACTAGTGGGGTTTGGCTGCGCTGTCGACTTTGCAGGATCCTATTCACAGCCTTCGTGAAGAACCCTATGTCATAAATGAGTGGAAAAACATCAGCAGGCAATTCGTTCGATAACTTTGAGTTGGTGGTATAAAGTGTCTTGAAGACCTTACAGTAGGCTATAAATCAGTCAAGGAAGATCCTGTATCTATCTTATCTTATCATTTTCTAAAATATCATAATACACTTGGTAATAACGGGTAAGATCAATTGCAACGGGTGGAAACTGTTAAAGATCTCGGTGTCTTGCTTGATGCGAGGCTTTATTTTAATGATCATATCAAAACTATTTCTTCTAAGGCAATGCGAATGTGGGGATTTGTTTATAGAAACACGTCGGAGTTTTCGCGCATTAGTACACTACTTTTACTATATAAGTCTCTCGTTCGCCCTTTGGTGGAATATTGCTCAATTGTCTGGTCTCCTTTTACAAACGAACAAATTAAACTCATTGAAAAACCTCAGCATAATTTTCTGCGACACGCGGCCTATCGCGATGGTCACGGAATGTCACGCGATAATCATGATTATTCTTACATTCTTAGTAAACTGGGTTTGCAATCTTTGCAGGAGAGAAGAGTAATTTTTGATCTCACTTTTTTATTCAAAATTATTAACAACTTTTTAGATTGCTCTTTCCTAACATCGCACATAAATTATAGAATAAGTGCTGCTGGCACGAGGAACTCTGATGTGTTTTATGTCCCCTATAGAAGAACTGACGTTAGCAAGAATGAAACTTTGATACGACTGATGTGCAAGGCTAACGCTCTTGGTGATACTGTTAATTTTTATGGTAACGATATTGTTGAATTTTCGCGCCAACTGAGAAGTTCTGATCTTATGTTGCTTTGAGTTGTACTTTCTATTTTCCTTTCTTTAATCTGTTATGTAAAAAGGGTATATCCCGTATAAATAAATAAATAAATAACACGATCATGTAACACGCATTTGGTTTCAGTGTCCTGACAGTTAAAAAAGTGTGCGATTTGACAGTTGGTTTTGTTTTCTCTTTTATTATTGATTGCATGCCCGGAAATTTTTTGCACATAATATATAGCCTATGTCCATCTGGAATAATGTACCTTTCAAATGGTGAAAGAATTTTTCAAATAGGTGCAATAGTTCCGGAGATTACCCTCCACACACACACAAACTCACAAAATTCGCACTCTCTCTTTATTATATTAGTATAGATTTGTTTCACCCAATTCAATGGTCAGACATTGTTTGTTTAAAGTTACTGCTAATTCTCATATACGATCTTTTACGACTTTTAATTTCTTCCACAACTTTAGTCTCTTCCCAGGGTTAAGAATAACTCGATTAATTAAAAGTCAGTTTGGCTGATAAATTCATTAAATTTATTTATGATACTAAAGGCTAATTTTATATTTTGTTGTCTATTACTTGACATCACTATCAAATCTATTCACTCATTGTATTTTCGTAGTCTGTTACTTGACATCACTATCAATACGATTCACTCATTGTATTTTCGCCGTCTGTTACTTGACATCACTATCAATACGATTCACTCATTGTATTTTCGTTGTCTGTTACTCGACATCACTATCAATACGATTCACTCATTGTATTTTCGTTGTCTGTTACTTGACATCACTATCGATACGATTCTCTCATTGTATTTTCGTTGTCTGTTATTTGACATCACTATCAATACGATTCACTCATTGTATTTATTTTGTTGATCTCGTTGTATATCAGATATACTTGTGTAATTTATAACATATACTACAACCGCCTTAGAATGATACAACCAAGTTTTTATACTTTAATTTTTAACTTGACTTTAACTTTTGAATTATCATGGCTATCATTAAAACTTACACATTACAAAGGTGACCCTCGACCACGCCTGACCTGGTACTTGGAGAACACGGTGATAGACGATTCATTCGAGCAGCGAAGTGATGGCATCACGGTCAACACGCTTACCTTTCCGAGTGTGGGCAGGCAGCACCTCAACGCAAGACTCGTCTGCCAGGCCTCTAACACCAACTTGGCGCCTCCGCAGACTAAAGTCCTTATACTGGATATCAACTGTGAGTAACCTCAAACCTTATTCCATTTTGTTAAGGGAAGAAAATCTTCAGAATTTGTTCATATAATTTTACAAAGAGAAAAGTATAACAGGATTGTTTTACAATTTGCAAGACCAGAAAGTTCTTGACGCCCCAGTCCTCGCACTAGGCACGCACTAGGCACTAGGCAGCCGCGGTACATGCCTATATCAGTCAAAAATGCTGAAATAAAACGTGTGCAGATGTGTTACCTTCTTTTGGCGATTTAGGAAACTGAATTTAGAAAAAAATGTTTAAGAAGGGGAATAGAGAGTATAACCGAATGAGAACTTCTCCTTATCGGATTTCTATTTAATTTTACACACATATTTTAATTAATCTTGAGTATTTAAACATTTTATTTTATATTTATGTTACTCACACACACACACATTTAAGAAGGCACTCTTACATTACATATTTTATTTTCATAAAGTGCGAACAAAAATTTACAGGTAGTTGTATAGAAGTATAGAAGTATAGTATAATTATTGTGCCTAAGATAAAATAAAATAAATATTTTATTTTTATCTTACATTTGAAGTGGAGTGGGAAATAGAGAGTATAATGGGTAGCAAAATTTAATTGAGAATCTTCTATGAACAATAACAATCCAATTTGTTGCAGTAAGGCCATTGACCGTGCAGATTATCAACAAGAGTCGTCAGTTGTCAGCAGACAGGAGTTACGAGGTGGAGTGTAGGAGTGCGGGTTCTAAACCTGACGTCCAGATCACTTGGTGGAAGGGTAATAAGCAGTTGAAGAGAAACGCTAAGAATGTAAGTAATAAGTATCTATATATATATCTATATACCTGGTCGGAAGATGTATCACGCTACGTTTATATAATGTTATATATTTGAATAATTGTTTTTTCTTGGTTGTTTTCTTATTTGGTTTCAATGTATTTGTATACTTAATTATTATTTTAGTAAACAAATTACGTCGGCTCTTCGTGTTGGCGCCTCGCGACTGATTTTCTTGCATTAGATGGGCGTGGCGTCTGAATAGCGACTAATGAATGACATTAGACAATCAAAAGGTTAAATTTAACGATAAGACAATAGACAACACTCTCCGACATACACGGACACACATAAAACATACATACGAGTATAACAGTAACCAATGGAAAAAAAACAACGTAGGTATTTAGAAAAACAAAAGAAAATCACAAACATTAAAAAAAAATACAGGATTAACAAAAAATATTTTAATAAAAGAATGCCACGTTGCTATTGCGTGGATGCGTGTGTTGTGATGCCGGAAATGGTCTCCAACTCGGCATATGCTGTGACTGAGAGTCAGCCACAGCGCTGATTTTCAGTGAAGGCATCTTTGACAAATACAAAGACAGAACAAAAGTTACTGTCTTTTAATAAAATGATAAGACAAAATAACACAATTTCCTTAATAAAAATTTGTGACAAATAGAATATATGACGTTTGAGGAAGCGGGTTAGAAAATAACAATGCAATGATTTTTAGACAGCATACACACATAGTTTAATACCATACCATCAGCCTGTGTCCACTGCTGGATATAGGCCACTCCTAAGGACCTTCACCACACACGGTCTTCAGCTCTTCTCATCCAGCCACTACCGACGACTTTCTTCAAGTGGTCAGCCCACCTGGCCGGAGGGCCTCCTACGCTGCGTTTCGTGGTACGTGGTCTCGAGGACTCGTCTACCTCTTCCCCATTAGTTATCAGTCTTGCGGAATATATGGCATAGTTTAATGCTAATTATAAATACACAGTTTACTTGAACATACATTGATCTTTGTACAACTGATTTGTATATTTATGTACAACCAAATTACAAAACAAATCATTCCTTTCCTAAATGTTAAATATTTATTTCAAATCCGTTATTTAATTAAGTAATCCAACATGGACATGTTTGAAAGCTGCTCCATCATTTGTTATCAAAACTGGAGCTCACCTCTGAATGATTTATTTTCATACCTTGACATTTTGTTTGGACTACGGCCACAGTTGACGCGACGCGGACAGCGGAATTTATAGTAGGTACTTACGAGTACTTATTATCTTAGCTTATTAACATCGATTGATTGTCTTTTCATAGCTCAGCTTATTTGCTGTGCAATGAGAGGACAAACTTGTTGATAAATAAGTATTTCTTTAAATTTGTATCATATTTTTTATTTTATAAGTAGAGGTCGGCAGACGAGCATACAGTCCACCTGGTCGTAAGTGGATACTGTCGCCTATGGACATCTGCTCTACATATCAATTTCAGTCCACAATGACAAACGTTGACACACCCACGAATGCGCTGCCTGCCTTTGAAGATGTCGGAATGGATTTTGGGGTAGGGTTGGAAATATGGCGAGGGATAGGATGGGATGGGATTGGGCTTCGGCATATCTCACTCACCGAAACACGTACTTACACTGGGGAATAGAATAAAGTGGGAGATGCATTACATTTCAAGGTAGTCTTGTGTGAGAGAGGGGTAACGTGGCCAGTCGAGTACGCCCAGCAGCTGTGGGAATGCAACGTGCACTCTCTCTCTACAGAAATGGATAGGTAAATAGGAACTAATATTTTGTGTGAAATATGAGAGTGGTTTGTGTGGTGTGTAGACATACAACTCTTCAATAGAGTTTTAAATAGGATTCTGCAAAGTAGACAGCACACATTCGTCTCCCCTGGTACTGCAGGGTGATCATTGGCCACTTGCCATTTGGAGCGCCAATCTGCTCTACTATTAAAAAGTGCTGTGCAGGTGACGGCTTACAGATATACATCTTTTTTCCCAAGAGCAAATTCAAGATGGCTGCCATTTTTAGTTTATTCGATCCGATTGGCCTTCAGGAGGTTTTGGGGGTCATGTTCAGTTAATATCCTGATCTGATCAAATTCATGCCCCTAGCAAATTTGCTATCTAAGTATTGCTATCTAAAATAAGTATTTGGATCAACTTCGTAAGAATTGAATTTAATTTTATGATTCACCTAAACAATATGATTAAAACTTTAGCATTTGTAAAACAGCGAACAATTCGAAAACAAGTCTTGTAGCATTTCTTCTGTCCAGCATGAATGCGATTGGCATTCCGCGATAATTAAGACCACGCCCTTATTTGTTTAAAAATAATATGAAATTTATTACTGTCCATTTTTTAAACAAAATCTGTAAAATATCTCTATGTATTATTATTTATGTGTACAAAAGTAGAAATGTACTGGCATTTTCGTTTAAAATGTAACTTTTATGTGTTTTAAAAGTTTTGGGTCCAAAACTATGCCAATTATTTTCAGTTCAGAATGTGTTTCAACTGTAATTATCTGAGTGTTCATTTTCAAAACTGAGATAAATAACAACTCAAATATTTGTTACATACGTCATGAAACCCACAAGCGTAGTGTTATTAACTGTTAGCAACGAATAAATGGATTAAATAGTAAGGTGTGCGGCGCACACGGGCGCAGGGTGTTAGGGGGCGCCGAGCGCCGCTCTCGACGCCTCCAAAGAACCTGCTAGAGGGCGCCAGGGTATTGATTGCACCCGGGCGCTACATGGGCTAGAGCCGGCTCTGCATTGGACATTGTAACAATGTGAACGCTTTTTGATTTCTAACAGCGTACATGGTGGGCAGGACCATAGGGGGTATAAAAAATAACTGAATATCAATATTCGACGTAAATTTCATTTATTTATATTATTAATTAATTTCTTTATTTATTAATTGTTTATTGCACAAAGTGACAAGAGGCGACTTAATGCTTAGAATAATATGCCCCAGTGAATCTTTGGGCTATAATAATAATAATAATAATAATAATAATAATAATAAATTTATTTATTTCAGACCACAAGATCCATATTTCATTCTATATTAGTGTTAGTAACAATTTTAACTTATAGACTAGGTTAGTCCTTATTATTAAGATTTTATTACTAATTATATACATGTATGTATAATATATGTACACATATACATATACATATATATGTATATTCCAATATATACATATATAGACACATATTTTACATCAGACACTGGCTGTCGCCGTCCGTCACCTCTTGTAGGATGCAACGTGCGACTCCACCCAATGTCTCAGTATCGGGCCATCCACCCTCTCCGCAAAGATCCTCCCTAGACCGTAGCTATACAGAGATGCCGCGGTAGATGGACGATGCAATGTAAAACTATAGTTAATAGTGACTTATCAACGTTATTATTAAAAAATATTTGGTGTAACGAGACGAGGAAAACTGTCCGTCCCGTTATACTTCCTATTTCCCATTATCCCAATCTTCTTTTTAACACTCCTCCTTGATCTGCAAAGTCATTCAGTGAATAAGTACGTGGGCGTGCTAACGTTCGTCATTCTGAACTGATGTTGGCATGTGTCGCGGTACCACCAGCTGGACTGTCGGCTCGCCTGCCGCCTTCTAAAGACAAAATCTGTCAAAAATAATAGGAGCGGTTCGTTTAGCAGCTATTTATAAGTGGAGTACGCAACTTTGCTGATCTAGTGGTTAGTACAGAGTAACAAAGTCAGAGACTTTATTGTTTTGAAACTTTTTTGCATAAAATATCAAATTCAGAAAAAGTCGTAGAATAAAAATAGTTTTAATGATGGTTATTTAGTATTAAGAATTTGCAGGTATTATTTATTTAATTCTGTATACGACAAAGACACTAATTTATTTTTTCCAACAGTTCTCTGACACAAACACGACGGTGAGCATCCTCACATTAGTTCCTGAGGCGGAAGACCATGAGAAGTACTTGGTCTGCAGAGCTGACAATCCTCGAATCGCACATGCTGTCCTCGAGGACAGATGGAAGCTGAATGTACACTGTGAGTGTATAAAATTCTATACCATCAACCATGTCTCTCCTGGATATAGGATATCCTGGATGTACTGCTGGATATAGGCCTCTTCCAAACTTGCTACCACACAGGATCTTCTGCTCTTCTCATCTAGCCACCACCGGAAAACCTCTTTATGTCGTCGCTCCACGTGGCCGGAGCGCTTCCCACACTACGCTTCCCGAATGGAGGCGCTTGGCTATATTCAAAGGCTCGTCTGCCATATCTATTGTCGGTCTCGGGGTAGGTATTATATGACCTGCCCATCATCAAGGTGGCCTCCATTTGAGGGCTTGTGAAGGTACCCCATTATATATATAATAATAATCCTTGTTTATTAATTACTTATTATACTAGCCATTCTTTATTAAACATTATTATTGTAATTACTTATAATAACCATTCTCTATTAAAAACATACTAGCGGTGCCTGCAGCTTCGTTCGCGTGAACTTGTGATTCCCGTGGGAACTCTATAATGTATCTGGATAAAAAGTACCCTAATTATTAACCCGGTATATAAGCTATAGGTGTACTTAGTTTCATTAAAATCCGTCCAGTAATTTTTGCGTGATTACTGGACAGACATAACCGCGTGACAGACATAAATTCCAAAAATTGTTGTATTGGCCTCTGTATCATTTGTACTTTTTTCGAAAAATATTTCACCACAATAGTATATAGTATATATTACTATATATAGTATATATAAGTATATATAGATTAGAGTATAATACAATCATTAATTGTTAATCCTTAGCATAACTGATTGCTTTAGTAAATTATATTATTTTTAACCCATGTATACATATACTCGTCTATGTCACTTAAAGGGTTCTGATTTTTTTAATAATAATAAATGATAACCCGACGATCCATTTCTTTGGGAAACGGTATCATATACAAAGTTGTAAAACATGATGAAAGATTTCGCTTATTTCATTATCCTCACACAAGTGGAAATGGGATGAGATTTTCATCCCGTCCCATGTGAGATGGAAAAAGAGCTCGGGCATATTTGATTCACTGCCGACATCTGACGTACGATTTAAAGGCAGTCTTCTGTGAGTTTTGTGTAATTCTGTCAATCTAGCGCTGTAGAGTGCATCCTTCGGCTTCCAATCGCTTACCAAGCACATACCTCCAGATTAGGCTCTACCACTTGTCATAAACATGTCACGAAATGTCGGTATTTATAGAAAAACACCCTGTATTGGGTTTTCATATGATTTCCATATTATATCTGGGTTTGTGTACACTCATCGCGTTTACACAAGCTCAGTTATTTTAAACTCAGCCATGAATTATTATTTATTTAGTAAATATTAAAAAGCGGACAAGGATATGATATTTTAATATTCCCAGCAGCGTATTTTTAATTACTTTTTATTATTAACTGAAAACTTAAAAAATTACTTTGTAGATTAAATAGAAGCTTTAAATAGAAGCTTTGTGGTGAGGGAAAACATCTTGAGGAAGCCCGCTTGCGTCAGATATAAAAAAAAACTGGAGTATGTGATCCACCAATCTGCACCAATCCCACGTGGTGGATTACGGCCCGAAACGCCCCAGTGGTTTACTAGGGGAGCTCTGTGCCCCACAGTAGGACGTTATAGGTAGATACAAGTAACTACAAGAACAATTAATAGTATTCACATATAAAATGTTCATTCCTTAATAAAAATCACAAATGCCCACAAAAACGAAGCATGATTTAAATGGAATCTAAAAGCAGTGAGCGATAGAAGGGCTGGTGTGGTAGTTCTTCAGGGCTCATGGATGCGTTTTTGTGATCCCTTAGATACCCACAGAAAGAGAGAGATCTAAAGCCGGCCGACAACACTTTGGCTTTTAGACTCTTTAAAATGGACTCGCCAGCCGGCTTGACCAACGTGCCATTTTAAGGCCATTCATTCCTTATACACAAGTCATTGTGCATAAAGAGACCCGTGTCCAGCGATGTACGATAAAAGGTCTGGTGTTGTAATTCCTTAGGACTTGTGCTAGCGACTCTGTTATCCCTTAGTCGACGACACCCGCGGGATGAGATGGGGTGGGGTTATTCTAAAACACTACACGGTATCACTTAGAATTCGGCTTTACTTATAAAGATATAAATAAAAGTAAGAAAAGATTTATTCGTTGTCACAACACCACAATTACGTACACATCCCGGCCGAAAGTAATACACATCGACTATGATCGGCAAGCTTCGGTCTTGTAGAGCGTCGTCTCTGTCGTAACGGCACACGACAAAGACGACGCTCTACCAAACCAAAGCTATCTATCGTCTCTTTCTAAAGGCCGATGTGTAATACTTTCGGCCGGAAAGTGTACGTACAGTGATACATTAAATAAAGATATAAAATATCTAAGTACGCACAGTGTCGTGACAACAAAATGGAAGTGGCTCAGCAAACGCTGCAGATAATCCACAGCACTGAACACAGCCAGCACTGAACCTATATGTGTGAAAACACATATAGGTATATGTCCTCATGGATATCCAAAGAAGTAGACAAGCTTACCTAAAAATTAAAATATACTCCATTAGTGATATTAAAAGTTAATTTATTGTATTCGTTACAACTATTTATAAGTATAGGACACGATATCCTGTAATCAAGAAATAATTAAGAAAGGAAGAAATGAAAATTTTGCATTTATCTTGTAAACAAAAGGTTACATAGTCTGCGGTTAGATGAAACATTAATCCAACAAAGTGCTCGAATGCCAACTCAACGTTTGAAGGCCTACATCAGTTCAGTTCATCGCTTCAGTAGTTAGAAGGCGACTTTTGTCGACCTCGTGGTTTCAAACTTACAGATTTATTTGTTAAATTCCTAGAACCAAAATCGGCTGACGTTGGCGAAATTTATTGTGCACGGAGTTTAATGTTCAAGCAGTCGTGCCAAGTTTTCTCCTATAGGAAATATTTGACGTTTTATTAATATATAGCTTTGTTTGTTATTATTTAACTAACGATAAAAGTTTGTGAAACTATTGTGATTTGAAAATGTGAAAAAAGTTCGGCGATAATCCGATGAGCTACTTACATTTCGTTGTTTATAGAACACGAGAGGGATGCACGCTGCAATGCCACGGCCGTTGGGTACACTCGACTGGCCAAGTTATCCCTCTCGCACAGAATACTACCGTAAAATGTACTGCATTTCCCATTTTATCCTATTTCTCCAATGTACGTTCCCATCCCATTCTATCTTATTCCCCTACCCACTTTCTCAACCCGTTCTCCAAAATGGGGAAAATCGGGAGGGTTTAGATAGGATATGAATGGACTTTCTCATAACTCACTCACTACCAAAAGATGTACATACAAACATCGGGGAAATAGGATAGGGTGCCTATGCCTATGCCTATGCCTATATGGGAGGGGCAGGATTCACGCTGCAATCTCACGAGATTGCAGCGTGAATCCTGCCCCTCCCATATATAATATCTAATCAGCTTTATACCTGATTCACACAGTGTAAACTAGCGTAGTTTGATACCTGTTTTCTTGCAGATGTACCGGTTGTGACACTGAAAATGGGTTCCACTTTAAACCCGACTGACATCAAGGAGGGCGACGATGTTTACTTCGAGTGCAGCGTCAAAGCCAACCCGAAATCCTATAGACTCACTTGGTATAAAGGGGTAAGATAATTTTGATACAAAGGGCTTGTATTTAAACGAGCATCAAAAAATACCATGACAACAAAATAAACTATTTTTTTTTAAATATATTTTTGCTAGTGGTAATGGCCAATACAGATTAGACTGACATTTTATACAGTACTAGCGACCCGCCCTCGCTTCGTTTCAGCTCATAAGTTTATTTTTTTTAAATTTCAAAATAAAATATAGCCTAGCCTATATTAGACACGGATAACGTAACTTCCTATTTGTGAAAGAATTTTTGAAATCGGTTCAGTAGTTCCAGAGATTACCCCCAACATACCCATAAACACACAATTTTACCTCTTTATTATATTAGTATAGATTTAATAGATTGTCCGCAAGTAATAGGTGATTTTTTTATGAATTTGATTTTTATTCTGAATAATAACTAAAGTAAATATAACATTGATATTGTCGCGTTTTCCCCCACATATTTATCTATTTAAACTGCTATTTAAATCAGTTTAAATCTATTTAAATTACTAAGAATGACGTCACTAATTCAACGCTGGACTCCTATTCCTTTATTATCAGACTAGCGACCCGCCCTCACTTTGCTTCGGTTTATTTTTTTTATTTTATTTTATTTATTTATTTGCAAGATACACCAACAGCATTTACACGAAAAAATACAAATGTTAAAAACTCATAGATTCAAAATACCGCGTGCAATACTTTAATAGGTGCATATTAAATTTAAAACAATCGGAATAAGATATTTTCCTGTAAAATGGTAAAATGGAGCCTATATTTTAAGTTAGACCTCTAGCAATAGATCGGTGAAAACTGCATTCAATTCCATGCAGTAGTTTTTGCGTGATGCGTGTACAAACATACAGACAGACAAAATTTCTAAAAACTGTTGTTTTGGCTTCTGTTGCTCTAATAAAGACCCCCCCCCCCCTATTAGTTTTTTTTTTTTCAATATCTATAATGTATAGACATCGGCCTGTTACAATTTTATTATATGTATAGATAATCTAAACCTAACACACCTGATGACTGATCACCTGAGACCGATATGCATGATTTTAATATACAGAGTAAAAACGAAATATACGACGACAAAGACATACACAGATGAGATACGTTACATCTAGCTTTTGACTTCTGATAAATACGAAGGCACTTAGCTTTTAAATCAAGCGCAACTTTCCGAGAGGCTAAGCTGCGCTCCGTGTGAAATATTCCCTACTTTACTTAAGGCTCGTATATTGAGCGCGGTAAAGCTTAATAAATCAAAGATAATGCGTGCTTAGGGTTCATTCAAGTTATGCTTAAATAACTTCAAAATTCTCGATGTTTTCCTTAATATAATTCTACACAATTGAGATACTGATAGTTGAAAATATCATATTAGAGTAATTCTTATAAGGTAGGTAACTTTTTAAAATAACTGTGGCTTGGAAGGATATCTATTTCCTATCGATTAAAAATTAAGATTTATTTTAAAATCAACGGATTAAAAATTATAGGAGTCCAAAATATTTAAATTCAATAAGTTTTAATGAATTCGGAAAACATGCCCGACGCCCGTGTTGATGCAGTCCCAAATACAGCCCTAAAAGCCTTATTTATTATATTGTATATTTGAACCGAATTTTATTTACTTCTTAAAAACCCTTAAATCCACTGGTAAAGTCGTAAAGTATCGTGGACAGTATCCACTTACCGTCAGGTGGACTGTATGCTCGTCAGCCGCCCTTTATCTATAAAAAAAGGAATCATAAGAAAATTTTAAAATTTACAGGAGTATATTTAAATGTTGTCAGAAATATATTTTTATGCTGAAAGCAAATATAATAGAATGCATAAATAGAATGCAGATACCTAGCTTATTTTTGCTGCTAAGTCATGACTTTTGCTGGCAAGTCACATTTTTGAAAGTCTATATAGGTATTGAAATTGTGGTGGTACATGATATTTGGTATACATTTTTGCTCTTGCTTTTCATTTTTGCAATATTTTATTGATCAATCATTTATCTGATCAATGATCATAGATCCCTAAAAAAAATATGTTTTTCTATTTATTGACCATTACATTAGTATAAATACAGTTTATTTGTCTATACAGCCATCTTATATTCTAAATTAAAATCAAAAATTCTAAATTATTCTAAATTCTCATCAAAAAGTTATACTATATAGCCATCACAGAAACCTACTAGATTTAAATGTGATGTCGAATTGCTCAAATGTACTTATTTTTTTTACTTACTGTAACTATTAATTATACTACTAATTTATACTATTACTATGAGTGCATGTTTATAAATGCGAGTGTATGTATATGCGATTGTATAACCGTGAGTGTGTATGTGTGCCCAGGGCATGTATCTATTGTTGTGATTATATTTTCTACTAGCGACTCGCCCTCACTTCGCTTCAGTTTATTAAATTTAAAACAATCGGAATAAGATATTTTCCTGTGGTAAAATGGAGCCTATATTTTAAGTTAGACCTCTAGCAATACATCGGTGAAAACTGCATTCAATTCCATGCAGTAGTTTTTTTGCGTGATGCGTGTACAAACATACAGACAGACAGACAGACAAAATTTCTAAAAAACTGTTGTTTTGGCTTCTGTTGCTCTAATAAAGACCCCCCCATATTAGTTTTTTTTTCAATATCTATAATGTACAGACATCGGCCTGTTACAATTTTATTATATGTATATAGATAAGTCCTGAAATGTTCAATATTCTTGTTGGGCATTTATATAATGTGTCTTCAAAGATCCCTTCACCTTTTCTATTCTCATGTATTTATCTTGTATATTGTTAGGCGTTTCGTTAATTAAACTACATATTGCCATGTTCTTTTCCCACGTACATTGTTAATCGTAGAAATAATATAATAGTCAAAATTTGTAAGCTGTCTCCAAGTACTTGGTCTTTGTTCTTTTAGGCAACAGTTTTCTATTATGGTATTCATCAATTAAAGTACTTAATTTAATCTTATTAAAAACGTTTACAGTTTTTCAGTATACTTTGTTTATATTTTTAATATAAAAAAAGCCACACGGCACTTATGAATATTTAGACAAAATTACACAGCATGTTTTCAATCTTATTTCCGATAACGGACTTATTTCATCTTACAAATATAAGATTCTAATTCGTATTCACCATGGACAACTGCAGCAATATTGGATTCATCAAACGTTCAAGGAGAGACTTAGAGTGTATATACTCGTAAATTAATAATGTGTGTGAGCGCGTGCGTGTGCGTGTGTGCGGGCATGCATTTGTGTGTGTGTGAGTGCGTGGGTTTGTGTCATGCATATTTTGAATGTGTTAAAAGTATGCATGAGTAGGTGAGAGGAATTAAAGTATGGTATCAAGTATAATTATACATATCTTTAAAAATGTTTATCATTAATGAGTTTTAATATTACTATTTCTTAATACTGCCTTTCCAGTGTGAAATATAGATGTATATTTTTTGTTACATTGTGTGTGCGTTCTGCAAATTATAGAGATTTTGTGTAATTTAAATAAAGTTACGTAATTATTTGCTTTAGGTTTACTTTCTTATATTTACGTTTGCAGGTTTTAAATAAGTTTACGTAATTATTTGCTTTATATTTACTCTTTTATATTTATTTTTACAGTTTTGAAGTATCTAAATAAGTTTACGTAATTATTTGCTTTGTATTTACTCTGTTATATTTATTTTTACAGTTTTGAATTATCTAAATAAGTTTACGTAATTATTTGGTTTATATTTACTCTTTTATATTTATTTTTACAGTTTTGAAGTATCTAAATAAGTGCGTAATTATTTGCTTTATATTTACTCTTTTATATTTATTTTTACAGTTTTAAAGTATCTAAATAAGTTTACGTAATTCTTTGCTTTATATTTATTTTTACAGTTTTAAAGTATCTAAATAAGTTTACGTAATTATTTGCTTTATATTTATTTTTACAGTTAGAAGTATCTAAATAAGTTTACGTAATTCTTTGCTTTATATTTACTCTTTTATATTTATTTTTACAGTTTTAAAGTATCTAAATAAGTTTACGTAATTATTTGCTTTATATTTACTCTTTTATATTTATTTTTACAGTTAGAAGTATCTAAATAAGTTTACGTAATTCTTTGCTTTATATTTACTCTTTTATATTTATTTTTACAGTTTTAAAGTATCTAAATTAATAAGTTTACGTAATTCTTTGCTTTATATTTACTCTTTTATATTTATTTTTACAGTTTTAAAGTATCTAAATAAGTTTGCGTAATTATTTGCTTTATATTTACTCTTTTATATTTATTTTTACAGTTTTAAAGTATCTAAATAAGTTTACGTAATTATTTGCTTTATATTTAAATTAAATTTTGTTATAGTTTATACAAATAAATAGCTCTCTTTACATGGATGAGCCCACATTAACCTTAAAACGGGTTTCGTACAGCTCTATTGGATTATTAATACTGATAATACTTTTCCAGACACACGAGATCCAGCACAATGCGAGTTCGGGAATCATCCTCAGCGATCAAAGCTTAGTACTGCAGAGTGTGAGCAGGACAGCTGCTGGGGACTATAGCTGTCTCGCTTACAACAGCGAGGGAAGTGCTGCTAGCAATCCGGTGTCGTTGCAAGTTAGGTGTAAGTTTATAACCATTGTTTAACAGTCTTTTAACCATACCATAAGCCTGTGTCTCTCCACTGCTGGATATAGGCCGCTGCCAAGGTCCGCCACCACAAACGGTCTTCAGCTCTGCTCATCCAGCCACTACCGGCGACTTTCTACAAGTCGTCAGTTCCACAGCCAGAGAGCGAGGCTACGTTTCACGGTATGTTTATTTTAATGTAGATGCCTAAAATATATTAACTTAGATTTGGAATTTATAAGCTTGAGCTATTTTATAGTTCGGCTCGTCCCAATAGGGCCACTATTACAAAAGAGGATAATTGAAAGTGAAGCTCAAATATTTGCAAGGTCGGTAGCGCACCCTTCATGGTGTTGCTGGTGTCCATGGGCGGCGGTGACCACTTACCATCATGTCGCACGCCCGCTCGTCTGCCATCTCTTCTATAAAAAATATATACCTACCTATTTAAGGAACTACAAATTGATCAGCACCAGCACCATCACCGATGCTTTACGGATGGATGTTTTTCGCTTAAGGAGTGATTTCAATGTTCGAGCGTAACATATTGATAGATACTGCCTAATGCCACTTTTGTATTAATGGATTTTTACTTCTTGTGGTTTGGCCATTTTACATACAGGATCCGTCAGGTTATCAATGGTAGAGATACACGAATGAAAATGGCCAAGCCACAAGAAGTTTAGTTCCATTAAACAAGTCTTGGCGACTTTTAGATCTCACCACTTGTATCGACGAAATAGTCAAGAGGAATTGGTAACGTGTTTATAGAAATGTTTTTGTTGGGATATTTATTTATTTATTATAGAAGGGGTTGTTAACAACACGGTTTTCCTACACGTTTTTTTGAGTGCTAAGTTAAGAAAATATAATTAAAATAACAGGAAACTCTAATCAGCACAGGTAGGCGGTCACGAATACCGTGAAAACTTCCGGTATCATTAACAAACTCCCACAGACTGTCATACAATATTTAATATCTAATTCTTAGTATGTATATTTATATATTTTATCGTATAAATAAATTATCAATGTATTATTATATGATTATTTATACTAATGAATATTAAGTTTTGCTATTTAATTCCTTCTGCACCCGCTTAAATTTTTCTCATTTAATTCCAACGGTCGACTGGTAGAGAATGCCTTAAGGCTTAAGGTATTAAGTCCGCCTCTGTGCAATACAGTGCAAAAAGAGTAAATAAATTAAAAAATAAATACAACACTGCGATATCTCGCCGTCAGTTTTCACGATTTTCTGTCGCGCCGCCGTGGCATCGCCGTGTGCGTTAGCAAGCTCCCATAGTGGCGCATACAACACCGACGACCTTGAAACTTTGACGGTAGGTCTTCACAGCGGGAAACTGTGTCGTTGACAAGCGGCCTGACAAGAGCACCCGATGAAGAAGAATAATACAGTTTTACATTCCTTTCTCCCAACAGACGCCCCCATTTGCAAGACACCAGAAGAGGGGGAGGTATACGGAGCTCTCAAGCAAGAGACAGTTCAACTCCACTGTGCGGTGGACTCCAATCCATCTCCAACCAGCTTCAGTTGGACCTTCAACAGTTCTGGAGAACAAAATGAGGTGGCTCCAAGGTAAGTTTTTTTTTTATAGAAAGTGGACAAATTATCAGATAATTGATTGTATTGATTGTATGATACAGTCCAAATTGTGGTATGTGCATACTGTCGCCCACGGACATCCGCGGTATATGACGACATCAGTCCAGAATGACAAACGTGCCTACCTTTGGACATGTAGTAATGGATTTGGAGAAAGGCTTGAATATCTTACTCACTACCAAAACACATACGTACATCGGGGAATAGGATTAAGTGGGAAATGCATTACATTTCAAGGCAGTCTTCCTAACCTAACAGTTTCAAGGCAGTGTTGGACTGCAGCATGCACCCTTCCCCTCAAATTGGTGTGTCATGGCCATCTGAGGTACATGGCAACATCAGTTAAGAATGACGAACGTTGACACTCTTGCAGGTACACGGTAGTATACATAATTACATCTAATACATGCATATCAGTAGACATATTACAATACCAATTGTGAAGTTTGCGGGAGTGTGATGAAGATTTCCAACACTTGCTAATGGAGTGTGCCAGGAATGAAAGGGATTTAATATGTGAACTTATTTAATATGATATTTATCCATTCAGTAAATCTCAGATTATATAAATAATAACTAATGGCTAATAAAGCATTGAGAGAATCAGCTCGGTGGCTCTTCGAAGCGATTTATTTTTAAACGATTGGGATGCGGCCATCTAGGGAAGTTTT
Organism: Sesia bembeciformis; assembly: GCA_943735995.1. Taxonomy (NCBI): domain Eukaryota; kingdom Metazoa; phylum Arthropoda; class Insecta; order Lepidoptera; family Sesiidae; genus Sesia; species Sesia bembeciformis. Next base: position 14,712,975 of record OX031042.1, on the reverse strand, counting down.
TGACAGATGGATGTCAAGAGGCTTGTCGATTTCTCGATTACTTGTCTATTGTCGATTATATCGATTGCTAAACGTGTAACAGGAAGATTTATTATTAAAACCTACAATTAATAAAAAATAGTACTTTGATTGGGGACCTGTTGAGTGAGTGATTAAAGTCAATCCTTTTGTCACAACGCTATTTTTATTTCATCAAAAACTGGCAACCCAGTAAACGTCAGTTTACTCCAGCTAATAAAAAATACTACTTTAATAGAGAAATGGGCGCGCACGCACATCACGTGAATAGAAGTGTTGTAATTATTAATTTTCCGTTTATATTCCATATTCGATACTGTAATCATTGTAGTATTGTGTATTACTTTCGATTCACATATTCGACGACTATTCTTATGATTCCCTTGGTCCATACACTCCACACCAGCCATGGAGAACCACTCTGATAAAGAATCTGTACCTTTAAAGATATAGATAATAATAAAATAATATGAGTTAATAATAGACAGGTGGGTCTATTGTTGATAGCACAAAACAGCTGCTATAGCCACAATATTGGGTGTAATTAATATTATTAATTGACACGTAAACTATGTCAGAAGTACAGATAGCAGCAAAAATTAGCGTATATATTTATTTATTTGGAAATTCAGACAGCATATTAAATTCAACATTAAGGTTTTAACACATTTATTATTTTCTTTACCGGGTGGAAAATACGAACGGTACATGGAGGAAAAGTACATTAAATATTGAAGATATCAAATTTCACTCAAAGGAAACATTCTTATGTTTTTTAAAATAAAAATAACCGCAATCAAACATTTTTTTAAAAACCTGACCTGAGCCGGCAATCGGACCAACTAAAAAAGAATAGACAGTCCTGACAGTCATGTGAGAATAGACTATGATAAGGATATAATGTCTCGAACAAACATTGTATCTTACAATTAAAGAAGACCGTGAAATCTAAAAATTCGTACCTATCCGAGGATCGTGAGTGGTGGCGAGCCTTAGGAGAGACCTATATCCAGCAGTGGAGCGACTTCGGCTGATGATATGTTATGGTGTCGGTTCACTGTTTCTGCTGACTCTCCTCGACTCACTAATTGATATGAGAACCCTGTGGTAAGGTTGATAGAAGAAATTTATATTGATATCATTATTATTTTACCATATTATATCGTCATAGTAAGTTTTAAATTGAAGAAACGTAGGTTATAACAATTTATGAATCGACATTGATGTATGTCTGCTGGTGACCGGGTGTGACCGGGTGTGACCGAGAGTGACCGGGTGTGACCGGGTGTGACTGGGTGTGACTGGTAGGTCAACTTATTTCTTTTAGGGGGTGATAGTAGAATTTCTTTATACATGTATTTATTTAGGCTTAGAAAATTGATGACAGAATATTTGATAATGTTTAAAATATGTTAACAAGGCGACTGCAATGAAGCATTGAATTGATGCAGTACACAATAAAATTCTTAGTTATTTAATATTTAGTTTTACAGTCAATAATAAATTCTACCTATCTATCTATTATTATTCCATTATTCCATTCCATTCCATTCCATCGATATATAAAGTTAAGTTACCACTCACTGACTGACTGACTGACTGACTCACTGACATAATTGATCTCCGGGTTCCCGTGTCGGCAGGGGAAAACTTTGAATGAGGAAATACGCGGATGGGTCCCGTGACCACCAGAAAAATCCGACTTCTTCGAGTTGTGCAAACCTCACGAAAATTGTCAACGGCCAGGCCCAACGGTAACAGCTTCGCGGGGGGTGCTCGACCAAATGTCATAGGGAACCGCCGGCAGATGCCAGGGGGCGTCGCGAAAATTTGAATTTCGAACGTCCAGCATCGCCTCCATACAAAATGAAATCGTTCTTAGTTTTCAAACGGTAAGAGGTAGGGGGAGGTGCTCGACCAAATGTCATTCGGGTCGGGGTGGGTCGTCTCGTGGTGGATTTTTTTTTTCAAAATGGCGGATTCAAGATGGCGGCCGTTTTTCAAGTTTGTCCCAGGGGGGTGGAATTTGGCATCCGGGGGGTCGGGGGGGCCCTGACTGAGAATTTCGGGTCGGTTTTTCGATCTCGCCATTTCCAAGATGGCGGCCGTCAATTGAAATTTCAAATTTTGATCGGCCATAATTCCCGCGAGGCCGAAGGCCGAGGCCAGCGAGCGAGGCAGCAGGCCGAGTTCGCCCAGGAGCTGCACCGGGGGCGGGCCCGTCTCCATCCGGTGGACCTTCAGCTCGACGGTCGACGGCCTGCCCAAACGGTGAGAGGTAGTCGTATGGTGCTCGACCGAATGTCATAGAGAGCCGCCGGCACTTTGACGAGAGCGCCATAAAAATTCAAAATGGCGGATTCAAGATGGCCGCCATACAAATTTATTTTGACCGTATCTCCCAAACGGGTGGAGATATCGGATCGGGGCTCAAACTAATATGAGGGGGCAAGTCGATGTCCTTCCACTGGATGATTTTTTTTTTCCAAAATGGCGAATCCAAGATAGCGGCCATTTTTTAAATTCTTCCGATCGGGATGAAAATTAATACCTGGGGGGTTCAGGCAACCCCGATTCAGGATTTCGGAACTTTTTTTTTATTCCGCCATTTTCCAAGATGGCTGCCATACACAGTGGAAATTTCGATTTTGGGGTCCGAGGGCATTTGAGTGGCGGTAGGCCGAATCAGACGGGGGGTGCGGGGCGGATTTTCCCCTCGTTAGAAACTACGGTCATTGGGAAAACTGGGTAGAAAAAAAAAATCCAAGATGGCGGACAGAAAATGGCGGAATTTAAAAAAAAACTTTTGTAATTTAAATATTCCTGGACGAACGTGTTTCAAGGTGGAAAATTGGGGAGGAAATTGGCTTCCGGAGAGTTTCCATTAGGGATTTAGGGTAGGTGCCGATATTTCCCAAGATGGCCGCCATACAAAATTCCTTCGACGACAGATCCGGAACGGTTAGAGATATCGGATTGGTGCTCAAACTAATATTGTTTATCATGATGATGTCTTTCTACTGGGGGGAAAATTTATTTTCAAAATGGCGAATCCAAGATGGCGGCCATTTTTCGAATTCATCCGATTCGGATAAAAATTGATATCTGGGGGGCTTAGGGGTTCCTGACTAAGGATTTGGAATTATTATTTGTATTTCACCCTTTTTGAAGATGGCGGCTATACAGCGAGGCCGCAGGCCGAGCTCCGCGTAGGGCGAAGCCCGGAGCGTCCGAACTTTACCACCGTGTAACTTACGCGAGGCCGAAGGCCGAGCTGCGTTTCACGAGGCCGTAGGCCGAGATCCGCGTAGGGCGAAGCCCGGAGCGAATGCACTACGGTACCACCAGCCGCGCAAGTTGTGTAACTTAGGCGAGGCCGAAGGCCGAGCTGCGTCTAACGAGGCCGCAGGCCGAGCTCCGCGTAGGGCGAAGCCCGGAGCGACCGGACTACATTTTACAGCAATTTTTCAAGTTGTCCGATCCGGATGAAAATTGATATCTGGGGGGTTCAGGGGACCCTGATTAAGGATTTATAGTTATTTTCAAGATGGCCGACCCACAAAATTCTTCGGGTGACATCTCCGAAACGGTTAGACATATCGCATTGGTGTTCAAACTAATATGGTTTATCATGACGATGTCTTCATATTGAGATATATTTTTTTTTAAATGGTGAATCCAAGATGGCGGGGATTTTTCAAATTCATCCAAGCCGAATGAAAATTGATATTCGGGGGGCTGAGGGGACCTTGATTAAGGATTAATGGTTATTTCCAAGATGGTGGCCCCACAAAATTCTTCGGATGACAACTCCGAAACGGTTAGACATATCGGATTGGTGCTCAAACTAATATTGTTCATCTTGACAATGTCTTTATAGTGAGGTAGGATAAATTTAAAGATGGCGAATTCAAGATGGCAGCCACTTTTCAATTTCACCCAATCTGAATGAAAATTGAAATCTGGGGAGTTCTGGGGAGGCCGATTAAGGATTTGGATTTCTTATTTAGATTCCGCCATTTTTGAAGATGGCCGCCACGCAGGACCCGCACAACGAAACTACAGCGACCCCTCCCAGTGTGTAATTTCCGCGAGGCCGAAGGCCGAGCTTCACGGCGCGAGGCCGCAGGCCGAGCTCCGCGCAGGGCGAAGCCCGGAGCGTCCCCCCGCTCAGGGGGAGGCCGGCGCCCGGAGGGCGCCGCCGAAACCTAGTTACATATAATAAAATTGTAACAGGCCGATGTCTGTACATTATAGATATTGAAAAAAAAACCTAATATTAAAAAGGGGTCTTTATTAGAGCAACAGAAGCAGAAAAACAACAGTTTTTAGAAATTTTGTCTGTCTGTATGTTTGTACACGCATCACGCAAAAACTACTGCATGGAATTGATTGCAGTTTTCACCGATGTATTGCTAGAGGTATAACTTAAAATATAGGCTCCATTTTAACGCATTTGTTTTAAATTTAATAAACCGAAGCGAAGTGAGGGCGGGTTAAGGGGTCGATACATCATATATTCAGCTATCACATACCAGAATTTGATTTTTTTTTCCACGGGTCTCTGTTTTATTCATTATTATTATTATTTTGAAAAATCGATACCTTGAGTTACTAATTTGGCTGTTATTTCAACAAATAACATTATTTTTTTATTTTGTTTCTTGTTTATTATTGATAAATAGATGTGCTATCACATACAATACTTTTTATAAATGAAAACTTAAAGATATTAAAGAAAAAATGTCTTTATTTCAAAATAAAATTCAATGGCGGAGATAAACACAGAGACTAGAAGCGCATGCGACGTACGGGATCACACTGAAGCATTTTAACTGATTAGATTATTACGAATATCTTCTTGACATAGTCTGTCTCGTTCATACTTAAGAGAATAGGAATAAAAAAAAACCTTGTGATTTTTTTCACTACTCATGCGCGCTTTACTGAGGTGTTTCAATGAGTCTTGTGTTATCTGGCCAAGTACCCTTTTTTTACCTGAGACACGTTTGTTTACCTGTGATATGTTTGTGCATGACTCAAATACCACTCAGCTGTTAATAGCTAAGTTAAAATTTACTTCTAAATGGGTCCAAAACATTTTGCAATACCGATAAGTTAATTAAAATGAAAAAGTGTATTTTTTAAATTCGGCTCCTTCTCAATTGAAATGGCAATAACTTCTTTTTCATTATGGAATCGGTTATTATTAATATTATTTTAGAATCTGCATTTATTGGACAAGTTTTTAAAATAATGGGCACAGATTGTGTAGTACATTTTTTTTACACCATTCGCCCCCGAATTCACATGATTTGATAGAGATTAGAGTAGAATTTTGAAATAAAGACATTTTTTCTTTAATATCTTTAAGTTTTCATTTATAAAAAGTATTGTATGTGATAGCACATCTATTTATCAATAATAAACAAGAAACAAAATAAAAAAATAATGTTATTTGTTGAAATAACAGCCAAATTAGTAACTCAAGGTATCGATTTTTTAAAATAATAATAATAATGAATAAAACAGAGACCCGTGGAAAAAAAAAATTCAAATTCTGGTATGTGATAGCTGAATATATGGTGTATCGACCCCTTAACGTTGGACCACTATTTACGACACACCCTGTATAGTGTTAAAATTTGGTGGAAATTAGATGAGTTATTTACAATACATACATCTGTGTCCTACATACAACCTACCACCTGTGTGAGTTGCGTGTATTTGATGTATGTTTGTGGATGCGTATTGTGTGATGTTTGAATAGTGAGTGTGTGTATGTGGGTTCTGGCTATTCATGAAGTATTTTTAAAAGTATTTTTAAAGGCATTGCTAGGAAGTTGGAATGGATCTAAATATAAGTGTTATCTGAGCTAGCTGCTATTCAACTTATTGGCAACAACATAAGGTCCTAAAATCCATTACGTAATAAATCTAAATTTGTAACGTGTATTGTGTTACACAATGACTGGCGAGGGCGGAGACCCAGGCTTCTAATAATAATTTAATTTTTATTAATTTGCCTTTCTTTGTATTATTAACAACAGTTATTTTTCCTGTTTACATTTAGAATTTACTAATTAGTTAGTTTTACAAAATAATAAACGACTAGAAATAATAATCGGCTGTGAGGTGTGAGGCGTGACGTGAGGAGTTCCCGAAAGGTTCTTTTAAATGTTTCTTAAAAAATGGTTTCATACTATTAAAAAAATATAAAAATTGTAGACTAATCTGACAAAATCATTATTTTATGAAAAAATATAGTTATTATAGCAAAAATCCAGCAACAAGTATGTAAATTGTAACCTGTATATGTATAACTGGTCCTTAAGTAAATAACTAGCTTGGTTCTCAGCTGTGTGTTACAATCTGTCTCCAAGAGTGGATGCAGTGCGTTTCCCAAGTACGCTCGCCGCAAGATCCGGTCTATGCGGGCGGTCCGCCCGCGGTTTGCTACACCCTTCTGAATTGTGGGAAGCCTTAGGACTCGAGCCTTCATATTTGCTGCTTGTGTAATGTATAGCTCAAAGCTTAAATTTAGAGAGACAAGTCTGGTTGCCGTAAAATATATGAGTTTTGGGAGTGAGTGAGATGTGCCAGAGCCCAAATCTCATACCACCGAGTGAAGGGTATAAGAGAAATCTTTTATATCAAATTAACTATTATAAAGGTAAACTGTAGATATATATGTAAAATTGATCTATTTATTACCCTAATAAGATCATTTTTTTGTATTTATAATTGTATAGAAACAAGCGCTTCTCTAGCTGTGAGATATACAATACCCTTTGACTTGTGAAAGAACAGTTCTCTTACGACCAATATCTTTTCATTATTTTTTTTAGTTCCTCAGTTCTTTTGGTATGTAGGTGTGTATGTATATATGTGTAATAAACAACACTATTCATTACACACGCATACGTAATATACACACACGCATATATATATATATATGTCACAGAAGTGAGGTCTGGTCCAATAATTATTTTATACCGCGAACCCGTAGGCTGTGGAACGAACTGCCTCAAGAGGTTTTTCCATTAAGCTACGATATGGGGTTCTTCAAGAGAGCTGTGAATAAGATTTTGCAAGGTCGGCGGCGCGCCCGCATACCCCCTGGTGTTGCAGGTGTCCATGGGCGGCGGTAACACTTACCATCACGTGGGACCGCTTGCTCGTCCGCCCACTAGTATATAAAAAAAATATATATATGCAATGTTAAGTTACATTTTATAATTAATTAAGTATAGAGATGCTCTCCTATTCGCTACACATAATAGGGTCTGTGTGTATTAGTATGTAGTTTTGTAATTTGTAATTCTGTACACGGTGCAATAAATAAATAATAATAGATAATGCTCGAAAGAGTTTTGTTGCACTCAATCTCGAAACACTGATATGTGTTCCAGGGTAGTGTTCTATTAACACTAGTATTTCGTTCGTTTACTCTCAGAATCCATTCTGTTCTCTCCATATTGTGCTGACGAATAATCGCTGATGATGCCAATAGACTTGTGGTACGAACAAACAATTGAACGGTCGGGGAACGTCGGGCGTATTTACAGTCCGGAATGGTTTCATTATTAAAACTTATTTGCGGTTAGCTGTTCGAAGATTTAGAGTTGTGCTTCATTAAACCTCAGAGGGGGGCCTATGTGAGTCACTGTCACAATGCACAAAGTCTTTGTTAAATTTAAAAGACAAACACTTGAAGACAGCGAGGAACTGAAACTGATTAGCGTTCTTCTGGCATGTTGTTGTTGCATCTTTATACAAAGCTGGTCCCAAAATTCCATCTCCTCCTATTCATTCTTAACTCCTCATCAAATATAAATTGAAACAAATACAGTTCGTTGTCTGAACTGTCCATTGTACCAATATGAACGCAAATAATGTCAACAGCTAACTGATTTAAATTATTGCATTGAACTGCGGCCCGGCGCGTCTGCACTACAGTGCGATGCGACGAGTAACGAGCGCTACGAACGTTTTGAATAGAACAACAAAACTTTACATGTTTGTAACTTTTGAATTATTCTCTAAAATAATTTAATTTTTCGCTAGAACGTTTTAATATATTTTAAATAATATAATAAAGAGGTAAAATTGTGTGTTTGTTTGTGGGTATGTTGGGGGTAATCTCTGGAACTACTGAAACGATTTCAAAAATTCTTTCACAAATAGGAAGCTACATTATCCGTGTCTAATATAGGCTATATTTTATTTTGAAATTATGAAAAAAAATTTGAAAAAAAAATATTATAAACTGAAGCGAAGCGAGGGCGGGTCGCTAGTATATTTTAAATTTGTTGACGTGTTTCAGTGCGGTGATAGCCTAGGGGTGTCTATACTAGACACACATTCATGCGATCGTGAGTTCAAATCCTCAATGAGTTTCTACTTAAGTACGGATTTAAAAAAAATGTCATTCGCACGGCGGTGGAGGGGATACATTGTTAGGAAACACTTAACATATACTCCAAAAATAAAAACCTTTAGTATATGATCCACCAGTCCACACTGGAACTGACTGTTGGATTACGGCCTGAAGTGATTTACTAGGGAAGGCCTGTGCAGTGTGCATAATAGGCTGATACAAGATGGACGTGTTTTTGATATTTGCATTATTTCGTTGGCACGATGTATAACAAAAAAAGGAAATACACAGTTATGCACAAAAAAAACTGTGGAGTTAATTTTTTTTTATAGATAAGTGGGCGGACGAGCAAGCGGTCCCACGTGATGGTAAGTGTTACCGTGAACACCTGCAACATCAGGGAGTATGCGGGTGCGCCGCCGACCTTGCAAAATCCTATATAATTAAAGCCAATTATTATTAAGTTTATTAATTAATTTGAATTTATTGAATCTGCCGTATCCAGTACATAGTATACAATTATATTATAATATAGTATACAGATTCAATGATAAAATATTAAATTATAATAATTTTATTTGAGTAACTAGACTTAAATATTTTTAAGCTAAATTACAGACAAATGGATACATACCTCATTGTGAATAGTTTTATGAGTATGTGTTTAGTTGATGTACATTGTACAAGTTAATTGCTATTAAATAGTAATTGAGTGTAGAATTAAACTCGCAACATCGCAGTTTGCCTCATACTCCCTCACAATCTTACGACACCAGCACTAACTTTACAAACCTTTAGTGCGTATGATTGATCGATCACGATTGGCAATTAGGGTTCGGCTGCTTGGCGATTCAAAATCCTATCGAATCGGGAATAGATAATGAGTCGAAATAAGTGTAAACGCTGGGCGTTTGATGTCTGGAATTTGTAATTTGGGAAAACGAAAAGAATTATAAAAAATGTTAGAACATGTATTGATACAGAAATGAATGGGGAAATCACATTTTTTCACTTCTTACCTCAGAGAAGATTTGAAATGTTACAAAAAATGTCGCGAGGAAAATTTTACGATATCTTGAAAAATTAACAATTTATAGCCTTTCAAAGTTGATGTTAAACTTTAAATGTTGACAAGTAAAGTGCCGAGCAACTCGGATAATAGCGAAATTATAAATATCACGCGCGCGGCATAATGAGATATGATATTACATTCATCGCATTATATTATCTGATAGATGAAATGGGGTGTGATGGGATTGGATAAGATAAGATTGGATGTTTCTTAACTAAAAAGCTGATAATAAAAAGACAAAGTTGAAAATTTTGATAAAACCCCCGACATTAAAAAGATTTTAATTACCTCTGAAAACGTTAAAATAAAAATATAAACCAATGACGCTACTTTAGGGCTTGAGAGAGTCTGGTCTTACAGCCGGTTCCTTGTACAGTGAACCCTCCACAACCCATGGTCTTAACAAACTTGCGGTTATTCGGATCGAATCGTGGTAGGAGAGCTATACATTACGATGGCTCTTTCCGAAGGTCTCTTTCTTGACTCCTTACTAATTGACTGACATTTGAGATTTTCGCGTTTTTCACACATATTAATCTATTTAAACGTTAATTATTTTACTCCACGTTTCATTTGGGTTGGACCGACCATGGTCACGAGCTGACTGAAGAGGCGGCTAGTTTACGTCGAGAGTTGCGAGCAGTTTTATCAATTACCTGCATCTGGTCTTCATATACCGGAATGTGGCGGCACACAACAATCATAATATCAGAATCTATCTTCTCAATTGATATTTCAATGTTTTTTTATTTTAAATTTTGATTGTTGTGTTGATCCTTTTGAAAACTAATAAACCGAATAGAAATACAGATAAAAATCATTAAAAAACTACGACAGACTTCAAAACCAATAAACCGAATAGGAAATAGGAATATAGATAAAATATCATAAAAAAACTACGACAAACTTCAAAACTAATAAACCGAATAGAAATACAGATAGAATTTTATCAGAACATACGACAGACTTCAACACTAATAAACCGAATAGAAAGACAAATAAAATCTCACCAAGAACTTCGACAGACTTCAAAACTAATAAACCAAATAGAAATACAGATGAAATCTCATCAAAAACTACGACAGATTACAAAACTAATAAACCGAATAGAAATACAGATAGAATCTTATCAGAACATACTACACACTTCAACATTAATAAACCGAATACAAATACAGATGAAATCTCATCAAGAACTACGACAGATTACAAAACTAATAAACCGAATAGAAATGCAGATAGAATCTTATCAGAACATACGACAGACTTCAACACTAATAAACCGAATAGAAAGACAGATCAAATCTCATCAAAAACTACGACAGACTTCAAAACAAATATAATAACGCTACAGACGAGTCGTACAACTGAAAATTGTCAACAACCCCTATTTGATATGTATTACGAACTCGTGTAATGTTAATGAGGGCGTCCCGTTACATTTTCATAGAAAATAAAAAATACAAGCTAGTTCCTTTGAGCAAGGGATTCTGGGCATTTCAGGGTGGAATTTTTAGATTCGCCAACGAATTTCAAGATTATTTTGGACATTTCAAAGGAATTATGTTGTTTGAACTATTTTAGATGCTTTTAAAGTCCATTAGCGGTTTTGTTTGACAATTTTAATGGAAGTTTTAGTGAATTCGTTTGATAATGATCTGGCTGTAAAGAGTTAATAACAAATCAGGTAATAACAAACCTAAACAAATAATTTAATTGAAACCCTGAACATGTTCACCAAAAACCTTTTCTATAGAAATAATTTGGCAGACGACCAGACAGTTCACCTGGGGTTAAATAGAAAGTAGAGTTTGGGAGGGGGAGGGTGCACGCTGTAATCCCATAGCCGTTGGGCCATGTCCTATTCCCCCAATTAACTCATTAAGAACTGTCAAAATGAAAATACCGACTACGAAGAGCTTATTAATGTCCTATAAACTGATGAGAATAAATTGTCTCAAAAATGTATGCCATTTGATTTAAAAACTTTGCTATAAACGTAAGAAATAAAACATTGACACGACGACGCGCGACGGTGGAAATCTCAATTGGCGTAGGGTAATTTTTCTGGAAATACGTTTTATATACAGTTCTACTTCATATTTTCTCCATCTTTCTGTATATTTAAAATTTCGATAGTTTTAAAAGTAACCCCCTTAAACAGAAGAGAGCAGCAGTTTATACAACGCATTATATAATACTTAAAAAGACCGTTGTTTTAATTGTTATAGTGTATAAAGGAGATCACCCTTACACTAATTGTGATTTTCAGCGTCGACATTATCCATTAATAACTTAAAAATATAGTTGGTGACAAGTCGGTCCACTACTCAAGTTACTCAAGGAACAAACGAAATGAATAATACCTAATCCCCACTCTTTGTTCAGCTCGTACACCAACGACGAGTTCGTTTCCGTTCTCCGCTACACTCCCACCACGGACATGGACTTCGGCACCATATCCTGTTCCGCCACCAACATTGTCGGGAGACAGGAGATACCTTGCGTTTACAAAATAGTTGCTGCGGGTAAGTTATGTTATCCATTTTTCTTTTATTTGTCATTTTACTTTAACTTCATTGCACATTGCACATTGCACATCATGGTACAAAAGCCGAGCTTAATACCCCAATTCTCTACCCGCTAACCTTTGGGTTAATTAGAGAAATACATTAGATGGTGCGACGAGAAGTATTATAAATACATAATTTAAAGGACAACAGTAACATTTCCTTAAATTTACCTATTGAATACACAACATATATTAACATATCAATTACAATCCATAAATCGGTGATGATTTTCACTTATTTTCTACTTATTTACTATTTACTTATTTACTACTTATTTTCATGAGGTTGAATGGTACGTAAATTATATTATTAATTTTTCAAACTGACGGAAAGTGTGTGCACCAGACTCATGCAAAACATAGTGTTTGGAATTTTCTTTTGTTTCTTTTATATCTGCATTGTTTTTTGTTTCTTGTTATATCTATATTTTGTGTGTTTTTATCTTGGAGAATTTGTCTATCGTTTATTGTATATGTAGAAATCATTCAAACCACCCATTGATAAACACAGTTTATCAATTACATATCCATCGATGTCAAATTTAGTGATAGGATATCTAGTTAAAAATGTAGGTGAGTCATTGCTCGCTAGCGCACAACATACATATATATATTTGTAATGCATTTGATCTACCTCTATATTTCTGTTAACATACCAATATATTTTCTCTCTCTTTGTGTGACGTTAAAGCTTCTGCTTTTAATTTACCCGATGACAAATCACTTCTTGCCGCCTATGACAAGTTATCGTCTCACAAGAAGACTACATAAATTGTTTTCTTTTCGACCATTTGTACTGAAGTACTCCTTGAGCTGAAGACATTGAAGTAAAGAGAAATGTCCCATAAAATTGTCTCGACTACTTCTCTATAAGCAGATGATCCATCAGCCAGCAAGACAGCCACTAAATTATTGTATTTGTTGTCACATTTACTCGTAGATTGTGTACGAAGGTTGTACTGAAGTGTCGGTAAAACCTACGGTGTAGAAACCGTTTTATACCGGGAAGCCGTAGCCTGTGGATCTAACTGCCTCAAGAGGTCTTTCCATTACCCAACGATGGTTCTTAAGAAAGCTGCAAATTGGATTTTGAAAGTTCGGCGGTGTATCCGCATACCTCCTGGTGTTGCAGGTGTCCATATCCGACGGTAGCCACTTACTATCACGTGGGCCGCTTGCCCGTCCGCCTCCTTTCACATAAAAAAAGGACTCGCTCCGGTAATGAATGAAACAAATAATCGACTTTCCGATTAAGGGCAAACGTGGAGGTCTAGGGGAATAATATTCAGAGCAACAAAATCACATCAATAATCGCTTAATGTTGACTCTGCTCGAGACACTGATCCATTGGCGGTATTACGAGTCACGCGTGTGGAAAAATTACGAACACAATTGACGAGCTACGAGTTTTAATAATGAGTTTTAATTTCAAGTGACACAACTTATAGAATAGAATATTGGTAGGTCAGAAACATACGTCTGTCCACATACTCAACCATTTTCGGCATACAAATTTCAAATAAAGATTTACAAATTATAATATTTAATATTAATAATGATTTTAGTTTAAATATTTTAAAAAATAATAGACATAATGAAAATTATACAAAAATAATAGACTTGTAATGATAATTATGAAAAAATAATAGACTTGTAATGATATATAATTATTCAAAAATAATAGACTTGTAATGATAATTATGCAAAAATTATTGACTTGTATTGATAATTATGCAAAAATAATAGACTTGTAATGATAATTATGCAAAAGTAATAGAGTTGTAATGATAATTATGCAAAAATAATAGACTTGTAATGATAATTATGCAAAAATAATAGACTTGTAATGATAATTATGCAAAAAAATAATAGACTTGTAATGACAATTATACAACGAATGAGAGTTAGTATTCCAATATAGTACAACCATATTATTACAGTTGTATTATCTAATTCAACTGTTTACACAGACCCATTTATATAATGTACACCATCAATTTATTAATAGAGTAGATGTTAACAATGCACACCCAATATAACCATTTCATAAGTACGAAGCCACGCCCCCTAAACCTTGCTTGTAAAATACACGATAAGGTAGAATTTTGAGTTGTGCAACTAGACAGTTTTTTGCCGAGCATATTGAGTGAGCTTATTAGCCAATAAATGTCTTGAAGTGAATGTCGTCTGTTAATGTATTGTATTATAAAAATGCTAGTTGTACTAATATTATTATTGTAAATAAACAGAATATTGAAAATATTAACTTTAAGTAGTTAATAAGAAAAATGAGTACCCATTGTTTTGTCGATTGTTATAATTTACAAAATTGATTATGTATAGATTCATTTGTATAAGAAAACAGAACAATGGGGAAAAATATGTCTGCAAAAGAAAAAACCTGTAGCAAAAGTCCGTATGTACAAACGGGCACATATCTATACATTTAGAAAAATAAAGCTTTGCCCCCGCCTGTCTTTTATTTTCCCTAAGGGATGAAATTTAAGCACGCACATTCGTCTATTTTCAGTGAGAAATAGCGAATAGGGTTAATAGAATAAAACCCATGTAGATTAGGGCAGATCTTTTAAAAGTAGATAAATCGTTTAGGAAAATTAGTATAGATGTGTGCTTGCTACAGGTATCTTTAGAGATAAAGCTCTGCCAATGCTTTTAATAAGCATATCGCCTATCTTCCGAGAAGGAATAGGCGAGGGGTTATTGTGAAAACCCTTGTACTATGTGGAATGGCAGATCTTTTAAAAGTAAATATATATGTGGGTAAATGTGAATAAAAATGTAAATATAAATGGGTAAATATGTAAATATGAATAAAGACGATTGAGGGGGAGGGGTGGTGAGGAGACGGGTGTAGCGGTAAATGAGGTCGCGCGGCTCTCCTTATGGTACTGCCGCGGGCATAATAAGCATGAAGCAAGACGCGTAAATTTACGAGCTACCGGTACTACTAGCTACCGGTACTACTTTGATCACGGTATCCTTGTAGTACCAAGCCTAACTTTTACATCGTTTCTTACGACTACAAAACCTTTGATTACAAAGGCCCAAGTAGTGCGTCCGTCGAGCCGAAGCCTCCGCCCCCGCATTCCGGCTACTGCTGCTTCTTCGTGCGTCGGGCGCCTCACGGGCACCAGCCTGATGGCTTGCCTTCGCCGTGCGACAAACAAGTAGTGCCCCACAAGCAAAGTCGGGCGAAGATTAACATAGCGGACAGGGGACGACCCCTAGTCCGAGATAAGGCGGACCGCAGGAGAGGAGCGTCAGCGCCGCGGACCATCGTGTCCCGCGACATCTTCGCGCCTCACCGGATCCGCGAAGTCGATCCCTCTGAACTGGGTTTGCGCAACTCCACATACGCGCACCCATCAACGTCCGCATCCACCGCTTCCAGCGCTCCCCAGGACGGAACTGAGCTTCCGTTGTCTGGGGAAACTGTGCGGCAGAAGACAGGGCGAGCCGCGGCTAAAACACGCCGCCCCCCGTCACCGCCTTCAAGCGAAGTTGAAGAAGGAGATGAAAAGAGGCTGTGCTGCAGCGCAGACTCCACTCCTTCCCCGGCGCCCAGAACCTCATTGACGCCGCAATCACCACGCCCGCAGACTACCATCTCCAGCGCGGCACCACTCCCTCAGCGCTCTCCCAGGAGGAGAACCATGATTACCGAAGAGGAAACCACAGCACCCACTCAAACCACAGTGTCAACAGAGGATTCGACATCATCCTCCTCGTCGTCGGCAACATCGTCCGCCTCTGTAGTTATGGAGGAGGAGGAACCTGCTGCCCCCCCCCGTGGACTGGATAGCACCAGCTACGCCACACTGGGGACAAACCGTTCGCAACCAACATATGCTGCCGCCGTAGCCTCACCCTCGCCCATGGCACAACCACGTGCTACAGCCAGCGGTGAGAATGCGCCCACAACCGCGCCTACAGCCCAGCAAGTGCGCAGCTACCCACCGATAGTGGTGGAGCGGCTGCCAAACTGGACGCGCCACTTTGCTGCCATTAAAGCAAAGTTGGGACATCCCCCCAACGCAAGGCCATTCGGAGCAGGTGTTCGGTTTATTCCGCGAACACCTGAGGAATACAGGGCAGTGCAGGCGTACCTAGTGGAGCTTGGTGCGAAGGAACCCGCGCTGTCCTGGTACTGCTACGCGCCATCGGAAGAGCTTCCCACCAAGGTGGCCCTGAGGGGGCTGCCCCACGACACCCCACCGGAGGAGATTAAAGAGGCGCTGGAACAGTGCGGATTCACGGTCCGACACATCCGCGCCCTGCCACCGAGAAGAGGACGTCCCGGCTGCATGTTTCATGTGCAGCTGGACCACCTGACGCCACAGGAGCTAGCCCGGCTCTACAGCATAGATGAACTCCTATACATGCCGGGAGTGGTGATAGAGGCATGGAGAGGAAGGGGAGGGCCGGCCCAATGTCATCGGTGCCAGGCCTTCGGACACGCCTCGTACAATTGCTACCGGCCACTACAATGCGTCCGTTGTGCTGGGGATCACCCAGCAGCAGAATGCCCCCGGCCCAGAGACCAGCCGGCAACGTGCGCCAACTGCGCCAAAGACCACACGGCGAACGACCGTCGTTGCGCCGTATTTCGTCGTGTGGCCCGCAAGATGGGTGCTCCAACACAAGCCCCACTGCCGAGACCGAGATCCGCACCACGGCAACAACAAAAAGTCCGTCGTGCAGCTGCACCCCATGTTCAGCCCGCGCAAATAACTGCACCCCCGGGTGCAGCTACTCTAACCGCACAGGCGAATATGCCAATAGAGCGTGGCGCCCCTCTACCGCAAAAGAGGAGAAGGCGCGGGGGTCGCAAACATAGAGCGGCCACAGCGCCCACCACCTCAACGCCTCAACCCCCTGCACCGAAGCCGAGGACACAGGCTCAAGCAGTACCTGTGCCCATGCTCAAACCAAGCATGACAACGACGCAACCTACAACAATACCGATGGCAATACCAGCGCCACCGGTACTAGACAGCGCAGCGCACCAACGTGCGCCAACAACAACAGCAGCCGGACAGCAACAACAACAGCATGTTGTCCCAAGCACGAGGGAGCCGTCTGGGGAACCGATCCATGTGTTAATCGGGGCCCTGGCGGAGTTCTTCTCGGCCGCATGCTCCGGCGCCGATCTGGCCACGGCAGCAGCGCGAGGACTAGCCCAACTAGCCCCCTTCATTTATGGCCCGAGATAATCTGCGGGTCATCTACTGGAATCCGGGGGGGATATTAGGACACCTCCACCACCTACGAACCCTCGTCCAGACTCAAGACATTCACGTCGTGCTCCTGGGCGAGACAAAACTGTCGCAGCAACGCGACCTCCGCCTACCCAACTTCTTCGTGTATCGGCGCGACGAGATCTCTCCCGAGGGCATAGCCTACAGAGGCACTGCAGCCCTTGTGAGGAGGGACCTAATACACGAAGAACTGGACGTGCTGCCATTCCTGTCCACGCGCACCATAGGAGTTCGCGTGAATGCTGCGGGCGCGGAACTACGTTTGTTCGCGGCATACCGCCCCCCCGGATCGAGGCTACACAACCAGGACATCCGTGAAATATTCGACGGAAGAACGCCTACACTCGTAGCAGGAGACCTCAACGCCAAACACACGGCTTGGGGCTCCCGAGCTATCAACCCTGCGGGAAGGCAGCTCTACGATGACTCCGAGAGCCAAGGGTACGAAGTGCTGGGCCCAGATGCGCCCACCCACGTGCCCGCGAATCCTCGGCACCACCCGGATGTCCTGGATGTGGCCCTGTGCCAGGCCCTCCACTGTCCGGTCCATGTGGAGGTGCTGTACGATCTGGACACACAGCACCTCCCCATCCTCATCACGCTTGGCCTCGCGGCGGACTTTATAGCCGCAAGGACACCCAGACAGAAGACGGATTGGCGCGCCTACAGTGCGGCGCTATCCGACCTTTCCCTCGGCAGTACACTCTCTACGCCGGAGGAAGTGGAACTGGCGGCCTCCAACATCATGGAAAGAATCCAGGCCGCAAAAGCTGCAGCCACAACCGAGTTCCCGGCAACCTACCGCCGAGAGGAACTACCGCCACATCTGCGCGCAGACCTACACCGTAAGCGCGCTCTTCAGAAGCTCTGGGCACGCTCCCGCTGCCCGCGAGTCAAGCATGATCTCAACTGCCTAACCGAACGGCTGTCCAATGCGGTTAAGGCGTTCCGCGGTGCCGCCTGGAATGACCTCATTGACCGGGCGGCTGAAGACGATGCCAGCCTTTACCGCCTAAACCGACAGCTGGCTAAACTTCCAGCCCCCGTATACCCGCTGCTGGATAGCACGGGTATACGTCGTTACGCAGCCAAGGACCGGGCAGAAATCTTCGCAAACCATTTGGAGGAACAATTCACTCCACATCCTGCCATGGAAGGTGCAGCCACACACCACAGACTCGTCGAGCACCGAGTCAGGGACTTCCTGTCGGCTCCAGTGCCACCGCTCCGGGGAGATTATTTTATCTCTCTGTTTGAGCTGCGCAAGGCAGTCGCCCGTCTGCCGAAGCGCAAAGCACCGGGCTCCGACGGCATCTCAACCATGGCGCTCATGCAACTGCCCAAAAGGGGTCTAGTCGCCCTGACTAGACTATTCAATGGGGTCCTTCGCACCAACCACTTCCCCACAGTGTGGAAACAGGGGAAGATTATTGTGATCCCGAAACCCGGGAAGGACAGACGACAGCCCTCAAGCTACCGACCAATTACGCTACTATCGCACATCGCCAAGCTGTTAGAGCGGTTGTTGCTGCGACGCCTACTCCCACATCTCCCTGTGCGGGAGGAGCAGTTCGGCTTCCGCAGCAACCACTCCACAACCCTCCAGCTCACACGCGTACTACACCACTTGGCTTCAGAGAGGAACCGCGGCAGATACACGGTCGGTGTCTTCTTGGATATTGAGAAGGCGTTCGACCGTGTCTGGCACGACGGTCTGATCTACAAACTCCTGGAGACCGAGACACCGCCTGCGATAGTACGCCTAGTGGCGTCATTTCTCGAAGACCGGAGCTTCTTCGTGTCGGTAGAGAACGCACTCTCCGAGCCTCACTCCATCGCTGCCGGCGTTCCACAGGGCAGTTGCATGTCACCGAGCCTGTATGCTGTATACACCAACGACATTCCCACACTGCGTCACCAGTTGCAGGAGTGGGAAGAGGATGCCGTGCTCGCGCTGTACGCAGATGACAGCGCGTACTTCGCATCATCTCGCCGAGCCAACTTTGCTGCTGCAAAAATCCAACGCGTGCTGGACCTGCTGCCGGATTGGCTGGATAGGTGGAGGATGGCCGTCAATGTCTCAAAGACGGCCGCTCTACTTACCAGCCAAAAACGTACCATGCCGCCACCACTCAAGTTCCGAGGCCAGGACGTGGGATGGGAGTCCTCAGTCCAATACCTCGGATGCCACATCGACCGCTCGCTGCGAATGATACCGCAGGTAAACCATGTGGTTCGCCTGGCGAAGGCTGCGCGAGCGGTCCTTCGCCCCGTGTTGGCATCCCGTCTTCCGCTGAAAGCGAGACTGAGGATCTACAAGGCCTACGTCCGCTCACGGCTCACCTACGCTGCACCGGCATGGTACGCACTGTGCTCTCCGACACAGCGGAAACACCTGCAGACGCAGCAGAACGTCGCCCTGCGAGTAATTGTAGGAGCAGGACGCTATGTGCGCAACGACGTCATAGCCCGCGACGTGCAGATGCCTACAATCGAAGACTTCGTGACCCAGTTGGCGCGTGGACTCTTTAACCGCGCCGATAACGGACCACACACGCACTTGAGGAACCTAGCGCCTCTGCACGCGCGGCCGCCGGACGGTCGTCCGCTGCCTCGCGAGCTCCTAAAATGGCGAGATGATGCCAAATGAGAGAAGAGACATACACAAGCTGACATAAGAATCAGTAACCAAAGACCGGGGGAGCTGTTGCCCCCTGAGATGAAGCCTGAGTACGAGGGTATCCTCACACTCAAACCTGCGCTCGCGCGCTGAAGCGCGCAAGAGTGCGGAGGACCCGTGGTGGTGGTGCGTAAATTTACGTGATCCTCAAACGTCAACCACAAGAAGAAGAAGAAAAATACCGCCGTCTCGCTCCTCAAAACACCACCGCAAGCCCTCAAGCTATTTTGAAGAAATATCAAGACTTTCATTTCAAGACCTCCATAGACGTTGGTTCCTGCGCCGCCATTCTACGAGTCCGGTGAATCAGAACCACACCTACCACGAGCACAACGTCCCGTTCAGCCGCGCCCTGGGGTGATCACAAACCACGAAGAAGGCGCCGTTGAAGGGACTGGAGACAAGAAAACATACGGACAGTTCGAAGGGGCCGTTCGTGTGTTTTCAAGTCATCCCCATCAACAAAATTGTTGTTGTGAGTCATTCGGTCCGAGTGATTCTACATTCATTTGTCGATCATTGGGATCGGATGATTTACAACAATAATAACAGATGGTCCCCGAGTCGAATAAGGGGGCCATTTGTAATAGTAGATACTAACAGTGATCGATCAGCCATTTATGTGGGTAATTTTGTTTTAAAAGTTTTATCGTTAGGAATTTTGTTGCATATTTTTACATTTTTACACTTTAAGATAAATGTCTTAGGAACTTTATTACACACAGATAAAAGAAGAGATTTTTATTTATTATACTTCAGTAAGAAAAATAAAAAATTACATTCGTATGTAGGTATATGTGTAGAATTTAAGGTGAACACAATATTGACACAGATAATTTGTTAATTAAGTAATTAACAAACATGATACATACAAATTAATTGTACCTATTTGTGAAGTAGTTTTATAATAATTTATTATTATTATAGGTAAGTTTAGTTATTGAACTAGCAAAGTGGCAGTTTTATTGTTAACTAGCTGTGCCTGCGACTTCGTACGCGTGGAATCTTTTCTCCACGATAAAAATCTAAATTGGGATATCTTTTCTTCCCGTAAGTCGATTTCGATGAAACAAAGCCTATTCAAAGCGCCAAGCTAAGATTAATTAACCTGTGGAAACCCCATGAAAATCCGTTTGGTAGTTTTGGAGATTAGCATGTT
Source organism: Sesia bembeciformis (assembly GCA_943735995.1). Classification (NCBI taxonomy): domain Eukaryota; kingdom Metazoa; phylum Arthropoda; class Insecta; order Lepidoptera; family Sesiidae; genus Sesia; species Sesia bembeciformis. The sequence goes on along the minus strand of OX031042.1, from coordinate 14,691,815 downwards.
CGAACGAACAGACAGACGGATACAAATTTTCAAAATCGTCTTTTTGTATAATGATACTCTTCCTTCATCGCCCCCAATTAGTTTTTGGTAAATATATGCAATGTACAGACAGTATAGATTGTTTATTCCTGTACATTTTTCTGTTTTTAGGCTTTATTATACATATATTGTGCGTGTTTGTGTATGAAGGTATATTTTTTTATCTATTCACAAAGAAATTCACAAAATATATACAGTTATAACAACACACCGCTTTACCGCGATCTAAATTTGCAATCTAACGAACGTCAGACTGGCAGTTTTGTTCGCAATAGATTTGTCCGAATTAACAAAATATCATTTCACCTTTTGCTAAGGTCGTCCAATGCCCCTGCACAACTGTTCAGTGTTGAACCAGAGCACCTCCGGCTTGCATGTGGAGTGCATAGAAGGCTTCGACGGAGGCTTACCACAAGTATTCTATATGGAGGTTTTCGAGCTACCTTCTTTATTGGTAAGCTCTAGTTAATAGAAGAATGAAAGATCAGATATAATTGTATAACTCGCCGAGCCAGCTACTCCAATTTACCAAAGACTAGAGCTAACTATGGAATGAAAATGATCACTTACAAAGGTGCCCAATTACGTAATTATCTACAGTCTGATTTAAAATACGTTTCCCCTTTTAATGTATTAAGTCTAAATAAGCCGAATTAGCTAGATTAGTTTAGATTGTATTTAAGCCTTTGCTGACGAAGAGAGTGCACGCTGCAATCCAACAGCCGCTGGGCACGTTCAACTGGCCACGTTACCCCTCTCTCACAGAAGACTACATTGAAATGTACTGCATTTCCCACCTTATCTTATTTACCTAATGTACGTACGTGAGTGAGATGTGCCAGAGCCCATTCCCATCCCCTCCTATCCTATCCATCCCCGTTTTCACAACCCTTTCTCCAAATCCATTCCTGTATCTCCAAAGTTAGGCAAGGTAGGATGCGCAACCGTGGGCGTGTCAACGGACTGATGTTGGCATGTATCGCGGATGTCTATGGGCGACAGTATCCACTTACCATCAGGTGGACTGTATGCTCGTCAGCAGGCTTCATCCATAAAACAAAAGCTAAGCATATTATTCAAGATATTCTTGAATAATATGCTTAGTAATTTTGGTGACACGTTGTAAACTTCCACACAATCTCTTTCCTTGTTATGTAGTTATGACAATGATTATATTGTGATATACTCGTTATCCATATTGGTTTTGCAAACGAAAATAAAATCTGAGGCGAAAAAATAATAATTCTTAATTTTTTTATGCCATGGCTTTCTACCAGGTCCGAGCCAACTTGTCCTCGAACCACACTCCCTTCTTCGAGGTTCGAGGGCTGGAGACCAGGTCGAGTTACACGTTACACCTGTACGCTGTGAACGCTAAAGGCAGAAGCGAAGGTGTCATTCTGTATACTGTCGCTTTGAGGTCACCTGATAAGTATATTGGTAAGTCATATTTCTGCAATACCGTGTATTTTTCTGTTCTGTTTAATCTTTATTTGGGCATTTAGAATGCTACCCCAGCAAGCTATGACATTTTTAACCAACGTTAACTGTGATTAACCAGTGATTGATGTTATTGTTCTCCTAAGAAGAAAAAACATTGATGACAATTATAACAAAAAAACATAATTAACATGTTTGCACTTTTGTCGAATGTCATCAAAATGCACTTGTATCTTTTTCTCTAAGAAGGGTAGTATATTGTCATGGTGATGGGTAAAAGGTTGTTAACATTTGTTATTTAAAGGCGAAATAAAACATATAAATAATCACGTGTTTGACGAGTATACTTAGTAAGTTAGTATACTTGAAAGAAGAATGAATCATGAATCACCACTAAGAACTTAATCATGTCAAACGATAGACACATACTCACACCAGACAATCGTGGTATACGAAATAACCATAATTATGCCAGTCATATAATCAAAACTAAGGAATATCGTAAGAGAACAATTAAAAAAGTCAATTTCAAACTTCACGACATAATCGTCTGGAGTCACTTTTAGCGACTCTTATTATTGGCGTGTCCGCTCTTTTAGATGTGGTGTTTAGAGAGAGCTTGTGGTAGCCGCTTTGTTATCCCTTAGTCACCTTTTACGATACCCACTCAAGTAGGAGATGGGGAAGAGATATTCTATATCTGGCCGACACCACACGGCACCCCGCACTCGCTAATAAAATTGGCCAGCATGTCGTTTTTAAGGCGTTACATCCCTCATGCACGAGACAATTTACATGACCTCCATGTCCATGAGAGACACAGAACGGGGTGGTTGCATTGTATTGTATGTTATTACTGAGGATTAAGAACAGGTTTTGTTACCATCTATAACTTTACAGTTCACCTGTACACCAAGATAACATACTTAATAAAACAAATCTCAAAGACCTACTCATAATAGAAGAATCTGAAGAAACCTTAGCTACTATTAAAATTTGCGTACTACACAACCCTTATCATTATGTGACAAGTAAACATTCTTACTTTCCTTTTTTCCACACCAAGTAACCCGAGAAGCGTGTTACGTACATTTCCTTGGGGTTCCGTCCTCCGCGTGGCTGAAAATAGCTTGACATCACAATTTACTTTTCTGATCACGTCCGTAACACCAAGTGTGAAGGAGGTGAAGTTGGCAACTTTTTAGTCGAAAATGTTCCGACTAGACTAAATTGAAAGAAACGTCCTGACCCTTTTAGTGTCTGAACTAAATCTTAACTATGTTAACATTTACCCTATACCAAAAGGCAATTGTATTTTGTATGCTGTAAAAGCATACAAAAGTATGCCTACCAAAACGAGTCAAAATTTCGTGCGAGCTAACGCTGCGGTCCGACCAAGAACGAGAAAAGATGAGCGAATAATCCAACTATAAAAGAGTAACGAGGAGCGAGTGCACAGTTTGACCAGTATGTCGCTGCGCGAGGAACGCTTGTTAGCGACGAGCTAGAAGCAATTTACTTAGTTCTACCCCTTAATTCCTGCACACTAAATTGAAGTCACATTGCACGCGAGTGCTACTGAGCGAGCTCTTTTGGCTCTCTTATCGCCTGATAAAACTCTTTTGGCTGATAAAACTAGAGCGAGGATCCTCGCTTGTAATGAGACCGTTGCTCTATTATTTCTACCTCTATCTTCCAATCGTCGTCTTTTGAAATAAATACGTCTTAGGCGAGCGGCGATAGCCTAGGGGTGTCTATACTCGACTCACATTCGTGTGATCGTGTGTTCAAATCCTCTGCCCGTACCACTGAGTTTCTACTTAAGTATCTACGGAGTTTGAATAAATTGTCACCAGCTCGGCGGTGATGTTAAACATCGTAAGGAAACATCGTGAGCGTGCTCGAGAAATAAAAAAAATCTAGAGCATATATCCGCACTTAGCCCGCGTGGTGGGTTATGACCCCCCCCCCCCCATTTATTTACTAGGTGAGATGGTATATGTGTAGACTGATGCAAGTTGGGCGAGTAAATAACTCATCGCTGATCGGATCTCGCTCTTGGTGGGACCGCAGCCTAAATTAAGATCTCGGAGAGTATCGGGATCCTTGGTGTCGACATTTCCAGCAAAGTCGAATTTAGGGGTCATCTGGAAAATAAGGCCAAAATGGCTTCCAAAAAGCTCAGTGTGCTGAACAGAGCGCTGGGCATCTCCTTATGCTTTACAAAACTCAAGTGAGGCCCCATGTGGAGTATTGCTCCCATCTCTGGGCCGGTGCACCGAAATACCAACTGGACCCATTTGACTCCATCCAACGACGTGCTGTTCGTATTGTCGACGATCCCACTCTCACGGGCGGTTTAGAATCCCTCAGCAGTCGGAGAGACGTTGCGTCTCTCTGTGTGTTCTACCGCCTGTACAATGGGGAATGCTCTGAAGAATTGTTCAATATAATTCCCACCTCGGGTTTCTATAACCGCACCTCCCGTCACAGAAGTGCGGTCCATCCGCATTTCCTCGATACGGAGGTGTCGCGCACTGTTCGGTCCAAAAATTACTCTATACCGAGAACCCGTAGGCTGTGAAACGAACTGCCTCAAGAGGTCTTTCCATTAAGCTACGATATGGGGTTCTTCAAGAGAGCTGTGAATAGGATTTTGCAAGGTCGGCGGCGCGCCCGCATACCCCCTGGTGTTGCAGGTGTCCATGGGCGGCGGTAACACTTACCATCACGTGGGACCGCCTGCACGTCCGCCCACTAGTCTATAAAAAAAAAAAAAAATTGCATCACCAAGTTCGTTGCACTAATTTCAGTGAAAAAGGCCTGGTCACGGGGGGTATTACAAATGGCCCCCTTATTCGACTCGGGGACCATCTGTTATTATTGTTGTAAGTCATCCGATCCCAATGATCGACAAATGAATGTAGAATCACTCGGACCGAATGACTCACAACAACAATTTTGTTGGTGGGGATGACTTGAAAACACACGAACGGCCCCTTCGAACTGTCCGTATGTTTTCTTGTCTCCAGTCCCTTCAACGGCGCCTTCTTCGTGGTTTGTGATCACCCCAGGGCGCGGCTGAACGGGACGTTGTGCTCGTGGTAGGTGTGGTTCTGATTCACCGGACTCGTAGAATGGCGGCGCAGGAACCAACGTCTATGGAGGTCTTGAAATGAAAGTCTTGATATTTCTTCAAAATAGCTTGAGGGCTTGCGGTGGTGTTTTGAGGAGCGAGACGGCGGTATTTTTCTTCTTCTTCTTGTGGTTGACGTTTGAGGATCACGTAAATTTACGCACCACCACCACGGGTCCTCCGCACTCTTGCGCGCTTCAGCGCGCGAGCGCAGGTTTGAGTGTGAGGATACCCTCGTACTCAGGCTTCATCTCAGGGGGCAACAGCTCCCCCGGTCTTTGGTTACTGATTCTTATGTCAGCTTGTGTATGTCTCTTCTCTCATTTGGCATCATCTCGCCATTTTAGGAGCTCGCGAGGCAGCGGACGACCGTCCGGCGGCCGCGCGTGCAGAGGCGCTAGGTTCCTCAAGTGCGTGTGTGGTCCGTTATCGGCGCGGTTAAAGAGTCCACGCGCCAACTGGGTCACGAAGTCTTCGATTGTAGGCATCTGCACGTCGCGGGCTATGACGTCGTTGCGCACATAGCGTCCTGCTCCTACAATTACTCGCAGGGCGACGTTCTGCTGCGTCTGCAGGTGTTTCCGCTGTGTCGGAGAGCACAGTGCGTACCATGCCGGTGCAGCGTAGGTGAGCCGTGAGCGGACGTAGGCCTTGTAGATCCTCAGTCTCGCTTTCAGCGGAAGACGGGATGCCAACACGGGGCGAAGGACCGCTCGCGCAGCCTTCGCCAGGCGAACCACATGGTTTACCTGCGGTATCATTCGCAGCGAGCGGTCGATGTGGCATCCGAGGTATTGGACTGAGGACTCCCATCCCACGTCCTGGCCTCGGAACTTGAGTGGTGGCGGCATGGTACGTTTTTAGCTGGTAAGTAGAGCGGCCGTCTTTGAGACATTGACGGCCATCCTCCACCTATCCAGCCAATCCGGCAGCAGGTCCAGCACGCGTTGGATTTTTGCAGCAGCAAAGTTGGCTCGGCGAGATGATGCGAAGTACGCGCTGTCATCTGCGTACAGCGCGAGCACGGCATCCTCTTCCCACTCCTGCAACTGGTGACGCAGTGTGGGAATGTCGTTGGTGTATACAGCATACAGGCTCGGTGACATGCAACTGCCCTGTGGAACGCCGGCAGCGATGGAGTGAGGCTCGGAGAGTGCGTTCTCTACCGACACGAAGAAGCTCCGGTCTTCGAGAAATGACGCCACTAGGCGTACTATCGCAGGCGGTGTCTCGGTCTCCAGGAGTTTGTAGATCAGACCGTCGTGCCAGACACGGTCGAACGCCTTCTCAATATCCAAGAAGACACCGACCGTGTATCTGCCGCGGTTCCTCTCTGAAGCCAAGTGGTGTAGTACGCGTGTGAGCTGGAGGGTTGTGGAGTGGTTGCTGCGGAAGCCGAACTGCTCCTCCCGCACAGGGAGATGTGGGAGTAGGCGTCGCAGCAACAACCGCTCTAACAGCTTGGCGATGTGCGATAGTAGCGTAATTGGTCGGTAGCTTGAGGGCTGTCGTCTGTCCTTCCCGGGTTTCGGGATCACAATAATCTTCCCCTGTTTCCACACTGTGGGGAAGTGGTTGGTGCGAAGGACCCCATTGAATAGTCTAGTCAGGGCGACTAGACCCCTTTTGGGCAGTTGCATGAGCGCCATGGTTGAGATGCCGTCGGAGCCCGGTGCTTTGCGCTTCGGCAGACGGGCGACTGCCTTGCGCAGCTCAAACAGAGAGATAAAATAATCTCCCCGGAGCGGTGGCACTGGAGCCGACAGGAAGTCCCTGACTCGGTGCTCGACGAGTCTGTGGTGTGTGGCTGCACCTTCCATGGCAGGATGTGGAGTGAATTGTTCCTCCAAATGGTTTGCGAAGATTTCTGCCCGGTCCTTGGCTGCGTAACGACGTATACCCGTGCTATCCAGCAGCGGGTATACGGGGGCTGGAAGTTTAGCCAGCTGTCGGTTTAGGCGGTAAAGGCTGGCATCGTCTTCAGCCGCCCGGTCAATGAGGTCATTCCAGGCGGCACCGCGGAACGCCTTAACCGCATTGGACAGCCGTTCGGTTAGGCAGTTGAGATCATGCTTGACTCGCGGGCAGCGGGAGCGTGCCCAGAGCTTCTGAAGAGCGCGCTTACGGTGTAGGTCTGCGCGCAGATGTGGCGGTAGTTCCTCTCGGCGGTAGGTTGCCGGGAACTCGGTTGTGGCTGCAGCTTTTGCGGCCTGGATTCTTTCCATGATGTTGGAGGCCGCCAGTTCCACTTCCTCCGGCGTAGAGAGTGTACTGCCGAGGGAAAGGTCGGATAGCGCCGCACTGTAGGCGCGCCAATCCGTCTTCTGTCTGGGTGTCCTTGCGGCTATAAAGTCCGCCGCGAGGCCAAGCGTGATGAGGATGGGGAGGTGCTGTGTGTCCAGATCGTACAGCACCTCCACATGGACCGGACAGTGGAGGGCCTGGCACAGGGCCACATCCAGGACATCCGGGTGGTGCCGAGGATTCGCGGGCACGTGGGTGGGCGCATCTGGGCCCAGCACTTCGTACCCTTGGCTCTCGGAGTCATCGTAGAGCTGCCTTCCCGCAGGGTTGATAGCTCGGGAGCCCCAAGCCGTGTGTTTGGCGTTGAGGTCTCCTGCTACGAGTGTAGGCGTTCTTCCGTCGAATATTTCACGGATGTCCTGGTTGTGTAGCCTCGATCCGGGGGGGCGGTATGCCGCGAACAAACGTAGTTCCGCGCCCGCAGCATTCACGCGAACTCCTATGGTGCGCGTGGACAGGAATGGCAGCACGTCCAGTTCTTCGTGTATTAGGTCCCTCCTCACAAGGGCTGCAGTGCCTCTGTAGGCTATGCCCTCGGGAGAGATCTCGTCGCGCCGATACACGAAGAAGTTGGGTAGGCGGAGGTCGCGTTGCTGCGACAGTTTTGTCTCGCCCAGGAGCACGACGTGAATGTCTTGAGTCTGGACGAGGGTTCGTAGGTGGTGGAGGTGTCCTAATATCCCCCCCGGATTCCAGTAGATGACCCGCAGATTATCTCGGGCCATAAATGAAGGGGGCTAGTTGGGCTAGTCCTCGCGCTGCTGCCGTGGCCAGATCGGCGCCGGAGCATGCGGCCGAGAAGAACTCCGCCAGGGCCCCGATTAACACATGGATCGGTTCCCCAGACGGCTCCCTCGTGCTTGGGACAACATGCTGTTGTTGTTGCTGTCCGGCTGCTGTTGTTGTTGGCGCACGTTGGTGCGCTGCGCTGTCTAGTACCGGTGGCGCTGGTATTGCCATCGGTATTGTTGTAGGTTGCGTCGTTGTCATGCTTGGTTTGAGCATGGGCACAGGTACTGCTTGAGCCTGTGTCCTCGGCTTCGGTGCAGGGGGTTGAGGCGTTGAGGTGGTGGGCGCTGTGGCCGCTCTATGTTTGCGACCCCCGCGCCTTCTCCTCTTTTGCGGTAGAGGGGCGCCACGCTCTATTGGCATATTCGCCTGTGCGGTTAGAGTAGCTGCACCCGGGGGTGCAGTTATTTGCGCGGGCTGAACATGGGGTGCAGCTGCACGACGGACTTTTTGTTGTTGCCGTGGTGCGGATCTCGGTCTCGGCAGTGGGGCTTGTGTTGGAGCACCCATCTTGCGGGCCACACGACGAAATACGGCGCAACGACGGTCGTTCGCCGTGTGGTCTTTGGCGCAGTTGGCGCACGTTGCCGGCTGGTCTCTGGGCCGGGGGCATTCTGCTGCTGGGTGATCCCCAGCACAACGGACGCATTGTAGTGGCCGGTAGCAATTGTACGAGGCGTGTCCGAAGGCCTGGCACCGATGACATTGGGCCGGCCCTCCCCTTCCTCTCCATGCCTCTATCACCACTCCCGGCATGTATAGGAGTTCATCTATGCTGTAGAGCCGGGCTAGCTCCTGTGGCGTCAGGTGGTCCAGCTGCACATGAAACATGCAGCCGGGACGTCCTCTTCTCGGTGGCAGGGCGCGGATGTGTCGGACCGTGAATCCGCACTGTTCCAGCGCCTCTTTAATCTCCTCCGGTGGGGTGTCGTGGGGCAGCCCCCTCAGGGCCACCTTGGTGGGAAGCTCTTCCGATGGCGCGTAGCAGTACCAGGACAGCGCGGGTTCCTTCGCACCAAGCTCCACTAGGTACGCCTGCACTGCCCTGTATTCCTCAGGTGTTCGCGGAATAAACCGAACACCTGCTCCGAATGGCCTTGCGTTGGGGGGATGTCCCAACTTTGCTTTAATGGCAGCAAAGTGGCGCGTCCAGTTTGGCAGCCGCTCCACCACTATCGGTGGGTAGCTGCGCACTTGCTGGGCTGTAGGCGCGGTTGTGGGCGCATTCTCACCGCTGGCTGTAGCACGTGGTTGTGCCATGGGCGAGGGTGAGGCTACGGCGGCAGCATATGTTGGTTGCGAACGGTTTGTCCCCAGTGTGGCGTAGCTGGTGCTATCCAGTCCACGGGGGGGGGCAGCAGGTTCCTCCTCCTCCATAACTACAGAGGCGGACGATGTTGCCGACGACGAGGAGGATGATGTCGAATCCTCTGTTGACACTGTGGTTTGAGTGGGTGCTGTGGTTTCCTCTTCGGTAATCATGGTTCTCCTCCTGGGAGAGCGCTGAGGGAGTGGTGCCGCGCTGGAGATGGTAGTCTGCGGGCGTGGTGATTGCGGCGTCAATGAGGTTCTGGGCGCCGGGGAAGGAGTGGAGTCTGCGCTGCAGCACAGCCTCTTTTCATCTCCTTCTTCAACTTCGCTTGAAGGCGGTGACGGGGGGCGGCGTGTTTTAGCCGCGGCTCGCCCTGTCTTCTGCCGCACAGTTTCCCCAGACAACGGAAGCTCAGTTCCGTCCTGGGGAGCGCTGGAAGCGGTGGATGCGGACGTTGATGGGTGCGCGTATGTGGAGTTGCGCAAACCCAGTTCAGAGGGATCGACTTCGCGGATCCGGTGAGGCGCGAAGATGTCGCGGGACACGATGGTCCGCGGCGCTGACGCTCCTCTCCTGCGGTCCGCCTTATCTCGGACTAGGGGTCGTCCCCTGTCCGCTATGTTAATCTTCGCCCGACTTTGCTTGTGGGGCACTACTTGTTTGTCGCACGGCGAAGGCAAGCCATCAGGCTGGTGCCCGTGAGGCGCCCGACGCACGAAGAAGCAGCAGTAGCCGGAATGCGGGGGCGGAGGCTTCGGCTCGACGGACGCACTACTTGGGCCTTTGTAATCAAAGGTTTTGTAGTCGTAAGAAACGATGTAAAAGTTAGGCTTGGTACTACAAGGATACCGTGATCAAAGTAGTACCGGTAGCTAGTAGTACCGGTAGCTCGTAAATTTACGCGTCTTGCTTCATGCTTATTATGCCCGCGGCAGTACCATAAGGAGAGCCGCGCGACCTCATTTACCGCTACACCCGTCTCCTCACCACCCCTCCCCCTCAATCGTCTTTATTCATATTTACATATTTACCCATTTATATATTTACATTTTTATTCACATATATATTTACTTTTAAAAGATCTGCCATTCCACATAGTACAAGGGTTTTCACAATAACCCCTCGCCTATTCCTTCTCGGAAGATAGGCGATATGCTTATTAAAAGCATTGGCAGAGCTTTATCTCTAAAGATACCTGTAGCAAGCACACATCTATACTAATTTTCCTAAACGATTTATCTACTTTTAAAAGATCTGCCCTAATCTACATGGGTTTTATTCTATTAACCCTATTCGCTATTTCTCACTGAAAATAGACGAATGTGCGTGCTTAAATTTCATCCCTTAGGGAAAATAAAAGACAGGCGGGGGCAAAGCTTTATTTTTCTAAATGTATAGATGTGTGCCCGTTTGTACATTCGGACTTTTGCTACAGGTTTTTTCTTTTGCAGACATATTTTTCCCCATTGTTCTGTTTTCTTATACAAATGAATCTATACATAATCAATTTTGTAAATTATAACAATCGACAGAACAATGGGTACTCATTTTTCTTATTAACTACTTAAAGTTAATATTTTCAATATTCTGTTTATTTACAATAATAATATTAGTACAACTAGCATTTTTATAATACAATACATTAACAGACGACATTCACTTCAAGACATTTATTGGCTAATAAGCTCACTCAATATGCTCGGCAAAAAACTGTCTAGTTGCACAACTCAAAATTCTACCTTATCGTGTATTTTACAAGCAAGGTTTAGGGGGCGTGTCTTCGTACTTATGAAATGGTTATATTGGGTGTGCATTGTTAACAATCTCCCCCTCGTGCGAATCTAGCACTTTACTATGGAACAATGCACCCCTTTCTTTCCAATATTACTAGACGCGAAGATGGTCGTCTCATCACGCCTGCTGTGGTTTTTACATCCACTATCCTCACTTTTCCATCCTTTCCTGGTAATACTCGTATCACTTCTCCTCGTGGCCACGTGCAGCGAGGTAGTGTATGATCGACTATGAGTACTATGTCGTCTGGTGCTGGGTCGACGTAGTCTCGTTGACCACTATCACGTCGTGGAAGTAGTGAGGGCAAATATTCCTTCACCCATCTTGCCCAAAAATGGTCGGCAAGACGTTGTACTGTTTTCCAGGTGGTCTTTCCCACCAATTCGTCGTCATTGAAACTTCCCGGCGACGTCATACCACTGGATCGCCCAATTAGGAAATGATTGGGCGTCAGGGCTTCCTCATTGTCGTCGAGATTTACTTGTGTTAGTGGTCTGGAATTCACTATGTGTTCAGCTTCCAGGATCAGTGTGTGGAGTACCTCCTCTCTGGGCGCGCGTTCTCTTAAAGTCGCCGACAGCGCGTTTTTCACTGATCTCACTAACCTTTCCCAGGTTCCGCCCATATGGGGCGCGCCTGGTGGAATGAACTTCCATTTTATGTTTTTATGCTGGGTTTCTTTCTCAATGGCATTTTGGCATTTTTTCCACGCTTCTGCCAGCTCTTTGTTCGCACCGACAAAGTTAGTGCCATTATCGCTGTACATGACAGAAGGTTTTCCTCTTCTAGCTATTAGTCTTCTTAATGCCAATATCATGGAGTCTGCAGAGAGCGAAGCGGCGAGTTCTAGGTGCACCGCTCGCGTAGTCATACATGTGAACAGTACTCCCCATCTTTTTTCATGGCGTCTGCCTATTGTTACATTCATAGGTCCAAAATAATCCACCGCCGTACAAGTGAACGGTGGTTGATGATGAGCTAATCTTTCTTTTGGTAGACAGCCCTGTGGTGCCTTTTTAGGTAATTGTTTGTTTACTCTACACCATTGACATTCGTTATGAACCTTTCTGATGGCGTTTCTCAACGAGACAATATAATACTTTTGTCTCAGTTCGTTCATTACTGTCGAATCGTTCCCATGATTGAACTTTTCGTGTTCACATTTTATAATTAAGCGAACTACTGGGTGTTTGCCATCTAGGATTATCGGCGTATTGTAGTCGCTTGGTAGGCTGTTATCTGCCTGCAATCTACCATTTAATTTTATGATGTTATCCGAGCCCAGAACAATGCACAGTCGACGAAGCCGCGAGCTCTTCTCTATTGGTTTTCCTGTTAGAAGACGATTTATTTCACTACCGTAACTTTCTTCCTGTATCTGTTTGACCCATAATTCTTCCGCTCGACGAATTAAACTTTGCGACATTGACTCGAAACTTAAGTCATCCGATGCTTCACTAGGTTTCATTTTATCGTTTGACCGTTTATTTCTATAACGCCTGATGATACTTTTATAGCAAAATGTTGTTTTTGCGTTTACGAAATTTTTGAACTTCTCCACCGCTTGCAAAACTCTTGCCGTAGCTCGTAGTAGTCGAGTCCACGACGAAAATCTCTCAGGTATAGGTAGAGATGGTGACTGAACTGATTGGAGTGTCGCAACGGTCTTAATCTTTTCTTCTCCCGTGTTTATCTTTGACTGTCGTTTATTTTCGGTCGGCCATGTCTCAGGCAAATCGTACAAGAATGACGGACCTGTGTACCAACGATGGTTTCTGTCAAAGTTACTGGGTACATGTCGCGTGGCGTCATCCGCTACATTCATTTTAGTAGGTATCCACCTCCACTCTGACGGTCTACTTAGTTCTTCGATTTCGGCCAGCCGATGGGCCACAAATGGTTTAAACGTTCTCGGATCGGAATGTATCCATGCCAATACCGTTCGGGAATCCGTCCAGAATACGCGATTCTGTACGTTATACGTTGTCTCCCTCTGCACTGTATCCGCCATTCTACAACCAAGCAATGCCGCTTGTAACTCTGAGCGCGGAACAGAAGTAGGTTTCAAAGGTGCTACCCTAGCCTTGGCACATAATAACTGCACCCTAACATGGTTTTCCTTATCTATGGCACGCCAATACAACGCGGTCGCGTATGCCTTTTCACTGGCGTCTGTGAATATGTGTAGTTCACCCGACGTTATTCCAGCCGTTATGCATCTAGGAATATTCATCTTATCTAACTTTTTCAAGTAGCTCAGCCAAACACGCCACTGGTCGTTTTGTTCTGAATGTAATGACTCGTCCCATTCCACACCTGTTCGCCACACTTGCTGCATAATCATTTTTCCTTGTACCACTATAGGCGCAGCTAAACCTAGCGGATCAAAGACTGACATGATCGCGCTAACGATTTCTCTTTTAGTGGGAGGTCTGAGGCCCTCAATGGCTTCCCTTGGCGTATTTCTCAAACTCAACGTGTAGCCGATGTCATCGCGGTGAGTATTCCACGTCATTCCCAATGTTCGTTCAAGTTTTTCGATGCCACCCAATAGTGTACATTCACTATTGTTTATCTCTGATGATACTTCACGCAGCACCGAAGACTCATTGCTATTCCATTCATGAAGTAGGAAAGATCCGGCCTCATGAATGTCCTTTATTTCCTTTACTCTGATTGACGCGGTCTCTATGTCGGGAAAAGCTTGCAACAAATTATCCACGTAGAATTGTCGCTCGATGGATTTGGCCGCTTCGGGGTACATATGTTCATGGTCCCTTGCATTTTTATTTTTTACATAAATGGCGGTACAAGGCGAAGACGTGGCGCCAAATATGAGTGATGCCATTCTATACTCTTGTGGCGGTTGTTTACGATCGGTTCTCCACAAAAACCGCAGGCTATCTCTATCTTTTTCCAATACCTTTACTCTGAGGAACATTTCTTTTATATCGGCTATCACGGCCACAGGGCCTTCTCTGAATCTCAACAAAACTCCAAACAATGATTGTATTAAATCCGGACCTGGTAGCAAGGCATCGTTGAGACACTTTCCTGCCGTGCGCGCTGCCGCATCGAACACCAATCTCAATTTGTTTTTCTGTGGATGCGTGACGGCAAAATGTGGCAGGTACCACGTTCTTGGTGATGTGGGTGTCTCTAATCCTTTTTCAGCATAACCTTTTTCCAACAGGTTATGTATTTGCTTTTCATATTCTGTTTTCATAACCGGATTCTTGTCTAGCTTTCTCTCTAAATTATACAATCTTTTTTCGGCTTGCGCCCTGTTATCGGGCATAGTTTCGTGATTCGATTTCCACAACAATCCTACTTCGTAACTTCCGTCACTCAGCCGATTGCTTGTTTCTTCCAAAAGGCGCACCGCTCTCTCTTCCGGATCGCTTTTTGGATTTCGGGCCGCTATTCCGAGTCCTTCTAAGGAGAAGTGTTCTCTCATGAGTTCTTCCATTGAGTCGCCGTTTCTCTTGTCCTGTGTAACGTAATTAATAAAATTCACAGGTTTGGATGTGCTTGTTATGCATCCATGCATTACCCACCCTAGTTGTGTGAGTGAGGCGACTGGTAGGCTGGTTCCTTTAGACTTTATTTCTCTAGAGACTATGAGATGCCAGTTGTCCTGTCCAATGAGAACTGTTGGACGGACTTGTTCGTACATGATCTGATCCTCTATATCCTTTAAGTGTGAACAGTTCTTTATTAATTCTCTGTCTACAGACTGTGAAGTCAAGTGCAATTCCTTGATTGTCTGTGCACGTACTGTTTCTAGATTCCTAGTGAATTTTCCCTTCACACTTAATTCTAATCTGCGTGAGTTTTCATCATACATCTTACTTCCGCCCACACTTTCTATGGATAGTTTCTCTTTAGGGCCTGTGGCTCCAATGGATTGTGCAATTTTTTTCTTCTATCAGAGTGATGGTCGAGCCCTCGTCCAACAAGGCATGTGTACTTTTCATTCCCCTTGGACCATATAACTCAATGGGAATTATTTTTAAGTAAGCCCGCTGAGAGGTACTTACTGCGTTGGTAATCGCCGTCTTGATGGAGGTTTCGGCATCCTTCCTTTCACTTTCTTTTCTATAATTGTGATGCAACAATCTATGGTGTTTTATTTCACATTTCCCTATGCCACATGGCCTAACGCGACAATTATTTCTACTGTGTTTGCCCCGTAAACACACGAAGCACACTTTGCTTTTCTTGGCCGCTTCCCATCTTTGTTCTGTACTAAGTTGCTTGAATTTATCGCAACTCGGCAAGCCATGTTTTTCACAACACAACACACATTTTAAACCACTTTTGATGTATCGTTTACTACTCACTGGTTCACTACTCGACGAACTTCGGGAAAACTCCTTTCTTCCGTTCTCCCCCTCGTTGACGGATCGAACGGTGTGTATTGTCTTCTTTCTTTTGTCATAGGAGTGCACCTTCTTTTCCCTAGGCGTATATTCCGTCGAGTAGATCACGCTGTATTGATCGGCCATCCTGTTCAAATATGTGGATATTATACACAGTTCCGGTTCTTCTCCCGAGTACTCGTACCTGTATTCCATCCACTTGTATTTCACTATAGTATTCATTTTACTCACAATTTGCTTCGATATCTCCGGTGAATGCAAGAAGTGAGGTTTATTTAATGCTCTAATGGTAGCTATACAGTTTGATATCTTGCTGGCAAACATGTATATATCCCTACCATCTTCACCCATTCTGGGTAATTTTTTAACATTTTCCAATTCGTTGAGAACTAATACGTCTGCTCTCCCGAATCTCCTTTCAAGGGATTCGATTATGGCGTCTGTAGTCATGTGCGTATATAGCAACGACTTGACTGCTTCTCTTGCGTTTCCTTTCAACGCTTTTCTGATCCTTGCCACATTCTGTACTTGGCTAAAGTATTCCCGTGTGTCACGGAAATAAGTTATGAACGATATCCATTCGTTCGGGTCACCGTCAAATAGCGGCAACTCGTGCAGGTATTTCGGCGGATCCCTTTTTTCTTCATTCTTTGCCACTTGTTTAATGGCCTGCATTAGAGCACTAGCCAACGTCGTAGCTTCCGCTTGACGCAATGCTTCAGGTTCCTTTTCAATTATTCTTGATACTTCATTTCTTTCTTCTGGTGGCTTCAACTGCCGTACCGAATTATGGAATTGTAGCCAATCATTGACTCGAGCGACGCCCTCGGGTGGCTCCTCCTCTACGTCGGTTGCCTCTTCTTCCGAATCGAGACAGACTAATTCCAGTTTAGTCCTTGCCAACGCAGCGGCGGCCTCTGCTTTCTTCAATTCTTCTTGCTGTAGGTCCCACTGTGCCTTCAACTTGGCACGTCGCCTAACAGCTGAGCGCGTCGATCGTCCTCCGGTAGACTTTGACCCTACCAAAGTATCACCTGAGCCAATATGCGTTCTCTCTGCCGTTTGTGCATTGTCCTGTTCTTTCCTATTTTGTTCAGGAACATCATTATTCTGGACTGTTTCAATGGACGTATCTGTCCCTCTGCTCCATGTATTCGTCGACCCAGACGTTCCAGCGGTTGACTCTGTTGTCGTCGTCGCGATTTTCTTCGCTGCGGCCGCTGCCCGGGTTGTTCTTGTCTTCTCGTCCATCTTGAAGCCCCCTAATTCCCTAACGGTCCCTACCCCTAACCTTACTCTCGTGTGAAGGTTTCACACGAGCACGGGATCGCAGGGATTGGACTCACTTAGGATAGGTTGGAAAGAACCTATCTCACGTCAGTGAGAGGTACCTTCGAGAGCTAAGATGGGATGTCTTAACCTCGACGTACGGTGGCCTCCTCCCACTGACGGGATAGTTAAGCCCGAGTACGCACTTCGTTAACACCGCTAGGATCCGTGCGTACCGGTATGCGTTTCCCTCTCACGTGGCAGCGAGAGGGTTCTATGTCTTGAATCTTCTTTGGTGCCCCAAGCCCTAGGCACCAAGCGTTGCAGCCGCCTCGCCGTACTCCACCGAAGTTGCTCCCTGACGATGTGACGTGATCCTCTTCTCCGGCGGTAGCTCCCGGCCGGTAGCTGACGAGCCCTTGTGAATCCTGCGATGAGAGACTATGTTGAATACGTGGTCTCAACATCCGCCGTTCGAAGGACCATAAATTATTACAAATGGCCCCCTTATTCGACTCGGGGACCATCTGTTATTATTGTTGTAAGTCATCCGATCCCAATGATCGACAAATGAATGTAGAATCACTCGGACCGAATGACTCACAACAACAATTTTGTTGTTGGGGATGACTTGAAAACACACGAACGGCCCCTTCGAACTGTCCGTATGTTTTCTTGTCTCCAGTCCCTTCAACGGCGCCTTCTTCGTGGTTTGTGATCACCCCAGGGCGCGGCTGAACGGGACGTTGTGCTCGTGGTAGGTGTGGTTCTGATTCACCGGACTCGTAGAATGGCGGCGCAGGAACCAACGTCTATGGAGGTCTTGAAATGAAAGTCTTGATATTTCTTCAAAATAGCTTGAGGGCTTGCGGTGGTGTTTTGAGGAGCGAGACGGCGGTATTTTTCTTCTTCTTCTTGTGGTTGACGTTTGAGGATCACGTAAATTTACGCGTCTTGCTTCATGCTTATTAGGCCCGCGGCAGTACCATAAGGAGAGCCGCGCGACCTCATTTACCGCTACACCCGTCTCCTCACCACCCCTCCCCCTCAATCGTCTTTATTCATATTTACATATTTACCCATTTATATATTTACATTTTTATTCACATATATATTTACTTTTAAAAGATCTGCCATTCCACATAGTACAAGGGTTTTCACAATAACCCCTCGCCTATTCCTTCTCGGAAGATAGGCGATATGCTTATTAAAAGCATTGGCAGAGCTTTATCTCTAAAGATACCTGTAGCAAGCACACATCTATACTAATTTTCCTAAACGATTTATCTACTTTTAAAAGATCTGCCCTAATCTACATGGGTTTTATTCTATTAACCCTATTCGCTATTTCTCACTGAAAATAGACGAATGTGCGTGCTTAAATTTCATCCCTTAGGGAAAATAAAAGACAGGCGGGGGCAAAGCTTTATTTTTCTAAATGTATAGATGTGTGCCCGTTTGTACATTCGGACTTTTGCTACAGGTTTTTTCTTTTGCAGACATATTTTTCCCCATTGTTCTGTTTTCTTATACAAATGAATCTATACATAATCAATTTTGTAAATTATAACAATCGACAGAACAATGGGTACTCATTTTTCTTATTAACTACTTAAAGTTAATATTTTCAATATTCTGTTTATTTACAATAATAATATTAGTACAACTAGCATTTTTATAATACAATACATTAACAGACGACATTCACTTCAAGACATTTATTGGCTAATAAGCTCACTCAATATGCTCGGCAAAAAACTGTCTAGTTGCACAACTCAAAATTCTACCTTATCGTGTATTTTACAAGCAAGGTTTAGGAGGCGTGTCTTCGTACTTATGAAATGGTTATATTGGGTGTGCATTGTTAACAGGGGGTTTAATGCAATATTCGTCTTTTAGGAGCAAGCGCATCACTACCATTATCTCCGATGCTCGTGTCTCTGCTGGCATTAGCTGCATTACTTTGTACAGCTGTATGTGGTGTCATCACGGCGCTGTACCGTCGTCATGCTGCCAGGAGGCACGACCAGGACAAACATCCGCCTTCTACGTAAGTGTATAACGTGTATAAAAGTTAATGCCACCTAAATAATAATATTTTTCAGATGAATTCTCCGAGGATATATAAACCAATGTCAAATATTAACAATAATTGTTTTTGATTTGATAAGAGTTAGTATCGGCAATAATTAGGGGAGGCGTCGGCGAACGAATTGGCATTTCGATGAATCGACAATCAACAGGGAAACTTTGAATAGCTATATACTGACAACGAATTTAAAAAAAATCACATAAATAATATTTTAGCGTACTATTTTTACATTAAATAATTACAATTTCTAAATCAAATCAAATAATTTATTTGCAATGTAACACATTTGCCATAATTGACGTGCAAAAATATATAAAATAATTATAAATCAATGTTAATTAGTAATTATAATTATTATTAAAACAATTATAGAAAAAATAATAATATAAGAAAGATTAGCGAGCGACTAGTGATAACATTAACATTAATTATTTTTATTTTTTTTATGGACGAAGGCGGCAGACGAGCATACAGTCCACCTGATGGTAAGCGGATAATGTAGCCCATAGAGACCCGCGATACATGCCAACATTAATCCAAAATGACAAACTTTGGCACGCCCCCGGATGCGCTGCCTACCTTTAGAGATATAGGAATGGATTTGGAGAAAGGGTTGGGGAAATTTGGGGAGAGATAGGATGGGAATGGGCTCTGGCACATTTCACTCACTACCGAAACACATACGTACATTAGGGAAATAAGATAAAGTGGGAAATGCAGTACCAGGTAGTCTTCTGTGAGAGAGGGGTAACGTGGCCAGTCGAGCGCGCCCAGCGGCTGTTGGATTGCAGCGTACACTCTCCCCCTCAGAACTCCTCAGAGTTAATAATTAATATGTCGACATTTAAATCTATATAAATAAAAAATAAATGCTGTTAGTTGGTAAGCGCATCACTGGAGAACAGCTGGAACGATTTGGCTATTTTTTTTAAATGTTCTTAATAGTCCGAATAAGGTTTTTAGGGAAAGAAAAATTGGAAAAGATGCCCGGAAAATTGGAAAAATTCGGGAAAAACTGAAAGTGCTTTTTTCTATGGGATCTTTGTATGAAGTCAAGACCATAATTCACGCTTTGAACGATGGATATGCGTAATTCTATTTTGTTTTGTTCGTTATAGGTCCTGGATAAGTTTTCTAGA
Source organism: Sesia bembeciformis (assembly GCA_943735995.1). Lineage (NCBI taxonomy): Eukaryota > Metazoa > Arthropoda > Insecta > Lepidoptera > Sesiidae > Sesia > Sesia bembeciformis. The sequence goes on along the minus strand of OX031042.1, from coordinate 14,672,119 downwards.
AAAAAATATTTATTGAAATTTGAAATTATGGATTTTTTTTATTCAAATTGTGGACAGGACAACGTCTGTCCGGTCAGCCAGTTAATAATACATACTTATCAACATGTAAATTATGTCATAGCATTTCGTGTTCTAATTTTTACTCGATACCTACCAATTATAGGGGACTGATAAATTATTCGGACTTAAATGTAATACATTTTCTCAATAAGGAATCTTAATTAACTTTAATTTGAAACTTAATCTATATACGTAATTATGTTTTCTTTCTAACCTAACAGCAGTGCTCTCTACATGGATCGCAGTATGGACTCACTATCCAAGCAAGACAACTTGACATACTCCACATCTCCGAAGCTGGACTACTGCAGTCAGTATGATCTGAAGGAGGCGAATGAAATCGAGGAGACCGATCCCGACATTATACCTTGTCATTATGGTAAGAATATTAAGTTTATAGAAATAAGGTGGCAGACAAACACACAGTCCATCCGGTGGATACTGGTGGATATCCTAAGTGGATACTGTCGCTTATCCGCGATACATGACAACATCAGTCCAGAATGACAAACGTTGGCCCCCGGATGCACTGCCTACTTTTTGAGACTTAGGACTTGATTGGCAAGAAGGGTTGAAAAAATGGAGAGGGATAGGATATGATGGCATGGGAATGGGCTCTGACATATTATCTCACTCACTACCGAAACACGTGAATAAGATATAGTGGGAAATGCAGTACATTTCAAGGTAGTCTTCTGTGAGAACAATAAGTCCCCAGAAACACCTGGCAGACGAACAGACAGCTGTTCTGATGGTAAGTGGAAACTTTCATTCAAGATTCCAAAATCAGATAATAAAATTTTATGATTTACTAGCTAGGGCTGTTAAATCGGATCAAATTCGTTAAGTTGTGAATACATCACACAATTATTATGTTAGAAAGTTTGAGTACAATCATTACATATATACAAGGGCGTCGCCAGGAGGGGGGGGGGGGCAACATGAGAGAGAGGATGGGAGAATTATGAATTGTAGGTACAAATAGGTACAATGATTTAATTTTTTGTAGAATTATTTTTATTAAAACCTTTTTAATACAAGTAAAATTTATAAAAAAAAATATAAGTAATTAAGAAATTAATATCTAGAGGGGGCAACGCTCCCCTCTCCCCCTGGCAACGCCCATGCCTATGTATCACATAAATTAATATGTTAAATACAATTATAATTAATATATTGACATAATTCAATCTCTTCTTCAATTCAACTTGTCAATTCAAAGTACATAGTACATCTCCAATTACAAAATTTGTATTTTACTAGTCAGTGCTGTATAAAAAGGTGTTCTTGTCCGCTTTAGAGTGATTAATTTGTTAACTATGTAATCGATCTGGGTCACAATAGATCATTCAGGTCGCAGCTTGTGGGCTTTTTGGACCGAGTAACTTAAATAATGTAATGGATCTGGATAAAAAGTATCCTTAATGATAATTCAATACATATGTTATAATTATGAGATTCGTCCAGTGGTTTAAGCGTGAAGCGCGTTCAGAGAGACGGACATAAATTGTTGTTTTGGGCTCCTTATTAGTAGAATTTTCCAAAAACAACTTTAAAAAATAAAAACTTATAAAGACGGCATTGTTTCGATTTTATTGTATGTATAGATCGTTTATTTATTTTGTTGTTTCCGTAAACACCGTGCAGATTGGCTGCAGTGAATCACGATAATTATAAAGTTTTGTTACAGACAAGAAACCCGCAGTAGAGTACAGCAAATTGCCGACACCACAGTACAGAACCGAGATCGACGCTCATAGGATATACAGAGACCACCAGAATATCTTACCCACTAGTGAAGTAAGTGAACTAGGTAATTGGTGACAGTCATTAACAGATTAATTAACAATTTTGATGACAGTTATTAACAGAACAATTAACAGTTTTGATGACAGTTATTAACAGATTAATTAACAGTTTTGGTGACAGTTATTAACAGAATAATTAACAGTTTTGGTGACAGTTATTAACAGTATAATTAACAGTTTTAGTGATAATTAATATTAACAATTATTTCTGTCATTTTATCAAAATTTCCATTTTTTATAGATAGAAGTCGGCCGACGAGCATACAGTCCACCTGGTGGTAAGTGGATACTGTCGCCCATAAACATTCGCGATACATGATGACACCAGTCCAGAATGACAAACGTTGGCCCCCGGACGCGCTGCTTAATTTTGGATATTTAGAGATATAAGGTTGAGAAAATGGGGGGATAGGATAGGATGGGGTAGGACTGAGCTCTGGCATATTTGTATTTGTACCAGCCTATAACGTCCCACTGCAGGGCACAGACCTTCCCTAGTATAGTAAATCACTGGGGGGTTTCGGGCCGTAATCCACCACGCGGGCCCGGTGCGGATTGGTGGATCACATACTCCAGGCTTTTTATTATTTCCTGAGCATACGGGTTTCCTCACGATGCTTTATAGTTAGAGCTTTAGTTGTACGTTGAGAAACTTACGTTTACGTTTACTACGTTGAGAAACTGTGATAGCATTAAAAATTGACACGAATCTACGCCGTATAAAAATTGAATTAACTTTTTTGTAACTTAGTTTTTTAAAGTATAAATTTTAACCCCACGTCCCTGTGTCGCCCTCTGTTGAATATTAAAACGGTTATTATTACAAAACAAATTTCATACATTATTGTTGAAAAAATATTCGGAGATTATTCCTGTAGGGATTAAAACGTGTTGAATGTAAACATGTCTTGGGAGAAATATAAAAAAATATAGAAAGATTTTCTCCCAACTCAAATTTTAATATATATTTTTTATTTGCATTATAAGGCACGATAAAAAGGTAAATAAAGTTATATCAACGAGGAAACTGTACGAAATAAAACATGGCCCTTTGTAGCGCGGCTCAAATAGGTCGGTAATCTTTGGGCTTGAGTTTTTTCTATCAAATATTCTTTGTGACACGAACAGATAGGATTTATTTGTACTTGCAGGCACGAAATCCTTATTATCAGCTAGATCCATGTTCAATCGGCAGTTCAATCACAGATTTGGTCTGTGGTGTGGGCCGGCTTTTAGTACCACCTCATCTCTTCCCGTGAGTGTCATATAAACGACTAAGTGATAACAAAGCCGTTACTATACGCCCTCAGCAACTACACTACCTCTAAAAGGATAGACTAGCCAATCCAATGGCCAGCGTGCCGTTTTAAGGTTATACATCCCTCATGCACGAGGAAGCCCAAATCCAGCAGTGGACACGGAAAGGGCTGATTGCATTGGATTAACGAGATTAAGAGATTTTTTCCAATGCATAACATTGTGGTAATCTAGAATGATTACCATTATATTCTTCACTCGATGGGTTGGGGTGGAAAGGGAAATGGGCTCTGATCATAGACGTATATAGACCATGGTCGTGAATTTGTATGAAAACCAAGCGTGTCCCTTATTTTATAGGTTTAATAGACTTATGTTAATATTTAATGCTATCATAATTTATCAACGTGCGACTAAAGCCCTAACTAGAAAACATCGCGAGGAAACCTGAATACACCAGAAATTATATTATAAAAAAACGGAGTATGTGATCCATCAATCCGCATTGGGCCCACGTAATGGATTACGCCCCGAAACCCCCCAGTGATTTACTGGGGGACGCCTGTGCCTTGCAGTGGGATTTATGTCTTTCAACTATTGAATCTCCCAAGGCTCGCCACCACACACGACCCTCGGCTCTTCTCATCCAATTACCACCGGCGAATTTCTTTAAGTCATCGATCGGTCCACCTGGCCGCAGGCCGTCCCACGCTGCGCTTCCCGGTAAAAGGGTAGTTTAAGTGATAAATTATAAGGGATTGTTTAAAGTCACTACTTGTCTTATCTAACAGTCATCACAAAGCATATCAGTGGTTAACCGCGGCGTGACGGCGCGCAGCGCGGACATCAGCGCGGCGAGGTTCCGGCCGGAAGTGGTCACCACTTCCAGAAAGGTTAGAGAGAGCTGCATATAGGATATGACTGTAGTGAAGGTAATTTAATTTTGATTGTAATTTGGGTGCAATTTGATACCAGCACTTGCTTAGTTTGTTTAGTTTTTTTTACCAGAAGCCGTCTTTACCTCGTGGAAGGTTTCACGATCTCCAGGAAGGTTAGAGTGAGGATAAAATACGATTCTTTAGTGAAGGTAACTTAATGTGAATTGGGTGCATTTTGATACAACCATTCTTTTTATTAGTTGTTAACTTTGTTTACCTCGCAAACATCGACATAAATCGTTTTAAATAGATAAGAAAATGTTTGACCTTAATGTTTGTGAGTAGCACAACCTTTAGCACGAAACAAGCTTGGCATGCCATAACAAAACACTTTAGTATTCACTAGCTTTACGTTCTTAATTAGTATAAAGAACAATGTTTCAACAGTACTCAATCGATTTTGATAAAAAATAACCTATAGTTTTCCGAGGTAAACACCACACGGCATAGAAAATCGCAAATAATCGGACATGTAGATCTCGCAATTGGCGAGAAAAAACAAAGCAATGCAGAACGGCATTGAGGCCGAGGGCATATGTTGCAATCCCACTGCTGCAAGACGCGTCCTATTGGCCGAATTACTCTACATTCACAGAATACTGCCGTCAGATATACTACGTACCTGTTGCGGCAGTGAGTACCTGTTATAGAGAAGCAGGGTAATGATGGAATCTGTTTTTATTACATTTTTGCGTTTATTCTAATAATTTATTATGTACAGTATTTTATCTGAATCAAATTATCAGATTGATAAGAAACAGGGGAATGAATTCGAGTTAAAATCAATTATTATTTTAGATTCTTTAGCACGAGACACATTGTTCATTTACAAATTGTTAGCATCAAAATCCATTCCATAGAACCTAATTTACAAGCGACTAGCGACCCGTCCTCACTTCGTTCCGGTTTATAAGTTTTTTTTTCTATCAATTTCAAATTTTCAAAATAAAGTATAGCCTATATTAGACACGGATAATGTAGCTTTCTATTTGTGAACAACAACCCCCAACACCCACAAAAAATACACAATTTTACCTCTTTATTATATTAGTATAGATCAACGGACAGGAGGACGGACAGACGTCGCATTTTATAAACCACAGGCTGTTTCTGAACTATTCCCAAAACCTGAAACCATGAATACCATTCATGGTTTCATTGTTATTTAATAAAATACGTACCATTATATATCAACTAACGCAGAATCAGGAGCTGAATCTATAGGTTTATTCATGCTTTGGATGCTGTTCGGACACAACCTGTACCTATAGAGATAATTTTACAAAATCAGAGTTAAATCAATTAAGACCAAACTTTGTCATTTCTTTCTTTGATTACGACAATTTCATTCCTTTTTTATAGTGGGAAGGCCGTGGATGAGCATACAGCCTACCTGGTGGTAAGTGGATACTGTCGCAACTAGTCCAGAATGATAAACTTTGCACGCTCCCGGATATGCTGCCTACCTTTTGAGATGTAGGAATGGATTTGGAAAAATAGTTTGGAAAATGGGGATGGATCGGATAGGATGGGAACGGGCTCTGGCATATCTCACTCACTACCGAAACACGTGAAGTGGGAAATGCAGTACAGTTCAAGGTAGTATTTTGTGAGCAAGGGGATAACGTGGCCAGTCGACTGCGCCCAGCGGTATCAAATTGCTCCCAAACCCTTACAGAATATTTATGATCGATATTTATATATGTCATTGATAGTGTTCTTAAAACGCTGGTGCGGTAAGTAAGTGTACTTGAACCTTAACCATTGTGGACTCGAACTTTTACACTACAAAGGTTCGACCATCAAACATTAAAAACTTAACGCCGGAGTCCCAAAAGTTCATTAGCGCTCACTCAGCACTCGAGCGTTGAATGCTCAACAATACAACACTAGTTTATACAACACTAGTTACTGCTCACGTGCATCAAAGTAACGATCGAAGAAAGTTCGCGTGTCATGACCAGTATTAGAGGATACGTCGCGACGACGTATCCCAGGAGTTCTATAGCAGAGGCATCAATCGACTTCCATTAAAATGACATGTGCATTGATAATAATGGACACATTGATTAATTAAATATATGATTTTCATACAAAAAAAAAGAAATTTGTTCCATATAAAACTGCAATTTCATAGGTAAGGACCTAATATATCTTTTATTCTACGCCCAGTTGCATTTCACGCGCGTCGCCCGCGCCCCGCCTAGTCATCACTCTGTACTGACTAATGAGCGCTACGAACGTTTTAGATAGAACAACAAAACATTTCAATTTTGATTTAATCCCTAAAATAATTATATTTTTTGCTAGAACGGTTGTATATATTTTAAATTAGTTGACCTGTTAATTGGTAATTGATTGGTATTGTGTTATTTCAGTGACACGTTGCATAAAGAAAGAGAAAGAAAGAAAAAAAAGAAACATTTATTTGTACACACAAAACTAAATAAATCAAATTTAACACATAGCACGGATAAGAGACAGTGCGGTGTAACTATGTGTCCGCAAAATGGTCTATAGCTCAGCACAGTATAACATATGCTGAGCTACACCAAAAAGGGTTATAGCGCTGGTTTTCAGCTACATTCTGGGATTTAGCCGGTTGACTGATAGGGAGAGTTTCCTGAGAGGAGCTCGATTGCTAGACACTTGACCTTGAAATGCCCTTCAACGAGGAAGGCAATAAAAAATCTATTTTACGACACACAGACCCTTTAAAGTGCAGTTCAGTTGTGTTTTTTGTATAGTGTTTGAAAAGGGCTTTACGATTGTCTATCAAGACAAGTTTGTGGTGTTACTTTTAAACATTACACATGGGAACTTTGCTTGCAACATAACAAAATGTAGTTTTAAACGAAAATTCTCTTTTTATTTGTGTTTGTATAGCATCAGTTAGGATCATCATCATCGCTTGCACTTACTTTTGTGTTGTTGAAGATAGTAAATATCACCATAATCACTAAAAATACACAAACACTTAACGCCCTTATGTGACGTCACAACCACAGACTGACTTTGTTTTCGTCTTGCTCAAAGGACGGACACGAAACAACTAGCGCTTCAACGGCAAACTTGTGTAATGTTTATGTTAGAATGAAATAAACACCGTTTCGTATTGGTTCGAGGGTTTAATAAAGAGAGACAGACTTGTTTATCAACTCCGTACTCGCCTGGGGTAAATTTCTCCCCCCTGACATTGTACGGATAATCCGACAGAGAAGAAATTTCCCTTGCAACCAGTGCAGCGGTTAGGGTGCGTTTCCACAGAAGCGGAGCTGGGCGGAGAGGAGAAGAGACGTGCAGTAATTGACCAATCACATGGTTTGAAATCCACATCTCTTCTTCGCTCCGCATCAATGGAAACAGCATTAGAGAAGAGGAGAATAATTGATCAAAATATATGAGGACGCAGCCCCAAGCTGGATAGGTCGGAGTAGGGGGCGGAGCGGAGCGGAGACGGGCGGAGCGGAGAGGGGCGGGGATCTCTCTGAGAAAACATGTTTAACTGATAGGCGCTCCGTACAAAGCGATGTGACAAAACAGCTCTTCTCCTCTCCGCCCAGCTCCGCTTCAGTGGAAACGCACCCTTAAGGTGACTCACAGACCGTCTAATGGTTGTAAAATACCTTACGGCTAATTAGGAGAATATAATAAAATTTAAAAAATCCAGAAGTGATCGCATTTATATCTATTTATAAGTATAACTTTGATTCTCGAGAGCAGTGCTTTTATTACTATTATAATGGTTGTAAAATATGCATAGTATTTTATACCTTATGTATAGTAAATAGTTAAGTTAAATTGTTGTAATTAAGACTATTACAAAAAACTTGTAAAATGTAAATATATAACATCCGCCCATCCTGGTTATTAAAGTTTTATTGAACGAAATTGATTCATTATCACCATATAGATCTGTTTGCTCGTCCGTAGCGATTCCGAAATTGGATTTTAATGAATTTTCAGAGTTATATAACATCATGCCAACGGAGTGATTATGTGATATACGAGTATGTAGTTTAGCAAACGTAAAATGGCACTGCTAAACGAGTGGAGCCGAAAATCCTAAACAATATTTTTAAAATCACCACATTTTTTAATATACTTGATTGTATTTATACTTTTTGTTTCTTTTGTTCTCGTATCTAACGGCTATACCAAAATAATGTTGAATTTTTTGTTTATTGAAATGAAAAATCGAAAAGAAAAAACGATAACTTATTCAAGTTTGAATGGATCGCATAATAAATTGAATTGAATGTGTTGAAATTTTAAGGTAGGTATAAACTAACAAACGATTTAACAGAAACTGATTCACAGAAGTTACTAGCTTCAGAAAAGTAAAAAAAAAAAATAAGAAACCAAAACAAAACAAAAACTGTTTTTTATATCTATATAAATAAAAATGTAAACGATCGTTTGTTCAAAATCTTAAATCTTCGAAAGTTCTTCATCGATTGCTTTGAAATTTTGACACAACGTTGCGTTCCAATACGCGTGTGTTTTTATATACCTATCACAGCGTAAAAACATGCTTTTTACCCGAAAATGGGTAAAAACAGAGTAAGCGCCATCTCTTGGGCAGCCACGGCAACGCGGGGCCGGGTACAGCTAGTAACAAATAAATGATTTTAAAGACGCGTTAAAAGTATAAAATAGTCTTGTTATAAGATGAATATGTAAATAATAATCTGATTTCTTTTTTTATATATGTACATCTTATAACTTAATCTACAAATATACATGGACTAAACATAATTTGTTAGATAAACTTAGACAAATTATAAATTGGTTACAGCCGAATTCGTTTGACTCTTTCACTAATTAAAATTTCCACCAGCCAAATAGTATCAAGATTAAAAATGTGTTTTAATAGACTACTTCTTTAATTGTTCGCTTGTCATATGTCGCTTTTCATCTGCCAATCTCTAGCAATATTCGCACAGCCTACATGAAAAAATGTCATATCGTCTAGTACCAGGCCTGGCCCACTCCGCACCTTTTAGGTACGGGAATATGCCTACAGCATCAGGCCCCTGCTTTTTGAATAACTGCAGTAAATAAATTTCAAATTACTAAGGAGACTGTCACCAAGTCGACGAAGACCCCTGAATATCTTTATTGTCATCGGAGAAGGTAAATCTAACCCCACCTTTAAATTTGCTGCCATCGATTTGCTGCCCATTCGGTATTTTTTTGCTGCTCATTTCATTTTTTCTTTATAACAAACGGCCGATGGTGGCATCATATTTCGCAATTAACATTTGCTATAGAAAAAAAAACCTTTTGAAAAATTCTCCAATTATAAAATTCAACGAAAATTTAGAATACAAAACTGTACAACTTTTCCTTTAGGACCATTACGTCGACTTCTTAAAATGTCGAATTCCCAAAATGTTGAATGTCGATTTCCTAGACTCCGGTCAGTCAGTTTATATTTATGTTATTTAATATACATCACTATTAAGCCTTTTGGAACATTACGACTTTAACGAACAGGCGATATCACCTCCATATATCTAGTTATGTATCCATGTATATGTACCTATTTCCAATTTAGATAAATGAAGCATAATTTTGAGAAATTAAAATGCAACATTCTGAATATTCAACATTGTTGGTCATAGGATATTTTGAGAGTTCAACATTTTATGAAGTCAACGTTATGGTCCTAAAGGCAATTTTAGTTTAAACATTTTTATTAACCTAGCGGAAAACATCCGAAATGTTCCTGGCCAGTGCCAAAAAAAATATTTGATTAAAATTATGAAAATTATCGATTATTTCCGTTATCGTCATGGCTGATAATCCTATTAGTCCAAGATCCCAGAGCGATAAGACATAACTTATTTTCAAATAGATGAAATCTTAGGTTCTCAGTAGCATCTCGTGTGCTTTGAATACCTGTGTGTTTGTGGAGCTAGCCTAAGGGCACCTGGGCAGGTATCAGGTGAGAAAGGTAACTGAAAATAAGAGTTACTTAACTTAAATTTGTATGTCTGATTTTTATATATGTTTTGTAGGAAAATTGGAGAAAGGTTTAGAGCACAATTTTCCTGCTCAAATAGACATCTTATTAATTGATGGTTTTTTTTTGCTACATACACACCATGAAAAATGTCCCGAAAACTTTTGGAGGTATTTCAAAAAAAATGCTTCAAATGGTAACGCAACTCAAAGCGATAGCATACCACGTTATTTTTGACCAATATTTCTCTCCTTCGATCAAAGACTACGAAAGATCTTTGGAGAAAGGTTTAGAGCACAAAGATTTCATCAAGGTCGACTTCTGGGTTTTACAAATGGCTCCATCAATATGGCACATGGACAAAGGCATTGGAGTAATGGGATAGGATAAAATTTTTGGTAAATCTACTTTGTAATCTATTGATATTCCAAGAATACGTCCAAAAAGATCTCTTTGCATTCTTACCTCTTGCACTTTACCACCAATTTTTGTTTTTTTCTTCTTGGAATAATCCAGTGTAAAATTTTCCAGTGATGTTTTGTGAATACTTTTTTCGAATCTATTAATGTCTAATTCACACTCAGAGATAAACGCTTGACGTTTAGCTTCACCATTTTTTTCAATATTAAGCAAAAATTTTTCTACGGGCTCCGAAGCAGCTTTACCCGATGATATATTGATTAAAAGATCTTTTGGCACTTGTGAGTCCAATGGATTTATAAATAAATCAAAAGTGTTGATGAATGTTCGCAACTGTTTAGCATTATTTTTTACAGCATGATTGGTGAGCTCGGCCGAAACGTCTTGCTCTTTTTTTAGACCTAAGTCCTTATACATTGAGCTAATTATTGTTGATCTAATATCATGACTTCGGGCCCATCGTTGACGTGCAGAAATTGAATTTGTAAAATGTACTATACCTGTGAGTTTCCTCGCTGCATCAGCGTTTATTGTTTGTTCAAGAACAAGATCAATTGGTTGTTTAGAAAAAGGCTTATCGGTTCTTCGAATACCGAAAAAACCTTCTTGGAATTCTTCGTACAAATTAGGATGAGTTTCCGAAACATTTAACAAATTTGCGCAGTACTTAACAGCCCAACGAGCATAGTTTTGTTGGTTACAGATAAAAAATAAATTCGTGATCTTCGGTAATACATACTTGAATAGATTAAAATCTCCAATACGAATGCTTCTGGATAAAGTTAAATAATAGTTGACAAGGTTTATATATATTAAATAAAACTGCGATGTTTTTCCGTGCTCGCCATTTAAAGTCTGTTGTTTGTAAATGCAATAATTATTTAATAGTTCTTTCAACTCTTCATTCTCAATTTGAAAAGATGATATCGGAGTATTTTGCAGACGTGTAATTTCTTCAATAATTGTACCCGAAACTTCAACATTATTAATATCTAAAAACGATTTAAAATGTAAAATTTCTAAACCTAGTGACATCAACGGATGAAGCCTTTTACACCGATTAAAGTGCTTTCCTTCCTGAAATCCAGCAACTGACCCTGAAGCTAACAAATTACTTTGTACCATGACGTTGGACAAGCCACAATCCGCTATAAATTTTCCTATAGCTTTAAAGTATGACAACATTATATGAAATGGTCCTAAATGAATAAAAAGCTTATCAAACTTGGGTGCTTCGGTCGCTTGAAGTTGTAAAGCTACTTTTGCTATTGCAAGATCATAAGTAACTTGAATCGAAGATTGTCCAAGCTCATCACAAATCTCTAAGCTTTTCTCCATTGTTTCCAAAACAACCGATGTGTTTGTGGGTGATAAATTTATCGGAGTTAGATAAGAAACAACTTGCTTTGGTTTATTATCATTATTAGTAATTAAACAATTGTAACCAACCCACATTGGAATATTTGGTAATTGGTAAGCATGACTTAGCATCCAAATTATATCAATATTCTTGTATAATTGTAAATTTTCAGGCAGTGTTTCTTCAGCTTCATGAATAGAAATTTGTAATTCATCAGTCATCTTAGGTTTTTTCATGTATGGTCTACCTTCTACCTCAATCACCTCTAATGTTCTGTGTCGTTTTTTTCTCGACGTTCCAGGTTCTCCGCTGGTGGCTGAAGGCAGATTTGAAGTTTCTGATTCATGTGAAATATTTGAGTCCACGTTTTGATATATTATCCTTCCCAGTTTTGGTTTCCACAAACCTATCATAATTATCAAAGGCAACTCCAGTGCATAGATTCGTTTTTTTTTTAATAGTTTCAGGACATACAGTTGACTTCTGCATGGTGTAACGGGTAGCTTCAGTTTCCATCTCTTCTACTCCTGGATAGCTAATGCAATGGCCATATCGGTGGATAATATCGATTATTTTACGACTACTTGTTAAGCTTTTTAAAGCCATTCCAAGCTTAATGTGCTTTGAAGTTTTATATTGGCCATTTAAGATTGCATATACAGCATCCTGACTCAAAGAATGAACTTGTCGAATAGATTTAACATTTTTTTTCTTTTGCTGTTATTTCCTGCAATAAGAGTAAAGTAAAAATTCGACAAGTCTTCCGGAACTGAAACTTCTCCGTTCTGAAGGTCGTGCACAGATAAATTACTTGGCAATGTATTTTTCTCAGCTGCCAGTACTGATTTTCTCAATAATAAAGCTGCTTGATTGAGAATATCTTGATCTTTTAAATTTTTTAAAAACTCATCATCAATAACAGTTACATGCTTCGGAGCAAGTAACTTTTTATTATGATGCAATAAAAATTTGGTCTCTTTCTTAAATACATTGTTTATTTTACTCTCCAAGTTGTGAGGAGCAAAATTCCCAATTATTTCTTTGGAGTTTCCTAGTTCTTCTTTTAATAACTCCATGTAGTGACGGTGAAGATAAGTCAGAAAGTAACTGTGACCTTTTTCGATGACATTTTCTTGTATGAAATTGCAGACTTCATCAAAAACAGCTTGATGGTGCTGACGAAGATCATGCCAAGACGTTTTAGTAGTATTCTTTTTCGATGATATTTTATAAGAATATTCTAACTGACATTTGTTGTGATAGTATACTTTAGAATCCGTCACATCTTGCACTTTTTCAATTAATTCCTGTGAGTCTTTCTCTTCTTCACTCAATTTTTTTAAAAAATCGTTTTTATCGCACACATGCAATGGTAGTCTTTTCAGTTTGTGTTTTTTTTGTCTTCTGGTCACAATATATACATGCGTAGTTTTCGTCTTTATTCACATCACTTTCAAATGAGATTTGAGAAGGGGAATCAACAACACATTCAAACGACACAGAAAGTCCTTCAGAATGAGATGAGACTGGTTCTACTGATTCTAATTCAACACCTGGGTCAGGTATAACAATAGGCTCAGCTGTAGTACAAGGTGGACTTGAGTTTGATACTATATCTGAATCTGTAACTGTAGAATTATTTTCAAGAACCGAGGTAGATGGTATACAAGAATCAGTATCAGTAATAGGATTACTTGGTAGGCTTGATGTCGATGTATCTGATGCATTTTCAGCAATACTGGATGAATTTTTATTTTTAACATTTTTTGGTTTGTCAGGAGTGGTAGAATAGTATTTTTTGGCAATGCAGTAAAAGATTTATAACATTCTCGATGATAGCCACTGTCGTACAAATCATCCGGTGTAGGTAAAAGTACGTCTTTATATTTGAGGTTATGTATTATACGCTGCTTTAGAATAATTTTACTTTTTTTTAATGTCTCTTCGGAGAATAGTGTTAATTTATCATGAGCACTTTTACAAAACGTACACTTAATTTTTTTTTCTTCTTCCATACTTTTCACTATTATAAATAACTTAATATTACTCACTAATTACACGACGTAAACAACAAAAACATGTGCTCCAACAGATCCGAACTATACTGAATACTATACGTTGTGCATGAAGGGCACAAACACATTAGACTGAGACATTGTGAGTTTATGTATATGAAAGAAGGGGAACCGATTAGGGTTATATTCCTAATGTTAACACCTGCGGATGAGGGTAGTTTCAAATGTTTGTACAAATACGAGTCATATTATAGTACCTAATCTATACTAATATAATAAAGAGGTAAAGTTGTGTGTTTGTAGGTATGTTGGGGGTAATCTCTGGAACTACTATACCGATTTCAAAAATTATTTCACAAATAGGAAGCTACATTATCCGTGTTTAATATAGGATATATTTTATTTTGAAATTTTGAAAAAAAAAAGCTTATAAACCGAAGCGAAGCGAGGGCGGGTCGCTAGTTGCTAATACTTTAAATATTTTATAAGTTACATTCGCATTGCGAGTGTCATTGACTAACTGTGGATTGACTAACTATCGTGATAGTCTATCAGCCTATATATCTACTGCCGGATATAGGCCCCGAAACTGACCACTACACACGATTTTATGCTCTTCACATCCAGTCACTACCGGCGAACTTCCAAGTCTTTGGTCGTGTATTCTTCATGATACTCTAATGACCCATTTTTGCAAATTTATACCTAAGTTCCATATAACGGTATATGACGCCACGAAAAATATACTGTAAATGGTAATATATAAACACGATGGATTGTGCAAATATCCATACAAATTGTTTTTCGTTCATGAAAACAAGATTGGAATATAGACAAAGTGTCTCTACATAGGTTGTTGCTACTGGAATCAAGTTACAGCTGATTCATCATGGCCGCTAGCGTTTTTGCGTGGAAATGAAAGAATTTAAATTGAAAATACTGTTTTAGACTATTTAACGATTTCAGAAAATGGCAATAAAAAATATCCGTAAATTATTGTTTTGGAATAAACAAATTAGAACACTTTTCTAAAAAGAATCATCTACGATTACCTACTCTATTAAATATGTTCTGTATGATGAAACATTTTAATTTCGCAAAGTTCATCAAGCAAAACCTTCAAAACCTTCGAACAATATCCGAAGAACGTCAACAACAGGCTTATATCTTTTGCGTACCTTTATCAATCAATGTTGTACATAAAAGCTTCTCTTGCACAGACGGCAACAGGTTAACATAATACAATACATGACACATAATGCTACGACATGAAGCTCTTCAAGAGACATGTGAATCCTGTGAATGCACGTCCGCATGCCCCGTGCTGTTGCAGGTGTCTATGGACTGACCACTTACTTTCACGTGACCCGATCGCTCGTATGCCAACTCCTCTATAAAAATACAATATTAATTAGGGTTGCAATTGAATTTCGTTCTGTACATTAGCGAGTTGTCGTCTTTTCAAACTGGTTCGTATTTGTACACCTTTATAAATGTTAGACATGGAATTATAATGAAGAGGAGACGCCCTAATACATTTTTCCCTAAAGTCGCTGGCGCGTGGGGTGATGAAAAGCGGAGCGTCCGCATTCTGGCCATTTTGAAGCGCCATCTAGCGTTCGATAACCAAATGATGACAATTATACTGTCGAGTTCACGTTGCAATCCCGCGGCGTGTCGTTAGATGTCATTTTATCATTATTATTATTATTATAGATTAGGCATTTTAACGTTGTTGAATAATTGAAAGTCTTGGTTACGGAAAGATTCTGGAAACTGTTTAATAGAATTACTAAAAATACTTGTACTTCTAGTTGAAGTATCTTATCTGTAGCATTTGAGTATCTATATAAATAGCTTTTACACGATACAATTTAACAATTCATTTTTAAAATGGAGAAATTAGAAACATGTTTTGCTTTATGCTCCGAACTGTCATGTGAACTTGGCGAATGTCAGTGCCACACTGACTAAGACCAATATGGTTATATTTCTTACGACTCACTTGCGTCCTCGGTCTCTTAAAATAGTGAGGACGTACGCGTAATAAGTTAATTATTTCAAGAACAAAAAAGCCGCCTGCGTCCAACTCCTGTATGAACACGTGTACCTATAATGAAATAAACTAAAATTAACGAAGCTGTTACGTTTGCATATTTACCGCGTGCACTAAATAACCGGTTTATTTCTTTTATATTATAAATTACTCTACTATTTTGACAATTCAGTATCAGACTCGAAATAGTCGGGACCATATATATTTGTTGTGTACTGGTCCCGACTGCTTTGACTCTGATACTGAATTGTCAAAATAGTAGAGTAATTTATAATATAAAAGAAAGAAACTGCATACATAAATCTACATTATACTTCAAGCAATGATGACCCGAGTAAATATACGAGCATTTTAATAATACATAGTTTATTTATATATATATATATCAATGTTGTTACAAATTTAAAATTAAAAAGATACAAATATTTATGTTTCATTATTTTGGGAGATTCGGTATGTGAATACAATTCACATAGTTAGTAACAATTTATAAGATAAACATTGTATGTTTCGTATTGCTAGATAATATTAATGTTTCTATAATAAGTAGGTATTGTAATAAATTATCAGTGTCTTCGTTGTGAAAAAACATATGGAAAACGTCGTTTCAATATACTGTACATCGATGATAATGTAAAATTGTTTGATAAGGTGCTTGTACATAACGTACGTAACTGAAGCGAGTTATGGCGAGGCCAATGATGCGCGGGTTATATGCGCAGGTCTCGTATACAAAATGCATGTCTGTGGGGCATTGACCCTTTGAAATTAATTTGTAATTATAGGGTATTTGACTTTTTTAAATTTATTGATTATAATGATATATGAGCGTAAAATAAAAAGGCTCCAGATAGGCGGTATCGTAGATATGGGCAGATTTGAAATCTATGACCACATAACAAACAAAACTGCAGGTTAGATAAGGATTATTCACAGAAAAGCAATTCAAAATTCAAAATCAAAAGAAGTGGAGTATTAAAATTGAATCTAAAAAGTTTTTAATTGCTATTAATTTTTGTATGGCTTAAGTTATTTTATTATATTATTATTATTTAAAAATAGTCAAATACCTTGTTTTGGAAATATCAGCGATGTACACGATGTACCTAATTACCTGACACGAGGCATGTACAAGATACAAATCAATGGGAAAATTAATTAATTCTTTCTATTTACATTCAAAGACACTGAAATTGTAATTTTAAATTTTAATCTTGTTGGTTGTTTATTAAAATCTTATAAGACGTTGTTTTAAGAATAAACCCGACTGACATTATTTATAGTGATATAGGTATTATGGTAACGATGATTGTGAATGTTTTTTTAATAAAAAAAATAGTGAAATTTTCTATGAGTTTCTATTTCCCGATATTTTGTTGAAATATAGGTACAAAATGAATACTCTCGCTGGGCGCAGTCGACTGGCCACGTTACCCGTTACCCAATGTACGTACGTGTTTCGGTAGTGAGTGAGATATGCCAGAGTCCATTCTCATCCCGTCCCATCCTATCCAATCGCTTCCCATTTTCTCAACCCTTTCTCCCAATCCATTCCTTAATCTGCAAATTTTGACATTTTGGACTGATGTTGGCATGTATCGCGTATGTCTATCGACGACAGTATCCACTTACCACTTACTATAAAAAAATCGATAATCTGCAGTTTTTTAATGTGGTATTATTCCTTGTAGATCCTTTTCACGAGCTGTGGGTCCAGTAGGTCCTGTTCAAACAAGAAAGTAATCTTATTCAGATTACATTTCTCAGTTTAATTAATCTTTAAAAAAAATATTCATGCAATGGAATTAGCCCTTTCACTATCTACTGCAGGACATGGGCCTTCACATGCACATTGACTCGTGCATAAAGGATAGATGGACTTAAAACGCCACGCTCGCGTTGGTCAATTTTTATTTTTATATGGAAGTGGGCGGACGAGCAAGCCGTCCCATGTGATGATAAGTGTTACCGCCGCCCATGGACACCTGCAACACCAAGGGGTATGCGGGCGCGCCGCCGACCTTGCAAAATCTTATTCACAGCTTTCTTGAAGAACCCCATATCGTAGCTTAAGGGAAAGACCTCTTGAGGCAGTTCGTTCAGCCTACGGGTATTGGCGAGTCCACTCTATCAGAGGCGGTGCAGTTCCTCAAGACTTGTGGTAGCGACTTTGTTATCCCTCAGTCGCCTCTTACAACACTCGTGGGAAGAAATGGGGTGGTTCTATTCTATACACGATTAGTATTTAATAGTAGTTCGTTTTTTAATGCCGGGGATGCTGGATTTTAATGCTAATTTTTGGCATTTTTAAAATAGTGATGGCCAGCGAAAATCTAAACTAATCGCAAAACTATATTCGACATTGTTTAAAAACGTTTTTCTGCAAAATCTGTGACGGATAAAACGGATCAATCAAATTTGAATAATTACGTAAGTTGTAACATGCTGAAAATATCGTAAGGAACGACAATAGTTTATCTTCGAATTTATTGAATGCAACAAATTAATTAGGTAATTGATGCCCTCAATACACAAATTATACAAAAAAACTCATTTAAAATTTTACGATTCAAATAACCATAAGGACCACACTATGCAAAGTAATTAGCAACATTATTTTCGACTTTGAAAAGTACAAATTGTCCGTAATTGAAAAGTACAAATGTACTTGTAATTTAGTCTCCGGGATTGAAAAACGCCACGGATGGAGACCACTTAGCGGAGAGTACAGTGGACCGAAGGCTGGAATAAATCTGCCGGTGGTGGCTGGATGAGAGCCGAAAGTGGTGTTGTGGTGAGCTGCGGGACAGGCTATATCCAGCAGTGGAGAGACATAGACATAGAGACGTGTTCAGATATAAGCGGTATTCGTTGCCGCCTGCGGCAACGACAATGTCGTTGAAACATGGACCCACATTAATAAATATATTTGTTGTTCCTGAAATTCAAACCCAATAAGTGAATTTTTTTGGAAATGTATATATAATGTATGCAAATGTAATTTTTTCTCAGTTTAATTGGATGTAACTGAAGGGGGATGAAAACAAAGGGTTCCCTTCAAGCACTCATTTATAAATGCAAAAATAGCGTTAATGGACTTCGACAGCTGAACATGGATAAGAAGTATATGGAATATTTTTCATCAAATTGTTTGATACGGGACATCTTTTGAAAATCTCTTTTATTTTGTTTAATCCAGTTGATTGGGCTCTGCGTTGGTAGCTTTTTTTTATAGAAAAAGGCGACAGACGAGCATACAGTCAACCTGATGGTGAGTGGATACTGTCGCCCATAGACATCCGCGATACATGCCAATATCAGTCCAAAATGACAAATGGCGCCCCTGAATGCGCTGCCTACCTTTATGGAGCTATAGGAATGGATTTGGAGAAAAGGTTGGGAGGATGGGAATGGGCTCTGGCACATCTCATTCGCTACTGAAACACGTACGTACATTAGGGAAATAAGATAAAGTGGGAAATGCAGTACATTTCAAGGTAGTCTTCTGTGAGACAATACTAATGTGGCCATTCGAGCGCGCGTAGTGGCTGTTGGATTGCAGCGTGCACCCTCCAGTTAGTAATAAATTGGTAATAAACGATCAATCAAACAATAATAATAAATTATAATAATATTGTTTATTTTATGTATATTCAACATAAAATATTAAAATTTAATATAAAATGGTATTAAATGGTTTAATATAAAATTAATATAATATAAAAATAAATATTGAACAACATAATAATTTGAAAATAAATAAGAGAAGAATATGGCAGGAGTTGTTTGAAATATAACTCATTGTAATGTCAATGTAACTTCACTATTCGGAAATAAAGGCTTTATTTATTTATTAGTGTCGAACTCGACTACATTTCAAAAAGTAAGTGTCATGTCCACCCTAGGATTTCGTTTCAATTTTTTCTGAAGCAATCAAGGGTTAATTTTCAGCGCGCTGTCACCTCAGGGCGTCATCTCGCTGTATTGAGGGGTCCCGCCACTCTAACGAGCCATTTCCTCTTCAAAAAAGCCATTATGTCTGCAGATTTTGTGTCAAGGGCGACGAAATCCTTAAGTGGGATGAGAATTTTATTACGTTATACTTACGTTTGCTAGAAATATTCAATGTCACAGTCGGCTACGTGACTTATAGAGTTAATTGGAGAAGAGAAAACAAATTAATTGAATCTTCAGGGCTACTTGGCCGAGGTCTTCTGGAATCTCGCTTGCACTCGAGAAGCCGAAGAGATAACATCTCTCCGAAAGTGAACGCAGCCGCCACTGAAGATGTCAACCGCAGTTGTTGACGAAACGTTTGGAAGAAAGAGAAGAGATTCCAGAAGACCTCGGCCAAATAGCCCGGAAGATTCATTATTATTAAATTATGGACACCGGCCGAGAAAGCCTACACTCCACTAAGAGAAAACAAAGATGGTTGAGAATTACATACCATCTGCTAATACCACTTCAGAATGCTGATTGTATGAGCTACGATTGTGTCTTTCGCTCTTTAGCGCTTCGCTTCTCTTCGCTTCAGATCTTATACAGCAAAGAAACTCCGAGCTAGCTCTCTCCATAGCTCATTAAGTCATAACTCATAACTTTGAACTTATGAATTAGGACTACCGTCAGCGGTCACTTTTCGGCACCGTACATAACTGACAGTCGGCATTGATTGAGCTATGACTCATATTATTAATACTGTGAATAGCTCAACTCACGTTTATAAAGTTTCAGGTTCAAACTAAAGCCATAATTGAGTTTTTCCGAAAATTACATAGTGATTTCAATTTTCGCTACCTCAGCGGTAAGGGAAAATATCATGAGGAAATCTACAGGAGGAATTTGACGTCATAAATATGTGAATATTTTATATCCGACCGTAGGGCGAAGGTCTGTAATAGAATTGGCCTTATTCACCATTTACTATTTACTTTAGTTATTTAGAAACAAACAACGTATTAAGCTTATGAATGTTGCACGCCGAGCATGGGTACAACTGCTGTAACTATGTTTAAGTACCTACCTATGTTATCTGATGTTGTAAACAGTTGATTACAACCAATATAGTACGACCGAAGATAAGCTGATACTTTGTAGAGCCAATCTCCAAACTTTCTACACATGCAGTCTTTGGGTCCGATATACGCAGAGGTATTTTATTGCGCTACGTGTTCATGGTGCTGTTGGGACTGCCACTATTCTGCAGCGCTTCTGGAATGTTGCGGAGTCATATGTAGATGGTTTCCACCCAATACTTCGGAAGCGAGTTGGTTGCCGCGGCA
The DNA here is from genome assembly GCA_943735995.1 of Sesia bembeciformis. NCBI lineage: Eukaryota > Metazoa > Arthropoda > Insecta > Lepidoptera > Sesiidae > Sesia > Sesia bembeciformis. The sequence goes on along the minus strand of OX031042.1, from coordinate 14,650,952 downwards.
GTACCAACAGCATACTCTGAACACGCTTTCAGAAACGATGGACAGTCCTATGCTCAAACATTGGGTGGCTTTCCATTTGTACAAATAATTATAATTAATAATTGTTATTTTTTTTATAGACGAGAAATAAGTAATCTTACTAATATCTTTTATGGATATAACTTAATTATTATCTGAAATAAAGGCAATTATTAATAAACAAACAAATTTTTAAAACAATAATGTTGAAAGAGTATTTACCTAATAATAAGGGAATACCTAGAGGTATCCATTTCTGTTTTACATTCGTGAGGTCGTGAGGGCAAATCGGTATTGCGGATATTTTTGCAACCAGCATGCACATTATCATATGCACGCGGGATATATGGTCTTAAAACGGCATGCTATCCAAGCGGCTAGTCCAATATTTCAGAGGTGGTGTAGTGCCTCAGGACTTGGAGTAGCGGCTCTGTTAGTCGCCTTTTACGACACCCACCTGAATAAAAAGATAGATAGATAGATAGAATTTTTATTGCATACATACAAGTGATCGCAATAACGTGACAATGTCTTATTCTAAAAATTAATTAAACATAGTTATGCAAACAAAAAAATGAAATTAAAGATTAAAACAGCGTGGTCCCGTGTGTGTCGAAACGGTATCCGTCTCAGCACAAGCTGTATACCGTACAAACAGCATACAGCGCTGATTTTCAGACGGAACCAAGACGCGTGAAACGGGTGTAACAGAGTGTGCGCCGTTGAACACAATTCTTGGGCCTATAGGGTGTGTTGATAAATCTAAAAGTAAATTATAATTATGAGTGACTGGTCAACTATGTACATATTTCAATACACTATTTAAAATAGCGAAGACAAAAACCTATAATATAGATATACATAATATATAAATATAGACAAATATCAGGGCCGTATTTACCAGGGGGTGCAAGGGGTGCGGTGCACCCGGGCGCGGAGCGCCCGGGGGCGCCTGTAGAGCGCTGAATTTTTGGATATTTCATTGAACTTAACGCCATTGCACAGTTTTATATACTTGTTACTTACGACAAATATGTATGCGCAAGCAAAAAAAAAATAGTCATTAACAATAATATTTTTTTACTTTTATTACGCTTTCGGCGCTTGTCATACCGCATTACTACACTACACAAATAACAATTTTATTTAATACAACACGCGCGCGGCAAAATCTCTAATCCAAAGACAGTGTATGTATGTACGTTTGACACGTTGCCGCCCGGTAGCAAAATGATCTCTAAGTCAATAGAGTGTAAGTTCATTTGAAATGGGCGCGCGGGCACTTATGGTATTTACTTATGGTGCAGGGTGTGCGGCGCACAGGGGCGCAGGGTGTTAGGGGGCGCCGAGCGCCGCTCGCGACACCTCCAAAGAGTCTACTAGAGGGCGCCAGGGTATTGATTGCACCCGGGCGCTACATGGGCTAGAGCCGGCGCTGACAAATATATTAACTTGTGTTGATATAAAATACATAAACAAGTATATTAAATGGAGTGATGATATTCTAAAGCCGGCCAAACACGGTCAAAGTAAAGTAAGATAATTATAATGATAACGAACAACTCCTTTATCATTTTAAACAATTTTCATACAAACCATCAAGTGTCGTTCCCGGAGTGACGCGACCTCGCCATGACAAATGGATAGAACCCGTGACGTCACATTGAAATAATATATTGCTGGAAATGAAGAAAAATGCCCCGGAGTAATCCTATAATGCGTGCCCTGTGAGCGATGGGTTCGTTGCAAAAACATTAACGTTCCTTTTTGTTGGTTACCGGGTTGTAATGATGAGCTGGAGGATTGTGTTTGTTAAGAATTTTACAGCAGCTCGATTTTGAATGCCATTAAAATATTCAGAAAGGTCTAGAAGGTAAAGAGGTATATTTTATTATTTTAGTAGATATTTATATAATTAAGTCGCTCTTGGCTGTTATTTTTAGATGTCGGGCGTTGCTTAGTTACAGCTTTATGGCCAGTGGCGCGGCCATTTTTTTTTCTAGAAAGTACGAATACATATTATTATACTCTGTAAAACATTCGGGTTTAAATAAAGAAATTGCACCCTCTCAGTATTGAGTCATCCGCCATGCAGTACCGACCTTGCGCATTGTAATTTTTATTTTTTCCCCAAAATTAAGGATCAACTTAGGGGAACGTGTTTTATGAATGCAGAAGAGGCAGCACCGGTCTTCTAAACAGTTGTTGAAGAGGTGCCTCAAGGGGGGTGGGCTGAACGGTTTACACAATGGTTTTATCGCATGAAAAAGTGTATCGATTGTCACAGAGAATACTTCGAAAAGCAATAAAACAGCTTCCATCTTCATATTTTATTTTATTTTTGAGATTCTAAACGAGCTTTGCATTTATGTGAGTGTGTACCTTATTGTCCAATCCGACTGTCAAAATCTTTCTCACTCACACAAACGTTGATTTCACGGTACAGAAATTAATAATAATATAGATAGACTAAAATTCAATTAATTTAATTTAGAAGATATTAAGTGTCTTATTGAATTTTGCGTAAAAGCACTCCATCTTCAGTTTAATTTGTAAGTGACATAAATCTGTAAAAGACAAAGTATTTTACTCGATGTCGTCTGGTTATAATTTTAGACTATTTTCATTAAGGAACACGGACACTCGTAAAATAAATAATTATGAATATTATTAAAATATCTGTATTTTATTTGATACATAATGTAATAGTAAGCGGCGATAGCCCGCCTTTCCCAAGGCTAGCCATCATATACGACACTGAGCATGGACACTGGGCCCGGGTGCTGACTTATGGCCCGAAACCTTTTAGTGATTTACTAGAAAAGGGCTATGCTCTCCATGACGTCTAAAACTAGCTAAAATTGTCAAAAATGGGAATTTAGCACACGTGCCATATCTTGCTTCTTTGAAAGTTTGATGTTTGTACATTTGTAGTTTGTAGTAGAACATGTCAATGAAATTATAACGCATAAGCTTGAAAGTAGGTTGTTCAATTGATATCGAGAGTAGAGTCGATTCCATCATTTTTTACAAGTCGTTTTCTTTTTCATATGTTCATTTCTAGTTTATTTTTTATTCTACACACAGTTACGCCTTCCATGCGGCGCGCTACCGCCGCCTGTGTAGGCGCCCGGTCATTGCCCTGAACTAAGTAATGAGCGCTACGAACATTTTAGATACAACAACAAAACTATACAAGTTTGTAACTTTTGATTTTTCCCCTAAAATAACTTTATTATCCGCTAGAACGGTTCTATACGAGTATTTTATAATTTTTTTGACGTGCTTCAGGTTTGACGTTTTCTCGGTGACACGCTGTACAAAGCTCCACTTCACCTGTATAATAAGGATCAGATATGTGGCAATCATATCCACTATACGCAATGGCACCGTCAGGTTTATGATTATGGCCGAACCGGCCGCGAAGCGAGGTCTCTCATACATCACACTCTTTAGCCATCGGTGTATGGTCTTGTACTGTTCCGACTTCTTACCTGTAAATGAGACGATAAAATAATTTTTATTTTTATATGGAAAGAAGGCGGCGAATGAGGAGACAGTCCATCTAGCTGTAAGTAGATACTGTCGTCCTGCGACACCTGCAATACATGCTAAACGTTGTAATGCGAACGTTGTGCATGTACATACGCCACACTGAAAGTCTTGCACTCCTGACCACTCATAAATATTTGAAATATGACTGCTATGTTTTTAAAAAAATATATAAGTATCAGATATTCTCGAAAGAGCCCGAGAAGCCACATCCTATATCAGTATAAGACAAAGGCATTCTTGTGTTCTAAGAAGGTGGAGCTCGTGTCCCATTCCGCTCACAGTCCAGGCCTCGCAGTCTGTGACTTCTTTTTTCCCCAAAATCAAGGATTTGATGAGAGATTTCACATTTACGGAGCAAAAAGAGGCAGTGATGGCTTTCCACCGACACATCCATAACATGTCCTCAGATGAGCAAGAGGTAGTGCCGCTTGCACACGTCACTATAACAACGACAGGCGCGCATATCACGGTGCGGGCCACCGGTCTCCGCCCCACTCGCCTGGCAGCTATCGTAGTGAACGCACGTGTACATCCAGCCGCATCCGACTGCACTGGCATCTGTATCCTACATCCAGTTGCACCGGCATCCACGACATAAGTGGACAACATGCAACGGTGGCCAGCACGTCCCAAGTCAACACGGACCTCGACACCATGCAACACCATGTAGCCGCCCTCACTAAACGGAACCAAATAGATACTGTCTTACTGTCATCGATCACTACACGCTATGGTTGAGGCCATACCCTTTACACGACTCATCGCACTGCTCTCTGAGTAGATAGCCCGATTTAGCTTTCCCCATAAAATCGCCACGGACCGCGGACGACAATTCAAGTCTCATCTCTTCGAGTGCCTAGCAGCATCACGCGCCGACCACTGCTTACCATCTCTCGGCGTTTGGACACTCTGGTAGACATAGTACAATAAGTGAACTCAATAAAGTGGTGTAAAAAGTAACCGTTCGTTTAATTGGAGACCACACACACTCGTTACTTTGAAAAATGGTTTGAGCGAATGAAGAAGTTAAAGTTTAAAATATAACGGAGAATATTTTGAAAAGCAATAAATATAGTGGTTTGGTTATGAATAGTTTCATTGATGAGCAAAACTTTCAGTTATTGGAATATTTGTAATAAGACTCAAGATTTAGGGAGTAATGTAGGATTATAATACTAAACGTAATGTCGGTACTACACCAGTTATCACAGACAGAGTGCTTCATTTTGACAGGTGACAGCTATCCACTAAATGACATTAATAGCGTGTTTACATTTATAAAGATTCCAACACCATCCCTTAAATTAAAGCTATTATACACTAAATCATACAAACATACAATTGATATACCTTGAATTGATAACTAATATGATATATACATTGAAATGCCAATAATATTCAAACTCTAATATTATTACATTTGAAAAACAAAGAATTTAAGTATACATGTTTTTCCTTAGGCAAAGACTTAGTTAAGATATCAGCCAACATATTGCTACTCGAAATATAGTCTAAATTGACATCTTTTGTGGTCACTAGTTGACGAATAAAGTGATGTCTAATATCAATATGTTTTGTTCTAGCATGACAAATAATATTTCTACAAAGTTTTTGAGCAGACTGACTATCATTATACAATTGAATGTTACAATGTTTACCCAAACATTCATATATAAAAGTACGCAAAAATAGACCCTCTTTACATGCATCAGAGATTGCCATGTACTCAGCCTCAGCACTTGACAGGGCTACTGTCCTTTGTTTATGACTATCCCACGATACAATTGATTTGCCAAGATTGAATACATACCCTGTATAAGAGCGACGGTCTACTTCGTTTCCAGCCCAGTCAGCATCAGTGTACCCAACTATCTTCAAGTCACTTTTCTCAAAAGAGAGGCAATAGTCAGACGTACCTTTTAAATATCTAAGTACCCTTTTGGCTGCTTTCCAGTGTACCTCAGAATAATAATTATTAAATTGGCTCAAATAACTAACGGTGTATGCAATGTCAGGCCTGGAACAAACCACTAGATACATTAAACATCCTATGAGATTCCTATAATCGTGTTTACAATCAGAATTAGCTTCCTTTTGTAACTTTAACCTATTCTCCATAGGTGTTTGTGCTGTCTTACAGTCCGACATATTAAATCTTTCCAAAATTCTTTTTATGTAATTTGTTTGATCCAGTGTAATTTTTCCATTACTTCTTGTTATTTTCATACCCAAGATATAACTAGCCTGTCCCAAATCTTTCATCTCAAATTCATTCATTAGTTGGTTTTTAATATGATTTTTCTTTACTTCTGAAGAAATTGATGAAAACAATATAATATCATCGACATACAGAGCTATTATTATAAGTTCCTCTTTATCCTTATGAACAAAAACACAAGGCTCTGATGACAATTTTTTGAACTTTAATTTTTCTGTCAAGACCTTATTTATTTTTTCATACCATGATTTTGCTGCCTGCTTTAAACCATATACAGCTTTATTTAATTTACAAACTTTGTTTTCACTTCCCTTCTTAATAAAGCATTGAGGCTGTTCCATGAACACTGTTTCTTCTAAATTTCCGTTTAAAAATGCAGTTTTGACATCTATATGTTCTATATTCATGTCAAACTGAGTTGCCAATGCCAACAATATTCTAATTGTTGAATATCGTACTACCGGGGAAAAAGTTTCTTTATAATCTATACCATACTTCTGAGTGTACCCTTTTGCAACAAGACGAGCTTTATATTTTAATATCTCTCCATTAAGCCCTCTCTTCTTGGTAAACACCCATTTGCATTTTACAGACTTCTTCCCTTTAGGTAGGTCCATCAGGGTCCAGCATTTATTAGATAGAAAAGAGTTATACTCCTCTGTCATTGCTGTCCTCCACTGTTCCTATTCAGTACTATCCAAAGCCTCTTGCACTGTCTCCGGAACATCTCCTCTACTTATGACTCCAGCCAGTTGAGCAAACTCAGGTGAGTGAGTGTCTTCAAAGTCTGGATCCACAGAATCTTCAGAAGAACCCGGAACATAGGTTTCATCGCCGGAATCCTCTGTTTGATAATTATTTGATTCGTCTAGACTAAATATAGTTTGTCTACGGCGGTTAAGAGGTTGACTTATTATAGGAGATACCGGTAAATCAACGTGGCTTATGTCTTTAGACTCTTTGGAAACATCATTAGACTTATTCAAATGACTATCAGAAGGTATAATTAAATGACCTTTATTGTTATTATTATTATCATCATTTGACATGCCTTCTCTTATGAACATATTCTCTAGGAACGTTACATGTTTTGCCTTTTTACATTGCTGAGGACGCAATGGATCTATAAGCCTATAGCCCTTACTATCCTCGCAATATCCGACAAAAACATATCTTCTGCTTTTAGCATCTAATTTCTTACGATTTGCTACCATAGCATATGCTACACAGCCGAAAATACGAAGGTGTTTTATATCTACTTTTTCGATGACCATTTCTCCTCAGGAACAACACCCATGACAGCCTTTGTAGGCGAGCGATTCTTGAGGAATACTGCTGTGTTAACTGCTTCTGCCCAGTACTTCTTGCTGAGACTAGCATCAGTTAACATACAACGTGCCTTCTCTATTATTGTTCGATTAGCTCGTTCAGCGACTCCATTTTGTTCACTGCAGTATGGTATTGTAGTTTGATGTCTAATACCACAACTAGACAGGAATTCCTGAAATGCACGGTTAATAAATTCACCACCATTATCACTCCTTAAAACCTTTATTTTTCTACCTGTTTCATTCTCTACTAATGCTTTGAAATACTTGAATTTGTCCAAAACATCATCTTTTGTTCTAAGAAAATATATAAACGTCTTCCTAGAAAAGTCATCTATGAATGTAACAAAATATCGCGACCCATTGAAGGAAGGTACCTCCATTGGTCCACACACATCTGTATGTATTAGGCCTAGTAATTCTTTGCACCTACTCATACTTTTCTTAGGGAAAGGTAATCTTGCCTGCTTACCCTTAACACATGCAACACAATTACTATAACTGGTATTTGAATAATTCATACCTGTAATCATTCCGTTCTTCATGAGGTTCATACTTCTCGAATTGAGGTGACCGAGTCGCTTATGCCATACCTCTTGTGTAATCTTACCTGCAGATATATCAGTTGTTTCCTTACATACCTGAGAAGATTCTCCCACACAAGTGCTTGATACCTTACTAGATGAGTACATGGCAATCTCCGACTCTGCATTACAATTCTTTTCCATACCTGTGCTATCTAACCGATACACACCGTTTACAAGTGATGCAGTAGCTATCACTGTAGTACTATTATAAATGTTACAACTTTTCGAGTCAAAAATAACTATATAACCTTTATGTACTAATTCACTAACTGATAATAAATTGGCAGATAGATTTGGTACATAAAACACATTACTTATTGTTTTTATACAGTTTTTTAAATTCACACGTACTATACCCCGGCCAGCAGTTGATAACTTTTCACCATTCGCAACGTTTACTTCAAGACACTTGTCTGATTTAAACTCACACATTAGTTGTTTATTATTACACATGTGATTTGTAGCACCAGAGTCAATATACCACGAATCATTTTCCACTTTAACTGATAATGCAGTCAACAATGCATTATCTTTGTTAGTCGGCTTACAATTAGTATACTTTGAAGGTTTTCTCGTGGTATTCTTTGGACAGTTCTTTTTGTAGTGTCCAGGCTGTCCACATTTAAAACATTTCACATTTTTCTTAACAGATAAAGCGGTTGCTTCACATCGTTCTGTTTTTTCGTCTCGTCTCTGGTTTTCTTGAAGTAATTTTGACTTCACTATCTCACTTGTTAATTTAACATTTGAATTTTCAAGAGCCATTATGAGTGGATCGTAGTCGTTTGTCAAACCACTTAACATAATTATAGCTATAAATTCATCATCTAATGGTGAATCAATATCTTTTAGCTGCTGTGCAAGTTCTGTTATTCTCGAAATGTAACATTCCATGCCCTCAACCTCCTTTAACTTGATACCAAACAATGACCTTAACAAACCCAGCCTTCTACTCAAACCTTTGTCTTCATATGCCCGCTGTAAATTAGTCCATGCTTTGTATGGTGAATCGGCATTCCGAACGTGATTTAATGCTGAAGAACTAACCGAGAGACAAATTTTCGCTAGCGCCTTTTGTTTCTTCTTCTCGTCCTTACAACCATCTTCGGATTCGACACAGTCGTAAATATCTTCATGTAATAACAGCATCCGCATCATGAACTTCCAATTGTTATAGTCTTCCATGCCTTTTAGCTTCTCAATTGGAATTCCAACATTAGTCATAGAACCGGCCATGTGGATTTTTAGGTTAATATTATTTGTACGTAAAACAACGATATTCCGGAAAAATATTTATATAGCCGTACGCAGAAACAATTCTGGGCCCATAACCTATTGGAATATTTGTAATAAGACTCAAGATTTAGGGAGTAATGTAGGATTATAATACTAAACGTAATGTCGGTACTACACCAGTTATCACAGACAGAGTGCTTCATTTTGACAGGTGACAGCTATCCACTAAATGACATTAATAGCGTGTTTACATTTATAAAGATTCCAACATCAGTATGGCCCACATATCACATTAAACGTCAGTCTAAAATGACAAAAGCACTGGGCCCGCGTGGTGGATTTAAGGCCCGAAACCCCCCCGTGATTTACTAGGGAAGGCCTGTGCCCTGCAGTGGGACGTTATAGGGTGACACAAGGAATTGTAGTACAATTTACGGGAGTCTCATATGGGAGAGTGGTAACGTAGCCAGTCAAGTGCGCCCAGAAATTGCAGCGTTCATTATCCCCCTTCCCCTTATATACTTACTTTTATAAATGTGAGCGTCCACGGTCAATTTACCAGCAAGATGGAAGCTGAGTTGATCACAAATACTTTCGGTTTTCGCTGCAGTACCACATAAAACCCAAATGAAGGATAATGACTTCAATTCGTCCCATATTAAATAGACTAGCATTTTGGTCACCTGCAAGTTTAGACATTCTTCACTGATCTGGTCATAATTTTCAGCAGAACACTTCAAGACTTCTGGAAGTGTCTAGCAGCAGTATATAGCAGCATTCTTTCTGGTATTTCAAGCATCCACGGGCAGCGGTAATCACTTACCAACAGCTATGCCTACCGCTTGATTTTGCCTTGCGCTTTTATATGAAAAAAAGGTGGCAGACGAGCATACAGTTCACCTGATGGTAAGTAAAATGGTATCCGCGAAGATTATCATAATCGTCGATCAATTATATGGAATGTAAAATGGTTTTTATGTAACCAATGGAACATAAGAACCAACATGGAACCAGCTCTTCAAGAGAGCTGTGAATAGGATTTTGCAAGGTCGGCGGCGCGCCCGCATATCCCCTGGTGTTGCAGGTGTCCATGGGCGGCGGTAATACTTACCATCACGTGGGACCGCTTGCTCGTCCCGCCCACTAGTATATAAAAAAAAAAAACATAAAATAACCAATGAGCTTTAATTGTTGTATTTTGTACCAGTGACCCCGTTGGGCCAACATATGATCAAAGTGTGATGACCTTTTGCTTCTACCCAGTGCAATGATTTTAGCATCGTTGGTCGCATAACTTTAGTAAAAAAATCACTCGCTAAAAGCATCCGAAACTATTGGAATTATTTACGAGCCCGTGTTTCGGTAATGTTGTGAATAGGTTTATGAAAGATTAATCAAAAAAGTTCAATTCCGTTTATGCCTCTGTTAGATTCAGAATATAGAGAATCCTAATAAGAAAGTTAGTAACTGAAGTCAATCCAGAAAAGGTGAGTAATGGCTACTTACAGTTCGAATTCGAGCTTTACTTTACAACGGCTTGTATTTAAACATGTAGTGAATAACTACTACATGAGCAGCAAATAAATACTAAACGAGCACCAAATAAATACTAAACGAGCAGCGAATAAATACTATATGAGCAGCAAGTAAATACTATACGAGTAGCATATAAATACTAAACGAGCATCGAATAAATACTATACGAGCAGCAAATAAATACTATACTAGCAGGAAATAAATACTTAATGAGCAGCGTATAAATACTATACGAGAAGCAAGTAAATACTAAACGAGCAGCATATAAATACTTAACGAGCAGCGAATAAATACTAAACGAGCAGCAAATAAATACTTAACGATCAACGAATAAATACTAAACGAGCAGCAAATAAAGACTAAATGAGGAGCAAATAAATACATGATCAATAAAACAGCCTATTATTGAATAATTAAAGTAAATAATTTTTAGTTACTAAGAATGACAGTACCAAGTGGACAAAGTCCCGTTTCGCGGGATTATTTTGTTTTAATTTTAATTATTTATTGTCACCAGAAAACCTAAACGTAATGTACCTTTAAATTTGCTACCATATATAGTATTTGCGGCCCATTTTCAATTTAGCTCCCGGGAGCTATCGTGAGGTTTGTATGGTTAGGTTTGCACAGGGCCCAGCTAGAAGCATCTCTCTCTGAATTCTGTTATATATGGTGTTGATGAACTCAAATTCAAAAAAAACAAGATTCAAAATGGAGAGATTTTTCTCGGATTCCAATGACAAAATAGACGAAAAGGGACAAAAAGTTACAAAAATAACAAAAAATTGATAAAACCTAACAAATTCCCGACAGTTTTTATGAAGTTTTACGCTGCTTCTACCAAATTATTGGTGTTCATGACAAGCATGTTCTAAATTGTTTCATGTTAAAACGGCACTCTTTATGGCAGTCTGCCATGGTGACAATGTCTTCTGAGAAACGAATTTAGACGCATTGGAGAATTTGAGTTGGATGCCTCAATGCGACCCCGCAGTGCGTTGGTCTTGGCATGAACACAAGCAAAACAAAACTCATGTTCAATAAACACATTGACCTTGGAGCATCAGAGTCGAGGGAGCATCACTTGAAGTTGAAGACGAATTAGTACATTTATCTCGGACAGTCAATCCAGTTAGACAAGCTCAACAGCAGTCGAGACACACATTCACACATTCAGCTCGGTCGATTCATTCAGGAGAATGGAAAATGTTAATTATAATCTTTTAATCTTAATTATATTCTTTACAAATTCGTTTATAAACTTGCAAATTGCAAACTTGGAAATGAATGCATACCATATCCGAGTCGATTAACAGCAGGACAACAGCATAAACCAGTGTTGTCACCGTCGTCATGAGGAATATTATCATGACCTGAGACAAGAAAATATTCAATTTCTTTGAATGTCTGTTATACAATACCATGTGGTTCGTTTAAATTAAACGTGTCTTAAATCTTGTACCTTTTTTTATTCTACTAAAGGTTTAAGATAAAATAAAAAGTGAACATACATACGCCTTTAAGATCCATTTAATAGATTTTATATGTGTTGATGATATTTACCTCATTTCTAAAACATTTGTTCAGATACGTCGTGGCCATCAGTACATGCCTATAAACTTTGGAGCCATATATAGGATCCACTTCCTTTAACTTTGACAATCTTACATTAATGCTATGGATGAGTACCATGATCACTGCCATTTCAGCAACTACAGTTGTAGATGCTACACAAACAATCACTTTCACACTTGGTGATAGCCACCCTAAGCATATTTTGGCACCACAGAAGTTTATAACAGTTGTTAGAATAACTATGGCACATATTATTTTAACATTCGCTTTAATTTCTGCAGCGTAATCTTTATCAACACCACACTTCTCGTCAAGCCTTCTTATAGCATCAAAAGCCTCTTTATGCCGTCTGGTAGCTACAGCAACATTTGTCAGTATTATCAAAAGAAATATTTGGAATAATATTGCACCAGTTGCCATTTTAACTCCACAGAAAACTTCATATAAAGTTCCTGCTATGATGATTATAATGACGGCAACGAATATGAAGCTGCAGAGGATTTTCGATCTCATTGAATTGAGAAGGTATGAGCGGTTGACGCAGAAGAAACTTTCAATTATTACTAGACGCTGCAGATAAAAAATGGTGTCTTCATTAGACATTTTAAACGTTTAAATTTATCGCATTCCCAGCAACTAAAAATAGATTTATTATGACGAAAAATATCGTCGTTTGAAGTCTTTACCTAAAACTTGATATCAGACGTTTTAACAAGTTCTAGGAAAATATTTCGTTTGACAACAATGTACCATATTTTGCAGGATTATTTGAAAAATATGAGTGAGCTCTTAAGTCCAAATTTCTTTAGTAATTTTACAAATTTTTGGGCGATTCCGAGAACTATACCTATTATAGAGATGTCGACTTTCCAATTGCGTGGTTGAAAGGAAATTTAGGCACAAACTACTATATAATTATTAGCTCAATATTTTTTTGAAAAGGTACACAATTGTCTCGTTCCCTCGACCATTATTTCTGTTTCAGATTTTTTTTGATAACATTATTTTAATATTATATGTTTTATTCCATGTGAATGAGAAAACTTCTCAGTTCTATTAATTTCATTATAGTTACGCCGTTGAAAGATTGCCGATTTGACATATGTCAGATTAATGTAACTAGTGATGTGGCTATAGATAATCGTAGCAGTAGCATTAAATACTTTTATTATCAGATAATGATATAATACTTTCGTTGATGTATTATAATAAAATACGGAATACGGAAATAAAAAAATGACATTGTGGTTAAAATATGTTTTATCGAGTATTTTACACTCGTCTGAATCAGAATCACGAGAACTACTGCTATCGTCGTCGCTATCAGTTGCGTGAATAATTATTTCATTGACAATAATTATGGAATCAATCCTAATATCGCGGTCATAGTCATCCAAAATTATTTTTCATTTTTTCAATTAATTTTGCATGGTCGTCTTTTGCGACCGTCTCAGAAGCTTCTTTTAGCAGGTTTAACATTTCGTTAGTGTTGAATGGCGGAGCTGTATTCTAGCGAACGGCGTAACCTGTAATATATATAAAATAATATATATATCACCAGATAACTAAAAAGTTATCTGGTACATAACTTTTTAGTTTTTGTGTAAGATAATTCCGTGCCACAGCACCAAATACATATAACCGGCCGATTGGTATATTGAATAGAATAGAAAATCTTTATTTGACAAATATACCATAATATTTATTATTATACAGCACTGTGTTGATAAAGTACTGATGAAGAAAGTCAATTTGAACATTTACCATTGGGGCCATGTTATAACTGGATGGCATTGTACTGACAATGGTACGGCGGAGTTCAAAGACCGTGAAGTCTGTGTGCTGTGAGTTTAATGCAAGAACCGCATTGGTAGCAGTAATTGGGTCGTCTAAGTTATGCCAAGGATGACGACGATGACGATGACGATCATTCCTATTGGAGACGTAGGTTAGGCTGGCAACTACTACGGGGGTGGGATGGTGAGAGACTGTCGTAGTAGCGTCGGGCGGAGTCTTTCACGTATTTGATGATGATGAAAAGTCCCAGGTCCTTGTGGAGGTTGACATTATGAAAGTACGATGGGGCAGTCACGACCTTACGCACGAATCTATTTTGGAGAATATTGCGTTACGAGGTAAACGACGGACGACTGATTGACTGACTGTTTTGCAGACACAAAATGGCGGCGCTAGTGCAGGTTGAGGTGACGATAGTTGGACCAGTGATACCATTTTTTACTGATAATATTAAAAAAATGCAATGATTTAATGATCCCTATTCCATTTTTAAAAATCAATAAAGGATCTTAATTGTAAATTACTCTACTGGTTCTGTCGCAGCTTAATATTAGACTTCAATTCACACAAAAGTAATCGAGTTAGTAAATTCATACACTTCTATCGTTTTACTCAGACTACGTTACAAATATCCAGTATTGGTATTCAATATCTTGAACAACATCACTGACTTTAAAAAACAAAAAGTGACACAATACCTGACATTGTAATGTAACAGCGCGTCACAGATTGAAAATAATGTTTTCCTAAGAAAATTATTATTCTAAGTAATTATTGAAGAATATTTAGGGCTCCAAACAATTACGTTTAGCGTAAAAGTGTCTAACTGTCATTTTCGCGTGAAAATTGTTTTTAGAGCGCGTATAAAGGATTTGTCGTAATCTGTACATCAATTCAAAGTTATCTCAACCAACTGTTCATGAACAATCAAATCGGTAATCTTTCGGCAGCGTAACTATAGTACAGTCTATTTAGCTCTGAAATATGGAAAATCCCAAAAAAAAAATCCAAACTATTTTTTTACTAGCGTTTGAATCTAGCGTCCGCTTGTAACATTATTTTCAAATTTGTCTGTCAGTGTTCCTAGACCTAGCCCATTATGTTCAGAAATGCTGTAATATTTTTGACAAAAAGTGTTCTAGAACGTTCCAGGATAAACAATCTACACCTTAATGAAATCCGTTATCCAGTAGATGCTGAGTTTAGTACAAACAGACAGACAGACAATATTATTTTAGGAAAAACTTTATTTATCACTGTTACAGAAAAACATCAAGCAAAAAAACTAGAAAATTTTATACGAAAAAATTACCGTAATCAGAATTATTTTGGAACTTGCACACTCACGATTGTTCGTCGTACGAATGACATGAATTGTAATTTTTTAAGGGCACAACTTTCCCCCGTAGAATTACGAGATTCGTATCAACCTCCGATTGTTATTTCGGTAATGCATTAATTCTTTCTTAATAACGGAAAATTTTTAAGGCCGATAAATGCTATGCTCGTAAATTAAAAGGCACCTGGTGGCCCGATTTTAATTAGTTAATGGAGTTTAATTTATACTAGATAAAGTTTAAAACGTTTTTGTTATAATTCAGTTTTCGTAAATTACACAGAGAACGAGTCGTTCAAATGAGTCATTTTCTTTTATTTAATAATAACGCCACACACAATGGCCCACACTAGGACTACCCAGACTTGAACAAACATTTGTCTTTAAACGAATGGGAATTGAACCTGGGACCGTTTGTACAGCAAAGGAGAATGTTTATAAAAAATGGATTCTACCTACGATGGAACGGACATCGTGTATGCATTTGAGGTAAGAGAATGTATGTTTGTGTATCCCTTTATTACCACTTTTCCTTCCTTTAACTGTACTTTTGAGCGTGTTTGAGAATGCGTTGCGGATCTAACTCACCAGCGGGCGCTGCGGAACCAATTTAAAAGTTGTAATTCTTTATCATTTCAAAATGAATTTACTTATACGAATACGTCTTTCTGATGTAAACGGTTAAAGAAGTATTATATATATTATACATATAACTGTCAGCATCTGATGCTGAAGCCGAAGGTGGCTAAGGGAACTCTTTGAAATTGGAAGTACAATGGAGGGGTTTCGGCTCATATTTAGCGTAGTTTATTTCTATGAACAGTTTTAATACGTAGAGGAGAATGATGCTGTATGCCACAGTCGACTGGGTGAGTCCGACTGGTCGTGTTATCTCATTCCAACAGAAGATGGATGTGTACAAACGTGATTATATCTTTTAAATGTATGCGTTTGTTCGAATGCATAATTGTATCGTTAAGATGTTACACATAACCGTCAGCGTATGATACTTCAGCAGAAGGTGGATAAGGGAACTCCTTGAAATTTGACAGTGGAACTATTGTGTTTGGAGAATTTTTTTGGCGATGATGGGTTCGATGAACAGTTCTAGTACAAACGGGATGATGATGTTACAGCAGACTGGCCGTGTCTGACTATTGCAGATTGTCAACGAGACTGTCGACTTGTTTATATTTTCATTTTAACCTTTTAAAGGTATATCGAGTTTTTTAACCGTCGAGTCGAGGGTTTTATCATTATTTTTTAATTTGATCATTACGATGAACGTTAGTTTAGATAGAGTGATAAAATTACACCACAGAAGTTATAATGAAGCTGAAAGCAATATTGAACATTACCACCTCGAGAGCGCCAGGGGTATGATAACCAAAGTTTTTATGACAAGTTAAGAAAGCAATAGATGCTGTCGCCTCATTCCCCCCATGTTTTATCATTACCAAGTCCTTGTAGACATTGTTTGGGCTTCACGGAAAGCAAGTATTTTATAATTCTCAGAAAATGGGTACATGTAAAGCGGTTTTTTTGGACGATTCTGAATATAGTTCCGAAATTAGTGAAATGAGTTTGTGGAAATTATGTTTAAATTATTTTCTATGCGTGTTGTAAGATGAAAGGGAGTTAACTAATAGTGCGAGAGAGAAGAAAATACACGTGCAAGTTATGTTTATAGATAAAAGGCGGCAGACTAGTAGACAGTCCACCTGATTGTAAGAGGATACTGTCGTCCATAGACATCCTCGATACATGCCAACATCAGTTGAGAGTGACAAACGTTGGCACGCCCCCGGATGCGTTGTCTACCTTTGCAGATTAAGGATTGGATTGGTAGAAAGGGTTGGGAAAATGGGAAGGGGTAGGATGGGACGGGAATGGGCTTTGGCATATCTCACTCTCTACCGAAACACGTACGTACATTGGGGCAATACGTGCAGTAGGAAAACCTGTACTTTTCATGGTAGTCTTCTGTTAGAGAGGGGTAACGTGGACAGACGAGTGCACCGGCAGCTGGGGGAATGCAGCGTGCACTCTCCTCCTACTAATGACAATAAGGGTCTTGTGCTATACGTGCACAAACAGCAATAGTGTTATGCAGAAAGTAGTAAACTTTGAACTAAATTTCTGTTTGATGTTGGCATGTAGGCTGTCTAATGGGCGACAGTATCTTTTTAGCATCTGGTGGACCTGCTCATCCACAACCTTATTGAATAAAAAAGCAATACAAACGGTTAAACCTCCATTCCATTCTGAGACTCGTGCTAATATTTCATAATTTTAATTTTTATGAATAAATATGACACGTTTACGTTTTTGAAAGAAATTATTTTTTTTATTTTGCCCATTGCTGGCATTAAATCACCTAATTGATTGCTTATTCCCAGACGCCTCCAATCATTACAGACATAAATATTTTATAGGTCGATATAAATGAGACCTTTTTAGCTCTGGCAACGGAGTCTGTACGACAGAACATTGCTATTAGACTCAGTTGACTGGTTTTACTTTATTTGAAAGTTGTTAATTCACTGTCTGGATGTGTTTATTATTGTACAAATCAAAATAAATATATGTATTCATTTGCGTAACACGGTTAACATGATACATTAAAGCTATGAGCATAGGTATGTTAATAATAATGTTAATGTTAATATTAATAGATATGTTATTTAAAAGGCCAATAATTTCAATTCAACATAATAATTTCAACATATAATTTAAACTCAATCAAAGAATAATTTAAGACCTTTATTATTGTAACTTCATTGTTATGTACGAGTATGTCTTAGTTAAATATTTGCTCTACCGTACAAAACTCTATCGTTAAATCTTCACTCTACCATTACAAAACTCTACCGTTAAATCTTCACATAACCGTTACAAAACTCTACTGTTAAATCTTCACTTAACCGTTACAAAACTCTACTGTTAAATCTTCACTTAACCGTTACAAAACTCTACTGTTAAATCTTCACTTAACCGTTACAAAACTCTACTGTTAAATCTTCACTTAACCGTTACAAAACTCTACTGTTAAATCTTCACTTAACCGTTACAAAACTCTACTGTTAAATCTTCACTTAACCGTTACAAAACTCTACTGTTAAATCTTCACTTAACCGTTACAAAACTCTACTGTTAAATCTTTACTCTACCGTTACAAAACTTTACCATTAAATTTTTATTCTACCCTTACAAAACTCTACAGTTAAATTTTCACTCTACCGTTACAAAATTCTACCGTTAAATCTTCACTCTACCGTTACAAAATTCTACTGTTAAATCTTTACTCTACCGTTATAAAACTTTACTGTTAAATCTTTACTCTACCGTTACAAAACTTTACCATTAAATTTTTATTCTACCCTTACAAAACTCTACAGTTAAATTTTCACTCTACCGTTACAAAATTCTACCGTTAAATCTTCACTCTACCGTTACAAAATTCTACTGTTAAATCTTTACTCTACCGTTATAAAACTTTACTGTTAAATCTTTACTCTACCGTTACAAAACTTTACCATTAAATTTTTATTCTACCCTTACAAAACTCTACAGTTAAATTTTCACTCTACCGTTACAAAATTCTACCGTTAAATCTTCACTCTACCGTTACAAAATTCTACTGTTAAATCTTTACTCTACCGTTATAAAACTTTACCGTTAAATCTTTATTCTACCCTTACAAAACTACAGTTAAATTGTCACTCTACCGTTACAAAATTCTACCCTTAAATCTTCACTCTAACGTTACAAAACTCTACCGTTAAATCTCCACTCTACCGTTACAAAACTCTACCGTTAAATCTTTACTCTACCGTTACAAAACTCTACCGTTAAATCTACACTATCGTTACAAAACTCTACTATTAAATCTTCACTCTATTGTTACAAAACTCTAACCTAACAAGGTAAACCCTAACGGGGTTTATTTATAATTGTTATGAGTTTATTCTGTAATTTGTACCTTTATACATGATGCAATAATAAGTAAATGTACTGCATTTTCGGCGCCATTCTATACCCCAATGTACGTACGTGTTTTGTAGTGAGCGAGATACGCTTGAGGACATTTCCATCCCATCCGATCCCTCCATATTTTCGAAACCCTGTCTCCTAATCAATTCGCACATGTCAAAAGTTAGGCAGCGCATTCTGGCGCTTGTCAACGTTAGTTATTCTGGACTGATGTCGGCATGTATCGCGGATGTCCATGGCTGACAATATTCACTGACGATTAGATGGACTGTCTGCTCTTCTGTCGCCTTTTATACTCTATATTATAGGTAGTAGGTATAATGTATATTTTAGGTTATTTTAGGTGTCACTAAAATAACCCAAATTCAAAAAATTGCTTGTTTAGTATCGGGACTAGAATCGACTCTAATCAGTTTTTATAGTCCAATATATATTATTTCTTCATAAGTTTTTTTTATAGTAAGAAGGCGGCAGGTAAGCATACATTCCATCTGATGGCAAGTGGATACTGTCGTTCATAGACATCTGTGGTACATGCCAACATCAGTCCAGAATGACAAATATTAGCATATCGCCGGATGCGCTGCCTGCCTTTTGAGATGTAGGAATTGATTTGGAGAATGGGTTGGAAAAATGGAGAGGACAAATAGAATAGGATATGATGGGAATGGGCTATTATAGATCTCACTCACTACCAAAATACGTATGTACATTGGGGAATAGGATATAGTAGGAAATGCAGTATATTTCAAGGTAGTCTTCTGTGAGAGAGTGGTAATGTGGCCAGTCGAGTGCACCCAGCGGCTGTTGGATTGCAGCATGCACCCCCCCGTTTATTGTTTGTTTGCGCAGTTACGAAAAACAAATACTCATTGCAATTGTCTCACTGTCACCGGACGAGGCGGCGTACGGTCACTACCCCCTATATTGAGTAATGAGCACTACGAACGCTTTAGATAGAATAACAAAACTACATGTTTGTAACGTTTGATTTATTCCCTAGAATAATTTTATTTATATATTTTTTTCCATAAAATAATTTTTATATTGTATATATATTAGTTAACGTGTGGTCAGGTTTTGGGTTATTTTGGTAACAAGTTCCATCTAAAAAAAAGTAATGTAGCAACAAATTTTGGTGACAAGTTTCATATAAAAAAGGTAATGTAGCAACAAATTTTGGTGACAAGTTTCATAAAAAAAGGGAATGTAGCAACAAATTTTGGTGACAAGTTTCATATAAAAAAGGTAATGTAGCAACAAATTTTGGTGACAAGTTTCATACAAAAAAGGTAATGTAGCAACAAATTTTGGTGACAAGTTTCATATAAAAAAGGTAATGTAGCAACAAGTTATTACGCATTAAATTGTACTAAAACTGTCTAAAACGAAACGATTACACCAAGTCACAGGAATTACGAGTTTCAAAAGTGAACTGACATCAACTGTGATTAAATTTCAGTTACTATCTGCCGAGTGGCAATTTTCACCTGAGAAGCCTTAATTTTCCATAAGAAATTGCTGAAGGGGACTCTTCAAAGGACCAAGTAATTTTAAACTTAATTCTGTGTAGCGTTTTTTGGCACTTCCTCAAACGACGTGTTTACATTTGGCGCAATTTGGTACTTTATTTGGTTTCTACTGGATTGGGTTGTGTTATACCAGTGCCCGCGACTTCTTGCACGTAGACGTTAGAATATGTTTGACTAGATTGATTCCCGTGGGAACTATATAATACATCTGAATAAAAAGTAGCCTCAATATTAATCCGGTACATAACTATGCTAAGTTTTAATAAAATCCGTTAATTGTGTGTTCAGACCATCGATATGGGAACACATCATATGTTTTCATCAAAGAAACCTAGAAACAGTTGAGGAGGGGTTTATTAAAAAGTTAAATTTGTTAGGCGCGGCGCTGTGATCGGCCGACATAAGATTACCACAGCTTATTGATTTCAATTTACCCTATCGAATTATATACTTGTATTTACACCTACCAATAAAGATGTGTTTAAATTAGGAAGTAAATTATAAACGGACACTATACTATTTATTTTGCAAAACGGACGACCTGTCATATTTAGTTCTCTTAAATTCCGCAGGACTTTTTTGGTGGCGAGCACTCTACTTAATAAGAATGTTCCATTTTCAAAACACCTAGGAAATAAATGAATTCGAGAGCTATTGAACATAGAACACTATTAGAGTGTAACGTGCCTGCTTGTATAACATATCTAGTAGGTACCCACATATTCTCAAATAGATGGTTCAGGCAGACAGACAAACAAAAAACATGTTATGCGATCTATGTCATTCGCAGTTCCTAACGTTTTGTTTTAAATATTTTCGTACAGACATTGGTTTGTTACGATTTTTTTACATATTAGCGGCCCGCCCTCGCTTCGCTTCGGTTCATAAGAGTATTTTTTTTCAAAATTTCATAATAAAATATAGCCTATATTCGATAAGGATAATGTAGCTTCCTATTTGTGAAAGAATTTTTCAAATCGGTTCAGTAGTTCCAGAGATTACCCCCAACATGTAACATGTACCCCCAAGGTAAAATTGTGTGTTTGTAGGAATGTAATTTTACTCGGGAATGAGTTGAATTTTATTGAAACAAATTAATTGTTTGAATACTCTGTAGTCATATTTCGTGCACGTTTAAGATTTTAAGAATAAGCAATTGCTTCATAATTTGAAAACAGTTTTGACGAAAATATTACATGAGAATTTAATTTGTGCCAAATTAAATATATTTTTGTGCTAAAATATACTGTACAGATATAATTGTATATATATAAATATAAGGTGTAAATAAAATAACCCGCATCATCTTAAATAACTACTGCAATGTAAACACATATACGAGAACACCAGTAATTCATTGGTATTCAACTATTTTTTTTATAATAATTGTTATGTAAACGGGATAGGGGCCGTTCAAGTATTACGTTAGCACCAATATTTTTGATGACACGGGGGACTGGGGGGGTCTGAATGGCGATTACGTCAGCCATATTTATTTATTTATTTTCGTATTTTTTTGGCAAAATTTAGTAGATTCTGATTAAATGAGAAACTTGAACAGATTTTGTAAAAATTATACCAATGCTTACGTTAGCATGGGGGGTAAGTGCTTTGCTTGCTTTCGCTGACGGGGGGGGGGGGGGTGTTAAAAATGACTAAAATTCTGTTTACGTAATACTTGAACGGCCCCTTACTCACGATTTATTATTTATTTATTATAGGCGATATTTCGATCCCGTTACATGAACCGTGGTCGCGGCGAGACTGCGGAGGCGGGTGAAGGTGTTGTAGCTATCGACAGACAAATCTGTCTACCCTCCGTCGTGTTCGTTTTTGATTCACCTACCCACACTGTATGTGTTTTTCTTCATTTGAATCAATATCGTTTTTTCATTTACGCCGAAAGCTGCTGCTAACTCAGACGTAGTTTGAGATGAATCGGCTTCCACTATTGCTTTCAATTCGTCACTATCAAAAAGTTATATACTAAGCAAAAAGTTATCTATAGTCCTCTCCCGAGGCTAAACAATCACTGCTCCTGTCCGCGTCGTGCCATTTAATTATGATCATCACAGCTTGCCAATGCACAATATACGTGCACAAAATAAACTGTCAAGTCAACTGACTTCAACATAGACCCAACCCCAGCTCAATATTTTAAACAGGACTACTAAATATTCCAGAGGCGTCGTGTGAAGAGCGCGTCTTTTTCAGCATTTCAGCGTTTCTTCCTGAAAATTTCAGCTGAAGTGGAGGGATTTACATCACAAAGAGCCCGCTGTTTATCCGTTTGTATGCCGCCTTGCTTTAAAACTTAAAAGGTTACAGTAATGTTGTTTCACGGTTCGTTTTCATGTAATATTTATGAAAAAGACGTTGTCCTTGGTCGCTTTGTTTCGCGGTCTTTAAGGTGACTCGAGGGGATGTATGAATAAGTACTGAAATTGGATTATTTTGTATGAAAATAAGTGAAATTCCTTATTGTTTTGAGATAACATGTACAAGGAAGTCTAGTTTACTACTATATTATTAAATTTATATTAAAATACTTATTATGTTAAGCTGATTTTTATTTATTTATGATTTATTTACGAGTATTTATGATGTAGTGTAGAATATTTTATAAGCGCTACTATTAAAGTTTGTTTGTAGATTAGAACACAATGAATAATTAAATCAACACGGTAAACATTTATGCATATATGTAAAACCAATCTGTTTTTTTGTCTTCTATTTCAACTTGTTTAATTTATTTCGTTTATTAAATTACTTAATCTTCGTGAAAAAACAAAAAAAAAACACACTACATGTCAATTTTTTTTTATAGACAAATGAGTTGACGAATAAGCGGTCCCACGTGATGCTAAGTGTTACCGCCGCCCATGGACACCTGCAACACCAGGGGGTATGCGGGCGCGCCGCCGAACTTGCAAAATCCTATTCACAGCTTTCTTGAAGAACCCCATATCGTAGCTCAATGGAAAGACCTCTTGAGGCAGTTCGTTCCACAGCCTAGCGGTTCGCGGTATATAATATTTTTTGGACCGAATAGTGCGCGACACCTCCGTATCGAGGAAATGCGGATGGACCACAATAATAAAATATAATTTCAACCCACAGGTGTAGACGGATAGATAACGCAGGCTGTCTGTCGCTGCGTGTCCGAAGTTGGTGCTAAGCTTCTACTTCTCGCGTTGCTAATTCAGTCTATTCCGTCTCATGTAACTAGTAAGACGTTAGAAAACACGAAAATGTCAACTGTAAAAATTCATCAAAAGTGGTGAACTGAGTCAAGGTGAATGTTTCCTTTACTCGTGACGTAGTTGTAGATACAAAATAAATGGACACGCTTTGTTTCATCCCAAATTCAGTTACTCGAACATTTGCTTTGTTCAATTAATTTTGATATAATACTAGTACAGTAGCGACATCTGTTAACATAAATTTTAAACATAAAATTGTACTAGTATAGTAATGTACATTTGAACAGAGTTAAATGGCTGAAACTTGTTTCACTATTTTGTTTGTAATGACACTTTAATGTCGCTAGTCGCGACAACATTCAGCTTCTCCATACGACAGTTTAAATGTCTATGTTTTACGATGTCGCGTTAGCTTGCTGAGCGTGTGGTAACGAATTAACGGTTTCATTTATATTTCTGTATTCGGGCGGATGTGGGTGCACGCTACAATCCAACTGCCGCTAGACGCACTCGATTGGCCAAATTACACCGCACTTACAGAACACTACTGTAAAATGTACTGCATTTACTTTATCCTATCCCTCTAATGTACGTACGTGTTTCGGTAGTGAGTGAGACATGCCAGAATCCATTCCCATCCCATCCTAACCTACCCCTCTTTTTTCCAACCATTTCTTTAAATCCATTCCTAAATCTCCAAGTGGGCAGCGTATCCGGGAGCGAACAAAGGCACCTGACTCCTGCTGCAGTATAAAAGGTCCAGGGTTCGAGTTCCAGTCGGACATTAATATATTTAAAAACATATGTTTGTTCGAGTCTGGGTGTGTCTCGTTGTGTTTGTCTTTGTACTCGTATATGTCTCTGGACCCGCGATACAGGAAATCCTAGTGTAATGAAAACTACGGGTTAAATAGGTAAGGATTAGTCAGAGAAAAAATCAAACTTCAAATATAAAAAAAGAAATTTCGAAAAAATCGAACAATAAAGATAGATCAAAAAAATAATTTTACTTTGCAGTTGCACATGGGAAGATTTGTTATGAAAATGTTAACATTTAGTATACAATTAAATAAGAAAACTAGAGAAACAAGTTATAAACGAGCTATGTTTAGCACAAAAAAATATTCACTAAATAACATAACGATTAACGTAGTTACATAAAAATGTTTGCGGCATGAAATTTACAATTCAAATCAATTCAATCAATCAAGGCCATTTTGTTACACATAGCTTTAGAAAACTGCGCATATCTCCGAAACTAGAAGACTAGACCCTTTTACCGTATCAAATGTCACTTTGAACCGTAACCTGCCCTATATAGTTCACCGCTGGACATTGGTCTTCTTATAAGGATATAGGCGCGCTGGTCATACGGTTTGACGAGTAGACTCTTTTAGAGGTGGTGAAGTGCCTCAAGCCTTGTGATAGCCGCTGTTTTCCCTTAGTCGCCTTTTACGACACCTACGGAAAGAGTTTAAATAACATATTGAATAACGAATATTTATTTCAATTACTTGAGTATTAAAAAGTTGGCGGAGATGTTTTTGCACGGAAGCTGGAATCTTGCTAGAGAATAAATTTTAAGTTTTCACATTATAGCTTCCACACACTAAATGTTATAAGGAAATTAATTGCACGTTTGAGCAGCCCGAAAATATACTAAACGTTTCGAGAGGATGCGCTCATGAGTTGGGAACACAATTAATTTGGGCCACAGTTTAGGTGTGTGGTGCAAGTTAATGAAGGTAGCGTTTATATTATTACTGGAATCGACATGTTGTAGTGGCAATGGGGAGGACAATATTTGCTGCAGGACTGATGACCAGTTGGTAGACGAGGCCACGTACCGGGAAGCGCGGTGTTGGAAGTTTGTCGGTGGTGGTTGGAGGAGAAGACTCGAATATCATGTATGGTGGCGAGCCTTGGGAGAAACCTATATCCTCCCGTGTAGAGACAGAGACAGTATGGCTATCTATCTATGGCCATCATATACATAGACAGTAACAGACCTTTACCGAAGTCTGAAAACGAATTCTGCACACGTTTCTGAGTTAATAGACGTACAATATTAAGATTTTTTTTTTAAAAGTTAGAAAATTTGTATGAAAGATTTGGTGAAGGATCAAAAAAAATTAAAAGATATCTGATCTTTTTATATGATTGAAGTTAGAATCTTGTACGGAATTCATGGTTTCGGACTTCTGTATATTTTCGGTTCCACTATGAACAGGTTCACTTTCATTTTCGGTTCACTCTATATGTATAATTACATAAATTATCGTGGCTCGTTGGTTGTACTTATTATTCTGTATGTGTAGGCCACGCATGTGGGGTTACACATAGGTTGTACCTACCTCACTATCAGGCAGACGTCTCCCTTCGTCTATCGCTTCCATTCTATAAAAAAATTATTATCAAGAAGACAATTTAATTAATCTGTAGCAAACGCATTAGAATGTTACTTGCAATTTTAGCTGTATTTAGACTAGGGACGTCCTACGGCCATGTGGAGTGTCGACTTGAAGAAACACGTCAGTAGTGGCCAACCACTACCACTGCCACATCCAAATGAGAAGAACAGAAGACCATATGAAGCGGCGGTTTTTGGGAGAGGCCTACATCCAGCAGTGGAGGGACATGTGTTGATTGTATGCTATGGTATGTATTTAATTGTCACAATCACTACCCGCTCATAACCTGCGCATATAAACTTAACAACAGTACTTGCTAGGTTTTCCCGAGTCTTGAGGATAATTGTCGGCAAAATTAAGGTCCTTCCATGCAAGACGCGCCCCATGGTCCCAATTAGAGCATCACTGGATAACACGGTGGCAATTAAAAGGTGCTGTTTTTATTTGATCCTAGTTACAATTATCTTTCTCTTGAGGACAAAATTGTCACACTGAAATTTTCACAGGCATTTTTAATTTATGTCTTCGCCACTCTTTTTGAGTTAGTAAGTACATTTAGGCATGTCTATATCACAATATTTGAAGATGAAAGTTTTCAATCAGTCTTGCTCGTTTGACTTATAGTGTTAAGTGAAACGTGGTATTTGACGGTAGTTCTGTTTCATAAGTTCAAAGTCGTGTTGGAAAAAACTATGCTCGAAACATCATTGTTGAACAAAATATGTAACGAAGAAATTCGGCGTAGAATTAAATTTCCCGACATAACTCGAAGAATCAGCCAGTACCATATCTGTCGTACAAAGCATATTGCAGAATCGATAGCCCCATGTAGGTAAGTCCTCAAATAGACTTAAAGAAAGTCACCGATGACAAGAACAGGGGACAATGTATGGTGATGGTCCTTGTGAAACATCTATATCCTGAGAAAGAGGCTGATAATATGGTAGTACAATAAGTGCACATATACGCAGTACAATAAGTGCACATATAGGTAGTACAATAAGGCATATAGTGACAGTGATAGAATAGATACATTGTATAAAAAAGCACCTTTATACAGGAATTTATACATTGGTATAAAAAAGGTGGCATCATCACTAAAGAGAACTGTTCTAAGAAGAGACTAAATTTGACATGGTAAGGTTAGCTTGACCACTAGTTTTTGGTAGCTCAGTGGTGATGAATGTAATTATAATTATGTTTGACGTTTCATTAATGAATAAAATTGACCAACATAGCTAAAAGTGACTAATATAGCTAAACGTGACCAATAAAGCTAAAAGTGACCAACATAGCTAAAAGAATCATCAAATGAAAGTTTACATCAACAGGCAGGCTACATCTGTTGCAGGAGTTCACAAATGGAGACCATGTCATATTATAGGTCATATTAGTCGACAATCGATGGGGTGGGTGAGTTTTTGAACTGAGACGATGTACCGGGGAAGTATCCAGTGTGGGACGGCGTTCTGAGTTAAATGTAGAAGATATTGTTCCCCCTAGATCCACGATACAGGACTATCCTTAATGTTTCGAATCCAGTAACATAGAAAGTTTAATAAAGTTGTCTATAAATGATTTATATGAGTAGTTATATGTATAAAATAACTTTAATATTCAGTTGGCTAATATTCTAAAGATATTGTATAGAAAATAAGTCTTATATTCTATAGCACAGAGGATAAAAACGCAAAACAACACTACCGAATAAAAATAAGTCAAAGTATTTCCAGAGCCACTCCATCACCGCATTCCGACCTACTCCAGTTTTTATTAAACGTAATAACTTACATAATGTATACAAATATATGTGAACTAATATAAGACCAAGGTCCGTGGCGAGAACATGCATAGGATATTTCCCTATGGAACAACAAACGACCAGCTATATAGACCTCCTTCCCGCTCAGTGTCTTCAATAACTTTTACCTCCGAGGGGGCGTTGATATGAATAGTAGGGGTCAATTTAAATGGTTGCTGTCTACCATACTCATAACCTATGAACTTTGAAAGATGATAGGAGGATGTTTATGGACTGCTTTTTGGTACTTTGTGGGTAAATAGGATGCGTGTGTTTAGTTTCTTTGGGGGCTGTAAGTTTATTATTATTTACAGTGCTTTGTGGGAAAATTAGTGTAATAGATTGTTTTTTTTTTATGGACGAAGGCGGCAGACGAGAATACAGTCCACCTGATCCGCGATACATGCCAACATTAGTCCAAAATGACAAACGTTGGCACGCCCCCGGATGCGCTGCCTACCTTAGCAGATTAAGGAATGGATTGGTAGAACCGGTTGGGAAAATTGGGAGGGATAGGATATGATGGGATGGGAATGAGCTCTGACATATCTCATTCACAACCTATACACGTACGTGCATTGGGGAAATACGATAAAGCAGGGAATGCAGTACAATTTCTACGTGTTTTTTTAAATATTTCAAGTACAGATTACGAGTATATCCCTATACCTATACCCCTAGATTATACCCTGAAAGTAATCGAGCTGAAAATGATGATCAACCATATTAATTTTAATTCAAAGAGTACTTTTTGGGTAAAAAATCTACGTTTCGGGCGCGCAAAATGAATGTGTTCGTAACTCGACGATATTTTTCATTTTAATTTCAATCCCCAGTTTCCATGAAACCCAAAAAGGCACAATTTCATCTTAATTACCAGCAAAGCGGTGTGAAACCTTTTTTTTGCGCGCCATTCACGAGTTTACACATACGAGCAATAAAATTGGACGAGGGGCCATGACCCCATAAGGTTGTTTTATACCTTTTAATAAATACCTAACAGCTCAAAACCCGAGCATATTGCGTTTTAGGACAAGGATAAGAGGGTTAATTGCCAAGTCAGTTCAAGATATTTTCTAGATTTGTTATCAACGGTGATTGAATTTTTTAATTGATATAGAATATAGGCTACTCCCAAGGTTTGTCAGCCAATCGGGCCACGTTCATCAGGTTTTCTCATCCAGCTATCATCACGGAATTTCTGCAAGTCTGAGGAGAGACTGGTGGTATGGTATGGTCTAGCAATTGATTTTAATATTTCAGTATCAATTCTAAACTAATAATGAACTTTAACAATACATCAAATATTTTCATTTTCGTTTTTCATTAGGGAATAAAAAGCATTTTCATTCCTTGAATTCGCTTATTGGCAAATATTGTAGGGGAAGAGTGCTGCAATTCAACAGCCGCTGAACGCATTCGATTGGCCAAGTTACTCCTCTCTCACAGAAGACTACCTTGAAATATACTACTTTATCGTATTTCCCCAATGTACGTACGTGTTTCAGTAGTTAGTAAGATATGCCAGAGTCCATTCCCATCTCATCATATCCTATCCCTCCTCATTTTCCTAACCCTTTCTCCTAATCCATTCCTTAATCTGCAAATGTAGACAGCGCATCCGGGGGCGTGCCAACGTTTATCATTTTGGACGAATGTTGGCATATATCGCGGATGTCTATGGACGACAGTATCTACCCACCATCAGGTGGAGGATTTCTATAAAAAACAAATGAATAAATTATTCACATAATTTTTTATAACGTCAATAACTTTCGTAACTAACGATATTTGATTTTATTTTGCGCCGTTTCATTCGTCTCCGCTCCATTTCGTCTCGTTTGGTTTCTTCATTCAATTAATTTAAATTCACCATTCATAGTTCTGTTAGCACAAATAATAAACCGTTGGACAGTACACTATCCAATCATATACTGTACATCACTATACTATACACCATCTACCTGTGATTAAAATATTTATTTATTCTCTACCCAAAGCTTATTTGGCATAGATCGCTATTAGCGAGAAGAACGCCTTTTGTGCATTTCATGTGTTACAAGGTATGTTACTATTTTGTTTTGTTTTAGTTTGTTTTAGATTTTCAGTGCCGTCCAATTTGACTGCACGCGTGTGTATATAAATTTGCATAGAGCCCGGCCTCTCGAATGGAACACGTAATCTCGCCACTCAGCGCGGATATAAGTCAATTTACTCGCACCTCGCCGGAGGCTAACGATGGGTGTTAATTTCTACGGTACAGTTTAAATAAAAACGTTACGACGCGTTTGGATTGTAGGTGTCACGTGAAATAATTGTGGAACAATTGAGGTAGTGTTGACTTTTTTGTAGGTAATTAGTGACATAAAGTGTTGGCCGGCTTGAGAATAGTACCACCCCATCTCGACCCCACGCCACTGAGGAACTACACCGCCTCAAAGGATTGGACTCGCCAATCCGTTTCGCCAGCATGAAGTTTTTAGCCCATTGTTATTACACGAGGGCTCAGTAGTACTAGCTTGTGTTCTTTTTGTGGTTTCCAAAAAGGTCCATGTAAAGTTTCAGTTAGATTTGTCCACCCATTGATGTGTGAAAGCATTTCAAACACACAAACGAAAAAACAATCAAACAGACGTCGATGCTTTTTGCATACAAGTTAGGAAGTAAGAGTCATGTGATTTATTTCCACCTCACAATATATACTAACGATACTCGCAAAATGCATTCATAACACAGCGATAACGAAGTTGCAGGCTTAATGGGCCAGTTCACTTTTTTAATGAGTGCATGAACAATGCAAGACCTCGTCGCACCTCGTTATGGGAACAAAGAAGCGATGACATCGTAGGCAGGTATTGATGGATGTGACGAAATTTTCATTTTGAATTTGAAATTTGCAAATTTTTCTGGATTACTTTTTGGAATACACACGTAATAGTGCGGCCGCAACTGTAAGACAGCGCTGCGAGTATATTTTTTTAAGCTATTTACATATAAACGGTTATTGTAACTTTTTTTTTTCTTATTTTTAAGGTACTTTTATGCCTTGGCACATGTCAGTTCCATCGTACCCTGAACTTACATTCTTAACATTAATGTAGGTACCAATATGTCAGCCCTAGTGAGGGCTCACGAATCTGTACAATATAATGCTGCTCGTGAATTCTGTTCTCCTAGTATCTTATGGAACATACAAACATCATTCCTGTTTGTATGTCAGATTTGTCAGATTTAGAGCCTCCACTAAGGCCTCCCGTTCCTATTGATTCCGGACACACTCCACCAACAAATGTTGGACACCTTCAACAATTCCACATATATCGTAATTTGGAGAGCTAGTCTTTTTCATGAGGTATCCAAACTTATTGAGTCGGTTATTGTCACTTATAATGTAGTTTATGAAACATAAAATTTACAAGTAGGTATACACAAGAACAATATGTGCTGACATCTGTACTAGAATAATCTGTTTTACAGCTGTCAGCGCCCTCCCTTAGATCTATTTATTTTAGTACTAAATTACAGCTATTTAAGAAACTGTTTAATCAGGTGGTAATTATTGTGTATAATATGTACGTTGCGTGTGTTTTATGTAAGTATATCTGTATGTGAATGAGTTAGATATGCGATTTTAGAAAATTAGATTTGGGCGATTTAGACTTTTGTAGCAACTATTTGTTACATCCATATTGATTTTTAATGTACGTTTCTTTTTTTTAATTTAATTAAACATGATCAGATTTTTACATAATTTCGTTTTATAATCTATATAGATACTCCAAGTATATAGTCTATATCTATATAGATAGAACCTCCAGGGTTTAACCGTAGTACCGAAGCCGTTCCTTAAAAATAACTTTCTATTTTACTTATTAAGAATAAATATATATTTTTCGTATGTATAAGTGTAGTTGTTATCAAATGATTCATTCATTTATTCATAAAAGTCTATGTTTCAACTCTCATTAATGCGTTCCCGAGGTCCGTACCACTGCGTTCCTACGTACGGTTTTTTTGGAACGAAGTTCCTTTACGCGGCTTGCGGTAGGTGTGATTCGAGAGAAAATGTAACGTAACGTAAGATTTTTACCCCCTCCATACGCCTTTCTCTTTCTCGCCTTTCTCTCGCTCGGACACGGTATGGTCACGATTCTCGCGATCGTGTCAGTTCGTCGGTATTCGGTAAATTTCGGTAGCGGGCCGATCGCTAGTTCTCTCTTTCATGCCCCGCTCTATCCGAAACGAAAATATTCGATTCGACTACATCGCCATCGCTGATTCGCTGAATCGTATCGTTGTTTTTCCATGTAATATATCGCATAGTGACATCGATGTTAGAATGATATATTGAAAAATACATCGATATTTGCAATACATCGATTGTTTTTAAAGTTTACTAAGATTATGGTTATAACATGCCTGAAAATTAAAGTATACGGATGCGTGAATTATATTCGGATTTTAAAAAAATGCGTGAGGATCTTCGTTCCTGACGGGGGTCCCCTGACCGCACACGTTTTTTATTTTTTTTTATTTTTCTAGTTCGACGGTGAAGGTAAACATCACGTGAAACCCACATGGTCGAGAATAAGGATAATATTGGATAAGAGTTTGGATAAAATATCGGAGAAGAGGGTGCACGCTGCAATCCTACAGCCACAGCACTCTCCTGGACAAGTTATAATTCGCTCACTATCGTAAAATGTACTACATTTCCCAGACAGGTAGACAGCGCATCAGGCATCGTGCTACCGTTTATCATTCTGGACTGATGTTCGCATGTATCGCGGATGTCCACGAGCGACAGTATCCACTTACCACCAGATAGACTTCTCTACTGCCACCTTATTTCCATATCCACTTACTATTAAGCTGATTACCGATTAGTCTGTGATTTCTTTAAAAAAAGTATGTATTTTATATTTTACAATAAAAAAAAAACAAATTAAAATTGTCCAACTACTTTGAAATAACACCTCCCATTCTTGTTAACATTCATTAGAATGCTTTCGCAATATTGACTCGAAAGAACTAACATTTCCCTCAGTTCCATTATCCATTATATACGAGTATTCTCCCGTTACAATGGAAAAATTAAATTGAATTTTTATCGAAGGCGCATTTAAAAATAACACAGCAAGAATAAGTGAAAATAAGTTACCACCGGCTTTGAGTTTTCCTTTTTGTCTCCTAACTTCCATTTTGTGGGATATTTGTTGTAAATTATAAATAATGAGCCTTGGGAAGTTTGTTCGAGGACACAAAATCAAGGAAAGTCGTAACAGAAATTGAATCATAATTTATACTGTACTGGAGATAACTACATCCAACCGTGGAGAGATTGATACACACTTATGGTACTATAGTACCACATTATCAGTTCTTATATATTGTTTTAAGTTATATTATTATTTGATCTAAGTAGTTATCTGCTTTCTCCTTAGCACCCAAAGGTTGTCTGGAAGAGATCGCTTTAGCGATAAGGCTCTTGTTGTGTATAAATAGTTTTTTTAATATATTTTTTGGAAAAGCCTACTATTGTACATAAAATAGTATATAACAAACATATAGACATATAGCTTTTCACATTTATTATAAGTGATAATAAATGGAGAAACTGGACACATCATGATTTCAAATGTGCCAACTTTAGAATAACATTTATCAATCAATTATTTATCAATTAGAATAACAAAACTTAAGAGGTATTTTTAACATTCTAAAAATACGTAGTTTGTCTAGATACAGTGTTTGTCTAGATACAGTGTTTGTCTAGATACAGTGTTTGTCTAGTTGCCTACATTAGCAGGTAGTTATACAATTACATTGAAACTAATGC
Source organism: Sesia bembeciformis (assembly GCA_943735995.1). NCBI lineage: Eukaryota > Metazoa > Arthropoda > Insecta > Lepidoptera > Sesiidae > Sesia > Sesia bembeciformis. The sequence goes on along the minus strand of OX031042.1, from coordinate 14,616,987 downwards.
GGTACTTGAACAGTCATAGCAAACAGTCTACCCTCACTAGCCTCATGAAGTCATAATACATTTATAATGTGTAATTGTTACATACTTTGTCTAGGCATTCCATACAAACCCCAGTCATTCTACACAATTCCGACAGGATATTAGGTAAAATATAAAATAAGGGACAAGGTACCAAAATCATCTTTGATTTGTTCTTTGCAAATTATGCTTAGGAAATATCAACAGCAATAAAAATTCTAAACTAAAGATTTATGAACTTTATACTGAAATCAAATGACACCAAAGTTTATCATCTCCTAATAATAAATTTTAATCTAGAAAGCTCTCAATTTCTAATTATTTATGTATTACATGATTTGTATACTATGTATAAATATAATGATAGGTATGTATATTACTTTGTAATATTGTAATTTAATTTTTAATTTTGGCATTTGTCTTTCTTTTCAATTTGGGTTGCAGACTGATTGAAGTTGACATGTACCGCAGATGTCCATAGGCGACAGTATGCCAGTCTAACGCATTCTATTCATAAACAAAATATAAAATGAATTCGTACTTTATACTGCCATAATTTTTTTGAAAAATATTTCATGTACAGACACGGCTTTGTTACAATTTTATTATAGTATCTGGAGTACTATTTCTCAGAAAATTCCATATGGACATTCAGAATATCTATATTCACATCAAGTGTGTGTCCCAATTTACTTAATTCGCAATATGTGCAAAAGGTGGGTTTTCCATGGGCTCATGGACACACAAAAGAGCAGTATAGAAACTTTATGCAGGCGCTTGAAATGTATGTCACTCACACAGACGAGTTATTTACAGAGAGAGCAACATGAAGTCTTGAGTGCCGTTCTCTCTGTAAATAGCGCAAGGTGGTAGACATTAGGTCGCGGTGGTTAGTATTCGAGGTTATTTCCTAAATCGTGTCAAGATCGGGCCTATTATCTAAGTTTGTATTAGATAATATAAACCTTTACAAAAATATAGGGCCTTTACAAATCTTTGTATGTCTTGTTGTATTGTATCTTTGTAATACGTGCAGTATGTCTTATGTCGTAATGTCAAGAACTAATGAACTGTCCGACCTACTGCAATATTTCGTTTTTTTTAAATGGCCTATATAGTGTCCCACTGCTGGGCGATGGACTCCCCCATTCTCGTCCAAGCTCTTCAGTCTGCCACCTTCGTCTGCCAACTCTCACCTTCGGCCACCCTACATAGAAAGTATCGAGTTCATCTCGTCTCATTCCTAGGTCTTCGTTAGAATGTTAAAATTCGTCATAATACAATGCTGCACCATCAGCCTGTGTCTCTCTACGACCGATTATATGTAGGCCTCTCCGAAAGATCACCACACATGGTCTTCTGCTCTTACTACCCAGCAACTGTCAGACTATTCTGTCTGCTGGTATGTCGTCTCCGTGCGATAACACTTCTATCTCAACGAGTATCGGTCTTACGATAGTTATGGCTTACCCACTGCCGCTATAGCTTGTGATTCTTTGAACTGTTTGTATTGACTACTTTAGTTTTTCGTCGAATTCCTTCATTTCAGATCTTATCCAAAATGAGACATCGAATGTTGCTTCATTGTTCACTTTTTTATAGTTCGTTTCACAACTGAGTGACTTTCGATACCATACGTTAGTACGAGCATCAAGCGATTTCTATATTGAAATTTTATTTTTCGTGAAGTATAAGTGTTTATTTTCAAAGGCACTATTTAGTTTCTACACTGCTTGTATTAACAACCCTGTGACAAGGTCCTAAACGAGCGGCTCCAAATTTCACTAAGCCACGTATATAGTATTACACGTTCAAATATTGTGGTCACGTCTGATGTATACACTGCCCTCTATTGTGGTAAGGTTATTTTGTTTTCAAACGATATGAATAAGGCTTTTTTTCGGTTTTTGAACGGTGTTTGGACCGTCAACGTTTTAGCATTTCTTTACAGTTTAGTTTGCGCAGTAATACGAATTATTTCAAAAATATGACTATCGCGAGACCAATATATACTCAGCTTGTTATGGACATGTATTGTGTTGTATATTGGCTTGTATTTAGTCACCATCCCGGGTCCGTCTTACCTAAAATTATCTACTTTAAAACTGCACACTTTTTACGCCACCGTATTTACATATAGCAATAAGAGTGTAAGCGGCTTACTCCGAGAAAGCCGTTTATATTTATTCACTTTGATCAACCGCTTATTGTAACTCTTCTCACAAGCTCATTGAGAAATACGTTCTGCGAATAATCACCTGTCTGAGCTGAGTATGTTCTTACAATCTGTTGGGTACGAGAATTCTAGTGCCATAATTACATCAACCTGTGTTTATGCACTGTTGGATATAGGCCTCCCCCAAAAACCACGACCACATACGATCGTGTGTGGTCGTGGTTTTTGGAATCTCCTACTCTTCTCAACCACTACCGGTGACTTTCATCAAGTCTTCGCTCCAATGGTGCATGTGTAGTAAATGACAATACAAACAAAATTTTTATTGACACAAAATTCGTGTTTATGAAAAGTGGCGATAGCTGTCTCATAATTACTTGGGCCAAGCAAAAAGTGTTTGCGGAGAGTGTTCTTACGTAGTCCAAACAGTTCAAATGCTTTCGAAGCTGTACTTCAAACACACACAGAAACGTAAAGGAAAACAACCACGGAAGAAAATTTAGTCCAGGAATTTCGGGGAGTCCAAAGACATTTTCACTTTAGATGGAGGGAAAAATTAGAAGATGTCAAAAGAATTATAAAAAGAAGACCGTCATTATCATATAGGAGCGACTACGATTATTTATCACATATCTTTAGAGTACTACACAGCGTCTGAGCAATTCGTTAAAGCTAAATTAGTGTCTTCGTTGCGCGCTTTGCAGCTCAAAAGGGTGACATCGCATGGCTGCGCGCTCGCATGCAAATTAGATGTGTTGAATTTCTTTAATTGCTTCTCATGAGAGTGTTTCTGTATTCAACATATATTAACAGTTTGCACCCATGCGAGATGTTTAATTTTGTACTAACCGTTGCCCGTGAATTTTCTCATGTGGAATAGGACTAAAACTGTCCAGTCAATTACGAAATTTATGCAATTAGGGGCGTTACTTTGAGTGCCCATTCCCATCCCATCCTATCCCTTCATATTTTTCCTAATTATTTCTCTAAATCCATTCCCAAATCCCCAAATTTAGACAGCGCATCCGGGTGTTCCGCCTCCTTTGGAGATTTTAATGAATGGATTTGGAGGGTGGAGTAGACTGGCATATTTCACTAACTACCGAATCACTACATTGGGGAAATAGGACAAAGTGAGAAATTTTACGGTATTCTGCTGTGAGAGAATGGTAATGTCGAGTGAGTGTAATTGGAACACGAGACTGAAAAAAATAATTTATTCCAAAATCGAACCTAATTTATAGGATAATATCCACTAATCTATCTTAACAGCTACATTTATATTCTAAATTAAGCCTAGTCAGTCAATTCGAGAGTAGGCCACTCGAATGCAGTCGTTAGGTATTGATGGACTTTGCCACTGCTGGATGTGCTGACGAATACGAACCCTTAACTAGTGTGCCCAACGACTATGGTATCAGCGTGGAGCCTCCCCTCTAGAAATTAAATTAAAAGTTAAAAAAATGAATGAGAGCTGGATTAAAATGGCTAAGAATTGTGTTCGACGGCGCACACCGCTGTTTGCACCCGTTCACGCGTCTTGGTTCCGTTTGAAAATCAGCGCTGTATGCTGTTTGTACGGTATACAGCTTGTGCTGAGACGGATACCCTTTCGACACACACGAGACCGCGCAGTTTTTATCGCCTTGTTTTAATTTATTTTATTCTTTATTGTTTGCTAATATGTGTTTTAATGACTTTTAGAATAAGAAATAATCATATTACGCGATCACTTATGATTGAAATAAAAAATCTATCTATCTATCTTTACTAAACCATATTCTCATGATCTACAATCTAGTTTCAACCAACATTTAGACACTGATGCATTTGAATTACGTGCTAAACTCGCTCTGAATATTTCCCGTCACGATAGTACTTATGATCGCTCGCCTCGCTGAATGACTACGCCGGCCCATTGTTCCGCGGCGGACAAATGATGTCTACTTTAACACATGGAGTTATATCCAGTCATCATCTGTTTGTGGGCGGGACACACGGGCCTCTAGAAGCTACCAGTAAAAAGTTCGGTATGGATTCTTTGGATAAGATGACAGAAATTAATATTGGAATGGCCACATGGATTGCTGTCTCCAAATGTTTGAAAAATTCGACAATAGTCAATCAAATTCTGTTTTTGATATAGTAACAGGTGATGAAATCTGGGTCTACTGCTATGAGTCTGAAACTACAATCAAGCCTGCAAACTGCAAGCTTGAAGAGGCAATCTGCACAGTGGGTCTTTCCTTTCGAAGAGTTGCCTAAGAAAGTGAATAAATGACGGAGTGCGGAAAAGAAGATGATTGCCTCCTTGGCAGATAGGGCCAATTTGCTACTATAACTGTAGAAAATAAAAGGATAATAACTACTGACTGGTATATGAACAGCTGCTTGCCTTCTGTTTTGGAAAAGTCAAAGAACAGAATGATTCTCCATCACGACAATGCCCCAGGTCACTCCGCCAGACAAATGAAGCAATTTTCGAGTACCTACTTACTTTAAATGTACAGTTAATGGGTCATCCGCCATACAGTCCCGACCTTGCGCCCTGTAATTTTAATTTATTCCCTAAAATTAACGATAGGTAGACTCTGATTAATACGTTTCATGAATGCAAAAGAAGTAGTAACGGCCTATCAAACGGCTGTTGAAGAGGTGTCTAAAGAAGGATGGGTTGAATGCTTTACACAATGGTTTCATCTCATGAAAAAGTGTATCGATTGTCGCCGAGAATACTTCGAAAAGTAATAAAACAACGTCCATCTTTATATCTGATTTCATTTGTGAGATTCTAAAAACTTTCAGTGTCGCCCACGTATATGTGACGTTATCGAAACAGAAGAACCTTATTGTCGATATGAATTAATCGAATTTGGTTAAGATTTTAAAATTTTGTTTAGAAATAAACATACACCAACGTTTCATTTTTATAAAACACACAAAACAATAAAATACTTGTAATTTTTTTGAGATTCCACCAAAGCCTCTATATTTATCTTTATAAATTGTCAGCGATACGTACCGAAGGAAATAAAATACCTTTTAAAGACCTACAAAGATAATTGAAAAGGTTGGTTATTAAAGAAACGATTTTATACAGTCAATGATAAATTTCATCATAATGTGAATTCATCGTAACATTTTTATCTGTAATCGCGACATATGACATATTTGTAATTGTAATTAATTCTGACATTCCTATAATGTATAAGTTTGACGAAATAGTTTAAATTTTTGCGTGCCTATATATTGCAATATAAGGCATATATTCTGCCTATTAAGGCAGAATATACTGGGCAACGTATTCGACTTAACCATCTTGTTTTACTTGAGTTCTGACAAATAAGAATTAGAATTGATAATAAGGTCTCTGTAATCTGCTGTAATAACCCCATATTTACAGTGATACCCATGGGGAATGAAAATGGCGATACTGTAGGGACATATTGTAATGCCGTAAGCACTTGTAGCTTGCGTCGCCGCACACTACGAGTAGATCGTCTCCATATTAAACACCGGACATCCCCTTAAAAACTGAAAACTAATATCTTTGCCGGGCTAGAGCTGGCCTCAGTCATACCACATTACGCGAGTTTACCCGTAAATAAATTATTGTACCCGTAAATAAATCGAGTTTAGATGTTTAAAATAACTTTTATATTCCACAACTCCGTAACTTAGTGTATTCTAAATTATCCACACGTTCCCATGACATAAGAACAATCATAGAGATACTCCTATAATTAGTCATGAAATCTAGCTACGTATTCTTTTTATCCGTATGTACTTCAACGTTATCAGCCGTCCCGCTCCAGTGAGCACTTGAGATGACGTCACACATCACGTGCCTATACTTTACCTAATAAACGAGAGACGTGATTTTATTAACGGCCCGATTAGAGTTCCGTTCAGAATACCGTGTTGACAGCTTGTCTTTGCTGAAGATTGGATTTGATGAAATGTTGTTGTTGGGTTAATTTCCGAGGATATTGTGTTACACATTAGCGATAGATCTCAACTTCGTACACGTGATGTTGTTACTTAGCTGAGACTCAGAATCTCTGAAACAAAAATAGTTTTGTTTATCTAAATAATGTTTGATAGATTCTCGGGTTCATTGTCTTATGAGATTATAGTCTATTATGCCTAGACATAAATGTTTATTTCCTTTTTTGCTCCATACCATACCATCAGCCTATATCTCTGCAGTGCTGAATATAAGCCTCACTCAAGGCCACCACGATCGTCGGCTCTTCTCATCCAACCACCACCGGGGAATTTTATTAAGTCGTTGGTGCACTTGGCCGGTGGCCTAGGGCGTCCCATATTGCGCTTCCCGGTACGTATTAACTTTAAATTTGTATAAATAGCAGTATCTATTCGTATTTCAAAGATCGTGAATATGAACTAGTAATATACGAGTATGAATAGGTATACGGTTTTGCTTAGATATATAACGCCACCTTTATAACTTCTATTACAGAAGGGAAGCTTCTCAAAGGTATAGTTTATTGAACTAATTTTGTCCTGAGCAAGGAATACGTAAAGTTCAATCTTAATTGCCTGATTCTCGTATTGCTTATGATAAAAAGGCGTCAGACGAACATACAGTCCACCTGACGGTAAGTGGATACTGTCACCCATAGACATCAACGATACACGCCAAAATCAGTCCAGAATGACGAACATTGGCACGTTCCCGGATGTGCTGCGTACCTTATGGCGTCCTATTCATCAACATTTTTCCAACCCTTTCCCCAAATTAATTCCTGGGCAGCGCATTCGGCGGCATGCGAACGTTTGTCATTTTGGACGGACGTTGGCATGTATCGCGGATGTCCATGGGCAACAGTATCCGCTTACCGCCAGGTGTAGTACGTACAGTCTGTTCTTCAGATACCGTTCTATAAACAAAAACTATTTTAAATATTTATGATACTATAAAGTAAGCGCATTTTTATATGTTATACAGAATACATTCGCCCCTTTCCTCTAGCTTCGTGGATAACACTAAGCATAAGATATAGATAACGAGTTTCTCGCACCGATTTTATCGATCCAATCTTTCGAGAAACTGTTTTTATGTAAAAAGGGTTTTAGGATCCCTCTACAGAAGTACCGAGAGAAGAATACATGAAATTGTTGAAGACTTTGTACAATAGTTTTGGCTTAGTACGTCCACTTTAACAGAATAAGGTTGTAGAAATAATAGCCATGTTATGTCTTCGGGGTTTAGAATAGCACCATCCCTTCTCTTCCCAAGGGTGTTCCTTAACTAAAAAGTTTGACGAACACTGGTCTATACCATTGATTAATAAGGCTAGCAGCAAAAATGGTCTAACCACCTCGACTAATCGTTGATTCGTTGAGCTATGTGGTCTTCGTTGAATTTAATCTATGTTTAACACTAATTCCTTCTAACTGATTGATTTAGTCTACCGATTAATATTTCGGATAAGGTTTTAATTTTTAATCATGTTGTTTTTAGTTCAATAATAATTTGATTAAAAATTCAATCGATTAATGCCAATACCAGCTCACAATACTCCCTCCCAAAATCACATATGAATTACCAGTGAATTGAATACGAAATTTTGGAAATTTCAACTCGAAATTAGGACGTTCGTTCGGCGCTGAGCACAATTAACACCTGAATCCTAATTCTGTGAAATCACGGCTACTATGAAAATGACAGCAAAACAGACGACGCAGTTCGAACTTAATTCCGCCGTGTACTGTGGATGTTTTCTTAATTATACTGGCACAAACAAAGAATTTTAAATGATTGTAATTTTGATGCCACGGCACAGATTAACTGTACGAAGTCGCAGGTACAGCTACTTTATAAATTAATACCTACCACTGTTATATAATAATTAAAAAGGTATAAAACCCGAAATGTAATAAGAACCTTATTATCGTTAGAGTATGTGTAAGTTAGATTTTCGTGGGAACTGTATAATTGATCTAAATAGGAACTACCCTAAATATGTTAACTTGACACAAGTTATAATTATGCCAAATTTCGTTACAATCAGCCTAATGGTTTTTAAGTGGTGCATACAAGACAGATAGACAAAAAATGAAAAAAATGTTTTATTCTTACTTTACAGTGCAATGATTTTTTCAAAAAATATTTCATGTATGTATACAAAAAAACTTATATTTGACCATTTATAAATCCATAAATGTTATATAATCTGTAAACGAAATAATCTAAAAAGAAATATGTATAGATTGTGTGCGGTCTTTAAATAAAGATTGGGTTCAATGATCCCACCAACCCAGAGTTTTAATATCAAAATAAACAAAAACGTATCCATTGTTAGTATGGGGCGGAGCATTGGTATATTTTTCGCTTTTCTACACTTTCCGTCTTCTCGCAAATTCCATGCAGGTGCGATGCAGCCTGTGCGTGGATACAGGTGGCATCCCATGCCAGTTTCTGGCTCCATTCTCTACGACTATGATTCCTCGACCAATCCTCAAATAATAATGATGATATATACGAAATACGAGGTTAAATTTCTCTTTAGCGAAACACGTAAAGACATATATCTAATACACACTTTAAAACCGTACCATCTCTAAAGTGTCGGTGCAATTTATATGCAAATACAGATGGAACTAGCAAACTGCAATTGGATGCACGTTAGAGAGCGTCTCTATATGAATGAAGGCTAAGTATATTTCCTCTTCAAAAGTTAATTACTATCTGTGTGTATTTTACAACAGCACGTAGCACCGAGATTGAATAACATGATTAACTCAAAATACAGGATAAAAATCAAAACAATCATAAAGTAAAAGTGAGTTTATTGAGTATATAATATAACATAGTTTATTGAGGGGGAGAGTGTACGCTGCAATCCAACAGCCGCTGGGCGCGCTCGACTGGCCACGTTACCCCTCTCTCACAGAAGACTACCTTGAAATGTACTGCATTTCCCATTTTATCGTATTTCCCCAATGTACGTACCCATTCTTCAAATCCATTCCTATATCTCCAAAGGTAGGCAGTGATCCGGGAGCGTGCCAACGTTTATCATTTTGGACTGATGTTGGCATGTATCGTGGATGTCTATGGGCGACAGTATCCACTTACCATCAGGTGGACTGTATACTCGTCTGCCGCCTTAGTACATAAAAAAAAAAGTGAATATATGAATAATACACAAGCAAAATTTTATCCAGGTCAGTACGTGAATTTTCACAGAGAAACAAAATATGAAAATGCTTTGCTTCCCTTTGCTTGCGTGAAAACGAAAAAAAATTTTTTTTTTCAAAATTTTTGCAATTTAGAATTTTATGAGTCGTCTGGCAAAGAGATGTCGATCGTTTTGTTGCAATCTGCCGATCACCCTTAAGTAGTGCAGAAGTAGATATTTTTTTTTATGAAGTTCGAAAGTCGAGACTTCTGCAGTGTAAACTTCAAAGAATATACATATACGCATAAGTGTAAACGAGTCCACAAGAATAAATTTAAAATAGAATAAACGTACAACAAAAGTACCTCTTTCGGTATCGACCGTCTCGCTTCCGTGCGCACCACCGCAAGCCCTCAAGCCATTGAAGCTACAAATCAGCGTTATTATTTAGAAGTCCTTCGTCGAACAAAGTTCCTGTCGCCACTCTACGGATCCCGTGGACTCTCCTCTCTCCTTACAAAAAGGGGTGACCACGGACCACAAGGGTGCGGTTGAAAGGACCGGTTGAAAAGTGAAGGTATAAGGATAGTTCCGTAACAAAGAGCTATTAGTACATCTTTAATATTGTCTAGTACTCGTATTCTTCGAAATTACTCGCGTTCACGCCATTTTTAATTTTGTGTTTTTTGTTGGCTGACGTCTCTGTGCATAAGGTCCTACAAAAATAGAGTAAACCATTTTAATATCTCAATCAGTATACTTAAACTATTATATCTAACTAAAAATTAACATGTAACTTGATTTTTTATATTAAATTGAAACTAAATAATTGGTGATTAATTTATTCCTAGTATTATATTATTATTATGTGCATGGTTGAGGTCTTTTAGATCTTTGGCCTTTGAACGCGCCCGCTTTTGTTAATAAGTACGTGTAGGCCTGGCTCACTATGCACTTTAGGTACGAAAATATGCGTACAGCGGCGGGCCCCTGCGCAGGGGTTCATTTCAGTCGGTTTGGTTAATAGGTACGTGTAAGTACGTGTAGGCCTGGCTCACTCCGGACTTTAGGTACGAAAATATGCGTACAGCGGCGGGCCCCTGCGCAGGGGTTCATTTCAGTCGGTTTGGTTAATAGGTACGTGTAAGTACGTGTAGGCCTGGCTCACTCCGGACTTTAGGTACGAAAATATGCGTACAGCGGCGGGCCCCTGCGCAGGGGTTCATTTCAGTCGATTTGGTTAATAGGTACGTGTAAGTACGTGTAGGCCTGGCTCACTCCGGACTTTAGGTACGAAAATATGCGTACAGCGGCGGGCCCCTGCGCAGGGGTTCATTCCAGTCGGTTGCAGCGAGCTCTTTGTAACGCACGCTCAAGTGAAAGCGTTTAAAAACTATCATTATATATTGTGTAAGTAGGTCAAATACTTTTTATTTTATATTAGAACAAATTTAAAATATTGTTTTAAAACGTTTAAAACTACTATAAGTGGTTATATTGTAAACTAGCGACCCGCCCTCACTTCGCTTCGGTTTATTAAATTTAAAACAATCGGAATAAGATATTTTCCTGCGGTAAAATGGAGGCTATATTTTAAGTTAGACCTCTAGCAATACATCGGTGAAAACTGCATTCAATTCCATGCAGCAGTTTTTGCGTGATGCGTGTCGTGTACAAACATACATACAGACAGACAGACAAAATTTCTAAAAACTGTTGTTTTGGCTTCTGTTGCTCTAATAAAGACCCCACATTAGTTTTTATTCAATATCTATAATGTACAGACATCGGCCTGTTACAATTTTATTATATGTATAGATATAGGTGAAAAGCTCTGCGATTCACACACGGACTCATTGTTGTGTTACCTTCGGCGGGTCAGTGTAATGTCTTTCTACAATGGGCATAGGATTCAATTTGGCTCGCGCAAAACGAAATATGATTTTGTAGGTATGTTTTGTAGGTTTTATGGAGCGTTCCTATGGAATGACTATTAGTTTGAATGACTCTTAAGGAATGGTTTCTGTACTATTAGTTATTCTGTGGTATGTGTGAATTATGTAACGTGTATACGAGTAAATTAATTGCAAATAATTTATACTTAATTTAATAAAAAAAGGTTATGAAATACAATATGTTTTAATTTTTAGTTAGATATAATTGTTTTAGTGTGGGCATCTACTGTTAAAACAGACACCATTGTTATAAGACCTTATGTTTAAGACATGTTTGAATTAGAAATTATTATGTATCTATCTAAATTTAAATAACATGGCAAACAATGAACGTGAAACTAGTAAGATTCAGTCTCTATGTAGGTCGAACTTCGTAACATCTATACATATAATAAAATTGTAACATGCCGATGTCTGTACATTATAGATATTGAAAAAAAAACTAATATGGGGGGTCTTTATTAGAGCAACAGAAGCCAAAACAACAGTTTTTAGAATTTTTGTCTATCTGTCTGTCTGTCTGTATGTCTGTATGTTTGTATACGCATTACGCAAAAACTACTGCATGGAATTGAATGCAGTTTTCACCGATGTATTGCTAGAGGTCTAACTTAAAATATACGCTCCATTTTACCGCAGGAAAATATCTTATTCCGATTGTTTTAAATTTAATAAACCGAAGCGAAGTGAGGGCGGGTCGCTAGTATATTAATAAGCTTAAAGGTCTTATAGTGGAAAATGGAAAATGTAAGAAGACATTACTTCGCCTTACTCTATACTTGTTTCAAAATTTTATCAATGTACAGTACAGTGACAGTACAATCAATGACCGAACAGTACAGTATCTTTAGAGATTTAGATGGATTTGGAGAAAGGATTAGGAAAATGAGCCCATGTAAAACTGTCTGCTCGTCTGTCGCCTTCCTTCTAGGTATATGAAAAAAAGTGGCTGCTACATAAACACTGATCAGTGCGTGCGTCACCGTCGCATAAGGGCGTCAATATACCACTTCCTTTGATTTATTACATCGGCCGGTTTTTAAGATGGCCTCATTCATCTCACATCTTCAATATACAATCAAGATCGTACCGTAAACGTTGTGTCCTTAAAGAAAAATCGAAGGGTCGATCCCTACTAACAGAGACAAATGTATGGGACATTTCACTATATTTTTACTTAGGTAAATGCGATCACGTGGCCGCTTTGAATTGGAGACTCGATCTACCAGAGGAATAATAATGTCAATACCTCTATATACCCACATATAGGACAGAGTTTGTCTGTCTATGTCGGATTCTGCTAACTCGGTTTTGTAGCGCTTTCCATTTATAGACAAGTGTGTTTATAGTACTTTTTTCGAATTCGATCCAATAATTTTTATACCACTATTTTTATTTTAACTTCATGTATGTGTATTTATGTATTTTGTATTATCATACAGATATATATTTTACAATATACTTATTATTGTTTTATTAGTATCATTTTGGTTGCCATTCCACCACATCCACTGGAGAAGATGGGATGGTGATATTCTAAAGCCGATGTTTTATTAGTAGGCCACTTATAAAAACAGCCTCAAGAGGAAGCTTTGGGATTCTCTTGAGCTAATTGTAATTCACGTAATTCACAGAGCTAATTGTTATTTTCTTCCTTTTTCTCTATATTTATATTATGTGTATGTATGTATTATAATTATTATATTTATATTTACTTATTCATACGTGTGGTCTATATATTTAATATTTTTTTTTTTAGTAGATTCGTATATTTTGGGTGGATTTATATATTTTATATTATCTATGTAAGCTTTACTATTTGACTTTTTTTTTTTATGGATGAAGGCGGCGGACGAGCATACAGTCCACCTGATAGTAAGTGGATACTGTCGCCCATAGACATCCACGATACATGCTAACATCAGTCCAAAATGACAAACGTTGGCACGCCCCCGGATCACTACCTACCTTTGGAGATATAGGAATGAATTTAAAGAATGGGTTGGGAAAATGGGGAGGGACAGAATAGGATGGGATGGGAATTGGCTCTGGCACATCTCATTCACTATCGAAACCGTACATTAGGTAAATAAGATAAAGTGGGAAATGCAGTAAATTTCAAGGTAATCTTCTGTGAGAGTGGCCAGTCAAGCGCGACCAGCGGCTGTTGAATTGCAGCGTGCACTGTCCCCCTCAGGAACTTCACTTCACTTTTACTTTCTGCCGTTACAGTTACTTCACTGTCATAAATTTGAGAATACATACAAGATACATATTAACACAAGCTCTCTAGGCCAGGAACATTAAAGTCTAGTACTGTTTTATGTTGAGTAGCTCTCGGATTCTTTACTTCATATGTATTTTGAAATTGGAACATTCTTATTACGTAGTACATAAGTTTCATATTTGATTTTCTAGTGAACCCCTCCTCGTCTGCTTCACCCCCCTAGAAGTTGCCAACCAGGATTCTTTGATAAGAACGTATGATGTGTCATCTAGTCAATTCCCATATCGATTATCACCGCCCATTGGTTGCTTAGAAGAAATCGCCCTTAGCGATAAGATCGCCTATTGCTTTTGTGAACGTTAAAATAATTAATTAATTCGTTCAAACATAAGTTTTCATTCATTCGTCCCTAGTTTTAGAGAGATTTCGAAAAATCTACCTATCGCGTAGATCACGACTTTTGTATTTAGGAAAAAAATCACTACACCTGGACTAAAAGCTGGCGCACCAGACGAAGCGGAGCGCAGCGCGGTTTTCATTAATAAACAACAATCAACTTTGTCGCCATTGGAATAAGATCGAAAATTCACCGATACACCTACAGCCTAAGACCGCTTTAACGCGCTCGAAGACTGGTAGGTGCGTTGGTGAATTTTCGATCTTATTCCAATGTCGACAAAGAAAACAAAATTTAAAACACAGATCTAATATTTCTGCTACCGCATGCTCATACGCATCGCATACCTTCTAAATTCAGATTCTGAGCGCATTTCTGTACAAAAATGCCAATGCATTTGCAATAGTGTTACATAAAATTGATTTTACTATGGGTGCCACCATATTGAGTCTTAAGGATAAATAGCAAAATATCCGATATATTTTTCCAAAATACCGCGTTCAAAAACACTTTCGGTTGGCCGGCGTCCGGCCCGCGTATTTCATCAAGTCTCATATTGCCTCCCATAAATTCTGCTCCTACTCCCGTGTATGTTGAGTAGGTATTTACCGTGACGAACCCCGTATATATCACGACTGCCGACCAATTTCTTGACCGAAAAATTTATAACGGTCTCCCCCTAGGCTGATTTATCGAAGAAAGACATTCCGGCCTCCTGAACGCATCAGTCACCGGCCGAATGAGGATGGAATCATATTGAGTTTTGACTATTTTTCTGGATATTTGGGGCAAATTTTTGGAAAAAGCTCACGCTTGTACAATTTTCATGTGGTTTTTTTTTTCTTTTTATTTATTTACCCTTTATGCACTATATTGTAGAGAGGCGGACTTAATGCCTGAAGACATTCTCTACCAGTCTTTCGTTGGTTAAATGTGAAAAATTTAAGCGGGTGTAGGAGAAATCTTGAGGGGAGAGTGCACATAATTTATTTAGTGCACGTTTATTAATGACATAATGATGTTATGGACACAATGACAATACGGAGAGTGCACGCTGAAATCCAACAGCCGCTGGGCGCGCTCATCTGGCCACGTTACCCCTCTTTCACAGAAGACTACCTTGAAATGTACTGCATTTCCCATTTTATCGTATTTCCCCAATGTACGTACGTGTTTCGGTAGTGAGTGAGATGTGCCAGAGCCCATTCCAATCCCATCCTATCCCTCCCCATTTTCTCAACCCTTTCTCCAAATCCATTCCTATATTTCCAAAGGTAGGCAGCGCATCCGGGGGCATGCCAACGTTTCTCATTTTGGACTAATGTTGGCATGTATCGCGGATGTCTATGGGCGACAGTATCCACTTACCATTAGGTGGACTGTATGCTCGTCTGCCGCCTTCGTACATAAAAAAAAAAGTCAAATAGTAAAGCTTACATAGATAATATAAAATATATAAATCCACCCAAAATATACGAATCTACTAAAAAAATTAATATTAAATATATAGACCACACGTATGAATAAGTAAATATAAATATAATAATTATAATACATACATACACATAATATAAATATAGAGAAAAAGGAAGAAAATAACAATTAGCTCTGTGAATTACGTGAATTACAATTAGCTCAAGAGAATCCCAAAGCTTCCTCTTGAGGCTGTTTTTATAAGTGGCCTGCCTTATGTCAGTGTGGAGCAAGTTCCAGAGTATTACTTCCACAGAAAGATCACACCAATCGGAGAGTCTGATCATCACGAACAGCCCGCTGGCGCCCACGAAGATAAGACGAAAACCAGTCCCGGACAGACGAAGAGAACCCTAGTCGGGAGAGGATGGCAAGGAGAATGTCGTTGTCAACTGTGTTAAAAGCGTTAGAGAAATCAATTAAGACAATAACAGTCAATCGCGCACTCTCCATGCACTCCCTGACATCATCGACTACTTTGAGGAGTGCCGTGGTGGTACTGTATCCATTTAAATTTATTTCATAGGAAGCCTACATGACATTATGTTAATAAATGCACGGTATACATTAGAAGTACACTACTTTGGACTTGTACATGTATACTTATTGGCTTATAAACCAAATCTATACATATAATAAAATTGTAACAGGCCGATGTCTGTACATTATAGATATTGAAAAAAAAACTAATATGGGGGGGTCTTTATTAGAGCAACAGAAGCCAAAACAACAGTTTTTAGAAATTTTGTCTGTCAGTCTGTCTGTCTGTCTGTATGTTTGTACACGCATCACGCAAAAACTACTGTATGGAATTGAATGCAGTTTTCACCGATGTATTGATAGAGGTCTAACTTAAAATATAGGCTCCATTTTACCGCAGGAAAATATCTTATTCCGATTGTTTTAAATTTAATAAACCGAAGCGAAGTGAGGGCGGGTCGCTAGTATACAATAAAATAACAGAGATAGTCACGTGCAGTAATTTAGCGTGAATTATAAAAATCTATAAAGAATTTAAAGGGTACGCTATAATTGTACTATTGGTAAAAACGTAATTTCCTTTTTCCTTTAAAGATTGTAAAGAGTCACTAAAAATATTTATATCCACTAACTACTATCTATATCTTGGTAATCTCATATAAAGTACAAATCAAATACGATAGCTAGGTATGTTATACAATAAACTAAGTTTCATTGTATTGTTAAAGTGCACAATAATTAATAATGGTTACGTTAATTATTAATATAATTATTAATGGTTAATTATTAATTATTACGTAAGCACTTTGCTTCAATAACATCTTATAATAAATCTTGCCCTGGTGTCAATTCGGTTGTTTTAATCGGTTTAATATTTAGGAGCTAATGCAGCATGCTCACGAATTATGTAAAAACACCCACAGAGAAGCATATCAAACGTAAATTTTCTCTTTTATGGTCGACGTAACAAAATTCTTTATCATCTGTTACGATTTGTGGAGTGCCGACATCGTGCAAATAGAATTGTCATGAGAATTGGGCATGCGCTTCGTTGCTATTCTTCTTCTCAGCATAATTATCTTTATCCACTGTTGGGTTTTCTGTTCCAATATGTTCAATTTTAAATGGTCGATCAATGGAAAATTTTGAATGATTTATTTTATCAAATATTTCAACGTTTCAATTATTATGAGCATCAAAATTTATTCTCATATTATAAATGAACACACTATACTACTGGTACAATATATGGAAATGTTATGTATGACAAGTTGCATAAAAAACGTCTCCACATATGTCACTACAATAACAAAAAAACTGAAAATAGGTTATTCAGTATTGAGAGTAGGATCGATTCCACCAGTTTTTACAATAGGAATTGTTTTCATGACTTAATGTTCTTTTCTAGTATATCTGTTATTCTACGCGCAGTTACCTACGCAAAATAAATACATTCACTGTAATCACCGGACGTGGCGCGCTGCGCCGCCTAAGCGCCCAGTCACCCTGCACTGAGTAATGAGCGCTACGGAAACTTTAGATAGAACAACAAAACTTTACATGTTTGTAACTTTTGATTTATTCCCTGAAATAATCGTATTGTTTGCTAGAACGCGAATGGTTTCATGTATTTTAAATTAGTTGACGTGTTTTTTTCTCAAGTTTTGCGTTATTTCAATGACGTTGTACATATTATACACATATTGGAATGTCAAAAAATATTTCATATAGCCTTTTTAAAGGAAGACCTAATCTAAACAGATATTCAAGATTTAGTCTCAATCTCCAACACTTTCTACTCTTTATCACTCCGCCTTTTCTTTTAGTCTTGTACTCTGGTCTTGCCCCTAATACTTAAACGAATACTTACACACGTGTGACCAAAAAAACGCCTTTCCACAAGCTTCTATGCGTGTGCCACTCGTGACGACGTGCAAGCACTCCTGTCTCTGAGAGCTTACTTGTGCTCAGACAGAAATCGCTACTATTACACCGGAGCGTCTAAATCATGGGTGTGCCGCGAGACGATGCTAGGTGTGCCGCAGTGTAACCTGAATTCACCTCAATACCAGGGAGCTGTAAGGTCATGAGTGTGACTTTTTAATTAATAAATTAGAACGCACATTATTTTTAAATCCTTATACTATTAATTTAGGTGTGCCGCATATTAAAAAAAAAAAAATAAGTGTGCTGCAAGTGTAAATTTGTGGCGCATTGGTGTAAAGCAAATTGTAATGCAGGAACACAGGAAACTGTTTGTGACGACAACGCCTGCTCTGGACCAGGTCTGAAATTCAACAAAACATGTTCACCGAGTACCAGAAGGAATTGGTGAACGTTAAAGGCAAAATTGGGGACGATGATGTGTTTGTCAGACCATGCAACTAATTGGGTCCAAGTAAAGAAGGCGACAGATATATTTTTTCAGAGAAGAAGCAAACATGCAAGCGGCTTCCATGATGGTGATGGGTAACTGTAACACCAGAGGTTTGCGAGTGCGCTGTCTGCCTGGCCTATTCACAGATTTTCACGATTATGAGAGGATGTACTTTACACTCCTACAGTCCCTGGACGCACTCGGCTGACAGAGATACGCTCTCTCATAGAACCTTAAAGTGTACGACATTTTAAACACTATCTTATTCCCTCAATGTACGTGTCTGTTGTGATAGGCGTAGTGTAATGTATTGAGTGAAATATGCCATTCCCACCCCATTCTATCCTTTCTTATCTCATCAGATGCAGAAATGTAGATGTAGAATGTAGAGAGTATCGGATGTACAAAGTCGCTACTACAAGCGCTGAGGAACTACACCAGCTCTAAAAGAGTGGACTCGCCAACCCGCTTGGCCAGCGTAGTATTTTAAAGCCGTACACCCCTCATGCACAAGACAATCTGCATGAGAAGGCCCACATCCAGCCGTGGATACTGCAAATTGATTTAATTGAATTGAATATAAAGAACATTTCTGACATTTGCATGTTTCTTTTTATATACAATTTTTTATTTCTAAAAAATCTTCGATATATGATGTTGCGTTTCGGTCTATACGTGTTCCTATTAAAGGACTCCTCTCACAGGGAGTAAGATCCCACAGAAGCTAAATAAAACGTCTAAGGAGGATCGTCGGCTATACAAACCTATCGTAATTGGAACAGCACACATCCATGTGTATGAAGTGGAACTTCCAGTAATCTTAGGTAATTTACGTCTTGCGAAGAATATTGTTTTTATAAACTGTCCTTAGCTCTGCGCTGAAGGAAAGCATGGTATCACGGATGTCTATGGGCTACAGTATCCACTTACCATCAGGTGGAGTGTATGCTCGTCTGCCGCCCTTGTCAAGAAAAAAAAATGGCACACAAAAATATGGCCGCCTGAGGCAACTGACAACTGACACGCCCTTAATATATATACTGAGACGATAATGTTTACATTATCCATATTTGATTCGTCGAGATTGCAAGTTTGACCTAGATTTTTAATGTTGAGATATTTGGTATTATTTTGGATTGGATAGGATTATAAATGCATAAATAAACAAGTTTCATGAAAGATTATTAAAATTGCTTCCAAGCAATCCACAACGAGCAAAGTTGCGAGCAACATCTAGCTAGTATGTATGAATGATAAAAAAGTTTTGAAATAATATATCTTTCTCAAGTAAAAACACAAGAGAAAAAATCAATATCAAACTGTGTGGGTTAAGATTATATCAAACTCGTTCCAAAGTTATGAGGTAACACAAATTCCGTCTGCGAATGGGCGGGAAAATATTGGAGCAATCAGAGGAAAATGAAAATACATATATAATGTTTCGGTATTGAATGTATTCTACGAAAGGGGGAACGAAGTTACACTGTGATAGATATTTTCAAATATGTTTATAGTTTTGGCGGTTTATGTTTTTCAAATTCAAAATTGAAATTTCAAAAAATAGTTACAAACGAAAATACATACAAAAGGTGTGCTTATCCGCTTAGGAGATTTCTACCAATAAATCCGGGAGAGGTACGCTGAGCAATGATATGGACAGACATAGTGCATAGGTATCTAAATTAACTATTACAAACATTACTTTTATATTTTTTTTATGTACGAATGCGGCAGACGAGCATACAGTCCACCTGATGGTAAATGGATACTGTGCTCATAGACATCCGCGATACATGCCAACATTAGTCCAAAATGACAAACGTTGGCACGCCCCCGGATGCGCTGCCTACCTTTGGAGATATGGGAATGGATTTGGAGAAAGGGTTGGGAAAATAGGCAGGGATTGGATGGGAATGGGTACATCTCACTCACTACCGAAACACGTACATACATTAGGGACATAAGATAAAGTGGGAAATGCAGTACATTTCAAGGTAGTCTTCTGTGAGACTAGACTAAGTTCAAGGTAACGTGGCTAGTCGAGCGCGCCCAACGGCTGTTGGATTGAAGCGTGCACTCTCCGCCACAATTCGATTATATAGGTATATACGAGTATTTATATATAATCGGATACATATAATACATATTTTAAATATAACAAAGATAACGTGTGCTGCGATTGACAGTACTGTTATAAATAAAGATCTTATAATGTACCCTGTTAGGTGTGCCCTTGCCAAATATAAAATAATAATAAATATTAATTAATAGAATACTTATTAATAATAGACTAAAGTGTAATTATTATTAAGTGTAACGTCCTCACAAAATCTATTTACAGGCAGAATAGATTTATTGCTAGAGCCAGTATCGGTCTCTAAATAAATTTGGTTTCAAATTATACATTTAATTTAGATTATTTTGATAAATTATAACTCTCTTCTCTTCTATTTATTTATTATATATGTATTTTTTAACTTCCATGTTGTTGTTTCTTTTCTATTATAATAACGTTTAGGCCTTTTATATAAATACATAAATAAATAAATAACGCCACACTCAATGGCCCACACTAAGATTCCCTGTGACGTGGGTCCAGAGACACATACAGAGACAAACACAAACACACACCCAGACCCCAACATACATTAGTCTTTTCTTTTATTAAACAAATGTATGTACGACCGGGATCGAGGCCGGGACCTTTTGCACAGCAAGCATGGACACTACCAACTGCGCCAATGGGTCGGTCAATATATAAACTTAAATGCGTATTTATGGATATTTGAAATGGTGTGTCTACTAATTGCCTTTTATAGTTATATTGCTTCATCAATATTTTTAACATGTCTGTTCCTTAAAAAGAAAAAAATTATATCTCTTACTCATAGATACCGTAACTAGCCCTTTTATCCTAAACTGCTGGAGATGGGCCTCCTCGTGCACATTGTTTCATGCATAAATGATGAGTTGGCGAGTCTACTCTTATAGAGCTGGTGTATTCAGGGTTTGCGGTAGCGGCTTTGTTATCCCTTATTGGCGACTACGACTAAGAGTCGTAGACTAGCGACGCCCACTCACAGATAATATAAATAATAATCAATATGAAACGACAAATTCTTAAGTTAATTGAAAATACTGAATATTTTATAGGAAAAATATCAATTTTCTTCGCTTTTAATTTTTGTTGTTTTCGCGATGTTTTTTGCAAAGAAGATTCGGTAAATTTTTCATGTCATTTAACTCTGAATAATGAAAGGATTATCCTTTTTTTTTTATAAACGAAGGCGGCAGACGAGCATACAGTTCACCTGATGGTAAGTGGATACTGTTTTAGGCTTCGCAAATTGATTATTTACCCCCTGTATACAATTGACAGTATCATGTTAATTTACAAACAAACACAAGGACGAAGGCAGAAGGTCTGTAGTGTCGACATAATCCCGTTTATTCTTCAATTCGCGTTAGGAACGTGAGTGGCCCCAGGCGCTTCGCTGCCCAAAGATTATGTAGACGAAGATGTTATCAATAGTGTTACGTTCCACTGCCTATCTCACACTAGCCGCAGAGAGTCTGTCGTCGAAAACATGTATCGAAACTGTAGTGATTTTCCTATGAAATCTGGAATTTCCTATGAATATGGAAATAAATCTATTTTTTTTGTATAAAAATGATATATAGAATTGTCCATTATTGTCAATGCAGTTTTGCCATTTTAATGGAAGTTGATTGATGCCTCTGCTGAAGAACTCCTGGGGACGGGAATCGATGAATTCTCTGAATGCGTTTTTCACTGTCTTATCGAAGTTGAATTTTTTCCCAGTAAAAGTTATCCAAATTCCGATAAAAATGGAAATGAGTAGGGGCAAGGTCTGTCGAGTACGGTGGGTGACGAAAGTTTCCAGTCGAAGCTCCTGTAACTTTGAGACTGTCTGTCGTACAATATGTGGGCGAGTCTTATCATGAAGACGTTTGGCACATTGTTTGGCTGCCTCCTGGATTCGATCACTCTGACAAACTTTTACACTTATCGTACAGGATCCACTTCTGATTACAAGTGACAATACGATGCAGAATTCTTTAATTTTTGTGCCGGTTCAGCAAAGTAAGGTTAGCTTCGATGCGTGTTTGCAGCTGACTTCCATTATGGTACCCACTTTCCGAGCTGCTTCTCTTTCCAGATTTGACCCAAATGGAATCGATATCATTTTATCACTTACGCCGAAGGCTGCTTCTAACTCAGACGTGGTTTGAAATGAATCCGCTTCCAGTATTACTTTCAATTCGTCATTATCGAGTTTAGTCTCCGGTTGGCCACGGGGCTTGTTCTTGAGGTCGACATTTCTCGAACGGAAACCAAAACGATCAAACCAAAACCGCACTGTGCGTTCGTTTGCGTTATTTGATCCGTGCACATCGCTGATATTGCGTGCCATCTGTGCTGCGTTGATGCCACGATGGAACTCATATTCGAAAATAGCGTAAATTTTTAACTTTTCCATGGTCGTAAACACAATGTCGTTGAAAAATGATGTCATTGTTTTAAATTGAAATTAATACGAATTTGGAATTCCAAGCCAAACGCCCGATAATCAAGTTCAAAGTGGCTACTATACACAAACGGCAATTTCATAGGTAAGACCCTAAAGGGCATTAAATTTAATGCAAATGATTTATGGCAGAAATGTTCTTATGGGATAAACACGCCTTTTGTATGTATTTTCTTTTCTAACTATTTTTTTATTATGTGTACAATAAAAAAAACAAAGAATGAATGAATGATTTTACTGTTCATTATCCTTGGAAGGTTTATTTGCTTTCTTCTCATAGAAAAAAATTGTTACTGACGGGTAAATATTTTGTATATAATCGGAGAGAACTCAAAATTTAACTTAAGTTAGTTTTTTGCATTTTTTACACATATTAAACGGGTCTTATTATCCGTGGAGTAAAATGAAATACATATCTACATGAGTCTAAGATCCGTTAAATAAAAATACTCGTTTACATGTCAGTGTATTTATTATTGATTAGATCACTACAATGACTACTTAAACGATGAGATAAGTGCGTGTATTCTAAGTGCATTCGAAGATACTTTGAAAGAATTTAATTTGAATTCTATAAATAAAATCTTTTAAGCAAACGCTAGAAAATTTATTTACGCAGTATATATACAATTTAAATACTAATGGGTAGAGAGTTGTCGTTAACAGAACATAAACCATTTACAAAGTAATCCTACATTTATTACGTTTAGTTAGGTATATATACATATTGATAACAATTATAATTGGGCCGTTCTAATAGGTCGGATTTGACATATGACGAACCATATAATCCACCGATGTTATATTAGTATCGTGTGGTGGTATAACTCGATCAATTTTAAGCGTCGTTTTCTTGGAAGCGTTGCGTCTATGACAATTAATATTTTATTTCACATCGGTGGATTATATGGTTCGTCATATGTTAAATCCGACCTATTAGATCGGCCCAATTTTAAGAAGCAGTATTACTGCGTGAGTGAGAGAGAGAGTGCTCTCAACGCATGCGAGCCTTTTCATTTTTGTCATTGATGTTTTAATGAAAGTATTATTTGCATTTCTTTAACTAAGTGTCACTTCCGTGACCCGCTCAGTCTGTGCCTCGTCTCCCTGATCCGTTTTCATTTAGTATTCAGGCCCATTACTTTAATCCGTCGGCGGGTCGCGGTCCGCGTGCAATAGGCATCACAATCGAGCTTTGTCTCGTTGAGGTGACGAGTAAATTGTGTTATGCGCCCTTTATTATATCGCAAAAAATTGAAATATTATTTTTTTGTGGTACGAAAGTAGATGACAGGTTGTATTTTATACACATAGAGCGGGTAGAGTCATGGAATTTAATTGTCGAATTCTGAACCCCATCTCTCCCCGTGGGTATTATCAAGGTGATTGAGGGATAACAAAGCCGCTACCACAAGCCCTGAAGAACTATACCACTTCTAAAATAGTAGACTCGTCAACACGTTTGGTCAGCGTGGCGTTATAACGCCATACATTCCATGTGAATGAGGATTCCTATGACCTTGAATGCGATTGTAAGTATGAAGTGCAGGAATTATGCAAAGAAATTTCGGGTATTACCTACAGCGCTTTTACAGTAACTTATAGACTCGCGGGAACAAAGTACCTATGTCAGATATTAAACTGAAAATTAATTAGATTAAGTCTTCAATATTGGTTCAGAGGAAAACAACATTAAGAGTCACATAGTGGAACTTGATAGCAAGACTGCTACTACCGAAAATAAAATGAAGTTCCTCGAATCCGACGTTTCCAAATTAAAAAAAGTACTTCTATGAGCTCGACTCCTACGCAATCTCATTTATATACGCAGTAATAGAGAGAAAAATATTATTATTTTAGGTTTACCGAAGCCGACGCGCTCCAGATATACTAAGGACTCAAAGGACGAAATGGAAATTTCATAAATGTTGTTAAATGTAATCTGTAAAGATTTTTCTAATTGGTGAATACGATCACAATGAAAATCGCAGAATTAAAGTATGTTTTGTGAATCTAGACGCATAATTAATATTCTAGAATTAATATTCCGTAATAAAGATAAACTACCGTAGATTAATATGAAAATATTTTCCGATCAAACTCCAATTCTGATTGTTTCTGATTGATTTATGAGATGAACTTAGCCGCCGCAAATCGGAAGGCGAATCCGATCTCAGTATTAAAACCCTTAAAGATGTTTCTAAAATAGTGCATGGTATATCAAAAAACGATCAGTAAGACAATACGACACGCTCTGAGGGATAGAGTGCACGCTCTGAGGGGGAGAGTACACGCTGAAACAGCCGCTGGGCGCACTCGACTAGCTACGTCACCCCTCTCTCACAGAAGACTACCTTGAAATGTACTGCATTTCCCACTTTATCTTATTTCCCCAATGTACGTACGTGTTTCGGTAGTGAGTTAGAGGTGCTAGAGCTCATTCCCATCCTATCCCTCCCCATTTCCCCAACCCTTTTTCCAAATCCATTCCCATATTTCCTAAGGTAGGAAGCGCATCCAGGGGCGTGCCAACGTTTGTCATCTTTCACTAATGTTGGCATGTAAAGCGGATGTCTACAGGCGACAATATCCACTTACCACAAGGTGGACTGTATGCTCGATTGCCACCTTCTTTCTATAAAAAAAAATCCGTTTGTGTATGATCATGACTGATAAAATATATGATAACAAGTAGTAAACAATTGTCGACACCTATATGCTGTTAAATCGCGTTTAAACCTTTGTACAAATATCAGAAGCATTTGCAGCTATTGTAAGCTGGATGAATTAAAATATATTTCAGATATATTTCAGATATATTTATATATTCAATCTATATATTTATATTTCAGATATATTTATATATTCAATCTATATATTTATATTTCAGATATATTTATATATTCAATCTATATATTTATATTTCAGATATATTTCAATCTGCACCTCGCAAAATTTACGTAATTCTGCTAAGTGAAACTTGGATTAAGGAAACAGGCATCATCTCTAAAGTTACCGAATTATACACGTTATCGTAATTATAAAACAGACAGAATTAAAGGCGGAGTCTCGGCCTTGATTGAATATATTTATTTAGATAGAAATAATTATTTATAGGTACAACATAAAAAATACTCTATGGAAGTGGGTGTTTCCTGGAGACGCAAATTTTAAAAAGTTCCCTAGACAGTCACCGCTTTCAACTATTTCAACGGAAAAGATATCCAGCTTTGGGTACTAAAGGCACTGGTTAGTATTATGCACTACTGAATACAACATAATACTTTTACATGGCTTCAGGTGTCGGTTCTCAGTTTTCGTACTTTTCGTACTTTATTTACGTTATTACATCGTACAGGTTTCTAACATCGATATAAAGCGACAGAGCGAAAATGGCGAGAAGGATACATTACCAGTCGCGGTAAACAGCTTCAGTGCTACGGAACATTTTATATTTTTGCGCTAGTTTCAATGTGTTTGTACAGTCAATATGATAAACAGTAGTAGGTCTTGATAAAACATTTCGGATGCTTCTAGAATAGACGCTGTTCGTTCTCGTTCTTCTTGATTCATTATGTTTTGAAACCTAAAATGCAATAGAGTATAAATAAAACATTACATGCGCGCGAAATAATTACAGCGACACGGAATTTAGTTCTACGAGTAATTACCCTACACGCTTACTCCCTGTGCATGCGTTTTTTGACTGAGTGAAGACGATCAATCAGCACGCCGGTCTTAACTCCGGCTATTGAAAATTTGGTAGAGTCGCATGATTATTAGAAAAAAAATTCAAAATATCGCCGGGTTATTATGACCCAACGCCAATGACGCCCTGTTAAGGCCATATATCCCTCATGCACCAGACAATGTGCACTAGGAGACCCATGTATATAAGTGAACAATAAAAGGGTTAAAACTACGGTTAATAAATAAAATACAAATGTGACATTTAAGATTTTCGCGTTTTTCTCACATATTTATCTTAACGGGTTTTAACGCGAATGTTTACCGAGCTGACTTGCTCGTGACCATGGTCGGTGCAACCCAACCGAAACGTCGAGTCTATCTTAGATAGACTATACCAACATCCTCTTTTATATATAAAGATATATAAAAGAGGATGTTGGTATATTGGAGATTAATATACTTCGATACCGTTTGACCGTTCACCATGAAAGTTGGCACATATATGTATTTTTTCATGGAGAAGGTTTTTATGTTATCAACTTTGTTGTAACTCGCCACTAGATGGCGCTGCAGCACATCAACTTCTATGGCAGGACAATGTCTGCGGGGTTTAGCTAGTAAAATATAAATAAGGTAAACATTCGCGTTAAAACCCACTTGGATAGATAAATAAAATACAAATGAATAAAAATATTACAGACTTGCTCTACAATATCTTTTATCTATGGTTGTTTGTTCTTCGAGCAATTGACCAACCGACGATTTTACATGGGAATTCGCAAAAGTGTCCGGTAAAAGTAGTAAAAAGCTCAAACCTCTTACTACTTTTACCAGTAGATTTCTCGCAGTAAAACTGAGCCCTCGACACAACAGTATCTGAAAACAAGTCCCAACATTGTTCTGGACTCCTGGTACTTTTGTTGTATATAAGAAGAGTGTTTGTTTGCATGGCAGGCAATAGGAAAGCGATTTTTGTTTACTTCTTTTTTACCTTTCTTATAAGAAGTGCAGTGTCATATCGCTAACCACTGGTGGACGTGGCCCTCAATGTGCACGAGGGCTGTATCGATTTAAAACGTCAAGCTAAAACCAATTTTAGAGGTGGTGGAGTTCCTCAGGGCAACTTTGTTATATCTTAGTCACCAACGGGAGGAGTTGGGGTGGTAGTATTATAACGGGCCGACACTACATGGCACTATTCTATAGCAGGCCAATACTACATGGCACTATTTAAAAGTAGGTATGCACACAAAATTGGTGATTTACCGACTGAATAAAACAAAGGTTGTGTTTGTTTATTCAGTCTTAAATAAAACAAAGTTTATTCAGTATGTTTCGTGCAATAATTGAAATATGCATTAATTTGTTTTGTTTTTCTAACGAGGGGGAGAGTGCACGCTGCAATCCAATAGCCGCTGGGCGCGCTCGACTGGCCATGTTACCCCTCTCTCATAGAAGACTATCTTGAAATGTACTGAATTTCCCACTTTTATCTTATTTCCCTAATGTAACTATGTGTTTCGATAGTGAATGAGATGTGCCAGAGCCCATTCCCATCCTATCCCTCCATATTTTCCCAACCCTTTCTTTAAATCTATTCCTATATCTCCAAAGGTAGGCAGCGCAGCCAGGGGCGTGCCATCGTTTGTCATTTTGGACTAATGTTGGCACGTATCGCGGATGTCTATGGGCGACAGTATCCAATTACCATCAGGTCGAAGGCTCGTCTGCCGCCTTCGTCCATAAAAAAAAAAGAAAACTCGCGGTCTCATAAAATGGAGTCAAAAATAAACATCCCCTAAGACATTTGGCTCCTTTGTGCTATATACAGGATGTAATCGAACCATTGCCAAAGCCCGAACATGGAACATGGATTCCATTGATGAAAATTCGGCGAATCTTATCTTGAGAAAATTATTTTTCTTATTTTTACTAAATTTTTCATATACATTCGTTAAATATAGATAAACCTAGAAAAAATATATTTTCGAAAAAAATCATGACATTTTATGTTAGTTCTATTTTATGTTCAGGTTACAATTTGTGTCGATATAGTATGTACCTTAGTACCTATTCGTTATATAAAACCTTAAGGGAAATGCCTAAAGAAATATAGGTAAGCATATTTCTCAATTAACCTCAATTTTGCAAGTTGCTTAAAAACGTAATAGCCACGTTAGTCAGAATGAACCTTTATGAGTTCTGGGGCATGTAATTACATTTTTTTTTTTGTTTAATTAGTACCTTATGAGTAAATTGGACAAAGAAATGGGGTAATTTCACCACCCAAATGAAGAAAGGAAAAATAATTGTCCACCCTCATCAAGGGGTTTTTTCCCGCCTTTTATGGCGGCCTCATTTTCGTTGTCATTAAGTTGATGTTGTACGATAGATTTTAATCAAAATTTATTGGAAGACCGTCAAAAAGATTTTGACGTTAATGGAATGTTTAAAAAAGTGTTTTCTTTTTGCCACTTTGATTTTTTCTTGTCCACTGCTGGACGTGCATATTGGCTTGATGGTGTGGTTCTTTGTGGTAATGTACGATAACAATTTCTCTTAATGTTCTCTTTATTTCTCTGTTCCTTAAAATCATCATTGATAGAAATTTTTATTTCATACACATGTCTTATTCTAAAAATTAATTAAACATAATTATGCAAACAAAAAAATGAAATTAAAAACAAAGTGATGAAAACTGCGCGGTCCCAAGCTTGAGCAATCCTCATAAAAGGATTTGGATGATGCAATTTTTTCAATTCCTTGATTTCTCCCATTTACAATATCTTAACAATTAACTGTGAACATCGAACATCTGGCTCTTTGATTAAATATAATATATTTATTATATTTATAATAGATTTAATGGCTATCTATCGTTTGATCCCAAGGCTGTGATTACAGTACTCTTTAAAAGCTTTTAGTTTGTATTTACCGGACTGGAAAAAGTTATAATGTTCGCCATACCATCAGCCTGTATCTCTCTACTGTTGGATATAGATCTCTCTCAACGTCCACCACCACACACGGTCTTCATTTCTTCTCATCCAGCCACTACCAACGGCTTTCTTCAATTCGTCGATCCACGTGGTCACAGGACGTCCCCTGATGCACTTCCCGGTATATGGTCTCGAGGACTCGTCTACCCCATTGGTTATCTGTCGTATGTTTAAAAAAGATTAATATCGTATATTTGATCAATCTATTATCTTTTACAGAACATAAAATTCATGAAATCCTACTAAAAAGAATAAGGAAATTTAAAAAAAAAATATTTTCACATAAAAGACCCCTCATAAACCATTTGTTTTTAAAAAAACACGGAAAATGTATTCACATCAAATCCAAAGGTACTGGTAAAAGGTGGAGCATTCTACATTTTTTTCCTAGAAACCCTTAATAAACACGTGCCCTTATCAAGACATTCCGCAAGCAACTCCATCACGACCATTAGCATACTAGTAAAAAATCACTTAAAGCAGCAAGTATGCAAACAGCTCTTACAAAAAATAATTTCAATGTAAACTCCTTGGAGAGAGTTAAACGAGTCACAATACGTATAACGGACAGTACAGTATCCACATAGAAGCTTAAAAATATATCCTATACGCTCACAGACGCGCCGTTCACACGAACATTGTCGCATTTATAAGTTCCGCTCAGCAGCGCGTTATATTTTTGTTATTATAAATAATCTATTTTTCATTCAACATGAATAATTTTCATGAACAGAAATTAACATTATCACACGAAAATGATACAGCGATAGTTCTACAGCCACTCCACTGGTCTAGACCACTCCGTTGTCATTAAACTTCTGTGTTCTAAATTAGTATTCCGATTATGAGTAAAAATTGTCAAAGCTCTTTTTCCTTCCCATCCAGCCAATCATCTAAAATAATTCCATCCACTTGTAAAAGGAGTATAATGGAATGAAAGAAACCCTTCATTTCACAATATTTTTTATTTCTCATTCGTCTCAATCTATTTTCCAAATATACTCCTAAACCTTCAAAGGTAGGTAGTGCATCCAGGTACGTGCTGACTTAGTCATTTTAGACTAATACTAGCATTTATTATATTTTACTACCAGAGCGACTGAGTTCACGTCTCACACGTTCTTTAAAAAAATGTGTTTCAATTAGGAGGGATTCGTCAATTCGAGTACTTAGTTGAGTAGTTAATCTTGAAATCCAATAAGATGAGGAAACTCCAGGAAACTCGGTCATTTAATGAGAAGTAACAAATACGAGCTCTTTCAACTCAATTTACAAAGCAAGATCAAGGGCAGGAGGTGGACTAGAAGACGAACTTATGCCATACTGGTTAAAGAACTTATGCCAGTGGTATGACAAGAGCAGTCTTTCACTATTCCGTGCTGCAGCTTCAAAGGTGCAAATAGCCATGTTGATTGTTAACCTTCGTTAGAAGACGGTATTGCAAGAAGACGAAGTTAATTCGAGATTAGTTGAGATCACTTACTGCTTGTATTCCCTTTGTTTTAACCTCGATAGAAATTGCTCTCGTCTGAACGACCCCTTTTAAAATAATAGGTCTTACGTTCTATGCTTCTCGTGCTTTTGTAAATGGTTTTTTGTTTACAATAATATTTTTATTGTAATCTTGTAGGAAATTCAATAACAGCAAAGCTGGATAATATTTTCTCTTAGTATGATTGGATTTAATATTTCAAATCGGGTATTTAAACATAAAATGAATATGGCTACAAGTTTGAGCTAGAACTCACAGCAATGTAATTCACTGCTCTATTGCAGCCGTGGGAATAGCTAATTGAACTCCATATACACATGCTAAAAAGTAAAAACGTTACCCATTTTTTCTCGAATGCCATACGTGTCCAATATTTGAGAGCTGTAATGGATAAGTTCAGTTATTGAAAGCAGCTTCAATTTCCACACTGACTGCTCTGAACGATGACGCGTTTTGGTATGTTATAGGCAGAATTTGATCTAAAAATAAAACTTTCAAGAAACATAATAATCGTGTGTGATTGCAAACCTTAAGAGAGGTATATTTCCCGTATTATTATATATTATACAGAGGAATATTAGAGTGTTAATAGGGAGTAGTGTAGATACTAAGGCTTAGATATCGTTCATTAAAGAGTTATTAGACAGATAGACAGACAAACATACGCTCTAAATTTGTAAGAAAAAAAAAAAGGAATACAATACAACATAAATGCACAAAGAAAAATAATACTTGATTTGTGGCAATAGAAAAGGACCGCAAGTGCTAGCTCTGGTTTTCAAACCTCATTATGTGTATGTATAAGTGTTTGTGTGGAGGTTTGAAAACAGCCATGAAATACTTATATATTTTCACGAAACATACGCCTACATTTACCTTTTTTATTTTACTCCATCTTTGGCTGGGTTACATCAACCACGGTCACGGGCTGATTGAAAAACGTAATGATCCCAAAAACCATGAAAATCTCCACTAATTGATAGGGCACTTTGCTATTTTTGTATTTCTTAGCTTTAAATTATTTGCAAGTAGTGTGTATCCTTTTTTAATAAAAAAGTTTCCAGCCACATACCACAAAGCGTTCGTTCGGACGTCGCGCAGCAATCCAAAGTTTAATTAAAAGTGAAACGAATAAGGTGTAATATTTCTCGCTCGCGATATCGCGTACTTCCATTAACGATAACTATTGACTGGAAAATAAAAGTTCTGTGTGAAATGTGACAGAAATTCACGAGCAGAACGAATTGAAAAGACATAAATATTAATCTGAAATTTAGATGACTATTAGTCTGCCTACACTAATTACATATTATAATACTGTTTAATTGTAAAAATGAATGAATGAATTATTTGAATGATGAATGAAAGAATGAGCCGAAGATCGTGTTTGGTGGCGAGCCCTGGAAGAGGCCTATACCACAATATTAGCATATCAGTGGAGAGACGCAGGCTGATGGCAAGGTGTGGTTTTAATATATCTGTATATAGATTCAGTAGTTCAAAATTATGACGGTATACATATTTCAAAAAATCTCCTTAAAAAATTACTGCAATCGTTTTTAGATCGATGGCAGCGCCAATCGGATTTAGCTATTAGGGTTTAACCTATGAAATTGCTGTTTGTTCATAGTAGCCACTTCGAACTTAGTCATCTTGTGTTTGGCTTGGAATTCCAAATTCAAATTAATTTAAAGCTGTGACATTCGTTTTCGAAATCAGTATTTCATTTGTTTTTCCGTCAAATGACTTTTTGCAAATGACTTTGATAATGACGAATTGAAAGTAATAGTGGAAGAGTGTTGCAGTTGTCCATGGGCGACGGTAACACTTATCATCACGCGGGACCGCTTGCTGGTCCACCCACTTCCATATACAAATAAAGCGCAGAAAATGAGTAGGTACCGTATAAGCTTAATGAAAGTCAGCTGCAGGCACGCGTGGAAGCTTGCCTTACTTTGCTGAACCGGCACAAACATGAAGGCATTCTGAATCGTATTGTCACTTGTGTTGAGAAGTGGATCCCGTATGATAATCGTAAACTTTCGTCAAAATGTTTGCATCCAGGAAACATAGCCAAACCATGTCCCAAACGTAAACTGAGTCATAAGAAGCTGATGATGACTGTATGGTGGTCCTGTGCCGGTATTAACCACTACAGTTTTTGGAGATCTGGCACAACAATTAATGCAGATGTGTACTGTGATGAACTGCAAATAATGATGGACACGTTCGCTATTAAATAACCGAGTCTGGTCAACCGCTCTAGTCCACTGCTTCTCCATAATAACGCTCGCACGACAGACAGTTTCAAAGTTACAGGAGTTTCGACTGGAAATTCTCCGTCACTCACCGTATTCGCCAGGCCTTGGTCCCACTGATTTCCATGTTTTTCGGATTTGCGTAACTTTTTATAGGGGAAAAAATTCAACTCCGCTGAGGCAGTGAAGAATGCTTTCAGAGAATTCTTCGATTCCCGTCCCCAGAAGTATAAAACAAAGTCGCTTCTCGCCGTCTGTCACTCTGTATGTACGCTTAGATATTTTAGACTACGCAACGGATTTTAATGCATCAATAGATAGAGTGATTCAAGAGGAAGGTTTATACGTATAGTTTAATAATATTGTTTTAACGAAACCGAAGCGAAGCGAGGGCGGTTCGCTAGTTTTCATATAAAGCAACAATTTCATAGATAAGGAACTAATATTTTCGATACGTTTCAGAAAAAAAAATATTTATAATAGACAAAATCTATTGAACTTTACGAGTATATATAATATATTATGTATGTCCGTATTTACACGTCTTATATGTGGAAGTTTTTTTGGAATTTGTTGAAAAATTTACACAAAATTCAAATATTTCTCCTAAATCTTTCACAATTATGAATTAAAGATACATTTTCGTATATTACTTTAGCAAATTAATTCTTGTTACCTAAGTATTATTCTAGTTGATTAAAGGCTTGCGCATATTACGGAGTATTACATTAAAAAAATCCTCCTGAATCATTTTCTTACATTTTAAATAAACCATCGCACACTCCAGGAGGGTCGCGTCACGCTGCAGAGCAGCACACTGACGGATCGCTAGCAAGCAGTATTTATGCGCTTCGACGCGGCCCGCGGGAGCAGGTAATGGACGAAAATCAAGTCATTCGCTGTGCGATGACGTGAAGAATTGAATGTCATATTGCGTTGAGCTGCGGCCCGCCGCGTCTATAATGTACGTTATCGCAGTTTTGCTGTGGAACCGCGCTGCGACGCGACTGTAATGTGCGCGAGCCTTTATTCTTGCAAATTCTCGTAGCCCGTAGCACTCGTAGCAAGTTCGTAGCATTCGTACGGGTTCAGGTGTTTCGTAGCAAATATAGTTAGAAACACACAGCGAGCAAAGTTGATTCCGAGAACTATCGTTACAACTTAACAGGCGCATTTAGTTAGAGCTAGCACAGAGGTTGATGAGGTTTTCCAACTAAAACATAGATGGCACTACTGGCTGCCTAGAAGGTAAATACGACAAGTTTTATGGTAATGCAAGGTATGTATGTATATAGAACTGTTAAAGAATTTATATCAATAAAACAATTACTAATAAGTATCATGAGGGGGTATTTGTGAGAGGGAGAGTGCACGCTGCAATCCAACAGCCGCTGGGCGCACTCGACTGGCCACGCTACCCATCTCTCATGGAAGACTACCTTGAAATGTATTTTATCCCACTTTATCTTATTTCCCTAATATACGTACGTGTTTCGGTAGTGAGTGAGATGTGCCAGAGCCCGTTCCCCATTTTCCCAACCCTTTCTCCAAATCCATTCCTATATCTCCAAAGGTAGGCAGCGAGCGCATCCGGGGGCGTGTCAACGTTTGTCATTTTGGACCAACGTTGGCATGTATCACGGATGTCTATGGGCTACAGTATCCACTTATCATCGGGTGGATGGACTGTATGCTTATGGAACTAATAACTTAACTCACTTAAAATAAATTACTCTCCAAATTTCGATATATGTGGAATTGTTGAAGATGTCCAACACTTGTTGGTGGTGTGTCCGGAATCAATAGGAACGGGGGGCCTTAGTGAGGGCTCGCGATCTGAACAGGAATGATGTTTGTATGTTCCATAAGATACTAGGAGAACCGAATTCACGAGCAGCATTTAGTTTGTACAGATTCGTGAGCCCTCACTAGGGATAACATATTGGTATTATACATAAATGTTAAGAATGTAAGTTCAGGGTACGATGGAACGGACATGTGCCAAGGCGTAAAAGTACTTTAAAAATAAGAAAAAAAAAGGTATTCTTTTTTTTTGCTAAAATTTAAATGTCTGAGATTTTGTAATTTTTTCATAAAAAAATCTAGTTATTAATATGATTAATATATATATCTAGTTAGATAAATTAATAATATATGCAACATTTATTAATTTATCTAACTAGGTCGCCAACGAAGAAAACGCTAATACTTTTCTTTGTTTTTTTTTCTTTATAGAAAAATGGCTGCAGATGGTCTGCCCACTTTCACAAAGGCGGCAGATGGTCTGCCCACTTTCACTTCAGCTTGCTGTTCCTTTTAACTATTTCTTCGTTTCGGATTTTGTACAGTTACTTATATTATACATTTATTTTTTCTATAACCACCCTTATCTTTTAGGTACATTAACCTATCGATAGCATCCAGAAACTATTTCTGTTTAGAGTGTACTAACATTTTATGTGCATTTCGGGACGATTGAACAAATTTATTGAGCGTACAGAGACTGATACAAGCAGATGGTACGCGACAATGTTGCAGTTACATACAACTATATACATTGATAGATTTTGATAATAAAGAGTGCTATTTTTAATTATTCGCATTTTATAAATAGACAGATAGACAAAACTCTTTATAGCACACCAAAACAGAATAAGACGGTAACAGACATTATAAACACAGGAAATGCACAAAGGTGGGCCTAATCGTAAATTAGCGATCTCTGCCAAACAACAGCCGCTGGGCGCGCTCGACTGGCCAAGTTGCCCCTCTCTCACAAAAGGCTAATGCATGAAGATGGGCGTTGAATAAAGTGAAGTAATTTGGTGTTTTTCACTATATATATATATATATATATATATAGTGAATATATATGTCGACGCAAAACAGTCAACATCTTTTATTTTAGATTTTAAGTTTGATTACATAAAGTCTATTTAAAAATGATAATTAATTTTAACCTATTTTATTACCAATGAAATAGGTAAGCTTCATTTTTTAACCTAAATCAAATTATTTTTAAAATGAGTTTGTTAACATTTGTATTTACTTCCTTAGAAGTTACGAACATTCAAAAAGTTAACTTTAAATTAATAAGTTTAGCTCAAAATTAATTATAAATCAAATCTTTAATTTGCAAAACACATTCACAATTTAATCATTAATAATTCTTTAGATTAATTTTTAATAGTTGCTTTTTGAATGTTCATTGGAGATTGTTTTGAACGATGAGTGATTAAAACCACGAGTGATTTTATGAAATTATTTGCGTTTATAAGTAGAGGATCTCTGGTCTCCTGGGGATCCTACGGAACTTATTACAAATAAAACCACATCTATCTGTTAACAGCTTTAATCGGAGACTGGCTTAGAACTGACTTACCCTCAACAGACTAATTAATAAAATATATACTACCTACATCACACCTCCACACTTAAACTACGGCATTTACCAATATAACAATACTTATTAAGAAACTATGTATCTTACTTATATCTATTACATACACACTATCTACTTAAATACTATGACGCTATATTAAACTTAATACTAAACTAAACTAAACTTAATACTAACTAAATATTAACTTAATAAATGATTAAGTAAGTCTTAGATTTAGTATTCTCGAATAACTAACCTAATCAAACTCAAACCCATATCTAACCGGCTCCTTACGCATACGGGTGGGACGCTTCACGGGACTCGCGGTAGGTGCGGTCGGTGATTCCTTAATAATCAACGGCGACTGTGGCGCTCTCACGTTACGGGTTGGTGAAACCTTTGTTACAGTTGCATCAGTCTCCAGCGGTGGTTCCTGACTTCCTACTTCACCACTACCCGTCCCCTCCCTATATCTCAACGTCGCTACTGTCGGTGGCTGCTGTTGTTCGACGACATCATCACTGGCCTCCTCGGGCGTTGCGTTTGGATACATTAGACTAGAACGTCGAAATCTGCGCCTAATCTGATCGTTATGTCTCGTTAGAAGTCGACCGTCATCACTATTCACTAAATACCTACGCGAACCTTCTTGACTTATAACTGTTCCCTTTAACCATTTGTCCTGACTTCCGTAGTTCCTAGCCCACACCGCATCCCCCGCCGCGAGTTGTCGGGGCGGCTCAGCGCCGGAGCTCGACATTTGCCGGCGCTGTGCCTCCTCCACCTGGTTTTGGCGCGCGTGATCTCCACGCAAGAGGTCTAAACGCGACCGCAACGGCCTGCGCTGCAATAGCATGGCAGGGCTTTCCCCGGTTGTGCTTTGAATACTATTTCTATAAGCTAATAGGTATGTTTGTAACGCTGTGTCAATGTCTACTGCATCTCGAATGGCTTTCTTTATTGCTCGCTTGCATAGTTTGACTGCATTCTCTGCTGCCCCGTTGGAAGCCGGATGATACACTGGAGAAAACGACTGTTTAATACCATTTAAAACTAAAAATTCCTTTAACTCCATACTAGTAAACGGCGGGCCCTGGTCGGATACTACCTCTAATGGTAGGCCAAAACGCGCAAATAGCGACCGCATTACCTTTATTACAGCTGTAGCGTTAGTTTTATTCATTTCAAATATCTCAATCCACTTTGAGCTGGAATCAATAACTACAAAGAAGGTTTTTCCCTGATACGGGCCTAAAAAATCTACATGCAATCTACTCCACGGCTGAGCTAAATACGGCCAACTGCGAGGTGCGGCGTGCGGCGGTGCGGTCGCTTCCATCGCACAAGTCTCGCACGCGCGGCACGTCGCTTCTATGTCTGCGTCTATATTGGGCCACCACACATAACTACGAGCCATAGATTTCGTCTTTACTATGCCCATATGACTAACATGTAATTCTTTTAAAATCGTGTTTCGTAATGACGATGGTATTACAATTCTGTAGCCCCACATAATACAACCCCGTTCAAGATATAGCTCATGTCGTCTGTTAAAATACGGCTTCAACACATCGTCTACACACTGTGACGGCCACCCTGACTGTATGTAACCCATTGCTCTGCTCAGTACCTGATCCCGAGCCGTTGCTACGCGCACGTCATCATTTGTCACTGGCAAAAAACTTTCCGCAAAATTTAAATACGTATATTCGTTCACGGTGTTATTTTTCTTTGTTGGTTGCGGCAGTCGTGACAGCGCGTCGGCGCAGTTTTTGGCAGACGAAACATACTCAATATCGTACGAATAACCTGACAAGATAATAGCCCACCTTTGTAATCTAGACGCCGCCATAACTGGTATACCTACTTTACTACCAAAAATGTATGTTAACGGCTTATGGTCGGTCCGCAAAATAAATTTCCTACCGTACAAATACTGGTGAAATTTCTTGATACCATATATAATGGCTAATGCTTCCCTGTCTACTTGGGCGTACGAACGTTCAGCCGAGTTCAGTGTCCGCGAAGCGTACGCAATGGGCCGCTCGCCCCCGGGCGTGATGTGTGAGATGACGGCGCCGATCCCCGTGGCGCTGGCGTCCGCTGTCAGCACCAGCGGCAGCTCCAGCGAGTAGTGCACCAGCACCTCACTCGAGCTCAGCGCCCGCTTCACCCGCGAAAACGCCGCCTCGCACGCTTCACTCCAATCGTATCTCGCACCGACACGCAATAAATTATATAGGGGTGTAAGGATTGAACTTACATTTTTTATAAACTTTCCGTAATACATAACCATCCCAATGAAAGCCCTTAACTCTGATACGTTTCTTGGAATCGGAGTTCTAACCATCGCTTCTACTTTATCTTTGGACGTATGTACTCCTCCTTTACTTATGACATGCCCTAAATAATCAAGAGATTCCACAAAGAAAGAACACTTTTCTTTTTTTACTTTTAGACCACTGGACTTCAGGCGTTCGAAAACTTTATGTAAATTATCTGTGTTGAGACGTGTCCCTCCCCATTATGATAATATCATCTAAAAATACTCCCACGTGAGGCAAATCTGCAAACAATTGCTCTAATCGCCGCTGAAAAATCCCCGGGCTCGACGACAATCCATATACTAAACGTTTATACATGAAAAGCCCTTTATGTGTGTTAATTACCGCGTCTTTCCTAGTATCATCCAGTTCCAGCTGAGCATACGCTTGTGACAAATCTATTTTACTAAATCTTTCGCCCCCATGCAAGCGAGCCAAAAGATCTTCTACTTTAGGTAAAGGATAACGGTCGACCTCCAAAACCTTATTCAAGGTCAACTTAAAATCGGCGCAAATTCGAATCGTACCGTCTTTCTTCATAACGGGCACGATCGGTGTTGCCCAGTCCGAGTGGTCGACGGGGGTGAGGATGTCGTCGCGCACCAGCTGCTCGAGCGCGCGCTCCACCGGCTCCCGCAGCGCATACGCCAGCGGCCGCGCGCGCATGAACACCGGCCGCGCTCCCTCGCGCACATGAATGCTCACTTGTCCTCCCGTGAACCGCCCCAGGCCGTCCGAAAACACTTCACAATATCTGGAACGAAATTCCGTGAAGTTAAAACCGGTTTCACAACTATTATTATTAATTGTATTGTACTGTAGGGTTGACACTAATATATTTAACTCCGCCATCCATTGTCTACCTAATAAAACGGTATTTCCATTTTCCATAATGTACAGATCTAATATCTTTTCCGTATTATTATATTTTACAACTGGCCTGATTACACCCACCGGGCACACTAGTTCACCCGTATAATATCTTAAAACTAACTTAGTGGGTTTAATTTGTAAGTTTGAAAACATTTTCTGATATAACTGGTAATTAATACAAGAGATTGCACTCCCCGTGTCACATTCCATTTTTAAGTCATAGCCTTGCACACATAAAGAAATCGTAATAGGCTTACACTGTCCAATTGATAAGCGATTAATAGGTACCATTACCTCGTCACTGTCGCTATCCGCCGAATAAGCACCACTGATGCCGTCGCCGTCGCTGCTCTGTCTGTTTTCTTGCATATTATGCAAATAAGTTTTTCTCGCTAACTTCGGACACACCCTCTTTAGATGCCCCTCTTGAGTGCAAATTCGACATACGTATAGCTTAAATTTGCACGTATTTGAATTATGTTTGCCCCCGCAAACTCTGCACTCGTCCTGGCCCGCTCCGCTCGTGGTACTTGGACCGCCGCCGCTAGCTTGCACTGACTCCCGCGCCATGCGCGTGTTTCGCCTCGCCGGCCGGTTGCCGCCGCCGGTCGCCCCGCGCCGCCCGCTGCCGCCCTGTCCAAACTTATGCACGGGTACGGTCGCGGTATCCTGTGTGCTACTGCCGTTCCTGCCCCTCGTACCATCCTCCACTAATGCTGCGTTCGTCTCTGCCGCCTCCATTGACAAGGCCAGCTTAAACGCTTTGTCGATAGTGATGCTGTCGTCTTCGGTAAACAACTTCTGCCGTATGTCATCGTTTACCAAGCCGCACACGAATTGGTCTCTCATGTTTTCTTTTAAACTGTCTGCCGTAAAAGAACAATCCTTGCTCAGTCTTTTTAGTTCCGAGAAGTATGTCGCGATACTTTCACCTGGTTTTTGGATCCGTTGCCGAAATTTAAACCTTTCAGCCAGCATACTCGGCTTGGGGTTTAAGTGTACTTTCATTACTGCCACAAGCTCCGTATAAGTTTTTGAAGACGGTTTGTCCGGGGTACAAAGGTTAACCATCAACTCATACGCACTATTACCAATGACCGTAATTAAAGTTGCGACTTTCAACTCACTTTTTACATTATTGGCAATAAAATATTGATCTAGACGATCCACATATGTGTCCCAATTGTCGTTAGCCACGTCAAACGCACCGATCTTTCCAACCGCCATTTTTTGTAGATACTGTTCGCAACGCAATAGTTAACACCGCACAGTTCCGGCACTTTTACACATATTACAGACAAACACTGTGTTTATTTAATGTGAACGCGTGATACTCGCTATAATCGTCGCCACTAGAGGATCTCTGGTCTCCTGGGGATCCTACGGAACTTATTACAAATAAAACCACATCTATCTGTTAACAGCTTTAATCGGAGACTGGCTTAGAACTGACTTACCCTCAACAGACTAATTAATAAAATATATACTACCTACATCACAATAAGTGTTTAAATAATGTTTTAAAATTATTTCACGAATAACTATAACGAAATATTCGTATTAAAACCATTGTTTAAAAATGATTGTAAAGAAGCAACATGGTGGGAGGCCACCATGTTGTTGACTCACTTTTCACGTGGCAGCTGCTGAGAACGGTAGTTTGGTGAGTGCTTTTTGAAATATTGCTATCGGAATTATTTTTACTTTTGTATAGAAAATAAGGGTAGACTTAAGATCTTAGTTGAATCTATAAGTTAAGAAAAGTATTGATTATAAAACGATTGTAACAAAGAGTTTATTTCAAGTGTATAGTTGTTTTATTTCGTTATCTGTTGAATATGAGGGACGCGAATAATGGTGACGTCAGCAATGCTGACGTCACGCTTTCTAAAAACTTGCACGATAACAATTCTCCGTTATATATATATATATATAAATTTCTAAAAATTGTTGTTTTAGCTTCTGTTGCTCTAATAAAGACCTAATAAAGACCCATATTAGTTTTTTTTCAATATCTATAATGTACAGATATCGGCCTGTTACAATTTTATTATATGTAATAGATGCAATAAAGAGTATTTAACATTATTATTATAGTGAAAAACACCAAATTACTTCACTTTATTCAACGCCCATCTTCATGCATTTGAAGTGCATTTGAAGGTGCAGTAGACGGTAAAGACAGTAAAGTGGCGGAGGGGCTCCGTTTCCTTGTGACTTAATGAGCTCTCAGCTCGTGTTGACTCGCTCGTAATTAACTGCGTCAAAGACGAATCTTGTTGCGCGTTGGAAGATTTGAGATGGAAGTGTTGAAGAGATGCCTTTGATATTGTGATATATTATTTCTTTGAGAAGCATTGACCGCGATACGGACCCGTATAAAAAGGTTCACAAAAGCTCTTTTAATCAATTGAAAAATATTTTCGACTAAATCCGTTTTTATTATAATATTAATTCTATTATTTAATTATAAAAAAGTGTATTAATATTTTATTATAATTATCAACAACTTATAAAAAAAAACATTTTCTCAAAATAATAAAAAGCAGAGCGTCTTCCGATACCGGGAATTGAACCCGAGCCTCCTCTGGGTGAGACCCAAGTATTCTAGCCACTAGAGCATATCGGATGCCGATTTCTTTAGCCAATTACTGTTTTTTGTTACGATATGACATAGTGTGACTAAAGTACATCATTCTTAAAATAATAAAAAAAGAGAACGTCTTCCGATACCGGGAATCGAACCCGAGCCTCCTGGGTGAGAGCCAGGTATCCTAGCCACTAGACCATATCGGATGTCGATTTATATAGCCAATTATCATGTTTTTTGCTATGATACGACACAGTGTGACTAAAATACATCATTGATTCAATGCAAGCAACTATCGTACATATTTTCCCTTAGTAAATAGTTAACTCAACTATCTCGAATTAACCATAAACCTTTATGTTTTGCGCGGTGCGACTAAAATACATTATTTGTCATAAAAATACAACAGTCGGTGAAAGCGACTGCTGTATTTTGCGACGTGAAAGGTACTGGAATTATCTTCTCGTAGTAAATAATTAATTCAACTATATCGTAAGAATCATAGATCTTTATGTTTTTATCTATATGCATTTTATTATCGTTGTGTTATTTCATACATTTTTTTATATAATTATTCAACTTTTTTTATTTTTTCCTGTTTTCCAGAATATTTT
This sequence comes from Sesia bembeciformis, assembly GCA_943735995.1. NCBI lineage: Eukaryota > Metazoa > Arthropoda > Insecta > Lepidoptera > Sesiidae > Sesia > Sesia bembeciformis. Next base: position 14,573,964 of record OX031042.1, on the reverse strand, counting down.
TGCTAATCATAAAGAAATTTCTTTTTTTTTATGAATTTTTATTTTTATTTCTTTTTTTCTTTTACTAATCATTTTTATGAAAGTTAACAAATTTTAATGTTAATTAACTGAAAATCACGAACGATATAAATACTAACAATCTTCGGTAATCTTCGGAAATAAGTAGAACACTATATATTTTAAGTAGGTATACTAAAAAATAAAATTTTACAAAATTAGAGGTCGTATTTAAGCATTAATGACAATCGACGAGCATTAAAACAAGTGTACAGCCGCGCATAAAAGTGTTTAAAAAAAGAGGAGCAAATGAAAGATTGCACTCATATTTCTGCGTCATTGCCCTTCAACCGAATATAAATTTGAATAACCGTGGAACAGGATTTGTTCTTAATTTGAAATTCAAATTTTGTAGCGGGAAAATGTAGCCGCCCCCGTGAAAACAGAAAAATGTACCCATCCAAATATAATTAACATAAAAAGTGGTGTGAATAAACACGTACTTTGGAATCGGCACGAACACCCCACTTTGGCTGCCGTTGCGAATACGTAATGACCAGTTTTTTTTTATTTATTGTTTTTTCGACATAAATGGGGTTCTTTAATAGTATAAGCACAAAATATATGGATGAAGGCTGGACGTTGACGACCTGATCTAGTTCCTCAATTAGAAATTGGGAAGGGGAGGGGCGCATTCGACTGGCAAAGTTACCTCACAGAAAATATAAGTACTGATTCCTCATTTTATCCGATTCCCCCAAATGTACGTGCGTGTTTGGCCAGTGGGCGGGATATGCTATTGCTCATTCCCGTCCCATCTTAACTCTCTCAATTTTTTTAACCCTTTCTCCAAATCCATTCTTAAATCTTCAAAGACAAGCAGCGCTTTTGACAAACATGCCAACGTTTGTCGTTCTTAGCTGATGTATGGTAGACATGTATCACGGATGCTTATAGGTATCCATTTATCATCAAGTGGATTGCTCGCCTGCTTCTATCAAGTGACTCTAACGTGCATGCCCAAGTGCTTGAATAATAAGTCTAGTATGTAGATATTATCAAAAGGACGATCTGAATCCATATTTTGAATTTGAATTCCGGTCATCAACGCATTGCGTGACCCAAGTGGATTTAAACTGGGCGTAAAGAGCTTATACAGAGAAAGGGATTGACACTGCTCACCCAAATTTTCAGGCATTGTAATTGAAGCTGATTTTTCTGTGCGCTACAGAATAAAATACACGTTATATTTTATCTCTGTCATGTGTCAGACACATCACTTTACGCTGTAGGAAACTTACAAAATATATATTATTTACTTTTTTTATCGACTGTAGGTACTTGTCAGTCAGTCGTCCACTCATAATATATATAAAGGTTCGTTTATATCTACAGACATTGAACGTGCCAGACACGTACCGTCACAGGCAAAATAATATTCTTTAACGTATTCATATCTATCGTAACGTAATCGCGCAGACGCCGATAGATACGTGCCGTGACCGGCCAGCATTCACGGAAAAAATATTTTGTCTGCTCGATGCATGTCTGTAGCTGTCTGACGACATTTGTCGCCCAGTGTGTAAGGAGCATCGGAACCGTACAGACATTTCTTTTGTTTTCGCGTTCAATAGACGCTGTGGCTAAACACGCGTCTGGTACGACCGGCGTCTGTCGTTGTCTGTAACGGAACGTGTGTGGCACGTTCAATGTCTGTAGATATAAACGCACCTTAACACGTAGGAATGATTAAGATGGAGCTAATTTCTGTGTGAGCTTTCATATTATCCTTCTGAGTGAAATGTCGAAAGTCCCCAGATTACATCAATCCGAATGTTGCTAAAAATTATACAAGATGTCAAAAGTAAAAATAAAAAACAGCGTCCTGTGAATATCTCTTGAATAGTTACTCTTATGGTAAAAATGTTTATAACCGAATTTATGGCTCATATAGTTTCCCACAAAAAGTTTTTAATACTTATTTTTATAAGTATTAAAAACTGCTGATGAGATACTGCGATGTTAATAATAATAATTGTAATTATCATATTTTTCAAAAATGCATCCATTTCTACACCTTCTTCGAGGTTAAGTATTTGGTGCTTTTAAATCCATAAAAATATTAACATAATGGAGCTTAATTACATAAATTAATAGCAATGACTTCTATGTTTATTTTCTTCCTTCCAGTGCATAAAAGCTTGTTTTTAGAAAGATTTTTTTTACATATAATTTATTTACTCCTTTTTAGTGTCCTATGTTGCAGAAACTTCTCAACCTATGTATGTCTAGTATATACTGGATATACTATACTCACATTCGTGTGATTGTGAGTTCAAATTCTCGGTACATACCACTAAGTTTTCAATCCAAGCACTCGCAAACAAAATTTACATAATGTCTCTCTCTCTCTATTTGAATGTGAAAATCAACTTAATGTGATGTAAAAACAGTTTTAAAACATGAATGTCTCAAGGTTAGTGACGAGCCATAAACTAAGCAAACCGTTCGACGAACATTTGCATAAACATGAAGGTAAGTAAGAATAGGAATTTTAAGCAGCTACGTTTAAGGTCGATATTCGAGTGGTTTCGGTTGCATGATGTGTCTTAAAAGTGAGGCAAGCGAAACATCGATACACTATCGATAAAAGTTAAATGAGTAGAAGTTATGGGTGGATAAACAAGGTGGATTAGTTGTTTATTGGGTTTGCTTTTACTGTCATCGGGCGAGACCTTTGAACTTTTTTTTTGATTAGGTCAAATTTTGAAATTTTACACATGTATATAAACTGAACTGATGCTGCAGCTAGGAAGTCCAGCACATAGTGGAACTCCTCAACGGCGAACTGTAAAGCGTGTACTCGATTGGATGGGTTCGCAATTTTGATGACCAAAAGTTGGTGACATAAGCTTGACCGTCTGGTACGGCGAGATGGGCGTCGTTAGCATTGGTCTGTAACTTGTCTAGGAGAAGGGAAACCCTAAAATTAAAAACTTAAAATCACAATCCAACTAATTATGATAAATACTTTTGATGTCCCACTGCAGGGTACATACCTTTAATAATAAATCACTGGGGGGTTCAGCGCCGTAATTCACAACGCGGGCCCTGTGGGGGTTGGTACATAGGTACACATATCTCAATTTTTTTTTTTGTAGTTTGCGGGATGCCTCACGGTGATTTTCTCTCGCCGCCGAGCTTTTTTTTATGGACGAAGGCGACAGACGAGTATACAGTCCACCTGATGGCAAGTGGATACTGTCGCTCATAGACATCCGCGATACATGCCAACATTAATCTAAGATGACAAACGTTGGCATGCGTTGCCTACCTTTGGAGATGTAGGAATGAATTTGGAGAAAGGGTTAGGAAAATGGGGAGGTTTAAGATGGGAATGGGCTCTAGCACATTTCACTCACTACCGAAACACCTACGTACATTGGAGAAATTAGATAAAGTGGGAAATGCGGTACATTTCAAGGTAGTCTTCTGTGAGAGACTGGTAACGAGGCCAGTCGAGTGAGCCCAGCGGCTGTGGGAGTGCAGCTTGCACCCTTACCCTTTGACAGTTTAACAATTTCAGTTTAAAATTTCAATTATTCATTGTTGCTCCTTTGTCTCTGATCTTTGATATTTCTGTAGTATTATTATATGTTGTCATACCAGTGACACAGTTTAAAATTTATGATCATACGAGTAACTTGACATTAGAAATGTAGCCAAGAAATGTAGTGATTTCTCATTCATGTCACCGGCTCGCGCGACCATAGTTCGCATCTGCGCTCAGAACATCTCCACAGCAACTATAAGTAGTAAGCTAACTTTAAAGCACGTGATTGTAAGACTCACGCACACACGAACATATGGTTTGTGAAACTTTGGGAGTACGCGTTCAGAAGCATTACAACACAATGATATATCGTAATTTTCACATCGATCTTGCGCCGTGATATCATGAAATTTAACCAATGGCATGTTATTGATTTGTTTACCATACCATCAGCCTGCGTCTCTCCACTGCTAGATATAAACTTCTTCCAAAGGATCGCCACTAGACACGGTCTTCTGCTCTTCTCATTAAGACCACCATCGGCGACTTTCTTCAAATGGCCAGTCCGCCTGGTCGAAGGGGGTCCTCCACAACGTTTCTCGGTACGAGACTTCTATTCGAGGACTGGTCTACCCCATTTGCAGTGTCAACCATTACATGCAAGAATTCGTCTATTCCATAGGTTGTTGGCCCATTATTACTTCAACTTGCTTATTCTGTGAGCCTTGTTGACTTGATGATGATGACACTCGATTGAATTGAGACCGCGTGCAAGGAAGCGAAGACTTGAAGAAATTTGCCGGTAGTGGCTGGATGAACAGCGGAAGACCATGTGTGGTGACGAGCCTTGAGAGAGCTCAATATTCAGCAGTGGACAGACATAGGCTTATGGAATAGTAGATATCATTCCAAAGACCGTAACAAAAAATTAAACTGTTATCTTACTGTTCCTATTTCTTTAGTGGTATAGTGTAAATATTCTAAGTTGGTCTTAATATAGCGAAGAGCGTTCCGCATGAAATTACCATTTTTTTGCGCGACTGTACGTTGTCCCGAATGAAAATTTAAATGACATACAAAAACGATAGCTCTGTAACGGTTATGTTAATGGTTTGCCGGAAACGGAATAGGAGAGGAAGGTTTTCGCCAATATAGAAACCCTTTTGAGGTTAATAGAGTTTATGCCGGAAAAATGTTACAAAAAAACTAGTGTTACAGAAGAAATATGGAGACTTAATTTCGTAGTTCAAGACTTATTTTGGTCTAGTGAGTTGTCCGAGCAATGACAGTAATAAATTTAAGATATTTAACCTTATTTAAGATTTCTCAGGGCTCGTGGTAGACGCTTTGTTATCTCTTAGTAGCCTTCTACGACATCCATGGGAAGAGATGGGGCTATTATAGCCAACACCACACTGCAAAGCCTATAACTAAGCGGATAACCTTTATAAGCATATTACAGCCAATACAATTTATTATTATTTCAAGTTATACTTCTTGAACATTTCCAGGTAATTAATAAGAAAAATGACAAATAATTCCAATAATCCTAGTCTTAAACTCCAAATGTCTTTATAAGAAAAATCTAAAGAAGAAAACTTTTTGAGAACTCACTATGATCCATTTACAAAACAATGGCCGGCTGTTTGATATTCTTAGCACGCAATTACCACGGCTCGTTAGCCGACTGTTAACAATATCGTTTAGCCATTAGTAGGTCTCGAGACGTAAACCCAAAACACAGTCGTAATCTGCTAATAAAAAGGAAAAAGGTCTTTTTAAGCGACTGCGCTGTGTTGTCCGGGCGGCTTTAGAATTGTATGACCCTGTCTCTTAGTCTCTTACCGTAAGCAAGCCCCTACAGCAAGCCCTGAGGAACTATACGACTTCTAAAAGAGTGGAGTCGCCAACCTGCTTGGCCAGGGTGCTGTTTTAAAGACATCCCTAATATTCCAGAGAATGAGGACGCCCCTGTCCAGAACTGGACGACAAAATGGCTGGTTAGGGTGCAGTATGCAGTCTATATGTATATCTAAATAAAGGAAACAATCTGCCTTATTTATTCTATTTAGTTCTCATTCTAATTAAGGTTCATGCTTCTCATTCTTCTCATTCCCTTTAAAGAGGGATGGGAGGTGTAATGGGATAAACTCTTCGTTTCGTTATATTGTGACATTCTATATGCCACATAGGACGTGCCAATGTTTTTCATTTTTGACTGACTCGTATTGTGTGAAACCAGGCGTCTGACACTATTTCTTCTATTAAAAATGATCACTTTATAGTTGTCTATGCTGTGACAAATAAAACATTTTCGTTCTTTATTCACTCTTTCTTTATTTTTCCTCTCTTCTTTTCTTTCTTTCTTTCATAAGAGGTCAATCACGATCAATTATATTGTACAATGTTAAAGATGTTTTTCATCATTTATGGGAGTGTATTGAAACTCGTTTCGACACAAGGCGCGATTCAATAATATTGTACAATGACAATATTGTGCAATTTTGTTGTAAATCTAGGGCTACCTAACTAGCATTGCTTAGTTGTCTAATTCAAAAACCCTGCTTTCAAGGCATCAAAATGACTTAATCAAAAAGCATTCGAATTTAAAACGACCTGTTGTTTATTTGTGATTGGTCATCACGGTCCAATGGGCAGCCAATCGCTGTTAGCGCGTACAGACAACGACATAAATATGCTAATTTAAAAAGGTTAAGAGGGGGAAGATACTTTTTATGCGATCTGTTGAGGAAATTTGGGGAATAATGAGAAGAAATGTTTATTTAATACAGAATAATTTCAAGTAAGTAGACTGAATAAAAATTTTTGTTAGAAACATATTTTTATATAAATTTTCATATACCTGTTTATGAAAATTTATGGTACTTTGTCCTAATGCGTGCACAAGATACGAACATGCAGGTTTTTTTTATTTTAGTATGTCCACTGTTCGATATTGGGCCTCTCCAGTTTTTCCTTTTTTTTTATAGCAAGAAAGTGGCAAACGAGCATACAGTCCACCTGGTGGTAAGTGGATACTGTCGCCCATGGACATCCGTGATACATGCCAACATTAGTCCAAAATGACAAACGTTGGCACGCCCCCGGATGCGCTGTCTACTTTTGTTGATGAAAGAAAGGATTTGGAGAAAGGTTTGTGGACATGGGAAGGGATAGGATGGGAATGGACTCTGGCATATCTCACTCACTACCGAAACACGTACCTACGTACATTGGGGAATAAGATAAAGTGGGAAATGCAGTTCATTTCAAGGTAGTATTCTGTGAGGGAGGGGTAACGAGCCCCCCCCCCCCCCTTGAGTGTGCACTCTCCCTCAAAAAGTCGCTCCTAAATCTCGCTATACTCGACCCTCCGCACTTCTTATCCAGCCACCATCGCGATCGGTTGAAGAATTTCTAGTCGTCGGTGCATTTTTTTTTGGTCCTGTCATGTTCCTTTTACATGCTTAACACATGTATAGGTATATGGAGAATTTTGTACAATAAATTTTAATTACATTTCTTATTAGTATTCAAATGTTTCATAAAAATCATCCTTCAAATAAACATTTAACTGCATACGGAGTCGCGATTCCAAATTAATTTTGTTTCAACGTATAAATTAACGCAGTTTTTAAGCCTTTTCAGCGATGTTGTGTTGTAGAATTTTTAGAAATCAGCCTCTGTTAAAATGCTAATGTTGTTGCTCACAACATGTCCTTTTGTAATAGGTTAAGGTTTTGTTACTTGATAAAACTGATAAGTATTGTTGTGGATAATGGCTTGAATTTGACTCGATTTTGTACTTTAATTACCAATCTATTTATTGAAATAGCTTGCATTAGTAAACAGTAGTAAACAAATTACAGAATGAAATAATTCTTAAAATTACGTACAGCTAGCTAATTATCGTGTCATTTAAAGACGTCAACATGACATCCATTTTTTGAATAGTGTTTTGTCCGTTTGAAAATGGAAATTTTGACCAAATTAACTTAATTGAGAACTATAATAGGACAAAAGTGAATGTTAACATTCACTGAGTTTTTACATATGTATATTCACACATTCACTAAATTCTTACTTAAGGATGTTAATATTTCTGAAATGCTGGTTATGATTGTTAACATCTACTGAGTTTTTACTTAAGCACTGACTTCTCAGTTGTCGATAATTATTTACTTTATTAATCTTCAATTAATTACTTATTAATCAACTAGTTTTTGAATTAATAATATACAGAGAGTTTTTTAATTTGCGTCGTGTTTTATAAAGACTAGCCTTTCTTCATACGGACAGATTACGCAAAATACCCGCAACAATTATGTACAATTTTTTCTGCTGTTACAGCAGGCATCGCGTGTCCGGGAACGCATTTGAAATTCAGATTCGTCCAACAAATCCTCCGTTTGCCATTATTCAAATTTATTTCCATGTCTAGGCCCAATGAAGACGCGGCGCGAAGTAGCGAGCGCTCAGAAACAGCCTACGGAGAATTCAGTATAAAATCTTATTGGCGGTGTCTAAAATGGGGGACACACACATATGCAAGAATGTGTGCGGCCATTTGAATCATGGCGCCTCAATAACTAAATAATTATAATGAGAATGTTTCTGCATTATTTATTTCTACTAAAGCCAACAAGATGCAAACATACAAAATAATATCTTAAAAAACGGAATTTAAAATAAAGAAAATTGGATTAATCATGGAGCGGTATATCGACGGAAATGGTCTCCAGTTCAGCTTTACGCTGTGAAAAAGGTGGCTAAGCTATGAAATTAAGCCACTACATAGTGTGTAGAAAATCGGTTCATTGTTTGTAACATATTGATAGATAAAGAATAGTGTAAAAACTTTTTCGTATTTGTTCACATTTCCCAGACAATGATTCCCTATTTTTTTGTCAATATCTCAAAACTCAAAGTTGTCACTTAGCCGCCTTGTAGTTATAGCGAGGTTATTTGCTGCACATTAGTTATTTTATAAATTATGAGGGTAGTTTAAAATACTGTATCACACATAAAAAAATTATTCTTGACTTATTTAGGTCTGAGCAAAATATCTTTGCATTTTTAACGCGTGATTAGATTAATAATGTGGCAAGATGACTGATTGATGATATCAACAGCGTCGTCTGTTGGTGTGCGTGTATCCAACTTTAAGCATTTTTGTTAAGATGCCACTCTGTTCCTTCTCTATATTGTGCTCATAATAAACACGGGTCGTACTTGTTTAGAAATGTGGAAATTTCATAGGATGTTCAACACGAGTTGATACAACACGAATGACATACACAATTACAGTTATGAAATATATTGAGCTAATGATAAAATAAAATCCGCAACGAGAAACGAACGAAGAACTAAAATTGCCGACATAGCTCAAAGAATCAGCAAGCTGAAGTGGCAGTGGCCAGGCCATATAATGCCGCTGGACTGATAACCGATAGGGAAAGCTAGTCCTCGGATGAAGACCATGTACCTGGAAACGTAGCGTGGGCCGCCCTCCGGTCAGGTGGACTGACGACTTGAAGAAAGTCACCGATAGTGGCTGAATGAGAAGAGCTGAAAACAGTGTGGTGGCGGTCCATGGGAGAGGTCTATATCCAGCAGTGGAGAGACACAGGCTGATGGTATGGTATGGTGGTAATGATAAGTAACTGTACTGTTATTAAATACTACTTAGTTACTTGTCTAAACTTTAAAGATACTCACAACCACAACATGAGGCAAAAATTGAACACGTTCACCATAAGCCAGAAAGAATTAGAACCAATTGTCAAACGGCACACAAGTCGCAGAAGCCCGGAGTCTTGACAGAGTCTCGATAAATTGTCTTAGACTGTCTGCTCGTCGCCCATGCCACGCTGCAAACCCACAGCCACTGAGTATATTCGACTGGCCACGTTACCTCTATCTCACATAAATGTACTGCATTTCCCACTTCGCGCTATTACTTAAATGTACGCAGGTGTTTTGGGTAGTGAGTGAGATATACCAGAGCCCGTTCCCATCCCATCCTATCTCTCTTTATTTTCTCAACCGAATGACTGATATTGTCATGTATCCTGGATGTCAATGGACGACAGTATCCACTTACCACCAGGTGCACTGTATGCTCGTCTGCTGCCTTCTTTCAATAAAAAAAAAACTCTAAACAAACAATTTGAAAACACCGACCTTTTTTATATTTCAGTTAAATGTCGCTTTAATGACTCCAACACCAGCGATTGTTTTTGTTGTTAAATCAAAAGCCGTTATAACGTTAATAGCGGAACGATCGTTACTAGCAGTTATTTAATTTGACGTTTAACGAACGTTGAGAATATAACCCAGTTTATTGGCAATCAGGCACGCCTGTTCGCGTAATTGACAAAGACGTCTGAAATGTTTCGTGAAATAATTGATGTAAAAAATTGAAATTGAAGAGAAATAATCTATTTTTGATTCTCATAGAGAACGTCAAAACATACAAGGTATGTATTCATTTGTTTACATAACCATAACCAGCTGTACACATTGTCTCGTACATAATGGATGTGTGGTCTTTAAACGCTACGCTGGCCAACAGGTTGGCGAGTCCTCTTTTTTAGAAGTTATAGTTCCTTAGGACTTGTGATTGCAGCTTTGTTATCCCTTAGTCGCCTTTTACAACACCCGCGGGAAAGATGGAGTGGTACCACTCTAAACGGCACTATATCTAATAACGGCGCTAATAACATCCCACTTTATTCAGTATAAATAAATACAGGACCTGCATATTCTACCTGCACCACACGGGTATGTAGTTGAATAGAGCTTGTAAAGCGCTACAACTTTTGTCTAAATATTTTTTTCTGAAACACAAAAATTTCAAACTGTTCTATAGCGTTGTCAATACACTTTTTATTATCGGAAAATAATTTCTGTTTACGATAATGCAATATGTTTTTTGCTCTCCGCTGCTCTATAGCACAGCACAAATAGTGTAGCTTTGTGTAGTGTATTATCCATACACTGTAGTTACTATCAAAGATCTTTTTGTACGTGCCTACAATAATGGCCTCATAATTATGTACTTTTCGATCTCAATTTTCAACATCGTTTTAAAAATCACATTTTCGACACGACCTGCGATTATGTTCGCTAAATTGAGTCATTTGAAACTCAAAATTGCATGCTCGGGGACCTATTTGCATCGACGTTAGTACAGAATGTTTCGTGGTTTTTGTTCATGAAGAAAAAAATGTAGGTGTATATTATTTATATCTATATATAAGTATCTACCCTCATTTTTTTAAATTTATTGGGTAAAATGAACAATTATACATAAAATGTTAAACATTATAAGTAGGTTTACCTATGAGTATTAATATGTGTACAATCCACACTGTTTTTCACATACGGGTTATAAGAAACAAAAACAATAATTCAGTACGTAGGTACATTGGAAACATCAAGATTTCAAATGTGCTAATCTTTAACAAGATTAGCACATTTGAAACTTTAAAAAGAATAATTTACTTTAACTGTATTTTATACGATATATTATATTTATAATCTTTTTTATTATGGACGAAGGCTGCAGACGAGCATACAGTCCACCTGATGGTAAGTGAGTACTGTCGTTCATAGACATCCGTGATACATGACAACATCAGTCCAGAATGACAATCGTTGGCACGCCCCCGGATGCGCTGCCTATCTTTGCAGATTAAGAAATGGATTGGGAAAATGGGGAGGGACAGGATGGGATGGGAATGGACTCTGGCATATCTTACTCACTACCGAAACACGTACGTGCATTGGGGAAATACGATAAAGTAGGAAATGCATTACATTTCAAGGTAGTCTTCTGTGAGAGGGGGGTAACGTGGCCCGTCGACTGCGCCCAGCGGCTGTGGGAATTCAGGATGCACTCTCCCCCTACCACATACATATATATACACTTTCTTTTTCACACCCTGGTATATTGTTATGATTACACTAGCCTCTGCCCGCGGCATAGCTCGCGTGGACTAAGCAGCGTGGTAAAATCCATGTCAGCGTGCCAACATTATTATTAAAAGTGTAGACTGAGTATTTCATCCCGCTTTTTTAAAATTATTTCTCTTTACGAAAGTCGCTTCCGCCCGGCGCTCGCGCTCTCCTTTCAATGTGTCCAGCGCCGAAACGTATCGTTCAATGTTTAACTCAAAACGTAATACAGATAACAGTTTAAAACTCCGGTATGTTTATTCGTATGAAATGGATTTCGGATATTTATTTGTTGTTTCAGATGTAAATTTTAATAGAATGGCTTATTTACTTATTGGAAAAGTCGACGAGGTCAGTCTGAATGACCGTTTTTACATCTATATTTTAACGGGTACGCTGAAGTATTTGTATAAAAGCAAATATTTATTCGGGTTCGAATAGTGTGTTTGTCTTTGGATAAAATATAAGATTGCTAATGTTAGTGTGTATCATTAAGTGTAACGTTTATGATTAATAGTTAATACATAACCATATGTCAGTTTACGCTTTATGCTTGTATGAGTAAAAATTGGGTGAGACTCGCTAACCAGCCTTAATACCAGCTCTTTATTCATCCAGTGCTGGCCATGGCTCTCGTCATGTACATTATATCATGCATAAAGAATGTATGGCTGGTTAAGCGCGTCGGCGAGTCCACCCTTTTAGAGGTGGTGTAGAATTCCTCAGGGCTTGTGGTAGTGTTTTGTTATACCTTAGTCGACTTTTACGACACAATCGGAAAGAGAGGTGGTGCTATACAAACCGGCTATATAGGTAGCCAATTGTTCTTGTTACTTGCGTTAATTAATATCTAGTTACATATTTTCAAATCTATAGACACAAATTTTCTTTTTCATTGTTGCCATTTTATTTTATTTATTAGGTATAACAACAAATTTACAAACTTATGTAGTTACAGACACATTTTATAAAACGTTCGTAAATTCACCTACAGCTATACACAACTTTAGCTATTATCATGCAGAATAGGTAAAATTAAAATATCTATATATAAATTATCTAAAAGGAAAATGTCTACCTAACAGAATTTTAAAAATTATTTTTTTTTTTTACACGAAATTGTCCTAACTGACTGGCTTATCGATACCGAGTCGAAGACGGTGAAGCTAGAAACATGAAGAGAGTAAAAAGTGCAATAAATTAAAGAATATTCAGCCATAACAATTATATTTTACAACAACAACAATTTTAAATGAAATAAACTGTCCATTTAATTAACCCATAACGAGAAAATCCCCGTTACCAGTTTAATTTAACTTATTTGAGTCCGGACCCGTTTGTGGTAGGAGCAGCCACAATCAATAAATAACAGGGAATAACGGAATATAATAGGAAAATGAGATTTCCATTCAACTTTGAGGCAAAAACTTGCTTCCAAGTAGTGATTAAAGAATATAAAAGGCTATTGAAAAAAATGCACTCAATTTATTTTTAAGAATAAATTTTGATGTCAAACCAAATGCACAGAGAAACTGATGAAGTAGGGTTTTCACAGTTTATTGCTTCAGTCTCCAATCTAACTGGACTCCATACTATAGAAATGTATACTTAACTATTAAAAATATTCGTTTACTTTGTTGATTAAAGCATTAAAGGAAGTAGAATGCAGTCATAAACTACATCTTTTGAAACATGCATATGCGTCCATTTTGGGAGATGAATACGACGTATCTAGGACGTTCATATACAAGGTTCTAACGAAAAAAGTAATAATTTTAGGCAATAAATCAAAAATCAAAAATTATGTAAAATTTTGTTGTTCTGTCTAAAACGTTCGTAGCTCTCTTTATTCAGTACAGGGCAATTTCTGAGCACCTAGGCAGCGCAGTGAGTGCGTAACTGCGCGTAAAATAAAGGTTTAAAAAAATAACAATAAGTTATGAAAAAAAATAATTGTAAAAACTAAAAGAATCGATTCTTGTTACTGCATAATTCAATTTTTGCGTTATTTCAACGACACATTGTAGACGTATTATATTGAGTAAATGGTAATCTATAAAGCCGGTAACTTCTTTTAATTTATTTTAACTTGTCCGGCTCGAAGGACCGAAATATGTGCGGGCCACTGCTTGTTGGGATTACGCGCAGAGCTGATGATGGAATGTCAACGTCATTTGTGGACGCTGGTTTTTACTGCACTAACTTACATATGAAATGCTTGAAGCAACAAAATGTACGAGTTGACTGGTACAATATGTTAGATAAGGTCTAAATATACCAACTAAATGTACTCTAATGTAGTAAATTGTAGTAATTGTATTATAGATTGTGTAGTAATAAAATAGTATTGTAGTAATTATAGCGTGTTATATACCTACGTGACGATATGACAAAAATATAGTGCCTCCTAGTTAACAACGGAGCCATAAAAATACCATTAAAAATCTAGTTACTCCCATCGTCATTCTTCTCCCATAAAATAACAGCAGTTCAGTAGGGTAAAAATCACCTGTGACCAATAACGACCCTTCAAAGGGACCGAATCACACGAAAATTGTTGTCACGTACAACCAACCCTACCGTCCCTGACGCGTGACTCCATCTTGAACGGTTTCATTGACACCTAACAGGTTACGACTTTATGGATTTTGCTGAAAGGGCTGTGAATGTTGTTGGTGAGATATAATTGGTACTGTGGGGAACATTTGCCTTGAGGATGACAATAAAACAAGAGAAATAAGGAATATTAACGGGTCGATGGCAGCAAATTTATGGGTGGGTTTGATTTAGGTTGTCTGGTGACAGTGAAGATATTATAGAAGTCCCACTCGGTGATGGTATTGTTAGTAATTTAAATTTATGGTACCTATAACATTATAATAATAATAATTTTGTAAACTTTGAGGGGGAAAGTGCACACAGCAATCCAACAACCGCTGGGCGCGCTCGACTGGCCATGTTACCCCTCTCTCACAGAAGACTACCTTGAAATGTACTGCGTTTCCAACTTTATCTTATTTCGCCAATGTACGTACGTGTTTCGGTAGTAAATGCGTTGTGTTAGAGCCCATTCCCATCCTACTCCTCCCCATTTTCCCCACCCTTTCTCCAAATCCATTCCTATATCTCCAAAGATATTAAAGTATTTTGTCATCCCAATGTTTTGCGGCTTGTTTAAGACCGTAGATGGATTTGTTTAACTTGTAAATTTTTTTTCCTTCCTTCTTAATGACAAAACCTTCTGGATGCTCCATCAATACATCTTTATTAATGTTACCATTAAAAAAAGCTACCTTTACATCTAATGATCATTGTATAAATCATAATTCGAGTTGGAGGAAGATTGAACTAGTCAAAATTACCACCAGAAAAGAAAATAATCATTTTGTCTCGTATTTATTTTATCGTACTGGTAGGTACACTAAACTGCTGGTCCAACAGGCACAGGTCCAACATTCACTACTGCACGGAGGCGCACGTCTAACTTTAACTTTCATTCGACCGCAATACTGGATACGATAGCGATACGATAGCGATACTGGATACGATAGCGATACGATATTCGACAGCGTAGGTGTATTCCGAACTACGCAAATGCGTTCGCCGCCATCGCTACAATCAGAGAGAAAACCATCAACTAATGGCAGACTTGCCCGAACAAAGAATCACCCCGTCAAGACCTTTCACACACACAGGGACTTCACGGTTGATGTCAAACTCAATAAAGGGAGAGGGGCCAGAACATCTAAAGGATAGATTGCAATCTTTGTGTACATGTCAACTAAAGCCATGCACATCGAGCTCGTTACCGATCTTAGCACAGAAGCGTACATCGGTGCAATTCAAAGGATGTGTGCCAGGCGTGGCACACCAAAGAACATGTACTCTGATTGTGGTACTAACTTCATTGATGCTTTAAATTCGCTCTACCTCAATTTGACGAGTTTAAAAAGTTTGTAAATTAGTATTTCTTCAATGAAATCAGCAGAACGGTATTAGTGGAATTTCAATGCTCCGGCGTTGCCAACGCAGGTGGTCTCTGGGAGGCTGCCATAAAATCCATGAAACACCATCTGCGCCGCGTCCTGGGCTTTCAAACTAACTTTGAAAAACTCTTCACACTGCTTTCAAAGGTCGAAGTCTGTCTAAACTCAAGGCCACTTTGTCCTCTCACAGAAGATCCTGAAGAATTTCTTAGCTGTCTTAGCTCACTAGAAGCCCTACTTTATCTCTACCGCTATCTGACTACAATGATCTGCGAACTATTGATCTCCAGAGCCGCTGGCAACTTATAGAACACATCAGCCAACAATTCTGTAAGAACTAGTCCTGGTGCCTCAGTCAACTTCAGGCTCGCTGCAAGTGGAACAAACCTACAAGAGACATCAAAGAGGGCCGGCCATGTACCACCAGGTACAACCTACCACAAGGTTAGTGGGCTCTCTATCTTATTGTGGACGTGCGTCTCAGCGCCGATGGTTATGTTCAAGTAACAACGTTGAAATTTCATAAACATAATTCAACATAAACTCAAAAGGGCATACTCAAACGGCCCGTTACTAAACCTTCACCACAGTCCATTAATAGCGAACAACTTTTGGAACAAGAAAAACAACCTATTTCGTAAACCAGGAAAAAAGAGCGAGGAAAAACTCAGTAGAAGTTTTTCTCTATACTTTTAACTCTATACTGATACTATACTTTTGTACTATACTATACGTGACTTTTTACGCTATACTGATTTGTTGCGTTAATTATATTCATTATTTAAAATAACAAACCAGCAATTTATATTCCTATTTAAGTATTTAAGTTTATATACGGGTGTCCAAGATTCGTCGACCACTCCTACCATCATCATCTTTTAAGTGTACGGCATCACAAACCGTACAGACACCAAAATAACGCCAAAATAAAGCCTTGTCAGGCTGCTACCGACTGCAGCATCAAAAATTTATCTGCTGATGTTTCAAAATTGTTATAAACTATCGGTGGCAGCTACTACGTACGCGTGACCTTTAGTGTAATTGCAGTGGGAACTCTATAACGGATCTAGATTAAATGTACCCTAAATTTTAATCCGCCATATGAGCTATAACTATGCCAAGATTCATAAAATTCTGTCCCGTTGTTTTTGCGTGATGTGTATTCAGACACGGACAAAAAATCCAAAAATGAATGTTTTAGGCTCTACATCAATTGTACTTTATAGGGCAAACACTTTTTAAAAATAAAATTCATGTACAGATACGGCTCTGTTACATTTATTATACCCGCAGATATATTTAGAAGTACTGCTCTAGATAACAATATTGTGAAAGCACTATACTAAGTACAAGCAAAAAGAATTGGTAGCGCAGTTCGCGTATTGAACGTACTCCCGTGTCACGCGCGTTCCTCATAAATACTAGATGTGATGTTATAGTACTCGAATGGAGGTGAAAACATACGGGAGAGAACTTTTGACGGGAACTCGAGAAGTGAATTGTTTAATTAATTGTAAATTAACTGCACGTTTGGTGGTTTAACAGTGATAGTTTGTAATAATCAAACAAAAGTATACTACTGAGTTTTTCTTGTGCTAGCAAGGAGTCCTATTTTGTCCTCAGTAAACCTAACCTCTTTACTGAGCGACTCCTGACTTCGAGGGGACTGGACATTGACAAGATGTGAACAAATGCACAGGAAGGCATTTTTAAATGTATTTTCCACTACGAAACTGTTTCCCGTTATCAGCGTATCGCGTATCACGATATTCAGCGTATCACGTGTAAGCAAGTCGCTGTTCTATCGGTGACTAAACAAAGCAGGCCCATTGAACTCAGTTTTGTAGGACCACGCGCGGTAACTGAGTAACGTATCTGCCTCCTTTTGATTTGATCTAAGATGTCTAGTAGTGGATAATAAAAGGGCTGCGGACGACGTCCCTTCGAAACTCCCCTTCGAACGACGTCTTAAATTCCTACTCCTAGGGAATTTGTAGCTTTAAGAATAAGAGTCGAGATAATCTAGATACCTATTGGATCCCGCGTACCTATTAGGATATAATAACTGTATTAAGCAAATTATATAATTAAATAACTTACAATTCTAGAAATTTTCTTCAAAAATTAGGGACCAGTAATATATTAGAAAAGGATAGCAATCTAGAACAATGACGTCAATATTTTTGATTCCGTTATGCATGAGTGAGAGAGATAGCTTAACATCCATTAACATTAATGGATGGAAGCTTAAGAGATTAACATCCCACCATGCTTTCACTTCTAACATGTTATATATAAAATTAATTTATTTGTAAATCACGAGTTTTGCCGTTACAAGTACAAGTATAATTACAATTTATAAGAATTATATCTTAAATACAATATATCATATAAACATATTTGATTATTATGTTAATTAAATCAATTAATAACAACGTTGCTATAAATTTAAATTAACCCACCAAGCTATCACTTTTGACTTTCTATTGTTTTCTTTTGTTATACTTTTTGTAATTCTTTTCTTTTATATAGAAAAAAAGGCGGCAGACGAACGTACAGTCCACCCGATGGTAAGTGGATACTGTCGTATCCGCGATACATGCCAACATCAGACCAGAATGACAAACGTTGGCACGCCCCCGGATGCGCTGCCTACCTTTGCAGATTAAGGAATGGATTGGGAAAATAGGGAGGGATAATGGGGAGAGACAGGATGGGACTGGAATGGGTTCTGGCATATCTCACTCACTACCGAAACACGTACGTACATTGCGGAAATACGATAAAGTGGGACATGCAGTACATTTCAAGGTAGTCTTCTGTGAGAAAGGGGTAACGTGGCCAGTCCAGTGCGCCCAGCGGCTGTGGGAATGCAGCATGCACTCTCCCCCTACCGAATTCCCTTTATTATTAAAATCAAAGTACAAAGAATTGAAAAGTCATAAAATTATTTAGCCTCCTATTCAGTACGCAAAACTATTTCACCGTAAAAAGAAATGAAGTCTAAAACGATGCCAAGTTTTCATTGCTCCGATGCTATTCCAACTTCGGTTATATTTCTTACGTTTAAAATTTTACTTGGCAAGTTGTTCGGTTGTTATTGCTCCCTGAAAAGGTTTTTTTGTCTAATTATTTTTTATACGATGAAAAGTTTCAAAAATATTTATACTAGACGATTGTCTCTTCAAGGTTCAAAGCGTGTGTTCACACATGTGTAGCTACGTTACTTGTGATGTGTGGCGTCGGCCGACCACAGAATAGCATCATCCTATCTCATCTCGTGGGTGTTGTAAGAGGCGAATAAGGTATAACAAAAACGCTACAACAAGCGCTGACGAACTACAACACGTCTGAAAGAGTGAAAGTGCCAACCCTTTCGCCAGCGTGGCGTTTTAAGCCCATATATCCCTTATGCACAAGGTAATGTGTATGAGGAAGGCCATGTCCTGCAGTTGATATTAAAAGGGCTGATTTAAAAGGACTGATTGCATTGCATTATATTGAATCATAAACGATCTCGCTTGGTTCACCTAGTCGGAGTATGTCTCGCGCTGCGGCCCTGGTACTCGGTCTCCATCGTATGTACGCTAGCGCAACAATTTTCATTTTATTTAACAATGTCCATTGCTCATTATCGTATAAAAGGCGAGATTAATGCCTTAAGTCGTTCTCTAGCAGTAACAGAGTCACGACCCCAGTGAAGTGGTCAGAGATGTGAGTGACCACGTCTTCGTCGGCTACTGGATGAGCTACGCCTAGAATCTCCCGGGTAAGTTAACGTTTTCTATAATTAATCCACATCGCATCACATCCACATTTAGTACTCATTTCTCTTAATTTGTATTCCACTGGTACTTCACCCGCTGGTCCATAGGATACATTTAGTGTTTTCCTATGGATATATAACGCACCATCAAGGTATATACATTAAGCGACAACAGTACCTATATATAATTTTCTTAAATATACCTAATGAATATATAACATACATATACAGATACATTACGAAAACTTTGGCCATCGGCTAATCGGGAAACACCCGAACGCGTCATCCACATCTATGCAATAAATTAAATAATTAGAGGTATGGTAATTCATAGACGTGGATGACGCGTTCGGGTGTTTCCCGATTAGCCGATGGCCAATGTTCTCGTAATATACGTACCTACTTACCTACTTACCTACTTACTTAGGTTCTCGCGTACCTACATATAATATTATATAAATCTAAATATACACGTACACGTACATATAAGCACACAATAAATATATATAACCAAGAAATTACAAAGTATATAAAGTAGATACAAACTTTTGTATTAGTTTCTATTTCTACCATGACAAAAGAAAAACCTTTTCGGTACAACTAATATTACCAATCAGGGCGTGTCCTCGGTAAATGTGCCCACGTATGTTTCACACTTGACGTATATGACGCGGTAAAAGTCGTAATTCGATGTTTAGTCGCACGTGCGTGCGTGACGCAGCCGAGGGATTTGTTATTGAGGTTTATGTGTCGAAATGTCAATGAAGGTTGTAGGATATGCACACAGGGCGTGAAGGATACAGTACATTTACTCTACAGTATTACCGATATTGTAATCGGTTCGCGTCACCCACCGCTTTGTATGTATGGAGGTGGGGATAGTGAAGGGGATACTTAGTAAATTTTTTACGAATTCTTTTACATAAAATTTTTACACCATAGAATTTGGGATTTAGAGGACTGATATGAAAACAAAATTACAAGCTGTTATTTCACGTTTTGTATTATAAATTCTAAAATTGACATAAAGCTGTATCCAAGTAGTAATGAGATTAGATGGTCTGTTCCTGGGCCAATTGCCCACTATCAAAGATACTAGTAAAGCTGCCTGTCACTGCTGGCAGATTCTGGGTGGCTCCCATGAGGAGTGGTCCTTGTGTTAGTTTCAATTAGTCACGTGTTGTGCATGTTCATTAAGAATCATTAAGAGTATTATTAAGAATTCATTCCTCCCGTCACAGAAGTGCCGTGCATCCCCATTTCCTCCATACGGAGGTGTCGCGTCGGAGGGTCCAAAGAACATTTTATACCGCGAACTCATAAGCTGTGGAACGAACTGCCTCAAGAGGTTTTACCATTGCGCTACGACATGGCGTTCTTCAAGAAAGTTGTGAATAAGATTTTGCAAGTTTGGCCACATAACCGCGCACCTCCCAGTGTTACAGGTGTCCATGGGCGGTAGTAACCACTTGCCATCACGTAGGCCTCTTCATCTATAAAAAAAGAAAGTTATTTGGACCTTGCTTTATGTTCGTCAAACTCATTTTTGAGCGTTGATTCCATAAATTTACTACTGTTTCGTTTTTGATCTGTGCCACATTTCAGTAGATACACTGTGTTTATTTGTTTGATATATTATTACTATGTCAAACTGAATGACGGAATTCACGACGTGATAAGGAAATAATGTATAATGTTGTCACATTTGGTACCAAGGCGTTATTTGCGTGGGAGAGAAACTATCGGAAAAAGCGATCTGAATAATTATATTTTTCCAATAGAGTGCAATAGCTCAAAAGAAGTCTCTCGTTTCACTATACCTCTATTTCCTTCTCATATTCCCATCCCGTCCAGTTCCATCTCATCCCATCTAGTAAATACTTACCTATCCTTATCCTAATACTTGGCAATTTAATGCTTTAAAAATTCTTAACACTATTTTGTAACTAATATTCCTATTAAATTACCTTTCTTATTACATTTTTCCTAGCTATATTATAATCCGCATTGCGTCCGTGTGCTGGATTATGGCCCGTAACCCTCTAGTGATATATGTACTAGGGGAAGCCAATATCGATATCGATGATTATGATATAATTAGTAAAAGGAAAGGTTAAAATTGACGTCGTTAAGGGTTCCTTTCCTGAAGCCTAACAGATAACAAAGCCGCTAGGAAAAGCCCAGGGGTACCACATCATATCTAAAAGGGCCAGAGTGGAATTAAATGCAATTAAAGGGAATTAATGCACCCCTCATGCACAACTAATATTTTTAATTATAGATAGAGAAATATAAAAGTGAATATATTGTGAAGCTGTATGTGTGTGTGTGTTATTGATTATCCTGCAAATGGCCATATCAGTCTGTCACAAACTATACAAAGAAAAAAATTAAATTATTTTCTTCATGGCCAATAAATATGTTTCATATTCGGCCCAATGATAGAATATATCGAGCGCTACGAAATCAGCCTTTATCGACAATTTCTGCCTACTCAGATTGTTTCATACATACACACATATATATATATATATATATATATATATATATATATATATATATATATATATATATATATATATATATAATATATAAGTTACTGTCACGTGATCACGTTCTTCATAATAATCACGCTTTATCTGTCACTTTCGCTCCGTTTAACGCCAATAAAAGAATAAAGTTGAGTTGTCGAGTATGTATAAATCTCTGCGTAGTCTGTGGGGTGAGATCGATTTATACACGACGATTTTAAATGTCGTGTCGCAGTCGTCTATCTCATTGGTAATATTGAGTTATGTCTACGCATGATTCACGTTAAATTTCTTTCTCATATACATCAAACAAATTGTTGGATATTTGAAATAGAAAATTAAACCTGATAAAATTATGTACAAACGCTACTTAGACATGAACAATATACTAGTGTACAACATATAATTTTTCACAGCTTATATATTGTAACTTTTTTCTATAACATATAGGTTAGAAATTGTAATATTATTAACATAATATGTTAATATTCTGACATATCAAACGAATATAGTCAAAGAAACTTATTTTTTTTAGATTATTTTCTTATTTATAATTCAATAAGTTAAAATAACGAATTATTCCCGGTAACCAGTTATGTGTCTTGCCTCAGTTAAGTTCAAATTGTATTTTATTTTTAATACTATTGTCCAATACTTTGAGAATTTTGTACAATAAAAGTTTTTATATTTTATTTCCATTATTTATTTGAAATTAGTTTCATATGATATTGCAATACGATGATATACATACTTAGTTTTCTTGATATAATAAATTAAATTGAAAGTCAAAAATTAGAGAATAGTGCCATTAAAATCTATATTTTTAGTGAAGTAAAACTTTAATTATTTTTATTTTTAGTGAAGTAAATCTATTAAACATACATTTAAATTACAACTAAATATCGTGTGTTATGGCGAACCTTTGAAGAAATCTAAATCTAGCAGCTAAGAGACACATATTGATGACAATACACTGTTAATTTTATATACAAACATTAATTTACACTGCATACTTACTGTGATCTGATGAAACGTCTGTGTCAAGGAAACCGTATCGCCCTCGCATCGTATCATGTAAATATCTTCCGCCGTTCGCTGAGTCAGCTTAGAGACGCGTGTGCTTTACGAGGGCCCACATAATAACGTCCTTTATTTGAATCGCAATGTTATCATCCCCGCCATGGTGGTGGCATTGTGAGGCTCCTTAGTGGAAATAAGCTTTTTCACACGGAACGTGGGGGGGACATATTGAATTTATTTATGTGTGGGGCGTGAGCGGTTTTGTTTGCAGCGTTTGGAGTACGATTGGGGCTACGCAGATGGTTATAACTAATAACTGTAATAAGAGGAAAATTTTGGACCGAGTTAGTGTTCGAAGATATATAGATCAACTTTTCATTGTACACATGGTGCAAAATGACAACTTAAGTAAGTAGCACTAATAGTGCCATAGGCGGCTTTACCGCCAAAGCTATATCTACTAGACAATCCTCGGGTGATAAAAAAAAAAATAGATAAAAAAGATAACGAAGCAGCTTATACAAGTCAAAGTATACCTCCCACACTATACCTATTCTCCCATCAATATATGTCTTTCTACTGCTGGATATAAGTCTCTCCCAAGGTTCGCCAATACACATGGTCTTCAGCAGCTCTTCTCATTCAGTCACTACCCGCAAACTTCTTCAAGTAGTCCGCCCATTTGGCCGAAGGTCATCCAACACTGCGGCTCACGGGAAGTGGCCTCCATTTGATGAATGTATACCCCGAAGGATGTCGGTCTTGCGTAAAATATGACCCGCCCATTGCCATTTCAACATTCTGATTCTATAAGCTTTGTCGGTGACTTCAGTTCCTTGGCTAATCTCTTCGTTTCGGACCTTATCCCACAAAGAAACTTCGAGCATTACTCTTACCATAACTCGCTGAGCTACATTGAATTTCATAGCATCACCATCCTTTCTATATTAAGATCCAAAATTCCAAAAATAACAGCTCGCTTAATTTATGGATATTCCCAAACGAGATACAAAGTGTATTTAATTTTGTCAGTGTTCTGTGTAACAGGTTCTAATGAACAAGTAATATGTTTATAAAACTCGTTAGGAGTTCCGAACTCGACCGTGCGAGAACAACTCCATGGTTTTATTAAACCTTTCAGAAGTGAGTGGTTTTCATTAAGCATTTACTGTCTTTAGGAGATGAACAGATACTATTAATTTCCCTAATTGAGGCTGTTCAACAAAGATTGATAGATCCCCAAAGGGATACATGCCAACATTAGTCCAAATTGACAAATGTTGGCACGCCCCCGTATGCGATGCCTACCTTTGGAGATATAGGAATGGCCTTGGAGAAAGGGTTGGGAAAATGGGGAGGGATAGGATGGGATGGGAATGGGCTCTGGCACATCTCACTCACTACCGGAACACGTACGTACATTGGGGAAATAAGATAAAGTGGGAAATGCAGTACATTTCAAGGTAGTCTTCTGTGTTTTATAATATAAACAACAAACTATACAAACAACAAACATTGAAACGATACGATAACGCGATGTAGCACTATTTATAGTGCCATCTAGTGTTCACTACGCGACCCAAATGCAAAACAAATTCCAAACTTCGTTGCTTCGATTTTTCATGTATTGAATAATGAAATAAAAACAAAACGAAATTAATATTATACAACTATCGAACAGGCTTCTTCAATCAGGTAGAACGGGTAGAAAAGATGATGGATTTGTCGTATCGATATTGAAATATGACCCATTGTTATTCAAAACACCCTAAAGTTACACGAAGGTGACCTAATAGAACCAGACAGATTAGTGCGAATAAGTCATAATACATGATTTTTTGGTGTGGTAAAAGGCGACTATGGGTTGAAAAAGCGGCTAACACAAGCCCTGAGGAAATACACGAGGAAATACACCAGCTCTACAGGAGTGGACTCGCTAACCCTCTTGGCCAGCGTGGCGTTTTAAGGCCGTACATCCCCCATGCACAATGTTTATCCATACTCTGCAGTGGATACTAAAAGGGCTGGTTACCGTACAGGTATATAAAATATATTACGAAGTATGAAGGTAATGTATTTGATAATTAATATTCCGACAGCCGCTGGGCGCACTTGATTGTTCACGTTACTTGAAACGTCTCTGACGGAAGATTACCTTGAAACATACTGCATTTTCTACTTGATCGTATTTCCTCAATGTACGTATGTTTCGGTAGTGAGTGTGATATGCCAGAGCCCACTCCCATCCTATCCTATCCCAAACCACTGCTTAATCTGCAAATGTAGGCAGCGCATTCGACGGCGTGCGAATTTTTGTCATTCTGGACTGATGTTAGCATGTATCGCGGGTGTTTGTTGACGACAGTATCCATTTACCACCGGGTGGACTGATGGTCGTCTGCTGCCTGTTTTCATTATAAAATAATAATAGAAATATTATTTTCGTAAATATAAATTCTTAGTCTTATTTTGGTCGCAGCTTTTTCTGTTACGTTACGTCAAGAGTACTTCACGGTATAATACATTACATCTCATATTACGCGGTATACCGCGACGTTCGCATAGTTCGCGGTATGCTCATGAGCATACCGCGAGTTATGCGAACGTCATGACCTTTATTGACTTTGTGGATTTGCAACGTAACCGTGCGTTTACACTTACGACTAAAATATCGTCGACACGATCGCATATTATTTGTTTTTGGAGGTATGCGCTCCACTCGAGCGACAATGAGGAGAAACTAAGATTCTTCGGAATGTTCTTTATTTAACGCTCACAACTCAGCGTATGTAACATAGACGATCATGCGACTACAGCTACGTCGCTTTACAAGCTTAAATTACGTACTGCGTAAATTAATGAATCAGAAAATTCTTTCGAACATGCGACAAGGTAGATCTCGTGGTCCTTCTTGGTCGCCATCTTATTTTTTCTCTCTGACAATGTCAAAACTTATAAAGGGCGCGTTATTAAACAAGACTTAAATATATTAAATTAGCGGCTCGACCACAGAGGTCGGGTCTCGTCGCGTCGTCTTTACTGTTCTTTACTGCACAGACATGCTGCAAGCTGCTCTAATGCTCTGAAACATTATCGCCCAGTCAACCCAAAGGGCTATGGTGGGATTGTGCTCTAGGTGCATTAACAGTTAAAATAAGGAATACTACATTTAGTTTTTACGCGTTTATTATTTAAATTTAATTACTACTTTTTATTAGGAGAGTGCACGCTGCATTCCCACAGCAGATGCTTGCAGATATATTTGCAGATGCGAGGGTGGACGAATGTTTCGCAATGCGTAAAAAGTCGCTCTTATTAATTATACGACTGCGGAAGAGCACCAATGGAATCTTGAAGATGATAGGTTGATCGATTTACATGTAGCGGAAGCTGGTACTACGGTGAGGCTTCGGAGGCGACACAACTCATTATTCTTTTTCTTTTCTATTGTATTACTAGCCCAGTTTTTAAGTCTATACAGACACTTGATTATTATGATTATAGGTCCTATGAATAACATGAAATAAAGGTTTTTTATTTATTAAACGACAGAATAAGAGCTGGTTCACATTAGGTCGGACCGACACATTTATGGGGACGATAAATGTGTCGGATGTATATTGGCGTATGTATTTAAATAGCACTATAGCACATATAGTGTGAACAGCAAGAGTCGACAGCCGGCCAACGACAAATCTGTTGAAGTAGCTTAGACGTGCAAGTCACAAATACTTAAAGAGAATAAGAGAGTATCAAAATAGTGTTAGCCGATATCAGTCAGAGTAGTGCGTGCTACTCAGTCTGGACAGAGCGACGCCACCTATCGTCCGACTTGCTATCAGGAGTGTCTAAAAATTTGTGCCGATTAACCGAATCGTGAATGAAAACAGAACCAAGATATTGGTGACAATTTTTGTCGGTTAATGGGAATGCACTTTTACATGCGGTTGAATATTGTTAATGTAGTAAACAAAATAGGTGAGATAGACGGTACATTTTACTAATTACCTTATTCCTGTCTATAACCCTTGAGCCCCTTGAGCTGCATAACACTAGAGTACTGAGAGTATAATTACGAAGTACATTCAAGAACTCGTCCATTGCTTCGATTGTCGGTCCTGCGACAGATATAGCCTGTTAATTTTAGCGCCTTGCATGGAGATCACCCACCGGGACGCACAATATAGGATGTTCTCCAGCTAAATGGATCGACTACTTGAAGATAACCGATGGGGTGAAGATAACGCGAGTCCTGGAATGGAGGCCATGTACCGGCAAGCGCAATGTGAACGCTCTCCGTCCAGATTAACTGAGGACTTGAAAAAGTTCGCTGGTGTTGGCTGAATGAGAAGAGCGGAAGATTATGTGTGGTGGGGACCCTTGGAAGAACATGGATTCTTCAATGGAGAAACATAGGATGGTATTTTATGGAAATAGCTTACCTAATTCAGTGCTACGGAAAACGCAATAAATGCTGTTCAGGTGGAAAATCAGTCTACGCGGCGTTGCATATTAAATGCCAACACAATGAATGAATAATAGAATTCTAAGAGATGTAGCCTATGTCTCTCCACTTTTGGATATAGGCCTCTCGCAAGGCTCGCCACAGCACACGATCAAGGCTCTTCTCATCCAACCACCACTGGCGAATTTCTTTAGCGGCGAAGCAGTGTGGGGACGCCTTCCGAATTAAGAAAAGAAAATTTTGACTTGTTCTTTTTCCAATATTTTTAAGAAAAGAAATTACGTTCTCCAAAATACAAAACACTACGAAAAGTACCGGAATAAGGTAATCAATCATTTTAGCAGAGGAGCCACAAGCCTCATTTCTCAAATAGAAAAATTGACACATTCTCATGTCAAGTACCCTTTCACGGAATAATGTTATGACCTAATACATTATTTCGCGGCACACCGCGACCTTCGCTAGGTTCACGACCTTGTGATCTTTACCTTGATGTTTAGAATTCTTTGCAATAGAACCCTAGTCTTTTATATCCTTTCCGTTCAAATACAGATAACGAATCGAAAAGCGTAGGAACGTATCGACTCTTATAAATGAAAAAGATGAATCTTGTACTTATGTTAGAATTATTTTAGAGTGGGTATCGTAAAAGGCGACTAACGAATTAAGGGCGACATTAACTCTAAAAGAGTGGACTCGCCAACCCGCTTCTCCATCGTGGCGTTTTGAGACCATACCTCATGCACCTCATGTAAGATCATGTACCTCATGTAAGAAAGAAACTTACCCCTTGTACTACTGATAGTAAGTACCACGGGCAAAAAATTGCCCGTGGTACTACACACCAGCCTAGTAGTACACGGGAGATATATTTTACCCCTGTTAGTACTACAAAATTCCAAACTACTCGTATTAAAAACAATTCCAACTAAATAAACTAACTGATTTGATTATGTACTTAGGGGATTCCCCATTAATTAATACATAAAAACATGACACATGCAAAGACAACTCATAAAAAATTAAATACACTAGAAGTGGTGCAATAGAAAAATTGCATTGATTTAGTTAAGAATTTGTTTTGATTGGATCTTAATTAAACCGACACTTTTAACGAAGCCCTATGTTAAGCTTGAGTACAGAATAAATATTTAATCAGTTCGAATTGTTTTTAATGTTTTGGATTATTCAGTAGTAACAGGGGTAAAATAAACCTCCCGTAGTACCAGGGCCAAATAAATTAGCCGTGGTACTACCTGTAATACAACTGATAGTGCCACGGGTAAAAAGAAGGGCGTGAAGAGGCCCATGTCCCGCAATGGTTAAAAGAAGAACTGGTTCTGGTACTCAGAAAGTTTTTTAGAGAAACAGAGGGTGATAATACATTCTGGTTCTGGTACTCAGAAAGCTTTTTTAGAGAAACAAAGGGTAATGATACATTCTGGTTCTGGTACTCAGAAAGTTTTTTTAGAGAAACAAAGGATGATGATACATTCTGATTCTGGTACTCAGAAAGCTTTTTTTAGAGAAACAAAAAGGGTGATGGGCTGACGATACATTATATTGCTATGAAATATGATAATAATAGTATCTGTGCGGGATACGTATACACTTACACGTACAGTGCTCGTGTTTGTTCTCCGCACCAACTGGATCGCCTGGGGGTGTGGACTGTATAATAGGTTTTTTCTCGTGAATGAAACAACTAGGCTTGTTCTTTAATAGAGCCGGGGTAGCGCAGAGGTACTTTCTTCTTCTTGTTCTTGTTCTTGTTCTCGGAGTGGATGCCGCTGCGGAAGTGAGGTTGACCGGAAATGGTCCGACTTTTATTCAATTATTGGCTTCCCCAACCTCCGGCCAATGACGGGCTTCCCCCACCACTTGTTCATGTATGTACCCCTCCCGCTTACCGCGGGGAATCATTTATTTACTTTTACCTTATTTTTACTTATTTACTAACAAATACAAAGTATTTACATTGTTCACATAGGGATCCAATAAGATCCTAACGTTGTGACGTCCGGTTGCGAGCGGACGGGGCGCACGGGAGCGAGATATATTTATATTTCCCCGTCCCCCGCTTCAGGAGTATAAATATTCGCCATCAGTTGTTCTCCGGGCCTCACAGCGTTCACCCACATTGCGCCCTAGTATGTACTCACCTATACTATCCACCAACTTATATCCTGATAAGTAAGCAAAGACATACCAGGGATCACTCCATCATTAAATTATACAACATACTCCATGAAAACTTATAAACTAGTTGCGAAACTAACTATATACACATTTGTACAAGTACCCTAGCCAGTCTATGTTTCGTCGTCAGCAGTATCAAAGCAAATTCTCTCCTTAATAATAACACGGCGACATCTCGTGGTCTCATTATTACGTTACTGAACGTTATGTTACGTTGCGAAGTATGAAGCATGGGTAGAGTAATTGGAGTGTTTAAAGGCCGGTTTACACTAGTAGTATTGGTAGTAGAGTACAGAGGCAGAGTGCGTATTATTCCATTTACTAGCTTAATGTAAACACTTTGAGATAGTGGAAGTAGAGTACTAAATACAGTGTCCGGTAGAGGAGAGTGGATAGCACATGTGGAAGAGTGCACTCCAGCTTCGTGTAGACGGTTACTCTACCAGCAATGCTACTCTGATTCGCACCAATCGCATGTCATTATAAATAAGTCTTTAATCTCACCCCCAGCGGCTGTTGGATTTCCGCGTGCTCCCCCCCCCAAAATCTGTCACCTTCCTTCTATTATTTTTTATATGTTAAAAATATTGTATAACTTTATTGTATAAATTTAAACAATACATAATATACTTAACACAAGAATGAAAAAGTTATATTAGGTATACCATTGGCGACCTTATTCCAGGCAACCATACGATAGAAGTAATGTAATGTGGATTAAAAACCTAGGTACTTATTTATACTGGATTTTTCCATTTCATTGGAATAACAAATTAAATTTAAAATTAAAACTCAATTATATTTTTTTATACATTAACCTGCAACAGACTACATGTCAGTAGTAATAGGTATATTCCCATATCGATGTAAGTTAATGTAAATTTCGTGGAAACTAAAAATAAAAAGTATCGGGGCCACGTTGCTACTGGAACAAAAATTCGGGCCAGAAGTGGAAATTCACTTGTATTATTGGAACTGATTTTAAAAATTGTCACTTTAAAAATTGCCCTGAGGGAAAACATCGTGAGGAAAACCGCATGCTCTAGAAATAAGAAATCAAATCTGGAGTATGTGATCCACCAATCCGCACTGGGCCCACGTGAAGGAGGTCTGTGCCCTGCAGTGGGACGTTATAAGTTAATGCAAGGATTGGAACTGATAGGACAGAATTGATCGTTTAGCGTCTAAAATATCTGCGCCATGATCTAATTCAATAAAATTGTAAAAAGCAATCGAGTACAGTCAGGGAGAATATCACACACTTTTTATTATTTCCCCCCGGAAATTTAGCAGTTTAAATCCGCATTTACATGTAAATGAACGCCCGGGCGCAGGTAACGAGCGCTCGGTACAATATTATTAAATTCTCATTCCTCTGGATCGACGAGTGAGCCCGGCTTAGATATTGCGACTAATTTCCGCGCAGGTACTTTCCATTATTAAGCCATTGAAATACAAGCTGTGTCTTCTCCAGTTATTTTGTAGATTTTGTTCCTAATTATTATTTTTATTTACTCAAGTAACAAAGTTATCGATACTAATATAATAAAGAGGTAAAATTGTGTTTGTTTGAGGGTATATTGGAGATAATCTCTGGAACTACTGAACCGATTTCAAAAATTCTTTCACAAATAGGAAGCTATATTATCCGTGTCTAATATAGGCTATATTTTATTTTGAAATTTTGAAAAAATAAACTTATTAACCTAAGCGAAGCGAGGGCGGGTGGCTAGTTTATAATAACTTTATTCAAGACCATGTAGAGTTAATTCAATTTACTATAGCACTTATGACAGTCATTGGTCAATAGTGTTTGAAACCGTTTAAAATTTTTATCGATAAACAACAACGGTCAAGTGTGAACTGTGTACTTTTAAATGTCCTTTGTAAAATGTCAATAATAAGATTATTTTTTTACAGTAGTTAATCAAAGAATTGTATGTATTGGGTCCCTTAAGGGAGTGTAAAAGAAATCAAGTATTTATGTACAGAGAAGTGACACTTTATTAATGTATACATTCCGGTAGAGGAATGCTAGGGACTGATATACTGCTGTCCCTGTATATAAAACAATAATAATTGTTCTTTTGTATATTTTTTTTGGATATACGAAGGCGGCAGACGAGCATACAGGCCACGTGATGGTTAGTGGATACTGTGGCCGATAGACATCCGCGATGCATGCCAACATTAGTCCAAAATGACAAACATAGGCACGCGCCCGGATGCGCAGCCTACCTTTGGAGATATAGGAATGGATTTGTAGAAATGGTTAGGAATATGGGGAGGGATAGGATGGGAATGGGCTCTGGTACATCTCACTCACTACCGAAACACTTATGTACATTACGGAAATAAGATAAAGTGGGAAATGCAGTACATTTCAAGGTAGTTTTCTGTGAGAGAGGGGTAACGTGGCCAGTCGAGCGTGCCCAGCGGCTGTTGGATTGCAGCGTGCACTCTCCCCATAGTAAATAGTAACTTCCCCCAGTTCCTATAGTAACTTCTTGATTGCATATAGCTGTAGTAAGATAAAAACATTATTAATTTGGATTTTATAAATACGTTGACATAAGAAAGCAAAATTGTCACAGGTAGGTACCACAAAATTGTTTTGACATTAAATTCGCAGGTGTTCAGCATGCGAGTCTTGTAATGTATACACTATTTATTTATTTAAACGGGTCTCAACGCGTAAGTTCAGTCAGCTCGAGACCACGGTTGGTGCAACTCAACCGAAACGTCTAGTAAAATTAATAAGGTAAACCCGTTAAATAGATGAAATCACAAATGTTTTGTCAAATCACTATACTCATTTTCTTTCTATTCAGACAAACTTGTCCATATTTGTTAGTACAATATTTTTCTTAAAATCTATGTTAGTAAGAAAACAAACACATACGCAATATAAACACAACACAAAATGTTAACATACAACACTATACAGAATGAAATCCCTCCGTCTGGACATCAACATTACATCTACATCATCTAGCTAGGAGATTATATGATCCAAATTGAAAAATAAAATGACTGCTTACGCTTAACCATCACGCCACGGAAGATCTACACACTCTCAGGCACACACGCGAATGAACACGCGCGCGTGTTACGCATGCCTAATGTAGGAAGATCGCTGCGTATGCACCGACCTCATTTGGTCACACCATTGCAACACCAGGCACGAGGCGCTGACACTGCACCAACGTGCTGATTGACGTCATAGCCGAGGTGATGTCGCCGCCACCGTTTCAAGTTGAAGCTCTCTTTAGGCCTAACATCGGCGGAAGCAGCACGTTCTTAGATATAGTTATAGATTATAATTTATTGTAATAATTATTAGATTAAAGTAAATTTTATATTAAATAAATTTATATTTTTTTGCATCCTACGCTGTGACCACGCTTAACTCGCGCGTTCACACATACACACAAATAACAAATACAGACTCATATACATACTATTGCATACACATATCGGACATACACGCATATAAGTTAAAGGAACTGGACCCCACGACACTGGAAATACTAGTGTGGCTTCTAGGATTATTAAAAAAAGGTAAATATATACTAATAAAAGTAGCAGTCTCCTCAGCAACGCAAACGGTAAAATTGTCTATATGAAATTTGTACTTATATATAAACGTAGAAACCAATAGAATCTAAATTACGAATATTATTCTTTACGAGAAAAATTCTTTATGTTTGACTCAAAGGACAAGAGATGGCGGGTATTTCTTAATAATATAAATTACGGATACGAAGGTTTTTTTATTTATTTATTGCGTCCATCATGTTCTAGATTTACACCAAAGACTTTGTATAAAGACAAAACGGCAAAAGATAAACAGTAGATATTTAAATAGTTTATTTTATTTTTTATTTTTGTAGAATAGATAGGAAATGGGCAAGCGGTCCATATAATGGGAAGTGGTCATCTGCAACGTTAGGTCGTTACGTGTGCGTCGTCAATCATGAGCAAAATCCTCTTCACAGGTACTGTCTTCTTCTTCGGTTTGATGGCAGTACCTGTCGTCGATTCGAGCGCGACGACTATTTTGATAATGTCATGTGTAAAATGAATTTCAAGTAAAAATGGCGTCGCTCAGTAAAGCGAACAAATGACAAAAGACACGGACACGACAAACGCAATCATGCGCAATCATCACAAACATTACGCACAAACATGACACTTTTTACTATAATGCACTATCACTATTAAACCACAAACTCCATAGTACATAATTTTTATAGTAATCAACCAAAACTCAATCACACATTTAGAGCTCCCGCCAAAGAGTCCACAGGTACTGTCCAAATAAACTCGTGTTATTACTATGCCTTCTTGATGTATGCATGGTTCATACCAGATTTGCGAAGCTTTTTTATATCATCAAACACTTAAATTGGAATGGACCAGTTTCTATGTCGCCGAGATTACAAACGACGAAGCAAACATATGTCTTCTGGAGCAACTGCGTCATAGCTTCTCAGACTTGATCGATTCCAACTTCGAAACTTCTTTTTACATCCAGTTTTTACTAATACATATTATTATACACTATAACGTAACCGGAACCAGCTCTTATTACCAGACCCATGTAAAGCAGGGGACGTGGGTCTTCACATGCCATTGTCATATACGCGAGGCCTTTAAAAACATTACGTTGGCCAAGCGGGTTGACGAATTCATTCTTTTCTTTGGAGGGTCCACCACCCATAGCCATGCCAACCGTACGTTTATAAGGACCAAAACGTGGAAGATGCACTTTATTCGAGCTGTTGTAGTTCCTCGGCGCTTATAGCGGCTTTGTTATCCCTCAGTTGCCTTTTAAGACTGGAGGAGATGGGGAATCACCTTTTCGTTGAAATAAAAGAAGAAGATTCTTCCCAAAATCTTAACACTTACACCGCAGCATATTAAAGTGCTCTTGTGAATTTAAACGACATGTTAAAAGGCCGAATTCTTTTATAGAGAATAAAATACGCAAACTAGGCAATTTTATTTCCAATTTGGACCCTTCTTATAGTCTCTTTGTGTTGTAATAGTTTGGCTGAAATTGGTTTCAGGTTAATATGGGTATTATCATCAACGTTCCATACAAATCAGCGTAAATATCTCATTAAAAACATCTCGAACGTATTTACGTTTGACATTTATTAAATATTTAGGTGATGTATTGTTAGTAAATACTGAAGTGACTTACATTTTTACTTTTAAAGAAAGGGCTGTTCGTGGACCTGCGGCCTAATGATGGCAAGTGCTTTGCGACAATTATAGATAGGTACTTGCAACACCAGGGGTGATTTACTTTAAAAGGCTCTATTAACAGTTCCTTGAAGAAAAGCTTTCTTTGAGGTAGAACAAAGAAGAAGAAAGGAGAAGAAAGAGTTGTCTTTGAGGTAGACGGCACTTCGGGGGATGAGCTATCGTTTATCATCCTGGACTGATGCTGGCATGAATTTCCAATATCCATGGGTGACAGTTATCGACCTACCATCAGATGGACTATCGTCATCTATCTATAAACAAAAACAAAATCATAGCGGTGAGATCTTAAGCCCTTAAAGAGTATTTCGTTCCACAACCCTCAAGTTCGTGGTATAAAGCAGTTTGCAGACCACACAATAAGTACCACCTTGTCCAGAAAATGCGGGTGTAACACACCTCAATGGCAGTGCAGTGGTAGGAACTCAAGGTTTTCATAAATCGATCGGTACTTCAGGGCTCTCCTCGATGTGCAGACAGTAGACCACGCAGAAGAACGCAACGGCTCTTCATATTGATTGTTTTACAATACCACTCTATCTCTTCCCGTGGGTGTCATACTTTGTTATCTCTTAGTCGCTGCCACAAGCCCTGAGGCAACCCGTTTGGCCAGCGTAGCGTTTTAAGTCCAGACACTCCTCGTGCTCGATAAGGTCCATGTCCAGCAGTGGAAAATAAAATTTTATTACGGAATAACTAGAATTAAGAACAATTTTACGCGAATAAAACCGCAGGCATTAGCTAGTATCCAATAAAATAACAAGTTAATGCCCGCGACGTCCCGAGTTCCCGGCACAAATCCCGTTGGATTGCGGTCGGTTGTCGGATTCCAGTGGATTTCCCGATCTTGTACCGAAAGTTCGTGTAATGTTGAAAAAATACTTCTACGAACCCAATGAAAGGAGTACAAACAGTTTGATTTCCTTTAGGACTATTTGTATCAGTCTTTACTGTCTCACTGCAGGGGATAGACCTCCCCTAGTAGATCACCGGTGATAGCCCAGTACTGATCGATCGGTGATGGACTCGCATTCGTGTGATCGCGAGTTGAAATCTTCGACCCGTATCACCGAGTTTCAACGTTAGTGAGAGGGAAACATCGTGAGGAAACCCGCATGCTTCAGAATTTTAGAAAAACCTGAATTATGTGTATATTACACCAATCGACATTGGGTCCGCGTGGTAGATTAGGGCTCGAAACTCCCCAGTGATTTACTAGGGAGGCCTAAGGCTATTTAATAGTCTACAATACAATATCCGACTACATCTGTATGTCTGTCTGTTAATTAAAAGAATCTAGTCAATTCCCATATCGATGATTTATTCACAATGTTACGATTCCATAGATGTATTGACCATACGTATTGACCTGCTGGACTGACGTTTTGAAATGGCTGGATGAGAAAAAAGAAGACCGTATGTGGGTCCAGCATTGGAGAGATAGGCAGATAGTATAGTACGGCATTAGTATATGTTCAAGATTATGAATGAATATGCGGCGTTATAAGCCTGTGCATGGGCGTAGGCACGGTGGGGCGTTTGCCGCCTCTGGCGTAGGGAAGAATAAGTAACAGACTTCTTGCATTACACTAGCTCTATTTAAATTATAAGAAAATTGTTTGCTTTGCCCCACCCTGGATAAAATCCTGACTACGCCCTTGAGCCCGTGGAACAAAAATGGAACGGAGTCGATTGTTTTTTTATCTTTTTAATTGTAGGTAGATATTTCAACTAGCGCATTAAGAGTTAATTATTACTGTAACGACGTTAAAGAACAAGAGGCGGGCAAAATCTTTTTTTGAAATATACGGGCGTGTGTTTCGGACAGCTCCGTTGCGATTTTTTTAATGTAAGCTACACAAAGCTTTGTCAGCCACAAATTTAATTGTTGCAATAATGATTTCACAATATATGCATTTTTTGCATTATACTATACCATACCATCAGCCAATGTCTCTCCACTGCTGGATATACGCCACACTCAAAGCTCGCCACAACACATTATAGATCCTGCGGCAAATATGACCTGCCCATTGTCACTTCGGCATTCTGATTCTGTCAGCTATGTCGGTGACTTTAGTTCTTCGGCGAATCTCTTCGTTTCGGATCTTGTCCCGCAAAGAAACCCCGAGCATAGCTCTCTCAGTGGCTAGCTGAGCGACTTTAAACTTATGGTTTAGGGCCACCGTCATTGGCCACGTCTCACTATATAATACACCAAATAGATCTCTTAATCACTTGTAATTAATAACACAAGAATACGTTTTTATCATCGCGGCACTTTAAAGATCCATATTCTTAATGAAAGAAGGCAGCTTTAGAGTAATTTACCGGTTGTTAAGTAAATACTGTCACCCATGGATATCTGCGATACATATTGTTATCAGCAGTCAATTGACTGACGTACGTTAGATTAAAGGTTTTGTTTACCTTTTAATTTTACTCGATGTTTTGGCGTGGGTTGCACCAGCCGTGGTCACGAGTTCAATAAAGAGGCGGATAACAAAGGATGGGAACTGCAAGCAGTATTATCAAATGTACACATTTGATCTTCACATTCGGAAAGGCTGTACGCGCACACACTACACTATCAATCTCCGCGGACGTATTCCACGGTAAATCGCAAGGTTTGTTGTTAATCACTGGATGCCACGTCGTCTACAGTTCATATCTATCTTTCCGATTGAAATTTTTATATTTCTTAATTTCAATAGCTTCATGTACAATCCTGGGTTCAGTGGAGATGATTTTTGGGGTACGTAAAATTAAAGGTAAACATAAACTTTAACTTTACGCGTTCAGAACTTATTTACAAAATAAAATGTGTATTGCGAAAGATTTCTCAAGTTAAGTCCAAATTGTAACTTTGTGACATGTGTTATAATTTGTATCGTTGCTATTTAATAGTTACTGCCAACAGATGGAATAATAATAATGTTTAATGCGTGTTATAATTATTAAAAAAATTGAAAATAATGGTCTCGTGTACCTACATTTTCATTTAAACACTGTATGATTGTATTTAGGAGTGTACGTAATCCTATCGAAATCCACTAATAACCTTGGCCCTAACACCACTTCATCCGTGAACAAACGCAGCGTTTTCGGCGATAATAAGAGGATCCGTATGTTTTCTTTACAGTTGAACCAGATCGTCGAGGAGCAATTCTTTTAATTGCCCCACGTCTCAGAGGGGTGGAGGGGGGGGGAGGTTAGAAATTGGACCTATTTAAAGTTTTTCGATTTGCGCACAGACACGTAATAGGTAGGTACCTAGACATAAAATCTCCGTTGTGTTTGATACTGGTGTTGAGATTAACAATTAAGCAGTTGCAGCTTGTAACGTAATAGGATTAGTTATTTTGTAGTCTGGATTTTAATTAAATTGTTTTTCATTGAAAACATTCGTAGCTCGTTGCTCATTATTTAATTTTACGAAATTGGAACACAACAAGTTTAACGAATTTGGAACATAACAAATTTACCGAAATTAGAACACTACAAATTTAAAATGCGATTTTATAAGTTGTTACGATTGTATAACTAGTTGGAGAGGGAGGGTACATTCTGTACCAGAAACCGGCATGTTCTAGAATAAAAAAATATGGGACCTTTTAGATTATTTAGACTTGACCGTCGAACTTAACCAAAATAAAGTATTTTTGTGCAGTTGATCCACAAATTTCGTTATACATATACATACATACATACATACATATTCTATTTATTGGATTATTGGTACAACACCATCTCTAAAAAAGTGGATTCGCCAACCCGCCTGGTCAGCTGGTTTAAAGTCATACAGCCCGCATGAACAGACAATGTGTATGAGGACGCCTGTATCCT
This sequence comes from Sesia bembeciformis, assembly GCA_943735995.1. Classification (NCBI taxonomy): domain Eukaryota; kingdom Metazoa; phylum Arthropoda; class Insecta; order Lepidoptera; family Sesiidae; genus Sesia; species Sesia bembeciformis. Next base: position 14,535,371 of record OX031042.1, on the reverse strand, counting down.
ACAGTGGACGATAAAAGGGTCGCTTAACGTTGTACCATATTTAGATTCCTCTGGTCACCTCCAGCCGGAAGCAGCGGCGGTCGGACGGAGCGATGGAGGCCAGGCGCAAGAGGCGGCGCCCAGCAAGAGCACCAGCGTCCAAATAGCGACGGAGCAGAGCTGTGGCGGCCGGCAGAGTAGTGGCCCAACTGAACGTCGGAGTTTTGCTCTTACCGTTTACGTTTTTACCGTTTAAGGAGTACCGTTTAAGTTTTTAGAAGCGCTGGAGGCCGAGATGATGTGTCCCAGGGCAGCTGGATCCCAGTACAGGCCTGTGACCTTTTCAAACATTCTCCACTGATCGCTCCGAAACAACTCGTCCGTGCGGTCCCTTAGATTTAGCTTGACGTCTTGTCAGAATTTGTAACTTCTCTTTCAAATTTTATATTTTTTTAAACTTAGAGCTGTTTCCAGCCAGTATCTATTGTTGTCGGCCAATGCTATTTATTAATAAAGAAGAAGATAAGTAATGCGTTTCGGTTAATACAAAGAAAATATAAAAATACTTTTATCAACTTTTCGCATTTAGTCCATTTTTTAAAGTATTCATAATTTTTCTACTTTTTAAAAGACCGGCCGCTATTAGAGAACATTGACGTACAAGGCCATGAACGACGTTAGACCCGAACAAACATGTGTCTTTAAACAAATGAATGTTCGAACGGGAATGATTTTGTTAATTCACAGGACCTTCTGCACAGCAGGCAAGGTTCATACAGCAGACGGCAGGCAGTTGGTAGTGACCTACTGCGCCGATCGGTCGTCGAATTCGTGGGGCCTCTACACATACTATGGCCATGTGGGGTCGATCGGATTTAGAAACAAAAAAAAAATACATATCTCTTCCCGTGCGAGTCATAAAAGGCGACTATGGCATAACATATCCGCTTCCACAAGTCCTGAGACTTGCCACTAAAAGAGTGGACTTGCCAACTCGCTTAGCCAACATTCGTCATGCACAAGAGAATGTGCATGAAGAGGCATGAACAATACTACTATCCTCGTTGCTTTCCTATTCCTCAGTACTCTTAATTGCCATTTCCAAATACCCTTCCAAAAGCGATTCCTACAACTGAATTTCTCATAATTCGTTTATTTTTTTTCGGTTTTCGTAATTCAAACTTCGACTCCCAATCTTATAAAGCTAGTTGCCCATTTGCGCCCAAACTAAAGGTGTAAACAGAATGAGCCTGAAGTTCCCTAAGCAAATACTATGGAAACCACTCCCCAGCAACCGAGTTGCTCAAACTTGTCTGGTCGGGTAATTAACTTTGTGACAAGTTTGAGCCCCGGGCCAACCTTTGATTCTCGGTTGCATTTCCTGTTCAAATTTTCCTTCTGTAGCTCTATCTCGTTTATCAAACAATGCTTTGAAATATTTTCTAATCAACTGAAGGATATTGAAAGGAATATTGAAGAATATACTTCAGATAAAATATAGAATATACTTCAGATAAAATATAGAATATACTTCAACTAGCGACCCGCCCTCACTTCGCTTCGGTTTATAAGATTTTTTTCAAAATTTCAAAATTATTATATATTAAGTTAGACCTCTAGCAATACATCGGTGAAAACTGCATTCAATTCAATGCAGTAGTTTTTGCGTGATGCGTGTACAAACATACAGACGGACAGACAAAATTTCTAAAAACTGTTGTTTTGGCTTCTGTTGCTCTAATACAGACCCCCCCATATTAGTTTTTTTTCAATATCTATAATGTACAGACATCGGTCTGTTACAATATTATTATATGTATAGAAAAGAATGTGGCGCGACTGATCCGACAATGTTTTGACGAATTGTAATTACCATGACAACGATATAAACAGTCGTGTCATTTGAAAAAATAATGATGAATCAGTATAATTAATATAATTTCCGCAGTAAATCATTCGTTCCTTGTTTAATTGAAGTGTGTGGCTATGTAACGTGTATATATAATAAAATCTTTCAAACTACAACATACTATTTGTATTCATTATACAAGAATATAAGAAAAGCACTTTTCGCACGTTTTAGAAAAAAAGTTGCTTAGACATATATTTTTTTTATGGATGAACGCGGCAGACGAGCCTGACGAGATGAAGGATGGATGAAGGCAGACGAGACTTACCATCAGGTGGACTGTATGTCCACCTGATGGTAAGTGGATACTGTAGCCCATAGACATCCGTGATACATGCCAACATTAGTCTAAAATGGCAAACGTTGGCACGCCCGTTACTAACCCTATATTGTTAAAAATGACAAGCCTCAGGCTAGGAAAAACCCATAATCACAGTAATATAGGTCAATAAAGGCTTACAACGCCACGCCTTTTCTAGAATTCCCTGTGTCCGTGGGTCCAGAGACATTTACAACTGGTCTTAACCACAAGGTTAATAATAATACAAAATAAGTTGTTAGTTTTCACGAAAGAAAGAGGGTATAATTATTTTATATTTAACACTGTGTTAAACTTGAAGAACCTAATACTAGTAACAGTGATATGTAACAGTTGGTGAAACTCTTAAAAGTTTCACTCGGTAACTAGTTGGTATTTCCCACTACTAAGTTTTCTAAGTATTCTGCGATAAATACCTGCTTGTATAAGTTATACTATAATGGCTCATTTATACAAGGATAACTTCTCGAACGCGAGTTTCGGTCAAAAGCTAGTATAAACAACTGTTGTCCCTGTTTTTATCATCATGTGAACAGTTGTACGCGAGAATTGTATGTAGTTTGTTCGCATACGAGAATCGTGTACAATATTCTCGCCCGAACCGTTCGAGAAACTCTGCTTGTGTCAACGAGTCTTAAAGTTACAATCGCTCCTATGTCACCTGAGTTTGTTCTTAGAGGATGTTTCACGGATATTTCAATAACCAGTGGTGGATGATGGTGGAGTTCGAGGATTTCGACAGATTAACTATAATTAAAATATAAATAGATTAATTACAGTGTAAGAGTAGGACAGAAGAGAGAGAAGAGAGAGAGACCTGAAACTGCGTTTCTTTACCACTGTCTCCCTCGGCTAGTAGGCAATAGTTTACATTACACTAAAATCTATTACACTAATATTACACTATTACACTAATATGTATGCACGTAATGTATCTATGTATACATATAAGTATCTAATTATATTATTTTATTATACATACACTGCATATTTTTTTAATGATACCAAGTTCCATTATTCTATTTACATATTTTCGTTTATTTTTATTTTCCTTTCGCTTTTTTCTTTCCTTGATTGCATCGCTCCGTTATTATCTTTCCTCTCCTGAAGGTCGGCTGGAAGACAATTCTATGTGTGCAATAAGGTGTTAAATCAATAGATAAAGTGTATCTGAAATTAAGAAATCATGACCAACTGCATTTTAAGAGGGGGAGAATGCACTCTGCAATCCCACAGCCATGTCATCGATATCCATGAATTACCGTACCTCTAATTGCATACATTATTAAGAGATACTTTATTGTTCGGGTGTTTCCGTATTAGCCGATGGGCAATGTTTTTGTAATGTATGTTAATTGATTAATATTTTAAATATATTTCTTCGTTTACTTTACGTTGTAATTGTCACTTTAATGCTAGTGAAGTCGCAGATTGTCGCGGAGCATCTGTTTAACTTCTCTGTTAACCAATTTCAATTCAGCTAATTTGACTCAATCGGTAACGCCTGCTAATCACCGCAAGAGCAAACGTTTGTGTCGTACGACAAACAATTGTGCAATACAAACATTGCTGTGCACACTGGCTCAGTGGTTGGGCTCATTAGGACTCGTTACTCCTGTTACAGTTGGCGACTTCTGAAAATGGTTTTGTTTATTTGAACGGTTGACTTTGAATTTGTGAGTTGTTAACGCCTCTGTCGGTTACTTTCTTCGCATAGTAGGTAATTCAGTTCAATTTTTTCGAAATTTCATTATTAAGATTTACATTGCTGTATATTAATTTAGATCTTTTCAAAAGTTCAAAATTTGCACAATGTGAGTACAAGAGGTGTTGTTAGTATATTTAATCGTCACATTACCTTTCGTGGTATGTAAAACTTTAATATTTCATTAAAAAATATTTAAAGAAATTTTGTTTTTGTCAGCGAGAGAGTGCACGCTGCAATCCAATAGCCACTGGGAGAGCGCTCGACTGGCCACGTTACCCCTCTCTCACAGAAGACTACCTTGAAATGCACTGCATTTCCGACTTTATCTTATTTCCCGAATGTGCGTACGTGTTTCGGTAGTGAGTGAGATGGAATCTGTCCACTCCCATCCTATCCCTCCCCATTTTCCCAAGACTTTCTCCAAATCCAACGTGCCAACGTTTGTCATTTTGGATTAATGTTGGCATGTATCTCGGATGCCTATGAGCCTCAGTATCCACTTACCATCATGTGGAATGTATGCTCGTCTGCTGCCTTCGTACATAAAAAAAATACTTTTAGTTTGCTTTTAGATTTTCGTACTATTTTCTCACTTTATAATGTAACAGACATTATAAGGAAAAAGGAAAAGTTTATTTTCTTAATGTTTAGTTAGACAAGTCCAAAATTAGACGCATTCAGCTCGGTTGGGCAGTATTCAGGAAATATTTTTAGTATATGGCGTATATTGTCACTGACCTGTGATCTGTCAGGACACTAGGAGCGGTCCGCGAAATTATATACTTGTAATCGAAATTATATACTTTATATACGTTATTATTTATTTATTTAAAGTAAATTATATACTTTACTTTAAATTATATACTTGTGAAATGAACAAAACATTGGATTCACCATGTATCGAACTTAGTAAAACTTATAACTTTTTCAATAATTGATAGTACATTTTATTACTTCCTCACGAAACCACACGGTCAAAGGTCCATGTTGAGAAGAGAAATGGATAAAATGGTCCTTCATCTGTAAGTGGTTAAGAACCACTGATCTCGATAGATACCTATAACCACTACTACCCCTGCCCGAGATTTTCATATAACTGTGTGATTTTAATAGAAAAAACCTTTAAAATATCCAGGTTTAACGTGACTTCGCTCGTTTACAATCCGATACGCAATTCAATTTATCAGTATGTCTAGTCTAGTCTAGATATATATTAATAGATGGACTATGTAACATATTATGTTACATGTTACATGTAATTATGTACATTATTACGACATTTGTCCGTCATCTAATATATGTATAAATGGTTATATGTATAATATATATTTTTCGTAGAGATAGGCGTTAACCACCGAAAAAGCTCTTTAACTATGACCCATTTACTCATTACCAAGTTCTACCAATTACGTCACTGATGCAGGTATCTTCACACTGCTCTCCAATAACCAAAACTTGGTTTGGCAAGTTCGCCCAACGAGATTGTCTTGCGAAGGTTCCATTACCAATCCAACGGGGCTAGTGTTGTCGGTAACTTTCTTAACTGCGTTACAAACTTGCGACTAAAGAGCGTATAACGTGTGACCGAGAGAGTGAACAGGGTAAAATAGAATAACAGTAGTGTATATTCGTGGAAACGTAAGAAATTCAGCACACGCACACGGGCATAACGCTTGCGGCGCGCGGCCTTGTAGCATAAAGCATGCCATTACAGTATCGTGCCGCGTGTGTAAGTTTCTATTGTTTGCAAATGTTACTACCGCATTGATTGATTTCTTCTTCTAAAGACTAAGTTTTTCAATTCGTCCGGTAGAGGCGCTACTTAATGCTCTATCCAAAAAAACACTTAACACAAAGGCAATAATATAATTTATAATCGAAAACACTTACAATAATAAACGCTTAAATAATACAATAATAAATTATATAAACGCAATTTGACTCCACACTGTACTTAATTATGTATTTATTATTTATTACTAGTTGAAATATTTGATTAAATATTTCAACTTTAGTACGTATACGTGTTTCAACTTCCAACAACATGTACGTGTGATTACACGTACAACACCCTGGAATACATTAATACATTATTAAATTACACATTATCAAATGAATTATTAATTGGTTTCTTAATAAATTTTGTATTATTTATTAATTTTAGATTTAATGTTAAATTATTCAGTTATACACATTTACAAGGCAAAGCAAGTCAAGTAAAGAGTAAATTAAATTGTCAAGAGAGTCACTGTTAAAGCTCATTTAATTATTACATTATTACACCATTCAATTATTACATTATTTAATTATTACGTTATTTAATTATTACGTTATTTAATTATTACGTTATTTAATTATTACATTATTTAATTATTACACTATTTAATTATTACACAATTACATTATTTAATTATTACATCATTTAATTTAATAATTACAGCGAGCTTTATACACTTCATCTAGTGCCAGTATCACAGGTACAGTCAACTTTGGCCACCTTATGAATATAATGATAGATGCCAATACTATACGCACAAAATAGCTTCTAAAATAACAATGAAAAACGAATTTAAAAAGATGTAATCGCACGAATCTTAGAATCACAGGAAGTATATTTATATTCATATAATAATAATATAATTCCGTAGGTACTATCCCATCTCGATTATCTAATTATCTATTTCCATTGGATTAAGAAAACCGTGAGTTTAGTATAATAATTTAGACATTTGTGTGAAGATGCGTTACTGTTCTTATTTATACGGTGGTAGAAAAGTCTCGTGTGGCCAGCGTGCCTGTAATTCGATTCAAAGTCGTGGCTGCCGTTTTATCAGTTTAGTGAAAAGTGAGTTGGTAACCTATGAGTTGAGTGCGTTATGTGTTTTATTAATAACTAGCATTTCGCTTGTGAATCGAATTTCCGATTCTCAAGCGTAGGTAGATATATATTTTGTACATAGACAGATATATCTTTTATTATTGTCGTCCAGGAGCTTCAATAACAGGCAAGCGTCATGATGGTTATATGTTACGTTTTTGTGTGAAGGGGCCTTATTGTGGATTGATAATTTATTAACTTTTTGCCATGTTGTGTGGACCGGCTTTAGAATATCACCGCTCCATCTATTTCGGTGGGTGTCGTAAAAGGCGACTAAGAGATATCAAAGCCGCGCCACTATAAAACCCCTGAGGAACTGTACCACCTCTAAAAAGAGTGGACTCGCCAACCCGCTTGGCCGGCGTACGATTTTAAGCCATACATCCCTCATGCACAAGATAATGTGCCAACATTGTGTTTGTGCATACATGCGAACATCGCATGATACATGCTAACATCGCTCCAGAATGTCACGTTGTCACGTCCATATTGATACATATTGATATACTGTTGAACATACATATCGACGAAGATAACATATGGTAAGACCTTGTAAAGGCGACACATTTATTGCAATTTAGAGAGATTATTTCTTGCAGGGCGTCCCGCGCTGCGCTGTCAGATACGCGGCCTCCATTTAAGTATGCTGTCTAACAAGCTACACATTTGATACTGGTTAGTTTTACCCGTACTTAATTAGTAAGCTAATTTACATTTTATCTTGAAGATGTTTAATACTCGAGCAACTCAGCCTTGTAATCCGGCTCGAGTTACCTAGAGCCGGATGAGGGCGGCGTTAACTGGATATAATCGGATATAACCGCATAGAATCGGTTCAAACCTGCAACTATGTTATTTTTGGTTGTCTTCGTGAAATTTCACTGCGTTTATTAACCGGTGGTTCTTAACGAATGTTTAATAAGTTAAATTTTGACTAAATCGATACGTCTCTCTGTCTGTCTTCAAATATGCTTTGCTTTAGAGCTCATACCGCAAAATTATTTATTGAAATATTTGAAATAATCCACTTAAACTAGGTATGCACATCTTTCACATAATACATCTATATATATATATATATATATATATATATATATAATAAAAATGTAACTGATCGCTGTCTGTACATGGAAGATATATGAGAAAAATATTATTGGGGGCCTTTAACAACGCAATAGAACCCAAAAAAATGATTGTTAGAATTTTTGTCTGTTTGTCTGTTTATCTGTGCGTTTGTCCGCGCTAATCTTAAAAACGGCTTAACCGATTTGGGTGCGGTTTTCACTAATGTATTGTGGTAAGCTGCACTTAAAATTTAGTGTTTGTTTTAATTCAATCAGTTTATAAATAAAAAAGTTATATCAATTTAAACAAATGTTCACGTCGAATATTTGTTCGATAAAAAATAAGCTATAAGAAATAATGTGTGCGATCGTTTTTGAAAATACTGAATACCCCTAAGAAGGTAAAGACAGTGTTTATAAACTAAACTCCACGCGGAAGAAGTCGCGGGCAACAGCTAGTAATTAATAATAATGAACCTATACTAATAATTGGTCATGTGGTCTTGGGCAACTATAGAACAGCATCACTCCATCTCTTCCCGTGGCTGTCGTCAAAGGCGACTAAGGGATTACGAAGCCGCTGCCACGAGCACTGGGGCACATCACCTGTAAAGAAGTGGACTCGCCCACCCGCTTGACCAGGGTGGCTTTTTAAGGCTATACATCGCTTAAGCACAAGTCAATATGCATTGCATTGCATACGTAATAATAAATACTTAAATATGTAGACTGAAAATATGCAACGAATTTTCACCGTGGCGAAAACGCAATAATACTTGTATTTATAATATCTTTACAAGGAATAAAATCAATAATTTACTGTCTATCAATCAAGGTTAAGCATTTCGAGTTGTATGAATGCGAATATGTTATGACTTTCTGACTAATTTCAAGTATTCTGACTAATTTGAAAAATATAACAGTTTCACAAAAATTTGAGGCATTTGAAATAATTGTAAGGAGTAAGTAAAACAGTCTTCACTAAAATTATTATATTTGTTTTAGTTCCTCATTTCGCCGCACGCAAAGATACCTGTGTCCGTTTTCAGTTCAAAAGTGTAGTAATTAAACTGCTCGCTATCCAATTGCGAACGAAGTTACTTTGTTAGGAGGTCATGTCAAGGTTGCGCGACCAGCGGATAGATGGCGCTAGGTGTAACGTTTTAGCAGACTAAAGTCTTTACGTAATATACATTAATTTGTATAATTTATGGGAATTTATTAAAGAAAATAATACAATACAAATAATGTAAGTACAGACACTTAATTTATTAAAAGTTTATGAAGTAGCACATAGTAAATTTAATAAAGTCTTATTAACAATTCATATCGACTAACATCCAAATGGACACAATTTTTCCACATCGCAGTGAAATTAACGAGGTGTTCCAAAATAATTTGGAGACTAATTTAAATGATCGTTAGCAGCAAACTATATACCTACGTACAAAGCTGAAATCTGTTATTCTTTGTATTAGTGGCCCTAGAACTAGTGAAATATGCAGGACGATTTTCCTAAGAGAAATACTGAATTAGCAGCAAATCGATGGTAGCATTTTTTTAAATTAATCTCACAATCAACTGGAGATCCTGCATGCATCAAACGTATCGTATGTCCCATAGTCCGAGCGAGCAAGTTAGATGAACCTAGCTACATGTATTTATTTAGGCCATAGTTGCCTGAAATAATTAAATTAATTAATCTGTTTAGTTTTCCAAAATTGATATTGAACGTTAGAATTGCGCGAATAAAAACAAGTCGGTCTGTTCCATTCTAAACTTTGAAACAATTCCAATGCGTATGTACAAAGTTACTAAGTGTCCGTTTTTAGTAAAGCCTGATCAATTATGTAAAAGTATATACAAAGAAAAATCAATACACAATAATAATAATAATCAATACAGAATATCTCCCCAGGTAGGCAACGTATCCGGGCGCGTGCCAACGTTTGTCATTTTGGACTAATGTTGGCATGCATCGCGAATGTCTATGGGCGATAGTATCCACTTACCATCAGGTGGACTGTATGCTCGTCTGCCGCCTTCGTACATAAAATAATAATAATGATAATACAGAATTCAATAAGTTTCCAAACTAAAATCCGACTACGTAATAGAAATTTTAAATTCTACTCTCTACTTATTATCTTTAATATAACATAAGTATATTGAAAATAATAAAAAATATAAATTCTTCCGCCATATTGATTTTTTTCTCAAAAATGTATTCTGTGAGACTCGCGTAATCAAGACGAACAATTCGCCAGCTCATTTGTTGAAATCGATTCAATAATTTAGACTCCGGTGGAATACCCATCCTGTAAATGTATAAGCCTAATTTCAGCTTCGTCGTAGTCGGATATAAGTTTAATACACACTTCCCCAGCTCTGTTCTCCACGAACCGTTTATTGAATTAAGCGAATGTCCTTAAAGCAAAGTGGATTAAAAATTTCCAAGTTAAACCCCACATCAAGGCAGAACCAACACTTCTTTTAATTCTATTATTGTCGACGCGACGAAACTTTTGAACTAAATAGTGCACTGTGGTAAAGTGTCTGGTAAAAGTAGTGAAAATCACAATATTGTTCGTGAAAACCTTAAGGAACTATAACACTTTTGTTTTATTCATTTATTTAAACTTTAGTGCAAGGACAAAATGTACAAATGGCGGACATACACGGCATTCTCAACAAGTCAACTTTAGTGTACACAGAGAATTAAGCGGGGTGCATTGAAAAGTTGATAGTATACTCTTAAGAATTAGAAAATAAATAAACGTAACACATACATAACAATGTAAATATATATCTATACATATAATAAAGTGACATTATTATTTGATTAGGTCATGAAGGAAATTGTAGAGAGTAGAGGACGCGGAAGAAATCGAGAGGTATACATTCGATTATTTATTTATGTTCGACCAGCTGGCGCCGACAGACGTGGTTCTGTCCAAATTTCAATATTACAATAATTTCAATAAGTTCATACAAAAATCCCATAGAAAAAAAACCACTCAGTTTTTTTCCGAATTTTCCGATTTTCCGGGCAACTTTTCCAATTTTTCTTTCCCTAAAAACTTTATTCGAATTATTGCGAACATTTTTAAAAAAAAATAGCCAAGTCGGTCGAGCCGTTCACAAGTGATGCGCTTACCAACGAAAAGCATTTAATTTTTATTTATATAGATATAGTCAATAAAACATTTCGCGGATGCTTATGGGCCACAGTATCCACTCACCATTCGGATGGACCGTATGGTCGTCTGAACGAACAAATGCGAGTTTGAAGTTTGTTCACAACAAAGGCTTGTTGTGAAAGCGAATATTCGTCACATCCCTAGTTTTGAGCAAACACAAAATAGTCCGGCATTTGAATTATTTATTTTGTTTATCTTCTTCACGACCTCAACATTATCGCTCCACCCTATAAACGTCCATGTATTATCAAAAGAGTCCGCTAGCAGCTGTAAAACCGACATAAAAAGAAAAAAGTCGTAATTAGTTACAAATGCCTTCACTTTTAGTCATCTCTTCGAACCTTGTCACATTACGCTACTGATCGACCACAGAGGAAAAACATTCCTTTAGAAAAGATGAGGATTTTCACAGTAACAGGTTTAACCGTTTGAGTTTCTGGATGGTCTGTGGTAGGTTTTGAGCGTATGATAGGTATATAGCGTACAGGTTGTTTGGAAAGTACTTTCTCGTTAAAAACTTCTCCGATTTACTGCTTCGTCGAAGATAACGAGTGGGGCTGTTCATTTGAAGCCAGCTTGCTTTAGGGTTGAGGTGGAAATATAATGGAATTAGTTTTGTTTTTCTATAATTTATTGCTGAAAGTAATGTGGCTTTAAAAGTTTAATGAGAAAACGTAAAAAAGACGATTCTAAATCAGTTACCTAGGAACGAATATTTGTATCAGGGAGTAATCGCTATATATGTGCCCATGCATCATTCTAATGGTATTACTGAAGAGTGGCGTCATTAAGAGAGTAATGCGGTCCGGTCCATTCATCTTTTGATTATTTTCATAGTCATATTTCTCCTTTGTGGCGCGCTCTTTCTTGACTCCACACAAATTCTTGAACTAATGCGTGGTTTTCCTGATATTACTGAAAAATGGTGTCATTAGGACAGCAGTGCGGTCCTTTTATCCTTTGGTTTTTTCATAGACACATTTCTTCTTTTTGACGTCCTCTTGACTCCATATAAATTTTTGACTAATGCATGGTTCTAATGGTATTACTGAAGAGTAATTTCAATAAGACAGTAATGCGGTTCGTCTGCATTCTTTCTTAAGTGTCAAGAAACAGCGCGCCAGAAAGAAGAAATATGAATATGAAAATAGCAGACGATGAAATGACTAGTGGCTGGATAAGAAGTGCAGATAAGTGGATAAGACCGTGTGTGGTGGCAGTCTTAGAAGAGGCCTATATCCAGGAGAAACACATTCAAACAACCCCATACAACTAATTTCGAACTTTGGTCGTGGGTCAACACCTGGTCGTTGGTCATTGCAACTGAACGACATTGGGTATCTGACGTAGTGGACCACGTAGTGTGGACGGAAGCTGGACCGGTTTATTGTTCAACTTAATAGCATCGGCATCGAAAGGCTGCTAGAATTCCCACACTCCTGGCACCGGAAGAGGTACCTTTTAGTACTGCCCGACGATGAAGCTGTGCCTTGTGTCGTACACGTCTAATAAAGGGGAGAAGTGTTTGATGGAGGGAGATGAAAGAACATTATTTATTTTTCTAAATTATTACAACAGGTGGACTTAATGCCTCACAGCCTTGTCTCCCAGTCAACCTTTGGGCTATGGAGGACTTGAAGGGATAGCAGAGTAAATAAATGTAAGAAATATAGAAAAGTAAATATAAACATATGTAAGTAAACAGAGAGTAGCCTGCACGGCGAAGTTGTCTTCGAGAAAACCAATACGGTGAGCGGGGATTTGTAATCGCAGACATATCTCCAGAACGGAGACCTCGTTCATGAGTATCATTCAGAAAGCGTAAAATACTCTTTTATTAATATTTCTTTTATAGAAATTTATAGGAAGTGAAAAAAATGAGTGCCGGAAAGAGCCTACGCAAGCACCTTTCATGATCCTGTCCTTATAACCGTAAGGTTGACAAGGCCAAGAGTGGTGGAGTCTATAAAAAAGACTATATATTCCTATATTCCTGGGCTATTGCTACTCTTCAGCGACTATTATTACACACAAATTCCTCCACTAACGCCAACGTTATATATGTATATAAAATATACTACACAGCAGTATGTACTTAGCTGGTATCTTTGAAGGGCTCCTATAATCCCTTTAGTAGTTTCTGAGATTACAGACTAACTAACGGCCGCATTAAATATTAGCATAGATATTGCACAAAACGGGATTTTGTGGTATTAATTATGGTAACATTGTAATCTGTATTATGTACTTTAGTGAATATTGACACTACATAAACAAGGAACCTAGGCAAGTTTTATTGTGTGACATAAGATGGGGACAGAGGTAGGCGCAAAATCAGCGTCTCCATGATTTTGCAAAAATAGACAGAATCGGTAAAGAAAAAATTCGATGGAAAATGAAAATGGTCTTCATGGCTCAAAAGATTATAAGTTAAATAAACGAAGATTCTTCTGATAATTATTTATTAGAAAATAATAGGAGAAGCAGGTTCTCAATCCATACCGAGAGAGGGAGAGAGAGACGATACCACAGACTTGAGAAGATAGACAAGTGACATATCAGGTCGCTAATATCAGCATTCTGAAGTCGCAGTAAGCAGGCTATACATGCCGCAGTGCCTATGAACGCAGCCTATTTCATTTCACTGGCGGATATAGACTACTCCGTATTCAGTCACTGGCGAACTACTTCATCTCGTCGCTCCACTGGTCGGAGATCGTCCCACATTGCACTTCCCAGTATGTGGTCTCCATTCGAGCACTGGTCTACCGCATCAGTTATCGGTCCGTAAAAAATAACAATAAAAGTTACAATTCATCATAGTAGTGTACATTGTGATGTATCGTGGGTAGTATGTAACTTATCGGTCAGCAGCCGACAATTAATCCTGCAACGTAAAATTCGCGTATTATATTCAGAAATAAAATTCAAAAGAGAATGCTGTCAGAGCAGCTTTTTTTAATTCTATCTTCCTACTTCTATTTTACTTTTACAACCCTACCTATGATCCTTAATACTTTCTACTTAACAATATTTATGTGCCGAAGACGTAAATGCTAGTTTTCGTGGCCATACTGAAGTACCATTGTCACAATAACGTTGTCCACCGAAGCGAAATAATATGTCTGAGAAAGCCGATATTAGTACACTCCAATTGACATATAAATTACTATATTTATCATAACAATTAACTTAGAAATTATAATGAATTGATTCTGCGCACGAGGATCTCAACTGAATTCTAAACGGCTTCAAACTTTACGCATAAACTTCCTTCCACAAGACAAGACTATCTCGTATAACAATAGAATATAGGGTCCTACAAAAATGATATATTAATATGTAACTAAAACTATTTTAAGTAACTGATAATTACCATGTATTTCATGATTTTTTATAACATTAAAAATAAATAATTGATGATTAATTTTATCGTATTTGCATAACCTTATTTGTGACCTTTTGCTTCTAATTACTGATGGCCAACATACATCTGTACGCCCACATTTTGAATGTTTCTCTACGTATCTTCTTCTTCGTACTTCTCTACACTTCTATTGGTAAACGCACTTCGAACTATTCTTTGAAAATATACGTAAAGTTAAGTTTAAAAGCGCGACTAATAAAATTTCACTTTAGTTCCGAAATTTTGAATTGGAGCGCTTGACAAACAGTCAATCACAGTGGGCGATGCCGCGTGTGGTTTCAGCAAAAAAGTGCAAACCAAAATGGCGGACTCAAACACGTATTGGAACGGATTTTGCCGAGGATTGCAATATCCCATTCGTAAACAGAGGAAGATAAAAGCGGAATTTCGTTTTTCTGTTTTTTACTTCTCAAATAGATTTCTACATTAATTTATTAAACAGACAGAAAAGTGATTGTAAATGAAATTGAATAGTGGTATAAATTGAATATTTCTCAAAATCACGACACATTTGTAAAGTTGCTGTACCATTGAATTTTAACTTAAGGTTAGGTTAGGTCATGTTTTAATTATTACTACTCGTAGCTCGGCGTTATAAGAAAACATCGCGAGAAAACCTGTATGACTATGTATGTATGTATGTATGTATAACCTGTATGTATGTATTAGAGGATTATAGAATTATTATGGATTATAGGTGTATAGAAATCTAAAGTTGCACAGGAAATTCAACCCCGGTCAGAAGGACTGAATTTCAACTTACCTAGATTAATATCGATCCAGTTATAGATTTTTTAATTATCAATCTATTTAAGTTTTATTTAGCTCTGCGGTTAAGGAAGACGTCGTGAGCTCTTTCATCACCGTAGACGCAGAAACAATACGTTGTCGTGAGTGTGCTCGCGTGATTAAAATAAGGAGGAAACATTGTAGTGAATTTTAATTTAAAATCCACTACTATGCACGTAACCCTCTCGAAATTACAAATCCAAGCTTACTCCCTGCAGCGCTATGTTACATAGGCTGACATTTAAACATAAATTGGCAGAAAAAAGTTGAATTAGGAGCAAATAATTTTGACAAAAACATGTAGCAGAATTGTCGTTTTATAACAATGCTTGTAACAGTCAAAATTAAATCTAAAACTTTTGAATGCACTCGAAAAAGTGTTACTACATAACACAATCAGGGACATAAAACGAGTGGCTCTCAAAGCGAACGCGTCACTGCAGGAGCCAGTTATTGCTGCACTTTCATATATTTCCTAAACTCACACACCTGAAATCCCTTTTGCAATGGCAATAGGGGGTATTTTGTAGTTGCAGAACTGTAAAACGTATTTTGCATAACAAAGCTCGCCAGAGACAAATGACAGTGATATTGGCAGTTAAACCGACTGGCGTTAGTGGACTTTTTTTTTCAGCGTTTATACGTTCGTCCCACTGTGCGATACAGAGCGCGGTTATAAGTGCTGTGTTCATTTTTATTGGGGAGCCATATTTATTTTTTACTGCACATGTAAAGACTTCTGTGTTCTGATATTTTTTTCTGTAAATAAAATATATTAGTTGTTTCGTTGTGGCGATGTCTAAGCAATGTGCGCAATGAAATAATTTCATTTTCTAATTAATATTTAATAAACTTAGAACATATTTTGTGTATTTTTGCAAAAATTTTAAAATAACAATTTATATAAGTCAATTACCCGTAAATATGAGATTTATTTTTTACGAAGCAATCAGTCCTTTCAGTATCCACTACTGGACATGGGCATCCTCTGACAATTGTCTTGTGCATATGTATGGCTTTAAAACACTCCCAAACCGGGTTGGCGAGTCCAATCTTGTGAAGATGGTAGCCGCTTGATTGTTTCTTAGTCGCTTTTTAGGACACCAGCGGGAAGAGATGGGATAGTGTTCCACTATAGTCGGTCTACACCACACGGGCACATTTTTTACTTTACTTTATTAACTTATACTTAACTTTATAAGAGGTCGCCAGTCGTGCGACGTCCGTGTAAATTCTTTCAAGCGAGAGTCCATATAACTTTTTCGAGCTATTAGTATTTTAGTCGCGGGTCACCGCTTGTGCCTAATACCTAATATTGATTCTAATTGTAAATAAATTCTGCAGTAGTTTTCTGCAAACACAGCTACTTCTAGATAGCTGATAGCTACTTCTAGACTCAATTTTAGTAATAAAATTTGAATTATCATTTTGCGGAAAATATCTCAAAATGGCCGAAAATGCCTCTCCGTTTCGACAAACGGAGAGGAGGAGGGGTAGACCTCAAGCGGGGAGGGAAAGAGAGGTCTCTCTCCCTTGGTGAGAGGGAGAGTAGATATGATTGACGATATGTGACTTTTTTAGAGTCCTGGCATTTCTAGCTTCTCGATTATCCAATAAGGTGACTGAGTAAAACTGATCATGTCATATGACTCCACCAGTCTATGGCTCCCCACTGCTGGACACTGGTTTTTCCTAAAAGTGGTGACCACACACGATTTTGTGTTTTCCTTATTCACCTTATCAGGCGAGCTGTCCTTACTTTGTTTAAATTATATTTAATCGTATTCCTTCCATTTCACATATTATGTACATATGTATGTATATATGTATTGTATTGTATGTAGTGTATCAGGTATTGGAGGGTACACGCTGCAATTCAACAGCCACTGGGGCCCACTCAACGGTCCTCGTTAACCTTCTCACACAGAAATATAGTCTGTAATGCAAGAGGAAATGGGTTCACCCACTTTGTTGTTAGTTGTTTGTGTAGCTCAAATTTGAGCTACACAAACTAACAAACATGTGGAGTTAAATAAAAGCTTGTAAAAATAAACCACTAACTCTGTATCAAATAATGTTCCCATCTTTTAAATTTATTTTTATTGGGAGCTGTTTAATACACTTGTATCATGCCTGCAACACTGCAGCTAAAACACTCCGACTTACATTGGAACCTTTTCCACACCTCTCGTAAATCAACTCGAGGTGTGTAATTTACTCATCGTAAACTGAGTTAGACTAGCCTGGAGTTAATTCTGTACTCTCATAAAGAGGTATAGTCGAGGAAAAAAGGTAATGAAATGAATTTGGCGTTAAATGAACTCATCAACTTTTTATTTTAGTTGCTCTATTGGGCCAGGCAGCACTTGAATAGTCAGAAACATCCCATTATCCTCTCAATTTCCCACGAGGGGAAGAAGGGAAAGTATTTTTTCTTTTATATAAAGAAGACGACAGATGTGTAGACAATCCATGTGATGGATAGGCTATACATGTCAACATCAGTCCAGAAACAAAAAACGTACACGCTGCCTACCTTCGGAAATTTGGAAATAGATTTAGAGAAAGGGTGGATTAAATGATGAGGGATAGTATTCTATCCCTCATCATTTAATCCATCCTATTGGATGGAATGAGAATAGAATCTGGTATATCTTACTCACTACTGCAAGCGGATGTAAGTACATTGGGGTTGTAGGATAAAATGAGAAATTATTTATGAGAATTCAATTTATGAGAACCAAATGAGAATTCTTTACTAAAAAATAGAAGGCACGTTCTAAGACATCAGCGACATATTAAAAAAAATGTATTGATTAATATTTAGCTTAGTGAGAAATATTGTGCTTCTTTTCAGTGCTCGACAGCGTGGCAATGCGGTTTCAAGGAATTTGTCAGGGCTATGAAAATAAAATTACGTTGATACTCGTACATACCATTACTTTAATTTATATTTAATATTTTAAATAAAAACAAAAAAAAATAAGAGCTGTGATCGTGAGTTCGAATCCTCGATCCGTACCACTG
Organism: Sesia bembeciformis; assembly: GCA_943735995.1. Classification (NCBI taxonomy): domain Eukaryota; kingdom Metazoa; phylum Arthropoda; class Insecta; order Lepidoptera; family Sesiidae; genus Sesia; species Sesia bembeciformis. The sequence goes on along the minus strand of OX031042.1, from coordinate 14,517,071 downwards.
AGATACTACATGAGACGGATTTTTAAAAATTGCATGGATTGGAGAAACCGGACTGCTCCAGAATTAAAAAAATCTGGAGTATGTGATCCACCAATCTATACTGGACCCGCGTGGTGGATTACGGCGCGGAACGTCCCAATGATTTACAAATGGAAGGCTTGTGCTCTGCAGTGGAACGTTATCGGCTGACACATTTTAAATTGAAATATTTGTATATAAGACAATCAAATTTCAAGAAAACAAACAGCGAAATTAAAGCAATTAAACTCATACTTCAAACCTTGTTAAACTCATACTTCAAACCTTGTTAAACTCATACTTCAAACCTTGTTAAACTCATACTTCAAACCCACTCCCTTGCTGTCGCGTACTATAAACGTAATTTTGTAAAGACGAAATTTCGAATTAGAAAATCTTAGCCAAAATCAATAATACCGACAACAGAGTCTCAGACTATGCAGATTATTTCTAAGATTATTACGGTAAAGTCATTTTCTGTGAGCATACAAAATGGACGCACAGAGAACAATAAGCGCGACGCTCGTACCACGCGACGTATAATTCATTTTAATGAGCTATTACAAGACAACCGTACATGGCACTAACCGGATAGAACGTCATATAAACATACATGAACGATATATTAGAATGCGTTCTGTTGATTTTATCCAAGGAGAAAATAGAGAAGGAGAACGCCCTACATTAAAAAAAGAAGGCAAGAATGCGATTATTCAGTTTTTATAGTTGTTAAAATAGAACGGTGATAGCCTAAAGCTATCTATGCACGACTCATATTCTTGTGATTGTGAAATCAAATCCCCGGCTTGTACCCCCTACTAACCCGAGAAAACCCGCATGCTAGAGAAATAAAAAAAAATCTAGAATATGTGTAGCCATCAATCCGCACCGGGCCCGAGTGGTGGATTACTGCCGGAAACCCCCAATAATTTACTAGGGGAGGTCTGCGTGGAGACATTAAAAGGCTGATAGTTGTTGAATACTTTTATTGATATGAGCAATATATTGGAATGCGCCTTGTTAATTTTATCCAAAGAGAAAATGAAAAAGGAAAACACCTCATAACTTCCACAGAATGAAGGAAAGAATGCGATTATTCCGCTGCAATTTTGAATGTACAATTGTATAAAATTTTAATTACACTTTTTCATGCTGTAATTTTTTTTTGTCCAACAATATACAGGCTGTCTGAATCTTTCCCAAAGCCTTTGCATAATGGTAGTAAATCAAAGATTTTTTTTTGTAACAGAGATCGGTTAATTTTTTATGTCATAGAACTTGGAATGATGACGTTAGTATTCTGGAAGTTTTGGACTCATCCTGTTTAGAAATAATTATTTTTAGATGTTTTTCCTAATTCTAATTCAATGAGTAATATTATATGAAATCTACTTAAATATACGCTGTATATTTACTTAGAAGACCACTCCAACATAAACCCAAGCCACGTGTGTGAGTGCCATAAAATAAAGCTCGGGACGTGACCCGCGCACAATGGACCGTCCGCCATTATTCATTGGGAGTGCAGATTGCAGTCGCCTTTGTTACACTGTTATTACGACCAATGACTTCTAACGCGTTTTTCTTGTAACTCCTCATTCTCCTTTTGAATGAGAAGCAAATTTCACGTATCTTTTTTGGAGTAAAGTATGATATCCTTCACTTTATATGTCATTTATATACACCTTTTTGTCTTTTCAATTCACTTGTAATTACTACCCGATGTCTTGTAATTAGTCCCTATGTTAATGTACGATCGACTGACCTAGCAATGAGTAAAGCACATAAACCGAAGGTAGAACTGGAAATATCATCAGTAGAAGAAGATAAAGAGGGTTAATGAACATAGAGATGACCTACAAAAGACAAATAATTAACGAATATCTAAGCGAAGAACAATACCACCTCATAAAAGAAATAGAGACAAATATTCAGTGTTGAAAGAAACACAAAACAACTTACAAGAAATCCGATTACAGGAGAATCAAACCTATAATGATAATGAAACTAAAAACGAAATAGTAAAGAAGCAAATTAACACATGGAAATATAAGCCGTTACATGGCAATGTCATAAAGACGTCTTAGAAAAGGCAAATATAGATAAAGTATACTCGCTTAGGTGGGTCAACAGGCAACCGGTAACTCCCACAATACAAGGATCTATATTTGATGTACAAGACTAAACATACTAGACAATATGAGAGAGACATCCTAGACCTATATAGACCGGTTGATGACAAATGCGGACTATGCTTAACAAATGATGAAACAGTACACATGGATGAGACTACACTAAACGCCATAACAACATAACAGTATAATATTTGGTGAACACTTAATTGAAATCATTAATTTGATATCTCTAATTACTCAAATCAAACTAGCCGACGACAGTAAAGGAAAAAGAAAGTACTAAGTTACTGTTGGAGATACCGGTATAAACTGATGTACTCGTAACAATAGACCGGATACCATCTACGTAAATAAGCTTTAAGCTATAAGTTAAAACTTACCTAATTGACGTCACAATACGCTCAGATTATAAAATAGGCCCAAAAGAAATAGAAACACTAAGTAAATATCATTTAATCAAAATAGAAATAGCTAGACCATGGAACACACAAATAGTCGTTCCAGGCCTAAACTTACCCCGTGAGTGCTATCCTTTTGATTATGTGTTGTTTAGTCTACATTAGTACACCTTCTGTACCATACCATGGCAACAGCCTATGTCTCTCCACTATTAGATATAAGCCTCTCCCAACACATGGCCAGATGACCTTCCACTTTTCTCATCCAGTCATTATCGGCAATTTCTTCAAGTTGTTTTGTCCACCTAATAAGAAGGCTTTTAACACTTCCCCTTCCACTTTCCCTTCAACTATTGACTTTGCAATAAATACGGCTCCGTCCACATCCACTTCAGCTACTTTGTCTAATCTCTTCATTTCGTATTAGATCTGATATAAAAATGACATCGACGCTTTTTTACGTCGCTACTTTTTATGGGATGAAAGCGACAGACGAGCATACCAACCACCTGGTGGTAAGTGGATACTGTCGTTCATGAACATCCGCGGTACATGCCAACTTCATCCCTCATTGTGGACTCAATGTTGGCACGCCATCGGATGCGCTGCCTACTTTTAGAGATGTAGGAATGGATTTTGAGAAAGGGTTCGGAAAATGTGGAGAAATATGATAGGAACGGGTGGGAATCATCTTTGTACTACGGACGAAACCAGGAGAGACCAACAGTCTTTTCAAAACACGCTTCCAGATATCGAATTCCGCTCGTTATTTATCGACAAACAGGTCATTATGGGCGGTGAATCAGGAGGTTTGGCGCGTCGACAAATCGCGGCATAAATCAACTTGCAACGACGCGACGCGTTTATTCTACTAGAAATCCGCCCATGGTATTTTATTTCCCATGTCTATAACATATACAAGCGGTTTTTTTATGGTCGAAGGCGGCAGACGAGCATACAGTCCACCTGATGGTAAGTGGATACTCTCACCCATAGACATTCGCGATACATGCCAACATTAGTCCAAAATGACAAACGTTGGCATGCCCCCGGATGCGCTGCCTACCTTTGGAGATATAGAAATGGATTGGGAAAATGGGGAGGGATAGGATGGGAATGAGCTCTGGCACATCTCACACACTACTGAAACACGTACGTACATTAGGGAAATAAGATAAAGTGGGAAATGCAGTACTTTTCAAGGTAGTCTTCTGTGAGAGAGGGGTAACGTGGCCAGTCGAGCGCGCCCAGCGCCCGTTGGATTGCAGCGTGCACTCTCCTCCTCAAAGCGTGTGTAGAAAAAAGTGCATGTATCTTACCAGGAACTAAGGTTATCCCCCTGATAGAGGGTAACAAATCCACGAGAATGCTCTTTCATGGACTGAACATGTTGGATCCTTGCCTAAGGTTAGGAAATTATATTTTTATCTCCACTAAAATTGTGTATCTAACCTTGGTTCGGAGTTAGTCGTGGCTCGTAGTCATATGCTGACATGTACACACGCTCTGCACCGCCCCGACAATGTGAATGTTTGCCAGTGGAAAGTTTGCCCATCACCCGTCTTCTTCTCGAGAGGTCGACATCCGACAATATAAACCGAGCAGTGATTTGTGCGTCGTGCGTATACTTCACATTCAGCAGGCTTTCGCATTCTGACCTATGCTGATTACCACGTTTGCAACGCGTTTTTTTTCTAAAAACTAGCACACAGTCCACCTGGTGGTAAGTGGATACTGTCGCCCGAGGACATCAGAGGCACATGATAAAATCAGTGCAAAATAACAAACGTTGACAAGCTCCCGGATGCACTACCATACTTTGGAGAAATAGGAATGAATTTAGAGATTTTCGTGAAAATGGCGAGGCATGGTATTGCATGAGATGGGAATGAGCTACCGATACAATAGGTCATACAACCGATACAACGTCTAATATATTCAATAGAAAATATGCATGTGTGTTTTTAAAATGACGAGTACGAGTGGTTTAGACTACAAGTAAATAACAAGCTGTTTATTAAATAAAAATGTATTTTTATTTCCTTTAAAGAATATACATAAAGGATTCTATCTGTAAATTTCAATCGTAATGGCTTTCGAGTGATGCCTGCCATCGACTTTTTCCATTATGTATTGTAGCCGTGTCGTGTCCGTATCGTCACATGTAAAGGCGTATGATGCACAACAGTGCACATGGCGCCGACCGCGGTCGCTTGATTAATAGTCGAATTACCCGGGCCGACACCTCGTATGTTCTTCATACTGTTGACGGTTCAAGTGGTGAATATTTGTCGTCTCGCTTACACTACAGTCGTCGTTACGTAAGTTAAAGTTAGATATGCTGCTGATTTTAGTAGATTTATGGTTCAGATTCAGATTACATTTGTCACATTATCTGAGAAAAGGGACCTCATGGTTGGTTCTTACAAGTACCATCAGTCTATGTCTCTCCACTGCTGGATACAGGCCTCTCCCAAAGCTCGCCGCCACACACGATCCTCGGCTCTTCTCATCCAACCACCACCGATTAACCTGGCCCGAAGGCGACCTAGCATGAGAAAGGATCTGCCATATTTCACTCACTAGCGAAATACATACGTACGTTAAGGAGTAGGATGCAGTGGGAAATGCAGTACATTTTATTGTACTGCTCTGTAAGAGACGGGTAACTTGACCATTCCAGTGCTCCCAGCGGCTGGGGCTACCCACCTCATCCAACAATAAACGTTGAAAGCGATAAAGTAAAAATTATGAAATAAAATAATGTGATAGCAAATGAATTAGAGCTGAAGTTTTAAAGTTATAAAATACCGAGATATTTTGTCTTGAATATAATATGACGAAGTAGGAGTCACAGGGCTGCTTTTAAAAACTGTGACATCACCAGCATTGCTGACGTCACGACTTTTTTATATTAGGATTAGTATCACTGATAATTAAAACTACTGATAATTAAAAAGCCATTGTGCCCATATATTAAATGTATAATGAAGGTTAAATCTAGGAATATTTAAACATGCTGCGTACAATGAGGTCTTCAAGACACGTTATACCGCGAACCCGAAAGTTAGCTATGACATGGGGCTTTTCAGGAGAGCTGTAAATAGGCTCCTGCAAGATCGACACCGCACTCGCATCCTCCCTGGTGTTTATAGGTGATGGTGACCACTTACCACCTCTTGCGCCGCCCGCCCGTTGGCAACCTCGTCTATAAGAGAAATCTTTCTTTTGAGAGATTTCGTTGACCAACTGTCTAACGTACAAAAAGAAATGTCTATTTATTTTTCTCGTTCTATATACACTATTCTTGTAATAGCGTACACAACGCGTGACCACGGGGTAACGTGTAACAACGTTGAACCAGCGGCTTGCGCGGTTTGGCGCAATGACAAATCGCAGTATAAATCACCTCACTGCGAGGTCACACCTGCACTCCCTGCATTAGGATAATGTAAACAGTGTTTTCGGGGCATGCGGTTAATAACGCGGGGCAAGGCATATTGCCATAAATGTTTTCTTCTCAAATGGGCGGTTCTGAAATGAGGTATGCTGTGGAATGCTTAGAGAAATCGTTATAAAGAATGTACGCATTGTTTTTATATAAACCGTGATGTGAAAAAATATAAATATATGAATGAAGTGATATCTATACTAATATAATAAAGAGGTAAAATTGTGTGTTTGTATGTTGGTGGTAATCTCTGGAACTATAGAATCGATTTCAAAAATTCTTTCACAAATAGGAAGCTACATTATCAGTGTTTAATATAAGCTATATATTATTTTAAAATTTAGATAAAACAATTTTGAAAAAAATAATAAACTTATAAACCGAAGCGAAGCGAGGGCGGATCGCTATTGTCAAATAATTTGATAAATCATCAGTGGTTATATTTACTTATTATTAGTTTTAGCAACATAATTAAGTACTTACTACTTTCCTTTTCTATCGTGTTATTCTGTCCTATTCTTCGTATTTACGAAATGTATTACTTGTGTGTATTTATTATAGTTATATCAGTTTATATGTATAATTATTTTCTGTTCTGTTCAAACAAGGACTTTGCGATGCACAGTCCTCGCTTGCGTTCACGGATGGCGATGAATCGAAAGTACATAAATACATATACGTAATTGAAGTCATTCATGTCCAAGAATGTCTTCTATTCGAGCATTAACGCACGTAAATGTCACATTGACTCGTAGATAATCCCATAAGTCCGCCTTCTGTACCTTTTTTCTATGCAATAACTTTAAATAATTAAATAAATCAATATATTTTAGATTATATATTTCTCAAATAAGTAAATAAATATATTCGGTTTGTTTCTAACAAACCAAATAATAATATTACCTCTAAATTGCGCCATCCCGGATAACTGTTGTAAAAATTAATCTTTCATTAGTTGCGAACCAAAAGTCGAAATTGAACATGCGATACACACGGGCTTAGTGTACTTAGTGTACACTCGCGTACAGCGGGCGCGCTCTCGTCTGATTTTAATATTTGTAGAACGCAGGAATCTAGTAACGCACAACTCCGTTTTTGAATTCGTATATTCTAGCTTCTAATACAAATTAGGTACGAAATAGTCTGGGCCAAAATCTCCTATTTTATAGTATTGTTTCCCACCACGACATCCCTCCTTTTATTTTGACAGCCAAAATATTGGAAACTCGCTTTTTTGTGTTGACATAACAAAAAATATATTCTAACACTTATTTTCCACAGATATTATAATAACACGCTTTAAAGGAAACTTATTAAAAACAAAATATCTTACATTGGTCCATCCTGACGAGTGTAATACCCTCATACACGCAATTACACTTTATTTTACATTATCTACATTTATTTTTTATATGTATTGTATTGTGAACATATTAGTCTTTTCTATATCAACCTGCCATCACCTCTACAGTTGTCACCATTATGAAGTATTATAAGTAACTTCAGTTTTTTGTAAAAATTTTCGTTTTGGCTTTGTCCAGCAAATGAAACACGAGTATTACCCCTCGATCACTCACTAAGAAGGAGTTTTTTGTGAAAGGAGGTGGACGTGGAAGCGGCAAGACCATGAGGTATGCGGGTACGCTGCCGATCTTGCAAAATCATATTCACAGCCTTCTTGAAGAACCCCATATCGTTGAGTAATGGATAGAACTCTTGAGGTATTTCGTTCCATAGTCTACTGGTTCGCGGTATAAAATAATTTTCGAATTGTGCAGTACGCGAGACCTCCGTATCGAGAAAATTCAGTTTTGAGCTTTCAAAAAAATAGAATCATCCGATCAATCCATTAGCATTTGCAAATATCCTCCTAAACGCGTGTCTTTTTACACACATGTCCGGGCCAGAAGTCGGAATATTTTTGAAAAGTTCGCTTCGAATCCGGTGAAATATGCCGGACAACGTTGTTATCTTTGTCTGTGGACGACAGATGCTCGCATATGTAGCATATATCTGAGGGTAGTTTTAAAATTTGTTATTAATGTTCCTGATAGTGTATGTTTAAAATTCAGTCCATGATTTATTGTGGGATCAAGGATATTAATGGGGAGTTTTATTGATGTTTTTAACTGTCGAAATATGGCGGAAATATTTCGTGAGGTGTATTGGTGAAAATTATTTTGTTTTATGTATTCTTATTGCACTTGCTTTATACATATTTAGTGGGTACATAATTTAGACAGGTACACATAGGTTATCGTAACCAGCCCTTTTATCGTCCACTGCTGACTACTGTCCGTATGATAAAATAATGACGGAGTTGCCGCCATCTGACGCTCGTCTTTAATTGACACGTCCTGCATCTTAAACAAATACGGCACATCCTCATGGACTTTGTCTTGTGCATGAGCGATGTACGGCCTTAAAATGGTACCCTGACTAAGTGGTTTGATAAGTGCACTTTTTTAGAGGTGACGTAGTTTCTTAAGGCTTGTGGTAGATAGAGGCTTTGTTATCCCTGTCGCTTTTTACGACCCCCACGGCTAAACAAGACACGAACACACGTGTGTTAAACACGACAAGAAAAAACAAATTCGATACGACAGTAAAAAAACTAAATCGATGGCAATCGTGAGCTTAATAGGTACAATTAAATTTTTCAATTTATTTCTTCAAATCAATTTTTGCAGCAAAATTCCTTTGTTAAATCTCGTGCTGAATTCTTTTTGCAGGGATCAGCTCGAACTACCAACTTCTGTTGTCAACGTCAATCAATGTTGGTTTTGCATTCGTTGGTCAGTCGAGAACGAATTTAGTGTATTTGAATTTTGTTGAGACTATTTCGGGGAAGAGGGATTATGTTTGTGTTGGCATTTTTAGATGGCAGATAATTTGATGGATCTCTTTGCCTTAATTATATTAGTTATGACATTTTCTTTAACATATTTTGATATCTACATTACACATGTGTTATCGACCTCTCCATACACTGAAGACTGTTTTTCTGTCTTGTGAGAAAACCAGTCTCGTACGAAATGTGTACAAGTAGTAGGTAAAACCCAAGAATTGTCATTATGGTAAAAATCAGAAATTGTTTTCTTTCAATTGTTTATCAATCTCTGGATAAAAGTCCATAGTCCGAAAGTCTTTTCCGCTGATTTATGAGATTTATTCACATTGCCTTCGGCATAAAAGCCGGTAATGAATAAATTTAATGAAATTTAACCTCGCAAAAAATTTTTTGGGACAAAAATTTGTGAATACAAAAATGCACAAGCAAACAATATACAGATGGACTGAATATCAAATTAATAGTTAAATAGCTCCCCGGTAAACTATGAACCCGCGAGCGTAACAGAGGGGCGAAGAACATTAATCTTGTCGGCGCACCCGCGTCGCTGCTGTAATGACGTTTGTCGACATCATGTGTCGACAGGACCCGCTTGGATCATGTCGCTGAACTAGGATCTAATTAATGTTCGTCAAAATGACCTTAATTAGATTCAAGATTTTTAAATCCTTCAGCACGCGGGTTCCTTTACTTTTCTTCTCAACTGCCGAGCTAGTGATAATAAAAGTACGCATTAAAGTAGAAACTTGGTTTCACGGATCGGGTCATAACTTATAGGACATGGTCTTAGTTTGATAAGCTATAGTATCCATTAAGCATTGAGATGTTTCTTCCGATACAGGATCGACAACCGATGGTACGTGTCCTGCAAAGTGTGGTGTAGGGTGCCCTCAGGCTAGATTTAATAAAGGCTTAAAGAAAATTTCCGGAATTTTCTGGATAAGAAGAGCAGAAAACCGAGAGTAGGTAGTGACTAGATTTATGAGAACATTATAACAAGCAATGGAGTGACATAATTTTGAATAGTTAAGGGTTGAATGGTTATATATATTTATATAGCTTAGGTTTTAGATTTAGAGTTTAATGTATGTAACGCACGTACTCATAATAACCGCTTTTTATTCGAAATTAAAAATAGAGATTGTGTTAGAATAGACATTGTGTGATTGAATGATGACCTACAATTGTATACTAGCACTTAAACTTTAAATCTTTTGTTATATTGTAGTCTTAAAAGGCAGATCAGAGCAAAATCAACTCTGCACGATTACGTTACGGTTATTTTTAAAACATTCGACAACTAGTGCGTTGTTGACGCAGCATCAGAGTGAGAAGGAGATATATATATAAGAACCATCGCCTGCGCTATTCGCATGGCGGCTCTTCGTTCTAGGCACTCGTAGCACTCTCGTAGCACACGTGGCGATCGAAGTTGAATTTACGAAGCGTAGCAGTGCTACGCGTATTCAGGCATTTTATATTTATTCTGTATCCTTAAATAAATGTTTGCAACACAAAACAGAAAAAGTTGGACCCGTCTGTTTTGTTCTGCATTAGCAATCCGCATTCGCATTATGTATTTATAACAGCTGTAGTCGACAGATCGCCGCGTTATCTTCCGCTTTCACAACTCCGTCACGGCCGGTTAATCCGGCACTCGTCCGGTACAAAGTGAACCGTCCGCTTGTCACCCGGCGGTCAGCCTTCATTTGTCACCGGATGAAGCTGCTGTTAATTACTGAATACTTGATTGCGTCGCTTTGTTATTGCATTTTGAATTAGTAGGAAGTAAGTAGGGGACCGCTGGTTTGTGTTTGTTAGTTCTAATTAGAGCGGTGTTCTGTGGCTTAATCTCGGTACGTTAAGAACCTCTGTACTTTGAAGTACCGTGGTATATTCAGCGGGCATAGCATAGGATATAAATATATAAGTAAATTTAGACTACACAGCATTTATTTTTATTTTTTTATAGCAATAGCGGAATTGGCACATTGTGCCAAAGTCAAACAATTCAAAACGCATCTCGTTAATGTCAACTCATGTCGAAGTAAGCGAGGAGTTGCTCAGTAAAGTGTTAGTAGGTTTATTGAGGACAGAAGAGTTGAACTCCTTGAAGGCACACAAAAAACGAAGTCTTATGATTGTATTTGATTATCACAAACATTGTTCATAAAAACACTATAATAAACGACAATTTTTTTTTTTTATAATCATCAAACTTTAATTCTCGCGCTAATTCTAATTCCAATATTTCTAATTCCAACCTCCTAAATTCGTGAATGGAGGCCACGCACATAGCCTGACGCTTTTCGGCCAGATAGACGAACGACTTGAAGTGGTGGTGGAGTTCGGTCAGGGCTTATGGTAGCGGCTTTTTAATTACTTAGTCGCCTTTACGACATCCACCGCGGGAAAGTGTACGCTGCAATCCAACAGCCGCTGGGCGCGCTCGACTGGCCACGTTACCCCTCTCTCACAGAATACTACCTTGAAATGCACTGCATTTCCCACTTGATCTTATTTCCCTAATGTATGTACGTGTTTTGGTAGTGAGTGAGATGTGCCAGAGCCCATTCCCATCCTACCCTTCCCATTTTCCCAACCCTTTCCCTTTCCTACATCTCCAAAGGTAGGCAGCGCATCCGGGGGCGTGCCAACGTTTGTCATTTTGGACTAATGTTGGCATGTATCGCGGATGCCGACTACGTCCATAAAAAAAATCCACGTGAAGGGATTGGATGGTGCTACTCTAAAGTCGACAGTAAAATGCAATATAATTTAAAGTTAACTAATTTTAATAATAATCGTTCGATGTATATGTCTAACAAGAGACTTGCCTCTAGCATTGAAAAGACACAAGCAATTATTACCTAAAGGGACGCAATTCTATAAATATACATATATTAATACCCATTCAGGGCTGTAAGATTACAAAGGCATTATCCGGATGCCTTTGTCGTAGAACACAAACACAACATAATACCGGTAGTAGTCGGTTAACCGGGCTTCCGAGTTCTACTTTTGCAAAGTTAATTTTATCTATGTGCTAAGGGCACGCGTTTATTTATTGAGTAACTACTTATTTGTTGTGTGGAAACAGAACATAGGAAAAAAATTCTCGGAAGGTGGATCTTTTTCTGAAATTACACGGGCTCAGTGGTATGTTACCAATATCTAGATATAGTAGTGATTCCCAAAGTTACATGAAACGCGACTCACCTAAAAAAAATGACAAAGTTCGGGACTAGTGTTGCCAGGTTCAGTGTGTCAAATATCGGGACGGAAGATTAAAATAATCGGGAATTTGGTTTTCAAACCGGGACAGCTACAAAAAAATCTGGTTTTTGTGAATCATCATTTATTTTTATCGGTCGGTCAATTTCTTTATAATGGTATGTTACCATTGGTTAGTACAGCAAACAAAACAAATAAAACTTACACAAACTAGATAAACTTGTTTAAAATATAACAAAATTGACCGTTTTGACTAATTAAATCGAATCATAATCATCTGTATCTGGCCAACACAATACGCGCCAAGTTTAAAACTTCTATGATGACTATTTAGTCCGAGTTTGGTGAGAAAATATGAAAATGTGAAAGCAAAAATATTTTTATGGAGTAACAGCTTATAGATATATTCGTTTTTATTGTCAAAATACAGACTAAGGAGGTTTAGTGAAAAATCGGGACAAATTTTACAATAGTCTATGCTCCATTAAACACAATTCTATAACATCTCTTTTTGGTTCTCAAAAATTCTCTTCAAAATAATTAAATGTTGTTATGTGTTTGTATTTTATTATTTTCAATTATTTCAACTTATCTGTCTGTTCATATTGTTTTATTTTTGTTTTTATGGACTAAGACGCCAAACGGGCATACAGTCCACCTGATGGTAAGTAGATACGCCCATATCTTCCATAGACATCCGCGATACAGCCAAGATTAGTGCAAAATGACAAACGTTGGCACGACCCTGGATGCGCTGCCTACCTTCGGAGATATAGGATTAGATTTGGAAAAAGGGTTGGGGAAATGGAAAGGGATAGGGATGGGAATGGGCTCTGGCACATCTCACTCACTACCGAAACCCGTACGTGCATTAGGGAAATAACATAAAGTGGGAAATGCAGTAAATTTCAAGGTAGTCTTCTGTGAGAGAGGGGTAACGTGGCCAGTCGAGCGCGCGCAGCGGCTGTTGGAGTGCAGCGTGCACTCTCCCCCTCCTAAATATTATCCGTTGGTAGTTCGAATTTAGCTTCTGTCCTAAAATATATCGGCGAAAATTTGTAAATGGCTCCACTCGGTGGGCTTGATCGCGCGGGCGGCTTGAAGAAACAGGACTCACCAGCGGCAACCCAATCCACTTGGGAAGCCACTCAAAGGACCTGCCCGCATAAGCAGGCAGCGAAGAAACCTCCGACAGCAAATAGCCCAGGAGCGAGGAGTGAGAGCAAATAGCCCTCACTCCTCGTGAGGGGGGTGGGGGGCAGCTACACCGTAATTTATTATGAATTTGTGAATATTCCACTATTAAATTTGGTACATATCATAGTTATAGAAACGCTTGTTTGCTCAAGGAACTCGATTTCTTCTAAACAATTAAAATTATTTTAAAAATCTAAAAAAAAATATTTAAAAATGATTTAGTAATATAAGTAGTTACTTAATATTACTTTTATAAGATTACTAATTTTATTACTAAATCTTTACTACTTACTAGTAGTAGTAAAGTAAGTAGTTTATTAATAAATCGGTTTTTACGGACCCGTTAATCATATATTTAGTCTCAGTGCTATTTATCGTTTCAGTGTTTTTTATTCTGATTACGTTCACGTTTAGTTAAATATCTATAGTGAGGACTGGCTGGTATTCTTTCTTTGAAGTACCCTTACCACCAAATCTAACGTTGTAGTAGTTACAGAGAAGTACTTACTATCTAGGTACTAACATTAGAAGTCGAAAGTTAAACAACCAACTTTCGTTTACCTTCTACTGAATTCTACTATATAACGTTAACACAAGAAACGTTTACAAAAACTAGCTCTTAACGAAAACAAGCAAAGCTCTCCACTTCCCACCGATTCAAGTATTTGTTGACTTTTTTTGGTGACGCCCGGAACACATTCATCTTGTCCGCGTAAATGTAGTTGCGATTCTTTGTCCATGCTCATAGAATAGGTCTTTGGTTGGTTGACGTTGCACACGAGCGGTTGAACGATGGAATAATTTCTTGTAATTAAATTTTTAGATTGTGAAATGCCCATGTGGTGCCGGCTGGTTATAAAGTAAAACCACCCCCACCCCGTCCATCTCTTCGCGTGAGTATCGTAAAAGGCGACCACTAGGTCTCAGAAACTACAACCGTCTCTGATAGACATGGCCAATGCTCATGGCCGGCGTGGCGTTTTAAGGCTATACGTCCCTTATGCACAAGGCAATATGCACGAGAAGGCCCATGTATAGCAGTGAACGACAAAAGGTGTGGTTGCTGTTTGAAAGAAGAAAGAGAGAAAAAAGAAAAAAGTATTTATTTATAACAACACGAGAACACAAATCACAGAAAATGCTTATTATTTATAACAATGCTTATGCTTATTACATAACAACTGTGCATAAACAAAATAAGTGTACGAATGTGTGTTGCGGTGACAATAGCTCAGCATGAAGTCGTGGAATAACAGGAAATTAGCAACAGCGCTGATATTATGCTAGGGCTTTATAGTACACCCACGACCAATGACGAGGAGTGGATTAAATCAAATGAAAATTTGTGAAACCTAAAAATGATGAAATAGCTTATCTAAAAGTTAACTCGCAATTTACTGTTTTTAAGTTGTAAATTTCATTTTTAAGCATGTGAAATGGATGGAACCGAAGTTCGCCTTGGAGCATATATCTAACAGTAAAGACTATCGCACTGTGATTCTCGTTGAACGAAATCGTAACGTAGTAATTTGTTCACTATTGCACTCACCGCGACGTCAGTATGATATTTTCTGTTAAGAAAATTGTTTTTCTGAGGGAAATTTATGAGGGGTTTTATGTCTTAATCCTCTGCGAGGGTCCAGATCGGTGGATACACATGGCAAGATGTTTGTTCACTTTCGTATGCCCATTATGGGTTTCTTCACTGTCACCTTGCCGAGCTAGTGATTATTCAAAAATTGCATTCTATAACAAAAAGTTAGGGGTTTGAATCATAATAGAAGCTGTAGCTAGGCTAGCTATCATCTACTCATATTTTTCACTTTTATACTAGCTTGCCTAGATTTAATTTGATAAATGGTTAAGTGGTATTTAGCGCAGGAACAAATCTCTATCTATGTGGGTATTAGATGACTTGAATTAAAAATATATCCATACAAATCCAAAAAAATCCGCCCCGGAATATCCATACAAAATTTTATAGCCTGTATTTCCCCTGACTCAATTTTGAAAGACGGTAAGACACGTGTATTGTACAATATTTTGTACCAAGTTTCAAGTTAATAGAACCATCAATTGTTTTATTTCAAGCTATATAATTTTGACTTCTAGTTTCATCCCTTTAAGGGTCGAAATTCAAGAAATCCCATCTCAGTAAGCCTTTATGTTACAAAAGAAAGCTACGGTCTAAATTTCAAGTTTCTAGCGGTTTCGGTTCGGCGATGATGAGTCAGTCAACAATCAGTCAGTCATTCTCTTTGTAAATGTGTAAATTAAGAAAAGAGATTGCAAGTTTCTTTTTTGTTTATAAATATGTTGAGGTAAATTATAAAATTACAAGACAACAATATTTGTATAACAGTAATCACAATAAAAAAAGACTGCAGCTCGAGCCTTTTTTGCCACCTGAGTGAATCTAGGGCGAGTCCCTAGTGTATCAGCGTTTTAAACGCAGCGTTTGAACTGCTCGTCCGCAACCCACCCACGAGGTCTTATGTGTATTTTTAATTACCCGTGTTTTGTTTGTTGTCATGCCGTCTGGCGTTTAAAGCATTAAAACGACATTTGCTAATTCAAATTAGATATTTAATGTGCGGTAAACGGACTAATTAGGGCCTTCTGTTGATTACAATGTTTGTAATTTAACGTTACAATTTTTTGTTAATTGTTGCTTTGAAGTGTTGTTTGAATTGTTTCACTTTATGTGTTGTTTGTGTTAGGGGAATAAAGAGGAATATAAATTACTCTCACCTGTAATTTTTCAGACTGCTGCTAACCAGCAGCAGTCCTTGGTTGAAGGACGTACCACCGCACGTCCTTCAAAACAAATAGGCCTTAATTTTTTTTTTGGTGCCATCTCCTCGCAGAGATACCTCATCCCGAACCATTTTTTAAAATTTCACTGCCAAGATGTCCGTCTTCTGCCATGTTTACGGCGACCGTATATTTTATTCTGCACTACCAGTTGCAAAGATGATTTATATCACTGCGCATATCTTTAGATGCTTATAAATTTCCACAGATCTTTATATGCCTTTTAAAACTTATACTTAATTATCTTGTTAGAATCATGGCCAGTTGATATATTTTGAAAATGAACGTACAATCAGTACCACGCTAATATATCCAAAACCATTCGACTCTAGCCCTTATTGCTAGCGCCTTAAGGTACTTATAGTTTCTTGTTGTGTGGTACGCACGCATGACGATTTGTTTTGCGTCGTTGATGTAGAAAAATAACCTTATTCAAAGCGACTCACCTCACTATTGACCATTAGCAGCAAAAAATATAAATGTACTTTTGTAGCAATTTAAACTGTTAATACCTACTACCATACTGTATTAGCACTACCTTATAAGCCTGTTTATTTGCTACGTGCCTACGGATCTCTAAAAACGCGTTAAAACAAACAAGTAATGTAGCAGTTAAGTGCGCTACATGTAAGTATGCGAGCGAAATGCGAGCTATAAATTCAGAGGCTGCAACTAGCGGGGCATTGGCAACGCTTCATATGGTGACACATCGTCCTTAAAAATGGTAATCAAATTTAAAAGTTATTTCAAGCAGCATTATAGTCCATTTGTTTGGTTATTTACTATAATGCATTTGTTTGGTAATTAACTATAGTGTATTTGTTTGGTAATTAACTATAGTGTATTTGTTTGATAATTAACTATAGTGTATTTGTTTGGTAATTAACTATAGTGTATTTGTTTGGTAATTAACTATAGTGTATTTGTTTGGTAATTAACTATAGTGTATTTGTTTGATAATTAACTATAGTGTATTTGTTTGATAATTAACTATAGTGTATTTGTTTGTTAATTAACTATAGTGTATTTGTTTGGTAATTAACTATAGTGTATTTGTTTGGTAATTAACTATAGTGTATTTGTTTGGTAATTAACTATAGTGTATTTGTTTGGTAATTAACTATAGTGTATTTGTTTGGTAATTAACTATAGTGTATTTGTTTTGGTAATTAATCATAGTCTATTTGTTTGGTAATTAACTATAGTCTATTTGTTTGGTAATTAACTATAGTCTATTTGATAGTTAGTAACTATTTTGCTTAATGTAAATAAACTACAAATAAGGTATTTTAATGCTAAATACCAACCTGCGAAATTCTCCTTGACACTTATTACAGTTATTAAATAATTCTTTACAATCTCGGAGGATAATATTTAGGAGGGGATGAGATTTTAGGGAGATTTCGATAAAATCTACCCATTGTGGAGATCACAAATTTCGAATTTCGGAAAAAAAATCACAAATTACAGTCTAGGCTCACCGTATTCAAAACACCAAACGTTTCATAAGCGATTTTTAATAGATTTCATACTGGATAAAAATTAAATTTGGCGGAAGCATCGTTTGTTTCTATAATATGTTTCTATGAGCCCAGTCGGTTTTGTAGTTTCAAAATTATGATATTTAAAACTCTTCAAAAAAATCCAAACAAAAAAGAATTGACGTGTATAATGTATATATATACACATACAATACAAATACACATACAAATTTTTCTTAAACACATTTTCTTTAAAATGCACGTAATTAGCGAAATCGCCTTTCCGGCTCTGACTGTCTTTTTTGAATATTGCTCAATATTTTCAGCGGCCATGTGTCAGGAGACAACAAAATTGTGTATTTTGCAGTGGTAATTAATGTAAACGCTTCTGGTTTTTATCCATTGTTGGACAATGCTCATTGTTATAAATGAAAATCCAGAAGGCGGGTTTTAACATATAGTGTTAAGAAAATATAATATACCTAATGATAAGACTACCTCGATATGTACTGCATTTCCCACTTTATCCTATTTCTCCAATATACGTACGTGTTTTGATAGTGAGTGAGATATGTCTAGAGCCCATTTCCATCACATACTATCCTATCCCTCTCCGCTTTCCCAACCCTTTCTCCAAAATACATTCATATCTCTCCAACGTTTGTCATTTTGGAATAATGTTAACTTCACTGCTCGATATAGGACTCTCCCAAGGACCGGCAGCACACACGCTTTTCAGCTTTTCTCATCCAGCCACTATCGGCGACGTTTTTCAAGTCATCAGTCCACCTGGCCGAAGAGCGTCCGGTCCCACGTTACGTTTCCCGGTGCGTACATTGCATATACATTTATTAAAACGAAATTTCAAAAGAGAAAATGTCAATTTAAGAAATCAATTGATTCAATTAAGAAAAAGAAGAAGACCAGCTTAAGAAAAGAATCTCTTCTAAAATATATTTGCTAAAACGAAGTCAAAATATTGATATATTTGCAAAACGAAGCCTTACGCAACATTATATGTCACACGCGACTGCTCAAGGTTGTCACCGCTCTGACATCAATCATAAATAAAAAACTATTTAATTTAACCTACAAAGGATACAGTCCACCCATCATAAATCCCAAGGGAATTCAGACCTTCCTATACGTATTTTCTAATCAATATAAGGGTTACACATAATGGCATCGTTTCGTGGATCGCGTGCAACGTGCCCTATAGTATTAGGTCAAACATACATCAATACGCGATAAAAGATCGTTTATCGGCCAGCGGTCGAACGTGCTAGTTCGTATTCCGTTGGCGGACTACTGACGATACCACACAACTTGGAGTCACCAGGAGCACATCTCTGTAAAAACGCTCGGAATATACCACACGCACACAGACGCGTAGATAACGCGAACGTTTGAGAGACTTTTATATTTTGCTGGATTATAATCGCCCACTTCGTATGGTAATGAAAAATTCCTTCCGTCGCATGTATCGCATTATTAAAATGAATGATCTTTGTGCCATATCGTTTATAAATATAAGATCACACGAACATACATCTTCAGCCGTCAACACAGTCTTACAGTGATCTTACGACAACATAAACACATTACATGGATAACATGTTACATAACTGTAAAAAATGTAACCGATTCCTTTTTCGGTCATTACTGAATAGGCGTCTCATGCACAATATATTTTTAATGATTGATGTATGACCTTAACACACAACACTGGCCAAGCGGGTTGGCGAGTCCAATCCTGTAGATGTAGTTCCTCAGCGTGGTTGGTTTCGCTACTGTTTAGTAGCGTTTTTTGACTCTCACGGGAAGAGATACGGTGGTGCTATTTATTTCTGAGGGCAACACCACAGGGCCAACCTAACTAGCGAAATGGTTTTGACACTGGAAACTTATAATTTGTTTGTAACGTTATGAGGGGGAGAGTGCACGTTGCAATCCAACAGCCGCTGGGCGCGCTCGACTGGCCACGTTACCCCTCTCTCACAGAAGACTACCTTGAAATGTACTGCATTTCCCACTTTATCGTATTTTCCCAATGTACGTACGTGTTTCGGTAGTGAGTGAGATGTGCCAGAGCCCATTCCCATCCCATCCTATCCCTCCCCATTTTCCTAACTCTTTCTCCAAATCCATTCCTATATCTCCAAAGGTAGGCAGCGCATCCGGCGGCGTGCCAACGTTTGTCATTTTGGACTAATGTTGGCATGTATCGCGGATGTCTATGGGCGACTGTATCCACTTACCATCAGATGGACTGTAAGCTCGTCTGCCGCCTTCGTACATAAAAAAAAATTTTGATTGTAAATAAATGCATTGTAAAATACTGTAATTAACACAAGATCAAAAACTCTTGTAAATAAATCTCGCAATTGTAAGATTATATTGAGAACTAGTTTTACATTAACAGTAATATACATATTAAATAACTTATATGCTACCAACCACGAGTACAAAAAATGTTTAATTAATGAAAATAAGTAAAAAACATATTAGTTTTTAAAAAAAAAATATTTTTTAAAAAATACAGCTTTAAGTCTAAAAACCTTTAACTAATAGTAATTATATTTTTTTAAATAGTACCGAATCCCACTACTGTTTTTTACAAATACTTAGGCACAGCAATCCCACACCGCGGCAAATGAAACCGTTCCTAATCCGCCCATTCGTCTAGATCCCACCTCGATCGAAAGGTGCACCTTTATCGCTCAATTGGAATTTATTTGTTTGTTTCCTTGGATACAAAACAAATTGTGCCGATTGCTGGTTCGGCGAGGGATTTTCTATAGCTCATTTGCGTTGCAAATCTTTTTTCAATTGGATGAAAGGGAGGTTGATCGGGTGTCAGGTCGGTTACGGCGGGATCGCTCGTTCATTTGATTCAGAATGCGGTGCCCACTGTCTGAATTCATTTGCAATTGGATGCCGGGAAAAGTTTATACAAAGCTACATCTAGAATAACGCAACTGCTGAATGGAAATTACTGATGAAACTAAGGTTGCTAGATTTTAAGCGAGATCGATTGGGATAAAGGTTTAAAATCCAAATTAGAAGATCGGATATAAGGCTTTCTCATGGTCCGCCAGTGCATATATTCTTCCTTTTTTCTCATCTATTCACCTCTAGCAATGGGAAGTAATTCGGTTAAAAAAGAGAGCACCAGGTCGGCAAAGAAAGAGATGGTTGGAAAAGGAATGGTCCGGATTCAAGTATTTGCAGATTGCAACGAAAGGCACACGGAGATTTCACCAGTTGACCGCCAAACTTCATTATGAAGATATAATGTGAATTGTAAACGATTAGTCTCTCATGTAATCAGTTGCTGCCTGTGAGATGTTGATGAATCCATTTTAATCTTGTGTCTTGAATAAAATTTACGAAATAGTTATTTTCTAAATATTTTCTCTACATCTTAACATAGGGCGAATAGGACTTTTAAAGCCTCCTTAAATCAACCCAACCCAATAAAAATAGATTCGGACGTTTTACAAGCCAACCTCAAATGGAATCAAGTTGCCACGTAAAGTTTAGCCATAAATAAGAACCGTCAGGTTTAGACGTGATAGTAGGCACTCGTTTGTAAGGATGGAACTCTTCAGGTCACGAGGTAGCTCATAGCTGGCACCTCGTTTGAGGGTAATGGGAAACTGTTCATGAATTTCTTGAGGCACGAGATGTATTTGAATGGATTCAGATGATGAGGAATACCGAAAGGTTAACAATGTACTCGCATACGCCCTAATGCTACAGGTGTCAATTGAGACCATGTATACTATAATCATTTGCTACCATGGAGACTAAATATGTCTCTGTACGAATAAATAGTACATGTGTTCATAGATTGATCGAGAACACTTATTAAACGTTAAGATGAACGCTGCGTTTCGCACGCGCCTGCAATTAGTATCAGAATGTCGATGTCGCACTGTCACATTAGCACATTTTTCCTGCTGACCCACCGCCCTTGGATGCACTCGACTGGTCACGTCACTCCTCTCCCACGGAAGATTTTATTAGATCACACTTTAACCTATTCCCCAAAATGTATGTATATGTTTCGGTAATGAGTGAGACATGCTAGAGCTCATTCCTATCACATATCCTATCCCTCCCCATTTTCCAACCCTTTTGTCAAATCTATTCCTAAATCTTCAATAGTAGCACGCCAACTTTTGTTCTTTTGGACTGATGTCTTGCATCGCAGATGTCCATGGACGACAGTAACCTTGAATGTCAGCTGATGTCGCCAGATGTCACCTTCTATCTATGTAAAAAAAAAAAACTTCAACTAAGCGGCTAGCTGAGCCGATTATGTGGTCACTGTGAGTTGTGTATGCGGCACTCGAGCTAATTGCAACCTATACCATATCATCAGCCTATGTCTCTCCACTGCTGGATATAGGCCTCTCTCAAGGCTCGCCACCACACACGATCCTCACCTCTTCTCATCCAACCAACACCAGTGGATTTCTTTAAGTCGTCGGTCCACCTAGCCGGACAATGTATAGCGATGTATAGCTCCGGCAAACCGTTAGCTTCAAACTATACATTAGCCTAATGTGAACGTGTCTTAAAGGTATATTTCATACGAGCACAGCACCATCCCCCATTATGAGGACTAATTTTCGTAATACGAGAACTTCGTTGCCTTACGAGTGATTGACCACGACTCATATCCACGTCTTAATTCCAACACTATGGAGCGTCTCCGTGACGCGCACGTCTGTACGACATTAGGTGAGTACGTGCCGTGCCCACGTGACGGGACGTCACGCGCGTTACAACGTAGATAGAAACGTGAACGTGGAGATGAGAGGTAACGGATAACGGAGTGGATTTGGGGGCTGTTTTTGTTGTGAAAAAATTTCGTTTATCTTGTTTTTATAAATAAAGATGCTAACATAAGGAACGCAGGTTAACTTCTTCAACGTAGTTATGTATAATAAAATTGTAATAATGCTGTGTATGTACATAAAATATTAAAAAAAAAAATCATTGCAGAGTACTTTATGAATAAATAGGGCTCAAAACAACATTTTTGAGGTTTTTTGTCTGCATGTTTGTCTGGATGCGCATTACAAGAAAGGAAAGAAGTATATATTTATACGTTGGTACAATACTACAATTACGTACGAACAGTACATATATAATTTTTGGAGGGAGAGGGTGCACGCTGCAATCCAATAGCCGCTGGGCGCACTTGATTGGCCTCGTTACCCCTCTCTCACAGAAGACTACCTTGAAATGTACTGCATTTCCCACTTTATCAAATTCCCCAATGTACGTACGTGTTTCAGTAGTGAGAGAGATATACCAGAGCCCATTCCAATTTCCCCAACCATTTCTCCAAATTCATTTTTACATTAACAAAGGCAGACAGCGCATCCGAGGGCGTGCAAAAGTTCACCCTTTTGGACTAAAGATAGAATGTAGTAAGGGTATCCATGAGCGACAGTATCTACTTCCCGACAGGTGGGTTCGTTTGTCACCTCGCTCTATAAAAGAGTATATTAAATAAATTATATTATAGGTGGTACGTCGCGTCAACAAAATGGAACTGGCTCAGCAAACGCTGCACATATTCACTGACATCACTGATATTCTGACAGCACCTATATACATATACCTATATACATACATATACCATACATATGCATACCTATCTACATTACTTCAACGAAATTGCTAGTATTACAATGTAACATTAATATTAAATTTTCTTCAAATATAGTTTAAGAGATTTCTTTGCACTTTATTCCCAGCAAGATCAAAACACCAATACACCCGCTGTGCAAATGTGGCTTTTTAATGTACAGAAATCTCATTCTTAATCTCTGGCATGTTTTAAAAGACTCGTGAAATAACGTATGCGTGTATAATTCTGTCTCTATGTATGTATGTATATAAAGTCATTATTTCTTTGTTGCACCATCTACCTCTGTTTCGTCTGCAGGCTTCTCCTTACTACCCAAAAGTTACTTGGAAGAAATCGTTTTAGCGATAAGGCCGCCTGTACTTCTTATTGTACTTACTTGTACTTTGTATTTCTCTGTATATTTTTATTGTACGATAAAATATAAGTATCTAAATATTATTATTTCGAGCATTCTCCATATGGTGGACCATTTCTTTACTCGGCAACAAAAAGCAACTCGAGAATCCCTAGCCCACAATTTTCATCTCACTGCTGTTACAGTGTAGACACGGTTGATTAATCCCGCGCATCGCACGTGTTTTACGACCGCATTACGGCCTGACTTACGGCCCGCGGACGCAATTGCATGCACTCACACTGGCGCAAAGTTTTTAGCAACACAAGCACATATCTAGCGGTTGACTCATAAAGCTAAAAAGAAAATACTGTAAATTCAGTGCAGTTTTAAATAAAAAAAGGCTGATGGAACGATTCAGACGGGAGGATACTGTTCGCGTCGCTTTATTATTTGGCCACGTTTTCGAACGCAGCTTTCCTTAGTCCGGGAACCCGAGTAGTAAACTCGAGTTTTTGTTTGAATATTGTAAAAATTGTGTGTGTGTTATGAGATTTGTGATTTAATAGTGATAGTTTATTATACTTCATAGTGACTAGTGGTTTGTGTATTATAATGTTTGTGATAATTAAATAAAAGCGTGAAACTGCATTTTTTGTATTCTTCCAAGGAGTCCGACTCTGTCGTCAGTAAACTTACTGTCACTTTACTGAACGACTCCAACTTCGACGGGACTGCACAATGACGTGATAAAAACAATTATGTTTTATTATTTGCTGTGTCTGGACCAATGGCTATGCCAGTGTCTAAATAAATTATTAAAAAATACATTAGTCCAAGACAGACAGATGTCACCGGGAGAAATCTACAACGCAATTGCAATCTCTCTTAGCTCTGCGCCGCCCCGTGTTCTCGTCGGTACCATCGAAAAACACTTCTAAATGTTTATCAGGTGAAAAGTGTATGCCTTAAAACGTCACGTTGGCCAAGCACCCGCTTGGCCAACCCTATGAGTCCACTCTTTTAGAGGTGGTGAAGTTCCTCAGGGCTTGTGGTAGCGTTTTAGTCGCCTTTTACGTCACCCACGGGAAGAATAGCAACAATCTCAAAATGATTAGATAGTGTATTATTTTTCGCAACTACACTTGTTTACAGTCCCGTGTAACCGAGGCATTGACACTAAAATAAAAGATAAAATAAGGAAATTGTTTCAATTGCAAGTACCTATATTGACACGAAAGGCAAATTAATTGTGCCATCTAATCATTTTGAACCTACCTTTTATGATGTAGTCATCTAACGATCTAGTCATTCTGATAACTAGTCTTGTTGATATTCTAGTCAATATGAAACCTTACTGGTGGCGTGGCGTCAAAATATTTTTTTCGGATTTTCTGAAATGTTTTCGCGGTGTTATTTTGGAGCTACTACTTTATTTACGATCTGAACCGAAATATAGACCAAACTTATTTATTTATTCATTGTGATTTATATATTTATTATCTATTATTAATTTTCCTAATTTCATTTAAATTGATTTGAAAATCGCTTAAGTAACTCAGATAATAAATATTGATTTCGAAACTGTAGTGTCAGATAATATTAACTTAAGCTGATGTACTGAAGATTTTTTCACGAGTATACGGAATTTCTGACTGATAGTGTAACAATACTCTTTCGAGTACTTCTTCTTCTAATCAAACTTCTTTCTACTAAATCCCTAAGAACTGGTCGCTAAGGAAAACCTAAATTCAAATTTGCTTCAAACTCTTTCAATCGGTCTTCTAATTTTCTACCTGTAAAACATTGGTAAAACCATCGCTCAACTAAAATGGTAAAACCTTCTATAATTGTATGTTTGTGAACATCTCATAAAACGCTTGCAATTGCGCACGCTACTGGAATTCTGCTATATACACCTTATTAGGGTAAGTAAGTTTTAATGGTCCGTTTTTACGTACACAGTTTACTTTTATGAAATCCGTTTCTTATGGCAGAAAGTGTCTTTCATTTGTTTCTTTTTATTTTTTTCAATATTTATACTCATAAATAAATTGCTGGAGTGACGTCATGTATTTCCTAAGAACGTACATATTATTATAGTTTGTGTGATCACTGATCACCAATACCCATTTAAAACTGAAAATAATAAAATGCAATTTTAACACTATATATTTTTGTGTAATTTTCAGGCTTTAATTAAATTAAATTCAAAATTTGACATTTACATCTGCATTGCAGATAATGCTGATATTTTAATACATGTTTTAAGGGTGTGCATTTAGTGCGAAGATTCAGCGATTTATGTTGTGGCCATTATCTTCTTTAGACCGCTGGTCAATAAAACACCAGCGGACATTTTTTATACAAATAAAAAATGCTGGTCGATAATTAAAAAAAATTGTTTATAGATATATATATTTCTGGAAAAATCAGTAAGCTGGATTGTCAGTGGATAGGGCGTCGCAGGACCGATAACCAATGAAGTTGACGAGTTAAAGAGCCGAAGATCGTGTATGGTGACGAGCTTAAAGACCGATTAAAGAGACACGGACTAGTGGTTTGGTATGTTATTATAAAAGCTACTTGTATCTATCTAAAGCAATGTAAAAAAAATGTGGCATGTGGCAGGAATCGCACCTAAGATAATTATTGCAATACAATACTGATCTGCCACAATTTCGTTCTTTTTTGCTACACATTTTATTAATCTTTTTTTATTATGAATCATTCTGATCCCAAAATACGAGTAGTAGTAATAAAATTTGGGTGCATTCCGTGCATTCTATGATTTTTACTTTTAATGATGGATTACTTCCTATTTTTCTCGTCATCACTGCCCGCTACCGCATCCGCCCCCGCCTCCTTTTATTAATATGCTTGCAACCCAACTGTTCACATCCAATGTAGTATCGTTCCGGCTGAATTACCGAGTAGTCGAGCCCCCACTAATTGCTCTCTGGACTTTTTAAATATTAATGGTACTTACTTTAATTTATACTCTGTCTTTTAGTATTATATTTTAATTATACTGCCAAATTATCTTGCCGTTAACGTATTACATAATTCGATAAGCCGATACACATTTGTATGTTTATTGTAATATATAAGTTCATACGAAAGTAGTGTGGAATGTTTTAATGTGTCAACGAGTACACTATAACTTTTAATTATTATAATCGTGTGTCAGTAAAATTATTGTGTAAGGTTAATGTCAAGGCCAACAGATGGCGCTGTATCGGTTCTAGATCTTGCTATGGTTGCATTCCCGTGTAAACTTTAAACGGTGAATTTTGATTTGTAGGGTGAGCTTGCTAGTGAAGTTTTAAAATAAATGGATATACTTGTTTTTTTTTTTTTGGATATCTGAGAATATTGGTGTACCGGCTCGTCGTCTTGTCCGTAAACGGGTTAATCCTCACCAGCCTCGAGACCGATCTGAGGTCGTTGGGTTTCCATGGCGTTGGCTCTCAGCAAACGTGCAGAAGGCGGTGTTGCTCCATACCGCGCGTATCGCCCGACGGTTTCTCTCGCTGTGGTAATGAACTCTGGCCGACCGTGCTTCCACCTGGGTTGTAACGCCCCTAACTCATTTTGACTCATTGAAGGAGAGATTAGATTGTTTAGAACTATATTTTAAATAATACTGTAATAATAATACTATTTATTGCGTACACAACAAAGAAAAACAAAATATACACATATGTATGTAGCGCGCTATAGGTCACGACACAATATACACATATGTAGCGCGCTATAGGTCACGACACAATTGGCGACATTATCGCTTAAGCGATCTCTTCCAAGCAACAATGCAACAGAGAGATGATTGATGGAATAAAAGTGGTGCAAGCAGTTTGAATAGTTATAACAATAAAATAAATACATAAACATTAATATACTACACACTATACTCCGTCCACTACATTATTTTCTATTTGACGTTTGCGCCTAGCACGTTCCGTATTTCCTGACAACCAAGTGTACTCGAAACAATGTCATATTTATTGTTGAGGGCGAAGAAATAGTGACGTTTTGTGAGTCAGACTATAAGATATTACACGTAAAATAAATCGAAAATAATAGTTTTGAAATATAAAGTATATTTAGAAGAAAAAATATTAGGTAATTTATTATAATGCATTTATTTATATTATTGCATTTATAACTAAACTTTGCTACTTATTAAAATTCTGCGTTTAATTAAGATTACATTAATTTAATAAACGTAATATATAAGAGCGAATGCAAGTTGTACTAGAATTGTATCGATAATAGTATCGGTAATCGGTACGAAGCACATAGGACATCACTAAACCGATTTGTCGTTGACAAAATGACATAGTGGACGGAATATAATAATACTCAAATACTATAACATTTGAGTATTATTATGGCATAAACTACATAAACATATCAATAATAAAATTTACACCTACAAGTACTATACGTCCCATTCAATTTTGTCGTTTGCAGGTGCGCGGAATCCAAACCCCTCCCCCACAACCACATACAGCACCACTGCCTGTGTCGCCCTTTTAGTACCGTCTTCAACGTCATCGTGAGCGCGTGTATTTTTAACGTCTGCCTGTTTTTAATTTGTTATATTCAGTTAGTTTTGTTGAGTTTTAATTGTTTAATTGAATGACGTCACAACGTCAGCGGCCAACCTAAGAGTAACAGATTGAGAACTAAGAGAAACCAAAACATTGACGGCAAAGAAAAGTGTAAAACTTTTATATGTAACTAAAAATTAACGGGTATTTTATGATTTGTATTAATTTACTCGCTAGTGTATAACACGTTTCATAGTTTATACCTACGTACGCGTACTTACTAACAGAAGCGGGTGCGTTTAAAGGTCAATGACCTAAGCGAGCTAGTGTGAATAGTGTTATGCACATACCTACGAGTAAATTAAGCACCAATTTTAAAATTATTATTTATTATCAGCTATAATAACTAAATAATAAATATTGAGTATAATTTATATAACAATTATAATTACCAATTAATTTTTAATGGAATAAATAAAATAAATAAATATATGTTAATTTTTAGTTGGTTATTAGCAGTTTTAGAGTACTGATTGGCATATTAAAAATACTTTTATATTGTTTTTGATCGTTAAAAATTTATTATACCATATAACGTTATCATTAGCCTCTGTCTCTCTATTGCTAGATACTTCTTTACCCTCCAACGCTGTTTCGTCGTGACCACGGTTCGTGTAACTGAACCAAATTATCAGTTATAAAATAATTAAAAACCGTGAGTAACACTTGGCGTGCTGTCAACTGTACATTATAACAGAAAAAGACAATTCGGAACTAGCAGTTTTATAACACTACGGGTACAGTCTCTCTCGACTGTTTTTCACAGAAATTCAAATCGAGTGTAAAACTGCCTTCGGCGGTAACAGCCAACTTCAATGTTCACTGAACAAAATACGAAACATTTTACTATACACTTTAGAGAGAATATGAACTTTTATTGGAAACTATTGTACCTATAGTGTTGGTTTCGGGTTAGCGTTATGCGATCGTTGGATAAACGAAACATTTAACTAACATGCGAACAAACAATAAAATAATGTAATAATTCAGAATTAGTAACATTATCAGTGCGCCCTGCCATTTATGACGCAAGGTGCTGATGCGTGGACTAGCTTCATTTACACAAGGAGTGTTTCTAAAACGGTTCTATCAAACTACATACAACTGTTTAGATGATGATAACAGTTGTTTATACGAGCTTTTGACCGATGTTAGACAAACTCGCGTTCGTGAAACGAAAAGCGTTCATTCGTGAAAATCGTGAATGACTTAAGCGAGTCGTGAAGAGTAAGCAAGTCATGCTCTTAATTTCTTTGCTCAAAAAAATTTAATTTGATAATGTTCTTGCTATACTATTGGACGGTGACTGTAATTCTACATAACGCATCATCTCAGTCAAGCGCAATAGATCTTCGACGCTAGCTAGCTAAACAATATCATTATAACAATATAGCTATCATTGACATTTCCGAAAATTTGCATTTTTTCCGAAATATTTTATAAATATCTATTTAATTATTTATCCTTTATATTGCACAGAGTGAGAAAAGCTGGATTTAATACTTTAAATTATCTCTCAATCAATCTTTGACTTTTGAGCAATGCAGATATAGTGCGGTAGATCTATATATAGTATAATATTTAAATAAGGATGTTGGTATATCTGATGTTAATAGACTTCCACACCGTTGGACCGTTTATCATGAAATTTGGCACATATATGTATTTTTTCATGGAGAAGGTTCTTATGCTATCGACTTTGTTGTAACTTGCCATTAGATGGCGCTGCAGCACATCAATTTCTATACCGTTCAACTGATCGCCATAAAAATTGGTATACATAGATAGGTATTTAAGCACGGAGAATATTTTTGAGCTATCGACTTAGTTATAATACTAAACGACGCGAACATATTAAATAGTGGTATTCTTAGACAAATCGTTACAAAGAATGAACGCATTGGTGTTTATAAACTGTAATTAATGTACCTTTAGTTATGTTTAAATAAATAAATTTAATACCATAATCTAAATTTTTACATATACATAAATACATATATACAATCATACATACATATTTACATATACATACATATTTACAATCATACATACATATTTACAATCATACATACATATTTACCTATACATACATATTTACAATCATACATACTTAATAGACATACGTACATGCAGTAGTTTAGTCGAATTATGCCAAATCAATATTTTCCTCTTTCAGTAAGTGTTCTCTATGCGTTTTCTTATATTTATGGGCTATTAAAATTAAACATTAACATTCCTCTAGAAATTCATTACAATGTAACACATTGATACCAGTTTTGTAACTAAATTCAAACTCTTCTCAATTTTAGTCGTCATTCGCTTTTTTTCACACGTGTTTTACAACACAATGTGTCCACTTTTCGTGCTGAAAAAAGTCACGCTAATTAGAGAATAACACACTACAAACGGCTTAACAGCTTGAGCTAGTTTTTTAATTAAACCAGGGATGTTCCAAATGCTGTTTCGACGAAACAACCGAATAAAAATTTGGTTTCAGTGAATTTATAATTCACACATAAGAACGTAGTTCACTTACCGTATCGCAACCAGCCTTTTTAACATCCACTGCTGGATATGGACTTCCTCGTGCACACTGTCTTGAGCATAAGGTATGTATGATCTGAAAACGCCACGTTGGCTAAGCAGTTTGGTGAGCCCATTCATTGAGAGATGGTTTAGTTCCTCTTCCCTTGGGGTAGCGGCTTTGTTATCTCCGAGTCGCCTTTTAGAACACCCACAAAAATTTCTTCAAGTTTCTTTAAGTCTTGAGTGGAGCGCGCACAACGCTACGTTTCCTGGTACGAGATCACTCTCTATTCGCGGACTCGTCTCCCCCATCGCTTATCTGTGCTACGGTTACGGTTATCTGGCCTGCATAATATGCTATGAATAGCTATGAATATAATAGCCATGAACTTGTGATTTGAGCCTACCATCAGGTAGGCCACGTTTGAACTTGTGAATCAGGCCTACTGTCAGAGACCACGTTTGCACTTGTGAATCAGGCCTACCGTTAGAGACCACGTTTGCACTTGTGAATCAGGCCTACCGTCAGAGACCACGTTTGAACTTGTGAATCAGGCATACTGTCGGAGTCCACGCATCACCACCATATGTCCTAACAAATGGAATGCACTGATTGAAGACTTTCGTCTTCAAACATTGTGGTATAAGCTTCATACCTGTTGTGAATACTAAATAGTTAGTAAATAGTTCTTCATCTTTATGGTGCGACATAAATTTCTTCATATTTATTTATTTATAGTTCATAATGGTGCGACCGAATACAATTTTTTAAAATAATTACCGTATAATTAAAGAACAAATCAGCACATCTCTAATCTGAACCATGTAAGCGGGTCACTACAGTAATATTCGTCATTTTTCAGTAGCCGAGTGTCACTTCATTTTAACTCGTTTCCCGCATAGTAACTACACATATGTATACAACTGCACATCAAAGCATGTTACATGTAACTCTTGTAGCGTCGACATAGAGGTCGGTATTGAAGATAAAAAAATTAAGTTATTTTTATTTTCAATTAATTTATTTCTCTGTTAATTAATGTTTTACGACTAATCAGATATTTTGAATGATCCAGACATCATATTTAATGATCTCTCGTGTGTGTAAATTGTATTATCAAATATTGTTTGCTAATACGATAAAATTTATTGTTTGACAAGTGACATTGATACAAATATGGTAAAGTTACAATACAGATTCCTTATCACTAAACTTATTTAAACAATATTTGCGACAAAATTAAAACTGTTATACGTACATACTATAAGTACAAAAGACAATGTACAAATGCACAAAAAAATCTAACATATTATGCTATAAAAATAGTATGTTACATGGGAAACTCAACATTTCGCCTTTAAATTACATTATTTTTAAAAATAGGGAACGGCGAAGTGGTCGAGCTCGCGTCGAGTGGGTAGTTCCAACGATTACACTCGCGAGCGCACTCCAGCTGTATTGTGGACTGTTGACACTATGCTGCCTCATAGTAATACGTGGCAAACAGTGTGAAATCATCATGTGAACACTCAAAAAATTTAAAACTAAAGTCCGACTACGCAAATGTTTTACATAAATAGGTTTTATTTTTTTGTGTATTCGCTAAAGAGACCGTCTGGGCCATATGTAAAAGTACTCCTTCTAAAGAACCTAAAACTTATTTAAAACTGTTGTGTAGTCTGGTTTTAGTTTTTAAACATATTGTTTTTAACCATTTTGTATTCTACGACTATGTAATTATTCGTAATCACGTTTTGCGTGATTTATTAACTTTCACGGGGAAATGGCACATTATTATATTTATATAATAAATTATTTATTTTTGGAATTGCCACATTAAAGCTTTTGCATTTGATATTAAACACGATACATTTGTATGCATTTATTTTTTTGCCACGTGTATTTTCGTGTTTCATATCCGCCATATTTGAGTTAAAGCGACGTCATTTGCCCACGTTTCCCGGATCATCGAGATTAATTCAACGACAACTTATTTGTTTAAATACGATGAGTAGTTTAGGAGCTACGAGGGAACAGATGAACATACACACATATTAACATGGACTGCTAAAATCATAACCATTCTTTGGCTTTGCCGTAGTCGGGTAAAAAGTAGGTAGATTTTTACTATATATTGCTAAAATGAAACATTACATATTATGATCTATGTTCTATAACATGTAGCCAGTAAGGCCTGTCTGTATATAACATTCCATTTGTCTGGTGAGATAAAACGGTAGAATTTATGTTAAAGTAGGAACCCTACATTAAAAAAAGAATTTTAGAACAAGCCATTTAGGCAAAAAAGGTAATAAGAGGGAACAGATGTTTCTTAAGGAACAGCGTAGCGATCATCGAGTGAGTAGTTCCAACCATTACACTCGCGTATACTGTTGACATTTCCTTAACACACTGCTTTAGTGTCTGCTTGTCTGTGACAAGCAGTGTGAAATTTTCATTTAAATACTAAGACATCCAACATAGACAGATGATTTTGGAGAGGGTAAACGTTTTTAAAGAAATAACAGAGCTGTCAAGCTTGCATCGAGCGAATAGTTCCAACCAATACACTTGCGTACGCTGTTAATACTTCCACAACGTACTCGTACTGTTTTTCAGTAGTATTGTGTTTTTTTTTCTTTTCATATATGGCAATAGTGCAATTGTATATGCAATTAGCAATAGTAGAATGTACCAGTCTTAAATAATATACAATTTCAAAATGTGAAAAGTATTAAGTATTAAGTAAAAATCTGATCCTTCTTTAGGCACCTCAACAACAGCCCTCTTGGAAGACCGTTACTGCCTCGTCTTCATTCATAAAACGTATTCCTCTTAATTTATCCTTAATTTTAGGGAATTATTAAAAATTACAGGGCGTAAGGTCGGGACTGTATGGTGGATGACCCATTAATTCTACATTCACAGTATTTAAAAATTGCTGCGTTTGTCCGATGGAGCGATGGAGGGCATTGTCGTAATGGAGGACCATTCTGCTTCGTGGGTGACGTTCTTTGACTTTTACCAAAACAGAAGGTAAGCAGCTGTTCATATACCAGTATGCAGTTACTCTTCTTTTATTTTTATAAGTTACAGTAGCAAAGTGGCCCGATCTACCAAAGAAGGAGGCAAACATCTTCTTTTCAGCACTCTATCTTTTCTTCACTTTGCCGACCTTACTTCACTCTATAGATTGCCTCTCAGTTTCAGGCTCATAGCACTAGATCCAGCTTTCATCACCTGTCACTATGTCAAAAACAGCATTTGATTGACCATTGTCGAATTTTTAGGAGACAGGGCCAACATACACTCACTTACTTAAATTGAAGATCCTATACTGCGCTGCTGTATACATTGTGGCTACCACTCTTCAAACTCTATTGTATAATTATGAAACCTTACGTTAACAGCACACTTTATTTTTAGCCTGGCTATTGTGTTAGTACGTTTAAATGAAGCAAGTTGAAGTACGCAGTATGGAGGAGCGATTGTTGTACTTTTGTTTTTAAAAATGCGGGGCGGGTTCTTTCAATGACAGAAAAACATAGGTGCAGTTTGCAGACTTTTCTATCTCATACGTGAATAAATTCAAATTAAAATACGTCAGGAAATTAACTTCTGGCTTTCTGTTCATTCCTGTCTCTCAAATTCCTGTCTTTATTTTTATCAAATCAAAACAAATCGAATGGAATCGAATGGAGTCGAACGGAGTCGAACGGAATCGAACGGAATCGAACGGAATCGAACGGAATCGAACGAAATCGAACGGAATCGAACGGAATCGAACGGAATCGAACGGAATCGAACGGAATCGAACGGAATCGAACGGAATCGAACGGAATCGAACGGAATCGAACGGAATCGAACGGAATCGAACGGAATCGAACGGAATCGAACGGAATCGAACGGAATCGAACGGAATCGAACGGAATCGAACGGAATCGAACGGAATCGAACGGAATCGAACGGAATCGAACGGAATCGAACGGAATCGAACGGAATCGAACGGAATCGAACGGAATCGAACGGAATCGAACGGAATCGAACGGAATCGAACGGAATCGAACGGAATCGAACGGAATCGAACGGAATCGAACGGAATCGAGTGGAATCGAATGGAATCGAATGGAATCAAATCAAATCAAATCATTTATTTGCAATGTGAGTAGTAACAGATGGTAGTCTTGTCATATTTGCCAGGATGATCGCGCGAAAATGAACATAAAATTATAATAGAACATTCCATTATGATAAATAACATGTCGGTTTTATAATAAAGTACTTTATTAAAAAAAAAACTTTATTTTTACGTGTAAGATCCGATTTACACTTAACGCTGATGGCATTTGAAAAGGCAAATTTCACTATTTTCCCTTAGGTTTAAAACAAAAGCGTCAAGAACGTTTGTAAAGTTTCCCTCAGCGTCCGATGAGATATCACATCTCTCTGTATTTTTACTACTTGTGTCTGTATTGTTATAGTCATATTATGCAATGCAATGCAACCAGCTCTTTCAGTATACGCTGCTGGAAATGGCCTCGCGATGCACATTGACTGGTGTATGAGGAATGGGTGACCTAAAAACGCCACGCTGGCCAAGCGGGTTGGCAAGCCAACTCTTTTATAGGTGGTGTAATTCCCCAGCGCTTGCTGTGGTGGCTGGCTAGAGAATAGCACCACCCTATCTCCTCCCGCGAGTGTCGTAAAAGGCGATTAAAGGATTACAAATCCGCTCATTGCATTTAAATTAAATTAATATGTGTTTAGTTTGATGGCATCATCGGAATTTTACCATCGTATATATCGTCTTCGTCAAGCGGTACATCCGCTTGCTCGTGGGCCCAATTCCATATAAAAAAAATATGTAAAACACAACTATTACTACAGATCACCTTTCTGTTTCTCTTTCTGTTTCTCTTTCTGTTTTGCGTGTGTGTTGTGTGTGTTTAAGAAATACAGTTTTAAGAGGTAAAGGTGCATTTTTCTATACAGCCACTTACAAAACCAACAAAATAAAACTGCACGGGCATTACTTCAGCAGTATAAACAGTGGGTCGTACTGCGGCTACTTGTAAACTTTATATAGATCGTTAAAGTCCACTTCGCTTATGCAGTGCGATTTAGTACAAAGTTTCTTGGTTCGTTGATGAAGTGGGAGCTGGAAAATGTAGCCTACAATTTCATGTATAGTTAGTGTTATATACAATAAATCAGCGCAATTCACAGTTCACACTGCAACATATATTGTTTTTATAGGAAAATGGCGGCAAACGAGCATACAGTCCACCTGATTCTAAGTGGATACTGTAGCCCATGGACATCCGTGATACATGTCAACTTCAATCCAGAATGACAAACGTTGGCACGGCCCCGAATGCGCTGCCTGCCTTTGCAGATTAAGGAATGGATTAGGAAAAAGGGTTGGGAAAATGAGGAGGGATAGAATGGGATGAGAATGGGCTCTGGCATATCTCACTCACTACCAAAACACGTTCGTACATTGGGTTAATAGTATTAATAGTGAGTAAATGTAGGTAGTAAATTTCAAGGTAGTCTTCTGTGAAAGAGGGGTAACATGGCCAGTTGAGTGCGCCCAGCAGCTGTGGGAATACAGCGTGCACTCCCCTGAGTTGGTGCCGAAGGGCACAACATTTAGCGCCTTTCACGCCATTTTCTGATAAGGTATCAAGAGGTATCAGAAATTCAGTATCGGCTAGATTTAATTGAAAGATAATTTATCTATCAGATTGTATTAACAGTTACATTATCAGAATGTGGTGAGAAAGGCCCTTAAAATTATTTTTGTTTTCTTCCTTCTTTTTTCTTTCCTATAACATCTCACTGCACGGCACTGTGAATCAGTGGGGGGTTTCGGCCCATAATCGATCACGCGGGCCTAGTGCAGGTTGGTGGATTACATACTCCAGACTTTTCTTTTATTTCTGGAACATGCGGGTTTCCGCACTATGAAAGGGTTGGGAAAATGCGCAAGGATAGAATCAAGGGCGTCGCCAGCCATCGCCAGCCAATCGACCGCGGGAAGGGAGGCGGGGTGAGCAAAATGAGAGTGAGGATGGGAAAAATATGAATTTAGGTACAAATACATTTTTTTTCAAATCTCTAGAGGGGGGCAACTGCCCCCCCCCCTGCCCCCCCCCCTCCTAGGCGACGCCTAGAATAGGATGGCATGGATACGGGCACTGGTATATATCACTCACTATCGAAACACTTACATTTGGGCAGTCTTGTATAACGGAGAGGTGGCCAGTCGAGTATACCCAACGGCTGTGGGATCCCCCCACAAATATATATATATATACTAAGTTTATTCTAATTTTAGGATATTCTGGACATGCATAACATTATCTGAAGGGTCTTTATGTCTTATTCACCGTGTGAATGCCAACAGTCAACTCCAGACATAACTTCTTCCAAAATCGTTCGCCCAACTCCAGTTATTTTTAAAGGGCTATACTCAAGGGACGTATAACGAACAATGCTTGTACCCGAGGGCAGTACGAACGGTGCTGTACTTTAGGAATAATCGTAAATTCTCCAAAGTTTGCGCTTTTGAATAATATTTCGTGAAGTTTTAGGGTCATACCTGAAGGCTCCAAGGAGGGCAATTAATTTCTTTGTCTGTCAAAGTAGGTACCACTGTAAATCATTATAAGTAATAGTAAGGTCCGAAGTATTAAAAAATATTGCACATACATAAAAAATGTTACAGATTTTTTTGATGTCATTGATCTTGGAAAGTATTTTCCGAATGAAAGGTTTTTAAACTATATTTCTGCTAATTACGCAAGGTAGGTAGATTTGTAGGTACCTATGTAATAATTATCTGTGTGTATATATACAAAAATATGAATAAGCAATTAAATTTGTGGCGAATATACAATTAATATTAAACATAAAGCTATTAATTAAACACCATTTTACAATATGGTGAAAGGGTAATAATCCAAAAATGAGAATGCAAATATTTTGTTTCCTGATTTAAATTTATAAATCTCATATATATAAAAGAGGATGTTAATAGAGTTCGACACCGTTTGACCGATAACAATGATAGTTGGAACATATATGTATCTTTTCACGGAGAATGTTTTTATGCTATTGACTTTGTTGTAACTTGCCTCTAGATGGCGCTGCAGCACATCAACTTCTATACCGTTCAACCGATCGCCATGAAAATTGGTATACATAGGTATTTGAGCACGTAGAATATTTTTGAGCTATTGACTTTATTATAACTCGCTAAGTATTGTCATAACTTGCCAAATGATAAGCATTTTTTTATGTACGAAGGCGGCAGATAAGCATACAGCCCACCTGATGGTAAGTAAATACTGTCGCCCATAGACATCCGCAATACATGCCAACATTAGGCCAAAATGACAAACGTTGGCACGACCCTGGGTGCGCTGCCTACCTTTGGAGATATACGAATGGATTTGGAGGAAGGGTTGTGCATCCCACTCACTGCCAAAATACGTACGCAAGATAAAGTTGAAATTGCAGTACATTTCAAGTTAGTATTCTTTGAGAGAGGTAACGTGGCCAGTCGAGCGCGCGCAGCGGCTGTTGGATTGCAGCGTGCACTCTCCGCCTCCCATATCGCTTATATTATACTACACTTTTAATAAACTACCTGTAAAAAATATATAAATTAAAACAAGTGAGTAAATGACTAAGAAGTATTGCGAAATTATTAAGATAAATACGCACCTCTGTCGGCGTTGATCTCGAAATGTATTATACACGTACTCGTATTTTGTCACGGCGACAGTGAGGCAATTGTCGCAGACTTTAAAAAGTTCACAGAGTTATATCCAAAAAAAGAAGTAAAAAAGTGTGAGCTTGAAGGTGACAAAAGGTTAATAATAAAGAGGAATCTTTTATACACGAACAAAGCCTCCTCACAGATTTTTATGATATTAAATTTCCTGAAAGTGAACTGTTGAATATGTAATAGGTTGAGATGAAAGTTATTACGCGGATCGGAGATACTTTTGAATAAAAGGTCGAAGATTTGTGGTGGAAGTATTTTAGTAAAACATTATCACTGATTGTTCAAATTATTTTGAATGAAAGTATCTTGATTTTTAGGTATTTTATGTATAGTTATGGCGGCATGACAACAGGCAGTCTCGTGTAGCTATCACTGGTTTATGATAAAAAAAATAGCACGACTTCATCTCTTCCCGTGGGTGTGGAAATATTGGACTCGCTAACCCACTTGGCCAGTTGGCCACTTGGATGAGGAATATGTGTTCTAAGGCCATATATCCCTCATCCGCAAGACAATATGCACGAGGTGGGCTGGTTTCGGTTACGGTCTTACAAAATATCATTTCGATCGGTTAAGGAATGCTCGTCCTCTAATTGATTCACAAATTTTATTGCGTTATACTCATATTATTTTTATACAAGACGGTGCTAAGTTAATTTAAGACAAATCCGGGCTCGACACTCCCGCCATCTAGTGCCGACGAGAGCTAACGGAACGTCAGTGTGACAGTTTTCCTTATGATTTTTGTTTATTTTGATATATGGCAATGGTACAATTAGCACATTCTGTCAGTGTCAAGTTTCTCTTCATAATTAACAATTTAAAAGTCTAAAACGTATCCGTGCTCTTGTAGTCATACGAAAAACGCAGCCCTATGCTTTTGTCTGATTATCACAAACATTACGCACGAAGAACACTTTAACGTTTAATAAACTATGGCTATTAAATTACAGTTTGCACTAAACTCAATTTTTATATTATAATAAATCAAACAAAAACTAACTTCACTTCTCGATTTTACGCCAAAAATCCAAGTTAATTTCAAGGAAAAACCCACGCTCGAGACTCCCGCCATCTAGTGCTAACGCGAGCTAACGAAGCGACGGTGTGTGACAGTTTTTAGTTTTAACACGAGTGACCTATTTGCTAACGCCCGACGGAGTGTAGTCTTGATACATTCGTAATTACGATTAACAGTGTAACTATCAGTATTGAATTCCTAATTATTGTTCACAATAATTTAGAAACGTTTCAACGTTACCGTTGTTATTATTGTGTGAGTTCTATTCTTTAATTACTTTGGTCTAGGTTCCTACTATGTCTGAGTTGGATGACATATATAACACTTGCTCATGTATATATGTATATATATATCGATAAAACAAGTGTTTAATTATTTGTAATATTGAATGTTTATACCAAGTTTCAAGTTAATAGGACCGTTAAATTTTTTTTCTATACAAACTTAGACCCCCTGTTTTAGGCCCTGTTTAGTGAAATTTTTAAACTATCCTGAAATAGATAGTTTTCATCGAAATATACCTAAAAACGGAGCCTAAACATTGTCAATTTTCTTGTCAGGACCAGATGTACATAATTTGTTATTTATTACAGAGAACTAGTCCGAATAAAGCCTCCAGAGTTATGATCCGTTCATCTTAATTACGAAAAAGGCTTCAAGACAGATGCCATAACTTTAAAAGTAACGAAATCAGTCTAAGAACTCTTCTACAGTACTAAGAACTGTAATAGGTATCGAATAACAAACTATTGTAGATAACAAACAACTGGATCTGTAGTCTGGTTCTTAACTGATTACTCTGAAAGAAACAAACAAATGAATATTCTAAGGCTGCTCTCTAAGATTGATTCTAAGATTCTAAGATTGACTAGAAGAGATTCATTCTAGGAATAAGTCCTCCTTTGTACTTATGATAATACTGTAATGTACTGTAATAGAGAAATCTTTATTGCGAATGTGACAAGATCGATACAATCAAATTGTAAAAAGGAACATATATATAAAATTAAAAAAAATTAAAATAATCTGCTGGCCAGTGCCTGTGACTAACAGTGTAACTAACGCATACAGAAATGATTGAGTTGGAACTGTCTCTGGTCAGTGGAACCATGAGCAGAGGCAGGCTTTATTTGAAATATATTTGCAAAAGCGTGATTGGTAAGTGAATAAATACGCAGTTTATCTTCGGAGGTTTTTGTATGGTATGGAAAGAAAAACAGACTATGGCAATTCTCATACATTTCCTAAATATATACGTTTATAATATTTATTAAATTATTTTGGAGTTTTAATGTCATATGAGGATGTCCTGCGACAAGTTGCTGGAAATCACTAACTCTTGCAGACCGTCAAGAAGAGAAGAGTTCTGTATCTACTAAGGCATGAAAGCAGACATTTGAGATTTTCGAGTATTTCACACATAATTATCTATGGACGACAGTATCCACTTACCATCAGGTGGACCGTATGCTCGTCTGCCGCCTTTTTTCTATAAAACCAAATGCCTCATGCCTTAAACGGCTAGTTACGGTACAGTGAGGTATTGGCTGCATGCCAGGAGAGGATTGTGTTCTGCAATGAAACACATTATAGGCTTATATTGGACATAAAATTATGCTTAAAAGAACATTCACTGTTTCCAATTACAATTGTAGTGTAAACAAGAAATAATCGTACAGTTGTGTACTTCTAAACTATTATTTAAACAAACTACATCGTCGCCGACCACGTTAAAGTCTTTTAACGTCAACCCGGCTCCTTCAAGCGATAGCGATCAAGACGGTTTGTGACATTTTACACACTCGTTCACTATACAGTCGTTGGGTTAACTATTTCCTACATAGACAATGTTACTTAAAAGTATACAGTGTTTGGCCACGGTCTATACAAATTTTAAGGGAAAGCACACTAAAAATTTATCGAAAAATATTCGCGATACGTATGTGGGGTCAATTGATTTTGATACTAAAATAACGCAATTTTTTATTTATTTTTTTCAGTTTATTGCAAATACATTTTAACTACGTCAGTTATAATACTTCTAGTGCTTATTTTACCTAAACGTCAAAGAACCGTATAGGTCAGTTTTCTTTATCATCGACTTAAGTTAAAATATATGTATTTCTGTCACTTTTTTGTAAAATAAAAATGGTCTAAAGCCCTATGGTATACGAATCGGGATTTGAACACACGTCTTCACCGTTGTGAAACGAGTATACGAGTATACTACTCAAGTTATGGCTCCGTTATTATAACTCGTTATAATAACGGAGCCATAACTTGAGTAGTAACTACGTAAATCCTCATTAACAAGTAAAAATGAAATCATATCTGTTTGTTTGTTTGAATTGCCTTCGTGCATCGACAATTGAACGAAGCCTTCTTGGTGACCACGAAAATGACATATGTATTCTGCAACACTAATGTTCCCGTGGGATAGTAAGCACGCGGGCGAAGCTGCGGGCAAAAGCTAGTAAAAATATGTTTCTATTTTTACCCGCCTAATATCGCGTAGTAATTCGTAGCGCTACGTAACTCGTAGCAACGTTACGCGGTTTCTGATCTCGTAGCAATGCTCTTTACATGTCTCTCACATGAAACGTTTTACTTTATATAATTATTTGCATACACTTTCTTGTATAATGGCAGTAAGATATATTATGTGTTACGTAAATATCTCTTTTAGGTATTAAGGCAATGGAATGATAATAAAAAAAAATGTTTTTTAGGATCTTTAGTTGAAATCCTGGATTCAAAGTTGGTATTTATGAATTTTAAAAGTTGTAATAAGCTCGGCTGTGAAGGAAAACATCGTCAGAAACCTTGCGTGCTCGAGAATTAAAAAAGTCTGAAGTATGTGTAGCCACCGATCTGCATTACGCCTGCGTGTTAAACTATGGCCCGAAACTCCTTAGTGATCAGTAGGGGGAGGCCCGTGCCCTACGGTGGGATCAGAAAGGCTTATATAACCTTATAAATACATTCGTATGAAAAGTTTTTTTAATGATAAACAGGATTTCATTAAAAAGACCGTAAAACAATAACTGCTAATAACGGCAAACAAGTTTCACTTTTATGAGAATTGTGCCACTTTTCAAGATTAAAGTTTTTATTTCGTATCGGAATTAACTGAGAAGGTATATATATATATATATATTAAATATTAGAGTTAATTAGAGAGAAGTCGAAGAAATCAACTTTTCGAATGTTAGAAAAAAAATTACAAAATTTTGACTAATTTTGACCTGTGCTGCTGGATCCTTACTGAAGTTGAATTCGCATAGTTGGATGGTCTGCCCAATATAGATTATGGTCAACAACTTTTCAGGTCAAGTCGTCTATGTCTACCAGTCCAGGAAGAAGATGTTCATTGAACATGATTTTTGTCTTATCTAAGTTCATTCCGAGACCGACGCGTCGCGATGTTGCGTTAAAACCGTTCAACATCCAGTTCATATCTTCCAGCGATTTTGACATGATAACTATGTCATCGGCGAAACGAAGATGCAAGATGTACTCACCATTCATATTGATTCCACGTCCCCTCCAGCAGGGCCGTCTTTACCAGGGGGTGCAAGGGGTGCGGTGCACCCCGGGCGCTCCGCGCCCGGGGGCGCCTGTCGAGCGCTGAATTCAGTGCCGGCTTTACCTATGGTGCAGGGGGTGCGGTGCACACGGGCGCAGGGTCTTATGGGGCGCCGAGCGCCGCTCGCGACACCTCCAAAGAGTTCAAAACGCCTACTAGAGGGCGCCCTGCACCCGGGCGCTACATGAGCTAGAGCCGGCGCTGCCCTCCAGTACAGCATTCCAAATGCATTCCAAAAGCATTCCAAATCTTCCAGTGCGTTTAGTTTCGAAGATACTGCACCTTCCTGTCTCATCCTTCGTTGCAGCTGATCCAGCCTGGCCTGATGATACTGTCATACAGATACAGACGATATTAAGTCCAAAATGACACTCTTTGAGATTTACATATGTCTGTTATATCTGTCTCTATGTCTGTTTATCAATTTCTTTGTTTGTTTATCTGTATTTCTGTGTGTGTTTCTTAAGTGATATGAAACAGCTTCCCCTCCACAGGATCCCATGGGGATGCCGAAGAACGGTTTGATCGTTCTTATTGAACTTCCACACACTTAATACACCGTGTATTGTACAATGTACAATAATACTTCAATAGCAATTACAACATTACTCGGTCATTGGTAACAAAATTTACTTCCAACATTCATAGATGGGCAATATTTTGTTTTTTAACATAAAACGTACTTAAAATAAGAATAAAAATTGCCATGAAAGAAAATTAATTATAACTTTAGAAACTTCGCCACTTAACTACTGCGATAGTATGTGAGAATTCACTAAATCGTATAAAAAAATATGAAAATTCACTACCTACTCAAACGAAAAACGTTTTGGAAATATCGGACTGTTTTTTCAAGAATAGTTCAAAGACGAACTTGTAAAAATTTCAAAGGGAACTATTGATAATTGCTTGAGATATGGCAAGTAAAGCTTTAAAAAGTATAATTTGTTTTTTTCAATTTTTGACTTCAAAGCCTTTTTTCGTAATGTCGGCAGCTTTCAAGTAAAAATATGTTCAGATTCGTATAAAGGATTTCTTGGCGGGAGCTTAAGAAGTGAAGTCGAATTATTGTTTGAACATTACAAAAATTGTGTGTTGTGGGTTTTGAAGTTTAATAGTGGTAGTTTATTAAACTTCAAAGTGTAGTGCTGGCGTTTTTTTTGTGTGACAATCAAATAAAAGTACAAGACTGCGTTTTTCGTGTGCTTCCAATGAATCCAAATATTCTGTCGTCAGTAAACCGACACTAAGTATTAAGTATCACATTAGTAAACGACTCGCTAAGTGTTGATTTTAAAGTTGTTAATTACGAACTGCAATTGCAGAATATTGGCGTCTCCGGAGGTTTGCCACCAAACACGATTTTCCGCTCTTCTCATCCAGCCACAACCAGCAAACTTCATTAAGTGGTCTATTCACCTGGCTACAGAGCGTTTCTCATCGTGTTTCCTGGTACATAGTCTCTATTTTAGGACTCGACTATCTTTTCGGTTATCGGACCTGCGGCAGTTGATCGAGAAGTTACGAGCTTTTATTTTGACTTGATTTGTTTTTATTTACAAACATCACACACGAAAAATACATTGTAGTTTAATAAACTATCACTATTAAACTATAAGACGCCCAATACACATTTTTTACAAT
Source organism: Sesia bembeciformis (assembly GCA_943735995.1). Taxonomy (NCBI): domain Eukaryota; kingdom Metazoa; phylum Arthropoda; class Insecta; order Lepidoptera; family Sesiidae; genus Sesia; species Sesia bembeciformis. Next base: position 14,472,301 of record OX031042.1, on the reverse strand, counting down.
TAATCAAATATAAACTCAATTTCACTTCTCGAGTTCTCGCCAAAAGTGGTGGTCTTCCCATTGTCAATATTTTAACTCTGTGAGTTATGTCTGTTATTATTATATTACTAGCGATCCGCCCTCACTTCGCTTCCGTTTATTAAGATTAAAACAATCGGAATAAGATATTTTCCTGCGGTAAAATGGAGCCTATATTTTAAGTTAGAACTCTAGCAATACATCGGTGAAAACTGCATTCAATTACATGCAGTAGTTTTTGCGTGATGCGTGTACAAACATACAGACAGACAGACGGACAAAATTTCTAAAAACTGTTGTTTTGGCTTCTGTTGCTCTAATAAAGACCCCCCATATTAGTTTTTTTTTCAATATCTATAATGTACAGACATCGGCCTGTTACAATTTTATTATATGTATATAGATATCCTTCTAACATCACATAATGCTACCATTATGACATAACAACCTACCAAATGGAGAAAATAAGACATATTTCTCTTACATTCCTCAAGTAGCACATAAAAATTATTTAGACATTTCGCCGGCAAGCCACCCGGTTAGATTAACTCGTCACGTTCTCGCTATATTTCTCCGTAGTCGACAGGAGTATCTAGCAAATAAAAACAAACACGGGAATACAGTCGGGGTAATTTATGGTCGCCTGTGGTCGCCTTGGAAAAAATATGATTCGGATTAAAGGAGGCTTGCCACCTCTGGTAAAAAAACAGGGTGTTGAGGAGTCTGGGAAATTAATTAGGTACAGAGGCGGTCGATATACTGTGTACTTTAAAACATTTGACAGTTCCTCGGTAGAAAGAGAAAATAGGTAGGACTAGTTAGATTACATACCGTTACGGGGTGGGTATAGAAGTTCTTTTGTTATAAAAACAGTATATTCTCCAAAACCAGAGCTTTATGCAGAGATAAAATAAAAGATTGAATCTCAACTGTCTACAGATTTATTGAAATTATATAAAACTGCAAGCGGACACAAATAGCTGTATCAGCAGTTTTATTTAGCAATTTCTTTCTCGTCTATTAAATATCAGGTGACCAAAAAAGTTCGTGCTGTTTTTCTTATACAGATTGACTTCTGTCTTCCAGCGCGTGCTTCATCGATCCAGCTGAAATCTCCCGAGGAAAATTACTTAAACCACTTCTGTGCTGTCCGATCACTTACAGCGCCATCTCCGAATGCGGTTCATATTTTTCTTTTTCTTTTTTTATGGACGAAGGCGGCAGACGAGCATACAGTCCACCTGATGATAAGTGGTAAATGACAGTATATAAACAAGTGCTATCAATAAATAACTAAAAAAATATGAATTGCAAATCTGTGTAAGAAAAACCACACGAACTTTTTTCGTTCCCTGTTATTAAAATGTTAAAGACATATATTAAATACATGATTAAATGATTAAGTACGGTACCGAAACGTCTATATACGACTGCATACTAAGTTGTGCATACTTAGTGTGATATGTAAGTTGAATGATTATCAGCCAATGTTTGATCACACACTTCTCTAATATTAATTCACCCACACAACGTATTTCCAAGTCATCACGAGAGTATAAAAGCAAACCGTATAATTCAATTTCAAATGATCCGTTTAAAAGAAGAATCTGATCCGTATTTTAAATAGCCCTTAAATCAGTTGACAAAAGTCTCATCCTCTCACACAAACGTCGAAAGAGGCAAGTATATCGCACAAACAGTTTGCACAAACAGCCCTTTCAGAGGCCAAACTCGCTGCGAGCGCAAAGGAGCTTAGTTATTCGGCTAAGTCCCTATGCGTTCCATTGAGAAGTCTCATATGAGGCTCGGGAAAAATCGGGCCTCCTGTTTTCTTCCGAGCCCTTTTCAAGCTTGTATGAAAGAGGTTGTCAATATTTTGAGCTGTATGAATGGGCCTATGTAGTAGATGTCAATGAAGGCTTAAGTGCAAGGGGTCGTTTTCCACTTGTCGGTAATCGACATGCGTTTGTTTGCTGTTACAAAATTTATAACGAATTAACTCATTTTTAGATGTCATTTAACCAATTCGATCGATAGAAATCCTGAAACCGAGCAAACTATATACAAATAATGAAGGTCCAAAGGTCATGGCTTGATTGGTTAAGCAGTGAACGCAATTTTAAAAATAGTTTCAGATAAAGCTAATATTAGCTATGAAATTGCCGTTTTATGGTATAATATCTGCACTATTTATACGAAGTAGACAAGTACTTATATCAATATGTGTATTAGTATGTGGTAATTATAATATGAACATTGTTCATTGAGGCATAAGATAAAGTGGTAAATGCAGTACATTTCAAGGTATTCGTCAAGGTAGTCTCATACTCCACAAAAAGCTTCCCGTCAGCATGGAAGGTAGCTCATGTTCACCCTTTACCTAAAAAGGGTGACCGCACAGACCCGGCCAACTACAGGCCAATAGCGATCACCTCCCTCCTCTCTAAGGTGATGGAGCATGTCATAAACACACAGCTCCTTGGGTACCTAGAGGATCACCAGCTGATTAGCGACCGTCAATATGGATTTCGCCATAATCGCTCAGCTGGTGATCTTTTAGCGTATTTAACACACCGCTGGGCTCACGCCATTGAGAGTAGAGGCGAGGCTCTGGCTGTAGGCCTAGACATTGCGAAAGCTTTTGACCGGGTATGGCACAAATCGCTGCTTTCCAAGCTACCATATTTCGGGATACCCGCGGGATTATGCGAATGGGTTGCCAGTTTCCTGACTGGACGGAGCATCAGAGTCGTTATGGATGGTAGCCGCTCCGACACCATGTCTATTAACGCTGGCGTCCCTCAAGGCTCCGTGCTGTACCCAATTCTGTTCCTTCTGCATATCAACGACCTGTTGCAAATTGGTGACATACGTTGCTATGCGGATGACAGTACTGGAGACGCCTTGTACAGGGGCCGCGCCAACATCCCTCGGGTCGAAGTGGAAGAGAGTCGCGCCAGGCTTGTGTCTGAAATCGAAGACTCTTTAGATCTAGTCTCGATTTGGGGTTCTCTGAACCTAGTGGATTTCAACCCCAGTAAGACGCAAGTCTGTGCATTCACCGCTAAAAAAACCCCCTTTGTCGTAGCACCTCGCTTTCAGAGCATGCCTCTTAAGATCTCGGAGAGTATCGGGATCCTTGGTGTCGACATCTCCAGCAGAGTCGAATTTAGGGGTCATCTGGAAAATAAGGCCAAAATGGCCTCCAAAAAGCTCGGTGTGCTGAACAGAGCGAAGCGGTACTTCACCCCTGGGCAACTCCTTATGCTTTACAAAGCTCAAGTGAGGCCCCATATGGAGTATTGCTCTCATCTCTGGGCCGGCGCAACGAAATACCAACTGGACCCATTTGACTCCATCCAACGACGTGCTGTTCGTATTGTCGACGATCCCACTCTCACGGGCGGTCTAGAACCCCTCAGCATTCGGAGAGACGTTGCGTCTCTCTGTGTGTTCTACCGCCTGTACAATGGGGAATGCTCTGAGGAACTGTTTAATATAATTCCCACCTCGGGTTTCTACAACCTCACCTCCCGTCACAGAAGTGCGGTCCATCCGCATTTCCTCGATACGGAGGTGTCGCGCACTGTTCGCTCCAAAAATTATTTTATACCGCGAACCCGTAGGCTGTGGAACGAACTGCCTCAAGAGGTCTTTCCATTAAGCTACGATATGGGGTTCTTCAAGAGAGCTGTGAATAGGATTTTGCAAGGTCGGCGGTGCGCCCGCATGCCCCCTGGTGTTGCAGGTGTCCATGGGCGGCGGTAACACTTACCATCACGTGGGACCGCTTGCTCGTCCGCCCTCTAATCTATAAAAAAAAAAGGTAGGCGGTAACGAGGCCAGTCGACTACGCCCAGCGATTTTAAACCATCATTTAGATAGATCGCCGTTCAGCGTTGCGCTTTACTTTTTAAAATATACTTACTACTTTTGGCGCTACAATCCTTAGCCTCTCTTAGTATTCTCCTTCAACCGACTTCTTTGCTTTCTTTTTCTAAACTGTGCACTTTTCCATCTGCTTTAGATAGCGCTGTTAAAATAAGCGCTGAGCGTTTTGTCGAGCGTTAAATACTTGTGAAAATTGTGGTCCTAATTTCTAATCCTTGAGGTAAAAGACTCGAGTCGTAAGCATCGTAAGAATGTTGTCTAAATTAAACTTATTATCCTCGTCAATGTTTGTGCATGTGCTAAGGTGGTGACAGAATATCAGTGCTGCCGTTGCAAATACAGCTCCATGGCATCATGCCGAGCTGAATCTTTTTTCTTATTGTGAAACACAGTCGAACGGTAAGTAGGTGAGTTAATATAACTTTGTAACTGTATTATGTTGAAATAAAATATTTACTTTCTTTGTTTTTTTCTTATTTTCCATAAAGCCGCATGTATCTAATAAATTCGACATTAATACTCTGTCGACATCAATGGACAATCTCTCATATCGCGTCAGTTCGCTTTTGAGATAGCTCAAAGCCAATTAGATGCGGCGACAACGCAAGAGGCGGAAGGTTTTATAAAAACGTGAATAGAAGGTTTTTTTTTATAGCGCAGCCTCCAAGCTTTCTTTTTAGAAAACTTTGTTACCTGATTCTGTTAAGTGTTGGACCTTTCAACGATGTGAATCTGGATTGAGGTACATTTTTTCATAGGAAGAAGGCGGCGGACGAGCATACAGTCCACTTGGTGGTAAGTGGATGCTGTCGCCCATGGACATTATTGTGGGGTAAGAGATATCAATTGGAAGATTTTTTTATTTAATATTATAAACATACTTATAAATTACTTGGGATCCATAAACCAGCATTGCTTTATTGGTGGTTGGTGTGTACGGATCCTATGCACAGCAACCAGGTCATATCTATCGTATCATCGATAACCAAGGGGGTAGACGAGTTTTTGAAATAAGATCACGTATCAGGAGGCGTCGCGTGGGGCGCCTTCTGGTGAGGAATGTCGACTTAAAGAAAGGTGCCAGTAGTGATTGGTAGTGATCACTACTGGCAACCAGTAGTGTACTGAAAAACGAAAACGAAAAAACGCCTTTAACCGCCGGTGCCGGCGGTTTCGGTGTGTGTTTCGTTCCCTTAACACACTTCTTATAAACTCGGCCTAGGAATACTAGTTTATTCTCAAATCGGATTTGGCTTGTAACATAAATAAGGATTGTAGCTTTATGTTTCAAGAGCCTTCTAAAAAGTATTTGCCATGAGCTGAAGATACCTATGTTAATCATTCTATATTTTTTTAATTATACCATTTTTCATTTTTAATTCAATTTTGTATAATTAATTATGTGAATAAACATAGTTATAAAAGCTTTATCTTTATATACTCGTATATATAAAAATGGATGTTGGTATATCTGATGTTAATAGACTTCCACATCGTTTGACCGATCACCATGAAAGTTGGCACATATATCTATTTATTCATGGAGAAGGTTTTTATGCTATCGACTTTGTTGTAACTCGTCACTAGATGGCGCTGCAGCATATCAACTTCTATGGCAGAACGTCTGCGGGGTTTTGCTAGTATATTATAATACTGATACGAAATGCAGAGATGAATAAATATGTCGCCATGTAAACCTGCCGCGACACCGTATATTCACATATCTATACACAGGAACAATCCTTATTGCATACACAATAATCGCTTTATACCAATTTCATTTTTTTCACAATCTCACACTCACCAAAACACACCCATACATAGACACATTCACACACACACCTGAGTCTTACGCGATAGTTCATGTATAAGCCCATGTATAAAGTGTTTTAACACAATGAGGTCGGCAATGCACCCGGATCCTACCAAGTGTTGTAAGTGTCCATGGGCGGCGGTGACCACTTGCTATCTCGTGCCTCGTCCATCCATCGATCACCTATAAAAGATCTATAATCTATAAAAAAATTAAATAAAAAATAAAGTCGATGTCTTTTTGAAATTCTTTTTATTTAGGGGCCAACTGAAGTCTATGAAGGTATGAAATAATGTCAGAACATAGCAAACTGTCTGACATTGCATAACAAAAAGGTCGAAGTTGTCTAACAAAGTGAACGGAACGCTATTGATCATTAGGAGTGAACACATCAACAAACTGCGCTGTCTATGTACTATAGGAGCGGGTAAAATAGGGTAATTGCATGTTAATAGGCGGAGGCGGAAGCGTGTAGACATATATGATACGCATATGATTCAGAGCAGAGGAAGTTCCCTGGTAATAGGGTAGTTTAACCCAAATAGGGTTAAATAGAAAAAATTTGCCTAATTGAATTGAATTACTATTTCTTGTATCAGCCTATTATAACCTACCACTACAGGGCACACGCCTCCCTTAGTAACTGGGCTCACTGGGGCGCTCGAGCCATAATCCACTACATGGGCCCAGTGCGGATTTATTGTTTTTTTTACGGAAGAAAGGCGGCAGACGAGTATACAGTCCACCTAATGGTAAGTTTCGCCCATGGACATCCGCGGTACATGCCAACATCAGTCCTGAATGACAAATGTTGGCACGACCCAGGACGCGTTGTCTACCTTTGAAGATATAGCAGTGGATTTGGAGAAAGAGTTAGGGAAATGGGGAGGGATAGCATAGGATAGAATGGGCTCTGGAGTATCTCACCTATTACCGAAACACGTACGTAAAATGGAGAAATAGAAGTGGAAAATGCAGTACATTTCAAGGTTGTCTTCTCTGAGAGAAAGGTAACATGACCAGTCATGTGCGCCCAGCGGATGCGGGACTGCAGCGTCCCCTCATTAAAATACACAAACCCCAGTTTTTTTATTTCCTGAGAAGATTTGAACTCACCATCACACAAATGCGAGTCGAGTTTTGATAACCCCCGGTTATCACCGCTTTTAATAAAAAAAATATTCTACCAGGAATAGTGACCGAATTCTATGGTACAAAGAAAGAATAAGTGAATTACTTTCACAAAACGATTAAACTAGCGCGAAATTGAATCATTTCCATCATCTTTGTGTAAGAGCTGATTATATATGGTGCGAATTTTCAATACGCAATGCCAATTATGAGCAGATTCAGTGATTTACAAATCAACAACGCTCCTTTTCGCCCCCTAAAAAAATAAGATGCATTGTATACAGTAAGCAACACGCTAATGTACCCAAAACCATTCGATTCTAGTCCTTATAACGAGCAAATTAAGGTACCGATGGGTATACGTTGACCTGTTGCTGTCTGTACATATAGATAAATACATGTGAGATGCACAGATAAATATAGATAAGTACATATATATACACGTAAGTTTTTTTTTATATAAGACGACCGTAATTACGTAAGTCCACATGATGCGCTGGCGATTTTGCAGGACCTTATTCACAACTTTCTTGAATTGGAATTAACAAACACTATGTTTCATCAACATAGGCACGGCCTTAAGTAATTTCGCGAACAGAGCGTCAGGTGTGCCAGACGAGTGCACTGTTCAGTTTCGCGATGGATACGCCAATGTTTCAATGTTGGTTGATATAGTTAGATAGTTTAGATATTTATTTTAAAACAGCGTTAGGAGGTAGAGAGGTTCTCGATCAGAAGAAAAGATAAATTGGTTTTAACCTGAATTTTAGGTTTTACAAAATAATGTAAGAAAAGTTGTGGGCATTTTTTTTTATTACCTAACACGTTCGACCTTTCATTGTTATTATTTGATTTTCCAGTAGGTTAATGCGCCCGAGAGGTTAAATAGAATTATAATCTATATAGGTACCATATATAAAATAGTTGTCATAAAGCCGTGTCTGTACATTTATTATTTTTGAAAAACGACTTGCTGTGTTAAAACTAACAACATAGAACCCAAAACAAACAAAAAAATGTTGCCTTTTTAACTAAAATTATTTAAGAAAAATCTCTTCAATTCATTAAATATTTTATTTAAAATACATCAATGTTAATCACTCTTTTAAGCTAAAATCTAAAGTTGTCTAGAACGACTATTTAATGTATTTAAAGGTTCGAATTTCAGTTTATCCTTAGGGAGAGAATTTAGCCCACTTTTTCTTCGCAATATTTTAAGTTAAGTTTTCTCAAGTCGGCGCCTCATTAACCGGAGAAGTAAGATTGATTAAGAAGGTGATTACGTCAAGATTTTACTAAAATGGAGTGAATTTTTACAATTTTACTTTTTAGAACTGAAACTAACTGATTTATACAGTCTGATTTCATAGTCTGTCCATTGAAACGTGACACTAGAAAGGACGTCGTGTATTTAAACGGGCAGCAATACCATCCACCATACCATACGGCTCGAAAGACCTTCACCTAATGTTTGAGAAAACTTGCTTTTATGGATATCGTTATTGATAATGTTTAGCCTTTACTGGGTACACTGCCGGCAACTTTCTTCAAGTCATCAGTCCAGCTGGCCTGAAGGCGTCCCCCTTTCCCGGTTTCCCCGGCACGTGGTCTCTATTCGAGGAATCGTCTCTCCCATCGGTTAGCGATCCTGCGACAGATAGAGCCTGCGCATTACTACTTCTTCGTGCATAAACCCCATATTTATTTACTTACACACATATACATACAAACTTCAAAGTATGAATTACACGTCCTATAAAATACAATGCAATGCGATAATTTTCAAGCCATTTACCAAGTTACAACATTTTTAACGCGACTGCGCGATAGTGTGTGTTTGTGGCTTAAACCTAGATGTCTAAGTGCATAAGAGACTATATTTAAATAATTGTACCCAGAAATTCCATACTGTTTTATTAATTCACGGTGTAACGGGGTTAAAGGAAGTGCAATTTTACACTCGCAGATACTATCTGGATTTACCAGTGAATAATGAATGTAGTATCCGGCCCGGGTGTTTTATTGATTATTGTACGGAGTTTATCTAGCTCCGTTAACTATAGGAATTGACTTAAGTTTACAGATTGTATTAGCAACCCAGGAATTGTAAATGGCCATGAGCGGAAGTATCCACTTACCGCATACCAGGATCATGCAGAGAAGATTTTACATGCAAATTAGTTCACAAAACATACACGCAAGGGGATAGCCTAGGAGTATTTTTTTTCCTGAGGTCATAAATTGGAATGCCAGTCCCTGTGTATCTACATAGAAACATTGCCAGGATTCGAATTATATAAAAAAAAAAGAAATCTTATGACCCAAAACTTCCTTATGGATGTAAGGAGAAACTTTGTTTCATGTAATGGAACGTTACAATAGCATACCATCAGCCTATGTCTCTCTACTGCTAGATATACACTGCTGGATATAGGTCTCTGCTAAGGCTCGCTACTTTTCTCATTCAGCCATCACCGGCGAACTTCTTCAAGCGGCCAGTACAGCTGACCGAACTGTGACCCATACTATGCTTTCCGCTATGTGACGTCGATTCGAATTTCAAATTCGAATTCCATTTGAATGAAACGAAAAAGATTATTGACTACTCTATGACTACTGAAATGTCAATAATATTTTTGTAATTTGACTATGGAAAGCGATTTAGTCATGTATTGATTTTATTGACTTAAAATACAAAAATGATTGACGTAAACATATTATAATTATTTTGTAAAATATTGCGATGTATATCGATTTAGAAATTTGTACGCCAGAAGCATAAATAAATAAATCAGAGATTTATTTATTTTTTCAGATATTTCTTATGTTGGTACCCATTTTCAGCAAATAAATTTCATTACAATTTCAATTTCGAGTCTATACCATCGGTTGTTGATACTGCGACATGATCGGGCTATTGACACTTCAAAATGTTGATCTATGAGCGAAAGACGTATCCATAACTAGTGCTTTTATCGTCCATTGCTGGGTATGGGCCTCCGCTTAAGGGTTGACGAGTCCACTCTTTTAAGGGTGCAGTTCATCAAGGCTTGTGGTAGCGGTTTTGTTATCGGTTAGTTCACTTTTACGACACCCACGAGAAGAGATCCGGCCGACGTCACACGGCATACATCACATATATATTTAAACCGTGGTCTATACTAGAATTTCTGTAAAATCATTTTATTTTTTTATAGAATTTTGGCAGACGAGCAGGCGGACCACGTGGTGGTAAGTAGTCACCGCCGCCCGTGGACACCTGCAACACTAGGGGGCATTTCAGTGAGCTACCGACCTTGCAGAATTCTGTTCACATACATAGTCAGATACATAGTTTTTTAAGCTCTTGTAAGTTGAGGAAACAATCCCGAATTAAAAGCCCCATTTTAGCGTGAAATTTTATCGCAAAATATCTAGTAATAATAAACTAGAAAGGTGTTTGGGAGAAAATGTTATTTCTGACGTGGTGAAAGGTTTTCCTGCTACCTTAATAACCGTGCAAACAGGATAATTTAACTTTAGTTGTGACGTGACGAAGCCACCCATTCCTCATGCATAAGACAATGTGCATATACAACAGTGGATAATAAGAAGGCTGGTTTCGTTACATATGACGTGTTCTTAAACTTAAATGTGGGTAGTTTAAAATCTGATATTGATTTATAATGGGGACTTAAGGGTGGCAATTTCAAAAACACTAGATTTTTTTTAATGGATAAGCGCGGCGGACGCGCATACAGTATACTTGATAGTAAAGCTCTGGTTTCCTAGGATAGCGGTGCCGTCACTTGACGGACGCAATAAAACGGACGCAAAAAGACGGCTGTCTTTACGGTGACGATATGTGGAAAGTTCCAACACCGTTACGGCCACCGTTTTTTTAAAAAACCTAACCTAAAAACGTATCCAGAAGAGAAAATGGACGACCTTGATTTAGCATTAATAATTTACTTGGAGGATGAGCTACAAATTCTGTTTCAACTGGGTTTTTCTGTATTCTTTACTTTTTATATTATAAATAGCTTCATGATTACGTACGAAATCTATTAAAATTTCGTCGTCCTCGCTGCTCCAGTTGGAGTTGGAACTCATTTTGTACTTCGTCTGGTCAAAACAATACAATAGATTAAAAAATGGCTTCACCGCTATCAAGAAAAACGTTCGCAACCATTCGACACCGACAAGACGGCCGTCATGCAAATGACGGCACCGCTTTTTGACATAACGGTGTCAATTACCGCTCTCTAGGAAACCGCGCCATTTTGTTTACATAGACAACGTTCTAGTAGCGGCATTCACCGCTATATGACGGCACCGCTATCCTAGGAAACCAGAGCTTTAGTGAATAATGTCGTCCATAGACATCCGCGATACATGCCAAGATCAGGCCAGAATGACAAACGTTGGCGCACCCCCAGATGCGCTGTCTACCTTTGAAGAGAAAGGAGGAAAAAAGAGGGAGGGATAGGGTAGGATGGGATGGGAATGGGCTCTGGCATATCTCACCCACTATCTCACCTATTGGTGAAATAGGATAAAATGGGAAATGCAGTACATTTCAAGGTACTATTCTGTGAGAGAGGGCTAACCTGGTTAGTGGAGCACACCCAACTCCAACTCAAAAATGCGAGATTTTTTTGTTTACTCACTTTATTCGTGTTATTCAGTTCCAATATAATATAAATGCCAATGCAAAGCAATGCAACCAACCAATTAAATTGTCTCATGCATGAGGCATGTACAGGCCTTAAAACCATTCGGGCCAAGCGGGTTGGCGAGTCTACTTTTTTGAGATGGTGTTGTTCCTCAGGGGTTGTGGTAGCCGATTTATTATCCCTTAGTCGCCTTTTATCAATCCCGTGGGAAGAGATGGGGTGGAGCTATGCTATAGCCACACAACCAATAATATACTTAACCCTAATTTATTCACTTATCTACAACAGATCGTAAATATACGGAGATGTTGCACACTGTGAGGTCCAAAAATCGTTTTATAACGCGAACATGTTGGCTCTACAGGTCTTTCCACTACGTTACGACTGCCCAAGTGACCTTGCACAATTATCTATGAAGATAATTGTGCAAGGTCAGCAGCGCACCTGCATATCTTCTGGTATTGTAGTGTTGACCACGGGCGGCTGTGAGCATCATGTAAGTCACTTCCTTGTCTGCTACTTTAAGAGAAAATCAAATTACTTAAAATACTGTCTTTATTACACCATCTACCCCCATTTCGTCTACAGACTTCTCCTTACCATCCAATGGTTGGCTGGAAGAAGTCGCTCTAGCGACAGGGCCGCCCCGGTCGGCTGTACTTTTAATTCAGTCTAACAAAATTAAATTATATTGTTACGTGCAAGCAAAAGTTAAGGGTAAAAGTGACCAAGTGTAAAAATCAAGTTTCTATCTTACGACAACCGTCTCTTTTTTTTCAAAAATGAGCAATATTTTCGTCGTTAAGTAAACAGTGAAAAGCAAAAATCTAATAATTTCAAAATGCTTAAGCGGCAAAGAAGTCACCGTATGAATGTGAGATTAAAAGACCCGAAATAATCTGTACATGTGTATTTTGTGTTTCTCTGTGTGTTCTGATGATTTACAATAAAGTATATCTATCGTACTTTCTTAACAAGACCGATAAGTCGGGCATAATCGTCACGTTGTCAAAAATGCCTTAAACCTGTATGTCGGTCCTAATAAGAATTTACAAACAGGAAACTCGATCTTTCGGGCAGGTGTCGGACAACAAAAAGCCCGTACTCCCCCGAGGCTGTCCTCGCTGCGTCACCAATTTACAGAGATGAAGCCATGAACTGAAAGCGGGTTTAAAAAGAGAGATTATATTAAATTGACGTTTTTATACAAGGTTTTTAAAGTCATTACCACTTACCATCCGCTTACCACTTACCACCGGGTGGACTGTATGCTCGTCTGCCGCCTTTTTACTATAAACGAAAAAGAAAATAATAGCCTAAGGTCTATCCTCGACCCTCTTAAAGTCGTGAACTCAAATATTGGGCCCGCATCACTGAGTTTCTACTAAACTGTAACCAGCCCTTTTATTATCTACCATTGGGCATGGGCCGTTTACAAACTTTACAAATTTTCTTTTTTATTTACTTTTACCAAATGTTTAATAGTTTATTTTACTTTACCCCATAGTGTGTGAATAATTTGTAGGCAGATAAGCTCTTCTTACTTACGATTTCCCCAGTCGTCAATTATTAGTTTACTGCATCGGGATGTAATATTCAATAATCAATGTGTACTTTGATAAGGGAATTGCTGTTCCAGTTGACAGAGTTTCTCAGCATCCCAACCCTCTAGCAGTTGAGAGCCTAACCTATGTCCTCGATAGGAATGACCCTCTCCATTACCGTGGTAGTCGTCGTCCTCGGCACGACCCCGACGACCCAATTACTGCTGCCAATGTGGTTCTTACACTACACTCACAGACTACACATATACTCCGTCCCCGCCAGCGGAGACGAGGACGTCCCCCTCGCTACACCGTGAACACAAATCGGCCTTCAGCCAACACTTTTACCAGGTATCGGCACGTGCCTGGGCGCTTCTCACCGACTCGCTACCTGCGTTACATAAAGTGTATACTACCTACGATACATCTATACATATAATAAAATTGTAACAGGCCGATGTAGATATTGAAAAAACACTAATATGGGGGGGTCTTTATTAGAGCAACAGAAGCCAAAAAAACAATTTTTAGAAATTTTGTCTGCCTGTCTGTCTGTCTGTATGTTTGTACACGCATCACGCAAAAACTAATGGAATTGAATGCAGTTTTCACCGATGTATTGCTAGAGGTCTAACTTAACATATAGGCTCCATTTTACCACAGAAAAATATCTTATTCCGATTGTTTTAAATTTAATAAACCGAAGCGAAGTGAGGGCGGGTCGCTAGTAATATATAAATTAGTGATAGTATAAAGTATAAAACATAGAAAATAATGATACCCACTCTCACAGGTAGAATCGCCCAGCATCCGTGAAGATGTTGCGTCTCTCTGCGTTTTCTACTGCTTAAATAATGGGAATATTCTAAAAACTTGTTCAATATGATGCCAGCTTCAGGTTTGTACGCTACGATATGGGGCTTGTGAACAGGGCTTGTGAAAATTGTGAACAGGGTTCTGCAAGGTCGCCAGCGCACCCGCATGCGCCCTGGTGTTGCAGGTGTCCATGGGCGGCGGTGACCATTTACTACCGTGTAGAACGCCCGCTCGTCTGCACTCTATTTTATAAAAAATAAACGTATATTACTACACTTATAAAAAAATCGTTTTTTCACATGTTTCTAGACCACACCACGATTCTGACAAATTGAATCTTACTCGTCCGCTCAGGGCAAGACAAAGGGTCGAATCGCATTTTATTTGCCATCTGATTTGTGCCCCTCGGGGCCACTTATTTTCGGCTATGATGGATTTCCAATTACTTGAGCAGCGTGTATTATTTTTGTAATCAGAGTAAACGAAATTATAGTTCGGAAAAACGAAATTTGTTCCAATTAATTTCGGACATAAAACGTGCAGTTTGCAGACTGCGACGTATTTATTGGATATCCTATTAACAATATATTCCTAATAGAGAATTATACGCGTCATAGTGTGAGTCACCTGAGATTTGACATTTTTTTTATTATTTGACATTGACATTATTTTATTGACAGAGATTTTTTTATGCTTCATACAGCGTTTACTTAAAGAAAATATTTCTCAAACTTACATTGTGTTTACTTACATTACATTGTTATACATGCCTAAGTTATCATTTTCGGATTATGTCTTTATTCTACTGAGGGTACGATATGCAGGATGTTCAGTAAATAGTGGCCAAGCTTAAAACTGTTGAGCTCATGACCTATCGGATGACTGCAATTAATCATAGTGAAATGTCTCACGGTTTTCGAGATATGGGCGCTTTTTTATTTTTTGAGAAATTGGCATCCTTTGTCAGTAATTTGCCTGCTTCAGCTACAAATGAAGGAAAATTCACCTGCTGTTTTGCGTTTATTATTTTCTAAAAGTTGTTCTGTTAAACGTGAATCAGTATTTTTCATTTACTGTTATAACATCTTCGAAAAGTTTACGTTTGTCTCAAGTTAAGGAACAGCCTCAGTAGATATAAGCCGACTAAATAAAAAAATAAATGAAAAATATGTAATTAAAAGTAAACTTCTTAAATAGTCCGTATTTTATATTATAGTACTGACAATATAAGCGTACAATTACTAATAATTTACCTATTTAACTAACTAAGAACTAACTAATATTTACCTAATGTAAGAGTATACACCTAAGTGTATACTCTTACATTTATTATTAAGGTATACATATTATAATAGTATATGTACATAAATATAATATTTATCTACGTACGTGTTGCGGTACTGAGTGAGATATGACAGAGCCCATTACCATCCCATCCGATACTTATCCCTCCCCATTTTCCCAACCCATTCTCAAAATACATTTCTATATCTCCAAAAGTAGGCAGCGTATACGGGGGTATGCAAACATTTGTCATTCTGGACTGATGTTGGCATATATCTCGGATGTCTATGGACGACAGTATCCACTTACCATCAGGTGGAATGTAAGCTAGTTTGCCGCCTTTTTTCTATAACCAAAGAAATTTATGTATTTTGTTATAATACTACTATTTATTTGTATATATTTCCCGTAGGTACGCATTGCGCCTTTTGAACATATTCCCTATTTCTGCTTTTTTTATTTATTTCGTGATAAACTGTTAATAAATATAATTAAAAAATAAATATTTAAACATTACAGATATATAGCACGAGATTTTCGCTTTTTTCACATATTTTTCTATTTAAACGGGTGTTAACGCGAATGTTTACCTTATTTATTCTACTCGACGTTTCAGTTGGGTTGCACCAACCGTGGTCACGAGCTGACTCAAATAACATTCGCCTTGAGACCCGTTTAAATAGATATATATTACAGCTATAGTTTTAAAGTTGCTTAATAAAAGAAGAGATCACGTAGCACTCCATAAGTCACCTTTTGTAACTCATAACATGCAAATTTAATGTTTCGAGACAAAAAAATATTCGTTTAAATGAAATATTCAGTAGGCTCGCTCGCGGGCAAGGTTATATCAAAAGTTGACATACATTCACGTAGGATTTATGAGGACTTACCACATAGAAATACATTAAAATAAGACGCAATTACATTTCCTTTCATCACTTGTAGGGAGATTTCTAAGAAATCTACCTCTTGAAGTATGTCACGACTTCCGAATTGGGACAATGCAATTTTTTGTAATACAATGCAACTAGCACTTTCAGTATCATTTCAGTATCAGTATTCGGATCATTTCAGAATCATCCGTTGTCATGCACATTGTCTCGTGCAGGAAGGTAGTAAGGCCTTACAACGCCGCGCTGGCCAAGCCAAGTCCACTTTTTTACATACGCTTATGTAAAACGTAATGTACATGTACGTACATTAGGGAAATAAGATAAAATGGGGAATGCAAGGTAGTCTTCTGTGAGAGAGGGGTAACGTGGCCAGTCAAGCGTGCCCAGCGGCTATTGGATTGCAGCGTGGACTCTCTCCCTGACAAAGATAGTATTCACAGTAATCGAACATTAGTTACCAGTATTAGTTTGGGACATGTAAAGAGATTCGTGTATTCGAATCATTTAATTTTTCGTATTCGAAGGGGCATTTCAAAAATAATATTTTTTGCAATTAAACATCTTTAATGTATTGAAAATTAATATTTTATTTTTTTAAATACAACTCAGCTGTAGATCATTTTGATTCTTTATGGAAAAAAATCTCTTTAATGTATTGAAAATTAATATTTTATTTTTTTAAATATAACAGCTGTAGATCATTTTGATTCTTTATGGAAAAAAATCTCAAATGTTATATAGCTGTAATGTTTAAACATTTATTTAACTATCAGTCTATTGTACACACAAGCACACATATTGTACACATACACATATTTGTACACGATGAAATGTATATTAATGATTTTTTTTTTAATTTTTCATTATTCTTTTTTTGATATTGCAATTTTTACATTGAACACTATCTCAACTCTTGTCTCAATGACTCTATATGAAACTTACTCACTAACTCCCTCCATTCCTCAAGAGTGCCGCAGTCTGACTTCTTCTGTTACACATTACTATATAGCTAACAGTAGCTCATCTTCATAATATAAATGAAATATAATAATTTATATATTTTTAACTTAATTTATTAGAATGTTTATATGAACGTCACGGAACCAGCATGCGGAATTGGCAGTGGCTGAGTCATATTTGCCCCAGGAAAGACGATGGGAAAGACGAGTGGTCGAGTGGAGGCTACGTAGGTAGCGGGAAGCGCACTGTGGGACTCCTTCCGACCAGGTGGACCGACCGACTTGACAAAGTTTGCTGGTGGTGATTGGATGCGAAGAGTCGAGGATCGTGTAATTGTGTATGGTAAATCTCATTTTTCCGCCATTTTTTGTTTGTTTATGTTGTTAGTAATAAATACCTGCAACTTAATTGACAGGATTTTTGTTAACGCCCCAAGTTATTTTTCGTGATTTAGTTGGGTTTTTATTTTCAACACAATTTCTAACGGCGATGTGACTACTCTTTATCAGAATCCGTAATGAAAGTCTTCGATGAAGAACTAAATTTGCCGGCAAAGCTCTAAGGATCAGCAAGCTGAAGTGGTGGTGGTCAGGAGATATATGTCGCAAGTCCGATAACCGACGGGGGAGACGAGTCCTCGATTGGAAACGTAGCGTGGGACCCTCACCGGCCAGGTGGACTGAGGACTTGAAGAAGCCGGTAGTGGCTGGATGAGAAGAGTAGAACACCATGTGTGGTGGTGGTCTTTGAAAGAGGCCTATATCCAGCAGTGGAGAGACATAGGCTGATGGTATGGTATAGTATGTTTTTTATGAAATCATTTCACGAAATTAAAGCGGATGTGCCGCGATGACTACGTATACATACAAAACACACGTATACATATTTTGTGTGATTGTTTATTTCGATATAAAGTTGTTTATTGTCTATTTATGACGTTCTTTTATGTGAGTCACAATCCACTTCAAATTTTTTTTCAATCTAAATTCAAATTGATACAAATAAGAACCCGTCGTTTTACAGTATAAGTATGTATGGAATAATGAATTATTCTAATGATGCACAGCTTCTATACTGGATGTCACGTATACTGCGTCCGTTATCAGTGTCATACACTCGGTCGGGCTAACTAAGTTTTTATACTAGTTCGCTTTCTGGAAAAGTCTCCAACGGCTGGAATGGTAAATGGGACCGAAATGGGTTTTGTTGCTTTGTGATTTATATCACCATTTAAAGTAATGTTGGCGTAATAATGGAGCCTTTTTGTGAACAGACAGACAGATGGTAAATGACAGAGAAAGTATATAAAATATCTATATACGTATTGGTTGACGTTTTGTGTTGGTTTCAACATTTGGTCGAGATGAAAATTATGTTCTATGAGTATGGTGTCTTACAAACAATCAGAAAAGAAGGAGTAACCAATATTAGTACTAGTATATATCATACCATACCATCAGCCTGTATCTCTACTGCTGGATATAGGCCTCTCCCAAAGACACCACCACACACGGTTTTATACTCTTTTCATCCAGTTACTACCGGCTTCTTCAAGTTCTCAGTCCACCTGGCCGGAGAGCGTCCCACGCTACGTTTCCCGGTACGTGGTCTTCAATCGAAATCTCCCCCGTCGGTTATCGGTCCTGCGACATATATGAAGGCTTTGAGGGGGAGAGTGCATGCTGCAATCCAACAGCCGCTGGGCGCGCACGACAGGCTACGTTACCCCACTCTCACAGAAGACTACCTTGAAATGTACTGCATTTCTCACTTTATCTTATTTCCCTAATGTGCGTACGTGTTTCGGTAGTGAGTGAGATGTTCCAGAGCCCATTCCTATCCTATCCCTCTCCATTTTCCCAACCCTTTCTCCAAATCCATTTCTATATCTCCAAAGGTAGGCAGCTCATCCGGGGGCGTACCAACGTGTGTTATTTTGGACTAATGTTGGCATGTATCGCGGATATCTAGGGGCAACAGTATCCACTTATCATCAGGTGGACTGATGATCATCTGCCGCTTTCGTCCATAAAAAAAATATATCGCCTGTCCACCGCCACTTCAGCTTGGTGATCCTTATAGCTATGTCGGTAAATTTAGTTCCTCGTTGAAGGCTTTCATTACGGATTCCAGTAAAGAGTAGTCACATCGCCGTTGAAAATTATGTTGAAAATGAAAACTCAACTAAATCACGAAAAAGAACACGGGGCGTTAACAAAAAACAAATCCTGTCAATTTAGTCGCAGCTCCCCATCCATTACCAACAACATAATACAAAATAAACAAACAAAGAATGGCGGTAAAACGGGATTTACCGTGCCATTTATTCGCTCTCCCTTAAAAGGAGAATTACCATTTAATGTGGTTACGCGTATCTCTGACCGGATCGAGCTATGAATATTAATAAGTATTAATCAATATTAATCGGGCGAGACGAGCCTTGTGGAAATGTGGACACAGTGCGGCTGTTTATCACACCGTAGCGTAACCACTTATAACAAATTGCAAATGCAAAATGCAAAAATTCGCATTATAATGAGATCGATATTGACTTGTTAAAAATTAAAATTATGTCGGCATATTAATATGTATAAATAAGATTTTCGGAAATTTATTGCGTGTTATTCTGATATATCTATGCATATTTAGTTAATTTTATGAATCGAGTGGTTTACATCAATTTACAAAAAAAATATTTAATAATTAATTTAGTTTATGTTAATTAATTTTTTTTTTATATATTCTTACTTTTTTACTTACTTATCTACCAAACATAGATTATTTACTTTTTTTTGTTGGATTTTACAATATAATAGTTATATATTTATACGAATCATATTTCATAGAAGTACATTGAGTATTTTGTGTACATACGCTGGACAATAGTTATAATAGTTCGTATATACCGATTAGCTCAGTTAGTAGTGCCTCTACCTATCCCATGACCCTTCCACATTCATTCATTTGTTTAAAGACAAATAAAAACCAACATTTTGTCGAGTCCGAGTGGTGTGTGTCTGTTCGTTCTTGGACCCACTTTAAAGGGACTCCTATTAAGGGCCATTGAAGTTATTTATTACTTATTTATTTATAACTATCTGTGCCCGGCATGCGTTGCAATGAGTAGGAATAATACGAAAACAAAGTTATACCCTTTAGAATTTTTTTTTATGGACGAAGGCGGCAGACGATCATACAGTCCACCTGATGGTAAGTGGATACTGTAGCCCATAGACATCCGTGATACATGCCAACATTAGTCCAATATGACAAATGTTGGCACGCTCCCTGATGCGCTGCCTACCTTTGGAGATATAGGAATGGATTTATAGAAAGGGTTGGGAAAATGGGGAGGGATAGGATGGGAATGGGCTCTGGCACATCTCACTCACTACCGAAACACGTACGCACATTAGGGAATTAAGATAAAGTGAGAAATGCAGTACATTTCAAGGTAGTCTTCTGTGAGAGAGGGGTAACGTGGCCAATCGAGTGAGCCCAGTGGCTGTTGGATTGCAGCGTGCACTCTCCCCCTCATAAACCTACTTAACTAATAAAGAATTTACTTACAATTAATCTTTCAACAATTAATTTCCAATGTTCCAACAATTCTAATTAATTTCAACAATTTAATTAAAATTTACTTAAAATAATAAAGTTTTCAATAAATGTTACTTTTTCAAATTGTTGAAAGTTCCCGACATTGAGCATATTATACAAATTTGGTCCCTAGGGTACCAAACGTAGTGGCGCAATTATCTGCCCGATAAAGGTGAAGCGGCTTGCATTACTTTTAAAAAGTTACAGACTTTAATTTTGCAGTCAGTTTTTCCTTAGATTACGCGTCAGTGTAAACGAAACTATTGATAAAATCTGTCCCAATAGCAAGAGAAAATGTTTGACAAGCTTTCCCAATTTTGCAATCTCGTTTAAAACACCTTAATAATTAATTTTGACAAAATACCCACCTTCTTATAGCGGATCTGGTCCTTTTGTAAAATATTTATGTGGACAAAACTGGGTTAAGTGCTTTGAACATTATTCATATTGGTTACGAAGAAATATTTTTTCTAAAGGGCTTTATAAAGGATAAGTTAGGTACAGTGACAATACTCTTTCGAGTATTGCCCCTTTCCGAATTTCTTGCTGCTACTAAATCCTAACAGCTAATTAAAAATCTAAATTCAAGTTTAATTCGCTGTCTAATTACCGATCGGTAAAGACGTGCCTATTACACTTCGGTAAAGCCTTCTGTATCCGTATGTGTGTCAACATCTCATAGAACGCTTGGAATTGCTCATGTTCAGCTGTATAACAGTAGGTATAATTTTGGGTGGGTATTTTTAATATGGGTAATTTTTAATGGTCCGCTTTTTACATACACAGTTTACTTTTATAAAATCAGATTTTTAAGTGCCTTTCATTTGTATCTTTTTTTTTTAATTTTAATAATTTTTGTGATTAATAAATTGCTGGAGTGAAGACTGGGTGTTATTTAATTACTAAGAACCCCTCTACCGTCCGAGCGAATGTCGCAGTACCGAATTCCTGTGTGTGGGTTTTCGGTGTTCGTTGTGTGTTTGGTTGCGTGTAAGGCAACCGTAAACCGTAACCAGCCCTTTTAACGTCCACTGTTGTACATGGGTCTCCTCGAGCACATTGTCTCGTGTAGAAGATGTACGGCCTTAATGCGACACGCTGGCCAAGCGGTTTGACGAGTTGTATTTCTTTAGAAGCGGTCTTTAGAAGTGGTGTATTTTCTCAGCTCTTATGGTCGCAACGCTTTGTTATCCCTTAGTCACCTTTTACGACACTTACGAGAAGAATAACATTCTTACCTTATAGTGACACGCTTCGTTACATGTGCTCAATGTGGTTGTATATCAGAATAATGTTGTGTTAAAATGTTGTATTTTTTTTTATGGACGTAGCCGGCAGACGACCATACAGTCCACCTGATGGTAAGTGGATACTGTCTCCCATAGACATCCGCGATACATGCCAATATTAGTCCAAAATGACAACCGTTGGCACGCCCCCGGATGCGCTGCCTACCTTTAGAGATGTAGGAATGGATTTGGAGAAAGGATTGGGATAATGGGGAGGGATGGATGGTAATGGGCTCTGGCACATCTCACTCACTACCGAAACACGTACTTACTTTAAGAAATATGATAAAAGGGAAATGCAGTATATTTCAAGTTAGTCTTCTGTGGGGTAACGTGGCCAGTAGAGCGCGCCCAGCGGCTGTTGGATTGCAGCGAGCACACTCCCCCTCAAATTGTATTTGAGTAATAAATAAAAAACATCTTGTACTATTTTTCTCTATAATTATCTTTAAGCTGTTGTGGATTCTGCATTATAAAACGAATATCGACGGCCCCTACGTAAACCATCGAACCTTAAAATTGTCGATTTTTTTTAATCGTTAAATCGGCTTCTATAAATCTATATTTGACATCCCGATAAGGAAATAAAGTCAAAGCCTTATTTGTGGCAGAAATTTAATTCGTAAAACATCGAAAACAACAACATTCTGGAGTAGGAAATAACAACATTGAAAACATCGAACATTTCTGGAGTAATAGTACCATAAGCAAACTTTAAAACACTGGTGAAATGATTTACGTAGGGGCCGTCAATATTACAAATTGCACCTCTAATTGTTCATCTCCATAAACAGCCAAGTTACTCAGAACTCTCTTATTACGCCCCGCTTAATTTAGCATTAAGTATAAATTGGACGGCGTTAGTGGCGATAACGAGACGATAACGAGACGATCGCGCGACGATCTCGCAAATTGCCTCCAATAAACTCTGATCAGCATTCAACAGGTCCTGCAAAAAATACACGTTGGACAGCAGAAACACGTGCGTGGGGAACTAACTTGGAAATTATCGCGTTTTTATTGATTTGAAATATCTACAACGTGTCGTTGAAGTAACGCAGAAGCTGAAAATAGGATGTGTTTATTGTTCATTTCCAATATATATTTTATTGTACACGCAGTAACGCATCGCAACTGCAGGGACGGTCGCGGCGCAAGTCGCCGCCATGGGCGCTTGGTTACCTCTAATGAGCACTACAAACGTTTTAGATAGAACAAAAAAACTTTACATGTTTGTAAGAGTGGTTAGATAGGGATTATTCAGTTCACATATAATAGTTCGTTTAGTGAAAATCTATTAGTGAATAACATTTGATCTAAAAATACCACTTGGCAGTTAAACAATGAGTGATTTATTAAGAAAATTTAACATGACTTAATTGACCAAATTGACAGGATTTGCTTTTGTTTTTGGTAACGCCAAATGTTCTTTTTCGTGATTAAGTTGAGTTTTTATTTTTAACATATTTAACTTTATCAATGACTTAGTAGTAGATATACTGATGACATAATATTCAGTATAAATTGTTTATCAAAACATAATATTTCTCAGTAATTAACGACCAATTAGTAAAGACTCTGCTTGCTGTGCAATAGGTCTCGATTTCGATTCCCGGTCGTACAAACATTTGTTTAAAGACAGGTGTTCATTCGTGTCTGTGTGTTGCACGTGTTGTGTTCATCTTGGTATGTGTCTCTCCATCTACAACACAGGGAATCATAGTGTCATACCAAGTACTGATATAATACGTTTTCACCAAAACATTCTGTCTAAAATATGTGAGTAAAAACAGTCACATAAAAATGTATATTGCATGAAATCATTGGTACGTGACCGTTGAATAATATAGAATTCAAATCATGAAGTCGTTTTTAATTCACCTTCAGAAGAATCTCGACAACTAGAAGCCGACATTTGGATGTCCACATACACATAATTGTAAAGCCAACTTTTGAAAAAAATACAGCTGATTGATTCTTGGTTTCCAATTACACAATTACGTTGTTGGTCTGATTCCTGAAACTTGTCGTAGCTGCCAACTTATTTGATTTTAACACATATTGCAAATAATTACGTACCTACGCATTTTGTTCATGTAAATAATTTTAGCGCCAAATACAAAACATCTGATTTTTTAAATTTATTGTTACTGGAATATAGGTACGATTCATAAAATTAGAATACCCATACTGGCAACGCCATCTATCGTTTAACACTGCAAAACTCCATTTTTTATCCTAACAACTGACTTTTTGACGAGAACTCGAGAAGTGAAGTTGAGTTTTGTTTGATTATTGTAAAAATTGTGTACTATACGTTTTTTGGTTTAAAAATGATAGTTTACTAAACTTCAGAGTTTTTTTTGTGTGGCATAAGTATCAGAAAAGCATAAGAGTGTGCTTCCAAAGAGTCCTAAGTATTCAATAAACTTACTAGGTACTGGTTTACTGAGCGACTCTTGGCTCAATTCGACGGGACTGGATACTGACAGAATACGTTTTAGATTTGAAATTGTCAATTACGAAGAAAACTTGTCACTGGCAGAATGTGATAATATCACCATTGCCATATATATATATATATATAAATTTCTATTGAGCTAAAATTTCTAAAAAACCGTAAGTACCTACTTACTGGTCGTGATTGTAAACGAATTCGTATGCAGTGTTCCTAGCTGGTACACAATACTTTAAGGGTCTCCAAGTACCTAATGACCTGTGGATAAAAGACCAGATCGAGGTGCTCTCCAAAGAATACCATCGCCGTATGATTGCAGGATATCTCCAGCACACATTATTATAGCGATTCTATAGTAATTGACAAGACCTTACGCTAATATTAAAGTGTCGAGGTGCGAACCAAAGCAGCAGTTAGCTGTAAGCGTTGCATCCACGTCGTTTGTATACCAATTAACTGCCTTTAGGGGACGGGTTTCACTGGTTTGGAATCTGCTGTGGAGTAAGTGGATAGTGTTGTGCAGAAGTCGATAGTTTCTATCGATGGTTGTCGATATTGTGGTTTAAATAAGTTGCTACAAACACGGTGTAAAGTATTCAAGTATGTCATTTAGACGGTTATAGGTAAGTAGTGATAACGTTTATAAAAAAAAAACGCTCAATTAGAGAAAAAATCCATTGATTAACATAATCTTATAAATTTTAGTTGAATACAGCATAACACATTTTTGAGCATAATACAACATTTACATAATACGCGCTCGACTGGCCACGTTACCCCCCTCTCACAGAAGACTACCTTGAAATGTACTGCATTTCCCACTTTATCTTATTTTCCTAATGTACGTACATGTTTCGGTAGTGAGTGAGATGTACCAGAGCCCATTCCCATCCTATCCCTCCCCATTTTCCCAACCCTTTCTCCAAATCCATTTCTATATCTCCAAAGGTAGGCAGCGAATCCGGGGGCGTGCCAACGTGTGTCATTTTGGACTAATGTTGGCATGCATCGCGGATATCTAGGGGCAACAGTATCCACATACCATCAGGTGGACTGTATGCTCGTCTTCAGACTTCGTTCATAAAAAAAAAACATTAATGACCTAAGCTAGCGAGAAGCGAGCGCGTTCAAAGGTCGAAAACCTTAACGAGCGAATGTTACGCATATGGGAGTAAATTAAATACCAATTATTTATTTTTAATGTAATACAAAAATCATTAAATACATGTTAATTAACTAATTAACTAACAATTAATTAATTAAATCTGCCACTAACTTCGCCAATGCCGGTCCCAAGCCCGGATGCAAAAGAAGGAGGGTTGGTCTCGGGTAGGCCTATATCTGCCGCAAAATGCCAACACCGAGTATCGGGCGGCGGTAACTAACCGTGAGGTACCAAATCACCTCTAAAAGACTGACACGGAAAGACGAGGGAACCCACCATATTTATTTTCCCAAGAAAACCACCCACGGCGATTCTAATCCAGGGACGTGGTCACAACCCAACCTAAGCATTAAGAAGAACGATGGAAGGAGGATATATGCCACAGAGGTGCTAATAAGACACAAATTCACAAGACGGTAAATTTTATTCGAAAAAATACATTCACAGATTAATTGTTTTTATTTAAATATACATTCAAAGATTATTTTAGAAATTATAATTTTCTCACAAGCTGGACTATTATCGATATTGATAAACAGCACTAGTTGCGGCGAATTTGGTGACTGAAATAATGTAGTTCGTTTTGTTCTACGAATTTATTTTGTACAAATCCTAAAGCTCGAACGTTTGTTCTGAACAAATAAGAAAATCTATAAATATAAATACTAAGAATAATCGTTGTTTAGAATCTTTGTATGGGTTTGTGATCTTTGAGGCGATTTGGGATTTAATTAGAGTTCATTGTTTTGGTTTTTGAGAGGCTTTCTATTATAGGCGGTTTCCTTCTATTTTAATTACTGCCACATTGTTGTGTATTATTTATAAACAAATAACCTTTCCAGTATAGCCTTTCCATATAGTTTTTATAGCCTATAGTTCCAGTATAGTTTTTATAGCCTTTCCAGTCAAACTAACCGAATTTTGAGTAAAAAAATAATTGGTGAAAAAACATATTCTGAATCAAACTATATTTATTGTAAACAGCAACAATTAAACATACAAATAATCTTATTTATTATATTAATGTCACTCACTATACCTAATCCATTCACATTATTTTTTATAAAAAATATATGTCATTTTTGACAGATTATAAAATGTATGTTCCATGAGCCATTTCTTTGAAGTGTTTTTAAATTTATTCCCTGGTAATAATTTAACACAAATACACCTTTATTAACACATAAATATGTGTGTAAAATGCTTAAATCTCTTTCTAACAAATAAGTATTTTATAAATTTAATAGATTTAATATCAAAATTTAACATTTCTCACTTTACTAACTAACTTCAACTTACTAGTGAATATACACAGTAAGTATACTGATGCTATCATTGTCACCGGCTCTTTTATTATCTATTGCTAGATATGCGCATCCTCGTGCGCATAGTCTTGTGATAGCTTTCTTTAAAACGCCAAGCTGCCCAAGCGGGTTTGGCGAGTCCACTCTTTTAGACGTGATGTAATTCCTCAGGGTTGTGGTAGCCCATGTGACACCCATGGTGGGTAGAGATGGGGTGATGCTACTCTAAAGCTGGCCAACACCACACCACCACGTGTCGAGCGCTGATAGGTAATTCGATGTGCGCAAAAACAGCTCCTCAAAGTCGAAGATTAATGTTCAACAAAACACTTTAAAACAATAAAGTGGACTGGCCATTATCCTTGTCTATGTAATTACGTCACAAATCAAATGTAATCACGGGGAAATTGTGAAACGAAACAAGTAAAAATGGCGACGCATTAAACGTCCGCATTTTAAATAACTAATTGTAATTTCCCTTGGTCCGTTATCACAGTAATGACGAAAGGGCAGTAAGTGATCTTGATACTGTGATGTGGAGTCAGTAAGTAGGAATTCGTAGTGAGGGATGGCATACTTTATTATCAAAGGAAAAAAATGTTGCAGCAATATTAATCAGTATCCAAAATTATCAGTATAAATGTATAATTCGTAAGTAATGTATAACCGGGTTGTACCGGTCCTTTAAAATAATGAAATTGTGTTAAGTTGAAACTCAGTTGTACAGACAGAGGATTTTAATACAGGACCTCACGATTAAGAATCGAGAATTGATAGCTGTAGGCTTTCACCGCTTAAAACTTAAAAATATATGATTTATTTTAAAAAAATATCACTAACTCGCATGTTCCAGAATTTTAAAAAAAATTGGAGCATGTGTATCTCCGCACAATCCACACTGGGCCCGCGTGGTGGATTATGGCTCGAAATCCCTAGTGATTTACTAGGCATGTGCCACGCAGTAGGAGCTTTACTCAGTGAAAACATTTATTTAAAAGCTGTAAAAAAATTGTTAATGATATGAGTTACAACCTCCACTGCATTTTTACAAAGTCCTCCAGCATCGACAACCGATGGAGTGGAAGAGTCCTTGAATGGGTTTTCCATTCGAGGACTCTTCCATGCAGTGTGGACTGCCTTCCGGCCAGATGGACAAGCCATTCTGTCTCTTTTCTGCTAGATTGTAAGGCCTTTTAAGGCTCGCGATCAAACACAATCTTCCGCTCTTACATCTAATTGCAACAGAGAAACTTCTCCAAATCGTCTGTCCATCTGGATGGAAGGCGTCCCACACTGCGCTTCCCCAGTATAGGAAATATAAAACGCCGCATGTTCGATAACCTATGGGTTAGATTAGCCTACGGATGCCGACTAGGTACCGTCACGTCCTCCGGTGGACCGACGACTTGAAAAAGTTCGTCGGTGGTAGCTAGAGAAAAAAGCCCAAGATCCTGTGTGGTATCAAGTCTTCGGAGAGGCTTACATTCAGCAAAGGCTGATGATATGGCATGGTGTATAATTTAAAAAGTAATGCCAATATCCCCCCACTGTTTCTTTCCTTCATACTGTGGTCCAGTCCGTTATCTTAATTTGAAGTCGGATTCATTTGCATTTGATTTGTTTGCGTATTTTATTTATTCCGTTCAACGTCACGGTCTTGCTCTTGGTGTTACAGTGGAATTTGTAAATCTATTCAGCGTTCGCTGTTCATTTGGTATGCATTTGTTAAGACTTTCAAATACAGAGCGACCGAAATTTTTCCCAAATTTAACATTTTCCGTTAAATGCCTTTCATAATGTTGTGAGTAAAATGGTTGGGAAACTCTGAATTAAATTATTATGTAGTAAAAATTTCTCTTTACTGCTGCTATTTCTCGTCAAGGCACGCTACTATACATGATCTATTGGTGTCCTCATCCAGTCACTACCTTGTCATTCCAGCTAGAATGAAACAGTTCCAGACTGCTCGTACGTAGTCTCCATTCAAGGACTCGTTTACCTTACTGCTTATTGGTCCTGCAGTAGATATGACCAGTCAAAAAGGGCAAAATATGGCTATGACTAGAATGGCGTTTTAAGACCTTCAAACCTTTCATGGCAATGCAAAAAACGGACGCTCTTCTTCTTAAGTACGGCAGTCATTATCTTCACTGTTGGACTGGCCGTCCTGAGAATCCCCTGATATAGTCAGAGTACCAATATTTGCCAAAATTGTGTGTGTGTAGGCTTTGAGGCATAACCTGCATGCTTTTTTAAAACAATGTCTAACTTTATTTTGAACTAGATCTTTCTCTGTTAACACTCCTCGGTACAGAGTGTTTAACGGTAACAGAATATCTTACAAGCACATTTGTTACTCGTGTCGTATTTCACGCTCCCCAGAGGAAGGGAAGGAAGTGTAATTTCTTGATAGTGATCTCGGAAGCAGCATTGGCGAGCTGAATGTCCGAAATAAATTGCCATAATAAGCGAATTTAAAAATTTGCGTCGAAACGTCCCGCGTTTTATGAAACATTTCCGTAAAGGCGTGCTAGCAGACGAGATAAATTTTAATGAAGTATTTTTAAAACAGGAACATGCCTTTGTGATCTAATAATGTTGAAAATAATAATTATAATTTTCAAAGCAAAATATTACTGTTTTAAAAAATGTATACATTTGACTACAGAACATTGGTGTCTATCTTTAGAGACAATAAAGGACAGAAATAGAATGTGCATCTGTATATTAATTATACAACTTAGACGTCTGGCACACGGAGAAGCCGGTAGCGTCAATCATGTAACATAACAGCTGGTTATTTGGTCCAACCTGCGGGTCCTTTGGTCCATATTATGAGCCTGTGTTACTCAACTGCTAAATATCACCCTCTCCCAAGAACTCCCATACACGACCTTCCGCTCTACTGATCCAGCCACTACCGTTAACCTATTTGCAAATTGTGAGTGCATCGGGCCAGAAGATCTCCCAACGCTACTATGTGTCTATACACGCGGTCTATATCTATGTCTATGTGTCTATGTCTTCTATTTTTTCTACTATGGCGGCAGACGAACGTACAGTCCACTGTCGTACTGTCGTCCATAGACATCCGCATTATATATCAACATCAGTCTGGAATGACAAATGTTGGCATGCCCCCGGATGCGCTGCTTACCTTTGCAGATTAAGGAATGGATTGGGAGAACGGGTTGGTAAACTGGGGAGGGATAGGATAGGGCGGGATAGGCATGGGCTCTGGCATATCTCCCTCACTACCGAAACACGTACGTAAATTGGAAAAATATGATAAAGTAGGAAATGCAGTACATTTCTAGGTAGTCTTCTGTAAGAGAGGGGTAACGTGGCCAGTCAAATGTGCCCAGCGGCTGTGGAAATGCAGCGCTGGGCAAGTCATAATAAAGTAGTTTTTAATATTCAATAGCTTTATGTTCTAACGTTATTTTTTGTACAACACGAACAGCCGAAGGCCTTTATTGGATGTATTGTAGTACTTTTAATGTGTAAGTGTGGCGAAACCGAGAGATATAAAATTAGTAACAAGCGACTTCCATTCCTCATATATTCCGTGGTTCCAACCCACCAACAAACATATAATTAATTACAATGTACGATTATGATGTATCTATCATAATCGTTATAAACAATAATTGTAACAGCTAAAGCTTTTGTATATTATATATTTTGTGTATTATATGCTATGTACACACATAGCATATAATATATATATATATTATTGTAAAATATTATTGCTTTTAAAAAAATGCTCTTAAAAAAAACTTAAAAAAACCTGATATATATATGATACATACATATATATCATAATAAATACAAACACATATGTATGTATATGTATGTATAATATATGTATGTATTTAATGTATATATGTAATCATAGCGTATGATATTGACATTGTATGTATTCATCATGTATATTTATTAATTGGTAAATTATTTATTCTGTTTGTAGTTTAAGTTATATCTCTGATTGCACCTTTATTTTTTGTCAAAAATGTACCATCCACAGAAACGGCTTTGTTACGAATTTATTGTATATATAGATTATCAGCGTGGTATTTCTTTATCAAAGAGAACGAAACAGTAGGAATAAAAATCAAATTAAAGATATGCTGCTTATTGGATAAACAAGTTATTATTCTGATACACATAAAGACGGGAAAAGGCAATTCGTAATTCGCCGTCAGCGAAGCAAAAATGGACGGAACATCAAATAGCCCGTCTTTTTTTTTGTCACTATACGATTACGACACGACAAATCCGAGGTTACAAGTAATTTTTAATTAACACTGTATAAACCCTTTTGATTTAGAACTTGTATCCTGATTACATGTTTTTGTACATAATATTAGTGAAAATCAAACATAGTAAATCAATCATCAATAAAACATAGGACTCCGGCTTTTGTGTGCTTCCAAGGATTTCTCTTCTGTCCTCAGTAAACCTACTTTATGTTTACTTCTGACTTACTTCAACTTCCTTACTGACTTACTGACTTACGACTTACTGCGACTTCTGATTTACTTCAACGGGACTGGACAATGACTGGATACGTATTAAACTTACGAAGAAAACTTAACAATGGCAGAATGTGCTATAAATTGCATTGCCATATATTAAAAGAAAAAATAAATACTTTGTGAATTTTCGTTTGACGCAATTTAAGATATTATTAGCCTATTAGGGTTGTGTGCCGCAACTTCTCTGATTTTTGCAAATTTTTATAAATTTTATAACCAATGAGGACACATTTTACAAAGTTTCAAATTAGTCTCCGCATTAGGTCGAATCTGTATAGTGGGGTAACCTGTATTCATGTAAGTTGGAGATGAAGTTCAATAGGAGAGGATGAGCGGCAGGAAATTTCAAACCTAGGTATTTTTGCAATTTGTTGGTGTCTCGGCAGCGAGCCATGAAACTTTAAGCTTGTACTTACCTACAATAATTCAAGAAAATCAATTTATCCTATCTGTTTCGTCGTACAAAAAGGGATCAGAGTTAATATTTTTTTTTTAATTTGCATTAAACAATCGTATCTATGTGGTCGGTACAATTTCCTTTTTTTAAATAAGACTTGTTAGATTTGCACTCTGGGCTTATTTTTTGCAGCATTTTAACGGGGCAATTTTAATTTTTGGGAGGTCCTAGAAACCAGACGTAGGGACATACTCATCTATAACAAATTAAAAAAATAGTTGCCCTATTCTCATAATTCAGGGAGAAAACAGGAGAATACGTTTGTATAGAAAAGACGCTGTTGTAGTCATCCCGCGTCCACACTCCTCCTCTCTTTTAGGCCTCATTTCACACGTCCGTACGGTGGGTAAGAATCGGTGCCAAATCCACTCATCGTCCTCTAGAAACTGATACAACCGGTTACAGTTAAGTAACCAGCCGTTTCAGTATCCACTGCTGGACATGGACCTTATCATGCACATTGTCTTGTGCATGAGGGGTGTATAGCTTTAAAACGTCACGCTGGCGAAGCGGGTTGCCGATTTTACTGTTTTAGAGGCAGTGTAGTTCCTCAGGGCTTGTGGTAAACGATTTGTGGTCCCTTAATTGCCCACGACACCCACGGGACGAAATAGGGTGGTGCTATTCTAAAGCCGACCGACACCACACAGCATGGACGGATACGACACTTTCGGAAATATCGTGTCTTGTAAAAGGCATCTTGCAATTCTTGATTCCCTGAATGTTTTATCTCGATGGTCCTCCGACTCGTTTGATCTGACCCTATGTATTTATGTGTCGGCTCTTAGTTAATCGTATGAATTATTTAACTGATCATGGTATAAGCCTCGTGGATTTTATCTACTGTTTTGGTTTAGATCCTAAAGCTGGTTTGATCGAAATGAGAATTATTTATTGGGCAGCCGCTCAGTTTCAATAAATTAACGAATCAATTAATATTTATTTGAATAATTAAAATTTCCACTTTAATTCACGTACACATTTTTTATAACCTGAAGATACTTAACATTTTTGTAGCAATAAACTGCGTTTCATAGTGCTGTGATAAAGCCATAAACAGTCATGCTAAATCGTCGAAATCTAAAAAATATAGTACTTATTTATTCCACTGAACGTCACTATTATTCCAGTGAAGCGATTGAAATTAAGAAACATAAAAATTTCAATCGGGAAAAAGGATATAAACTGGAATAGGTATGACAAATTTAAATTACCCTAAGCTATTTACCGTCGTATACGTCCGCGAACATTGTTAGTGTAGTGTGTCGCAGCCTTTACGAATGTAAATATCAAATGTGGTTGGTTGATAAAACTGCTCGCAGCTCTCATCCTGGACTCGTCGAGTAGATATAAAATATAAACAAAACCTTAAATTTTACGCGTTTAGACAAAACTCGAAAGTTATTGTTACGTATATGTTATGGAAAGTACAGCAAGCGTTGAACCCAGCTCTGGTATTAACATAAGATATTTAAAAAAGTAGCACGTAAATATCTATACAAAAAGTGTCTATTTTGATGAAGATTTCTACATTACAAATAAATAAAGATACAAATAAATTGTTCTACATTTAAATGTCTCACATAAATTTACTTAGCAAATCGCAACGCTCGTTTAAAATGAACTTTAATTTCTTAATCATGGCGAGCACTTTAGCAAACTTTCGGTCCCAACCCTAAACCGCCCTCCGGTCTACGCGACCCTATAAAACTACTCGAGTAGTTAATCAAATACATAGTTTTGGGTCTCTGTAATCGAGTCCAGAATCCTCTTTGTTAATAACAACAAAAACACGTCTTTGGGGTCCAGTCAGGTTATATGGAATGAAGCAGTGAACGATCTTCGTGAAATGAAAGGTTAGTTTGAGGGTACTCGTTTAGACTAGCGTTCAACAACCGGTGTACGGCGGTGCGCTGGTGTACCGTGAGACACACCAGTCTCACGAAACACCAGTGTGCAAACTGTTAATTAAGATTTTGTACTTTAAAACTCGGAATTTTTGGTATTAATCATGAGTTTAAACTATTTATAATAAATTATTTACCGGACTCTATAAAAGAACTGCCACTAAAGAAATTTAAAACATATTTGTATGGATAGATGGCTTCTCAAACACACATTTTATTCTGTTGCAGAATTCTTAGAGAGCAAAAATAGGAGTTGGAGTCGACATTGCAGTTATTAGTGGTGAATGATTATAAATTATAGTTAATTAAGGATATATATATATAAAGTTTAGTTAATTAAGGATATATATATATAAAGTTTAATTAATTAAGGATATATATATATATAAAGTTTAGTTAATTAAGGATATATATATATAAAGTTTAGCTAATTTATGACATTAGGTTTAATGTTTAATTAAATTTTGCTTGAACTAGTATACATTATTATACTAGTTCGAGCAAAATTTATCAATATTTGTATGCTATTATAAATAGCTGAATTACGAGGCCTTTTAGCTTTAAATATAAGGCAAATAAAGATATTTACTATATTATATTATTATTATTAGAATTAATTTTCTCATATTTAAATAAAAACAACATCGTACAACATCTGACTTTTAAGATAAATAAATAACATTTTTATACTGCTTTTATACTTACTGCAGTTATCTTTACTGTGGCGTTATAATAATTTCAGTGTTAGCAATAATTCAGTTTTGGACGTGATTTGTATAAAGTTTGCTCTAAAATTGAACAGGACAATGGACGTACAGTTTTGTAATCAATTTGTGCAGTTTAATTAAATTTTACACTGTCAGGAGTGTTACGAATGTTTCCTGGTCATATTATGACGTAATCATAGCATGAACATTACGTCATCGTCTATTGAATAGTTTCTATGGCAGCGCCAATCGGAAGGTAGATTGTAGTGTTAGCCACAGTTTGTCTTGTGAAAGGGTTTCAAAATTGTTTTAAAGAATCATGCGTCATTTTTGCCGGTATATCCAATAAAAACCACACGAATATCAAATAAATCAACATAAGCTTCAATTTTCATTACGGCAACAAATGCCGGGGAAATGAAATATCTGCCTTTTTTATAGAAAGAGGATGGCAGACGAGCATACAGTCCAGCTGGTGGTAAATGGATACTGTCACCCATGGACATCTTCGATACATGCCGACTTCAGTCCAGAATGACAAACGTTGGCAGGCAACGTTGTGCTGCTTACCTTTCGTGAACCAATGGATTTGGAGAAAGGATTGGCAAATTGGGAAGGGATAGGACAGGATGGAATGAGAATGGGCTCTATCATATCTCACTCACTACCGGAACGCGTACGTTAGGGAAAAGTGGGAAATGCAGTACATTTCAAGGTAGTCTTCGGGGAGAGAGAGATAACGTGGCCAATCGAGCGCGCCCAGCGGCTGTTGTATTGCAACGTACACTCTCCCCCAGTGTGCGTGACCCAGCCGTTATAGGCTCGAATCTTATTAGGGCCATTAATCTGCGAAACAAAATATTTATTTAGATTAACTGCAGGATGTAGTGAATATGTTGACATACATTACAATTGTATCAGTGGTCAGGCCAGGTTTCATACAAAAGTGTCCATAATTTTTTTAATCGGTTTGTTTTTAATGGTCAATAAAAACGGCTTGTATTAAAATATGCTGCAAATCGTGATTAACGGCATCGGCATCTTTATGAAAGCGACTCTTATAGTATTAGACTGTAGTGGATAACAATGTGGCTTTTTAACGCGTTAGTTAAGGATTTTGACATCCATCACAACATCCTTTTTAAAAATAAATATGAAAATGTAATTAAAATGAGGTCAGTAACAGTTGAGGAAAGCAAATATATACGTATAAAATTTATTATCTATCGAAAAAATATTTTGGGGGTAATAGTAGCTCTATATATTTCTGAATTCCATGTCCAGAAAATACTCGAATATTCCCGATGGCCGATGTTTTCGTGCAAGATCTGTGATTAATGCATTTGTTTGTTTTCAATTTCCAAATATACCTATTGTTACTTGCATATCTATCTACACTGTCGTAAAAATGTCAGTTGTTTCGTATTTTCTTAGCGGTGCAGTATATTCCGTAAAGTACATTTGTTTGTGGACAAATATATTCACTGTGGACAAACCTCTGTGCTTTTGAGTCTATTATTGTATTGTTTTTTTTTATAACTAAATTGATAAATAAAAAAAATATTTAAAATTATAAAAATAATGTTTAAAAATAGATAAGTCAATGTCATATAAATAAGCCATGCTATCGGTACAGTGAATATCAACTTTAAACCAACTGAATTAATAATAAAACAAACGGGAGTCAAGAAATCGAATCGAATAATTG
Source organism: Sesia bembeciformis (assembly GCA_943735995.1). Taxonomy (NCBI): domain Eukaryota; kingdom Metazoa; phylum Arthropoda; class Insecta; order Lepidoptera; family Sesiidae; genus Sesia; species Sesia bembeciformis. The sequence continues at coordinate 14,436,160 of OX031042.1, read as the reverse complement.
ACAAATTTAACACAACGTACGAGTTTCGGAGTTATGCGGGGACAGATGGGCAAGAAGCGTGAACTTCCACGCGTTCACTGATAGCGTCCTTAACTTACGGGGGCGAAATCATGCGATGAATATCGGATCGGAGTTCTGTGTAATAGGAACGGCGAGGATTGGTCGTTTCATGTACTTAGAAAGTTGTTTTTTCCAATATCAGACATGTTCCACCACACGGGTCTCCACTGGGAGGTTCTGGGGGATAATCTCCTACGCGGGCTCATTGCGGATTACTGAATACAGATGCTTCAAATGTTTTTTTTTAGTTTCAGACGTGCTGATTTAAAAAAAAATTTAATTGTTCAAAATTTATGGAATCTTATTAATAGAAAATTCATGGAAAAATATGGAGGCCCATTTTCTTAACTCTCTCAAAATCTATTCCTAAATCTTCAAAGGTGGGCAGAGCATCTGGCGAGTTTCATTTGTCATTTTTGACTGATGTTGACACGAGTTACGGATATCTATGGGGAATAGTATTTAGAACTGTGTGCTCGTATGTCGCCTCTTTTCTATAAAAAAATTTGAAAATACTTCTTTTGATATTAAATTTAAAAATAACTGTCACCTATGTTTCACAAATAAAAGAAGTTGAGTTTGAATTCATTCAGCTATATAACTGTATTTACATACAAAGTGACACTAATTAAAAGGGGCAAATCAATCAAATCTCAAATTGAAAAACCTTGAAAATTTCCGTATTTTAATAACAAGAAACGAAATTGATACTTCATATTTTTTTTACTACTAAAACTAAATAGTATATGAAACTAAAACATAAGTTAATGCGGAAATAAATTAGATAATTCCTTCTGTACATCTAATCGTTTATCTACAGTCAGCAACACGCTAATGTATCCAAAACCGTTCGACTCTAGTGGTTACTACAAGCGCAATACGGTGCCGCTGGGTATACATTACGTTTTTGCTGACTGCAAGTTTATTTTTAGATATTTTTTTTAAAATACGTAACTTCTGTAAATTATTATAGTTTCAGTTAAATTATTTCCTAGTTTATACTTTCAACAAATTCAACGTTGCATTTGCAAACCTAGACAGTCATTAGATAAAAAAACGTAGGTAATAAAAAGACGTGCATACAGTCTACCTGATGGTAAGTGTTTACTGCCGCCCATAGACATCCGCGATACATGCCAACATTATTCCAACATGGCAAACATTGGCACGCCCCAGATGCGCTGTCTACCTTTGGAGATATAGGAATGGATTTGGAGAAAAGGTTGGGATAGGATGGGAATGAGCTCTGGCACATCTCACTCACTACCGAAACATGTACGTACATTAGAGAAATAAGATAAAGTGGGAAATGCAGTCTAGCGCGCCCAGCAGCTGTTGGATTGCAGCGTGCACTCTCCCCCTGCAATTGTATTTTAAAACGAATAAAACTATTATAATTATTTATATTATAATTATGGGTGACCCTTAACCCTTGCGATTCAGGCACGGAGTGTCAATGTGTGCGTGACCTTCAGCGGTTGAGTAAACTATTGCATTTCTCCAATGCGATTCAATTTGGCTCGCACTGAACGAAATTTGATTTTGAAGGTGTTTTTGTAGATTTTATGAAGCGTTTTAAGGGTCTGCGTCTTCTGTACTTGTACTAGTAGTTATTCTGTGGTTCGGGCCAATTCCACTCGGCATCACTATAGACGTTCAAACAGGTCAGTAGGTGACTATATATTAGGCAAAGAGGGTAGCAAGTTTGGAATTTTATTGTACTTGTGACTTTCAATAGAATTATTGTAGGCATTCCGAATGCCCATACTCGACATATTTATTCAAGTACCCTCATTTGAATAGATATGGCTTTTCGAGATAACTATTTCTTGTGATACTGATATTTCATATTTCGTGGAGGGGGAATGAACTGAAGTTTTAGTCAATTTCGAAGTTAACCAATGACGTCATGACGTAATAAAAGACTTAATAGTGATGAGTAAGGAAGTAAGTCATCTACCCTCATCATTAGATCTTAGCAATATTATAAGTAAAGAGGGTATCATCTCCAAATACACACGCACACTTACACACACAAGCAAACATCTGTACTCACATCTTATATTTGTGTTTCTATATTTTACACTTTCTATTATTTTCTGCTTATAAATACGAGTAGTAGGGCCGTGAAACACATGCCAGTAAAAAAAGTATGCCAGCCGGAAGTACCTGGCATACTAATAACTAGCAAGTGACGACAACTCTTTACACATACGAGTGAGCAGTTATTCGTGAGTTTTTTTTTTATTACATACCAACATTGGCCAGAATGACAAACGCTGGCACGCTCCCGGATGCGCTGCCCACCTTTGCAGATTAAAGATTGGATTGGGAAAATGCGGAGGGATAGGAGGAGACGGGAATAGGCTCTGGCATATCTCACTCACTACCGAACGCGAACGTAAATTGGCTGAAGTAGCTCCACTGCTCAAGTAGGAAATGCAGTATATTTCCAGATAGTCTTCTGTGAGAGAGGGGTAAAATGGCCAGTCGAGTGCGCACAGCGGCTGTGAAAATGCAGCATGCACTCTCCCCCTACAGTGCTTGTTGAAAACCATAAAAAACCTCTCCCACTTCCCCGCGGGAGACACACGCACGCGAAAAATCGAACGTGCTATTAAAACGCATGCAAAAATCTGAATACATATGTCAGTAGCACGCACTTACAAGGTACTGGTATGCTTTTGTGCGAGTAACACGCATGTGTATCACGGCCTTTACTGTGAGTAATCTGTAATTGGCTGTACCATCCTTATTATTAAATCGTATCTATTGTTACTTTGGAGAAAGCTGTAGATTTATATGTGAATAAATAAATTTTACCCTCACGCCTCTAATGGATGCTTAACGATGCGGTTAACTAAAAGGTCTTAGCAATGTGATGATGAGTGTTGAGTAATGGAACCCACGTCAAAGATGGTTGTTTGATGTTTAGCTAGAATCTTAATAGTTAGGAATGTGACATTGGTCTTTCTTCCAAGTTCTAAATCTTTTATTCGTCTTTGGGGTATTTTCAACTTCAAGCTTCTGGAATAACATTGTCATACCGTTACCACAACGATTTTCCTACGAAGATAGCCTTTACTTTCAAAAAAATATAATTTACTGAAGCCCCCTTGGAAGGTAAACGGTTCAATTGCAACTGTACACAAAACCTAACCTAGTGTGACACCTAACGTCTCCAAAACGGTGTCACCCAATATTTCCATAAAAATAAAAAAATAAAAATATTCCACTATCGAAGCTCACCCGCGCTTACCACAATATTTTCCAACGATCGGATGTCAAGGGCCGCCATGTGTTCCAGGCCACTTCCGGCACAACAGACATTTTTTCTCTCTCTACCGGAAACAAGAAGCCGGCTCGCCGCCCGCCTAATGGATTGAGAGCGACGATAAATATCAGAGATATTGAAAGTTTCTTATTATGAGGCTCTTATTTATGATAGGAGATTATTTTATGCAGGGGTCATTGGGCAGCCGGCTCAAGTATCTCCTGAGTCAGCGATATAAAAAATGTGAGAAGAAATGTTGTTTTCTTGCAATTTTTATGCAATGTGGAATGTTTGCCGCTGGTTCCCAAAAGGCATGACGGCGATAAATATGAAATTAGATCTGTAATTAAACTAAAATTATATGTATGAACTAAACTAAAAACTAAAACAGAACTGTAGCAGCTGTATGAATCCGTAGATCTTGATCCCGTGGACATCAGAGCCTACTGTGTCTGGGAGCGACTTCTTAGTAGAGGATGAATAAAGACCTTTCACCTCGTCAACACCCAAGTCCTCGGAGTGCTCCGCCATCTCTCCAGCATCCAGAGGGTGCTGCCAGAACTCCAGTAGTGGTACTCCACTGCTCAGGCGCCTGGATTTTTGTTATGCTGCTGAAGTATGTAGTCCCAGAAATCAGCGCCTGCGGAGGCCGCGAAAACTCTTGAATTATAATATTTTATTGGACCGCACATCCGAACGGAGCAACGTTTTTTGACAGATTTGACTTGTAAATTAGTATATTCCGTGGTTATATATTATTTGGAGCCTAGTAGCAAGCTACCTAACATGCTGGAAGTATTACCCCGTTGAAAAGCAATGCTTATGCACTGAGCGAGGTAATTAAATAGGGGTGTTGTATAAGGGACGAAAACATTTGGGACGCTCTCCGACCAGACGTAAACAACGATTTATAGAAGTTTGGCGGTTGTGAATGAATGAGAAGAACGGAAGACCGTGCGTGGTGGCGAATCTTGAAAGAGGATTAAATCCAGCAGCAGCTTAGTGTTATAGGCCGGTGTGTGATATGGTGTGAATAATTAAAGAAATGACTGAAAAAATCTACTGATTGACCAGCCCTTTCAGTATCCACCGCTGAACATGAGTCTCCTTGTGCACATTGTCTCCTGTGTGACGGATGTAAGGACTTATAACGCCACGCTGGCCATGCGGGTTGGCGAGTCCACTCTTTTAGTTTAGTGTTGTAGTGCCTCAGGGCTTGTGGTAGCTGCTTTTATTATCCCTTAGTTGCCTTTTACGACACCCTCGGGAGGAGATGAGGTGGTGCTATTCTATAGCCGGCTAACATTACACGGCACTACACAATATATTAAAATAAACTCTGCGGAATCAAACATTTTGAAAATAAATTAAAATATAATACATTTCGTATTTATGACTGCAGTATACATCTCTTTTTGATACGTTCACTTAGTCCAATGTATATACAACAATACAATAAGTATATTTATTCAATTACAATATTGTGATAATAATTTAGTGTAGGTTATTTAAAAATAAGTAAATAACAAAACTAAGTTTCAACTTGGATACAGTTTGGATATTCATAATTAATGACAACAACTTACTGTCTGTTCAACATTTACACAGTTAAACCTGTGATTACAACTGCTTTACAGTTCCATAAATAACCCACCGGATTTCAATTTATCTTGAGAGTTTAATGCCAGGTTTCATTTAAGGGCGTAACCCTTCGTGACGCAAAATAATAGGCATCCGCGAATTTATGCCGAGAGACGAAATAATCGTGGAACGTGCATCGCACGTGGGTGGTCTTTACTTTGTCACGGATCTACCCCTACTATAGGTTTTAGAAGTGTTAATTAGATGTCGAACACACAGGACGTGCAGGCAGTCACACTCTTGAACTCAAACTGACATTATAAAGGCTCTGAACAATAATTATTTTAAGCGGCAGCTCCCGACGTATTATCATTTCAACTCACACTCAATTACAAACATTATTGACTCTATGGTAAATTTTCTAAATACCACACTCCCACACATTCGCATACAGACACACATATATTTACATCAAACACACACAATGTACATATTATACACTATAATTACCACCTGATTAAACTGTTACTTAAATAACTGTAACTTAGTACTAAGAAAAGATCTAAGGGCGGGCGCTGACAGCTATCATAGTACAGATAAAACAGATTATTATAGTACAGATGTCAGCAAACATTATTCTTGTCTGTACCTACTTGAAAATTTGATGTTTTTTAAACTACATTATAAGAGACAATTATCATATAGAAAATATGTAAATGTCTTAAATATGTAAATAAATGAAATAAATAAATAAAATTTCAGGTTTAGTGTGTTTGTATTTCGATTTTTCTGCAAAAAGCAAAAAATCTTCTTCATCTAAATCGGTTGATGTCATTTTTCAAAATTTTCTCGTTCAGCGTACTCGTTCTTTGAAAATTGACGCCAACACTACCGCGCTACAACCGTCCTGTGCTCCCGTCACGTTGTGTACCCGCCGCTGCCGCACGCCGCGCCTTACTAACCCGCGCCGCGCCTTACTGACTCGCGCCGCGTCTTACTGACTCGCGCCGCGCCTTACTGACTCGCGCCGCGCCTTACTGACTATCGTCGCGCCTTACTGACTCGCGCCGCGCCTTACTGACTCGCGCCGCGCCTTAATGACTCGCGCCGCGCCTTACTGACTCGCGCCGCGCCTTACTGACTCGCGCCGCGCCTTACTGACTCGCGCCGCGCCTTACTGACTCGCGCCGCGCCTTACTGAATCGCACCGCGCCTTACTGACTCGCGCCGCGCCTTACTGACTATCGTCCCGCCTTACTGACTCGCACCGCACTTTATTGACTACCGAATCGTGTTCTGTGTATGGTGACCTCTATTGTCATTCAATACGAGTCGTATAATGTCAATAAATATCAACAGGATACAAAACACGAGATCTACAAATTTTGATAGGTTAGAATCTCTCGTTAAATTCCAGGTGCCTCGATTGCACAGTAGAAACACTTTGCTCCTTTTTATGTTCAAACAACTCGCACCAATCAGCTCCCCTTAACAGATTGACCGTTGTAGCAAATAAATATCATGATATTTATTTGCTACAACGGTTTACCACGAACATTTACCACGATTCTTTGGCCTTAATCAAAAAAACAATATTAACAATTCAATGTGTAAACTATATAGGCTCTAAAAGCAAATAAGTAAGTAATTTGATAATACCTTGAAATTTTTTTTTTTAATTTTTTTATAGATTAGTGGGCGGACGAGCAGGCGGTCCCACGTGATGGTAAGTGTTACCGCCGCCCATGGACACCTGCAACACCAGGGGGTATGCGGGCGCGCCGCCGACCTTGCAAAATCCTATTCACAGCTCTCTTGAAGAACCCCATATCGTAGCTTAATGGAAAGACCTCTTGAGGCAGTTCGTTCCACAGCCTACGGGTTCGCGGTATAAAGTAATTTTTGGACCGAACAGTGCGCGACACCTCCGTATCGAGGAAATGCGGATGGACCGCACTTCTGTGACGGGAGGTGCGGTTATAGAAACCCGAGGTGGGAATTATATTGAACAATTCTTCAGAGCATTCCCCATTGTACAGGCGGTAGAACACACAGAGAGACGCAACGTCTCTCCGACTGCTGAGGGATTCTAAACCGCCCGTGAGAGTGGGATCGTCGATAATACGAACAGCACGTCGTTGGATGGAGTCAAATGGGTCCAGTTGGTATTTCGGTGCGCCGGCCCAGAGATGGGAGCAATACTCCATATGGGGCCTCACTTGAGCTTTGTAAAGCATAAGGAGATGCCCGGGGGTGAAGTACCGCTTCGCTCTGTTCAGCACACCGAGCTTTTTGGAAGCCATTTTGGCCTTATTTTCCAGATGACCCCTAAATTCGACTTTGCTGGAAATGTCGACACCAAGGATCCCGATACTCTCCGAGATCTTAAGAGGCATGCTCTGAAAGCGAGGTGCTACGACATAGGGGTTTTTTTTTTGCGGTGAATGCACAGACTTGCGTCTTACTGGGGTTGAAATCCACTAGGTTCAGAGAACCCCAAATCGAGACTAGATCTAAAGAGTCTTCGATTTCAGACACAAGCCTGGCGCGACTCTCTTCCACTTCGACCCGAGGGATGTTGGCGCGGCCTCTGTACAAGGCGTCACCAGTACTGTCATCTGCATAGCAACGTATGTCACCAATTTGCAACAGGTCGTTGATATGCAGAAGGAACAGAGTTGGGGACAGCACGGAGCCTTGCGGGACGCCAGCGTTAATAGACATGGTGTCGGAGCAGCTACCATCGATAACGACTCTGATGCTCCGTCCAGTCAGGAAACTGGCAACCCATTCGCATAATCCCTCGGGTATCCCGAAAGATGGTAACTTGGAAAGCAGAGATTTGTGCCATACCCGGTCAAAAGCTTTCGCAATGTCTAGGCCTACAGCCAGAGCCTCGCCTCTACTCTCAATGGCGTGAGCCCAGCGGTGTGTTAAATACGCTAAAAGATCACCAGCTGAGCGATTATGGCGAAATCCATATTGACGGTCGCTAATCAGTTGGTGATCCTCTAGGTACCCAAGGAGCTGTGTGTTTATGACACGCTCCATCACCTTGGAGAGGAGGGAGGTGATCGCTATTGGCCTGTAGTTGGCCGGGTCTGTGCGGTCACCCTTTTTGGGTAAAGGGTGAACATGAGCTACCTTCCATGTTGCCGGGAAGTTTTTTGTGGAGTATGAGAGTCTAAAGAGTCGCGTAAGCACCGGGGACAACTCGGGAGCGCATAATTTGAGCACCACTGCAGGAATACCATCTGGCCCACTCGACTTTCGGATATCAAGAGTTGCTAGAGCTCGCCGGACTTCACGCTGCGTGAAACAGATTTCCGGCATGGAGCTTGTGCATCTCGAGATAGACGGTGGTGATGCACCTCTATCGTCCAGAGTCGAGTTCGAGGCAAAAAGATAGCCCAGGAGATCGGCTTTCTACTTCGCCCCGTGGGCCAGTGACCCATCGAGTTTTCGCAGTGGTGGGAGTGACGACTGACAGAAGTTACCTTCAGCAGCCTTGGCGAGCGACCAGAAAACTCGGCTTCCAGAAGGACAGCTAACTAGTCGATCGCCAATTCTGCGGATGTGCTCATTCTTTGCTCTGACAATGATCTTCTTACTGCACCTCGAGGCAGCGTTAAATTTCTTCCTCAAGTCGGTGGTATTCGGATCTTCGGACACCTGCGCTTTGGCCCAGGCCCTGTATGCAGCCCGTTTATTACGACGGGCCTCTCTGCAAGACTGATTAAACCAAGGTTGGCTCCGTCCACCTACGGGTATCACGGAACAAGGAATATAACATTCCATGCCCTGCAACACTACGTCGGCAACGGAGTCTGCACAGGTATCCGGATCTCCCGACGAAAAACAGAGCTGCCTCCAGGGATAAGAAGCATAGAATTCGCGCAACCCATCCCAATCTGCAGACTTGTAGTGCCAGACGTTGCGCGTTCCCTGTGAATGGGTCGGCACGGATTGCTTGGCTGGCACAGCAGTTCGAACGATACAATGGTCGGATGATCCTAACGGAGCATCAACAACAACATTATAGTCGCCGACGGAGTAACCCTCCCACCGCGATAGTGTACGTGTTTCGATAGTGAGTGAGTGAGAGCCCATTCCGATCCTATCCCTCCCCATTTTTCCAATTCTTTCTCCAAATCCATTCCTATATCTCCAAAGGTGGGCAGCGCATCCGGGGGCGTAACAACGTTTGTCATTTTGGTCTATGAGTATCCACTTACAATCAGGTGGATTGTATGCTCGTCTGCCGCCTTCGAACATAAACACAAATATCTCAGAGATAATCTTAGTAGGGGCAACTATCTGGTTGATACGAAAATGCGGGCACACAGGAATTTCAAGACTACGGATCTTTGTATATTATGTATTTGCAGGAGGCAGATATATTTCTTACTAATTACGAAAAATAGATGGTGAAAGTAGCATACTCAAAATTCTGTATGTTACTTTGTAACGAGAATTTGGAGTAGAACAAAACAAATGGCGTAAAGTACCGGGGAATTGAGATACAAGTATCTTACAAGTACCGGTGGAAACACAGTCGGGCCAGGTACAGAGCCCGGTGGTGCATCCTGTGGAGAGACATGGCTGAGTGGACTTTTTTATCCAGGGTGTCTACTTTGGTCTGAGACCATCTGAACACATCAAACATAGGGCACGACCCAGCCGTAATCTTATTTATTAGAGCCCGATTTTTACCATTAGTTTTTATTTTTACCTATCACCATTTTTATATATACTACGATTAATCTGACAACATTTTATTTTTATTTATGGTAACTGTAGGTTATATACCTGATTGATTGGTGGTCAATAATATCCACCATTCTTTGAGAACATCGTGAAACTGAGCACACGTCTTTTCCTCAGTTTTCGATGAAGATAAGAGATGTTTGATATATTATAATCATACGTATATGGATAAATGTTGAAAAGTGTGTATAACACTTTGAAAACATTTCATTTATACACTTCAGTGTACAATATCCAAGAAAAAATATACAAATATACTGTATTAATATACAGGGTGAATCAAACGAATGGGCCCCTTGTAGGAAAGTACCTTAAATATTGAAGATAGTAAATAATCAATGGAAATTTTATTTTTTGTCTGTCTGTCTAAACGCGCATCATGCAAAAGCTACTGAATGTATTTGAATGAAACTCGGCATAGTTGTTACTTTGGTAACAGGTCCTCATTTAGGGTACTTTTTATCCAGATCAATTATAGAGTACCCACGGGAAACACTCTGAAGTTCGCGCAAACGAAGACGCTGTCACCGCTTGTAAATAACCGAATACAGTTTGAATACAAGTTCGGAGTTAATATATATGTGGACGAAGTTAGATATAAAAGACAGTATTTGATATTGACGATGAATCGAATCTGTTATCCTCCGGGACTTAAGAGAAACTTCAGGTAATCTTGTGAGTCACAAGTAGTTTAATTAGATGGATGGTTCTCCCGGGATAGTCGTTATGGGAACAGGATGCCTCAGATTTACCGTTATCGTCTTAATAGGTTTCTGGAGCAATATTTGGCAGCAGATTATGGGAACACAACATAATGGCAGGGTATAACCGTGCAATTATTTTTATGTGGAACGTTAATATACTTGTACCGGTTCATTAGAATCAAGGTAAGAAGTTTTTCTGACTATTTTTGTGAAAAAAAAAGGAAACATAATCATAAAAACAATCGTTTATTTGCCCTAATGTTAGTATATGTATAGATGACATTATGTAACAGATGCTACACATTCCAGTGTGAAAATAGCATGCAAAATTTATAATAAAAAGGTTAGATCTCTTCACATTCAGAATTCATGAAACATACAATACTATGATTAGGTAAACCATTATTACAGAATTGTGTAAATGATACACCAATTTTAATTAGACTTTAATTTTAATTAATTATTAAAATAGCCAAATTTGAATGTCAATGTGAATTATGTCAATATGAATTATGCCAATTTGAATTATGACAATATTAATTATATAAATTGTCAATTTCCATTCAAACATTCTGCAACTGCATAAAACATTTATGTATATTTTCTCTTAAACAGTACAGTCTTATTATAATCAAATAAAAGCACGGTCCCCCGTTTTTCGTACGATTCCAAGAAGTCCTCTTCTGTCCTCAGTAAACCCGCTATCGCTTTACTGAGCGACTCCTAACTCACTTTGACGGGACTAGACATTGACAGGATACGTTTTGAAATTGCTAATTACTACGAAGAAACCTCGATACTGGCAGAATGTGCTAATTGCACCATTGCCACATATATGAAAAGAAAGAAAAAAGACTTCTAATCAACCTTCTATAGACATGCTTGACACAGGAAATGTGCAATAACTCCAAAGCACTCCAATTAGAAACAATTTAACTTCTTTCACATTTGCGTAAAACCCAGCAATTAATTTCCCATTGAACCCCCTGAAACGAACAAATGATATAGCAGTAAACCCCAACCTTAGCAAAATTGTCGAAGCCTAATTTGAAAAGAACAACTTCTGTCTTTGGGCTGTGATTTAGGTGGTAAGAGGAAGCGGATTTTATGTGGAATAGACGGCTAGTAAGTAACTAAGTCCATGGTGTCTGCCAGGACCACCCCATATTTTCCCGCAGGTGTCGTAAAATGCGACTAAAGGGTAATAAAGCCGCTACCACCAGAGTTGAGAAACTACACCACTTCAAAAATAATACACTCGTCCACCCGCTTCGCTAGCGCCAAACAACCTTTATGCACAGGACTCTTACTTATTATTAAGTACTTACTTACTTACTAAGGAGATTCGTATGACAAATTAAAGTTTTCAATCCACCTTTACTCTCCACTAAGATCACAGCCTTAAGGGTCGACCTTTATCGGATACTAAAATAATATCATTAGCCAATTCGCTGATTATCCTCGGGGCGGGTGGTGCTTTCCCAATTAGTGAATTAAAATTATTGTAAAATGGCTTTATAATGTCCCATCGAATTCGAGCCATCTGGCGCGGTTACATTCACTGATTAACTTGGTTGAATTTTAGATTGGACGATTGTGACGGACGTGTCGGAGTCGTCAGTTAATAAAATTCATAAGTTATTTCCCATAATTATTACTAGCAAAACCCGGCAGACATTGTCCTGCCTGTGTATATTTATTTACCTATGTATATAAAATCACAAATTATTCTATTTTGCCGTCGATATGATTATTGCGATCGGGTGAACGGTACTTATAGAAGCTGATGTGCTGCAGCGCCATCTAGTGGCTAGTTACAACAAAGTCGGTAGCTCGAAGATATTTTTCGTGCTCAAATACCTATGTATACCAATTTTCATGGCGATCAGTTGAACGGTATAGGAGTTCATGTGCTGCAGCGCCATCTAGTGGCAAGTTACAATAAAGTGGATAGCATAGAAACCTTCTCCATGAAATATACATGTATGTACCAACTTTCATGGTGATCGATGTCGGTATCGAAGCCTGTTAATCTCAGACAGATATACCAACATGCATTTATATATATATAGATAGATAAATGCGAGTTTGTTTGGGTGTGTCAATTACGTCGCAATGGCTAAACCCATTTCTTTGAAACTTGACAAATAGGTATATAGTAATCTAGATTAATAGGCTACTATTCATGTATATATGAAGTGGCGGGCAAAGCTTTTTATATAGAGAAGGAAGGCGGCAGCAGATCACACCTGATGGTAAGTTTATCTATTATTATTAATGAGTATGAAGGTCTTTGCGGGTCAATTCAGTCTGGTATTACTACGACCATTACTGGTCTTTTGTGATCGCCATAATTCTTCTTCTTATAATATCTATGACTTGCGGATATCGCAAGATAGTTTTAGCAGCGATTGTTGAACCTTTTCCGGTTTTATTAGGTGAGCGCCCATATATGTGTTTCTTTTGTTCATCAACGGGCAACAATCACGAATCAAGGATTATTATTATTTTCCTCAAATGTTAGTGTACCTACGTGTTTCGGTAGTGAGTGAAATATGCCAGAGCCCATTCCCATCCCATCCCACACTAGCCTAGCCCTCCATATTTTTAACCTTCCAAATCCATTCCTAAATCTCCAAAGGTAGGCAGAGCATCCGAGGGCGTACCAACATCTGATAAATGTTGGTACAGACGAAAAAGGTAGACTTCGTTCTACAAAAAAAAAACATCAAAACGTCTTGACGACGGTATTTCGTAATTTGCATATATGTATATTGATGATTCATGTATTTTGAACAATAAATTAGATATAATTAAGATTCGTCGACGCGAATCGTCGGTCGTACGATCGTATCGGTTAGAAAGGGAACGGATATGTTATAATTAGGAAGGCCTGACTTCCAAATTTATTGAGGTCCAGAATGTTGTAGGAAATTGTGTCGTTTAAGGCCTTTATTCATAATCTTTCCGAGATAATTTAATTTTTCAGACTTCACCACGTAATCTCTTAATTGTCGTTCAATTGCCAGTGCATTTGTTAATTAATTATTATTTCTTTTTGAATTCGAAGTGTTTTTACTTTTTCACATTATACCAATAGCAAGCGGTCCCACGTGATGGTAAGTGTTACCGCCGCCCATGGACACCTGCAACACCTGCAATATACTTAAATAAAATAAAATATACCACGTTTTCAGTATGTAGGTTAAAAAATCCTACATATTGAAAACCTTATACGAATTTGGTTCTTGTGACAAGGTACCTACCAAGCTACCTCGCTGAATGGCCAAACTGATTGTGTGACGTAGTTGCAGGCCTTGGGATCGCTTGGGGTGTTAAATGGGTGTCTTGATAGGCCCTCAAATAGGGAGTATATTTAGTACTAAAATATGTTGCTCGCGGCTTCACTCGCGGTTTATTTAATTGCATTCAACTGTCACGTGGTAAGGACAACATGTAATATTTAAATGATTCCATATAATGATTATTTGAAGAACAAATAATCCGCCTGCGTCCTATATGAACACATATATTGAAATAAACTAAAATTAATGAAACAAGTAAGTTTGCTTAATTGCTAGAAGCACAAAGAGGTTTTTTTTTTGTTTTATAAATTACTCTACTATTTGGACAGACTTTTTTCAGACTCAAAGCAATCGGGAACAGATTTGGGTATTCGTTTAGTACCGCAGTGACGCCTTATAGTTTAGAATACTTAGAATATCAGCGCAGTGGTTCATTTCCTTTTGTTCCACAACATTATGCTAAGCTGGATATCAGGGGCCCTACCACCATCTTTTACAAAACAATATTGCTGCAGGAACGTTTTGTTTCAGGCTTAAAACAACATTACTCATATTCGTACCATGACCTCCACCAGAGTATTAATGCTTAGTGCAGAGAAAGAACGAATGATTTTAATTATTTGGCTATTCCCTGCTAAAAACAAAACGAGATAACGCTATATGAACTGTATAACGCCATTTCTTTCATACAACGTTCCGATTTGCACTACAGTATAAGCTATCGAATTGTGTTGACGTCACCAAAACTTCCTATTAAAACATTCATAAAGTAAGCTTACATTAAGGACGCCGTGGTACGGAATTGAGAAGTAAGGTTAAAATAATACTGCTATAAGGAATGGTGGTAAGGCCCCTGAACTGACATTAACGATATAAAGATCTTCAAAGGCAGGTTATATGAATGTTTTAGTGACAAATGTAGTTAGTAATGTAAATGTGACTTTAATTTGCTATTGTGAGGTTCGACTTGTAGATACATTAGACAGTCTGACTTGAGTAATTTATAGATGTTCTGTTAACTTTTGCGTTCGTTTGTTTGGATGTTTGGATGTATTTTTTTTATGGATGATGGCGACATACGAGCATACAGTCCACCTGATGATAAGTGGATACTGTAGCCCATAGACATCCGTGATACATGCCCACATTAGTCCAAAATGACAAACGTTGGCACGCCCCCAGATGCGCTGCCTACCTTTGGAGATATAGGAATGGATTTGGAGAAAGGGTTGGGAAAATGGGGAGGGATGGGAAGGGCTCTGGCACATCTCACTCACCACCGAAACACATACGTACATTAGGGAAATAAGATAAAGTGGGAAATGCAGTACTTTCCAAGGTAGTCTTCTGTGAGAGAGGAGTAACGTGGCCAGTTGAATGCGCCCAGCGGCTGTCGGATTGCAGCGTGCACTCTCCCCCTCATGTATGTATGTGTGTGTAATGTCTGTGTATTATTTGTATGCCCACGAGGCGGGACATAGAGAAACGCTAACCTTTGTCCACAAATAAACACATTGAATTGAATTGTTGTCACTGCGACAAGCATTTGCACACTTGTATTATCATTACTATTTCCTGTGTTTTGTGTCGTGTTGTGATAAATAAATATCTTTTCTTTCTTCTTTCTTTCGTTCTAATCTGAGTGAAAAAAATGTGCAAATTAATTAAAATGCAAAAAGACATGAACAAAGTTTTCGTGTTGTGAACTGAATCAACAGTTGCAGAATTCGGGACAAGTTCTGCTAGTCTCTGTATATTTATATAATCCGTTTAATTCTCCAAACAGTTTGTCTACGTAATAACAGGCGCCTATCGTAATTACCTATCCTAAAATAAACATGCCAGCATCAAGAAAATACCTTAGTTTCAGAATAAAAGAAACTACTTCTCCAAGAAAGGGTCCATGATTAATATGTACTCCGGCCATAATGTCCGCCATTTTGTTTTATCGTACAAAGCAGTCGTGACGTGGCCCATTAGGCGCCCCCGCCCATTCATTCGTTCTTCCATTCGTTCACTCATTCGTTCAACGATCACCTGGGGACTAGACTCTGTTTCGGATTATCGACGAGGATTTCTGTCTTAACTTGTTTCGGTTTATTCCTTTTTTAAGGTAATTTATGGGCCTTCTGCTGGAATGTTTTTAGCTGAATTAGTTCCAAATGATTTTCTTTTTGGTTAAAAATTCTTCATTAAACTTTTATTAATTCGAAAAAATTAATTCATTAATTTCATTAGCTAGCTAGTTTCCAATTTGTGGCAAACTGACAGTTGATAAGTTTAACGGCTTCGAAAATGCCTTGCTTTTAATTCCGTAATGCTGCCTTCATCTCTGTGATTTGGTTGATCGATGTAAAGGATAGTGGCTAAGAATTACTTATTTCTGGAAACTATCCCGTGTACAATAAAGTATAAATAAATATATCACTATTTATTGATTGTCCGAGGGTGATATAAGAAACTTAGTTGCAGAATACAATTTTTAGACGTACAATAACGCATTCCTTTGATAAATGATGATGGATCCAATCAATTCGTGGACACCAATACTTCTTTCTGAACTAATTTGACGTTTCAGTGACAATGATGAATGGAGGGGGATTTCTTCGCGTTACGTTTTTTCATTTGTTCCGTTTTTGCTTTTCACGATTTTACGGTCGAGAGACTTATGTGCTTATGGAGTTTCTAAGTACACAGAAGGTGAATTTTCCTTTTTCGGAATACTTTCATTTCTTTTTTTTGTCTCGACGCTCAAATATGTAAGTAGGTAAGTTAGGTCTAATATGCCATGTGGTGTTCGCCAGCCTTAGAATAGCACCATCCGACCTCCATTGCCTAGTGCAGTATTTCCCGCCTTAAAAAAAGGCAGTGCTTTTGATGACATTCGAGAAAAATGCAAACAATTCTTTGCTGTATGGCAAACGCCAAACGAACATACAGTCCACGGGATGGTAAGTGAATACTGTCGTCCATAGACATCCGTATAAAATTTCAAATATTGGCACGCCCCCAGATGCGCTGCCTAGCTTTGGAGATTTGCATTGGGAATGGGCTCTGACATATTTCACTCACTGAAGATATTTTTTTTATTATGAAAATTTTGGCGAAATTTTCATAATTTAAAATTAAGCTAGAGAAAGAAGCTTGGAGCTATGGAATGGAATATCCATCATAATCACTGTTTATTATCTTTGTTTATCTTTATTTTCCGAATAAAGATAAAGATGTTATTTATCCATTTTGCATAATACAAGGCCCACGTCCAGCAGTGGATATTAACATGGCTGGTTATGGGCAATAGTAAAATTGTATACCTATTTTTAATCGGTCTGATTTGTACTCGATGTTTCGGCAAGGGTTACACCAGCCACGATCACGAGTTAAATGAAGAGGCTCACATTTGATCTTCACATTTGGGCGCACTCGACTGGCCACGTTACCACTCTCTCACAGAAGATTACCTTGAAAACAACTGCATTTCCTACTTTATCGTATTTTTCCAATGTACGTTCCAATTCCAAAGATGGCGGTTTGGCGGTTTTATACAATAACGATGTGTTTCTTGACCTTTTCCGTAACTGTACGCTTAGTTTGGCCTATATAAATAGGAACTATCACAGCTGCAGTCTACTTTATAGACGCCTGATGTTAATAAAAGCCTTTAATTTTACTCCGTCAGATCCGATTTACAATATACAACGTGTTCAAAACCTGAAAGTGTAAAAAGTTATAATAATAAAACTATATCATGCTATGCAGAATCCATTTCGGACAGTGACGTTTATGTGACTAAAAGATATTAGCGTGATAAAAATGTATGCACCACGTCATATTATAATCCGTTTATATGTCTGTTTGTCCCATTAATACGTGTTTATAGCTGACATCTAATTAATCTCACGCATTTGTTGGTCTGTTTATCGAGTCTCGCGATAATGTCATAGTGATATTGGTTGTTTGATTGGGAAACCATAATTTGAAGTGGTCATAAACAGATAATGGTGATATCCAGGGATATCCAATCTGGACTCTCTTTTATGAGGTCGTGACTCCAAACTCCTACTCCTACCATTCAACCGAGCATTTTGTGTAAGAGTGCGATTTTAGTTTTTTATTGCGTGGGAAGGTCCACCGTAAATTTAAATTTGAGTTTTCGAGGTTCGAGTTTCCTTTTTAGCCTAATAGGAATAAGGCGGCAGACGTGCATACTGTTCATATGGTGGTAAATGGATACTGTCACCCATGGACGTCCGCGGTTCATGCCAAATTCAGTCCAGACTGATGAACGTTGGCAAACGCTGCCTACCTTTCGAGATGAAGGATTTGGAGAAAGGATTGGAAAATTGGGGAGGGATAAAACAGAATGGGATCGGAATGGGCTCTGGCATATCTCACTCACTACCGAAACATGTACGTACATTGGAGAATAGGATACACTGGGAAATTCATTTTAAGGTAGTCTTCTGTGATAGAGGGGTAACGTGGCCGGTCGAGTGCGCACTGCGGCTGTTGAATTGCAGCGTGCGACCTGTCCCTCAAAAATGTAGTAAACATGCAGTAAGTATTTGTAGTATAATGCAAACATACCTATTTTTCTATAGTTTAGTTATTTAAAATGTATTCAAAGGGAGTTGAAGCAATCGTTTTTTTTTTTGTTTTTTAATAATTAATGTATATTTTTGAGTGTTGAAGCTTTATATAAACCTGTATATTGTTTTAATATTAAGAATATAATGTACATATACGTTTTGAGCTGTGTGCTTCTTAACATTAAAAGAAAACTAAAATTATTACTACAAACTGTATTCTAATAATAAATCTTTATACCAGCTACGTTTAAAAAGAAATATCGTGCTAACAAACCCAAACACTTGTAAACTTTGTAACTACGACTTTGACCTAACACCAGGGCAATAAAATCGAAGCCTTTGCCGCAGCGACAAGGACAGTGACGTCACCGGAAGCCCGTGCCCCTCCCAGCCCGGACAAACTTCCGGTACGAGCGTCGCCGGAAACCGGATGTAGTCTCCATTCGGAAAAACTCCACAATGGAGACAACATTTTTTAACTAATTTAGCCTGTAGAAAATTTCGAATAGCCAAATGACTGGTATAAGCACGTTAGTAGATCTTAATTTTCCGTTACAAGGCTTTTGGGATTTCACCGGCGTACAGTACCCGGCCATGTACATGGCACATCGCAAAATTGAAATAGATAATCAATGACTGCGCTAGTAAACACGTTTAGTACAAATAAAATAAAATTAAGTACCTATATTTTTTTTACCTACTTACATATTTAAACTTCGGCCTGTTCCCATTCCATTGCCACGCCCAGGGCCGGCTTTACCTGTGGTGCACCGTGTGCGGCGCACACGGGCGCAGGGTCTTAGGGGGCGCCGAGCGCCGCTCGCGACGCCTCCAAAGAGCCTACTAGAGAGCGCCAGGGTATTGATTGCACCCGGGTGCTACATGGGCTCTGGCCACGCCTTAAGGGGCGCTCACAATGTGATACATTCATTATTGTAAAACACCTTTGTTGTAATCCTAAGAAAGCAATAAGATGATTTACGGAAAAGGCGTTGTAAAAAAACTGAAATGACCGATTGTCTTTTATATAGACAGATATTTATATAGGCCTGGTACTGTACGTGTTTTGTTCTCATCTTACTTCCAACTCTTGAAGATTTTGAATGATGTGTGTTCTCATCTTACTTCCATGTTTTGAATGATGTGTGTTCTCATCTTACTTCCATGTTTTGAATGTTGTGTGGTCTCATCTTACTTCCATGTTTTGAATGTTGTGTGTTCTCATCTTACTTCCATGTTTTGAATGTTGTGTGTTCTCATCGTACTTCCATGTTTTGAATGTTGTGACAATACGTATGACGTAATTGTGATAATACGTAAATTATTAAGTAATTGATTTAGTTACAATGAAATAAAGAATTTACATTCATTCATTCATATATCGAACCAAAACGTATTAATCAATAATCTTTTCTAATTAAAAACAAGTTTGAGGGCCACCCTTGAACTTCCACACACACACATTAGCCGGCTTAATCGCAACTCGCCTCAACTTTGCGAATTTTCGCCCAGTTTCGCGAAACTTGGCCGTTGTAATTGGAATCGTATTGAGTTTGTTCCAAACAAGCCCGGTCGTGTCTCGCAATTTGTTTTCTTCGGGATCAATAAATCGAGCTTCCACTTCAGTCAGCTGAGTTATGTTCTCACCAGTCATTTAATGGAATCGTACCGAACAGTAACCAGCTCTTTTAGCATACACTGTTGGACATGGGTTTTCTTACACACATAGTGCATGAGGAATATATAGCCTTAAAACACCACGCTGGCCAAGCGGTTTGACGAGTCGACTCTTTCAGAGGCGGTGTAGTTTCTCAGGACTCGTGGCAGTCGCTTTGTTATGCCTTAGTCGCCTTTTCAATGGAACAATGATTACAAATTACCAAAATCCATATCACGTTTTGACTAACCTCATTACATATAGTAAGCCGATTCTCAAAACTATTCTCAAAAAATTTAATTTTGAGTACAATATAGAGAAATTTGCTTCTTCTATTGTACTCTTTGACCATTAAGGCAGACGGGCATGCGGCCCACATGATCGTAAGTGGTCACCGCCGCTCATGGACATCTGCAACACCAGGGAGGATGCCGACGCGCTGCCGATCAGAATCCTATTCATAGCTTTCTTGAAGAGCTCCATGTCGTATCTAAGTGGAAAAACTGCAGCAGGCAGTTCGTCCGACAATTTTCGAGTTCGAAGCATAAAGTGTCTTCACGATCAGACTATATACAGTGACGCTTAATGTAATTAGTTAATGATTTAATAAATTTGGTTTGAACACAAGGTTCACAAGGTTTTGGGAAGGGCAGAATGCTGTTGGCTGCAATCCAACAGCCGCTGGGCGCGCTCGACTGGCCACGTTACCCCACTCTCACAGAAGACTATACGTACCTTGAAATGTACTGCATTTCCCACTTTATCTTATTTCCCTAATGTACCTACGTGTTTCGGTAGTAAGTGAGATGTACCAAAGCCCATTCCCATCCTATCTCATTTTCCCAAGCCTGTCTCCAAATCCATTCCTATATCTCCAAAGGTAGGCAATGCATTCGCGGTCGTGGCATCGTTTGCCATTTTGGTGCATACGACAGTATCCACTTACTATCAGGTGGACTTATGCTCGTCTGCCGCCTTCGTCCATAAAAAAGCATGACTAACCAAAGACGTGTAAAGTTATTACGTAAAGTTACCTAGTAAAAGTCTTTGTCGTACTAATGTCACTTGTCACCCACCCATTTAATAAAGCAGACATTTTAATAGGATACGTGTTCGAGGAATATAATAGACTCGTCAGCCTATAGTAGTTGAGGAAACAAAGGAAGTTAAAGAAAGCCATTTCAACGCAAAGTTGGCACAATAAAATGCTAGTAGCTATTGACGTTTCGATTTCGTGAATATTTTTAAAAAGGTTTAATAGATATTTAAAAAAAGTTTTCAGTTATCAATTGAGACGGGTTTAGCACATAATACCACACCATGCAATTAGTCTGTGCCTCTCCACTGCTGGATATAGGCCTGTCACAAAGAACGCCACAGTTGCTTCCGCTCTTCTCATCCAGCCACTACCAGCGACTTTCTCGGACGAATGAATGTTCGACCACGGAATCGAATCCGGAGACTTTTATACAACAGTTGAGTCACTACCAACTGGGCTAATCACACTTTAAAGAAGACAATATGAGAGAACTCTTGTAAATTATTTAGGGGTTTCACACCATTCGTCGAGAAAAGTCGCATAGGTTTATAATTTATCGATTAGTTTTCACTTTTCTGGAGTCATCCTCTTTTTCACACCTAATAAAGTTTATTATTATGTGCGCTTTTTTGCAATATCTCACGTCATCGTATCTTCCATACTATAATGGTCTCGATATGGTAATACGATTATTTTTATTCAGCGCTATGTACCTCAGAGGCGTAATTACGATAGCATCCTTCACCCTATCGCGGATCTGGGGGTATTAAACTGGCAATTTTGCGTGTTTACGTTTTTATATTATACCTTTTGTAGTCCGGGAGCTGAAGTCAAATGTTTCATTAAAATTTTATTATACATATTTTATATCTATATATTTAACAATATCTAATACATAGTAATATAAAGAGAAAGCTTCTGAGTGAGCGATTGACTGATTGAAAATTTATACAGTATCTTCCTTTTGTGACGTAAACACTTACTAAAAAGAGGATTTCTCGAAATTCAACCCATAGAGGGGTGAAACAAAGTCATGTTATATGTAAAACAATATTTAATGATATTGTGTTCAAAGGGATGATGTGTGTTCAACTTGAGTATTGAACACTTTTGCTGTGATTAAATTTTGCACAGATATCACGCGATCCCTTTGAAGGTGTCCGCCATCTTAAAACTTAACATTAACATCCTTTATTCCGAAATTTATTTCAGAATTATTTACTTAATTCCGTAAATAAATGGCGTTAGAAAATACTCAATAATGTTCATAATGGAATAAAAACTCTTTTTACCTCATTATACTCTCAATTCCATGGAATAGATGGGGATGGGGTAGGGAAATGGAGTGTGGAGTCAGTCAACCAGTCGAGTTCAATCAGCGGTTTTGAGATTATAGCGTGCACTCTACCCCTCCCAAACTATTGTAAACCCAAATCAAACCAAATAGCTCCCACCTCCTGGCCCAAACTGTTTACACGCGCTTATCGCTCAAGGAATATTTACGACGTGTAATACGAAGACGCCGATCGACCAAATTAGGTGGAATTATACAGGTTATTATTATAATATCGCGCGAACTCCGGGGTCGACAGAATGGAGGCAATTTATTGGAGATATGAGATGTTGTGCCTGATAGATCGAGTTTATTGACAGGTAAAACGCGATCGAAGATGGAATGCTGTTCGCTATAATCTTTTATACGCAGAAAATTCTGATGCTACTCTCTAGCCCGGAATACATTATGGCGGCAGACTGGTTTTTGTTTTGTGCTGTGGCCGAACCATTAATTTATCTCTCTTAGTGTACATACAAGTGATGAAAATAGTTACAGAGGAAGACATATAGGAGGCGTGTTTGTCCATTTCTTTGGTTTATTTTGTTTATCATCTTCTCTTACTACCGTCCGACGTCCGTGGCGACGTGATGGCTCCACTGAAAACCAGCGCTGTGGTTCACTGCAGCTTATGCTGAGTTGGAGTCCGGCATCACAATACACATCGACACTTTTATACTTGCTACTGTACTGCGGCACTTATACTGTGTATATTTCTAACTTGTTTCTCTTTATTTTTGATGTTACAAATTATTGTGTGTTGTGTTGTCCCGAATAAAGTGTAGTCTATTATCTATTGTCTACAAGTAAGTACCTTTAGAGTACCCGGTACCTCTAAACAACTACCTTTAGTCACTTGGACCCCGGAAAAAATGAAACTATTTATAGCTTCCACGTTGGTATCCAAGTACTAGGTCGGGCTATTTTTTTTAATAAACCAGCGATTCTTTTAGAAAATTGTCAGTACAGCCATTTAGGCTTTAGTTGCACACATACATTTTTTTTTACACATTTCTTTACTCGATTTATTTACACATTTCTATTGGACACATACCTACAGAGGCTTAAATAATCTGTCTACAGTCATGTCTTTGTTTAGAGTTGTTAATATTTGCGATCGCTTTAGTTATTATTTATTTAATAGGTACGTCATGCATTTCGACGACATTCATGACAGTTAAATGGTAAACACAGATATTCAGTAGAATACTGTCCCAACATAAAAAGAACCCTGATATGTGTGAACACAAAACGCCTGTCAGGTCCCGGACGCAAGGTCCCTGCACGGTCATTCTAAATTCCTGTCACGTCTCTGGCACTGAACGAATGTGTGTGGATAGACCTTTAGATTTTGACGGGTGCAGGTAGAAAACGAGCTCATAATGATAAACAAAAATTGTTTTAATTTAACATTAAATCTTAACGAAAAACATTTCAAATATCATGTTTCTAGTTTCAATATATATATTTTCAGACATAAAAACTAGCTATTAGTCCTAAGCCTTGCTACATAGTAATTTCAACTTCAAAAACTTCAACGATAATCTACCCACACCTCAGAAAAGAACCGCCAATCAAGAAAGTTCTCTACTCAAAGCCGGGATAGCAATCAAAAGAAAATTAGCGTGAACCATCTTCTTACAATTTCAAATGGAAAAAGTTGGAGGCGACGGAACCAATTTACCGGTCTCTGGGACACACTTGGCTTAATTAAAAGTGGGTTATACCATGACTGTAATCGATGGAAATTTAATAATGTATGTAAATCGATGGTTGTGCATGGGATTATGGGAATATAATTGAGGTAATTACGATGATCAAAAAGATATGGTACATATTTCATATCTCAATATTTCATTCTTCATTTGTCAGTTTTAATAAGACATCGACACAATTCTATGATATCACGTCACAGTCGTATGTTTTTTTTATGGACGAAGGCGGCAGACGAGCATACAGTCCACCTGATGGTAAGTGGGTGCTGTCGCCGATAGACATTCGCGATACATGCCAACATTAGTCCAAAATGACAAATGTTGGCATGACCCCGGATGTGCTGCCTACCTTTATAGATATAATAATACTTTATTGCATACAATTGGTTATTACATGTGCACAAACAAATAAATGACAGAATACAATAGGCGACCTTATCGCTAAGGCGATCTCTTCCAGGCAACCTTAGAATAGAGAAAAATAAAAGGGATATAGGTAGTGCAAAAATATCGAAATCCACAGATGGATCATTTTCAATATATACTTATCAATAATATCGATAATAAATATAGTATAGTAAATACATATAATAATAAATAGCTTAATAATATATAAATAATATATAATACATGAATAACATATAAATACATACATACATATTTACATGTACACTGCACTCAATATCAATCCACAAATAAGTCCAAAGTTTACATGGAAAGTAAAATTAGGAGAAGTAGAGGTCTCCAAGGGACGAAATAGAACCTGGAACAGGTTAGAAACAAAAACGTAGCAAGAGGAAATCGTTAGGTAGAAAAAGAAAATAGAAATCTAAAGGAACTAACTAATAGAATAATGATTTCTAACCTGCCTTTTAAAACTAGACAGCGACTGAGCACGTCTAATGACAACAGGTAAGGAGTTCCAAAGCCTAGCAGCCTGCACAGTGAAAGAGTTAGTAAAGAAATATAGGAATGGATTTGGAGAAAGGGTTGGGAACATGGGGAGGGATAGGATGGGAATGGGCTTTTGCACATTCACTCACTACCGAAACACGTACGTACATTAGGGAAATAAGATAAAGTGGGAAATGCAGTACATTTCAAGGTAGTCTTCTGTGAGAGTGGGGTAACGGGGTCAGTCGAGCGCGCCCAGCGGCTGTTGGATTACAGCGTCATTAGTCAGGGGGAGAGTGCTCCCCCTGACTAATGTATCAAACATGACAGTATTATAGCATTGAAAAATTAAAAATATAGAATAATGGGTCATCAATTTTATCATTTCCTGTAACCGTACATTACACAATCTTGACCTCTTGATAATCTAAACCTTCTAAGTATCTATTTCACATCTCTCCAATTTTCTCATATATTTTTCATACCTAATGGATGCTTAAGTAAGCATTGGGCGATTGTTGTTTTTTTGGAGTAGATTTTTATATAATACTAGCGACCCGCCCTTGCTTCGCTTCGGTTTGTAAGAGATTTTTTTTTATTTTTTTTTTTAAATTTCAAAATAAAATATAACCTATATTAGACACGGATAATGTAACTTCCTATTTGTGAAAAAAATTTTGAAATCGGTTCCGTAGTTCCAAAGATTACCCCCAACATACCTACAAACACACAATTTTACCTCTTTATTATATTAGTATAGAATAAGGTAACAAACGATCCCACCTGATGTTAAGTGGATACTGTTGTTATTGACATCCGCGATACATTTATTATTATTTTTTTTTTCAAAAAAAAATTTTAACTAAATACGTCTGTTACGATTTAATTATATATACAGATGTACTCAGATTGTTTAAATTAGTTATGTAAATCACCAAATTACTCCATAATAATTTAATATTTCATAGGAAATTGTATATAATATTTTGAAACAAATTACATATATGTATAGTGAGGGAGAGTGAGCAGCTGAATCCTACACCCGAATTGGGTCGCACCCGACTGGCCAGTCTCACAGGAAATCGGCGTGAGTGCCTTGTGCGCGTTTCGTCGTTGAGTGAGAGCTGCCAGAGACACCCATACCTTTCTTAATCCTTATTCCTTACCTCATTATCGTTTCTGTACCCTTTCCAGTTTTAAATCCTAATCCTCTTAAAGGTAGGCAACACTACAAACAAGCTAGTGTCTATCATTTTTGATCGGCACTGGCAGGCCTGTAGTTGTCAAGGGCGGCACTAACCACTTACTACCAGGTGGAATGCTTGCCCGTCTGTCAACTCTTACATAAAAAAAAAAGATCGCCGTCCACTTAAATACTAACATTAATGTAAATACAGAGTAATGAATACGAAGACATATTAAGCAATATTATCACAAGATTCACTCCATTTAACCGTGTAAAAGCAATCAATCGCGTTCATATAATTAGTTATTCATATCCATATTTTCATTGAAGAACTCCAATATCTGAATCCATTGATACAAATCAGTAACTCTGTTTCAATACGTAATGAAAGGGGGTGCATAAAATAATACTCCGCGATGAAAGGAAAACTGAATCGAAAGGAAACAATAAAATCTTATATATGTTACTCTAAAAGTACAAAAAGTGGTCTCACGTTATTATTAAGAATAACCAATATTCATCTTACGTTAATATTGAGAATTAGCCGTGCCGACAGACGTGGTCCTGTCCAAATTTCAATAATACAATAATTTCAATAAGTTCATACAAATATCCCATACAAAAAAGCATTTTTAATTTTTCCCGAATTTTCCAATTTTCCGGGCAACTTTTCTAATTTTTCTTTCCCTAAAAACCTTATTCGGACTATTACGAACATTTAAAAAAAAATATCCTAATCGGTAGAGCCGTTCTCAAGTGATGCGCTTACCAACGAACAGCATTTTATTTTTATTTATATAGATTACCAATATTCATGGCATCTTACGTTAATAAATATTAAGAATTACCAATATTCATAGCATCTTACGTTAAATATTAAGAAAAAATTTCGATCTACCGGCGGGGGGGGGGAGACCTTAGGCTGGTTGCTGCATATACTCTTTGCTCCTGGCAAAGAGGTTTCAATCTGATGAAAACCCTAAGATTTACCAGTGAATTAGTAAATGATAGGTCTTACTAGAAAAAAATTGAATTTATCATTGTTCGAGCTTTTACAGTAACATTATACATATTCAGATGATATACGGTTCTCGAAGGTTCTAAAGCAGAAATGTATTATAATAAGACTGCAGAGTTCCACATTAATTTCATTTGTGGATATTTTGTTTGGAATGAACAAAATTTATGTATGAAATGCGATGTAATAATGCAACAGGCCCTTTCAGTATCCACTGCTGGACATGTCTTGTCACATTGTCTTATGCATAAGGAAGGTATTGCCTTAAAACCCCACGCTTCCCAAACAGGTTTGGCGAGTCCATTCTTGTGATGTAGGTCTCCAGTGCTTGTGGTAGCCGCTGTGTTATACCTTAGTCGCCTTTTACGGCACCTTCGGGAAGAGAACGGGTGGTGCTATTCTATAGCCAATCGCCACCACGCGGCATAATGGGTGTATGAAAATGACTCTTAAATCATTAATCTTAAGTATCAAAATATAATTCATGTTTCTAATTTTATTATCTGAAAGAGAAGGCTGAATACGAGTACAAAGTCTGGTGGAAAGCATATAGGTCTTACCCGAGGACATCTACGATAAATGTCAACATAAAATTAAAATTATCGATAAACTTTATGGATTTAACCATAGCGATACTACAGCCACGCGCCGCGAGAGGCTGAATGTCAAGAGCAGAAGATTGTATGTGGTAGCGGGTGGGAAAGGACTGCATCCAGTAGTAGAGAGACAGGCTGATGGTATGGTAACTGGAATGTATTTACGTTCTCCCTAAATGAAGCTCAATGTTGGAACGCGAAGAAAGACTAACAAAAACTAAAACTGCTTTGAGCCATTACTACAAGCACTGCTGTAATTTCTGAGCGAAGTAAAGGGAAACCGCAAGAAATAACGGAACAACAAAAGAATGCCTCTGTCCGAAATTAAAGAACTCCGACCGTCTGTCTGTCCGTTTCCCTTTAACCCGAGAACCTCATTCGTTTAACGCTCACCTGGGGATCTGAAAGATGAAAAATAGGAATGACAATTTTGTTAAGAAACGCCATCTTGCAATAATTAAAATCACTTTGCACTGTCTTTCGCTAGGTACATATTTATGCAATTTTAGTAGATTTATGCACGTATATTTAGTAGGGGGAGAGTGCTTGCTGCATTCCCACAGCAGCTGGGCGCACTCGACTGGCCACGTTACCCCATTCTCACAGAAGACTGACTACCTTTAAAATGTACTGCATTTCCCACTTTATCGTATTTCCCTAATGTACGTACGTGTTTCGGTAGTGAGTGAGATATGCCAAAGCCCATTCCCATCCCGTCCTATCGCTCCCCATTTTCCCAATCCATTCCTTAATCTGCAAAGATACGCAGCACACGTGTTTCAGACAAACAGATAGATAGACAGACAGACAGACAAATATCCTGGAAAAAAATTGTTATGGGCTCTGAATTACTCTTACTTTGCACTGTAATTACTTTTTTTTTAAATATTAAATGTACACACACGGCTCTTATTTTCATTTTATTATGTGAATAGATTATATAAATTATTTAATTGCCATCTTGAAAGAGTGTTATAGGATCTCTTGAATTGTAACGGTTGTTGTTTAAAAACTAAACACAACACTTTACCCAATTATTTTTCATCAAAATAATTTTCAAACTAGGCGAAGCAGTTTCAAAGTAGGTACTTTAAAATTACTGGCGTGAAATGCAACAAGTTTAGTGAAAAGTTTTGAAAGTTAGTTGAAGCGTTATAATAACAGTTATGTTTTGAGATGATACCACTCGGCCGATATACAATAGTGATGTTGTGAGACTTGAGAGTTCGAACTGCAGCCTGTGGCCTAATGGCTCATTTTCACAAGGAGAGTTTCTCGTACAATTCGGGCGAGAATATTGTATACAATTCTCGTATGCGACCAAACTACATACAATACTCGATGATCACAGGGATAACATGATAACAGTTGTCTATACTAGACCGATTGACCGATGTTCGAGAATAACTTATCTATATTTATTATCTATATTATATTATATATTATACATATAATAAAATTGTAACAGACCGATGTCTGTACATTATAGATATTGGAAAAAAACTAATATGAGGGGTCTTTATTAGAGCAACAGAAGCCAAAACAACAGTTTTTAGAAATTTTGTCTGTCTGTCTGTCTGTATCTTTGTACACGCATCACGCAAAACTACTGCATGGAATTGAATGCAGTTTTCACCGATGTATTGCTAGAGGTCCAACTTAAAATATAGGCTCCATTTTACTGCGGGAAAATATCTTACTCAGATTGTTTTAAATTTAATAAACCGAAGCGAAGTGAGGGCGGGTCGCTAGTTTTTAAATATAACGGCAGTATAAAAGTCCGCAATATCTCCCCGTATGTTTCGCCGCAGTAGTGCGGGCCCTTCTTCGGCCCTCTTACATTAGATGAGATTAGATTAAATGCTTGATCCTTAACAATACCGATGGGACGCTGTTTTTGGCCTTTAAACGGTTTTTAAAGCAATATTCAAAGTCAATTTACGTTAGGATAAGTACACTTTAACAAGTAAATATTTTGTATTTAAAAATTTTCTTTTTTATTTAATTTTTGAGTATATTCTTGTTAAAATGAAGTGAGAATATGACATAGCCAAATGATATGTATGGGTGAATTTGATATCAAAATTACAATTGTTGACAATTGTAATTTTGATATCAAATTGATATCAAATTCTTTATCAATTTGTAAAGGAACCCCTCAGCATTCAGAGAGACGTTCCGTCTCTCTGTGTGTTCTACCGCCTGTACAATGGGGAGTGCTCTGAAGAACTGGTAAGTTCTTCAGAGAACAGAACAACAACAATATAATTCCCACCTCGGGTTTCTACAATCGCTTATATAACTAGTGCGTTGTATAACTTTCCATAAATTATTTTTATGATGGCGCATAAAGCGTTTTGGTTCCGTTTGATAATCAGCGCTGTATGGCTTTTTACGGTATACAGCTCGTGCTGAGACGGATGCCCTTTCGACACACACGGGACCACGCAGTTTTATCGCCTTGTTTAATTTTTATATGTTGTTTGCTGTCCGTTTAAGACATTTTACAATAAGAAATTGTTATATGTTATATGCATTTGTGTGTACAAAATAAAATTTCTATCAAGAGTTGAGATGATACTATCCTAAAGCTGGCCAACACTACACGGACAGGTTTATGTGTATAAAACAGTTCGGTTAATCTATCTTTCTTCCGCAATATAGCTAAATTACTAGTAGCTATGTCTCTAGGGACATAGCAATATTTCGGCTATTTCTATCTTACTGCGACATATACACCACGAAAATTTGTATTTGGGATTTTTTGAAAATATTTCATTGTCATAATTTTGGTAGTAATAAACCGATTTGGTTCGATACTCGTTTAACATGTTATTGCCAAATTTCACTTCCACCCATTAAACGCACCATGAAGGTTTTCGATAAAATTTGTTCAAAACCAATTTCTTCCAACCTCCTATAATTTAATTTAAATTCTCTTGTTAGAGCACTGGACTGTCCCAGTACTTGTAGGTACATGGGCCGAAAGAGAAAGCGTTTTAGGTCTGATTAAAGGGCGTAATATTATCCAAGTCATGTTTATGTCAACAATATTGTTTAACCCAAACAATACTGTAAATACGACAGTATTCCGAAGTTCAATAATTAAGGAAAGGACTTTAGTTTCGAGGCCTTGTTTATTTCTCTTAAACAAGGTCTTGCTAAAACAACATTGTTATTTAGCGAATTGTTAAATACATTTTGTTTTAGAAAGATATGCTAGTTTCTTTGCGGGATAAGGCTCAAAACGACACGACAATAACAAGACCTCTGTCGTGGGCAGCCCGTGGTCACAGGTGTCCAACTGAAAATTAGCGCCGCAGTTCAAGCTCCGATATAATTTATTGAGTTAGTGCCGACTGGTACAACGATTATATTGTTTTTAATTGCTTTTCATTCATGATGTATTAGGTATAATTATACTGATGTCAATAAAATAATTTAGATTCTTAGTTTCAAATTAAAAGTAATAGCTCATAGAATCATGTTAAGGGGGAGGGTGCACGGTGAAATCCAACAGCCGCTGGGTGCAGTCGACTGGCTTCGTTACCCCTTTCTCACAGAAGACTACCTTGAAATCTACTGCATTTCTCACTATGTCCTATTCGCCAATGTACATACGTGTTTCGGTTGTGAATGAGATATGGCAGAGCCCATTACGTCCTATCCCTCCCCATCTTCCCAAGCCTTTCTTCAAATCCGTTCCTACGTCTCAAAAGATACGCGGTGTATCCGGGCGCGTGCCAGCGTTTGCCATTCTGGACATTTTGCCAGCGTTGGACAGTATCCACTTACTACCAAATGGACTGCATATTGAAATAGTTAATGGACAGATGATATTTGCAGGACCGGTAACTGATGAGGTAACGACCAGGTGGACCGACAACTTTAGGAATTTCGTCGGTGATGGCTGGATGAGAGAAACCGAAGATTATGTGTGGTGATGAACCGCGGGAGAGGCGTATATCCAGTAGTAGAGACATAATATAAGCTGATGGTATAATCTATATAAACGAAGACATTCGCCAAAGAACTAAAGCCACCGACAAAGCTCAGAGAATCAGCATGCTGAAGTGGCAATGGCCAGGTTATATTTGCCGCAGGACCCATAACCGATGGGGTAGACGAGTCCTCGAGTGGAGACCACGTACTGTGAAGCGCAGTGTGGGACGCCCTCCGACCATGTGCATCAACGACTAAGAAATTTTCCCGCTGGTGGTTGAATGAGAAGTGTGGCGAGTGGTAGCGAGCCTTGGGAGACGACTATATCCAGCAATTAAACATAGACTGACGAAACATGAAAGGAGAAACATAGGCTGATGGTATGGTATGACCTAAACATTCCTAAAAGGCACGGAAATTACTCTGACTGACGTTGTCTATTGGTGCTTCGGGCAGTGCATTTGAGCCTTTGTGTAAAGATAAATACATATTATGTATACTTTTTGACATAACCTTCGCAATGTGAGCTTAATTTCTATACAGTATATTATTTTATCGCACATCCCTAATGCTTGGTCTTATCGCTTCTTTTGTGTGTTTCACTTAACGGTAACTAGGCGCACGCGAGCATCTACTTCGTACGCGTTAAAGCGCCCTGTTCACTGCGAGATTTTGCTCGCGATTTTCAAAACCTTTTTAATAAGTAAGAAGAAAGAGAAAAAGAAAAACATCTGTTATGTTCGAGTTCAGGTTGAAAGCTCAGGGACGGAGTGGAGCTTTTTGAGGGTTCGGATAAGTCCAGTTAGCTGTACACAGCATCCTCTCTCACGTCAACATGTAAGTAAAAGTTATTCCCCTTTTACTTACATGTTGACGTTCTATTTTTTAACAATTATTAAAAAAGGTCCTTTTTTTAAGAACAAATCCATTATTCTATAAATTACTTTTGTATATTTTTATAATCCTCTTCATTTTCTCCTTCCTTGATTACACAGTCGTCATCACAACTTCACTGTCTTGCAGGTTGACTGGAAAACACTGCCTTGTAACATTAACAAGCTGGCCCATTGTACATTGTACTGTGAGCAATAAAGTGTTAAAGAAGTAAATGATTGTTATCTGATTAGATTATGTAATTAATATAAGATTGTAAGATTATTGATAAGATAAGGTAGGGGGAGAGTGCATGCTGCATTCCCACAGCCGCTGGGCGCACTCCACTACCCACGTACTCCTCTCTCACAGAAGACTACCTTGAAATGTACTGCATTTCCTACATTATCGTATTTCCTCAAAGTACGTACGTGTTTCGGTAGTGAGTGAGATATGCCGGAGCCTATTCCCATCCCATCCTATCCCTCCCCATTTTCCCAATCCATTCCTTAATCTGCAAAGGTAGGCAGCGTATCTGGGCAAGTGCCAACGTTTGTTATTCTGGACTGGTGTTGGACTGTATCGCGGTTGTCTATGCACGACAGTATCCACTTACCACCAGGTAAACTATATGCTTGTTTGCCGCCTTTTTTCTATAAAAAAGAAGGTTTAAAATCTTTCCGTCTATACCGCGCCTAACCGCCGTAACCGGAACTGACGCGGGTCGCTGTCGGTTTCGCGGTGGCTAAGTAAACTTCCGGCGGCGGTCCGGCGGATGCGAATTCTCCCATTTGCCGACAACGGAGAGCACGTCCGGTTGTATTTTGTGTATCGTTTTGTTTCGTTCGCCGGTCGTAAGGCGATGTTGGAAAATTTGGATGTTTACATTTTTGTATGGAGGTAAACAGACTAGGGGTGGGGAGTGGGACAAGTTTTTCTAGCATTTTTATAATAACACCTGCAAATCCCACCGTTGGGCGTTCTCGGTCAAATTATCACAGAAGACTATTTTTCCGTCCCTATATTTCCAATCCTTTCTCTAAATCTCCAAAGGAAGGCTTTCGGAGACATTTTATTTGTCATTCTGGATTGATGTTGGCATGTGTCGCAGATGTACTCGTACATGGGCGACAGTATCCACTTACCACCAGGTGAACTTTTATTTTTATGGACGAGCATCAATCCACCTGATGGTAAGTGGATACTGTCGCCCATAGACAAACATTAGTCCAAAATGACAAACCCCCTAGCACGCCCCTTTATAGATATAGGAATGGATTTGGAGAAAGGGTTGGGTAAATGGGGAGGGATAGGATGGGAATGGGCTCTGGCACATCTCACTCACTACCGAAACACGTACGTACATTAGCGAAATAAAATAAAGTAGGAAATGCAGTACATTTCAAGGTAGTCTTCTGTGAGAGGGGGGTAACGTGGCCAGTTAAGCGCGCCCAGCAGCGTGCACTCTCTCCCTCAAACTCTTTGTGTGGGATGAATGAGAAGTCATAAAAGGAGATATAAATTATACGAAGAAAAGCCAGAGATATTAGTTACTTAATAACTTATGCAACTTTTGACGACCAGACCTTACAGACAATGAATATTGTACTTACATATATAAGTTCTTTTATCCTAATAGGGCAATCTACTCGTCTTCCACATTTTTTCTATAAAAAAAGGTAGCAAGGCTACATGATGGCAAGTGGATACCGTTGCCCATGAACACCTACAGCACCAGGGAATATACGAATGCACTGTCAACCTTACATAATAGTAGATAGATAGACAAGACGTTTATTCAGAAGACAATTATAGTAGGTACTTGTATTTGTTACCCTATATTACCTTTTAATGTCCCACTGCTCCCACAGCAGGGCACAGGCCTCCCATAGTAAATCACTGGGGTGTATCGGACCGTAATCCACCACGTGGACCCAGTGCGGATTGGTGGATACACATACTTCCGGATTGTTATTTTATTTCTCGAGCATGCGGGATTCCTCACGATATTTTTCTCTCATCGTCGAGCTGCCGCTAATTTTCAAAAATCAGACTTAAATAGAAACTCAGTGGTACGAGCCGAGGGTTTAAACTCACGATCACACGAATGTAAGTCGAGTATAGATACCCCCCGGCTATCACCGCTCTTATAGTACATACATACATACACAGCTTTTGTGAACTCCATTTTATAGCATAACGCTCAAGGGTTATAGGTTCATTACCGGTCACTCAGCAGTCGAGCGTCGAGTGCTCAGTGTCCATTTTAACAACACTACTTTCTGCATTTTAGCCATGAGCTTTCCATATAACTATTATAAATTCGACTAACGTTGCGTTTCAAAATGCTCTGAAATCAGATCGAAAGAATTTAATCCAAAAATTCTTGTCCTGCCAAAAAGGCCAATCGAATGCTTAATAGTAGCATTTTGTCACACCGATAAAACTGAAATTGACGTTTGGAAAACAGTCATTCAACGAAAGGAAATCGAGCTCATTCAACCCCTGACCGAGTCCAATAACTGTCGCTGGCTTTCCACGCGATTTGGTCTCGCAGACCCGAGCGGCAGGGTTAGTGAAAATACTTTTTTAGAGAGAAAATGTTCCCTGCCTTTTGTTTTTTCTGACTAAGAGAAGGAAGGCAACTTATATTTTACCATTTAATTTGCAAAAAAAATATAAAAATATGTATTTTTTTATATTCAAAATCATATCTAATCATTTTTATCTGAAATTCCGTTAATGATTTCTAATATGGGAAGGGAAAATTATTCAACTGGAAAATTCCAAATAAATTAAATTGCGTGTTTTTTCCAAAAGATTACTATAGCTCTATTGATATTGCTCTATCGCCATTGCTCTATTGCTATTGTTATTGCTCTATTGCTATTCCGTGTCAATATCCTAGTAACTCCTGATCATGATAGCAGAGTTACTGACTTCACCACAATATGATTATCAACCAAACCCTTTCATTGTCCAGGACATATGTAGGTCTCGCGTGGTTTGTGCATGAGCAGGTTGGTGACTCCACACCAGGTCTGCTATTAATTTTAATAGTGCATCTACAGAAATTTCGGAAGTCATCCTTTGATGATGCCAAGAGCATGTCCGAAATAACAATAAAAAAAAAACTCGAAAAATAATTAATCAAGCAGTAGCGTGCACTCTCAATACAAAGCACGTCAGTAATTCTGTCTACCCTCAATTAGTACGCGGCGGGGTCACGTGACGTTTTTACAGCCGCCGCGGTCGCCTGGGGTGCCGTGTGTCGGGGAACAAGAATAGAATATTTGATTCTATATATATATATATATATATATATATATATGTGTGTGTGTGTGTGTGTGTGTGTGTGTGTGTGTGTTTTTATAAAGAATAGCTGTGTCGGCCGGCTTTAGAATAAGCACCACTCCATTTCTCTTCCCATGAGCGTCGTAAAGGCGACTAAGGGGCAACAATGACTACACAACAAGCTCTAATTAACTGCACTACCTCTAAAAGAGTGAACTCGCCGACCCAGTGTGACGTTTTAGGGCAAGCCAGACTGGGGGTCTCCATCAGTCATCAGCACTATATATATTATTTTTTTTTTTTTTTTTTATAGATTAGTGGGCGGACGAGCAGGCGGTCCCACGTGATGGTAAGTGTTACCGCCGCCCATGGACACCTGCAACACCAGGGGGTATGCGGGCGCGCCGCCGACCTTGCAAAATCCTATTCACAGCTCTCTTGAAGAACCCCATATCGTAGCTTAATGGAAAGACCTCTTGAGGCAGTTCGTTCCACAGCCTACGGGTTCGCGGTATAAAGTAATTTTTGGACCGAACAGTGCGCGACACCTCCGTATCGAGGAAATGCGGATGGACCGCACTTCTGTGACGGGAGGTGCGGTTATAGAAACCCGAGGTGGGAATTATATTGATTAGTTATAGTTATTATGACATAGTCGACTGTCGACAAACTGCAGTTTGGTAGTTACAATCTGTAATGATTCAATGTATGTTTTTGTATTTAAATATAATAAAAAAATATATATTTGTGTACCAGGTTATACTAGGCAAGGGTGTAAAATGCCCAAATATGTGTCATGTGAGGTAACGTGATTAGAATCAAATTAGGAGTCGTGAGTTAATAGGGCCAAGGGAATTAGGCGACTGCAAACACAAACATTACTACATAGATATATGCTCGTTGTAAACTTAAGCATAAGGTACAATTTTCATTGCGCTTTGATTATACATCCCTCTATATCGTGGTATGAGAAATTTCAAACATTTGGTGTGTACAACTAGCGGTGTAATCGTAATCAGGAATCCGACTACGGAAGGGTTATTTCAATAGGGCTTTGTGTTTTTCAAAAAATATACAATCTGCTCCGAAATTTATTCATAATTTTAAATTAATTGCAATAATAATATTGTATCCTCACTTGAATAAAGACATAATCCAAAAAAGACGACTTTCCAAGTTTTATGATTAATTTTTTCTTACAGATTTTTCTTTCAATGAAAATAGTTTTATTTCTGCAAAACTATAATACTAAAAATAATTTTCTCAAATTTGGGGATAAAATTAGAAAAAAAATAAGCATTGTATGTAGTTTGAACTGTTAAACTAATGGTAAAATCTAAATTTTGACACAACATGACTTACGATTCTGTTAAATCGATGATGTGATAAAATTTTATTGTTTTTGGAACGAAGATCCTTTACACGGCTTGCGTTAGGTGTGATTCGAGAGAAAATGTAACGTCACGTAAGATTTTTACCCCCTCCATACGCCTTTCTCTTTCTCGCCTTTCTCTTGCTCGGACACGGTATGGTCGCGATTCTTGCGATCGTGTCAGCTCGTCGGTATTCGGTAAATTTCGGTATACACAGATTTTATTTCAAATTACATTCAGAGTTTAAAAAATGCGTGAGGATCCTCGTTCCTGACGGGGGTCCCCTGACCGCAAACGTTTTTTATTTATTTTGGATAAAAAGTGTCCTAAAAATCAATAAACACACTTAAGATATACCTAAAATGAAAGCTTATAACGCGGCAATATGAACTAAAGTAGATTTTTTTAATCGAGTCATTGATATGACATATAGAACTGTCAAACAGAGTGAAATTTGTACGGAGATGACACTTTATTGACAGTTCTACATGTCATATCCCTGACTCGAATAGAAAATTCGACTATACGGACTGTAGTTTCTTCTAGCGCCGCCGGGCGCACCAGACAGCGCTAGTGAATACCAACAGCGCTACACAGCACCGTAAGCGGGCTATACGTCTGCTAGCGCGTTTTCGTCAGGTTGGCCAATGTTTGTTATACGATGTTGGCACTACATTTTCACAATACCGTTGAGAATAATAATATGAGCGTTTATAACTTGTTGCGACTCGTACTAATTTTGTAATCTTGTTAAAAGGTGTTTATTTTCAATTAATAATTTCTACTAAAATATCATCTGAGCTAGCCTGAAACGCCATAAGCTTTTATTTCATTAATGGTTTTATTGTTAAAGCAGTCAATTCAAAACCGTGGGCGAAACACTGTTAAGAATAGAGAATTTGTTTATATCAGTAAATAAATCACTTTTATATTCATAACTCCCTCATAAAAAAAACACAATTATGGTAAATTGTAAAAAAAAATATATCGTCACCAATTTTATACTTACTGGTGGATTGCATACATTTTTTCTCATCATCTTTTGTGTCAGAAATTTGAATCCCAAAAATAATCACTTTTTTTGCTAAAAAGAGTTCTAAAGTTTTTTTGTGAATGAATTTAGAATCCGTTCAGCGTCTACTTTACTATTTAACCAGCCCTTTTAGTATACACGGGCCTCCTCAAGCACATTGTCTTGTACATGAGGGGTTTATGGCTTTAAAACACCACGCCGGCGAAGCGGGTTGACAAGTTCACTGTATTAGAGGTGGTACGTTTCTAGAGTTGGTGGTAGTGGCTTTGTTACTACTGGAAAAGATTGGTGCGATTCGGAAGCTGGTAGCATAAACCACAGAGCCAATTGGACTTGACGAAAAAATATTAAAATGTAAAACATTCAATTCAATTGTATCGCTAACTCGAAATGTTAACTACTTTGAAAGCTTTTACTTAACCGGATTGAGTTTACTGAAGGAGTTAGTGGACTGCCTTTAGTATAAAAGTCCTCAATTTTTACAACTAGGAAGTAATTATCTTTGAGAAGTTGTACGGATCGGGAAAGGCCGGTAGCGTATTGTCAAAGTCTACTTCATTCTTTGAAGGCAGCAATGATAGCACAAGTTATTATTACACTATCAAGGAATTCATTTATACCTTAATACAATTTACTCGACCGACATAATTATGGCAAAAATAATTGCGCTTTTTTTGGAAATAAGTTGATATACGAGCAGATAGTCCATCTGGTAGGAAATGGACATGTCACGAATTATTCAAGTGTTAACCTGTGAAAAAACTATCCTATCTATACATACAAGTATGAGGATAAATGTCTTGACTGACTGACTGACTCATTACCGCTGACCCAAAACTGCTGAAGCTAGAAACATGAAAGTAGAAAGTAACGTCTCTTCATGACATCTTTGCGTGACAAAAATAACACCCCGTTTCACCCCTTCAGGGGTTGAATTTTTTTAGTAAATCGTTACTGTCTTTACTTACTGTCGTTACTGTCCATCCTATCGTATCCCTCCCCGTTTTCCCAAACCTTTCTACAAATCCATTCTCCAAACGCATCTGGGGCGTGCCAACGTTTGTCATTTTGGACTGGTGTTGGCATGTATCGCGGATATCCACCATCAGGTGGTCTGCTCATCAGCCGCCTTTTTTCCATAAAAAAAAATACTGAGAAATTACTGGTCCAAGTCTGAAAAAAATGAAAAGAAAAATGATGTTACTATTAACTTGAAACTTGATACTATATTCTACTATACAGATAATTCAAAACGTTTTACAATTCTTCAAAATTGTATCAGGGAGTTAAAATACAGGCTGTAAAATTTTATATGGAGTCATTTAAATCGCCAATATCTCGGTATATTTATCGGTTGACCAGCCAAGTGAATCCTCATGTTTTTTTTAATTCTGAGTGAGATAAAAATACGTATAAATATACTTTTCCTGTGTCATATAAAACGCAATTAAAACCACGCAAGCGAAACGGCGGGTTTCAACCAGTTGCCCTAATTACCCATTAGCTATCACTGATGTTCCATACTTAGTCTTATATTTGATCTATCTAATCTGCTATTATATCTAAGGCATTCTCTATCGGCCAATATTTGTGTTGATCAGAAACGTTCAACTAGGAGACGCGTGTTTTATTATATATACACAGGAATTACATTTCTGTTACTTCTATGTACACAATACGAGCATAGAGACGTTTGTCCATTTCTGTAGCTCATATCTTGGTTTAATAAAAAGTACTAGCTCTGACCGGGATTTTGAACTTCCGCCCGTTTAGCCGGAAGTTGGGTGATCATTTGAGCAACTTTTTTCATTATCTCTGGCACTGGAGTAGGTACTTTAAAGTGGTCCCTATTTCGTTTTATTTGCGATTCACCATTTGCTTTTTTACCTTGTTATACAATACTCACTGGCTAATTTAATACAGATGGTTCGTTTTGTTTGTAGTTTATGTAATATTTCCATTGCAAAGCTTTTTTGTGGTTGAACAAAACAAAGGAGAATCATTTATTGACTGGAAAAAATATATGTTTCAGTTTACATTAAAAATCTTATAGCTATGATTTAAAACATGCTCAATAATATATACGAGTATGTAGGAACCCGTCGGCCGAAGCCAACTAGATTGCCAGCCAACTAGATCGACATCTAGTGGGTCATGACGTCTTACGTCGTCTTATTCTTTACGTCGGCCATTATTATTTTTTATCTTGTTTTTCGTTTACCATCCGTATATACAAGTGTTTAGTTTTTAATGCTCTTTATTTACATATCTTTATCTGTTTTTGTAGATCTTGCCTTTCACATAAAATATAAAGTGGTGTACCTGAGTGTGGACTTTACCGAGAGGAGGCCCGAGTGTTCACCCGCAATCAATAACCACATCACTTTAAGTATGTGTGTTGAGTATGATATTATATACAAATTTGGTCCCAATGGCAAGACACCCAGCATGCTGTCGGCTAATACGTTGCGCTAGGTAATGGTCAGCCCTGGGATGGCCAGGACCCTAGGAGCGCTTTAGGAGGTTTTTGAGGCTTTTGTAGATAATAATTTAGCAAATATAGCCATACAGCCATTTAGACAGCAAATATGAGTTCAAACTCCGGTATAAAATCCGAAACGAAGAGATTCACCAGAAAACTAGTCGTAATATAGTTTGTAGTCAGCATGCTGAACTGGCAAATGGACAGACCATATTCATGGTAGGACCGACAAACGATGGTGTATACGAGTCATTGAATGGAGGCCATGTAAAGGGAAATACAGTGTGGGACGCGCTCTGGCGACCGGGACCGAAGTACTTGAACGAGTTCGCCGGTGGTGGCTGCATGAGAAGAGCCAAAAATAGTAGGTGGTGGCAAGCCTTAGAAGAGACCTTTATGAAGTAGTGCAGATACATATATGGTAATCACGAAGATGAATGAATGACCTTGGAGGTTGAACAAAAAATAACAATAAAACTGTCTTTTTAAAAAGCATAAAGGCCACGAATTGTATAAAAGTTTCGAAGTGCTGAAACTTAAATCTCAATAGAGCGCCTTTAAGTCCAGCCGATACAATATTGCATCGCTTTGTCGTGGACAGTCCAGCGGTTGCTTCCGGTGCACGGAACTCCGACCGGAAGTTTACTTAAAGCCAAGTGGCGCACAGAAAATAAAGGCTTTCGGGGTTACTTTGAGTGACGATAAAAGACCAATAATAGTTCTATTACCTTTTCCCAATTCCGGGAAGCTTATTAATTTAGAACTTATTCCGGAAGCTTATTGAGTCCTCCTTTATTATACTACCTACCGACCTACGCCTAAAATTCCTGAAATTCCTGAACTCAACTGATTTCCGCATATAAATATGTGTGACTGCGTAAATAGGTAGGTGGTATGCTGCTTCGGAAGCATTGGGTAAACGTAAGTACACCTTTGAACAGACTGTGAACATTTACTTTGGTCCGAGTAATTTAAGACCTAATTAAGTCCGTATTAATTAAGTCCGTAATTTAATTAAGTCCGTACCTACAGCATTTAAGATAGTAGTCCGTTAAATGCAAATAGTTTTTATTTTTTGTACAAACTTCTTAGTTTGTACAGACAACTAAACTTCAAATATTTTCAAAGCCTTTTTGATCGCAGAGCTATAAAATGTGCTTTAGAAAATATTTCCATATAGTTACTGCCAGCCCACGGAACACAATATTACCGACAGCCCATATTACTGAGGGCCCACAATATTAATATTAGTATTTTCTACAAAGTAGTCAAACGCGTAGTTTATATTTGCACATTTTAATGGCTCGCTACCTATATGCATTGCTGCTTGCACATATCAACATGCAATGGAGTTTGATTACGTGTTGATATGAACAGGTATTAATCATGTAATGAAATCCCCAAAAGAAAATTTTAATATCGTCTAAATGTCGTTCCTGAACATAATCCCCACTCAACCCTGTTCAAGCACCACGTCACGGATGTTGTTCAGTCGCAGCAAGGGGATCCCTCCTCGTCATGACTGTCACGCGAACAAGTCGAAACTTGTTATGTTCCGGAAAAATACCGGTAAGGTAAGGGATGTGAAAAAATAATCGAATATTCGTTTATTATTATTATTTTATCAAAAAAAAAGATATGTATTAATCGATTCCACTAGACGTAGTAATCGATTATAAATTAATCGATTTTTTCATTTCAAACGTTTTAATCTATTTTTCATACAGCGCCATATAAGATGTTTTCGAAGTTATAAACTTAGAAGTTTTAAACTGTTTATTTATATACTAGCCGGACCTTAGGAACTTTTACACCCTTATGAGATGAATTTTCAAAAATCCTTTCTTAGTGCTCACCTACGTTATATAAGGAACTCCTGTGCAAAATGTCATGCTTCTAGACCTACGGGTTTAGGCTGTGCGTTATCTGTCAATCAGTCAGTGTTCGATTTTTATTAAGTAGAAGATATCAGTAGGAGGGGACGGTTTTAAAGTTAGAACTATTTAAAATATTTGAAATATTAAAATATTGCAACACTACCAATTTGAATTTGAAACTATCGATTTGTTGTAATTATTCTATAAAAATAAAGTACAAATTGTCTAATTTAGGGCTGCTTTTTAATTCATTACAATCGATTTTTATTACTCAATCGTTTATTTCCATTTGGGAAATTAATTTATTTAAAATCGATTATCACGGAACATCCCTACGGTAAGGTTTACAGTAGATATGTCTCCATGTCTCCGTGTCTTTTGTCACGTTTGGGATTTAACCAAGAGATTTTCGTCCATGTAAGGCTTGTGGGTTTTGGATTTTCCCCTTAA
Organism: Sesia bembeciformis; assembly: GCA_943735995.1. NCBI lineage: Eukaryota > Metazoa > Arthropoda > Insecta > Lepidoptera > Sesiidae > Sesia > Sesia bembeciformis. Next base: position 14,393,118 of record OX031042.1, on the reverse strand, counting down.
CTTTTGTTATACAATTTTATTCAACTTATTTTGGTATATTTATGAGACAGATTGAAGAGATCATGAATATAGAATTTCGATAGATAACAATTGTCTATGACCTTTGTCCGATCGATATAGAATTTATCACGACATTAAAACTAGGTGTATCTCAGTGAAGTATGATTTATTGAAATAATTTAACATCATTAAGATAGTTAAATCTAGAATGTAAAACAGCCTTCAAAATATGTTTATTGTTTCACATGCTCATCATAATCATCGGCCATCATCATCATAGGGTGTAGCGCCAGTCGGCTTTAGAACAGCACCATCTGACTTTTTCTCGTGGATGACATAAAAGGTGGATAAGAGATAACAAAGCTGCCACCACAAGTGCTGGGACCCTCCAAAAATAAGCCCAATGTGCAAATTTAACAATTATTATTTAAAATATCGGAACGAGAACATCGGAACATAGAAAAACTATTCTTTAAAGCAAATCAGAAAAAAAATTAAAATCGATCCATGCTTGGAGAAGGAAACTGGGGAATACGTACCCTCGATTTTCTCCAATTATTATGGGTATTATCAGCTCATAGCCCAAATGTCCCTTTCCCCTCAAAGAGCAACTGCTGAGAGCAACAAATTGTAAAAATACCTATTTTGACATCCGCTTCACCGAATTTCCTCTTAAAGTCACCGAACCAGAGATTAGTGAAAGGAGATGAGAGGTATACCTTAGCTTAGAGCTGCGTTTGCGAACTAAAGTGGAAATAATATGAAAAGAGAGAGACGTGGTCTTTCAAACGCGCTCATCCACTAGAATAGATATCTAGAATTTGGCACAGATCTCACTAACAGTAAATACTAAGCTACTTAGCGGTATAGCAGCAATTACTAAAACTCTTTGAAACCCCGATCCAATGTCATCGAAGTCTCGATCCCTCGCAGGCCAAAATTCGACGCCTGGCGGTCTCTTACCTTGTTACAGGGTTCCCTAGTTTCAAAGCAGTGAAGTCACGATAAATCATCGTCTACGTCTTACATCAACGTGTGGTTTTCGCATGTTTTGAACCTCAGCGATAATTTCCTCTTCGTTGGACGCCATTAACGGAAGTTAAAGCACAAAGTAGAAAGGATAATAAAAAAAATATGAATAGTTGTAATATTAGGCATTACTTCTTTTCCTCGCCCATCCGCTGTGGTGGGCATTGGACCTAATACCTAGCATGACTGGTCCAAGGTTAATATATTCGTCTAGACTGACAGTAATTTATTGTACTATGGATTTAATAATACTAAATTGTTGTTACAAACACTATGAAATACTTTTCCATATATATACCTACATAAAGATTGTGATCAGACAGTTTGCCTTGCCCTTAGTTACAAACATAAGTTAAAACTTACGTTAGCGAGTTTGCAAATACGCTGCCTATCTTATATATAAAATCACATTATGCCAACTATCATATATGACGAAGCGGAAGTCATAGGACTGTTTTTAAAAACTGTGACGTCAGCAGCATTGCGGACGTCACTACTTATTCTATTAGGATTAGTATCACTCATAATTGAAACTACGATACATGGTAATACTGGTAATACTTAGGTAACCATGGTACTTAGGTAATACACAAGATGGTAATACTTAGGTTTGTATTCAGTACTGCACAGTTGTATTCAGTCACAACTCACAATACAGTCTGTGTCGTAGCAAACTCGTGACAAGGCTGGGCGATCACCTGGTACGGTGCGCTCTGATTGGTTGTTCCGTGAGCACGTGGTTCCCGCGTCGAAGGATTAATGTTGAAATAATTTTACAGACCCACATCAGTAAATTAAACGTTTACAATTTGTTCAGTGACGTTAGTTGTTCAACAAATCAATAATCTTACTTTTATTAAAACTAATTGTCGTAATTACGAAATGTGTAGTCATAATAATGTATCAATTACTACTGGATTATCACTAGATTACCACTGGATTATCACTGGATTATCACTGGATTATCACTGGATTATCACTGTATTATCACTAGATTATCACTAGATTATCACTGGAGTATCACTGGATTATCACTGGATTATCACTAGATTATCACTAGATTATCACTATATTATCACTAGATTATCACTAGATTATCACTAGATTATCACTAGATTATCACTGGATTATCAGTAGATTATCACTGGATTATCACTAGATTATCACTAGATTATCACTAGATTATCACTAGATTATCACTAGATTATCACTAGATTATCACTAGATTATCACTAGATTATCACTAGATTATCACTAGATTATCACTAGATTATTACTAGATTATTACAAGATTAACTAATGTAGTAAAAGTAGCACATGTTATTATTTCTATAAGGACCCTGGCACGCCGTTGCACCGATATATAAATTTACAATAGTTTACGTAGTCGTAGAGTGCCAACTATCATTGTGTTCATCGATACCTTCCATATCAAATAGATAGATATCAAATGTACAATCAAATAGATTTTTTTAAATTTCGAAACCGTAGTACATTCAAAAAATTAATTCAAAATAACGATTTGTACCATGATGTGAGGTTTAACACATACATATGCGGCGTTACCTACTATTTATATAAAAAAAGGACTTCAATGATTAAACAAAGTGTTGCGTGACAAGCCCGGTCGAATTTAATTTGCGCAACTACAATTAGAGGCGGGGCGAGTCCACTACCAAAATAGTACAATTTCTCTGATTTACTTCACCTTTAACAAATTACTTTGTACTGGGAACAGCAGTTCAAATACACAGAAACACCTTAACGAGTTAGCAATAAAGAATAGAATAGAATGATTTTGTACAGCCTAAAGTATTGTGTTACTAATTATAGTGTTGTAACAACACACTTTTCAGTATTGTCCTTTACGGTACTTCTTGCTATTAAGAGCTGGTCGCTAATGAACACTTAAATTCAAATTCGCTCCTAACGTCAAATGCTAGCTGTTCATTCTTATTCATTGCTTCTTCATCGTTCGTAGCTATCTCACACTCCCCTCACAATAGGTGGAGTTCCGCTCATGGGCTGTGGGTCCACCTACGGAAGTTTCTTCGCTGCCCGCTACTGCGGACAGGTCCCTGGAGTGGCTTCCCAGTTGAGTTGCTGCTGGTGAGTCCTGTTTCTGTGTCCTGTGTTATTTTTTATCCATAAGGTCCAATAAAGCCTCCTGTTTTTTTTTTCGGAATGCTAAATTCTTGTGGCCCTAGTGGCCTTTCAAGAGTCACCGGACTTGTATAGTTTAAGGTGAGCGCAGAAGACTCTCAGCCAGGAGCAAAGTGTGTGCAGCAACGAGCCTAAGGGCTCCCCCGCCGGTAGACCGGCGGAAAGATCGGACCTCGGCTTAGGACGTTGCGATGGGAGAGTACCGCGGGGTCGCGAGTCGGTGACAGAGCCTTCTGTATCAGTACTGTTTATGTTTGTAAATATTTTATAGATCGCTTGCTTGCTCATGTTACTTAACTTCATCCCTCGTGTTCTAGATTATCATCTTTCTGGATTATCTGGATTATCTTTCTGTACATGGGCCCATGGTCAGCAGTGGATACTTAAAGGCCCGGTGATGATTATGTTATGCTAATTACAATTGCATTTACAGTGTATCCATAAGTGTATATACCATTATTTTGTAAGGTAATGTAAGAACATATCCATACCACGAACTACTTGCTGTTCAAAACTATGTTACGAATAACCCATACTTGCAAAATTTGCGATACCGAAGACGTGGGTAGTTTCAAAGTTATACAACAGTGCAGGTATGCGCGAGTTATTAGTTCTTCGATGAGTTCCTCATCCAGTTACAGAATGAGTCAAACATTGGAGGATATAAGTTTTAATGAGCGGTAGTTAATGTTGACTTTTTATATCTGGAGACGAGGTTTGTGAGTTAAATACAACGACGTAGAAAGAATATTGGTGTTTTACAGCCGTTGGTATTGGTAGTATGCTAGGTGCCCACAGCTTCTGTACACCATAGCCAGTCCTTTTATCGTCCTCTGCTGGACATGGGTTTTGGATAGTACTGCCTTAATATTTACTCACCCTTAATTCTAAATTGACTTGAAACGACTGACTTGCTCATCTTATACATCTCGCGCTGTTTATCGCAACTACTGTGAACCAAACATTTAAATCTACTCGCGAGTATGAAGTGTCCAGCGATAATGTCAATCGTCCAATATGGCGAAAGCAACCAAAGTTTAAAGAAGCCATGCCCGTGCTAAGTCGATGGCAGATGAAGCGATTGTTAGTGGACGTCGTGCCTGTGCAAATTAAATCACGGAGCAAACCCAATAAAACAATCGAATCAGTTTACATTCGAGTTGCTTAAATACCATCCATTCGGTTTTTACTAAAAGTAATGGTTTCACGATTTGCAGTTTAAAGCTAATTCTAACTTTATTGTCCAAAGATTGACCAGGCCTCATGCTGGTCAAGCGGGTTGGGGCGAGGCCATTCTTTTACAGGTGTGGTCAAAGCGTGTTATAACGGCATTGTAATTTCTTAGTCGTCTTTTATGACACCCCCAGGAAGATGAGGTGGTGCTGGTAAATTACTCAGTACCACAGCACAACTCGCGTACAATCAAAGTTAAAAATTAGCCTTTTCGATAATCCCTCACATTTATTCAATGAAAACCGTCTTAAAATAAATTCCTTAGTTATCGAATGATCGTCTTATTTTTTATTTTCCTCTATAACTCAAATTCCTTCAGTTTTCCTTTACATAGCTGCTACTAAAACCAATCAAAATACTTTAAGTAGTTTTTAAATGACGCCAATACAAACAGATATACTGACTAGCAGACAAACTATACCTACATCATACAATAATTCAAAAAACTGTTGCTTCTAATCTGTGTATGACTGTTATTTTCTTAATTAATTAATTCCTTGGGCAGATTCAATACTTTTGCCTGTTTTATTATCGGTCAAGCTCCTAATTCTTTGAGCCACATTAGCAATCGTCAGCAATCTTCCTTCAATCGAAAGTGCGAAACTTCTTTACGTTGTGGTCTTTGAACCAAAACGACGGCATTGTAACTGATATGGCCGTCAGTATATAAAGCTCATAAATCAGTTTTAAACCTTATTTCTATCACATTAAGGTGCTTTATAGGGTGAAGGTTCACGTGCGGTTAACTGTACTAACCGCATATCAACTTCTCGAGTGCGTAGAAATTGCTATCGCGTGTACTTTGAACGGCAGAATTGAATTAACATCGGGAATTACGAAGCCGCACGACACGCGATTTTAAAGTCATTAATTAATGCCAAGGAATGTTTTGCAATTGCTGTTCAACTTATCCCATAGAATTTCGTGATATATTACAGCATTTACAGTTACAATTTGCTCGCTACATGGTTCGCTTAGAACTCAATAACTCTCGAAAACTCATAATATTTTATTGCCCTGTTTTACAAAATCTACTAGAAAAAAAAGTTGATGAAAAATTCCTCGAAAGATTCAGGGATAAATACGATACACAACAGTGTAAACAGCGACAAAATCGGCCCAGCAGTATCCGAGCTTTGCGAAACCTACACAAAAACAAATTCTTGATATACTGGTCAGAGATGCTTGTGAGAGCAACAAGAGAGAGCAAACTGATATAAAAAAGTCTTTCCATTTCAATTATCTGATCCGAATCCAATCTGTAAGTAGGAGTAGAAGGGAAGTCTCTCATTATATTAAGTGGAGAACAAAATGACGTAAAACGAATTCCTTATTCCATCATACTCCTATCCATCAAGGAAGAGCGGAAGAACGGATTCAATAGTCTATGGGTGACGGCAACCACTTACCACCTGATAAACTTTTACTCGTCACGTATTTGCTGTTACATCTCACATATAATTATTATAAACCTCACGGCACACTTAACCGTAACCAACCCTTTTATCATCCACTGCAGGACATGGGCCTCCCCATTGTCTTGTGCATTAGGGATATATGGCCTTAGGGATGGGTTTGCGAGTCCCTTCTTTTAAAGGTGGTGTACTTCCAGAGGGCTTGAGTCGCCTTTATGTCTCCTACGTTTTTGCACACCACACTAGGCTCATGCAATTTTAGAAAATCTTGTATATATTCAGCTCGCGACCACAGCAACGATTTACCAGTTAAAACCAGTCGAAACCAGATTACGTTAGTTAAATCCGCTTACTATTTGTTTCAAGTTCGTTACGCACGAATTGGATAGTTTTTGAATGTTTTTTATTGACTAATTTTGTTCACGTATCGTCTCACGAAATTCAATTTTAAACAAACAAATAACAGTAAAATACAAAAACATAAATTTAAAAAATTATGTAGTTTTTCGAAAAATTGTTTCAATCTGAAAATGATTTTGTTTTGCAAAGAGCGAAAGATAGCAATTCGCCAGTATGGTCTTTTACTTCTTTTTCTCTCTCTTCGAAATAGCTAAATTATTGTGACCTTTCAAGAGTCACCGGACGACATGTGTAGTTTAGAGCGAGCGCAGAAGGCGCTCAGTCAGGAGCAAGAGTGTGTGCAGAAACGACCCTAAGGACTTCGCCGCCGGTGAACCGGCGGAAGGAACGGACCTCGACTTAGGACACCATTTACTTTGAGAGGGTACCGCGAGATCGCGAGTCGGTGAGTCGGCTCCAGAAGGCTTGCGCTACACGACGCTTTACGCATAGTGGCATTTATCGCCCACGCCGCGCGCCGCCGTCGTGGCGGAATGAACTAACTGTTAGTTACATAAGCTGTCACACATGACAGCAGCACATCCTTTCATTTGTTAATCCATAGAATTTCCATAGAATTGAATGTAAAACATCACTGTTAAGTCAGGGATTAATTTATGCAATGTTATAACTCAATTCATTATCCTCTAATTGAATTTTAAATTATATTTACATGGCAGCCTGTACCGACATGCATAATTGATAATTAACAATCCTTTTTAAGCGGATTATGAGATTACTATTTAAAGTTTGAATAATATTAACATATTTTAATAGCTATAGAGAATATACGTAGGTTTATAGTTAGTAACATTTGCAAATGCTTACAAAAGTAAAACTTCCAAAACGAATAGTCATATTTTTTTTCCTTTTTAATTAAATTTTAGGTCATTGAACAGGTCATCTCATCATTCTCTAAACATACAGTTTTCGACATATGTACATACACATAGCCATGGTGCGGTTGGTCAATTCAAATCACTCAGTGAAATGTTTCTAACCATACTAAATATACGAGTATATACTCGATATCAATCTGGTGCACTACTACACTCTATAATATAAGAATATTAATCTAGATTTTTTAAATTTATTTTATTTTATTTTATTTTAATTTGTACAAAACAGAAGGACAACAAAACACAGGTAATACACAATAAAATCATTTGAGAAAAATGCTTGTTGAACACCTTTAAATATGTACTGGCATCAAGCACAGCTATCAATTTTACCAGCAACAGACTAAAAATGTTTTAGTCTAGAAAACAAATAGGAAAATAGAAAACATGCACAGTTATAATTATATAAATAAATGCCCGACCGATTGGAGCGGTTGGTAGTGACCCTGCTTGCTGTGCAAAAGGTCCCGGGTTCGATTTCCGGTCGGACATACATTTGTTAAAAACAAAAGACATAATGTTTGGGTCTAGGTGTGTGTTGATTATCTTTGTATGTGTCTCTGGACCCACGACACAGGGAATCCTAGTGTGGGCCATTGAGTGTGGCGTTATTTATTATTATTATTAAAAGCATTTAAATATGTAAGACAGATACAATTTCATAAACTGTGTGTAACGTAACTATGAGGTGGTGTAGAATGTTACTCTTTGCCGTTAAAACCGACCAACATTCCGGTCGAATAAATCAATGGAAATTTCATTTTAACAGCTTCACATAAGATCGACATATGCTCACAATTCGACTGAAGTAGGAAGTGTTGTTCCTGTGTATGTATGCTGAGATAGAATGTGTTGTGTTTGGTGTTTTACGGATTCACGTAACTGTAATTCCCGTGTTAAAACTAAGATGTTCAGTAGAATTTACCAGAATGTGAATACATCGTTACATTTATAAGTTTGGTGTCAAAATTCTATCATCAATTTTCACTAGGTATGGAAGAAAAACAAAAATAACTCCCCAAAAAATCCAGCACAAACCCGTCCACCCGACAATTCGGCGCAGTAACAATCGTAATTTGTCCGTATCCAGTGTCTTATCCCCGGGTATTTGTTGTCCCGATAATCCTCATGAAATTGGTTTACAAGACGCCCGCAATATTTCTAGCGCGAGGATGCAGTAAACGTTACAAGCGGTAAGGGATCTAGACAAGAGCTGCCGAAATATGATGCACACACGTGTGTATTTTGGGGTGGATGGCCAATAATGATTTTTGACATTATACTGCATTTCGTCAAAAGACTCTATTTGCTAAAGGTGCGTTTGGCCAAAGGCCAAATGAATCTCTTTCTTATTTTCATGAATATAATGTGAAAATACGACAACTTTATTTTGTGGAAATGAAATTTCGACGAACAACAAGGTTTGACGAAACGCACCTTTGACTAAAAACAGTTTGACGAAACACAACGGGAATCGAGTATTTTGTCAAAAATCACTATTGGTCTAAAATCGACGTGGAACAGTTGCATCGGGGTGAGGGTTGGGAAGATTGTAGTCCAGTTCTGAAGACGCGTTTTATAGTCGCATTAAAAGTTTTCCTTGGTAACTTACAGTCAGTGGATGTATGCAGTCAGTCATCCTTTTTTATTATAGACGAGGGCGGCATACAGTATTTTCCATTTTCCCAACCCTTTCTCCAAATCCATTCCTACATCTCTAAGATATGTAGCGCATCCAGGAGCGTGCTAACGTATGTCATTCTGGACTGAAGTTGGCATGTATCGCGGATGTCCATGGGCGACAGTATCCACATACCACCAGGTGGACTGTATGTTCGTCTGCCGCCTTGATTCTATAAAAAAATAAGTAACAAAAACCACTATAATCATAAACCTCCACATTTTCAATGTGGAGGTTTATGATAATTGAAACAATCATAGCAACGAGTCTTTAACACCGTCCAGTAGTCGAGTATCAAGGACAAACTGTATGTAGTACATTAACGGCATATATATTGTTCATGAAGCATAACAATTTACGCATACAAACATTCATTGCACTATCGACAACCCTCATTTATGTCTGCTGAAAGTGACTATTCACAAAATAATGAGATTGCTTACCGTGTTTCCTTTTATCACTGCCGTAACTTTGAGGGTTGGGATAAATGCGCCAATAGATATGAACAACGGATAGCTTTTGTTACACATGTATTTTTTGTTTACCTTTGTATATTGATGTGTAGCCATATGGTAAAACATGAAGCTGTATGAGAAACAATCGTGAAACATTGTATCAAACGATTCAGTCAGTGTTTTAGAGATGTGACAATTTGTCATATTGTCACAGGACATCACTAAAATCAGTTACGTCATATGTCACATGACATGCTTTGCTACGACATGGGGCTCTTCAAGAAAAACTGTGAACACGATTCTGCAAGGTCGGCAGGAGTCACCGCATGCCTCCTGGTGTTGCAGGTGTCCACGAGCGGCGGTGACCACGAATGACGACAAATCACAGAATAAAATACAAAAAAAAAATACGTGAATGGTAATCTCCAAAGATAGACAGTGCATCCGCAAATATGTAGATATTCATCATTTTTCACTGATAGATGACACATGTGTCGTATTTCGTTAATTCTGTTATTGATGTTCATTATGTATTATTATGTTGTTACTTTTTATCTGTAAACACTTAGAAATTGTAACGCTTGGGGCGTATTAAATTGTCGTTAAAATTTCCTCTACCTAAAACGAAATATCTATACATATAATAAAATTGTAACAGGCCGATGTCTGTACATTATACATATTGAAAAAAAAAAACTAATATGGGGGGGGGGGGTGTTTATTAGAGCAACAGAAGCCAAAACAACAGTTTTTAGAAATTTTGTCTGTCTGTCTGTGTGTTTGTATTCGCATCACGCAAAAACTACTGCATGGAATTGAATGCAGTTTTCACCGATGTATTTCTAGAGGTCTAACTTAAAATATAGGCTCCATTATACCGCAGGAAAATATCTTATTACGATTGTTTTAAATTTAATAAACCGAAGCGAAATGAGGGCGGGTCGCTAGTATTTAATGTATATCATTTTATAGGAAATACATTTTTCATTCATTCAACGGTCCGCTCGTCTGCCTCTTTTTTCTTTACAAAGCAGCATCGATTGTAACACTTATCCTATGTCGTACATTACTTTTGTGCGTGGCTCAAGGTAATTATCCAAAAATTAATTCAGTGGCAGCATTCGGCACGCGAGTGTGATAAATTATACCTACTGGTAGAATCATGTAGTAACAAGGTTTTATTTTGATTGCCTTATTTGCTAACACGGTTTATATTTATGTCACGCCCGACAACTTCTGGACTGTGAAAACCATCTTCTCCGGTACTTGCGAGGATGTCCATTGGAGTAATCGGCGCTCATATGAAGTCTTAGGTCATTAATGAGCGTTTTTGTATGCACTGCTGGATACAAAGTGCGGCTGGGCAAGCAGGTTGGCGAGTACACACTTTCAGAGGTGGTGCAATTCCTCAAGGCTTGTGATGGCAGCTTAGTTATCTCTTACGACACCCACGGGAAGGGATGAGAGTAGTGCTATTCTAAAGCCTGTCAACATAATCGAGTTCGATTTCCGGTCGGATATTCATTTGTTTAAACACAAATGTATGTTCGGGTTGTGTGTGTGTCTGTGTGATCCTAGTGTGGAGTTATTTATTTATTCATTTATTTAACTATAAATCGATACTTTGATTATCGATTGGTAAAATTATTTTTTTTGAGAACGGGGGTGCACGCTGCAACCCAACAGCCACTGGGCGCGCTCGACTGGCCACGTTACCCTTCTCTCACAGAAGACTACTTTGAAATGTACTGTATTTCCCACTTTATCTTATTTCCTTAATGTACGTACCTACGTATTTCGGTAATGAGTGAGATGTGCCAGAGCCCATTACCATCCTATTCCTCCCCATTTTCCCAACCCTTTCCCCAAATCCATTCCTATAGCTCCAAAGATAGGCAGTGGATCCGCGGGGGTGCCAACGTTTATCATTTTGGACTGACATTGGCATGTATAGCGGATGTCTATGGGCGACAGTATCCATTTACCATCAGGTGGACTGTATGCTCGTCTGGCGCCATCATACATAACAAAAAAAAATCTAAAACAGCAAGATGTCAAAAAATAACAAGTTTAGACAAGTTCAATGTAAAGTACAGATCGCGTGCCTTACGTTATAACACCGCGGTGAATTAATACTAACAATTACTGAGGTGCACGCACAAAAGTGTACAAATTGCTGGTGTGCGTGTAGGCGAAGGGTGAGGTGTCAGTGACGAGAGGCAGCGGTAGCGTTTCGATAGACCTTCTGTGTTGGTATAGTAGTTATTATAGAAAGAAGGTAGCAGATGAGCAGACGTCCACCCGATGGTAAGTCATTACTGTGGGCCTTGAACATCCGCGATACGTGCCAAACGTCAGTCCAGAATGAAATAGACACGTTGACATAGTCCCAGATACGCTGCTTAACATTGGGGATTTACGAATGGATTTGATGAATATATTAATATATTGCCTATATTTATTAGACACTAGCCGTGCCGACAGACGTTGTCCTGTCCAAATTTCAATAATACAATAATTTCAATAAGTTCATACATAAATCCCATAGAAAAAAGCACTTTCAATATTTCCCGAATTTTCCAATTTTCTGGGCCTTATCCAATTTTTCTTTCCCTAAAAACCTTATTCGGACTATTACGAACATTTTTAAGAATAAAGCCGTTCTCAAGTGATGCGCTTACCAAAGAACAGCATTTAATTTTTATTTATATAGACACGTTACCATGCCATACTCATCAGCTTATGTTTCTTTACCAATGTTTCACGGTATTCGTTAATCTGACCAGCGTTTTCATATCGAGTCCTTGTTTATACAAACTGCCACTTATACTATAATAGTATAATATAATTATGGTTATATAAAAATATACAAACACATATTTAATTTAATTAAATTGTATATTTAGTCATATACAACGAGTCACTGAAATAACGCTAAATTTGAAAATAGATCGTTTAGTATCGAGCGTAGAATCAATCCTACCGGTTTTTAAACTAGTTTTTTTTTCTTTTTTTTTTTTTTGTTAATTTCTAGTAGTATATCTTTCATTCTACGCGCAGTACGACAACTTCAGGTTGCGAAGTCAGCGCCTGATCACTGTCCTGTAATGAGTAACGAGTATTATGAACATTTTAGATAGAACAACCAACAAAACTTTACATGTTTGTAACTTTTGATATATTTCTAGAATTATTTCATATATTTTAAGTTAGTTGACATATTTCACGGTTTGCTTTATTTCAGTGATACGTTATATTCGAACGTTTCTCGAAGAATTGTAATTTGTTGTAAGCTCTAAATGTAACGCTCAAGCTATTTATCTCAGTCATTTGTATATTTGCTATCGGTGAAGCTCGTGTGGACTAAGCAGCTGCTTACCTACAGCTTAAAACTTTTACTGCTTTTACAGCTTGAAATATGTCTAACACCTGTCAAAGATTGTAAGAGATGATAATCCATCCAGTAGTTTTTGAGTAACACCTATAAGTGATTTTTAAATTTTTTTTAACAATCCAGTTTGTGATAATTTTTAATAATCCGTACTTAAGTCGAAACTCAACTGGCACTGGTATGGTACTGGGCGAGGATTTGACCCTACAACCACTCAAATGATGGTCGAGTGTAGACAGCCCAGGCTATCGTCGCTCATCAGTGATCTAGCAATACAAATTGTTTTACAGCTCATTTTTGAAATATTCAATATGCTGCTAGAAGTATCTTGATAATGTATTCTTGATAGAAGTATTTATGGTAATAACGCAGTCCACCATGAAAACCAATTAGCTAAAATTCATCCACTTTCTCTCATAAATACCTTTAGCATTTCAAAACACCCATTTAGATATTAAACGGTCCCAGCATTTTATTAATGTAAAGATTCTTTGTAAAGGGAAATTTATTAGGAACGCATGGAAATCCAAAGGATTTCCCTTGACAAGGGTACGAGCAAGCAAAAAGTTCCGAAGCCATGTCTAATTGAATACGAAACCGTAAAATAAACGCGTAAACAATACAGACCTATATTTTCTCACCAGAAAGCCCTTTTAGTATCCACTGGTTTAAATGCACATTGTCTTGTGCATAAGGGTATTTTTTTATAGAATAAATGGCAGACGAACGGGCGGGCAACATAATGAAAGTGGTCACTCTCGGTATTGGACACCTACAATACCAGGGGGCTTGCGGGTGCGCTGCCGACCTTGCAGAATCAATGGCCTTAAAACGTCACGCTGGCCAAGCGGGTTGCGAGTCCACTATTTTAAGGTGGTGTATGAAGTGTATGGTGGTGAATGGTGTGACGGTTGACACCACACGCTTACTGCACCGGCCGACAAGAAGTGAAAAAGTCCATACATTGATTGTATATTTGTCACATATATTTTTGTGTATATTCACTGAATGTATACTGAACTGAACTATATACTCGTTCCTACAAATATGTCCTAAACACAGCTTACAGCTTTTATTGGTCTATGAATATAATTCAATGTTAAAATAAATCGCTCGAATTCGTTATTAGGTTATGCGGGGAAATTTATTTGAGAATTTTTCTAAATAAAAATCGCGGTATGCCAGAGGTCTACCTGTCCATCTCCCAGCCAATCCATCCGTCTGTCCGCCCATCTGCAAGGCATTGTCGTCGTTCAAAGAGACGTGACTCCACGTGGGCGGAGCGCGTGCCACGTAACAGTAGCTGCAGCAACTCTCGAATGTATGATAATCCTTTACCATCTTCATGCATATAACCCGATATGGTTTTCATTCCAATTCTGGCTCTTCTTCTTCTTGTGGTGCCTCTCCAACTGGTGGAGGTTGGCAATTAGCTGCGAATATTTTGACGTGTCTCTCGCAGGGCGAAACAGTTCTGTAACATTCGCGATGCCAGTCTACTCCCGCATGTTACGCAGCCATGATTTTTTTCTGCGACCAATCCGCCTCTTTCCGGCATCGGTTGTATAGCGGATATTTTGCTTCCCATATCGAGTCAGCTTAGTAATATTCCAAAAACCCTAATTCTAACTCAGTAGTAATAGGAGCACCAACTGTTACTCATTTTGACAGAACAAATCATGCAAGATGTAGGTACATCCGCTCTCAGCTGCTTCTGGTGCCAAACTGAGGACGACGCGTGAATGTGGAGAGCGTTTCGAAACCCTTTACCGCGGGTCAGAGCTTGCCGACTCCGACCGGGAAACAAGCCGTGAATCGGCAGGAGTCCGCGAAAACCATCCACACTCGCGTTCACGGCTGTTCGTGGGGCTTCACGGCATGAGTCTTGAGCCGGCTTTATGTAAATATGTCATCACTTGTGTGTACGAAATATAATTTCTATCTATCTAAATATGTCCCGGTCATTGCCATTTCGTCAATACTTAAATACCTGCTAAAATTATGAAGCAAAACCTTTATTTATTCCGTGTATTCCGTGTAGTACCAAATAAAGGTGAAACGTCGTCCATTTATCTACGTCACGATTTTACGGGACAAACAAACAAACTTATTGACATGGTCCTACTTCACTCGATGATTGATGACTCGAGTGAGTTCAAGAAGTTACCCGTTTACGGATTATTCCTATCGCAGCCCATTCATTTGGCCCTTACACTTGAATATTGAGGAATTATTTATATATTTATTTTGGTTAATATTTTTTTAATATATTTGCTTAAGATTTATTAACTTGAGATTAATTCCTTTATGGACGTCGGGTAACTTATTATATATTTTAATAGCCAGTTAGATACAACGTGCTACGGTTTTGTTTCCTTTGGAATATAAATATTGTGTGTTAATTTAATTTTTCTAATTAAATTCTAATTAAATCTAATTAAATTCTAATTAAGTGTTAATTTTTCTGATCTATATTTTGAAGTAGCGTATCCATTAAAGTATTTTCTCCATTCAGTACTTCCGTTCAATAGTATGCAGTAAAATATACTGAAAAAATATTTTTCATTGGAGACAGAGTAACGAATACTAAAAATTCTATCATTCTTCTAAAACTTTCAAAAAATTAATTTTAC
Organism: Sesia bembeciformis; assembly: GCA_943735995.1. Classification (NCBI taxonomy): domain Eukaryota; kingdom Metazoa; phylum Arthropoda; class Insecta; order Lepidoptera; family Sesiidae; genus Sesia; species Sesia bembeciformis. The sequence continues at coordinate 14,377,820 of OX031042.1, read as the reverse complement.
AGAAGAAACTGTTTTTCCTGAATAAAATCATAAAAATATCGCACTATAGATGAGCCATCGAGGAGTAGATAAAGAATTTTGACGATAGTTATCTTCTGTATGATACATAAGATAAATAAGTAAATAAGTAATAAGTAGATAAATAAGTAGGTATATAGATAATAAAATAATAAAAAAAAAATAACGCCACACAATGGCCCAGATTAGGATTCCCTGTATCGTGGGTCCAGAGACAAATACAAAGACAAACATATACCCAGACCCGAACATACATTTGTCTTTAAATGTATGTGCGTCCGACCGAAAATCAAACCCGGACCATTTGCGCAGGATCACTACCAACTGCGCCAATCGGTCTAAAAAAATTCTTTATTGAACAGCACTGACCTGTTTATTGATCTTGTACAAAAAAATTGGAAAAACATAAAACTGCCGTCCCGATTCCTATCAGTCAAATAAGAAGGGGTCAACGGGAACATACCGTATGTAACTTGTACTTTAACGTTGAAAATTTTCATGAGAAATTTGTTATTTGCGAATGGTATTTGTGATGGATACTGTCGGTGACGTTTTATGTTGTAACGAGTTCTTAACTTATTTAAGTTGGCATAATTATGGCAGTCGACGGAAATGGAATTTGTGAGGTATCCAATAATTTTCCAGAACGTGGTATTTTCTGGTATTTCTCGTAATAAATTAACTTTGTCGGGAGAAACTTAATTTATTTTAATCATAATTTTATGTAATTCCTCGAGTCTTTATTAAAATATTCATATGAACCTAATGGATTTTGCAAGGTCGGCGGCGCGCCCGCATGCCCCCTGGTGTTGCAGGTGTCCATGGGCGGAGGTAACACTTACCATCACGTGGGACCGCTTGCTCGTCCGCCCTCTAGTCTATAAAAAAAAGAAAAAAAATTGATTAAACATCGCTTTGAACTTTACATTGGATAATAGCGGAGTGAATTTTGCTGCCCGTAATTTTTTTCACGACTTTCGTGAATATGTTTTCAACATATAATACAATACAATAGTGTATGCTTCTTTTTTATTTTACTAAAAAGTTGTAAAATACCAAAATAAAATAATAAAAATAGCTCTTAAAATTTTAATTTTGGAAAAACGGACGTTGCCGTTCGAAAGTAAGGGAAATTTCACATAAAAAAGTGTAAATTTGAGTTTTCATAAAAACAGAACAGTAGATCGCATAATTTTTTGTTTGATGCATTTATAATTTAGTTTCATAGTTTTATATTTTAATTTGGTTATAGTTTTTTAATAATTTTAATTTAGCTATTCATAAGGAAAATCAAAAGGTTTCGTGGACAGCGGAATAATTCCGAAATATGTGTGTTTCCGTGCTATCTTTACTGTACTATAAAGGAATAACCAAGTTAATATTGAATTTTGTGCTTTTAAACTTCCAAAAGTTGGACAAGAAACAAAGTAATGACTTTACTGAGTTTTAGGGCCGTGATACACATGCGTGTTACTCGCACAAAAGCATACCAGTACCTTATAAGTACTGGCACGTGTGTTCAGATTTTATAGCACGCCCCCGCCAGTACGAATAGATCGCAAGCCGTTTGATTTCCGTGTGTGCGCGAACTTAAGAAGACAACGCACTTACGAGTCTCCATTTTGTGTTTTTCGACTGACACCCCGAAATGTTTGTTAGTAACTGTCATGCTTCTTACTGGCATGTGTATTAAGTCGTCATTACTTGCTAGCTATCATTATGTCAGGTACTTTCGTCTGGCATGTTTTTTTACTGGCATGTATATTACGCCCTATACAGAGGATGTCAGTGTATCGTCAGATTCTGGAACCATCGATTTTGTCCATGATTCTGAGTTAAAAATAATGTTTTTATCTTTGCTCTCTCTTAATAATGGTATTTACATTAATGATATATTGAAGTTGTAAAATAAAATGCTTACGTAAGATTTTTTTTTTATGGACGAAGTTGGCAGACAAGCATACAGTCCACCTGATGGTAAGTGGATACTGTCGCCTATAGACATCCGCGATACATGCCAACATTAGTAGAAAGAGATACTTTGGAGATGTAGGACATGTAAATTAATGTAAAATCATCGAAGAGGTTACAGGGTTCACTGCTTCACGTCACTGCTAGATATATAGGTTTATTGGGATATATCCAGCAGTAGATTTCACAGACTGATGGTATGATATTTGCACCAGAATTATTAATGATAATAGTATCACAATTATTTTGTAATAAATAATTTCTGAGAATTATTTTGTCGTAAATGTGACTTATCACGTTGATCTTTGATCTATCGACAGTTTTCAAGAGGCTTTGAATTAATTCGCAACAGGTCACGAAGTTGCCATCAAAAGAAGTCGCACGCGGCCTCCTTTGATCCGAACGCAGATACAATATCTCTAAAAACTTGAATATCAAACGTTTGCCGAATTAAATACAACTTTTTGTTCTTATATCTTGTCATCAATGTTGGATTCGTTGTTTTCCATAGGTACATAAAAAAACCATTGGATACGTTGATTTATCAATTTTTTTTTTACAATTAATACTGATCTTATGGAAGTCATGTACCGGATGGGAATCTTTGCATGCGTGGATGTTTTATGCTGTATGCTTACAATTGCAATTTATACGATAACGAAAATGCATTATTTGTGTTTTCTCTTACTTTATTCCAAAACTTATTTTTATTTCTTGTATATACAAGATTCTCTGACCAAGATCAGACTTATAGTTCATGGTTCTCTGACCAATAAGGATGCAAACAATTCTCTACTCGAGGTAATTGTATAAATACGCCATACTTGAAGCGTTAAATATTGATATAGGTTGCACGGTATAAACTGCTAGCGTAACAAAATTCTCAGTCCATTTCCTAATGTACAGGAAGCGTTGGATTTTATTAACCTTTGTTCATTCTCTTCCTAGTACAGCACTAAAATCTATATTGTAATAGTAAAAATCTATACGATCCGTTTGACCCAGATTATCTGAAATGTAAGCTCCAGTTTCAGGACAGTTCTCGTGATGATCATCTTTGTTCCGATGACAATAATTATTTTCCTATCAATAATTGCATTAATATATACGTTTAATAATTTATTTATCTCTTGTTGCCCAGTTTCCGTTGGACATATATCTCTTCATATATGTTGTTTTGTGAATGAGGTGTGGTGTGTCGTATATAAAATAATTACCTTACAAGGTAGAATCACTCAGCGCTCATGGTAAAACCGGCCGGCTCGATGCGCAGTTCTGCGCATGCGCCGCGCCGCCGCAGCAGCTGAGAGTCTCCTACCTAACGGTTGTGCATACTTACGCTCTGCGACACTATTGATACTTCAATTCAAGTTCCGTCGTCCTTACAAACCGTCCGTGGATTGTATAATGTGTAATACGTGATAATTAAACATAACTTTAAACTCTGTGAAGTGATTTCCTTCAAAACACCTCAGCAAACCCCCATAGGGGGATGTATAGCTTTGAAACGCCGTGCTGGCTAAGTGGGTTAGCGAGGACTCTTTTAGAGATGGTGTAGTTCCTCAGCGCTAGTGATAGCCGTTTGGTTATTCCTTAGTCGCTTCATATGACAAACGCAAGAAGAGATACGGTGATGCTATTCGATAGTCGGTCGACACTTATATAAAGATGTATATACTCCCAGATTATCTGATATGTGAATTTCAGTTTTAGAACAGTGCTCGTGATAATTATTTCCGTTCTGATGAGAATTTCTCTTTTCGTGCCATCTCTTGACAGTTCCTTCGTAGCTCACGTTGTGAAACTCTAGAATTTGTTCCCTGCTAACAATAGAAAAGCTGAAAATCATTCATTCAAAGATATGATCCGCGAATGTTAATTCCCGATTACTTACCGTCATCGTCATCGTCATCGTCCTTTTTGGCCACTGCTGGACATGAGGGACGTATAGCTTTAAAGCGCCACACTGGCCAAGCGGGTTGGCGAGTCCACTCTTTTAGAGGTGGTGTTACTCCTCGGGGCTTGTGTTAGCGGCTTTGTTATCCCTTAGTTGCTTTTTACGAGGCCCACTGGAGAAATGGTCATTAGTTTTAATAGTCGTAATGTTGGAACGACTCTCTGCAAAAAACTGGAATTATTGTTCTTTACCTCTTAGCTACAGAAATTATAAACGTTGGAAAAGATACCAATATAAATAAAAATTAAAATAAATGAATAGAAATTAATTTGCTGATCATAGTAAAGAACTTAAAAAAATTCTATGATCTACCATTTCTGGCGTACATAATTGATTAAAGCGACTGATAAAGGCACAGATATAAGATTTCGTCTCAGCCTCCAGCCGATAATTATAGTAGTTGGATTTGTTTACTTCAAAGGGAATTTGATATGCTGCGAACAGAATTGCGACTCAAAGCGAAATAAATGTCGACCTTTAATGATGACATTTGGTAAATGACAAGACGTTATGTTTTATTAGAAAGTGTGTCAGTAATATCAGAAATTGGTAAAAAAGGGAGTTATAATTGATAGAATTTTTAGTTAATTGACGAGAATTTCTTCCGGCCTCTTGGACTGACCCCTTAAAAAAAGTTTCTGATAGTGGCTGGATGAGAAGAGCAAAAGACCGTGTGTGGTGGTCCTTGGGAGAGGCTCGTGCTAACATATGGTATGGTGTGTATAGCTTTAGCGCTAGCCACTTGTAGTAGGTACCTATAAAAATGATTCTGTTGATTTATGATGGTCTAAATGTCTCCAAAAATTGCGTCATACATAAAAGATTGCGTAAATTTTAATGAATTATTTCTGTAGTATATTGTTCTCTAATAGATATCGATATATTTCATTATACTTCATTGACCCAACATTGACCAATCATAAAGAACAATAGAAGAACATGAAGTGTTGCCACACGCCAAGAAGCGTCAAGTACAGTCAACTGGTGCAACATTTGCAACATCTCTAAAGTGCAATTTTGCTCTCACTAATTTTAAGTCAGTCAAACACAAAAATAAAACTGCCAGTAGTGGCTGCAAGAGAACAACGGAGTATCGTATGTGGTGGCGGATCTCGGAGAGGTTCACGTAATGGCTCAGAAACTAGTTCCATCATATCAAATTCGGCCTAGTCCGTAGAAATATTTTGTTACCATGTGAATCCATGTAACAAAACATCACAGAGTTAACAGGGCTGGCTCTGTTAACGATCACTTGAAACTGTTAATGTGCAGTGGTGTGGGACGCTCTCCGGCCAGGTGGACCGAAGTTAAGAAGTTCGCCGGTGGTGGTACAATGAGAAGAGCAGAGAATGGTGGTGGCGAGCCCTGGGAAAGGTCTATATGCAACAGTAGAGACATATGCAGATGGTATGTTAATGGTATTGTTATATGTACTTGATATTTAGTCTCCTATAATAGAAAGAGTTGTCATATAGCCACTACCAATATTTTTTTAAATCACCGTTCCATCGGGCTAGTTGAAGATAAAGACCAATCGTGTGTGATGGCAAACCTTGGAATAAGCCAATATTCAACAATAAAGAGCATGGGCTGATAGTATGCGAGGCTTAGAAGTTCCCTCCCATACGTGCCGGAACTAATCCAGTGTCTTTCAACTGTCTGTAATATGAGATCCAGTGTACAAAATACGATCGCACCCACCCACGTGCAAGTACACTTTTGGACATAAATATTCATTGAATGGGCGTATTGTTGTGACAGAAATTATGCCGTCATACGGACCTTGTGAGCGTTTTTCATTCAGTTTCGTTTTTGATATCTGTTTGTTGTTATTTTTATTATGTAGCGTCAGCAATATCAACGATAATGATAATGGACTTACAGTTGAACATGTTGACATTAATTACTTATATATTATATGATTTAATTACTTAGAGATTACAAAGATCGTAGTTGAAGTTGATTGCACTAGCTTCTTCGATGAATAGAGTAGAAAATGAACCCATATTAAAATAAAATCACTCGTTCGAAAATTAGCTAGATAATGATCTTGAAAATATTTGAGGTGCGGAGTCTCGCTGTCTCTGTCACGCGTGCGTAAATTCAATGGCGTTAGACATAATGTTTCCAGCGTATTGGTTTCAATTTTCACATTATCTATTTCACATTCACATTATTGGTCTATATTTATATGTTATGTATATCTATATCATAGGTTTTTGTCTTCTTTATTTTAAATATTGTAATGTAATATGTACATATTTGACCACTCACTCTCATAATTATAATTTACATTTGCATTTATCTACACACACTATAAGCCCAAGAATTACGTTCAACGGCGCACACCACTGTTACGCCCGTTTCACGCGTCTTGGTTCCGTCTGAAAATCAGCGTTGTATGCTGTTTTTATGGTATACAGCTTGTGCTGAGACGGATACCCTTTCGACACACATGGGACTGCGCAGTTTTTATCGCCTTGTTTTAATTTAATTTTTTTGTTTGCGTAACTATGTTTAATTAATTTTTAGAATATGACATTGTCACGCTATTGCAATCACTTGTGTGTATGAAATAAAAAAATCTATCTATCTATCTTTCTATTATCCTATGCCTTAAGGAATTAAGTCCGCCTCTCTACAATATAATGCAAAAAAAATGCAGGCTGCAGGACCGGTATACCAATGGGGTATAAATAATAGATGGGGTAAACAAGCCAATGAGTAGTGTTCAATTTTCATAATATAATAATCACAGGTCTTAGTAAGAATTAGTTCCGAGTGTAGCCACTAGATGGCGATACCGCGGTAAAATTTCGTTTCCTTTTGTCATTTTGCTCATAATGTGTCGATAATAAATAATTTATCTATCACCGAATTTGATTATTTTTTTTCAATCAAAATCACCTAGCTGACAAGTAGTGACCGCTTACCGGGAAGTGCAGCGTGGGGACGCGCTCTGGCCACGTGGACCAAAACGATTTGAAGAAATTCGTCGGTAGTAACTGCATGCCAAGAGCGGAATATCGTGAGTGATAGCGAGCCTTTGGAAAATAAATAGATTAGTGGAATAGTGATTATATAGATTAGTGGAAGCCGACGGTATGTTAAAATATAATTATTATAACAAAATTAATCCATTATCTCACAAATTATATTATATATTCTATAACCCACCTTAAATAAATACACACACGCATCGGACACACACACCAATGCAAAAACAAATCTACATGTATTATTAATATTTCACCTATTACATACCCGACCATCTATTACATCCTGTTTTTAAATGTTTTAAGTATTTGGTACATCCAATCTGTATTTGGCCATTAACACTAGCAATATATTTGTTAAATAAAGGCTATGGATTACATAAATAAATAAAATTGACTAAATTAACTAGTCTAGATATTGATGAGACTTTATTGATGACAAATTCTCTTAGGAAAATCTTAGTGAAATTCTCTTTGGGAATAAACTTTAAACATTAAAAGAGAATAAGTTTTAAACTGGATTAAAATTTTAAATCAATTTACAAACTATAAACATAGGCATTTAAGTTATTACTTGTTATGCTAACGCTACACTTAGTCAGCAAGATGCCTTTTGTCCGATATACGTTTTGTTGAACAATTGAATTGCGTTCAACGTGGAAGCATCGTCGTCTGTGTCTGGGCATTTTAAAATGACACAAACGGCGTCCAAATAACATACTATAATCAGTTCGTTGAAGTACATATCGTATCATGCCATCAGCCTGTGTCTCTCCACTGCTGGATGGCCTCTCCCGCGGCCCGCCACCACACACGGTCTTCCACTTTTCTGATCCAGCCACCACCGGCGACTTTCTTCAAGTCATCAGTCCACCTGAGTGAAGGGTGTCCCACGCTATTAAAAATATTTGTAGACCTTGTAACTATACTCTTTTGAGTATAATTCTTTACCAAACTTCTTGCTATTAAATCCCTAAGGACCGACCGCTAATGAAAACCTAAATTCAAATTCGCTTGACTCCTTTGCTATTTTTCATTTGATTCGTAAGGATGTGTCTACTGCACTTTGCCTTCAATGTAAATGAAGTAAGCACTATTAATTAAATATTTCAAGGATTGAGAAGCGCTCGAGGAGGAACTAAAAAGTGTCCCAGATTAAGCGCCGGATTTAATTTAGAAAAAAATAAAGTCATTGATTCTCCGGCTGTATGATATGTGACACCGTCCTGTTGGAACCACTGTTGATCGAGGTCCATATCTTCCAATTGGTGCCAAAAAACTACTGTAGCATGTTCCGATACCTCTCAATGGCCCCATGATAGCGGCGAAGAATAGGCCCCACCAAAGTGTAACTCATGAATCTCATGAGGATTTTCCATGGATTCCATGAGGATTTCCATAATCTCTGGAACTACTGAACCGATTTCAAAAATTCTTTCACAAATAGGAAGCTACATTATCCGTGTCTAGTATAGGCTATATTTTATTTTGAAATTTTGAAAAATAAAGATTCTTATAAACCGAAGTGAAGCGAGGGCGGGTACATTTTGGAAAATGTCGTTACTACAAAGTTACTACAAAGGGCTCCAAGTTCCACCATCGTATCATAACGCTATCATAACTGAATACCAGCGTCGTAGCCTTCTGCTGCGGCATAAATGTTGAGTGGAGCTACCTTTAGACATCACACTGCAGCACCGATGCTTTCATTTTACTCCAATTTATATGTACTTTATTTCATATTTTAAATTATATACTCTGCGTAAATGTGTTGTGTAAATATTTTAATGCTGTACTTGTGTGTGTGTATGATGGGGAGAGTGCACGCTGCAATCCAACAGCCTCTGGGCGCACTCGACTGGCCACGTTACCCCTCTCTCACAGAAGACTAACTTGAAATGTACTGCATATCCCACTTTATCTTATTTACCCAATGCCGTACGTGTTTCGGTAGTGAGTGAGATGTGCCAGAGCCCATTCCCATCCTATCCCTCCCCATATTCGCAACCCTTTCTCTAAATCCAATCCTATATCTCCAAAGGTATTCAGCGCATCCGGGGACGTGCCAACGTTTGTCATTTTGGACTAATGTTGGCATGTATCGCTGATGTCTATGGGTACAGTATCCACTTACCATCAGGTGGACTGTATGCTCGTCTGCCGCCTTCGTCCATAAAAAAAAATGTAAAATAGAGATTTATTTATTCATTCATAGGTCTCTACTCACGTTGGTGAAGCTGTTAGTTCCAATCTCGGCCCATACTTAAAATGGAAAGAATCTAAAATCGTGAACAGGAATTCTACTCAATATCCAACTCTCTAGTTTCTAGATTTTAATTCTGACTAAATAAGGGTGTCTTGGTGTCTGTTATATCTTCTTCTTCTGTTATAGCTGCTCACCTGGGACCGCTTGCTCGTCCGAACACTTGTTTATAAAAAATAGTTTATATAATAATAGACTAATTAGAGACTATAACTCTGGGTGCGATCGGATTTTAATTACCTACGTAAAGTAGATTCCGAGATTTTGCGAACATCCTTAAAAAACATCCTTATAACTTTTAAACAGCTACTAAGTTTTCGCGACTAATTATTGACTTTTTACCTGTCTAATTAGAATTCAAATTTATATAATTATGTCCCAACCAGAATAAGAATTGCGTCTTATTTATTACTGAATAGTCAATACTGATTAATAACGAAAAACTTACACAAAGTATTCTAAACTTACAAAATTTATCCAAATTTCAGGTGTACTAAACCTTTAAACGAAATAGATAAAAAAAATCTTCAGAATCACTACTTTTCAGACTGATATTGGACTTTAAAAACTCGTAAAGAGTACTTCAGAAACAGCACCGAGATTCAGCGAGGCACAGACTGCCGTCCAGGTGTATTTTATTATTAAAAGTTATGACTAAGCCAAGTAAAGAGACCTCCAACTTTTTATTACTTGGACGGAGATTATTTTCCGGTAAAATTCCCCGATTTTTACGGGTAAAGTTCGTATCGTGTAAACAAGATGAGGTTTGATGAGTGATAAAAAATATCGGCGAGTTTAGATAATAGGTACTCATTGGAAGTACGAGTATTTTATAGGTAAAAAGGTCGACGACAGGCGGCAGTTGGAAGGGAAGTTATGCTATTTTCAATACCCTACCGTACCACAGCCTGTGTGCCCACTACTGGATATAGACCTCTCCCAGGGACTGCCATCACACACTGTCTGCAGCTCTTCTCAGCCAGCCTCTACCGGCAACTTTATGCAGTCTGCAGGGCGAATTTTACGTGTCAATTTTACGTAAATTACGTGTCATTTTGTAATTGATTTTATACAGTTTGACTCATCTATGTACTTCGACCAAAACTATATATTTTTATTTTTATCGCTGTGCGAAATACGAGTAAGCTTATTCAACGAATAAGCTAGTAAATTTCCAAACTGTTTGTTCGAAGTCTTACTATAAGTACCGGTTTTTAAATCCTGAGTTTTCTTTAGTAGAAGACATAGGATTGATATGTTTTATATCTTATTGAAGAGCGATTATCGCATCATAGATAGAGAAGTCATAGTCGTGGGTTTTCACCTGTCTAATAGCAATTTTTTTTCTATGGCTAAATAGAAGCAGACGAGCATACAGTCCACCCGATGGTAAGTGTATACTGTCGTCTACAGACATCTGCGATACATGCCAACATCCGTCCAGAATGACAAACATTGGCACGCCCCCGGATGCGCTGCCTACCTTTGGAGGTTGGGAATGGATTCTGGAGAAAGGGTTAGGAAAATGGGTATGGATAGGATAGGGATGAGAAAGGGCTCTGGCATATCTCACTCACTACCGAAACACGAACTTGGCCAGTCGAGTGCGACCAGCGGCTGTGAGATTGCCGCATGTATCCTCCCTCTTCCGTCTAGTACTAACTAATGTGTTCTTCTTCTTGTTCTTCTTTAGCCTTCTTCAACCAGTTGCCAAGTGTCCTCCTTCAACTTTCTCTACTTATTCCTATTTTGGGCAGTTAGAATCCAGTTGCTGCCCGCCATTATCTTATGTCTAGTCATACTATATGACTTTTCTCGTCCCAAGGCCTCCAGTGTAGCACTACTCTATACCACGAGTCAGACTTCAGGGCTACATGTCCCGCCCATTCTCATTAAAGCTTCATCACCCTTTGCACGACATCTAAGACTTTTCTTTGTTCTCGACTTAATGTGTTCAAGTAATACTAATACTATTAGAGGGTCTCAAAAAAGGCGAATTCGTGGGCAACACTGTGAAGCCTATTTAGGTAATAAATAAATATCAAAATTAATAGATAAATACTCTGATTCCATATAAAACACAAAAAAATGAACATAAAAATGCTACTAGTTTCTTTACTACAAACAGAACTAGTTCATTAAACGAGAACGCAAACAAAGATGAGATATTCCTATCACGTGGACCATAATAGCCGACAAATTGGGCTGACTTTTGTGGTCCGCGCCAATTTTCCGGTCACAACAGTCGGGCCAATTTATGTATTGATCCTGTGCAAACGGAATCGTTTATAACAAAAAATATGTTAACAAGCGCCGAATTAGGTTTCCTTTTGGCTTTGTTTTGCTCATCGTTTTAGATTTAAGCTTTCATATTCATTTAGTATATAATATAAGTACCGGCTAGCTACAGAATAGCACCACTTCATCTCTTTCCAGTGGTGTAGTAAAAGGGGATTAAGGAATAACAGAGCGGCTAGTACAAACTCTGAGAAAATGCTCGGGGCCAGCGTGGCGTTTAAGGCACGCTCTTGCACAAGACAATGTATCCACTGGTGGACATGGGCCTCCTCATGCCCATGCCCAGCAGTGGATACCGAAAGATCTGGTTGCATTGCATATAATAATAATCTTAGCTTATCGTTTCACGTTCTCGTTTCTTTCTTTCATATACATTTAATCAAATGGCTAAGCACTGCGATTTGAAACTTCTGAAGCCTCATCAAGTTAAACATTATGTCCCTCGGTGGCTTCTTACATTGAACTATACAGACAAGGAATTTATTGTCCCAATTCAAAGTTCATCACATATTATTCATACAAAATATGAATTGCATGAATATGTATTTGAATGCTATATATTCTAGTTATCATTGAAATATAAAAAAACCTATAAACTTTTCATATAACAATTAATTTTCATATCTTTTTTTTCTTTTTTTTTTTAATGTAATAATACTTTAAAAACCGTTGCTACTAGACCTATCGTTCCATATTCAAAGACTTTTATGTAAATGTTCTGTTCATTTCACCACGTAATCCAATAAGATAACGTGGTACAGACAGCATTTAATTTTATTAATACGTAACAAGCCAAGTAATAAAATTCAAAACGGATGATCACGAAACATTACGATAGCGGGCCAATACGAGCATTATTCATACAAAAATACAAAGGACAAACAGAGAATCGATATCAAACGAAAACGATCGCGACACAATGCGTTGAAGTAATCGAAACTTTACGGAACTGGTTTAGGTTTATTCGATTGCGCGGGCGTATTCTGGATCGAGATAGAATTGTTGGAATGTAGCTGCCGTGCGATTTAATTATATACTCGTACTATTCGATGTAGACATTCTTGTTATAGACGTTGTTACTTTCTTATAGAACTGCCCGAGTAATCGATCGCTCACAATGTACTCGATGTATATCAGTCATAAAGGGTTTTTATACAATATATTTCTATATGTATCTATCTATGAATGTATATATAGACATTATTTCCTTATAGCACCATCTACCTCTATTCCGTCTCCTGACTTCTCTTCACCACTCAAAGGTTGCCTGGAAGAAATCGCTTTAGCGATAAGGCCGCTGGTTGTACTTCTAATAACTTGTACTTTGTATGTTTTTGGTGTACAATAAAGCGTATCTATCTATCTACATTTTTGAACGTGCCACGGGACTACTCTTGTGTTGTTGAATGATGAATGTGCATCACCCTTTACGTTTTTAGCGTCGACTGAGTCCATCAACTATGTCCACGAATTGACTAATAACCGAGTCAGTGACAATAGGCAGGACATATTTATTTGTCGATGGACTGATGGACTACTTAGACGAGTCCTCTAAATAAGATAATATATGCGAGATGCACGTTACCCCTCTTTTACAGAAAACTACCTTAAAATGCATTTCCCACTGTATCCTATTCTCCAATTACCGTATTTAAACTACCATCCCATCTTATCCTATCCCTCCCCATTTCTTCAACCCTTTCTCCAAATCAATTTCTACATTTTAAAAGATAGGCAGCGCATCTGGGGCAAACACTTAATAAACATTGTTTAATAAATTATCACTATTAAACCACCCAAAATTAAAACCAAAAACTCAACTTCGCTTCTCGAGTTCCCGTCAAAAAGTATTAATTTAAATAAATAAATAAATATCCACAACATGAAGTTGACATTATATCCGTTCAGAATAAGGACACGGGCTCGATGCGAAGGCATTTGTTTCTCTCACAAATTCTATAGGTCCGTATAATGATGAATAGATAAAAGGTAATCGTGCGAGTTTGTTGGTTATTTATTATTAAATCTGTTTTTTTGTCGATATTACATATTTAATGTGGGAGATTTTTATAACGGTTTTTGGGTCACCTATGATGGTGTGTATTGATTTTAGGGCTGGCGGTATGACAAAAAAGCGAACAAAAATTAGAGATATGTATGGGCGGTATGGTAAATTAGAGATAGCCTATACATAGGGCGGTAGAAACTATCGATTAACTGCCGTAGCCGAACAATAATGAGACTTCACTGACATGAAAGGTAGCTATCTTCTGGTACTCTGAGGTCTTGTTGTCTTCTGTCGGCGCCGGCTCTTGTCTCCCTTGCGGTGGGCACATACACAGACACCAACACAACACGCAACAAGGAATTAAGCAAAAAAAATCAGCGGTAAATTTAAGAAAGAAATGAAATTGCGAGAGCGGTGATTTATTACGAACTTAGCGTTAGGAAGTTTATAGCGTATATATTGCGGAACAGCGGTTAAGAATTTTAACTATCGTCGTTTGTCTCGCCGATCACAGCGCCATCTATCGGTTCAGAACAATTTCGTAAGCTGTTTCTTGACAAGCGACTGCAATCAATTGATCATCCAACGGTACGAGCATACAAGAGGATATAGGAAAATCCTTTTGTAGCAAGGTTGGGCAGCATTGGGCACAATACGTTACTTCTTCTCGTCTCCTAGACCGGGTTGAAGACGAAGACGAATGTTGTCGTTTGAAGACGAAATTCTTCAGTCAATGTGTCCTGCCCGTTATGACGTATGGTGCCGAAGTGTGGTCTCTGACTGTAGGCCTGATTCAGGGTCAAAGTTGCTCAGCGAGCGATCGAAGACGCTGTGCTCGGAGTTTCTTTGCTGGAAAAAATCCGTAACGAAGAGCAAGAAAAAAAACCGTAAGCTGAATTGGCAGTGAGCAGGAGTGATAACCAATAGGATAGGTTAGTTCTCGAATGGAGACCATGTATCAGGAAACGTAGTGTAGCACGCGATCCGGCCAAATCGATCGACGACTGCCGACTTGAAGAAAGTCGCCAGTAGTAGCTGGATGAGAAGAAGACCGTGTCTGGTCTTTAGTAGAGACTAATATCCATACAGATTGGAGAAATACAGGCTGATGGTGGTGGATAGAAAAAAGGTTAGAAGAAAATCTAAAGAACCTTAGATAGAACCTTTCTAGATGGCCGATGGACAGACAAGGACAGACAATGTACCTAGTGATGGATGGGGTCGTCTATCAGCGGCTTAAAACAGATAATGTCACATATAAATTACTCATATATTGACATCACAAATACAGCACATTATGAAATTACATTCTCAAAACCATTTGCATACGTCGATTCTCCTGATGAAAGCGTCAAAACGAGCAACAATCAGCTCGATAAGTGTGTCAACAAGGTATCGAATCCACGGCCTAATGCCGAGCAAACATACCGATGCGGGTTGTATCCCAGTTAGCGAAATTTTAGACAAATTCAGCGGTATTTTTTAGAACTTTTTTTATTGCAATTGAAAGCAGACAATTTGTCATGGAGTATAATATCAAATGAAATCCATTATTTACTGGAATTAGAAATATTTTGCTTAAAGATAATTGGAAAAAAAATCAGTACATTCCATATCCTACCTATCAGGCATCCAAATCATTAAGTAATGAGGTAATCATTAATAATTCAATGAGAGAGAGAGTGCACGCTCAAATCCAACAGCCGCTGGGCGCACTCGACTGGCCACGTTACCCCCTCTCTCACAGAAGACTACCTTGAAATGTACTGCATTTTCCACTTTATCTTATTTCCCTAATGTACGTACGTGTTTCGGTGGTGAGTGAGATGTGCCAGAGCCCATTCCCATCCCTCCCCATTTTCCCAACCCTTTCTCCAAATCCATTCCTACGTCTCCAAAGGTAGGCAGCGCGTCCGGGGGCGTGCCAACGTTTGTCATTTTGGACTAATGTTGACATGTATCACGGATGTGTATGGGCTACAGTATCCACTTACCATCAGGTGGACTGTATGCTCGTCTGAAGCCTTCGTCCATAAAAAAAAGTACACAATATAATTTCAGGTGTTCATTGGCGACGGTGACCACTTATCGTCATAATGACATACAGTATCATTATTCATCTGTTCTGTTATTTATATAATGTCAATTATTGAGATTATTATCGCACTATTTTTGTTCGAGAAAGTTGATAGTGAAATTACAATACGTTACAATAACCGTAAATAACGCTTCCATCAACCACTGCTGGATACTGGTCTCCCCATGCATGGCTCGGGATGTGTGGCCTGAAAACGCCACGCTGGACAAGTTCACTCCTCCAGAGCTAGTGTATTACTCAATACTAGTGATAGCGGCTTTGTTATCTGTTTTGTTTGGAACAATACAGCAAACAGCTAGGATAAAAACAGACAATAAAAAGAGATAGTCCTGCATATGTATAGAGCCCGAAAAAGTACCCGTTAAATGGCAGTCTACGACGACAGATTCACGGTTGAGCTCGAACACAAAACAGTGGCGGTTAAAAATAAAACTACCCCCCTCATTAAGGAGTCTTCACACGAAACCGATTCTAGAATTTGAAAATTGCCACGAAATGTTTCAGAGGTAGAAAAGAACATTAATAAATAAAAGTAACAATATATTATTGTATAATAATTTAATAATTATTGTGCACACCAATTATTATTCTGGCAAATGTGACTCGCCGTTATACTCGTTTAACATCTGTTACTACTTATATCTTCTATAGATATAATGAAACTGTAGAACCAGCGTGTCTGTACATTGAATATATTTACCAAAAAATGATGATGATTTCAGAATACAAAAAGACGATTTTGAAAATGTGTCTGTCTGTCTGTTCGAACACGCTAATCTTCGAAAATACTCGACGGATTTTCATGGGGTTTCCACAGGTTAATTAAGTTTAGCGTGGCGCTTCGAATAGGCTTTGTTTCATAGAAATAGGCTGAAGGGAAGAAGAGATATCCCAATTTAGAGTTTAAAAACTAAAATTCCATGCGTACGAAGTCGCGGGCACAACTGGTTGCTAATAAATAATATGATATGATGTGATGCGACGCGATACGATATGATACGGGTACAGAGTATTTTGTAAATGTGTTATAAAACCATGTACAAGATACTTGGGAGAGGCTTGTATCCAGCAGTAGAGAGACAGACTGCTGGTGTGTAATACAAACGTGTGTAATACATTCTCTGAGACATAGTATGGCAGATAGCTCGGGCAGTCTGATAGATGCAGCATCCTTATTTCTCGTGACATCTTTATTGATAGAATTTTTGTAAGAAGTGGTAAGAGCCGTGGCAGTGTTTGCTGGAAAAGATACATGTGAAGTGAAATGTTATCACTAGATTTAGGTAACCTAATTTATTACCTATATCACAATCTAAGCCCTTAATATACTAGTGTTAGCCACAACTGAACGCCCACCCTTTCCAACTATTTGAAAACTTGTGCCACTTGACAGTCGGTTATGACTAATTTATTGCTTACTAACTCTCGCACGCAACTTCATTCGAGAAGTTGACGTGAATTACCTATTTGCCAAGTTTTAACGATATCGGTTCAGCCGTTTCGAAGTGATTCAGTAACCAATATACAGACTTTCGCATTTATAACATTAGTGCGACAATGAAATACCGTTTGAATATTTGCTTGAACGACTTGTTCATCCTTGCAAAAATTCTAAGGATAATCACCATTATTACAATAAAATGTTGTCTGGCAGATAGCGGTATGGCCGCTCTTTGTGCATTTTTGTATTTACAATATCCGTTATTGTTTTTATTTTCGATGTTCAATCAAGACTTTATCTATCTACAGCGATTCTAAAACAGTATCGTGTGAAACTGGTCTAAGGTTAACATGCAACTTTCGCAATCAGTGTACCGGAAAGGGTCTGTAATTGCACTTGTTTCAGCTCAAACTACGAACGTTTTCAGTTGCCTGAAACACTCAGTGGTATAGACTGTTGTTAAAACAGTAGAAAACATTATATTTATAATGGAATGGATGCATTATAGTTATTAAAATCGTTTTAGACTCAAACCACGTTCGATACTTTTAGCGTCGGCGATAGGCGACTTAGTCGCTTATGAATAAATAGTTGCAGCGATCGAACGCTAAACTCCGCATATTTAAAAGAGCGATCAAACGCGACAATGATACCTACAAATTCTGTAAGTACTTAAGCAGAAACTCAGTAGTAGCAACGGGGGTTCCTTAGACTATCATCGACCTATTACTGAAGCACTAGATTTTATTTGCCCTTTATGTGAGATGTCTGAGATGCTGAACCTATTAAAAGGTACGACTAAGTATATCAAGTTGAAATTACTCGTAGAAATGAATATAGCTGAGTATACGATTGCTCGAGTGGATTTTAAATTGAGATCAAATATTGAATGTGTGTAATCAGCTGCGGGCTCTCAAACAGTAACGATGTGAGAAGTATGGCTAGGTTACATAAGCGGAGCGGGTGCGGTAGCGAGGAAACTACGCTATGGAAAGATGTTTAAAAATGTTTCTCATGTAAAACACATTTGATAAGAAACATGCAAATCGATTTCCGTGTTTATGTGTGACTTATTAAGCAGGAAGTCGAGAGGATTGACTCATTTTTAAAGAAATATTTTCTTGATATTTTAAAAACAAGATTTGACCTAAACATACATGTGAAAATAAATAAAAGCTTGTAAAAAGAAATTAAACATTTATACAAATATTTATTTTACTTGTTTCTACAAGTAAAATTTTAACTAGTTTAAAAAAGCAAATAATGTATGCTGAAATCAACTGAATTCATCAGTATTATAATTAATTAATTAAAAATAAAATCCCCCAAAGATAATTTAGGAAAGTACATTTGTATTTAGAAAGTATTTTAAAATTTGAAATATCACAAGATCGGCGATAACTAATAAGCTAGTAATATAAAATTGTTATTGTAACATTTTTTTTTAATTTATGATTTTAACTAGCGACCCGCCCTCACTTCGCTTTGGTTTATTAAATTTAAAACAATCGGAATAAGATATTTTCTTGCGGTAAAATAGTCTATATTTTATGTTAGACCTCTAGCAATCGGTGAAAACTGCATTCAATTCAATGCAGTAATTTTTGCGTGATGCGTGTACAAACATACAGACAGACAGACAGACAAAATTTCTAAAAACGGTTGTTACAATTTTATTCTATGTATAGATTTATGTCTCTCTCTCTATAAACTATTAGGTACGATTTACACGTCAACCTTCTCGAAGGTTCGGTCATCCGACACGATCTGCTACTTATTAGTTGAGAACATTCATCCACTATGATTTGTCACAATTTTTAATCTAATCCGATATTTAATTATCACTATATACACACCCAATCACTTGTAGTAACTAGAGCAGTTGCTCTCACAGATCGCTCTATCGAGAATCGGGGTGCTTTTTAAACATTTCCTCTTACAATATAGAGTGCGCGTAGTCTTAGTCGATGGGCCAAAGAGTATTTAATCCGCAGAAAGGTGGAAGTTATGAGGTTTTTATAAACTCAAAGTTTTGAGAAACTTTTGAGTTATTATTAATAAATTTTATGTAATTCAAGATTCTATTAAATACGGCCAGTTGTAAATATAAAATAGTTATTTCGAAATTGTGTCTAATTATAATGTGACATTGCGATTTGAAGACTCCTAATATTAATGAAAAAATAAATATGTTGAATATTATTTATTAATTTTAGTGTTGACTTTTTAGTGTAGCTATATTCTAGGTAGGTACGGGGAGAATGCATGCTGCATTCCCACAGCCACTGGGCGCACTTGACTGGCCATATTACCCCTCTCTCACAGAAGACTACCTTGAAATGTACTGCATTTCCCACTTTATCGTATTTCCCGAATGTACGTACGTGTTTCGGTAGTGAGTGAGATATGCCAGAGCCCATTGCCATCCTATCCTCTTCCTCTCCATTTTCCCAATGCATTCCTTAATCTGCAAAGGTAGGAATGTCTATGGACGACAGTATCCACTTACTATCAGGTGGACTGTATGCTCGTCTGCCGCCTTTTTTCAATCTTTTAGTAAAAACGAACATGATTTTTCGAAAACAGTCTAGTGTGGTTTTATTCATTCGAATAACGCAGGCAAATATTGTTAATCGACTTCAATCTATTCATTTTTTCTACTGAGACAGCACTTTGATGTAGATCCCCCTAACATTAATAGACGCGTCCCACTTGTAAAGACAATCAGCGTGACATCTATAAAGAATAGACGTATTCCTTTCGCAAAATGCTTCATCTAACAATACTAAGTTAATTATTACATGCAAATACCTACCATATAATCTTATTGTGTTATAGGTATATACAAATAACGACAAAACACGACACACAAAAATTGCACAGAAAATAATCGAATTTATTGTTGTTTTACGAACTGTCCCATCTATTCCATCTTGTACTCTATGCCACAAACGATGAAGTCTACTGGAAAACACGAGTGTCCTTTGCAGTATAAACTTTGAATATTTTTTATGAACTGCCCCGTCTGTTCCATCTTGTACTCTATGCCACAAAAGATGAAGTCTACTGGAAAACACGAGTGTCCTTTGCAGTATAAACTTTGAATGTTTTTCCACTTAAAATAATGTTCTCGAGAGCCGGCGACAAATGAATGTAATTGTATTAAAAATTGTTTAAAACTGACCAAGCGATGAATGTTAATTATTAATTACTTTTGCTCACAAAACTTCGTTTCTAAATATTTCCAATTCTAAATATTTCCAATTTTCTATAAGTATCTACGGTACATGTCTGACATTGTCAACATCAGTCAATAATGATGAATGTTGGCACGTTCGTTAAAGTTTTCTCTATATTTAATCAAAAGAGCCTAGAAACGTTTTTTTTTATAGTGAAGTGGGCGGACGAGCAAGCGGGCCCACGTGCTGGTAAGTGTTACCGCAGCCCATGGACACCTGCAGCACCAGGGGGTATGCGGGTGCGTCACCGACCTTGCATCATCCTATTAACAGCTTTCTTGAGGAACCGCAGCTTAATGGAAAGATCTCTAAACAATAATGGAAAGTACGACAATATTGAGATTTTTTTATTATTTGTCACACTTGTAGAAGAAAATCGTCCATTTTTGAAATCGATATTGCTAATTTCTAATCCATATTGGACATATTATAACTGCGCTTATCACTAAAGACTAATCAGTTTAGTGGTTCTAAACACCAGCACTCGCACTAATCAAAATGTAAACCGAGCTTTATTCCAAAACCGACTAGTTCGATTATAGCTCGTTAAATATATTACAGTAATAGAGGATATCCGGGCCATTATCATGGTCATTATAATTATCGACCGAAAATAGCAGGGCTTATAGGGTAGGGTGGGTTATCTTGATTTTTTGTTTCACCTGTCGGTGTTAATTATGTACACAAACAAATAACTGTCAAAAGTTTTGTTTTTCGTTCATTTATTTAAGCTATCTACTTTGGATTATTTAGATACGGTCAAGTCGCCAGTCTACCTAGACTGGCGACTGGAAGAAAATAAAATCGTATTATTATTACAAGTAAAATGTGTGTATTATTTAATATTTATTAAGAAAAGTTGTTGATATACGAGTAATACACGTGACACATCAGCAATTTTTGAAATTTCTCTGTCTGTCTGTTGAAAGGTAACAACAAATGGATGGATTTCAATGAAACTTGGCGTAGTCAACATTTAGGGTACTTTTTTATCCAGATCCAGTACATAATTCCCAAGGAAATCAAGCTAATCACACATACACGCGCACGAAGCCGCGGGGACCGCATGTGTACACACATATATATCGAAATTACAGAAATTGTAAACCTTTCATTTGTAAATGTTTTTTTTTTTCTTTTTGTTAAGCGACGATTTTGCTTTACTAATAATGTTGTGTACACCTCTAGAGTTATATCTATCTATCTATCTAAACTATCGAACCTAAATCACAGAAATCATACATGACTGAATCCTTCGTTCAGTAGGCAACACCGACTCCCATTAAACCGAACCTGCGCATACAACTGAAAATTCAAAGCAATACTTGTTTGCAAAATCCCTCACGGCATTCAATCGAAACTTAACGAGATTAAGTCATCAAAATATCGCCGGAATGAACTTAGCTCGACGCAAGATAACAATACGAATAAGGCAATATGAATGTAGTCAATTCTGACAATGGGAGTTTCGTCCGTTAATTAACTTTTCCTGAGTCTCTGTGAAAAAATAACTTTGCCCCTTTAACAAGCTCGAGTTGTGGAGTGGGTTTCCGTTTAAATTAAAAATATTCATGATATTACAAATAAACGCTATTTTTTTTAATAATACAATTGCTCTAATGCAAATATTAATAGCAATTATATTACTCGCCTCGTTCTCATGATTTGGATTAATAAAATAATGTGATTAGTCTTAATATTTTTACTGTTATATGTTTACTGTTGGCGTACATTATATAATTAAAAACAATAGAGAACCACTCACAGATCCGCTTTGTGGGTCCTGCACTCCTTCTGGAAACTGCATTTCGGTGACAAGTGACAGTCCAGACTGACAAAGGTTGACACGCCCCCGAATGCGCTGCTTACCTTTGGAGATTTAGAGGAAGGGTTGGGAAAATAGGGTGGTATAGGTTAGGATAATTTGAACTCCTATACAAGTTCAATGTTGGCTCCATCGCTAATCCAAGTTACCCATTACACTCAAATGTGACTAAGTATACCATGATTATAATACAAGCTTTTGTGCCCGCACTGTAACATGAAACATATCGGTGGTGAAGAGTTTGCATAGAAACGAATAGTCGTTTGACAAAAACGTAATGAAATTTTACAATATTTGCATCCCCCAATATTAAAAGCTGACCAATTAAGTGAGTCCTTTTGCCCAATATTTTTTATAGACTTTTCCATAATAAATATTGAATAAAACACAATCAGAACAAGTGACCTTGCCAAAAATATGTTATTATCTTCTATTTACAGAGGAATATTTGTTCAACAAAGCGGCTCTACGCAAAATATTTACTCACACAAAAATATATCTTTTCCGACCTTATTGTTAAGGTCATAACGTCGAAAGTTCACACGTAACGTTAGACAGTTTTGGCTAATGGATATTCTATAAGAGAGTAATGTTTACAATTGTTCTATGATTGTATATCGTGTTTTGTAAATGTTTATTTTAATTTTAAATGGACAGATGTGTTGGGCGATAAAAATATTTGATGGAATCATTAACACATGTTTAAGGTACTTAGCGATCTAGCTGGAGTTTGCACAGGCGGGGGAGATTGTAAACATTAAGTTATCCTCTGGGCTATCTGGAGTATAAAATATTTAATGGCATCATTGCCAGAAGAGCAGCGACTACCGTAGTATATCGGTATATTAGTAGTATATCGACTTACATTCGCAAGATCATAAGTTCGAATAATGATCTGTGACATAATGGTGCCCACATAGGTATACCACATTGCGTCAAGACAAAAGTCTTCAATCAGTGCATCCTGTCAGTTAAAATGTATGGTGTCGAAACATTGCCTCCAACGGTAGGACTGGTCCATAAGCTCAAGTTCACTCAGCAAGCCATGGACGGAGCTATGCGCGGAGTTTTTTGTTGCTCGGCGACGGAGCTATTGACAATCCCCAGAAAGTGGAGAATTGATAAAGAGTTGGTATAGATACAGCAGCAGAAGGGCTTATTTACGCTTCTCAAGCCATCAGGTAAACATTAGTGGAATATCCGCAATGAATATAGGCAGTATTAACACCGAAGACTTTATATAGGGAAACGCAGTAAAAATTAAATGATAGCTAATGAATGCATTTGACGTTTGGGGCGAATTTGAATTTAAGGTTGCATTTAAAAATCAGTAAAGCTTTTTAGAGATTTAGTAGCAAGAAATTCGGTAAAGAAGAGTACTCCAAAGAGTAACTTTATTTATTTAAACTTCATTTCCCAAAGATATATGCAACAAAAGGCGGATTCAATGCCATAAGGCATTATCTACCAGTTAACCACCAGATTATACAGAAGAAGGATCGCAGGTACAGTTTTGAATTAGAAAATAGAAAACCCCAAAGAAAATGTGACATAATAATACATTTGGTAGGGGGAGAGTGCATGCTGCATTCCCACAGCCGCTGGGCGCACTCGACTGGCCACGCTACCCCTCTCTCACAGAAGACTAGCTTGAAAACAACTGCATTTCCTACTTTATCGTATTTCCCCAATGTACGTACGTGTTTCGGTAGTGAGTGAGATATGCCAGAGCCCATTCCCATCCCATCCTATCCCTACCCATTTTCCCAATCCATTCCTTAATCTGCAAAGGTAGGCACCGCATCTGGGGGCGTGCCAACGTTTGACATTCTGGACTAATGTTGGCATGTATCGCGGATGTCCATAGACGACAGTATCTACTTACCATCGGGTGGTCTGTATGCTCGTCTGTCGCCTTTTTTCTATGAAAAAAAATACATACAAATAAATCTAAATACACTAACGTAATTGCAAAAAAATGGATACTCATATGCATAAATATATACATACTTAGTTACACAATATGTAGATCTCCTTGAAATCTGCTGATCATGAAGTTATTTTCAATAACATAACAGTAAGTGTCCACGACGTTCCACAATAAGACAAAGTTGTATTTAACAAAATGTGTCGAGAACCGATAGCAGAGTAGGTACACGTTTAAGACTGACATTTTCTCACGGAGCGTTCATCGGGACCAGTCTCTCGTAAATTGAAAATAGATATTTCAACACTTAAGACAACTTTGTTGCTTGTGTCCTCCAAGGACTAACTTTGTATAGAAAGAAGGCTGCATACGAGAAGACAGTTCACCTGGTGGAAAGTGATATTTATCGACGATCAGTTGATCAGATCGGATCGTGTCTAGCGCACGTTAGAGTATCAAACGATGACCAGTTCCCGGATGTGCTGGTTACCTTTGGAAATTTAGGAAGCAATTTAGAAAACGGGTTGGTCGTTTGTCACAGTTGCCACTTACCACCAAGTGGACTGTCCGCTCGTTTGTCCCCTTTCTGTGAAAGAAATTTAAATAATTATTATTGCCATGTTGACATGGCAATGGGCAGGTCATATTTGAGCACTACCGCAGCACCGATCGGCGTTGGGATAGCCGAGTCCTTGAGTGGCTACACACTGCGTGGGAGCTCAGTGTGGGACTACCTTCAGCCACGTGGACCGACAACTTGAAGAAATTCGACAGTGATGGTTGGATCGCAAGAGCCGAGGATCGCGTGTGGTGGCGAGCCTCGGGAGAGGCCTAAGTCCAGTATTGTAGAGACATAGGCCGATGATATGGTAATAATTATTAATGCAGTAGGGGAATGAGAATAATTATTATCATGATAATAATCAAAAACCTTCATAAGACTACATCACCTGCAATACACTATACGAGTTCACCACCAGTTCATTTCCCTATGTTAGCCTAATAAAGTACATTTTTCTAAGTATTCCAAAGGTATTTGTGTCAACCTACATCGTGGCATCGTTATAATTAATCGCGTCTACAGACCGACAGACGAACTTTTAATATATTACTGTGTAGGTATCTGATCCATAAATTACTATGTCACTTAGTTGTTAGGCCATAAAGTTAGCGGGTGGATATTATATACTACTAGCGACCCGCCTTCGCTTCGCTTCGGTTTATAATTAATTTTCTCTTTAAATTGTTTTTTTCAAAATTTTAAAATAAAATATAGCCTATATTAAACACGGATAATGTAGCTTCCTATTTGTGAAAGAATTTTTGAAATCGGTTCTGTAGTTCCAGAGATTACCCCCAACATACAAACAAACACAAAATTTTACCTCTTTATTATATTAGTATAGATAAAGTGGCGGATGGGATAATCCAGTCGGTGGTAAGTGGATTGTGTCGCTATTTTTTTTTTATACATACTCGTATCTGCAGCAGTCAGTAGTGACAAACGTTGACACATCCCCGGATGCACTACCTATCTTCGGAGATTTAGGAATATATTTGGGAATACGGTTGGGAAATATGAAGAATGGGAAGTGTAACGAAACCAGGAGTTTTCAAATCTCATTACACCTCCCATTCTTCGTTGAGAATTATTAGGACAATTCCTCCTACTAAGTTGACCTACTAGTAAGACCACGAAGCACACTTGGTTCTCGGGTTTGACACACACACACACACACACACGCACATACTCCTTCACGTGCACAAACACACAAAAGCAAATATATATACGTACTTATTTGTGTTTCTATATATTTTCTATATTATGTTACCACTGTAAAATCTGTAATTGGCTCTACCACTGTTGTTATTACCTAAATAAAATTTATACTTTTTATATAAAGCTATATATTCCTGTATATGTAAATAAATTAATAAATATGGCAATGGTGCAATTAGTACATTCTGCCAGTGTCTAGTTTTTCGTCGTAAAAAAACAATTTCAGTCTAAAATGTATCCTGTCAATGTCCAGTTCCGTGGAAGTAAATCAGGAGTCACTCAGAAAAATGATAATAGAATAATAATTACTGAGGCTTGATGAGGACTCCTTGGAAGCACACGAAGAGCACAGTCCCACGCTTTTATTTGATTATTACAAACACCACGCACGAAAAATCCTTTCAAGCTCAATATACTGTCACTATTAAACCAAAAACCTGGGCGCTTTACAATTTTTACAACAATCAAACAAAAATCCAACTTCGCTTCTCGAGTTCGCAAATAAAATTTAAATGAATGAATTCAGTATCCGAAAAAAAATTGAATGTGTTCTTCTCAGAACACGTTTTTGTTGGCCCCAAATATACTAAAAGAACGAAACGAGTACACCCCAATTAGACGTTAATTCTTTGATTAATTGCGTGTACCGCGATGACGTTACAATTTCTTTATTAATTGATCGGCAAACGTTATTAATTTGCGTTTTAGGCGCGTTTGATGTGATACAAATTAATTTCAAATTGATTTGTTTTCTTGATTCAATTGATTTTCTCGGTTTTTAGCTAATTGCGTATTTGTTTTTACATGCTTTTCATTAGTGTAAGTATGTTTTACACGGAATAATTACAAATGATATGTACAAAAGGTCCAGTTAATGCCATAAGTTATACTGTACCAGTCTACCGACAGATTATACAATAAAGGATCGCCGGTGCAGATTGAATTAGCAAATAATGTAACATAATACATACATGTATAAGTAAATAAACATTGTATCGTATCAGCCTACAACGTCCCACTGCAGGGCATATGCCTGCCCTTAGTAAATCACCGGCGGAATCCGGGTCGTACTCCACCACGCGGGCTCAATGCAGATTGACAAATCACATACTACAGATTTTTTTATTTCTGGAGCATACGGGTTTCCTCACGATGTTTTCCCTCACCGCCGATCTAGTGACATTTTTTAAAAAAAAGTCCGCAATTAAGTAGAAACTCGGTGGAACGGGCCGACGATTTGAACTCACGATCACACGAATGTGAGTTGAGTGTAGATACCCCTAGGCTACCATCGCTTCTTAATATACATACATACATAAAAATATAGATAGTGTGAGCTAATTAAGTATTCGCTCAAATTAAAAATCTATTAAAAGTAATCCAAAAAAATACAGTTAATCTACTGCAGCAACCAGAATCAATATGAAAGGAAGGATTATCTATTGCCAAGCCATGCTTATCGGTGACTTTATTTTTATAAACTGTTAAAGTTGGCTCGAAGGCGCCGCAAGAATGATGGGCTCCGCGTCGGAGATAAGGCCATCAAGTTGCAAGTCATTCGGCGAAACGTTGAGAAAGGTCTTTTGGATGGGGTTTAATTTCTTACCAGAGCAAAAACGGACAGTTTATGGCTTATTTATTGTTCGTCTATAGTCTATGGTGATTAAAAGGAGCAGTAACTAATTTTGTTGCTTATTTAAAATTGCCACAATTAATTATAAATAGAGATAAGGACAGCGAATTGCAAGCTAGGATGATGAGAAAGGTCCTTTGGCTTGTTTAATTCCTTACTACATCAACTCCGAAACCGCTAAATCTAGAAACATGACATTTAGATAGTAGCTTATTTTTATAATGTAAGGACTTGGTAAGAAGGGAGGTAAAAAGGTCGCTTTTTCCAGATACTTAAACAATCTTCACGAGACGTTATTAAACTAATTATTTTATCTAATTACACGTACAATTTGCCTGTTTTGATTTTTATTATTCTGCTGAAAATATTCGTCTAACTATTTCAATATGCTAATATCCTCGTAAAAGTTTGATTATTGAAACATGTACACCATATCTATGTTAGTTTAAATTAAATAAACCATTAAATAGACGATAAATCTTTTTAAACTCGACATTAGATAAGTACAACTCTAATCAATCAAAGGCCGTTTGGTGATCACATTCCAAAACTTTACTGCTTCAGTTAACGATATTTACGATATGTTTTTAAAAAAATAAACATAATTTTATCAATTTTAACGATACAATAAAAGTTGGAAAATATAAAAGTGTGTAGTAAATCTGTGACGTCATAAAACGAAACATGGCCGCGTCGACGGGGGGTATTGGAGGTCACGCTTCGGTGCACGCGACTGATACTGACGCATATGGAATATACGAAAGATAAAGTAGTTATTTTTAGATGTTCAGGAAAACAGATGCTGTTATTATCAAAGATTACTTTTTGCTTTCAGAGTAAACGATTCAGAAAATAAATCAATTTCAGAATTGTTTCACATACAGGACAGATTCCAAGGTCGGATCGGGGACACGCCACTGAAGGCAGAGCTACGGCAGCTAGAGTCCAATCATAGGTTTAGCAATTTTAAGACCTATCGTATAAGTTCCGGGTTGCTGCAGTGCATCAGAAGCTGTTCCTCAGTCCTCACTTTTTGCCAGAAGTTCCGACGCTTTAGGGAAGCGAGACCAAGCAACAATAATCCCAATCTCTATTAGTAGTTAAGTTTATTTTATTATATGTATTCTAGGTTAAGGTATATATTGTATGGGCCTTAGTTGCCTGAAATAAATAAATAAAAACACGAAGGTCTTTATTAAAAACCAAAAAAAAACGTTAATAAGCAGATTCGAATGTCATCAAAATCGTAACAGGCGTTGGTTGAAGTATCTGGTGAAGTAGAAAGAGGTTTGTGAGCAGTTAGAGCGATTTTAGACGGACCGCACTCTGCAGTAGCTTGCAGTCAACTGCTATACACGCAGTCGGCTGCAAGAAGCGAGTAGCCTGACTGGGACTGCGCTTTGACTGTAGAGGATTTCAAGCGACTGCAGCCACTTTCTAGAGATTGTAAGCAACTGCAGCTGACTGCACCTTTTAGTTGTATGTGGTACTACTCATTTTCGACTGCAGCCGTTCACGTAGTCGACTTCAGAGTGCAATTCGTGTGAAAGCGTTCTTACACTTATAGATTGGAAGACGCAGCCATAGAAATGACCTAATTATAGAGGAATTTGCTAGATCGAGTCTTAGATAGCAATCAGTAAAGCAGTATTGACAAGTAAATATGTCTCCGAACTTTATTAGTGGTCACAGTTGCACCAGCTGACTCTATCGCGTTCACTCGAACTTTATCTTTACATTCGACTCTTCAATCTCGTACTTCGACAGATATCGTTCAATATACTAACAATGTTAAATCTACAGCTATGAAATTCAACTTCCAAAAGCGCTGAACTTTAATACTTTGAATCAGAGTTCATAAAACTATCATTTGAATGCAAACATTTTGTAGGAAACGCACATCAAAATAAAGACATTCCAATTCAAAGGTTACATTGAATTAAATTTTATCAGTTTGAAAGTACAATGCATTCAAATACAAAATGTATCGGAAGTATTTGGTAATACGACAACGAATTATCAATAAAGGTTACATAGCAAACCCTCAGCCAATGTCTCGTCAGTGTTGAATATGGACACTCCGAAGTCTTACCCAATGCTCATACACGATCTTCTTCTCCACTCATCTAGTCACTGGCGCGCCCCGCCCTTTGCTTCCTGCCACTTGGCCTGCATTCACAAACTCGTCTACTTCATCGGTTGTCGATCCAGAGGCAGTTATGATCTACTCATTGCCACTTCAGATTGATAATTATGTTACCTGCTGCTCTATCGTCTGCCTTTTTTTAACCCTGGAGCTCTGAAACCCTATCAGGGGTTATGCCGTCTCTCCTTCATTTTGACTCACTAAGGGAGAATCCAATAGTTTTAGTACATTTTTAATATAATATTAACTAGGCTCCTCACACACATAGTCTTGTACATGAGGGATAACTCCACGTTGGCCAAGCGAGTTGCCGAGTCCACTCTTTCAGAGGTGGTTCAGAGGTTGTAGGTATGGTGTGTAACCCTATGCAGGTATAGCCCATGTTATTGGGTTCTTAAGAAAATCGTCAACCCTTATAGTAGCGGCTTTATTATCCCTTAGTAGCCTCTTACGGCATCCACGGGACGAGATGGGTCACTGCTATTTTATAGGTGGCCAACACTATACGTTATAATGATCTAAATTTCAGTTTCTAGAATTAATTAACAAACGCGATAAAAATCTGATGAGTCTGATCAAAAGATCAATTTATCAGAGGGCCAATTACATAAATTCCAATTGAAAAATATTTACAAACTTTTCAGCCCACGGTCCAGCTGCTCCCCATCAAAACAGATCAAATTAACAAATTGGATAATTTTGCTCGTTAAACATAAATCATGATTGCTTTGGACACGGTATACTCGTATAAGGAGTTAACAGTACCCAACTTTTGTAGTTCACATATTAAATGTAACACGGTGGAGATAGTCCTCGTGGTGTCGACTGGTTCTAAAATATAACCACCCCATTTCTTCCGGCGATAAGAGCTTTAAAAGAGTGGACTCCTCAATCCAGCAGCCAAGGGGGTATATTCATGCATATTGTTTCGTGCACGAGGAATTGAGGATCGTAAATCGCCACGCTGGTCAAGCTAGAAGGCGAGCTCACTTTTGTATAAGTTTAGTTCAATTTTAGACGCCTTTTTCAATACCTACGAGTAAAGATGGGGTGGTACAATAGTACCATTACATTATATTCTGGCCGTATGGTGTTTTATAGCTTTAGAATACTAAAGCCATACAACACCATACGGCCAGAATGTAATGACTCAAGCCTACAACACCATACGGCCAGAATGTAATGTAGTAATCCACAAAAGTAATATTTTCCAAAAGGCCAGCAAATGGGAACGGGCTGACGCCCAACTCAAATTAGCAACATTATAATTCAACTTAAACGACTCTCCTTCTGTTCGTTTCACTACTGTGCCAGTAACAGATTCTGTTACTGCGTATCACGTTAATCAATTAGCCACCGGTGTCTTTGTCAACGCTTGTTACTCTGTCTCAATTAAAACTTTGAACAACAAATTGAAAGTAACAAAGTTCGATTAGAACTTAATGAATGAATTGCCGCGTGTTTGGTTTAACTG
The DNA here is from genome assembly GCA_943735995.1 of Sesia bembeciformis. NCBI lineage: Eukaryota > Metazoa > Arthropoda > Insecta > Lepidoptera > Sesiidae > Sesia > Sesia bembeciformis. The sequence goes on along the minus strand of OX031042.1, from coordinate 14,346,746 downwards.
TCGATTTTTGTAAAAAGAAACTTTGCACGTTAATTTTCTGCACGTGTATTCTAGGTCTGAATTTCAATTAATTAATACAATCAGCGTCTGCCTTAAGAGGTTCTTCGAGAGAGATGTCTGCGCTCCCATTCCCTGATGCTGCAGGTGCCCGGTGGTAACCACTTCCCTATAAAAAATATACTTTTTCTTTAGCCTCAATTTGTATTTTAATAATGTTCTGGTTTCATTAAAAATACGTATATCTATAACTATTGAATTCATTATCATAAGATGAAATCAAAAGTGGTTTTTTTCAATTTTATACAAAGTTACGAGTATATATATATATAGCTTTAAAAAGTAGTCCGACTGTTCTGGACTAATCTATATAATATATAAAAGAGGATGTTGGTATATATGATGTTAATAGACTTCGACACCGTTTGACCGATAACCATGAAAATTGGCACATATATGTATCTTTTCATGGAGAAGGTTTGTATGATATAACTCGCCACTAGATGGCGCTGCAGGACATCAACTTCTATACCGTTCAACCGATCGCCATGAAAATTGGTATACATAGGTATTTGAGCATGGAGATTATTTTCGAGCTATCGAAATTGTTATAACTCGTCACTAGATGGCGCTGTTTTGCTAGTTCTATATGTAAGATTACTAGACCAATTTCAAAAATTCTTTCACTTTTAGGAGGTAATGCAGGTATAGCCCATGTTATTGGGTTCTTAAGAAAATCCTCATACGATGGGTCGCTAGTTTCAAATGAAACAAGAGCTGTCATAAATGCTTGACAATTTTATTTCGAAACATTTACAAGAAACGATTTATCCAACAATAGTTAAGGTCCTATACTTAGTATAGAACATCGGCAATTGACATTAGCCTAGTTAAATTAGTTTATACAAGTCTTAGCACCGTTAGACCTAAATTAGACTAGATTTTTTTAATATTCATTACAATCTAGATATTTACAAGTATTTACATAAATACAATGGTTGGAATAGTCAGTGAGTATCAAAAAAAAAATATAGAACGCATTTATTCACAAAAAAAAATTGTGGTTTTTAAACTGAAATTCAACATTTAAACTTATTTGAGCAGAACTTACATTACAATCAACATTTTATCGCCCAATACTTGAATTGGGCTTCTTAAATCATGACACATTTAGAAGGAGGTACAAAGTCTAGGTACAAAGTATATTAGGCAATGGAACATACGAGCAAATAAAATACAAATTCATTTTCAGTTAATTATCAATATATGTATTTAATAGTCGGCTTGATAGCGCCAACCCCAAACACAACTTCGTAGAACAAATCTCTCCTTTCAGTTACAAAAACGAATATAAACTGCTACTTTGAAGTCACTGCAATAACGCATTTACAGAATATGCAAAAGTTCGAAATTTAGTGAACACTGGTTGGCCAATGCTTTGAAAAGTCAACACATTCCAAAGCGTATTGTCAAATTAATATTTCTCTGTTTAAATATTGACCAATCACAACAAAGCTTGAACTGTAACACCCAATAAACAACCAATAAGGTGGTTGACATTTCAAGTTTGCTTGTCAAATGGCTCCGAGTTATTTCGAACTTGTTGAAACTCGTTCAATTCAAAACGCTTACTGTAGTACTATAGCGACTTTAAATGTAGATAAATGTTGTCGTTCAATTTAACGACACTTCGCGTGTGGCCGCGAAGGTTGTGGGGCTATGAAATTAGTGATTTGAGGATAGTACAAAAATAGATAGATAGATTCAGAGAGAGAGGCAAAAAAAGTACAATGAGCACTAAAACATAATTAAGAAAAAAAAGGGTAACACATCAAAAGCATAAAAGAACTTTTGGTGTTACTGCTTAAATTTTCATAATTATGTTGTCATTTTGCAACATTTTTTTTATAGTAAAAACGCGGCAGACCAGCATATAGTCCACCTGATGGTAAGTAGATACTGTCACCCATAGACATCCGCGATACGTGCCAACTTTAGTGGAGAATGACTAACGTTGGTGCGTCCCGTGGTGTGCTGCCTACCGTTGGAGATGTGGAAATGGATTTGGATTAAGTACTTAGATTGATGTACAAAATTATGTTTATTTATCCATCTATCCACAATTTTGGGAATTATTGTTCATTTCACCCAATAGTTCTCGTTTAGGAAAATGTATATTTTCATTATCGCTGTATTCACAACCCCACACCAATTCTTTTAGATTGATAAACAAACGTTCTAGTGTAACTTTTCTCTACAGTTTCTCAGTATCATTCAAACAGGCTGTCAAATATTTGTCTTAACTTTTAACGATTGTCAAACGAAACTGATCGCTTTAAATTCAACAATTAGGGTGTTAATTGATTTTTCAAAGAATACTTTTCCGATTTTATGTGTGATACTTATTTTGTGGTTTAAAAAAATTTAATACTTATGTAACAAAAATTTCCGTTTATTGTCTTTTTAACAGAATAGTTTTTTTTTTAAATATGACAAGATAATGTTAGTGCTTAACTTAAAACACACATTGTTATTACATACATATGTAACGTTATTTGAACAAAGGGACTTTAATGTCGGTATGGATTTATTGACTTTGATTAAGATTTACCAACTTAAAATTTCGTTGGTGCAAGATCATGTTTAAATAAAAACATGTTCTAACATGTGATTTTTAAGATACAGGAATAGAGAATATGTATTTTTTTAAGATTTCACTAAAGTGTCAATATCTGGGAGATTACAAACCGACAATAAGGTCGCTTTTCCCAAATACTCTTATATTTACTTCCGGCTCTTATTTTAACAAATTTTACAAACGATAAGGCGCCTCTACACGAGCGAGTCTCTTACGGCAATATTCTCGCGCGTGCCACTAATTTCAATGATAATTATATGGGCTTTACAAATTGAAACCCGCCGTGTGTAGACAGGCTAGGCGATAGCGCATCTAGTTGCTATTGAAGATAATGGCACGGGCGAGAATATAGCCTCGAGAGACTCGCTCGAATAGTTGGCGCCTAACACTTGATGTGATTGTCTAGACGACGCAAGTGAGTGAAATTGTATGGAAACCAAACGTGTGACGTCACGAGTAAATTTTAGTGATATGAAACGACTCACCGATGAAACGAAACATCTCCCTTGACTCGATTCACTACTTTTTGACGAATTTCTACAATTGATTATAGCGCAATTAGGCATTTTTGTGTTCTGTAAGAACAACCTGCTAGCGACACGATTCGGAACAGACTGAACGAGCAGCGCGAGATGTAGGAGCTAATCGTAAGCGCCAACATGCATTATCTATCCCCTCTATATCTGTGATACTAACATTATTTTGTACCTTTTTAAGAAATAATAACAGTTTTACTTCGTTTTTAGAAATATTTTTTATATAAAACAGGCAACACACAAGCATGCTATCCAAGCAAATATCACATACAAGAAATACTTATAACATTAATTCGTTCACAAAAATTCGTAAAAGATGTAATTTTACAAAAGGTTTATAATCTATTAAAGGAACCCAGTCAATACTTAATAATAAGGGCTATTTACATGGGATTTAAATAGCCCATTTTGGCCCTTTTAACATCGATAGAACTATCGATGAATTTGATAAAGACACTATTGATGTGTTACTGAAATAACGCAAAATTTGAGAATAGGTTGTTAAGTGTCGAGAATCAGAATCGCTTGTACGATTATGTACGATTGTAGAATCGCTTGTACAACACGTCGGCCTTTAAAAAGAGACTATATTTTGTAGAGCGTCGTCTCTGTCGTAAGCCGTTACGAAAGAGACGACGCTCTACAAAACCGAAGTTAGCCGATCATAGTCGATGTGTATTACTTTCGGCCAGGACGTGAGGGTACCAGTTTTTGCAATAAGTTTTTCTTTCATAACTTATTGTTCATTTCCAGCATACCTATTATTCTACGCACAGTAACACAACCAATGCGGTGCGCCGCCTAGGCGCTCGGTCATTACCCTATACTGAGTAAAGAGAGGTAAGAACATTTTAGACAGAACAACAAAACCTTACAGGTTAGTAATTTGTAATAAAATAACCTGCAATGTTATTTTATTATATAATACGTTTTAGAGGATTACTGTAAACGTCATATATAATTTCATATTTCGTATGTCAATATTTCATTGATATTCAATTTTTTTTATAATTCTAAATACCTAATTATTTACGATATTACTGACCGCAAAAGCATTTTGTAAAGTGCTTGAGCAGTGACTCAAAATTTGATTTAAATGTAAAGTTATAATATTAAATATTGTATTCGTTTTATAAATTATAATAAAAATAAAAACAGTCAAAATTCAATCGATCTGTCGAGGAATAAAATAATATTATAAGTACATACATATTTATTAAATTAATAAAATTTAACTTTTACAAGAGTATTCGCGTCAATTCGTATTTACAACACTAAAAAAGATATCGATAGTCTATCGATGATTAATGGCCATTATTAATTTTTTTTTTTATATACAGCTCTCCTGCACTCGATGCGATGTCGTCACGACCTCGGGCCGGAGTCGGTGCGCTGTGAGCGATGACGTCACACCGGTGGCTGAACTAGGACTACAAGCGTTCACGCCCTTATTCACTCGCCCTAAACTATGGTATGACTGCAAAAGAAATTATCTAATTAGATATACAATTAACATCGTAGAACAATACAATAAAATTACATTACAATTGCATTTTTTTTACTGTAATTAATATGTATTGAGATAATGCTTAAAAATGATTTTAAGAACAGAATGGCAATCAATATATTCTTAGAATGATCACAGAAATGTCATTATAATAAAACGTGAGTGAGTCACACCATACACACAATATTTAACCTTTTCTTCAAGATCACATTTATTTAAAATGTAGGTACACTACTATATCATCCAGGTATACTTCCAGTTAGGACTATTTAGGTTAAAATTGGCAAACGTTCCACCCGTTAGTCACTAGCTACTATTACCTCAGAGTAATTGGTCTACTTCCAACTTTTATACATATTGGCTTCTCGATTAAAATACAGAACCATACACATATTGAACTTTGGTGATAATCATTGGTAACGTCGAAAAACATGAACATGCTTTCTAGATTGATATTGAGATTAGACCATAATAGCTAATCGTTTAACTTTAATCGTTTTAACTGTTGAAATAATTATATTCATTTTAGTATTAAAATCAGGCTTCGAAATTATTCAAATAATTATTCTTGTCGATAATAATCATGTTCTTTATGTGGGTGAGCAGCTTTATCAGCGATAGCCTAGGCGCCCACGCTATCTCAGAAACAACCCAACGTATTTTATGAATTATTTTACTGCTGCATTATTATGATCAAAGGATTATAGCTGCTGGATTACTCACTAACAAAGGCTATATTTAATGCGGCAAATATAAATGAGAGATTGACGAGTGGCTAATGAAATATTTTCGAATTAAATTATAAAGACAATTATTGATATATTTATCAATATAATAATAACATTGGTAATTATCGTTTCGAACGCTAACTAAAACCATTTATAAATGATACTTACACTAGTTAAAGGTATTCTATAATCTTTTTTCCTAAAATCCGCGTAGTAGGCACCTCCATCGGGCTCCGAGCGGACTTCATCTCCGTTGAGTTTGGATATCTTACTAGTGGAGGGCGGCCGCTGTAAACTCATGTACCCGTTGGATACTGGCCTCCGTTCTGTTACACAAATAAATTTTAGGCATAATTAATGTTCATAAGGAATATAAAAATACTACCCTGTAACCGTAACTGCTGGAAGTAGGCCTCCGCGTGTACATTGTCTTTAATGCCTTAAAGAGTCACGCTACCGCTAAAATACTACAGTCTTAATTTTTTTATGCTCTACTCTGCCCACCTTCTTTAGAGAAAAGTGTATTTGATGACATTTGAGAAAAATGCAAAAAATTTATTAATTTAAATTAAGCTAGAAACTAGCAGTTTTAGATAAAGCAAAAAGAATAACTAATAGACAGTGTAGTGGTGTAAGGGTCCAAGTTAAACAAGGTGTACATGATGACTGATTTATTAAATCTGGATCCCCTCTTCATTATTCATTTACATACCCTCAACCCACACTATATATTTTATATTAAACCTACCCTCAACATCTCCCTTTATATATAATAAATAAATTCACTTATATTACTATTTAACATCACATCCCATCCTCTATATATAACATTAAGTTCAAAGAGTAAATTAGACTATGATACAATTAGTAATTGCTAATCTTTGGCTAACTGACTGCTTTAGAATTTTTTAGAAATATTAGAAATTAAACTATTAAAATTATTAAAATTATATATAAAATTATTAAAAACTATTAGAAATATTAGCTTTAGAAATATTTCGGGCACGCAGTTAATCCCAAAAGGCATACGTAAAAATCTGTATCTTCCGAACGGCGTAGAAAACGTACATAACTTCGAGCTATCCTCATCCAGGCGCATCATCCAAAAACCCTTTTTGGCATCACACTTTGAAAATACTTTTGCTTCAGAAAGATTACTGGCAATTTCATCGAGTGTGGGTAGCTGGAAGTAACTACGTTTGACTGCACGATTTAAATTTTTTGGGTCTAGACAGATGCGTAAGGATTTGTCCGCTTTTTCGACAATAACAATGTTTGAAACCCAATCGGTGGGACCGTCCTGTCTACTAATTATACCTAATTTTATCATATCATCTAATTCCTTTTTTAATCGTGGACGTAATTTTATAGGTATTTTTCTCGTACCACTCACTACCGATGGAACATTTATATATACTATTATTTTACACACAGAGGGCAAACAACCAATACCATCGAATATTGTATCATTCAAATTGATATTATTCGTTGTTAATTGATTAATTCTTGCTAATAACTTTAAGGATACACACGCATTTAAACTTAGTAAATTATTACAACAAGCATTCAATACATAAACATTATGATAACTTTTTTGATCATTATATTCCAATAAGGCCTTAAAATAACCCACAACCGGTAAACGTTTCTTGCTGATTTCTCTTAATACAATGTTACATTTATTTAATTTGTGTCACTGAACCCCGCTTTTTTATAACATTCCAAGGACACGACGCAAGCATCCGCGCCACTGTCTAATTTAAATTTTATTTGAACACCATCCACTTTAATATTCGCAGCCCAAGATTCACGATAATAGTCCGACGACGCCTCGATGTTTATATTATGCATGATTAACTCACTGGTCGCCGCGTAATCGTCCTCACCATGACCGTACTCATGGTTCTCATTTTCGTCGTAGCTGTTGTTCACCATTTCCCGCGTAACCCGTATGCGACAGCACTTAGCAAAGTGACCGATCTTATCACATCGGTAACATTTTACTGAATAAGCGCTGCACCTATCACGCACACTGTGCCACAGATCACACTTTTCACACCGAGTATCACCACGACGACGTTGTAAAACTGGTTGCAGGTGGGCTCGCCCACCTCGTCCTCCTCGGCCTGCGCGGATAGCAGCCCGTCGACCGCTGGCGCCAGCCGGACCCGCGTTCCACATATATTCGACGTTCCCTGCAATCGCCTGATGCGAGTTGCAGACTGCTGCCTGCTCGCTGGCACGCTCCGCCGCTCGACACCACGAACATGCTTCTTCCAGAGTTAGGGTAGACTTAGCCAATAATTTATCTCGCATTTGACCGTCTTTTAGTCCACGAATCAATTGAGTTAATATGAGACTGTTTTTTAAAGAGCTAAACTCACAACTCTTAGCTTTAATTTTTAAAGATCCCAAAAACTTATCAATATTTAAATCGTTTTGATAAGTTTCAAAAAACATATGTCGCTCGTAATTAATATTTATTTTTGGATCATAATATTCACTAAATTTTTGACATAACGTTTTATAATCGTATTTCTCTGAATCACTCACGTCCAACTCCTCATAAATTTCTCGTCCATGTTTACCAATTATATGCATAAATAAAGCACATTTTTCTTTAGAGGCTGCCGATTCCTTCCCCGATGCAATTAAAAAATAATCAAAGGCCGATTTCCAATCCCTCCAATTAACCGCCATGTTACCGTCTCCTGATAACGGCGACGGTTGTTGTATCGCAACATAATATGCCCCATCATCTTTATTTGTTTTTTTAGCCATTATGACACGCTAAAACAAATCACTTTCTAATTAACACATTAATTTGTACGAATCCCACTTGTACTGGTTACTTTTTCACATTTTACGACATCTGACACCATGTAGTGGTGTAAGGGTCCAAGTTAAACAAGGTGTACATGATGACTGATTTATTAAATCTGGATCCCCTCTTCATTATTCATTTACATACCCTCAACCCACACTATATATTTTATATTAAACCTACCCTCAACAGACAGATAGATACACTTTGTTGTACACCAAAAACATACAGACAAATACAAAGTACAAGTAAGTACAGCCGGCGGCCTTAACGTTATTTTTTCCACCCAACCTTTTGATGGTAAGGAGAAGTCTGTAGATGAAATAGAAGTAGATGGTGCAATAAAGAAATAATGTCTTTATATACATACATAGATATATATATACATACAGAAATATATAGATACATATAGACACAGAAAGATCTAAGGAACTAAAAAGAACGAAAAATTAGGATTATTTTTAATGTTTATTTCTTTGTTTATTTTTAATTTCCAATTATAATCTTTCTTAATGTTCTCGTTAAAAATGTTACTTAATGCCTTTTCTTTTTGGGGGGGCAGTGATATTCCTAAGTGCATGTCATAGTGACAGATAATCATTAGAATATTGGGAAATAGTCTGTGTTCGGTATTGTTCGGGGGCTGCGAGGTGAGGGGTGAATTCACGTGCTGCGCGGGCGCGGGTCGCCCGTTAGTCAGTTAGCCTTTGACCCTTCGCCGTACGAGTCGGCCATTGATCCTTATGCGGTACGATCGCAATCTATTGTTGTGCAAGTAGGCTGCACATTTTTGGGAGACCTTGGCGTTCGCGAGTGTACATAGTATATAACAGACAGTAACCAGTGCAGTGTAACGACGACCTTGCAAGAGCGCTATTAAGCGCATCCCTGTTCAGCACTTCCGGGGGCCCCCAGGAATATCGAGAGTAGGTGAACAGGAGGTTACAAGGTCAGAACTTTTAATTTCATTTTCAACTTTTGACTCCGCGTATCGCGGATAAAACATTGGTAGCAGAGCGTGGTTGTGCATATGGACCTTATATTGTGAAACGTAAACATTAGTTAAAAAAGTTCTTTGTTAATAGCAACGTATCCCAAGGTCTACCCGTTGTCAAGTGTTTTTAATCTTAACATTCCTTTTTTTAGTGACTCGGTTTTGTTTCGGTTACCTGCGACGGATAGGTATTGAGCACTTACTAACTTGGAATGGAATTTTGTTTGTTTATATTAACATTTCTCGCAGTGGTTACTTTTTATAACAAGTTGTAAGTTACGTATATGGTAACAGGGATCTATTACATATTGGATTATTGTTTTGTATCATTTATTGTTGCTTTGTAGGTGTGGCCTGTTTGTTTGTTAGGCCACTATCCTTAAACTGAATACTGTATATTAATTTTATTTGTTTGTTTGTACACTTGTTGTTACATTTAGTGACAACCATGTCAGCATTGTCCATTAGTGGAAACATAAAGGCGATACTCCGATGGTTGGCTTCGGCCGCTAGTCTGATTGACAGACCCGATCGTCATGGTGCCTTAATAAAAAGGTATCAGGATTTACCGGCACGGTTGGATAAGTTGGGCCAACATTACGCGAAATTTACCGAGCTTTCGCCGGATCTTGGCTCTGAGGTTGTGGATAGGATCGAGGCCGATGTGAATCAGTGCTATGAGTTAGCTGATTCCATCACTGAAAGGGCAGTCTCCCTTTCGGAGGAGACTGGAGGTCTGCCGTCGGATTCTGGGCAGGGGAAGGCAACCCCTCCGGCGTTGTTGAGCAGGCTTCCCAATTTGGATCTCCCACATTTTGATGGAAGGCTCGAACAGTGGATCGGATTTGTAAATCTGTTCGATAGTTTGGTAGACTCCAGGGAGGATCTAACTCATAGCCAAAAGATGGCGTATCTACGTTCGATTCTTCGGGGAGAACCCAGCAGTCTTATCCAACATTTGGATGTTAACAATGAAAATTATATCACGGCACGTACGCTGTTGTTCCGACGTTATCAGAACGTGAGACGTTTGGCGGACACACATGTGGCACTAATCCTGGCACTACCTAAGGTCACCCGGGTTTCTTCATTAAGATTAGAATTGTTAAACCCGTTATTGGGGGCGGTGAATACCTTAGGTAAACTTGAGTTGCCAGTGGATAGTTGGTCATTTCTTTTAGTCCACATTGTGTTGGGTAAGCTATCTCAGGAGCTAAGGGCCCGATTTGAATATAAATACGGTGGTGATAGCGCAACATATTTGCCCAAATTCGTAGATTTGCTAAAATTCTTAGAGGACGAATGTAGGTTGGCGGATAATTCGGATGCGCCCATCCCGTCCACTTCCCAAGCGCCCCCTAGACGGGAATTGTCTAAGCGGAATGTTCGGATCCCCAGACAACGGTATGCTGTCGCCACTGGCAGCACCTCACCAAGATGCCTATATTGCAAGGCGGAGGGCCACAAGGTGGTCTCGTGTAGAAGGTTTGAGGGTCTGGCGGTCCGAGGTAGGCGGAACATAGCATTTCAGCGCCGCTGGTGCTATGGTTGTTTGGGAGAGCATTTAATTCAGCAGTGCCCTGCTAGATCGCATTCATGTCAGCATTGTTTGGGCCGACATCACCCCCTGCTATGTGCCAATCGGAATGGCATCGACCATAGGGATGGTCGTGACGGTCATGGCGGGGAGGCTAATCGCGGCAGGGTGGTTGCACTCAGAATAGGATCACGGACTCCTCCTCGGTTTGAAGGCCGTCGTTCTCCCCGTACGGGCGGGGGCTCCACTTCCCCTAGGGGCGGGGGCCGGCTAACTCCCCCTCGAAGAGTTGATGATGGCGGCCGCCACGATTATGCTGTGATTGCCGGGAGATCTTTGCCGCCTCAAAGGAGCAGTGCTCCTACCAATTATACCCCTTTAGCGGAACGACCGCGCTTGGAGCGACGTCAGCCGCATTCCCAACGCTCGCAGGGCAACACTACCCCTGAACGGACTCAGGTGGATCGCCGACCAGTATACCATAACTGGGACCCGTTAGCGCATGTGGAGCGCTCCGGGGTTAATTGGCCTCAGTTATAGGAATTACATGCCCACTCGCCAACTGCAGCCGTTCAATCGATGTACGTACTCATGCCAACTATTTCGGCTATGGTACGAGGACCCAAGGGACACATGAGGATTCGTGCTCTATTAGATTCGGGGGCCCAAGGCTGCATTGTGTCATCTTGTTTGGCGAGAAAGTTAGGCTTACGCGTCCACACCGGTACCTACAATGTGCGAGGTATCGGTAAGGTGCAGGTGCGTGTGATCGGTCACACAAAATTTAATTGTACACCTGTCACCTCGTCTCACCCGGAGATTGAGGCGTCGGCAATTGTGTTGGAAGAGATGATTGGTGATTTGCCACAGCAAGAATTACCGTCTGCTGTGTTGAGTGTAGTGTCAGGCTTGGACTTAGCAGACCCTGACTTCCACACCCCAGGCCCGATTGATCTCCTGATTGGAGCGGATGTCCTTGGAAGATTGTTGTGTGGACCTAAGCGGCTTTTACAGCGTGACGGATTAGTCGCTGTGCCGACTTCATTCGGGTTTGTAATAATGGGCCCAGTGTCAACAACTGCCAATTCCCAAGAGTTTGATGATGTAGCTGTAGGTTCAGTTCTCTCTGATGCGGTTCAGAGATTTTGGGAGGTGGAAGAGCCCCCTACAGCTTCCCGGGTGAACCCAGAGCAAATGGAATGCGAGCTGTTCTACCAGAATAATACTGGTCGCCTTCGCTCGGGCCGTTTGATCACCCGTTTGCCTTTTTTAGCGGTTCGACCTGCCCTTGGACGCTCTCGGGACGTTGCTGAACGACGTTTGATTTCCATGGAGCGTCGCATGCTCAAGGATAAAGTCCTTCGTCAGAAGTACGTCGACTTCATGCGAGAATACGTGGATTTGGGGCATATGTCGGTGTCGACCGTTGATTGGCAACATAGTGAGCACTATTTTCTGAGCCACCATGCGGTTTTAAAGACCCCTACCGGAAAGATTCGGGTGGTTTTTGATGGTTCAGTGTCTACGACCACCGGGGTCTCGCTGAACCAATGTCTGCATGCGGGTCCTAAATTACAAAAGGACATTTCAGACATTCTGACCAACTTCCGGAGGCATCAAGTAGTCTTTGTAGCGGATATTCGAATGATGTTCCGTCAGACGCTGATCCATCCAGAAGATAGGAGATATCAGCTGATTTTATGGCGTGAGCATCCAGAGGATCCGATGGTGATTTACGAGCTCAACACCAATACGTACGGCATAAAATCTAGCCCGTTTGTTGCGATTCGCTCATTGTTGGAGCTTGCGGATCGCGAGCGTTTGTATTTTCCCCGCGCAGCCTCTGTTTTGGAGACGGATGCTTATGTTGATGACATTTGTACCGGAGCATCTAGTCTCGAAGAGGCTCGGGCCTTGAGAGATGAATTGATAGGGCTTCTGGGAACTAGTGGCTATGAGTTGCGAAAATGGTTATCCAACTCACCGGATCTCCTTTCCGGTTTGCCGGAGGACCACCAACAAGACCCTCATCTCTTTGAGAATGCGGATAGCTTGAATTTGATAGCCCTCCTTGGAGTGCAGTACATGCCAGTCCACGATGAGTTTACCTACAGAGTCGAATTAACCTCCTCTAAGGTATGGACTAAGAGATCAGTTCTGTCTACGGTAGCCAGGACTTTTGATCCGAACGGTTGGATCAGTCCGGTTATATTTAAGGCCAAGTGTTTTCTGCAAAAGCTTTGGACTGCGGGACTCTCATGGGACGAGCCTCTCTCGGGAGAGTTGATACACGATTGGGAATCGTATTTCTCATCCGTCCCGGCTATCAATCAGGTTGCAATACCTAGATGCTTCCTTCCTGTTGGGAAATGCTCAGTGTCCCTCCACGGATTTTGTGATGCATCCGAGCGTGGATATGCGGCCGTGCTGTACTTACGTACTGTAAGTACCACTGGGGAGACAAAAATTCACTTAGTTATGTCGAAGAGCAAGGTTGCTCCTATACGGACTCGACATACAATTCCGAAGTTAGAATTATGTGGTGCGGCGCTTCTTGCCCGCTTATTAAATCACGTGTGCTCTACGCTCGGGCGTAGTGTAGACATTGGAACAGTTTTCGCCTGGACTGACAGTCAGATCGTTCTGTGTTGGCTGAAAACTTCGGTGCACACGTTAGAAACCTTTGTAGCTAATCGAGTATCACAGATCCAAGATTCAGAGACGGTTTTAATTTGGAGACATGTCCCAGGGGAATTGAATCCGGCTGATTGTGCTTCTCGCGGCTTAGACGCGCCGGATCTGGTTCACCACCATTTGTGGTGGGGGCCCCAGTGGTTGTTACATTCTGAAGTTGATTGGCCACGTTACCAGTGCTTGGTAACTCCTCCCCCCATTGGTTGGCTCACATCGAGTGTCCTGACTGAGCCCCTCAAGGGCATTGATTTTCTGCTCGATCGCTACAGTTCCTTGTCCAAATTACTTGGCGTGACTGCCTGGATAAAGCGTTTCGTTCATAACGCTCGGCATCCGGAGGAAAAGCGGCTGTCTCCTGTTCTCACGCCAGAAGAACGCCAAATGGTCCTTCTGCATTGGATTCGCGTTGTGCAGACTAAACATTTCGCCTTAGAACTTGAGACGCTCCAGAGTGGCAGACCTAAACTCAAAGGAGCCGTTGCAAGGCTCAACCCCTTTATCGACGCTGAGGGATATCTCCGTGTTGGTGGTAGATTGTGTCACGCCAATTTGCCTTTTGGGGTTCGTCACCCATTGTTGTTGCCCAAAGGTGGGCCCTTAGTGCATTTGTTGGTGACTGACCGGCATATTGCAAATTCTCACGCTGGCTGCAATGCATTATTAGCCATCTTGCAGCGTGAATTTTGGATTTTGTCAGCCAGACGGACCATCCGTGGCATAATTTTCCGTTGTTTGCCTTGCTATCGATTGAAGGCAGCGACGCTGCAGCCCATGATGGGAAATTTGCCTGCAGATCGAGTCAAGGGAACCAGACCCTTTGCCGGAGTTGGCACCGATTTTGCCGGGCCATTCATGGTCAAGACGTCGCGACTTCGAAAAGCGAAGATAGAGAAAGCGTATTTGTGCGTCTTTGTGTGTCTGTCAACCAAGGCTGTTCACCTGGAAGTAGTTTCCGCTCTTAGTACGGAGGCATTTGTTGCCACATTTAGTAGATTTGTTAGCCGCCGCGGACTTCCAGCGTTAATTCGATCTGATTGCGGAACCAACTATCGGGGTACTGACCACTACCTTAAGGATTTATATAAGTTTTTAGATGCTAACCAGGTAGATCTTGGAATGTCCCTATCTTGCCGGGGCATCACCTGGCAGTTTAGTCCTCCTAGCTGCCCCCATTGGGGAGGTATTTTTGAGGCAGCCGTGAAATCAGCCAAAACTCACCTAAGGCGCGTTATCGGAGAAACGGTATTAACGTTTGAGGAACTAGTAACGGTATTTTGTAAAATTGAGGCCGTCCTCAACTCGCGCCCTTTGTGTCCGCTCTCGTCAGATCCTAACGACTTGGAGGCTCTAACTCCAGGTCATTTCTTGATAGGACAGCCACTTAACGCCCTGCCGGAGTACCCATTTACAGGGGTAGCTTCTAATCGTTTGTCGCACTTTGAATTGTTGCAACAATTGTCCCAGAGTTTCTGGAAACGTTGGTCTCTGGAGTATTTGCACATTTTGCAACAGCGCGTTAAATGGACTGATAAGACCCACCCACCAGGCATCGGTGACCTCGTTTTAATCAAGGATGCTAATTTGCCGCCGTTGTTTTGGCGCCGGGGCCGCATTGTTAATTTGTTTCGCGGAGTGGATGGAATACCCCGGGTTGCGGAGGTCCTAGTGGGTGGCTCAATCCTGAAAAGAGCGGTCACCTCTCTCTCTCG
This sequence comes from Sesia bembeciformis, assembly GCA_943735995.1. Classification (NCBI taxonomy): domain Eukaryota; kingdom Metazoa; phylum Arthropoda; class Insecta; order Lepidoptera; family Sesiidae; genus Sesia; species Sesia bembeciformis. The sequence continues at coordinate 14,331,582 of OX031042.1, read as the reverse complement.
CCTGCCAGTGGAGTAGCATGCAGACTTCTTCTGCATGGGACGGGGGTTTGTTCGGTATTGTTCGGGGGCTGCGAGGTGAGGGGTGAATTCACGTGCTGCGCGGGCGCGGGTCGCCCGTTAGTCAGTTAGCCTTTGACCCTTCGCCGTACGAGTCGGCCATTGATCCTTATGCGGTACGATCGCAATCTATTGTTGTGCAAGTAGGCTGCACATTTTTGGGAGACCTTGGCGTTCGCGAGTGTACATAGTATATAACAGACAGTAACCAGTGCAGTGTAACGACGACCTTGCAAGAGCGCTATTAAGCGCATCCCTGTTCAGCACTTCCGGGGGCCCCCAGGAATATCGAGAGTAGGTGAACAGGAGGTTACAAGGTCAGAACTTTTAATTTCATTTTCAACTTTTGACTCCGCGTATCGCGGATAAAACAGTCTGATTAGGTGATCATATATTTATGTTTCAAAGGCAATCACAAGAAACAAATGTATGCGTTTCTGTGAGTTATTCTTCTACATGTAACCTAAAGTGTCATGTTTATGATTGAATGAACAGGTTTGATGATATATCATATCTTCTTTTTCTATACGTTCTACTTACCATATAAACAAGGTATGATATCGGGGTCAGCATCATCGGCTTCTCTGGGGTCGGAAGCTTGTAGTAATGCGCCTCTGCCTCCACGACCTTCACCGCCAGTCCTCTCTCCGACGTCTTGTTGCCCTTCTTGCTTTACAGGCGTAGGGCTGTTGGTTGAGCGTTCCATGTACATGGCCTCGCTGCTGGAGAAGAATCCTTGCTTAGGTTAAGGTAGAAGGTTATTTGTATGGTCTTATCTGTGAGTAACGTGAATCAATAAATGGGTGTGACAAGACCTGCGACATGGGTTTCTTTATGAGTTTGCATGAGGGACGTATTGTCTGAAAACGCCACCCTGGCCAAGCGAGTTGGAGAGTCCATTATTTTCGAGTGCAGTTCCTCGGGGCTTTTGGTATTAGCTTTGTTATACCTTAGTCGCCTTTTACGATACCCACGGGTAGAGATAGAGTGATACTATTCTGTAACCGACCACGCGGCAAAAAATTAATTTCCCTACTACCCTCAAATATCCATACTCCGCGGATCGTGTGTGTCACCGGGTAGTTTCATACGAACGTTTGAAACAATGATAATTCATGTTTGTTTTCTGATCTCGACAAACCAGTCAAGACAAGTCTTACCTGAAAGACAAGAGTGGTATTCAAAGACTGAATATTATTTGACATTTATTTTCTAGTCTTTAATTAATTATGTTATTTATATTTTACATCGTAATTTTAATGAACCGTTTGTGATGTTGGCATTGTATGTGGTTAACAATTTGTGGAATCTGTGGTTGTTATGAAGGCAATTATAAAATTTGAAAAGAAAAAGAACCAATTAAGATCGTATAACATAAGAATATGGTCGCCGCCGTCAAGTATGCATGGACTCAATTAATATGTACAAAATCTATTGTAACCCTTGTTCTGGTAAATAAATAATATGAATCTTAAAAATGAATGACAAAATAAAAAACATTTCTTACCTTAAAGGAGCGTGTTTAGCCGGCAAATGGCGGTGTCTCGTCGAGTGTTTTCTATATAACACTGCGAGGACCCCACAGACTGCTGTGGCGAGCAAAGCAGACATGGCGGCTATTGAAGCTAGGAACGGCGACATACCGAGGGTAGTGCTTTCACCTATAATGGGAAGAAAGAATAGGAAGAAATGTTAGTTATTCTGTTGGACTTATCGTAGTATAAGTCAGATGTTTTTATTGATTTTTTAAATAAACAAGATCACATATAATCAGTTGTAATATAAAATAAATATTCTAACAGAGTTCAGTAGAATAGTTACTATCGTGTTTTGCTATTTTCGTTGTGTCCCTGTAGAACGAGACATGTATACACTACGAGCAGAAGACTACCTTGAAGTATTTCGGTAATGAATGATATATGCCAGAGCCCATTCCCATACCATCCTATCCTATCTCTCCCCATTTTTCCAAACCAATCTCTAAATCCATCCCTTTACCTCCAAAGGTAGACAGCGAATGCCAACATTTGCCATTTTGGATTGATGTTGGCATGTATCCATGGATGACGAATGGCCATTTAATTAAATTTAATTCGTTTATCTACACAGAAGTGTGATTAATAAGATTAAATGCGAGTATATAGGTTGTGATTGATTTATTTGTTTAAAAACTAAGACATATTTGATTTAAAGGTTCCTTAGACATATCTTTAGACCCATGACACAGAGACTCTTGCTATAGCCCATTGAGTATAGTGTTGTTATTTAGGCCTACCCCAGACAACGAGCTATTTCGCAGTGGACAAATGTACACGAAAAAATACACGGCGGACACACACGACACAACGCACACGATTGTTACACGATTCAATTCATTTGATTGTCGGAACTCGAGAGGAGCACGTTATGAAAGCGTAGACATTATATTGTGTTGTATACCGACTCCTTACGCCAAGTCTCTTCTTGCCGTACTGGATTTATGACCAAATCTTCCACTGCGCAGGCAGTTAGACTATGGAATACCATCCCTACTGACATCCGGAAAGCTTATAACAAAGTCTCTTTTAGAAAGAAGCTTCGGGAACACTACCTCTCCATTGCTCATCGCTAGTGGCTCAGTCAGCTCCTTTTGCTTTATCTTTTCTTTCATTTTTATTTTACTTTTGTCAGCAACAAGGATATTTTATTTATATAATGTGTTTATTAATTATGTATACCTTGTATGTATTATATATATATGTATATGTGTAAGTTTGTATGTATGTATATGTATATTTATTTTACCACATCACCTAAATTGTGTCTTTCATTGAAATTCTCTGATCAACCCAAAGGTTAGCTGGTAGAGAATGCCTTAAGGCATTTAGCTCGCCTTTTGTACGATATTGTGCAATGAAGTCTAAAATAAATAATAATAAAGTAACTATTTTAGGTACAAAAAATATGAAACAAGTTTTTAAAAAGTAGGTACAAGGGATACTATTTGTACTATATCTGTGGGACTTTTGTACGCTTTACTTTTTGCACGCCGTGTGGTTACGTCAGTTCTATGTTGTTTATTTTCAACGACAATAAAAACGCAACGGACTGTCCGTCGTATGTGTTGGGTCTTTTATCAAATTTATATTAAACCTAACAAGAAAATAGTAAAGTTATGTCATTTAAATTACTATGGAAAGCCATGGAATGCATGTGTGCGTTATTTGTGTTTATGAAATGACGTGTGATAAGTATATGGGATGTTAAAAAGTCAACGGAAAATTATATTCCACCAACTAAAGTGTTTGCTAACACATTGCTAACTTGGAACACGCGATACTTTATAGCCTTTTTGTTGGTTTTCATTTTCATGAAATAGCTCTGGTCTTTAAATTAATAGATGTTTTTAATTATTACCTACTGCAATTATCTATACATATAATAAAAATGTAACTGATCGCTGTCTGTACATGGAAGATATATGAGAAAAATATTTTTGGGGGCCTTTATCAACGCAATATAACCCAAAACAATGATTGTTAGAATTTGTCTGTTTATCTGTTTGTCTGTGCGTTTGTGCACGCTAATCTTAGAAACGGCTTAACCGATTTGGGTGCGGTTTTCATTAATGTATTGTGGTAAGCTTCGCTTAAAATTTAGTGTTTGTTTTATTTCAATCAGTTCATAAATAAAAAAGTTATATCAATTTAAAGAATCACGTCGAACATTTGTTCGATAAAAAATAAGCTATAAGAACTAATGTGTGTGATCGTTTTTGAAAATACCAAATACCCCTAAGAAGGTAAAGACGGTGTTTATAAACTAAAGTCCACGCGGACGAAGTCGAGGGCAACAGCTAGTTATTAATAAATGTTTACTGCAATTATTATTATGATTCATGTTTTAGAAAAGAACAAGAAGTTAACTGGAATTTTTCACTAATAAATTTACAAATTGGTAACTCTTTGGTTTACGGGTGAGGGGGGGGAGAACTTCACATTCACGTTCTTTATTCAAAACCTGTTTTTTTTCTCTTTAAATTTAGATCTATATCTCACATAGATTTCCATAGGACAGGTTACATTTTGGACGTTGTGCTACTAAGACAGTTTAGTTAGATATTGTGTTAGTCAGATATTTTGTCTACATAGAACATAAACCAGAGGTGTGGGGGGGGGGGGGGGCTATCAACGTGAAGCATTGGTAGATACACTAAAGTTTGTATTATTTTGAATGTTTATATGAAAAATACACATATATATAATCCAACTCAAATTGTTTAACTTAACTATAAACATTAACTTAACTTAATAACTGTTAAATGTTAACTTAATTGTTAACATTTGAATATAAATTGTTTAACTTCGAGCGTTTCCCCTTACTATGTTCTCTTTCGTTTTCTATTCTACTTTTTTGGCATCAATATACATTTCAAAACGATTCCTTCTATTATTAAAATGTCAAATGCCCCATGTCTGACGCTTGGCTTTCGGAGTCATTATTGTTTCAAGACGAAATGACAGAAATGTCTATCAAACTCTACAAGATGGATCCAAACAATCTAGAATTAATCCAATTCGCTACTAAATGCTCCAATGCGATGTAGGCTTAGTCTGACTCGCCAATGCTAGTCCATTGGATCCGGTTACACTGCTGCAATACTAGATTGTAAGTTCATTTTTACTAACATATGTGGAATGTCATGAAAAATTTCTGATTAATTATAATGCTATGTACACTGCAACTTAATGCGATGTACTACAAACTTAATGCGATGTACTGCAACTTAATGCGATGTACTGCAACTTAATGCGATGTTACTGCAATTTAGTACGATGTACTGCAACTTATTGCGATGTACTGCAATTTAATGCGATGTACTGCAACTTAATGCGATGTAGTGCAACTTAATTCGATGTACTACAAACTTAATGCGATGTACTGCAACTTAATGTGATATACTGCAACTTAATGCGATGCACTGCAACTTAATGCGATGTACTGCAACTTAATGCGATGTTACTGCAACTTAGTACGATGTACTGCAACTTATTGCGATGTACTGTAATTTAATGCGATGTACTGCAACTTAATGCGATGTAGTGCAACTTAATGCGACGTACTACAAACTTAATGCGATGTACTGCAACTTAATGTGATATACTGCAACTTAATGCGATGCACTGCAACTTAATGCGATGTACTGCAACTTGATGGGATGTACTGCAACTTAATGGGATGTACTGCAACTTAATGCGATGTAATGCAACTTAATGGGATGTACTGGAACTCAATGCGATGTAATGCAACTTAATGCGATGTACTGCAACTTGATGGGATGTACTGCAACTTAATGTGATATACTGCAACTTAATGCGATGTAATGCAACTTAATGCGATGTACTGCAACTTGATGGGATGTACTGCAACTTAATGGGATGTACTGCAACTTAATGGGATGTACTGCAACTTAATGCGATGTAATGCAACTTAATGGGATGTACTGCAACTCAATGCGATGTACTGCAACTTAATGTATTTTAATGTAACGCAATACAATGAAATATATTGTAATGTAATGTAGTATAATATAATGTAGTGTATTGCAATGTTATGTAAGGAAATAAATAAAAACTACGACTACTTACCAGTAAACTTGGCTTGTCCCTTCAACGTAACAGTCTCTATCGTGGACACGTCGCTACGACCTTTGGCGTTAACAGCATACAGGTCTATCCTGTAGCTCACACCTGGAGGGAGGCCTCGGATCTCGAAGTATGGTGGAGTGCGGTTCGTTGATACGTTGTAACGGACCTGATGAGAAAAGAAAATATTAATATTTTTGTAAGAATACGTTGTTTTCTTTAGGATGGGAGAGTACTCTGCAATCCAACAGCCGCTGGGCGCACTCGACTGGTCTCGTTACCATTCTCTCACAAAAGAATACCTTAAAATGTACTGCACTTCCCATTTTATCCTATTCCTCAATGTACGTACGTGTTTAGGTAATGAGAGAGATATGCCAGAGCCTATTCTCATCCCTTCCTATCCTATTCCTCGTCATTTTTCGAACCCTTTTTCCAAATCCATTCCTACGCATAGGTAGCGCATGTGCGAGCGTGCCAACGTTTGTCATTCTGAACTTAAGTTGCCATGTATCGCGGATGTCTATGGTCGACAGTATCCACTTACCATCGGGTGGACTGTATGCTCACATGCAGTATGTATGCTGTTTGCAGCACATTTTATATACTACTATCATCTGCCTGCGGCTTCGTTTACGTGGACTAAGCAGCTGTAAAAGATTTTTAACGCCTCTAAAGACACCGACATGATTTATTTCACGGATGAAAATCCATCTACAAGTAATGTTCGAGTGATCCTATTAAAAGTCATTTTTTATTATCCTCTGTGAAGATGACACATATTACACCAGCTTTTCTTCTAGATACTTAACTATACATTATTGAAAACCCGATTGAATCCCGTTCAGTAGTTTTTACATAATGCTCAAACAAAACAGACAGAAAAATTAGAAACTAATGTTTTGGGTTTTGTAGCTACTCAAGAGATGCCTTAATTCTTTTATTAAATTAAGTCAGTGTACGGACTCAACCTTTTTACTATTTTTATTATATGTATATATATGGTAAAATACTATATATAATTATTATACAATTGTAATTCTCATGAAATTTCTTCATTATTTTAGTTTTAGTCGTTAGAATACGTGTGATTATTAGTTGGAGTACTTGATTCCCATGGGAACTTTATAATTGATCTGAATATAAAACAATCTAAATGACATAAGTTGTCATAACTATGTCATATGCCATGTTTCAATAAAATCCGTCCAAAGAAGCGTTCAAACGGACCAAACGGACAGACGGACAAAAAATCCAAAAAATGTTGTTTTTATTGTCGTTGCAGTGTAACGAACATAATATTTATTGTTCATTGATATACAGGGCATCATTGTATTTTATACCTACTGCTACGACTCTTTTCAAAAAATATTAAATGTACTTACAGACTATATGTATATGTACTTACTATATGTACTCTCTTATTATATGTATAGATACAGATGTTTTGTGAGGTAAATCACAAGTAAACATTAGTATCAGCTGAGTGACGTGAATTAAGCAAGGACGTAATTACGACAGTTCGTATTAATCTTGATAGTAATAATGGGATCCATTATCCGATCAAATTAGTGTATCTGATAGATGAGAACAGTGTAATTTGCCCGGAGCTCTATATTGAGAAGTTTATTTCGGAAATCGGTGAGGCGTTTGATCTTTCGGAAACGAATCGGGACTGTTTAATTCCTTTATTGGTGACTAGCGATGCCCGCCACTTCGTGCGCGTAGACTATAGAGTTGATTCGAGCGTGAACTTTATAATTTATCTTGATAGAAAGTATGAAAGTATTTTGAGGGAGAGAATGCACGCTGCAATCCAATAGCCGCTGGGCGCGCTCGACTGGCCACGTTAACCCTCTCTCACAGAATTATACATGGCATAATTTGAAACTTGGCATAATTATAGCACTTTTTTTTGTACGAAGGTGGCAGACTAGCATACAGTCCACCTAATGGTAAGTGGATGCTGTAGCCCATAGACATCCGGGATACATGCCAACATTAGTCCAAAATGATAAACGTTGGCACGCCCCCGGATGCGCTGCCTACCATTGGAGATATAGGAATGGATTTGGAGAAACGGTTGGGAAAATGGGGAGGGATAGGATGGGAATGGGCTCTGGCACATCTCACTCACTACCGACACACATACGTACATTAGGGAAATAAGAATAAAGAGGGAAATGCAGTACATTTCAAGGTAGTCTTGTGTGAGAGGGGGGTAACGTGGCCAGTCGAGTGCGCCCAGCGGCTGTTGAATTGCACCGTGCACTCTTCCCCTCATAAAATAATAATAATAATGATTAAAGTTAATAATCCCCATTCTTTCCGTACAGTTTTTCTATATCACAGACTGAAGGTAGCTATTAATATAAGAAATACATAAAAAAATATCTTTCTCTGTCTTTGAGAAACTACCAGCTGTATATACTTACGGTTAAAGACGGTAGTTCAAGCAGCTCCATGAGGAAGGTCTGAGGCAATCCGCCATCATAGTTCTCTACGCACTCCACATATAGCGCATCGACGCTCTGATTGGCCACCGTGCAGTTCTGAAGGGAGAGAGGCCGACCTGAACAGAAGAGAAAAGTGGATAAAATATAATTAAGATAAATTTTGTAAATAACTATACGTTAAAGGGGTCTTAAACGGGTATGTTCTTGGGCACTGTCTATAACTGTAGCACAGGGGAAGGAGCGAGGCACGAGGGTGCAACATACCTGCGCTCGCGCACTCGACAGCTGGCACACACCTAAATAAGGACTTTTCTCACCACCCCCTGATATATTATCATAAGGTATCAGAAAGTCAGTATGAGCTAGATTTAATTTGCAGATAACAGTTACTTTATCAAGTGGTGGTGAGACAGGCCATAAGCCACCTAAAACCATGAATTTTTTAGGCCATTCATTAAATTAATTTAACCTTGTAAACTTAAAATACAGGAATTAAAAGTATCCCTTGAATATTTATTTAGGTCTCTCTTAATCCCGAGACATTCAGTTAATTTTATTTTATATGACGTTTCAGCTCCATGAGTCACTTCGCAATTACGATTCCCTGGTATGGTTTTGTAAGACAAGATGATTTTGTTCAACTAAATATAATGTTTTTCATTAGAAATTACACCTTAAACTAAAACCAACACTGAATTCATAACATACCATACCTATGTCTCACCACTGCTGGACTCTCCACTGCTGCAGGCCTCTCCCAAGGCTCGCCACCACCAACTCGCTCGACCCTCGGCTCCTCATTCAATAAGTTCGTACATTAAAAAAAAAACTCTCAACTTAAATTCTCTATCCTAATGCCTGGAAGAGATTGATTAAGTGATAAGGCCGCCAATTATGTCTTAAGTATTTGTTTCAAGTATGTGTATATTTTGTTTTGTCTGTTGTGTGCACCAAAAAGAGTTAATTTATTATTATTATCTTACCTGCAGCAACCAATTGAAACACACACGGCTCCTTCTGCTTCCCAACGGAGTTCTCCCCATAACAGGCCAGGGTTCCATACTCCATGTCGTGTGTTGGAGTGTAGTTCAGGGTGGATGTAGTGCCGTGGTTGCTGAATGACCTGAGAGAAATAAAAACAAATACATGAGAACCCACTGACAAACAGTGGAAGTTTAGAGCGAGAGATACACAGGATGTTAGAGGGGGCAAGTGCACGCTGCAATCCAATCAGCCACTGGACACGCTCCATTGGCCACGTCACCCCTCTCTCACTGAAGACTACCTTGAAATTCCCATAGAAATTTACTGCATTTCCCACTTTATCTTATTTCCCTAATGTACGTACGTGTTTTGGTAGTAAGTGAGATGTGCCAGGGCCCGTTCTCATCCATTCCTATATCTCCAAAGGTAGGCAGCGTATCCGTAGTCGTGAAAACGTTTGTCATTCTCGACTGATGTCGGCATGTATCGCAGATATCTATGGGCGACAGTATCTACTTAACATCAGGTGGACTGTATGTTCGTCAGCGGCCTTACTACAATAAGAAAAACTTCCTGCTTGATTTAGAAACCGTCTAAAGTTAATTTCACCTAGAGACTCGAGGTCTTCGAACTTCAGCGTTCTTAATTAGTTATAAAACACCTACTACTGAATTGAACTATAGATATACTAGAAATTGTTACTTACATAGACGAAAGATCTGTATGTTCTCCAGAATTATTAAAGGTCCAGTGGAAAGAAACCATTGCTGGATTAGCATCGACAGTACAATGAAGTGAAACGGTCTCATGCTTGAGAGCACCGAAGAGTTTGCCGTCTCTTCTCTCGGCGCAAACTGGAGCATCTGTAAACAAAAATTTATATCGTAGCTTGTCGTGCTTCGAAAACATTTACTTCCTCTTCCAAAGTACTTTCTCTTCTACTTGATCTGCAGTAGTTTCCTCTTAGTCAATAATTCTTCATTTAACGCATTTTTCACCATCTCCTGATAAAGTAACTGTTAACAATCTTATAGATAAATTACCTGCCCATTAAATCTTTCTGATAAAGAATCAGGAGGTGATGAGAAAGGCCCTTAGTCTTTTTAGGGTTTGCGTTTGTTAATATCTCCGGATTATTATTAATATTCGGAGTATTATATTAATATCTCCGCACTACATACCTAATAGTCTAATTGTTTTCAATGTCATCACTATCTAATAAAAATCAATTACCTACTCGATGTAATACATTTTAATTTGCTCCAAATTTAACCACATATCCATCCAAATATCCATCGATTTGAGAATGCATACTAGATATGTTTTACAAGCCCTCTAGGACAGGCACGTTACAGTCTAATAGTGTTCTATGTTCACTAGCTCTCGAATTCTTGTTTCATAGAAGTTGGCAACCAGGTTTCTTTGATAAGAACGTATGATGTGACCATTAGTCTATTCCCATATTGATTGTGACTTTTGTGGCGCCTTGCAAAAGACACTTCCACGCATTAATTTAGATTTACCGAGCATAGTCTGTGGTCGTTTGTGGTTCAACTTTCGTCCTATGAACAACTCCGAAAGAAATACAACTGGAAACGCTCCAACAGTCCAAATATCGTTCAGAGGTAAGCTGACAATATAAGTCACCAAACGGGAGTGCTAGTACGGATGTTCACAATCCCCACAAGCTCCGAAATCCCCTGTGACACTCGGCACCACACACTAAATGCCACTAAATTTTAGGTAACTAGTTCTCTGCATTAAATTCGGTCCGACTGCAAGGCGACTAGTTATTTTATTGGAAGTGGAAATGTTTAGAATTCCAATTGGAGAAGTAAATTAGTTGCTTGCAGTATCTTGGGAATTGGCGCAGTTGGCGTTATTTTAAGTAGGGTTTTAAGGATGCGTTTTCTTTGGAGTTGTTTTGTGTTACACTGTTGGCCAATAATCAACTTTATTTCATTTATTGTACACAAAAAATACAATATATTTATACACTAGCGTCCCTCGACTTTGTGCGACCTTAGCTTGATTCCCGTAGGAATGCTCAGTTAATACATGATTATGCTGTTTCATTAAAATCCGTCCAATGGTGTTTACGTGATACACATATAGACAGACGTACAAAAAACAGACCCAGACAAAATTTTTAAGAACATATTTGGACTCTGTAGCGTTCTTACTTTTACACTGAAACGACCTATTTTTCCAAAAACTATTAAATGTAACAGACACGGCACTGTTGCGATTTAATTATATGTATAGATTTTGTAAAGCCGATGTCGGTTCAGTTACGTGAACCGTGGTCGAGGCGACACAGCGGTGTCGTGTGAAAATGTCGTCGCTATTGACAGACAAATCTGTGTACACTGCGTTTTATTCGTTTTTGATTCCTGTATTGAACTCGTTTTTGATGACCAACTACCCGGCACACTATATTAATAATATCACCCGCGGAAAATTTGGAAAATATTTGTATGGCTTTAGAAACCATCCTCACTATTGAAATTTCGGTATTATTGTTTTCTATGGCCCATTTCAATTTTTACATAAAATTTACGGTTTGTATTTAAACAAGCAGTGGAAAATATATTTTTTTATATTAAAATCTTTATTAAGTGAAAACAATGGTTCCATGGTTACGATTACAGATATATTGGAGCCTCCCTACGGATTATACCCTTATCTAAGTACAGACTAAACATGAGACAGATATTTAAGTCAGTATGTATGCAAGGTCAAACCTCACGCGCCTATAAATTTGCTGACTATTCAATATTTTTTGTTAATCATTTAATTGTTTCTCTAAATTTATTATGCCATATCTGTCTGTCCGTCAACTATATGATGAAAATTTATAGCGTATCCTAGCGTATCCTCATCGCCTATTTGTAAAGCTATGGTTTATGCAGCCTTTCTGTCTGTTGACTGATGTTTGTTGCTCGTCTTTAACACTCTCACCGCCACGTGATCCGCTGGCGAACCACGTGAGTTTGACCGTAGCACACCAACAACAACGGGATGCAAACTATTACAGCAGGCCGCGTGGGCGGCGCACAACCCACCGTTTTTTGAGCCAAACCCTTTACAAAAAATATTGGCGCGCCCCGCGCGCAGACCACTTGCCATGCTACAGAAAATTATTTTTTTGTTAGGTGGCCTGCTGTAAAAGTATTAACGTGTGCTGCGCGCGGTCCACGTGGCCTGCTCAAGTAGAATATTGTTATTTATGCGTGGCAGTAAGAGTGTTAAAATTGAGGTTTAAATGGCCCGTAAGTTGTTGTTGGAATAAATTTAAATAAAATATAACCACTATAACAAAAAGTTTAAACTCTGATATTTTCCTAAGAGAAAAGAGTTATAGAGGACTTTTAAAAATAAATAAATGAGAGCAAATTCCCTTTTACGCTGAGTGTTTTCTACAAAAGAATCTTAATTTGAAGCATTTTCATGGCGGCATCATTTTCTACTTTTTGTTTGTCTCAAAGCGACGAGATCGTCGGAAATGCATTACATATTTTGCTGCAAATGTCTCTCAGAATATCTCCTTCATTATTTACTGCGACAAAGTTCTAATGTCGCTTATCTACTCTTATTTTGTACGGGCAAGCCGTATATTTTCTATTTTTTCTAACATTATAATTTAGGATTTATATTTAGTTTAGTTTTATATTTTATTTGAGACACAACCTAGGTAGTAAGTATGATTAATTGATTAATCGTTGATAATTGCATTCAGAAATTTAGACACTATGAACTTATATATGGTACTGGGGCGGGGCTACTGCAAGCAAAATCAAGTCTGATATCGTCGTAAATACTACTGAGTAGTGAAAAGTGTTAAGTAGCGATAACTTTTTTTTTTTATAGACAAGAGGGCGGACGAGCAAGCGGTCCCACGTGACAGTAAGTGTTACCGCCGCCCATGGACACCTGCAACACCAGGGGGTATGCGGGTTGCGCCGCCGACCTTGCAAAATCGTATTCACAGCATTCTTGAAGAACCCCATATCGTAGCTTAATGGGAAAATCTCTTGAGGCAGTTCCTTTCACAGCCTACGGGTTCGCGATATAAAATAATTTAAACTAAAGAAGTAACTAAAACATAGGCTATCAAACTAAGGTTCCTGTGGAATAATGAGCATGCAGGGAAACCGCAAGTAAGAGCTATTACTAAAAGAATTAACGAGAAAGGAAATAGTACTACTTTCCAGTTTAACAGTTCCCAAGTTACTAAGTGTGATCCTGTCATTAAAAGTGTTCAGCGTCAGATCAAGTTCGATGGAGTTTATAACGATGACAAGTTCGTGAAATCTTGTTTAACAAAGATATGATCGGTTTTATTCACGGGATACTCTCGTTTTTCACTTTGAACAGGAGTTGATCATTTATAGACCTAGTGGATTTATGGAATTTAAGCACATGCCTCCCCTAGTAAATTAGTAACTAGGGGTCGCATTACAAGCTGTTTGTGGAAGGAAATAGTCTTTGATTATATGTAGAACATTCCCCAGTATACGGTAGGTAGAAAATGCAGAAAGAAGCAATATCTCTTGGTTCACCATTTTCCCAATAAATGAGTAGAATTGTCGACAATTTGGATAGTACGCTATTGGACGGCATATGGTAACGGTAGGTCAAGTAAGAGATTTGATTTGTGATGGTGAATATAAATCTTGCCTTTATAACCTTAATGTTAAACGTCATAAAAACGATGGTCACGTATTCGTCAGATTTTTTTTTTATAGAAAAAAGGCGGCAATTGATTATACAGTCCACTTGATGATAAGTGGATACTGTCGTCCAAAGATATCCGCGATTCATGCCAACATCAGTCCAGAATGACAAACGTTGGCGCGCCCCCGGATGTGCTGCTTACCTTTGAAGATTAAGGAATGGATTAAAAGAAAGGGCTGGCAAAATGGGGAAGGATAGGATAGGTTGGGAATGGGCTCTGGCATATCTCACTCACTACCGAAACACGTATGTACATTGGGGAAATACGGTAAAGTAAGAAATGCAGTACATTTCAAGGTAGTCTTCTATGAGAGAAGAACTACGTGGCCAGTCGAGTGAGCCTAGCGGCTGTGGGAATGCAGCGTGCCGTCTCCCCCTATAAATCTGTCATTAGTGCCACCACGTCTTTAATAAAGTGATTCTAGTTGAAAAGTGATGATTACTTTCTGCTAATAACAGACGCAATTGTAATCGTAAAATAATCGTTTATCGTTATATCGATGACTATAATATTTCTCATAGGCAGGAAAAAAACGTGACCTTTGAGTTATGACGTCACGTTATTAACTATTCACGACGAAATAGAGCACATTACAGAAGATACAGGTTTATTACGGACAGCATATAGCGTAAAAAGTTTCAAGTACTAAAATGTTCTTCAGTCAGTAAATGCGAGAACATTTTCAAATCTGCTCGCAAACTTTACGTACTGCCGTTACAATTTTAGTTCTTTGGAAGATACTAAAGGCGCAGCTCGACTTCTTCGACAGCTGTGGCGCTGTTTCTAAAAGTACCTTTTTACTTTTGCTACCTAATTTTACTTCTTTGCGTTACTACTTTTACTGGGTTAAATAAAAAAAAATCTGCACCTTCTTAACATTGAATTTCCTTCATGTAAACTACCAATTTGTTATACGACTTTTTTGATTTCTATACTTTTTTACACAAACAAGTCACTCACTCGCGCCGCGTACGTACACTGGCGCCACGTACGTACACTCGCACCGATTTGCATACAATATAGGCATCTAATAATAGTGGCTCCTTTAGCAGCTGCTTACGATTGGAGCGTCCGGTGTTGCCATTCGTAGCAGTGTATAGTGAGTGGTACAGTGTAACAAATTCAGAGACTTCATTTGAAATACCGTAAAATTGGAATTCATTCATTTTATATGGTAGCGTAATTTAAGCACGTATGCCACTAAGAAATCAAGACAGATTAGTATTAGTAAGAGTGCCAAAACGATGGTATTCCAGAAGAATTGTTACGCTCTGTGTGTGAAAATTTATAATGGGTTGTCACCATCAATAAAGTCTCTGGCGTTTAACAAATTTAAAAAAGTGACTTCTGGTATGAAACTTTTATTCTGTAAAAGAATTCCTAGATCACCAGTGTGAGTGGAAAACGGACATTATGTTAGTATGACATTGTCATGTTTATATGACATTATTATGTTAATATTCTTCAAAATTATACTAATAAGTATATTGTTTAGCGACACTGATGACATTTCTCTTAATTTCTCCACATTTTTATAATTGACATTCCGATTTATTATATCAACAACGTAATGTTGTTTCTTTAAATTTTTTTTTGTTTAATTTAGTACTGACCTGTTTTATTTGAAGTTCATGAGATGACACTCACATTGTTGGAACATTTCAATATTGGCGCCTAATATTTTGTTAGTTACTTAATTAATAATATGTACGACTTACTTAATAACACTTGCATGCCATGGATGGGAACGAGGTGATAGAATGTAGTAATAAAACCTCCTGTAGGTGTTTATAAGGTGCATTAAAGTATATTAATTTAAAATTTAACCTTCTTTACCCGACTACGGCGAAGCCAAAAAGGAAGGTTTATGAATATGCCAGCCTATGTATGTACTCGTATGTATGTGCGAGGGAGATAAACTCAAGTTGTTATTTTTCCTTTTTAATATGTTCTCCATTAGCTCTAATACACACTACGTTCGAACTTATTTATACCCTCGAAAAAAAATGTTTAACCTTCCCTTCAATATAGGCCGAAATCGCTGCCTTCGCCTCTTCATCATTATCAAATTTCTTTCCTTGAATCTCTTTTTCATTTTCGGAAATAAATAATAGTTCGATGGGGCTAGATCGGGGCTGTAAGGAGGGAAACCTAACCTTACAATTTGTAACCCACATTGATTAAGGGCACTCTACGTAACATTGCTCGTATGTACGGGTGCATTGTCGTGCAAAAGCAGTGCTCCTTTGGATTATTTTCTTCTCCTTTTTTCCTTTACTGCCTCCTTCAATCGCTTCAGCAGGCTAGCGTAGTATTGTCCTGTTATGTTGACACCCTTTCCTTTGTAGTCTATCTACAGTATACCCTTGGTATCCCAAAAAACAGTAGCATTGAGCTTTCCGGCCGACGGCGACACCTTGATTTGAGAGTCTTGCTTATACTCAGGCTTATAGTAATGAGCCCTAGTTTTATCTCCAGTAACAATCTTGCCCACGACTTTGTCCTTGTTGTTACCACACAGGTCTAACCACTCGTGAGCGCACTCCAAGCGCTGTTGTTTCTGGGGCGGCGTGAGCATTCGGGGCACCCATCTTGTGCTGACCTTTGTTATTCCAAGACAGTCATGGAGGATATTTAAAATGGTTGTGTCTGATACTGTAACCATTTCTGCAAGTTATTTTTTTTTTCAGACGAGCATCCTCCAATAAGTACAAGTTTTGCGACTTTTTGGACAATTTCCTCGGTAGTGGTTTCAATAGGGCGGCCCGGGCGCGGGTCATTTTCAACTGAGTCTCGGCCTTGCAAGAGTCCCCGTAAACTGCCGACATCTCTTCTAAAATAGTCTAAGGTTTTTTTTCTTTGCTTTGTAAGGAATTTAATGACTACGCGATATTCAATTTTCTCCATCCTTGGTGATTTCTTTCAGATTGACTTGTTTACTCGGCGATGTCTCAAAGCTTAATGACACTTTTTTTTTCGGAATAACTAAATTATTGTGGGCTTAATGGCCTTTCAAGAGTTACCTTTCAGATGTATGGCTTAGGGCGAGCGCAGAAGGCGCTCAGCCAAGAGTGTTAATGACACAATGTGGCTGAAATTTGGTATCTATACTAATTTTATGGGTCACTCAACTAGTACTGTAGAAACGAGCTCCTTCCCCTTTCTGTCCCCTTCATTTCGTGAACTTTTTGATCGCCCCTCGTATGTATGTAGGTATGTATATATATATGTATATATGGATGTGCTACCACATCTCCTAAATTACTGAGCCGATTTTAACAAATTAAGTATAAATATATTCGTCTTGATTACGCAAATGTTATAGGATATAAATTTCTGTAATAAATTCAAAATATCGGGTATAATTTAAAAAAAAGTGATAATTGAGAGTAGAATTCAAAAATGTATAATATATATCAGTGGTTAAACGAAAAAAAAAATAATAAAATTAACGTACCTACCTAATTACAGAAAAGTGATTTTATTGACGAAATGATTGAATTCAATTATATTCATAAATAAAGACCTTTGAAATTAATTATAGGCTAAAAACTAGGTACAAGAAATTTTATATCTAAAAAAAATAATGGTTAAAGGCTAAAATCCAACTACGCAAATGATTTAAATAAGTTTTAGGTTATTTAGAAGGAGGTCAGTTATAAATACTATTTCAGTTCGTAAAATAATGTTGTTTAATAAAAATCATTAGTTTCACATAATGATAGAGATTTAGTATTAAAAAAGTGTAGGTATGTATATTTTATTTGAGTGTAAAATTTCTTGGATGTTGTAATTTTCGATACATATTTTTAATTTTTGTTGCGAATTCCATTACAATTTATTAATCTCCCTAATATAATTAAAACTTTATCATTAGTCATAACTGATTCTGACAACGCAAGGGCATGTAAAAATAACTGAAGTGAAGAGTCAAGCTCTAATGAATTACGTGGGTAAATTATACAACGCAAATTCACAACCACATAAAACCACACCTACATTCTGGGATTCATCGGGCCAATCAAGCGTATCAGGCTTTCGAACTCGTTTGCAGTTCATTCTCAACTTGATCAATAGGTGGGGCCACCCGCAAATATACCGCAAAAATAAATTTATTCATTCAGTATAGCAACAAATAAAAAACATTAAAGACATCATATAATAAACTCAATAACGGACACATAGTCGACTTTAGTAAGTACTTACATCTAACCAGCAGTGTTACAGGATTACTGGTGCCCTTTCCTTCACTATTGGCCGCCATGCAGGTGTAGTCTCCAGCGGCAGACCTAGTGACCTTCTGCAGTACTAGGCTCTGTGCACTCAGAATGACGCCCGCCGCTTCGTTGTGGAAGATCTCTGAATGCTGAAAGAAACAGACGTTTTAAAATTATGAATGCTCAATGAGTGTGTCAGCAGTTTTTTCGTAATTCGCAGTCGAATTTTCTCGAAGAAATCAGAAACTTTATTTCTCAAAGACATACAGTTATTTTGTTATGAGTAGTTCAGTACCGTACTGTATACTGTACTGTACCATCCATGGCCGTGTGGTGTCTGTTGGCTTTAGAAGATACAATTTCTTCCCGTGGGTGTCGTAAATGGCTGCTAAAGGATAACAAAGCCGCTATTATAAGCCCTGAGAAACTACACCACCTATGGAAGAATGGACTCTCAAACACGCTTGGTCATCGTGGTGTTTCCAGGCCATACATATATCATGCAAAAGACAATTTATATGATGAGGTCCATGTTCACAAGAGGATGTTAAAGGGGCTGGTTATGGTTGTTATACCATGCTATCAGCCTATGTCTCTCCACTGCTGGATATAGGCCTCTCCCAAGGCTCGCCACCACAAACGATCCTCGGCTCTTCTCATCTGAACTTCTTCAAGTCATCGCTGCATTTGGCCAGAGGGAGTTACTTGCCTTTTTAGTTAACTCGTGACCACGGTCGGTGATCGTCTGTGTAAAACGCCCGAATGTTATATATTTCGCACTGGTAATACATGAGAAGTTCTAGCGATGCTGTTACAACATTATATTCCGAAAAATATATGCAGAGACTAAATTAGAATTGCAATCTTTATATAACTGTCAATTTTGAATTGGAGAATTTCCAGAAATGTTCGGCGAGGAATATTGCACTAACACTGGACTAAATTCTGCCCGATTCAATCCAATCTGGAATAGCAACCAAATTGTTAGACTCGCTATTACGAAGATATGCCATTACAATTTATTGTTACGATTTTGGAGAAGTAGCGTACTTTAATATGAGAGAAACTATTGTACGGAACTGTGGATAATTTTGGTTCAATATTAATCGTTTTCATTCAAAATTCGTTCACATTTCATTGTCTAGTAAACGATATAATTAAATAGTTTAATAAACCGGATTTTACTCCTGTAGTAAACGTTATATAATTGGGAGCTGTGATATTCTAGGGGTATCAATACTCGGCTTAGATTTGTGTGATCGTGAGTTCAAATCCTCGGCCCGTACCACTGAGTTTCTACTTAAGTTAGGATTTTTAAAAATTGCCACTATCTCGACGATGAGAAAAAACTCGTGAAAAAAAAATCTGGGGTATATGTATCCACCAATGGGTGCTTGCACTGGGCTCCCATGGTGGATTACGACCCAAAACCACCCAGTAATTTACTAGAGGAAGCATGTGCCCTACAGTGGGACATTAGAAGGCTGATACAAGTATCAATGATTTTTTCACGATTTTTGTATATTTTGTATCTTTCGGTCCAGTTTCATGAACCGTAGTTACGACAAGACTGCGATGCTGAGTGAAAATAATGTTGTTATTAAGAGACGAATCTGTCTACCCTACGTCTTGATCGTTTTTGATTCTGCTGAACTGAACTCGTTTTTGTAAATGTAAATGTAGTCAATCGTATAATAATTGACGCTCGTGATATCACCACGCGCGGGCCAATTTGAAAACACACTTGCTTGTATGGCTTTACAAAATCCAATCACTAGGTAGTACGTACATGTCAATTTGAAACGGTACTCGTGATTAAAATTTCAGAATTTCTTAATTTGTCCATTTTTTTATATGTATGTGATAGCGTTTTGGTTCCAGTTACATATAAATGTACTATGTTTAACAAAATGATTATAATTACTCATTTTTTTGGAGGATACATGTTTTGGTATATAGACACTCGTATATGATTTGTATGTTGACTAATTGAATGCGATCACAAGCTTGTAGGACACAAGCTTCATCTGGTAATCAATAACGTTCTACAATAGGTAGTATGTCATAGGCAAATACCAATTGGTACCCTTTTGATTTCTCTATTACACAAACTAACAAAAAGTGAAACTAATGCTGTCTTATATTTCTTGCAAAAATGTAACAACGAACCCTAGATCTACAATTGTAATTCCATTTAAATCATCCATAACTTGAGCGCCCGCGACACAGATATATTCTAACGCGGGGTAAAACAGAAAATTCATGCACCTACCCTTTTTTTTAATTAGTTCAGGACAATAATTTTTTTTCGTATTAAAAGTCAACAATAATTAAAAGTTCCTAAGGGCTTGTAGTAGCCGCTTTAATTATTCATTAATTAATACAATTCAATTATCTCGTGCATGAGGGATGTATGACCTCGAAACGCCACGTTGGCCAAACGGGTTGGATAGTGCACTCTTTTAGAGGTGGTGTAGTTCCTCAGGGTCCATGGCAGCGGCTTTTTTATCCTTTACCGTTTAGGACGCCCGCGGGGAGGGGTGGGGAGGTGCTATACTAAAGCCGACTGACACCACACGGCCATTAAAATCATTCGTTAATATTAAATTTACTATCATTTGTTTATCGATATTTACCTTGAAATGTACTGCATTTCCTACTTTATCTTATTTCCCCAATGTACGTACGTGTTTCGGTAGTGAATGAGATATGCCAGAGCCTGTTCCCATCCCACCCTATCCCTCCCCATTTTCCCAATCCATTCCTTAATCCGCAAAGGTAGGCGGAGCGTATGGGGGCTTGCCAACGTTTGTCATTATGGACTGATGTTGGCATGTATCGCGAATGTATATGGGCGACAGTATCCACTTATATGAATATAAATATGAATACTTACGTCATGAAACCAAACTAGTCGATGCGTCTTCGGATTCGCCTTGACGGTGCACTCAAAGTAAACGTCGTCCCCTTCTTTGATTTCATTAGGATTTAGGTTTGAGCCCATCTTCAGGTCTACTACCGGTACATCTGCAGACAAATACAAATGTTATCTATCTATAAGGTAATTACTATAATTAAGTATAATATTATTTAGTTATTTCCGTCTCAAAATAGTCCATACACTGAATGTTGAATAAAAAGCGTTAATCGTGTAGTCAAAGTAGTGTGTGTGTGAATAATTTTTGTATATAAATTGAAGGAAATATGAATAAACTAGTAGGAAATTATTAATGAAAAATAAATTATTTTTTATTATTATTTTAGTATTTTCTACTATATGTAATACTTATATACTTCATTATTTTCCTTTTAATTATAGTTATTTTTTTATTTTTATAAAGGAAAGGATCTGTAATGAGATAATAAATAACAACAAACCAAAACATATGTACATACATATGCAATATCATTATATGCACATACATAATTATAACCATAACACAATATTCATATTTACATATATCTACACAAATTTAAGAACTACATAATATTTAAATTACATATTTATAAATACAACAAACAAATACAAATATATAAATATTATACTAAGTTCCATACAATAATAAAATACTTATGTAATCATACTCTTAATAAATTACAATGTAACGTTGGAGCAGCCTGTATCGACGACCTTGAACTGCAGGAACTGGTTTCTCTGTACGATTGGTGGCTTCATTATTGTGACAGATATGTTGCGTGAATTGTATTAAAATAGCCAAACCTGCTATCTATATTCATATTTAAGTAATTAAGTTTACATCCGAATTTACAATGCCTCACAAACCTTTTATGTTTATGGGCACAAAACAGGAAACATAAATGTATTTATTCTTTCGTATATTTAAATAAATAAAAAAAAATCCTTGTATCTAGTCGTAGAAATTAGGATTTTATTATAAGTATTTTATTTTATTTTAGGAATTCATAAATTTTATATTAAATATAAGTTACAAAAAACCCCATTAGTTGTTATTTTTAGGCCTGAGCCACCTAATCGAGACCACAATATGTCATCACACCCACAGGTAGCTGTTGACACTAGTTCGGACCATATACACAAGGGGTGTAGAATGGGATGCCATTTGCTTTCAGTGGATTGGTGTGTTGGTAATAGACACCCCTAGGTCATCATTTATTATCCCACTTATTTGCGTGTTAAATACGTAAATATGTATTTAACTAAATCCGGTTGACGCTAACGAGGATTACAATCAACACCCAGTTGATGAGAAACACGAAAGAAAGTTACAAAAGGATTTCATAAAGGATCCCTAAGAGAGCTGCGTTCATAATATAAATACCTTCCTTGTGAAAATAAGAATAAAAAATAGTCCCGCCTACGTTTCATAACGCTACCTTAGTACTATACCTGCTGTCTCATTACGTTAATGAAAACTTTTAAAATAAGTTCTAAGTTACCATGATTTTTAATGAAAATCGCTGGTTGAAAAGAACAGATGATTGTGTATAGCGGCGAGTCTTGAAAGAGGCTTGTTGCTGGATAAGATGCATGATAAATGGATAAGATGCTGATGGTATAGAATACGTATCATATAATATGATGGTCAACATAATATTTAGTATTGAAATGTAATTATGTGGGATAAATACATTTGGTAGCGTATGTATTCAGGAAATTAACAGGTTAATCTTTATCTAAATTGATCGTATAGTTTTGAAAATAACGGAAAATGATCATCATGGAAATCTATTTAGATGATTGTGTAATATCACAGAATTATTATAGTAAAGTCATCTAGATAAGCAAGTCTTCAAAATCAGGAAGGGGGAGGGTGCACGTTACGTATGAGATTTGATTACAATTGCATACGTACAAAATACTAAAGACTGACCATTTTTGATGTTTAAGTGCACAATAAACTGTATCTATTCAAGTTTTTAAATGACTTTTGAGACGGGAACGTCTACTGAAGTTAAGAGCAATATTCATTCCCCAGTCGCTCCATCTCGAGAAAATTACTTTAATATGAAAGAAATACAAAGGTTTCATATCAAAAGTTGGCTTATTAAAACTTAGCTTATTAAAGTTGTGAAGGGTTACAGGATTAACTGAAGTGAAGACGACAACGCGACATCTAAGGACTTGTTCTCGTAGAAAATGGAAACAGGTTGTGACGACTTTGTTTACAGAATCCAATAAACTCTCTACTGGAAAATTATTCATTTTTAAAGCAATAGGAGACAATAGAGAATTCAGTCTTAGAAGACTTCTTGAAAAATCTTCTAAGACTGATTTTGTTTTTCTTTCCTAAAGGTTCAAGTATAAAAAGTAAAGGTTCAAGTATACACGACGTCAGTGCATTTTATATCACACTAGCAAGGCCGCGGACAAAAGACAAGTATGATTCCTTTGTATTTTCTGTATCTAGGTATGTTTGTAGATATCTATATATGCGTTTATTGCATATACAGACATTATTTCAATATTGCACTATCTAGCTACATTTTGTTTACAGACTTCTCGTTACCACCTAAAGGTTGCCTGGAAAAAATCCCTTTAGCGATAAACTTGTATTATACTTTTATTTGTGTTTTTATGTACATATATCTATCTATCTATAGTGAAACAGCCATACTTACAGTGCACATTGAGCCTCCACTTATCTTCTATTGCCGAATCAGGTATGTGTTTGTTCTCTGCTCTGCATGTGAGGTACTTTCCATCGTCTTCCACACTGGGCACTAAACTTAGCACGCTCAGCGTTTCGTTGTTTTCCGAAAACTGCAAAAATGTCTTTGATCATTGATCTGATTTCTCTTATGGGTAAAGAAATAAATAAATATATCATGGGGAGGAAAAGGATGGAATGTTAATGGACTCTGGCATATATTATTCACTCCCGAAACACGCTTTGGGGGAATAGAGTAAAGTGGGAAATGCAGTAAATTTGATGGTAGTCTTCTGTGATAATACAACACGATCGAAGGACAAGAATTATATAGAATTAAAGTTCTGCTTAAAGCTTGATAGGTTAATTTGGTATATTTAATTTGGCACAATAAAAAACAACCAGAAACAAAACCTTCAAAAAGAAGGACTTAATTCTCGTTTGGAAACAAAACGAACAATATAATTAATGACAAAAAACAATACTGGTTGTCAGAACAGTCGCTAATGAACTAAAAATGCGCAAAAAGGAAAAAAAACAATAGAAAATGAGTTCAATGTTGAAAATGTGGATTAGGCGTGGGCCTCAGTGTTAGCTGATTGTATTGGCTTTTAAAAATTTACGAACTCTTACTGCGGTCATTATGTTGCTCTATATAAGATACTAGCCAATAATATACGCGAATATATGGGTCTTTGTGCGGACCTTAAAACATAGTTAAAAGCTATGAAAAAGCTACGCCTTATTTCCAGATTTATGTTTCAATTACTGTAAAATTAGCTGTATGTTAGTGATGGTTCTACATTGTTCTGTTTTTTTTTGTGAAAATTAATAAATTTATTAATTAATTAAATTTATTAGATTATTTTACTAGTGTATTTAAGTTAGACAATCCTGATAACAAGATACCCGAACTTATAAATACATAAATAAAATAATTACTTTAAACCTAGCTACATATTTAGGAACATTTATTATTAGAGTCACATGTTGTGTTTATGTAAATAACGATGGGATGAATTGTTTTTTAATATTAACTTTAAAAAAAAGTGAATGCAAAAGTGAATAACGTAAACACAGTTCATTTATTTATTAAAATACATCCGAAAATATTGATTAAAAACACAGCGTATAAATCCCATTCAGTATATTATATTGCAGATAATAAACAAAATGAAATAATTTGTAAATTTTTTAATTATTTTTTAATTATTGTTTCAGTTTTTCTGTCATATTTCAATAATATCTATCTTATGAATGTTATAACAGTTATTCTTCGGTATAAGCTCATTAACACAAAATATGTATATGGAATCCAAAGGTTTTATATTTAATGATAATCGTAATTATATTAAATACACGGAAGTTTGCTACATATTTCTACTCTTTACTCTTTAATCAGTCTACTTATGTCTCTCCACTACAGAATATAGGCCTCTCCCATGGGTCGCCGCCACACATGACCTTCTACACTCCTCATATCTTTTGTTCAGTCATTATTTCTATCAAGAGGTCATCACCCGCTATCAGTGCAACCCCAACTTACATTTTTTGCCATTCTCTTCAGTTGACGATTGTTCTTCCACCAAGTGACGTATGCCTCAGGCCTTGAACCTGTTGTCTTGCACTCCACCTCATATCTCTTATCAGCCGACACCTGTTTCTCTTTTGTCAGTATATTCACCGTTATCGGCTTTACTGTAAAAAATAATAATGATTTATTTTTTGCGCAGCTTTGTTTTGTCAAGGAAAACATTATTCACAATTGGAGCACTTATAATTCTTTGATTCAGGTTAGGAGCATGACGCTGAGTGGGTGTTTTAATAAAACAAAGCTTTTCAGACTTTTTTCGTCTCAAAGGGGATCAGGGAAATGTTTTAGGGGTACATACTATACGACCTTTGATGTCCACAAGAACATCAAACTTGTAGCCGAGATTTTTACACAGTGAGATCTTTTAAGTTACCTCCACTACGTTTTTTCACTTTTCGAAATAGGCCTCTACTAGAACATAAGAACTTCGACTTTTAATTTTTTTAAATTGTCAGAAACTAATGACATTGAATTGCAGCCATACATAAATACTGATTTTTTCCAAGAAAAATTACGGCTGACGAGAACGCAGTCCACCAGATGGTAAGTGGATACTGTCGTCCACAGACATCCGCGATACATGCCAACATCAGTCCAGAATGATAATTGTTGGCGAGCCCCCGGTTACGCTGCCTACTCTAATAGATTAAGGATTGTATTGGGAGAAAGGGTTGGAAAAATGAAGAGGTATAAGATGGGATGGGAAAGTAATTAGTGGAGTTAACCCTCTCTAGTAAAGCTTGTTGGTAAGTAAAATTATTTCGATGTTCTTAAGGAAATTTGTAGATACTTGTAGATTTGTAGTATTATTTGAACGAACTAGCGTATCCCTAACTATAACATTCGACTTTTAATATTAAAACTCCAACTAACTCTAGGATACTCACAATTGATATCCAATATGAGGACTTTGGTTTGTGGTGGTGCCAAATTGGTGTTAGATGCTTGACACACGAGTCTCGCGTTGAGGTGTTGCCGTCCCACGCTTGGAAATGTGAGCGTGTTCACGGTTATACCATCCCCACGCTGCTCGTACGAGTCGTCGATCACCACGTTCTCTAAATACCACGTCACCCAGGGCCTTGGTCGTCCTGCAAGAAAAGAAATGCATTAAGAATTGCATTTAGATGTAAAATTGCTGTTTACTTTTATACCATAATTATTTTATGCCCTTAGGGCGGGACATTGCTGTGCTATATAAATTTTAGACATGACAATGTTAGAAACCTATGGTCCGCAAAAAAAGGATTTAATTCGATTTGAACTCTTCTTTCTTTTTCTTTCTTTCAAGATATCAAGATGAAGAAGGCTTTATCTTGAAATTTTACCTAATCTATAAAGTGTTTTAACATAATAATGGTGACTGTGCGTACACCTACCGTGGGTGGCCAAATTATTAGAGCCACTTTGAAAAAATATTATAATTCTAGTTTATGGGTAAGGAAAATTAATGTACATTATATCAATTATTATAAATTATTTATTTTTTTAAACAGTATTGAATAGACAGTTCAAATGTACTTAATGTAGTTTAACAACGTTCAAAATAAAATAAAAATGAAGCTTAATATTTAGTGATGCCGCCTTTTGCAGCAATAACAGCTCGTACTCTTCTCGGCATACTTTCAATACATTTAAGACAGTTGATTAGAATTTCCTCGCTTCTATGCCACACTGCATCAAGGGCTTCTATCAACTGTATCTTATTCGTGATATGTTCCCTGTAAATTTCCCGTTTCATTAATTCCCATAGGTTTTCAATTGGGTTATGATCCGGGGAATTTCCAGGCCAGTCAAAAACTACAGTAATTGGCTACAGATGTAGAGTCGAGTACTAGAGTACTCTACTTTTTTATTTTTTTGCAATGCAATGTAACCAGCCTGTTTAGTATCCACAGCTCACTGTCAATATGCGTGAGGAGGTTCATATACAGCTGTGACAGACAGACAGACACGCATATTTTCTTGTCCACTCTTTTAGAGCTGGTTTTAGTTCCTCTTTTAGTTTAGTTTAGTTATCCACTCTTTTAGTTCCTCAGGGCTTTTGGCAGCCGCTTTATCCCTTAATCGCGTTTTATGACAACATCCACGGGAAGAGATGAGGTGGTATTATAGGGGACCGATACCAAACGGCTAATTAATATTTTTTTATTTATTATTGTTTTTTTATCAGTCTATTTACTTCTTACATCACACACATCGGCTGGGAAGGAATTTGCGGGTGCGACCTTCTCATTTGTAAGTTTATTATCGCCATGGAACATTGCTCTCAGATATCCGGATCGAGATTTCCCGTTTGAATTAATTTAGGACCTAAATATTATGACCTAGTAATCTGGAGTCGTCAACACCTAGATAATTACCTATCGCTGTTAATGAGAACACAATTTAGGAGAGGTCTACTAGAAACATTAACTTGAAACGGAATTTTAAATGACGTTGTCCCAAAATCTAAAATGTTACCATCTACAAATTAGCCAACATTATGAAATGTGGCATTGTTTGTAATGTACTGTGTTATCATTAGAAACAATAGGCCGACGACATGTGGGCTTAATACGATGGTACATGGGATTGATTGTTGATGTTTTCGTTCAATTACTAAATGCCGTTTTATTTATTCTTAACTAGCAGTGCCTGCGATTTCGTTCGCTTGGACGTTAACGTGTGTGTGGTTAGCTTGATTCCTCGATAAAATATGCCTGAAAGTTAACTCGGTACGTAAGTTATGCCTAGTTAATTTAAAATCTGTCCAGTGATTTTTGCATGATGCGCATTCAGACAGACAGACAGACAATAATTCCATAAAATATACTTTGTGTTAGAAACTAAAAATTAACACGATTCTTTATTATTCAAAAATAATCGCTGAACAATTTACTCGTATGGATAAAGCTATTCACAAACGTTCGCTTAGGTCTTTGACATTTGAACATATAACGATCGGATATAACATATAACATAGGTCGAATTTGACATATAACGAACCATATAATCCACCGATGTTTTTTTTTTATAGAAAGAAGATGGCAAACGAGCATACAGTCCACCTGGTGGTAAGTGGATACTGTCGCCCATAGACATCCGCGATACATGCCAACATTAGTCCAGAATGACAAAATTTGGCACGCCTCCGGATGCGCTGCCTACCTTTGTTGATGAAAGAATGGAGTTGAAGAAAGGGTTAGGGACGTGGGAAGGGATAGGGATGGATGGGACTGGGCTCTGGCATATCTCACTCACTAACGAAACACGTACGTACATTGGGGAATATTATTAACTGGGAAATGCAGTACATTTCAAGGTAGTATTCTGTGAGAGAGGGGTAACGAGGCCAGTCGAGTGCGCCCAGCGACTGTTGGATTGCAGCGTGCACTCTCCCCCTCCAGAAATAGATGTGAAATATTAATTGTCATAGACTCAAAGCTTCGAAGAAAACGACGCTTAAAATTGATCGAGTTATGTATAACTAATAGAAGGTTTGAACTATGGAACGTGTTATGCGCATGCGAGTAAATTAATCAGCAATTATTTATTTTTTGTGCAATAAAAATATCATGAAACACATGTTAATTTTAGTTTACTGATTGACATATTAAATTGATTGGCTTGTGTAATTGTGTACTGTTTGTAACAACCTCGACTCGATCGGTGGTTTACAGTTTAAATTAAGAGTATACATGTTACTACAAATAAATGCGATTTCGTTAATAAAGTCGATTTTGAGCGCGCCTGTGGTAATTGTGAAACAGTTTACACGGTGTGATTACGGTGTCAATACAATTTTATTTCCTAACAACGGACCGGATTTAGTGCAGCTCTGGTCGTTTGTTCGTAAAATACCAGATTCTCAAACTACTAGATTCTCAAAATACCAGATTCTCAAACTACTAGATTCTCAAAATATTAGATTCTCAAAGTACCAGATTCTCAAAACACCAGATTCTCCTACTACCAGATTGTCAAAATACCAGATTCTATAAACACCAGATTCTCAAAATACCAGATTCTCAAAACAACAGATTATCCAAATACCAGATTCTTAAAGTGTCCGATATTACTCAATTGAGTACACAATGTATAAGTGTTAGTTTTTATATGAGACTAGGTTCTGTCTATGACTTTACTTTTGCGGTTTTGCCCACGTGGACATGTGTCCCATTGCTCCGCCCGCGAAGCCTATATAGTTGTCGTATTATGTTGTTACGGAGAAAAAACAGAACTAACAATGCAATCGAAGACCTCGGCAAAATCCACACAATTTCAATTACAATAAATACTAAATTATATTCCGGTATTTTGCGTACAATGGGCTCTGGTATCACTTTCGTGTGTAGAAACAGAATTTTTCATTAACAATCTTGGCTAATTGGCTTAACTATATATGACTAAAGAAACTATATATTCAAATTATTTAAAAAACAATGACTTGCCTCCTTCAACTTCACATGTAAGCTGGACGTTAGATCCCTCGTTGTAGGGCTCGACTAGTTTCGTCCTGTCGCGTCTCTTGCTGTCGTATATCGTAGGACGACTTGGTGGAACTGTTGGAAATAAAATACATATTTAAATACCACTAATGATAACCAGCCTTTTTATCGTCCCCTAATGAACATAGACCTCCCCATACACATTGTCATATGCATGGGGGATGTATCGCCTCAAAACATGACGCTGGGCAAGTGGGTTAACGAGTACATTCTTTTAGAGGTGGTGTAGTTCCCCAGGGATTAAGGTAGTGGGAAGAGATGAGGGACGCCATTCTACACACGGCCAAATACGAGTATCTTTAATACCACTTCCGATCCTGATTCCGTGGAACGATTCGTCAAGACAGCTGTGAATAGCACTGCAAGGTGCGTCAAGACGGCACGCATGTCCCCAAGTGTTTAGTTACCGGGTCCTCCGCACACATGCGCGCTTCAGCGCGCGAGCGCGAATGTGTGAGAAACCCCTCGTACTCGTGCGTCATCTCAAGGGGCACCGGCTCCCCTGGTCTTTGGTTGCTGAGTAACTGCATGGACAACGGTAGCCACTTACCATCACGTGGGCCATTTGCCCGTTCCCGACCTCCTTATAAAAAAAGGTAAGCGTCGCATCTGGAGATGTGCTGACATTTGTCATTCTGGATTGTTGTCGGGTATCACAGATATCCGTGGGTGACAAGTATCTACTTACCACAAAGTGAACTGTTTGATAGTTTATCACTTTTCCGTGAAAAGACAATTACGAATTTTTTTGAAAAACAAATTGATTTCTGTTTGTGTTTTTAGAAAACTCCTCGTAGATGAAGCGGTACTTCACCCCTGGGCAACTCCTTATGCTTTACAAAGCTCAAGTGAGGCCCCATATGGAGTATTGCTCTCATCTCTGGGCCGGCGCACCGAAATACCAATTGGACCCATTTGACCTCCATCCAACGATGTGCTGTTCATATTGTCGACGATCCCACTCTCACGAGCGGTTTAGAATCCCTCAGCAGTCAGAGAGACGTTGTGTCTCTCTGTGTGTTCTACCGCCTGTACAATGGGGAATGCTCTGAAGAATTGTTTAATATAATTCCCACCTCGGGTTTCTACAACCGCACCTTCCGTCACAGAAGTGCAGTCCATCCGCATTTCCTAGATACGGAGGTGTCGCGCACTGTTCGGTCCAAAAATTACTTTATACCGCGAACCCGTAGGCTGTGGAACGAATTGCCTCAAGAGGTCTTTTCATTAAGCTACGATATGGGGTTCTTCAAGAGAGCTGTGAATAGGATTTTGCAAGGTCGGCGGCGCGCCCGCATACCCCCTGGTGTTGCAGGTGTGCAGGCCCTGGTGGGCGGCGGTAACACTTACTATCACGTGGGACCGCTTGCTCGTCCGCCCACTAGTATATAAAAAAAAAAAAATTGTTTTCAAAGCCCAAAACTTATTAATTTTACAGAGAAATATTTACGTAACATTATACACTATGTTATTTAATTCAGGATCTTGAGCAGATTCCATAGTTTAAGACCACGGAAAGGTTCGGATTCACCTGTATCATATTTCACGTCTAAAATATTAAATTACCTACACATTCCACTTCCAGGAATCCAAGCGCGAACAAGACTGACCTTTTGCAATAGATATTAGTAAGGCTTAGGGACCCAAAAGCCTTCACTGTATAGTTTTGATCTTTGACGTTACATTATGTACGTTATAGTAATAAATGTATGTACACTACATATATTACTCGTGAAAGAACACAGTCTCGTTACGCCCAATATATTTTTCCTTTATTTTCTTTAGTTCCTTAGATCTTTCTGTATGTCTGTATGTATCGATATATGAATGTATGTATGTATATAAAGACATTATTTCTTTATATTATATTCTAAATCGGGTCTGAACGCGTATAATAAAGTTTTTTTTTATGTACGAAGGTAGCAGACGCGCATACAGTGGATGGTACAGTACCTGATGGTAAGTGGATACTGTCGCCCATAGACATCCGCGATACATGCTAGTATTAGTACAAAATGACAGACGTTGGCACGCCCCCGGATGCGCAGCCTACCTTTGGAGATATAGGAATGGATTTGGAGAAAGGTTTAGGAAAATGGGAAGAGATAAGATGAGAATGGGCTCTAGCATATCTCATTCACTACCAAAACACGTACATACATTGGGGAAATAAGATAAAGGGAATAAGTCAAAGTAGTCTTCTGTGAGAGAGGGATAACGTGGCTAGTCGAGCGGACCCAGCGGCTGTTGTATTGCACCGTGCACTCTCCCCCTCAAACGTTAAGTCAACTTCTGACCACGGTTGGTATAACCCGTGCCGAAACGTCGAGTAAGAATAAAAGGTAAAACACTTTTATTTTTCTCTGTTCCAAGGTCGCCTGGAAGAGATCACCTTAGCCATAAGTTTTTTCTTCTTTTCAAACATGACAATGGTGCATTTAGCACATTCTGCTAAGTCAAGTTTTCTTCATAATAAACAATTTCAACGTCTAAAACATATTATGTCAATGTCCAGTCCTGTCGAAGTAAGTCAGGAGTCGCTCAGTAAAGCGATAGTAGGGTTTAGGTACTGAGGACAGAAGAGAACTCCTTGGAAGCACATATAAAACGCAGCCCTATGCTTTTATTTCTTTATCACAAACATTACGCACAAAACACTTTTAAGTTCAATATACGTTCACTATTAACCCACAAATCGCAACACAATTTTTATAATAATCAAACAGTAACTTAACTTCACTCTTTGAGTTCTCGCCAAAAAGTACTTAGCGATAAGTTCGCTTATTGTATTCTGTCATCTATGATGTGTGCACATGTAATAAGCATTTATACGCAATAAAGTGTATTTATTATTATTATTTAATACTTGAGTCATTACCTTTTATTCTTAATTGGGCGGTAATAATCAAATATGGACAATCTATATATAAGAATGGATGTTGGTATATCTGAAATTAATCTATATAATATAAGAATGGATGTTGGTATATCTGAAATTAATAGACTTCGACACCGTTTGACCGATCACTATCGACACCTAAAGTTGGCACATATATGTATTTCTTCATGGAGAAGGTTCTTATGCTATCCACTTTGTTGTAACTCGCCACTAGATGGCGCTGCAGCACATCAACTTCTATACCGTTCAACCGATCGCCATGAAAATTAGTATACATATGTAGGTATTTGAGCACTGAGAATATTTTCGAGGAATCGACTTTGTTGTAACTCGTCACTAGATGGCGCTGCAGTACATCATTTTTTTATGGCAGGACAACGTCTGCCGGGTTTTGCTAGTATAATATAATAATTCAACGATACCCCTTAAAATTCGTATATATCAAACATGACATTATTATAACACAACACTCAACGAAATCAAGACTCACATGGCGACTCAAAGAAACAATTCAAGAAATAATTCTTCCGACCGTAATTATAATTACAGATGACAGCAAATTACTGCACGTGTACCTACATAACTCTCGCGGACGTACAAAAAAAAATTGGACATGCACGCTTATTATATTAATAACTTGATTTATCTCGCTCTTTTATTATATAAACCACACGTATATTTTCTCAGCATATTCTCATCTTTAAAAAAATGTAAGAATCCTGCTTTAAACCAAACACTTAAATACAACACAAGCTCCATTGAAACTTACAAAAACATTGATTCTGCTATCAAATATTGACATCCATATCTAAACGATAATGTATTTCAATATATTAGCATCTATTAACCTTGTATTTAGCTTTGCACGTCTAACAGCACGGCACTTCAAAATATACAAAATCATTGAATTATAATCCTTACAGCTCAGACATTAAAGTCCACAGTGTATATTTTAATATGTGCTTTGTACACGAACGTGTTCAAGTGTTCAGATTTCATTAATTACTCAAATTGTATGCGATAACATTATTACAAGTATATCTACTGTACCTTCTATAGTACTCTATACGTTAGACTCTTAGAGAGATAAACAGACGCTATATACGCTTCGAACTATAAATACTGAACGAATAGCTTGATGTGTCCGTGTTTTGTGTTGTATTTTATTTAGAAGGAAGGTGCACGCTGAAATCTAACAGTCGCTGGGCGCACTCGACTGGCCACGTTACCCCTCTCTCACAGAAGACTACCTTGAAATGTACTGCATTTCCCACTTTATCTTATTTCCCCAATGTACGTACGTGTTTCGGTAGTGAGTGAGATATGCCAGAGCCCATTCCCATCCTATCCCTCCCCATTTTCCCAACCCATTCTCTAGAATCTAGAGAATGGGTTGGGAAAATGGGAAATGGGAAAATGGGAGAAATCTAGAGTCTAGATCCATTCCTATATCTCCAAAGGTAGGCAGCGCCAACATTTGTCATTTTAGAATGATGTTGGCATGTATTTCCGATGTCTATGGACGAAAGTATAAATTTGCCATCAGGTAGACTGTATGCCCGTCTGCCACTATTTTTTCCAAAAAGAAAAAGTAAGTAAGTATTTGAGTGTGCGTATTATGTTACAATGCGCATGTTCCAAAATGAGCGAAAATCACTGTTAAAAAATATGGTTTTGGTGCATTTTTTATCTATCTAAATAGATAAATTCTATCTATCTTTATCTATCTTTATTGATTGTACGCAACAACATATCGTTTGTATATATATTGAATATTTTCTGCAATTTTACAATTTTTAGATTTTTGTAACTTTAAATTTACTGAACCAATTTGGTCCATCTATGAACTTAATCATGTGACGTCATTCAGTTATAGAATAGCACCATCACCCCATTTCTTCCTGTGGGTCTCGTAAAAGGCGACTAAGGGATAACAAAGCGACAACCACAATCCCTTAGGAATTTCACCATCTCTAAAAGAGTGGACTCGCTAACCCGCTTGGCCAGCGTGGCGGTTTAATCCCATCCATCTCTCATGCACAAGACAATGTACATGGTGAGGCCCACGTCCAGCAGTGAATACTGAAAGTGCTGGTTGCATGAACTTAACCGATATATACATAGACCCGAACTATTTTGTGCCGATTATCGGTTAAGAAATGCGCCTTGCAGTTTGCATATATATATAGCACAGACGGCTTCTAAGCTATAATGAGAAGACAGCCTCGTTGATGAGTAGAATGAGAAAGAGGGACAATCGCATCTTGAGGACGATTGTGGCCAACACTAACTGTCCCACACAGAGACACTGGATGAAGTTGGTCTTAGGTGTAAATCTAAGTACTAACATTAGTCTAAGCTGATGTTACTAATAAACCTAGTCCGAAATAAAGAGATTTATTGTTACAATGATTTTATCCCCAATTTTAAAATCATGATTTCCACAAAAGGTAATCTTTTTTCGAAATGTCTAATTAAAAAACCTTTTTTTTTTTTTAAATACTTACTTATAACCGTAAAGTTGACTTTCAAGTTCCTAGTTGGAGAGTTCTTGAAGTCAACCCTGCATCTGTACACTCCAGCGTCTTCTGCTGTCACGTTGTCCACCATCAGAACAGCTGGTGCTGCAACGGCTCTGAAGAATGCGCGGTTACTGAAGACTGAGGGAGAAGACCACAGCTTCGGCTGGTTGAAGGAACGGCCGCGGATGTCGTAGCTATATATGAAGAAAAGTATATTCAATAATTATACCATCAATATTGTTATTAAGCTAACCGTAACTAAAGTATTGACCAATCGAGCGTTCGCGCGTATACAAACTTCATTGCAGCTTGTTATAAACTTATTCAATAAGTGGTTAGGTTGCCTCAACCGCAAATGTAATGTTGTATAACAAACCATACATACAGTTAGAGCAACGAATATGAACTTTAAAATCACCTAATTAACTCGTTTACGAACGCAATAAAAAGTTGATCAATGCTTTATTATATTTAGTTAATCATGTGAACATAATTACATTATGTTAGTGTGGAACTATACCATCAGCCTATGTTCGTCCACTGGTGGATTCCATTCCTTCGCTGTTCCATTAGTAAATTTTTGGAATTCATTTCCCACTAACATTAATTAGAAAAGCCTCAAACCAAAACACTTTTAAAAGACTGCTTCGGAATCACTGTTTAAAGAATAAGAGTTCTTGATCTCTATTCTGTTTGGTTTTCTCCGCCTTCTTAATTAAATATTTCTGCTCAGTCACGTATTATATATTATTTAACATAACATACTAATATGTACATATGAAATATATTCTTATGTATATGTCTGTGTTTACTAGTTTATATATATATTTTTTAAATATTTTTATTCAAGTTTATTGTGTATGTATTCAAACTAAAACTGCATCCGCGTTCGGTTTTCCATGTTATTGTTAGCCATTATAGCTTGAGGCGTAACTAATAAAACACGAGATTCATTTGAGATATCTGTCTCTAATTTATACTCTTATTATGTGTACAATATGTTTTGCAAAAAGCGACGTCACATACAAGTAAATATTAGACCAACCATTTAACGAGCGAGATGAGCTGATCGAAGTAAATACATCAAGCCACGCGGCGCACATGCACAGTCAATAGCCACATAAATGTATGTATAATAAAATATTATTTGTGTCTATTATTATTTGAGCTTTATATAATTAAAATAACTAAATTGCACCGTTTCCGTTCCTATTTCCTATTTCCGTTGGTTAATTGATCTGGTGGTTAATTGGTAGAAAATGCCATATGGCGTCCGCCATTTGTGCAATTACTTGTGCAATGAAGTTTAAATAAATGAAATAAACAAATGAATATTTTTCATTATTGCTTAAATTAGGGTTATGTTTGAAGGTCGTATAATCTGGTCACCTGTAAAGCGGTTCCCCATCAGACTCCTTGAACCACAGCACCATGACGACGGCGTCGTCGGAGTGCAGAGGCTGTATGTCGCAGGGAAGCGATGCCTTCTTCCCCAGTACGCCTTGCACATCCGATGTTGGCACTGCAACAAAAAAAAAATGTTGAAATTTTATGTTCGATCCTGACGATCGAAAGGTATTGTTCTTTGGTCGTGGACCAAATAAATAAATACAGAAAGATTTAGTTTGTATCACACATCAATATACTCGTAGATGTGGGGAACCATCTCGACGGTATCTATTGATTGCTGAATGGTTTCAATGTGATCGAGTCCACAAAACTTTGGTACAGAAATAGGTTATACTTGTATCTCGGTTGATTTTATAAATAGTCCAATACCGTTAAGTGGTTATAAGTAGTTCTTAATTATTATTATTTATAGAATACGGCGGCAGACGATGGTAACAGTAAACTTGATGGTAAGTGAATACTGTCGTCAATAAACATCCGAGATACATGTCAAAAACCGCCCAGAATGACAAACGTTGGCACGCCCCCGGATGTGCTGTCTACCTTTGCAGATTGATTGGGAGAAGTGGTTATGATGATTTGATCTTTCTTTCAAATTACAAAAAATAAATTCAAATACAATATTTATAAAGAGAATTAATGCGATGAGCAACAGAAAATACTGAAGGTGCAACATATTTATGGCAACAAATTTAAAGCTAGGTTAGGTTTTAATTATCTTGTAACAATAAAGATATTGAAGTCCCACGGAATTCCATCTACTCTGTGATGACAAACTTAGTAATCTGTACATATAATAAAAAAAGTATCTTTAGAAGCTACAGAAGCTAAAACAATCGTTTTTAATTTTTTTTAACTGATTTTCACTGATGTATAGCTAAGTATCCAGAAAAAAAAAATGGATATATGTGTCATCTTCAAATGACGCAAGGAAGTTGAGTTATAGAGGAAAATAATACGAAATACTTTTAATATAATAGAATTACTTAAAATCTACAGGATTGATTCTCATCCGGGAAATCCATCATGTGGGTGCTTTTACAGGTTATAAAAATCTTTTATAGCTGCTTGGCTACGCGAGCGAAGCCGCGGGCAGAAGCTAGTTAACTAAAAAATATTTATTTCAGCTATTCAAAAATAGCTAGGTTGTTTTGTGGATCATGACGTGGTCATTTAATTTATTTTTGTGCTCGTTCAAATATAACTCTTTTACACACGATAATTATGCTGTTGAATAATTCATTAAACTCTGTTTACTTTTTATATTGTAAATCGGGTCTGAACGGGTAAAGTAAAGGTTTTTGTTTACCTTTTATTGTTACTCGATCACGGCTGGTGTAACCCGTGCGGAGACGTCGAGTAGAAATAAAAGGTAAACAAAAACCTTTAATGTTACGCGTTCAGACCCGGCTTACAATATAAAATGTGTGCAAAAATTTAAAAAGTTGTATTTACTTTTTTTTGAAGGTTTATTTTCTTAAATATATCTAACTTTCCGACGCGAGTTATCGCCATGTTGGTTTTTATTTAAAGTAAATGACTCATTAAATAGTAACTACTACAAGGTGGCTTAAAAGGGTGATAATTTACGCGGCAAAACCACAAATCTATACCTAAATGTTTCTAAATCGATCCTAGTGATTCATTGCACAGTCTAGGCACAAAAATGCCCTCTGCCACATTACTATTATACATAATTACATTTCTACATAAAGCTCTCCAGATTTACGTAGGAAAAAAATATTTTTACGAAAAGTTTTACAAAGATTTTTTTCTAAGCAGTATTGTATCCTCAGAAACCTCTCACAAACTTAGTTCATTTTCTCTTCACTAACAAATAGCCAGAGCCAATAAGGAATTAAAGAAATGACTCAGTGAAATGTTAAGATTAAAAATAAAATGTCATTCGGTACACAGCATCGAAATCGAGCGTGGGTGATACCAAATTAGCTGTCCATTGTGAACTATACTCGTGTTTGTTGACGTGATTTCGGTGTTGTAAATTAAAATGGATATTCTTGTTTATCGTTTTGATTTTTACAATGATCTAGAATACATTATCGACATATTATGTCTATTGTTAATAGTTTTTGACACACTTTTTTTTTCTCTTCATTTCTTTTTAGGGACTTTTACACTGTTGTGTATGTCAACACCACCATACCCTAAAAGTCACAATTTCACTATCTATTTATCTGTCTTACTTATCCACATCTATCTATACAATAATTACGTCTATCTGTCTGTCTTACTTATCTACATCTATCTATACAATAGTTACGTCTATCTGTCTGTCTTACTTATCTACATCTATCTATACTATAATTACGTCTATCTGTCTGTCTTACTTATCTACATCTATCTATACTATAATTACGTCTATCTGTCTGTCTTACTTATCTACATCTATCTATACTATAATTACGTCTATCTGTCTGTCTTACTTATCTACATCTATCTATACAATAATTACGTCTATCTGTCTGTCTTACTTATCTACATCTATCTATACTATAATTACGTCTATCTGTCTGTCTTACTTATCTAACTTATTATCCATCTTAATGTATCTATGACTGATAGCGACTCGCAAATTCGCACAGAATGTTTGCAGCTTTCGATGTTGGCTCCGACAGAATTCTATGGAACATCCCTACATCACAGAGTCCCCATCAGCACACACATTTGTAACTTGTTCACGTAAACTTAAGTGTTTATAGTGATTACTGTGGGAACTCTATAGTGTATAATAAAAATATAATAAATTAAAAAATACCCGCCACATGAGTCATAACTATTGCCAAATCCCTCCAATGGTTTTTGCGTGATGTGCATTTAGACAGACAGACGGACAGACCAAACTATCCAAAATTTATTGTTTTGGACTCTATATCATTCGTACTTTATACTGCAATCACTTTTAAAAAAATATTTGTTGTACAGACAGGTTACGCGCCCGCCGTCCACTAAAATCCATTGGAAAGATCGACAATGGATTTCTTTGGAGGTTTATATCCACTTTGATCCTAAGTTGAGACTGACAGTACAATATGTATTTTAATGAACTCACGGGTGTCACAAAATCCATTATTAGGACAGCGATACACCTGTTGTAATTTTAAAATATATCAACTCAGTAAAAAATCTAGAACAATGTATAGTAAGCACGATTTTTTTTATATCTATAGATATTATATGTATGTATAGATGGTGCAATTATTGTATTATATTGTATTAAATTATTGTCTGTATAGATGGTGCAATTATTGTATTATATTATTGTATGTATAGATGGTGCAATTATTTTAACGATAATTGTGAAATAATTTTAATAACAATGTGCAAATATCAAATTTAAAAATTTCAATTAATTTATTTTTGGAATTATTAGGTGTTTATAAAAAAATTGGTTTAGAAAACACTATAAAATATTATTATGAAAGCTAGATTAAACGTTGATTCATAATTCAAGGAGAACAATTACAGGTCAAAGGTCATATAGCTTGGTACTGATAAATACGACCAAAGCAGTGTAGAATATTGTGTCAATGAAGCTACATTTAAGTCGTCACGACGAGTGACGAGACAACAGCGGAGAGATATCCTCTTTGTCCACACCTCGCACATAGTTCGCAATCAAATAGTAGCTGTTTAAGAGCTGCCCGCTATCAATAGAACCATACCTCATGAAACTTGTACAGAAATATATCACTTTGAAGTACTACATCAAAGGGCAAGCCGTTAAACCCTAATGTGGGAGTAGTTATCTTAACAATATCAGCGACTCGATAATAGTGTCATTTTATTGTGTACTAGCGACCCGCCCTCACTTCGCTTCGGTTTATTAAATTTAAAACAATCGGAATAAGATGCGGTAATTTTTTTTTTAAACGCGACCGCAATACCGTAGTTTCAAAATTTTTGTCTGTTTGTCTGTATGTTTGTTTGTTTGAACAATACGTAAAAACTACGGAACAGATTTTAATAGGGTTTCCACTATTGTATCGCTAAGTATGCAAAAAGAAAACTGGTTAAGGTATAGGGGACAATAAAAAAATTCTTAATAGAATCACTTAAATACTACTGGATGGATTTTCATCCCTAAAATCCAGCATGTCGGTGCTTTTCCAAGTGTTAAAAATCTTTTCCAGCTTACGCGCGAGCGAAGCCGCGGGCAGAAGCTAGTAAAGAATAAAGTTATTTATTTTATTTTATTAGCAACTAAAACGTATTTTTGTAAGTTGAATTAGATGATAAATACGAAAATAGAATGTTATAATAATGTATAATATATGTAAAAATAAATTTGCTTTAACGCATCGCACAAGCTAGACAACACAAGCGAAGAGCGGACATACGTCCGTACTCGCCAACGGCTCTTCTCAATATGACCATCAACGTCGATTTATCCTTGCGTTCCATCCCCACGAAGCAATGTGTTGTTTACACGATTCTATATTTTGATCTACCTACACGAACCCTGATTTTATTTTTGTACGATCTCGCCATCAAATCGCACTTCCGATAACTATAATTCATAATTTATTTGCTAAAACACGGTAATAAAATGGAAAACGTTAACAGAAGTTCTGCCATGTTTGTCATAAAAATGACATGCAAAATGTAAATCAAATGTTTAATCAAATAACACGGTGTCTTGTTACTGGTGATTAACAATACCGAGAAATTAAAATTAATAAGAAATCTAAACAAATTTAATTAATATTAATCCTAAACGCATATTTACACTGTGTTTAATATTAACTTAATTATTATTATCGACTAACATTTATAATAGCAGGTTTGAATATAGAAGTGTAATTTGACATCTTATTTTATTAGTAATTTATTGATATATTTAATTTAATATATATAATATAATAAAGAGATAAAATTGTGTGTTTGTATGTTGGGGGTAATCTCTGGAACTACTGAACCGATTTCAAAAATTCTTTCACAAATATGAAGCTGCATTATCCGTGTTTAATATAAGCTATATTTTATTATAAAATTTTGAAAAATATACTTATAAACCGAAGCGAAGCGAGGGCCGGATCGCTAGTATTTAATAATTCAACTATTAACCGTTTAAAATATAATGTTTTACAATAATTTCATGTTTAATTTTCTGACAAATGTAACGAGCTGTTGTACTTGATTACCATATGTTACTATCCACATTGTAAATAAATGATTTGTTTTGATTTGATTAAGGTTCCTAATGCAATACAACCAGCCCTTTTAGTATCCACTTTTGGATATGGGCCTCCATATGCACATCGTATTAT
The DNA here is from genome assembly GCA_943735995.1 of Sesia bembeciformis. Taxonomy (NCBI): domain Eukaryota; kingdom Metazoa; phylum Arthropoda; class Insecta; order Lepidoptera; family Sesiidae; genus Sesia; species Sesia bembeciformis. The sequence goes on along the minus strand of OX031042.1, from coordinate 14,289,673 downwards.
GCACGAGGAATATAAAGGCTTAAACGCCACACTGGCCAAGCAAATTGGCAAGTCTACTCTTTTACAGGTGTAGTTGTTCCTCAGGGTTTGTGGTAGCCGCTTTGTTATCCTTTAGCCGGTCGTGTGGTGTCCGCCGTAGCTATCGTAAAAGAAACATTCGTATTATTATTCTTTCATTCAAAATATTGCAGGTGATATTTGAAAGTCTTATCGCTTCTTGATAAGTTTAATATTTTTTTACTTCCACGACTAACAAATCCTCGTCTAACAAAAATGCCTATTAGAGGGTATTTCGTTTTCGAGTGTATTGTGAGTTTTCCCCCAAATTATTGCTATAAAGGCAGCCAATCACATATCGCGTCACGACACGGAATTCCTCGTTATTTCCGTTATAACGAACTCGGTCACGGAGTAGGAAGGACATGTATTTTTCTTCAGCAAATATTTCGGTCAGTGTTAGCGAATGATAAACGTGATAAATGACTAAGCCACGGCAAAGAATAAAATAATAACATTTCTGAATACCATACCATCAGCCTATTTATCTCCACTGTTGGATGCAGGCCTCTCTTTGTGCAATGTCAAAATTGTACGTCCTTTGAAAAGTATAGTGGTATGGTAAGCTATACATATAGTATATCTGGACATATTGCGTAAGATTGACTGGTATCAAAAGTTTCGTTAAGATTGACTTTGACTCTTGATTTTGTTAATTTGAAAAGATAAATGATAACTTATTATTATTTTTTGTTATCTATTGATATTAACTTTACCTATTAATAGATAATAAAAAAAGCAATCGATTTTTGTTTTATTCATTCCACTAAAGCATAATTGATTTTCCCAACCGACACCCGTTGTAACTAGTTAGTGTAACCTGTATTTTAATGTTAAGTTGTTAAATAAATAAATACTACTGAAAAAAAAAAACAAAAAAAAAAAGCTGTACGCAAGAGCTCAGAATTCGTCTAAGTAGTGCACTGTTCTAAACAAGTTGGCTACCCCTGGTATTTAACATAGCAAGTTCATCTGGCTGGAGCGTATCCCACGCTACGTTTACCGGTAAACGGTATTCATTTGCCTACTGCGACTTCAGATTGCTGATTCTTTGAAATATGTCAGCATTAGTTCTTCGTAGAATCTAGCCAAGTTATTCCAATAATAGATACCTCAAGCAATCACAAGAAATTAACTATAACATGTCGTAACCGGAGTAAACGCGAGCTGTTTACACATTTTGCAAAATATTTGTCCAAAATTCATTTATTCCCCGCAAATGTTTGTCCAGAGTTTGTTAGAGCCGAAGTGCTCGGTCAATAGGAAGGTAACCGTTTGTGTGGGGCGTTTGTACTATAACAGCAATGGTGTTGACCTAGATTTTATAACGGCTCGATCGCGTCGACACACACGGGGTGAATAATTTACAGAGTAATGCCTTTATTTACTGAAAAAAGTGCTAAACAATAAATCGGTGAAAGTATAACACGGTACACGTTGAAATTTTAATGATTTTAATACTGCGACCCCTTGGTTAAACATTAGCAATATCAACACATAAAATAAAATTTAAAATATGAGCATAAAATAATCTTCCCGTAAAATTGACTTCTTTCTATGGAGAAAAGGCAGCAGACGAGTATACAGTCCATCTGATGGTTAGTGGATACTGTCGTCCATAAACATCCGCTATACGTGAATGTTTTTTGCTAATACTCGCCAATTTTTAAGTATTCGTATTCGTATTCTTATTCGCTATTTTGTAAACGAATACCTGAATACTACTCAAATGGTAAAGCTCAACGTGAGTAGTAGTTAAAAGAGGTTTTCTACAAAAAGAAATACTTTTAAGAGCAACGTTCATTTTAAATTCTGATCTTTGACTTTAATTAATAAGTGATTTTTTACATTCATTAATAAGTGATCTTTTACTTTAATTAGTAAGTGATTTCTTACATATATAATAAGTGATTTCTTAGTGTAATTTAAAGTTAGGTAACCTTAGATTAAACCAAAAAGGTACTTACTGATTGAACTAAAAATATTTATAGCACTATCTTTAAATTTAAATACAAATTACCTATTTACTATTTAGTAACTATCTATTTACTATTTAAATACAAATTACCTATTTACTATTTAGTAACTACCTATTTACTATTTAAATACAAATTACCTATTTACTATTTAGTAACTACCTATTTACTATTTAAATACAAATTACCTATTTACTATTTAAATACAAATTACCTATTTACTATTTAGTAACTACCTATTTACTATTTAAATACAAATTACCTATTTAGTGATTTTAAGCCATTAGTAACATCCCTATTACGGACGTAACGTTAAGTTGTACTAAAGCACACGTAGCGCCTGTCGCCGGCTCGCCGAGTCTCCGGCGCTAGCGGCGCGGCGTAGCGCGCAATCTCCCGGGGACTCGGTACGCCGCGAGCTACTCGCACTACGTGTTCTAGTTCTCTAAATGATAATTTATTTATATTTCCGACTTTTATTCTACTTGTACATCTTTCTTGATCTTACATATCGATAACACTTCCTTAGTAATTACGGGTTTACTAAGTAATTACTTAGTAAACCATAAAAATATTAATCAAACTAATCGCCTCTCCAGTCAGCTCGTAACCGTGGTTAATACCAAAAACAATGAACATTAATTAACAGATTCTATGTCGTCAATTATTTTGCCGATTGAAATTGAATTACAAAATGTTTGCAAAACGCAGAATTCAAGAGATTCAGCAATATTTTAATGAAAATCGTGTGCTATTACCCTGCACGTTTACAAGGGAAGCCACAATCAATCCATTTGTGACCACATCACGTTCGCCGAGAGCCATCGATTAGGAGATATCATTAATGTCATTTTACACACCGAAGCCTAAATTTATTGGCGGCCATTATTGGCAGATCAGATTACGGATGACTTTACTAATAATTTTATGTTTGGTTTCAATCCTAATTAATTAATAATTACATAGAAAAGCTTAACACAAAACGATTTTTATTCACAGCTTTACCCGACACGTCATGACACAGCGAATCCCTTTCCTTTTTAAATGGCAATGGCGTAATTAGTACCTTGTGCCAGTGTCAAAATATCTTCATAATAAACAATATCAAAGTCTAAAACGTGTCCTGTCAATGTCCATTCTCGTGAACTAAGTCGAGAGTCTAAGTAAACTTCGTTAACTAAGTAAATAAAAACAATAGGTAATAAATATAATATATATTTATTGTGTTTGCTATCTACTGTATTTTAAAACTGGACGACACATCTTTAGACGTTGAAATCACCTTAAATTAAAATTAACTTAATAATAATTAGTAAATTCGCTAGCATTCCTGCACTATAACGATAAAACGAAATTAAATTAAACGCTTCCAGATTATTTTAACTTGATCATTCTAATCGTGTCGCTGAAACAATATTATACAACTTCTTAATACTCCAAGGTTTAATGGTAGTGGAAGGAAAGCGTTTTTTCCTTTTGGAAGGAGGCCGTCAGGTTTGCAATCCTTGACTGAGAATTAGAGAATATGAATGTCATGTAAGATCATTTTCATCTTGCAATTATTTCATAAGGTGAATGTTCTGCTTCACGAACATTAACGTATTAAAATTTTCATCAGAAAAGGATGATCGTCAGCAAAATATCTTTTCCCATGGAAAAAACGTTCTATTGCAGCGATAGAGCGAATAGCTGCGTTATATTTAATAAATATATTTTTTAAGACTGTTTCACCTAGGAATTCACTATATGTAAGACAGTCTTTTGACTTCGCGTCCAATCAGGTTTCTACCAAATTCTGAGCTTGATTTTCTAGAGATATAAATCTTAGACTTCTCTTTCGACTCTTTTGACTTATTCTAAGCGAAATAAATATCACTCATTGAAGAACACATGAAGAACTGGCTGACGAAAAACAAAATAAAACATGTTCACGCCACGCCGCCGCGGCAATATTATAGCGCGCAACGCGGTAGGTACAAATTTAACGGACTTATGTTAACGGAGCGGAAGTTAAAAAGTCCGTTAATAATTTCCGACATTAACGTTATCGTTAAGCAAATTGTTAACGTCGTTAATTAACGATTAATGGATTAAATATAACGATTACTATCCATTAAGTTAAGCTCTACCGATCATTCAGTATTGGACTCAGCTGATCACCGGCAGCCGAGATGTGGTAATTTTTTTTCGAAATCCAAAAGTCGTGGACCCGCAATAAGAAAGTAAGCAGACGAGCAAGCGGCCCACGTCACGGTTAATGGATACCGACGCCCATGGACACCTGCAACACAAGGAGGTATGCGGTTACTCCGGCGACCTTCTAAAACCTTAATCTTTCTTGAAGAACCCCATATTGTAACGTAAAGGAAAGAGCTGCTGGACGAAATGCAGTCCATCCAACAGCCTACGGGTTCGCGGTATAAAACGATATTTTGTATATTTCTTCAAAATAAAAAAAATGTAGTGTGACCACACAATTCTTATCCACGCGCAAAGGAAATGAGTGGTGACGAAAATTGCTGTCAAACGATATTTTTGTTACACTTATACTGATGTAATTCGAAAAAGCCGCTTGCCGTACGATTTATCGCCAACCAGGCTACCGTTTTATTACTACATAATATTTTTATGTAGATATAGATAGGAGAAACACGCAATACGAACTTTGTTTCCTCTTTGTTCATAGTCAGGGGTATAACTTTGAGTTATAGCTTTTGATGAAAGCAATATAAATTGATATCAGTCTATATCAGGACAAAGGCCTCCCCTAGTGAATTCGGGACGTAATTCGCCGCGCAGGCCCCGTGCAGACTAGGGGATACACATGCTCCAGATTTTTCTAAGAATACTTCCGGAACGAGTTATTTTTGTACGAAGGCGGCAGACGATCATACAGTCCACCTGATGATAAGTGGATACATCCGCGATACATGCCAACATTAGTCCAAAATGACAAACGTTGGCACGCCCCTGGATGTGCTGCCTATCTTTGGAAATATAGGAATGGATTTGGAGAAAGGGTTGGGAAAATGGGGAAGGATAGGATGGGAATGGGCTCTGGCACATCTCACTCACTACCGAAACACGAACGTGCATTCGGGAAATACGATAAAGTGGGAAATGCAGTACATTTCAAGGTAGTTTTCTGTGAGAGAGATAACGTGCCCTCTGATTTAAATTTAATAATTACTTTCTTAAATTTATTATTTATTCAAAGAACATCCATTTAAAGCCCTGTAACAACCTTGATCCGAGAAGTAACTTCAAAAATTCCCGAAGAAAACGTAGACAAAGCTTCTACTCAAACGAGTACAAACTCCAAAATTTAATTGTAAACTTACCGTAGGTAATTTGAATTTATGTTCCAGGACTATGCCTTATTTAAAATTTATAATCTGTAATCTGATTCTATAGAACAATGAAGTATTACGAAGTTTTAGACGTCACCGCCTCAACTCCGAGCAAATTAAATTAGGGTTTCACCCCGCAGGGTAAATTTTAAAATAATTACATCCACTGGAAATAATTTAGGAAAGATTCACTTACCGATATTGGGCTTAGACCTAAGCTTTCAATTGAAATGATGGAACTAGATTTTACCTGGGTTGGAGATATTTTAAGAAACACAGAGCTAAATGTGAATAGGATGGCCAAATAACGTACATACCGATGAGGCCGATGTCAGTCAACTGGACAGGTAGGTTTTAAAAATAAAAGTATTTAGACAAAATTTAAATAGTTTCACCTGCTAACTTTTGTTAGCTAACTAACATATATTGATGACGACATTTTTGATTTTTTTTTAAAGATTGCATAGTCGTAATTTTAAACCAATTCGGTCTATTACAATCTTAACTGAGATATCCAGATTCCAGAATATTTTCAATTGGTTAATAACTGCGAAATATTATTTTTAATAATGACTTGTCATCAGCCCGTGTCTCTCCACTGCATGTAGACATGCTTCTCCCAACATTCGCTAGTAGCACACAAGATCATTCACTCTTCTCATCGAATCGCTACTGGCAACTTTTAGCCATTTGTTAGTCGATGGGCGTTCCATGTAACGTTTCGTAGTACGTGATCGCCACTCGAGGACTCGTCTTATCTATCAGTTATCATTTACCTTGTTATTATAATAATATTCAATTAGGGTCTATAACTATAAATGTGATAAAGTTCCCTATATAAATTTAAAAAAAAACATGACTTATTGTGTATTAGTTATAGTATCGATAATGGGGGCTAATGTCTATCGCTAATGTCTATGGGTGACAGTATCCACTTACCATCAGGTGGACTGTATGCTCGTTTGAAAAAAAAAAGAACGTTAAGAAAGGCCGCTCTACTACATTTATTTCTGTGTTAAGAAACTTCTCCAAGTTTCGTAATCAATTTCTCGAAACTACCTTTTGATAGAGATACTTATGTTGTTTGAGTAGATAACAGTTCAATATTCTGTTAGATATTATCTATATTGTGGATTTCGACTTTACTGGAGTATAATAGATTGGTACTTGCTTCAATAAGTTTGATCGATAAATAATCAGATAATTGCAGGCGAATAATTGTAATAAGTTTGATGGATAATAAGATAATTACAGGCGAATAATTGTAATAAGTTTGATAGATAATAAGATTATTACAGGCGAATAATTGTAATAAGTTTGATAGATAATAAGATTATTACAGGCGAATAATTGTAATAAGTTTGATAGATAATAAGATAATTACAGGCGAATAATTGTAATAAGTTTGATAGATAATAAGATAATTACAGGCGAATAATTGTAATAAGTTTGATAGATAATAAGATAATTACAGGCGAGTAATTGTAATAAGTTTGATAGATAATAAGATAATTACAGGCGAGTAATTGTAATAAGTTTGATTGATAACAAGAAACATCCCTAAAAATTAGGTGGAAACCGACCACGTGACCTTGCAAGAGGTGGAGGGATGACCTAAATTCACATCTCGCGTAATGGTCAAGGGTTGTAACGGAGAGAAGATCGTAGAAAAACTTTTTCCTAACAGCAGGACATAGTAATCATATTTTTAAATTGTATTAAAATTATGATTAAATGAAAATCAAATTAAATTGATTGATTTAAATTTCATTAACTTGATGAAATTGCTTTATATTGCATAATGCGGTCAAATGAAGCCTAGGTCAGGATAGTATAACACCGTTACGTAATCTAATCTACGAGTATTACGTATAATAAAATCATAACAGGGCCGTGTCTGTATATAAAATATTTTTGAAAATATTCGTTGCAGTTACTCTAAGAACGCCACAGAACAAAAAACAGCCGTTTTTAGAATTGTTGTCTGTAAGAACCTGTCTCGCAAGAACCTGAATGTCTGATTGTTCTGAACCTCAATGTACTGAAATCGAGGTGCACCGACAGATGGCAGCTTTCTCATCGGTGAATTCTTAGCGCAGACTTGTCTTACTGGAGGTTAAATTGGACCAAATTAAAATTACCCCAAGTCGAGACTCGGTCTAAGGTCTCGATTTCGGAGACAAACCTTACTATATTTATATGTACCTTATTTAATTAAGGTACACCAACAGTATACACATATGTATATATATACTTTATATATTGTAATACATATAAGACTAGTCCTATTAGAGCTTATATGAATACATATTACAGGTGTACACAACATTTGTAATAAAGTAAAATTGTCGCTTTAAAAATGTAATTTAGTTATCTTAATGATTTGAGTATAAAATATTTCAAGATTGAAATTAATTAATGCTAACTTTTCCTAAATGCGTGCAAATAATCAGAAAATATATCAAAATCTTTCACTTTGCTATTTAAAGTTACGGTACACATTATCCCGATCAGTTATATAATTCTCACAGGAGTTCACGCGAACGAAGCCGCTAGTGGTGAATATAAACTAAAATAGGACGATTTTAGTTTACCTTGAGGATTTATCAATTAATTTTGTTTAACTTGAAGATCTGTCAATTGTAACATCAGGTATTATGCAGATTTGACACTTATTGTTACTGATGCCCTTTATGATACTCAAAATGAGTTGTTGCAATAGGACAGAACAGAATTACCATAAGTACAAAGGCGGATTTATTCCTAGAAGGAATCTCTTCCACTTTAACCTAGAGGCGTTGATGTAATTAAAAAGCGGACTACAACATATAACAAAAACAGCAGATATATTTGTACATATACAAATAAATATAAACGTAAATACATACATATAGATATAGAGATAAAACACAATAGATAAAAGTTATAGATGCATGAAACTAATCTTCTGTATTTGGTAGGATTAAACGCCTCATTGCGCAATGAGTATTAGTTGTAAGTCGTAATCTGCTCAAAAATAATTGAGGTGTTTTGTCATTGTAATAATGATGACCATAAATAGTGATGTTTGGTTTTACGAACATGAGGAAGGGAGTCATTTAGCATTATGAGTTAATGGCAATGTTAATGTCATTTAGTTGATTCACATAATGTCTCATTGAATAAAAATACTGTGAAAACTGAGGACCAACTTTGCTGCTAAATGTTATCTGGTGTGCTAACTTTATAAGGAATAGCGGTGCTAGCGAATTCGTTCGCGTGAACTTTGTTGTGAATCCCGTGGGAACTCTATAAAATATCTGAATAAACCGTTATACGTTAATAATGTTAATTCGGCACATATGCCATAACTGTGCCAAGTTTCATTAAAATCCGTTCAGTATTTTTTATGCGATGAACGTGACAAATAAATCAAAAGATGTTGTTTTGGGTTTTGTATCATTCGTACTTTACATTGCAGACTTTTTCAAAAAAATGTTCTGTGTTACGATTTTATTATATGTATCGATTTCAATTTATCTCGTCGTAGGGTTAGTTCTGTAATAGGGTATTTAGCGAAATCATTGATTGATAGGTTCGTAAATTATACACAGTTCTGAATAAAAATATTAATAACTGATAATGTTACTTAAACAGTTAATATTAAGAAAGGAGATGTAAATAAAAGAAAAAGATATTCGGATATCTAGCGTTAATTTTTAGATGATTCAAACACACACAGAGACGCACGCACACACACACACACACACACACACACACACTTACGTTTAAAAAGGCACTGTTATACGTATTAATCATTATAATTAATAATAATTTATCTTACATAAACTTAGAAGGAAATTTTACGAGCAGTTTTATAAAAAATGTAGTATAAAACAAGCAATGACTTATCATTTGCTGAAACATTACTATGCATGTGATTAGAGTTTATTTGCATTGTACGAGTAATTGTTATACTGTGTTTTTACTGCTGTTGCATGTAAAATAAAAAATAAATAAATTATTAACTTGCAGCTATGAGGTCATAATGAGTCATATCTAAATTCGAGTACCTTCTCTAAATTATTGGAAACAGTAACGAGGTGACTCTTTGCTAAAACTAATTCACTGTTCAGTGACAATAAATGATGCAGCGCTATTCATAGTATGACAAATACAGATTCTCCTCGCGTTAAGTGACATGAGATACAGTGTTGCTTGAATTTATTTGCGTGACGTGATATCTCGTAGGTGTTTTTACGTCTGATGTTGTTCCGTGTTTCCATTGTCCAAAACAAGGTGTAATAAAATTAACTTGCAGTATTTCAGGATTTAAATCAGTGACATTTTATTTACGTTAATGAAAAATTAATATCAATCATGTGTATTTTTTTTGCTGAAGATATTAATGAAGGTATTTCAAATAATTACAGGTAGTAACACCAGCCTTTGAGCTATCTGACGCCGTCGTATGATATTGTTAATAATTTATTGAATAAAAATAACACAATCGTATATAAAATTATAATAACAAAATTCATTTCGAGATCAAACAAGTTGGCGATGTAACATTCATTGTTGCAGCCGTCCCCTGTACTAGGCAAGCCTGTGTTGCAGGTCAACAGCTTACATAATAAACAGATAACATTGATAACAGGTCACAGTTATATTTAATGTTGTAAGAAATTAAATATGAAGCAAAAAAAATTAATTTTAATTATATAATTGTATCGAATATTCAAATGCATGCACACCACTGTATATGCGTGCATGCATGCGTGTCTCTATGGCTGTGTGTGTGTGAATGTGTATGATGGGGTGAGGGGGTGTGTGAATATAATAGCGACCGCATAGGTTAGTAAGACCTATATTTTATTTCCATTAAGGACAGTAATAATATAATGCAATTTAAAAAAACTCTAAACCACCTTTTTAATCATTTGTACTGTAGAATATTTATACCAAGTTTCAAGTTAATTGGTCCATTAATTTTTTTCATACAAACTGACACACCGTTTCACCCCTCTAGGTGTAGAATTAGGAAAAACTCCTTCTTATTAAGTCTTCACATCGTAAATGGAAGCTATTGTCCAAATGTCACGTTGATGAGTCAGTCAGTCAGTCAGGATACTTTGCACTATCTATATGGTACAGAGGCGGACTTAATGCCTTAAGGCATTCTCTTCCAGTCGACCGTTGGTAAAATATGTACAGGGAATAGATCTTTGGTCTTAATAAAATTATGAGGACGAAACGAGCCCTAAACAGGCACTCTTTTTAGGGACTTTTTAAATGACAATGAATGCAATGCAATATAACTAGCCCTTTCAGTATCCACTACTGGACCCGGGCGTCCTTATGTACATTGTCTTATGCATTAGGGACGTAAGGCTTTATAACGCCACGCTGGCCAAGCGGGCTGGCGAGTTCACTCTTTTAGAGATGGTATAGTTCCTCAGAGCTTGTGGTAGCCGCTTTGCTATCCCCTAGTCCGCAGAAAGAGGTGGTAAAGCCGACCAACACCAGACGATTCGACGCATTGTGTACAGTGATTTATTTTTAACAGACAGATTTTAGATAAAATGTTTCATATATTACTTTTCAATATTTTAGTATTTTAGGTACAGATTAGTTTTTTCAGGAGATTACCGGCTATAGAAATAAGTATAACAATAGTAATCTTTTCTAGAATACCAAGAAGAAACATTTTTTTTTCAAAATAAATGTATTGTATATATTTTCAGAAAGTAAATCATCCCATCCACTTTTCCCGATCAAATGATAATGAAAAATATTATTGAGTCCAAAAATTAATTTCGCGTAATGCGATAAGCCCGGCTTATCGGGGAAATCTAATATAATCTTACAGAGGATTGTTTGTAAAGGATATTTAATAAAATAATAATAACGATGTTTCGATTAAGTTATTTTAGGGCCGAAATATAAAATTAATATTTTTCTTTATAATAATCTATACGTATAATGAAACTGTAGAACCAGCGTGTCTGTACATTGAATATATTTACCAAAAACTAATCGGGGGCAATGATACAGATGCGAAGTGATAAACATCTACCCTCATAAATCTTTAAAAGAAACTTTAAACAGCGGATTTCATCCAGAGAATAATGAAAGAAAGGAGAAGTGATAGTCAAATATGGTACACGGATGGATCGAAAATTAAGTCCGGTACAAGAGCAGTCATATATAATGACCACACTAATTCACTCAAAGCATGGATGGAACACTACGTGACGGTCTTTCAAGTAGACACATGCAATAATTACTTGCGTTTATTTATATTTATATTCTACATATATATATATATATATATATATATATATATATATATATATATATATATATATATATTATATATACCCGACAATAAGACTATTTATATTCTCAGTGACAGTCAAGTTGTAGGTATATTTATTGGTATTCATATTGTCTACCTGGAAGTTATTTTTGTCTACTCTCTTGGCCTATTTAATGTTTTGTGAATTATTTTTAGGTTTTATCTGTGGTGTATAATACAGAATTAACAAGCAGAAGGAGAAGCCTTATCTTAGACAGCGATATTATGACGTGTCGTATAACGTCACTCATCAGTCCAATGAACACTTACACCGACATCCGGGTATGGTCACCGCAAGATAGCTGATTCAATAGGCATTTCCTGTCCACTAACGATCGGTCGTTATTATTTTAATGAACCGAATGTTTCGGACCACTGATTTACGCGGTCCAGTCGTGGGATTCGGATTCAGATGCTTTTGTTCGAATTCCGTGAGGTAACGGTATGGTATTGGCCAATAAGTGTGACAATTGTTGTATTTAATCTGACTATATATATTGTTCTTTGCGGTATTTTGTGTTTTACTTATCTAAAAACCACCACATCAAATATAAAATCAAAAGGCGGGTGCATTTTTATTTAGAGTAATCGTCAAATCAAATCAAAATTCAATTATTATTTAATCATTAATTTAAATAATGTATTTGAGTTAATGAAGTCACTCTATATAAATGGAATAAATGAATTCGATTTGAAGAGGCCTCACTAGTAAACGTTATTGTTGCTACAAGTATACTTCCATTTAATGGAAAACATATTTCGGTTATTTCAAAATATTTTACACTAAAAACCAATATATCGAAACGGAGATGCTTTTTCATTAACTGAATGAATTCCAGTTAAAAAAATAAAATAACCATTCGTAATAAAATAAAAAAAGTACACGTTATCCAATCTGTGAACTGTATTTTTGTAGTATGTACTTCATCATTTTCCTTCATAAATCAAAATAAATTGCTTCTTGACCTTCGTTTGAACTTCGATCTGAATTGGATATTGGACGTGGACCATCTCATGCATATTGTCTTGTACAAGATGGCTGTATGACCTTAAAACCCCACGCTGACCAGTCCACTCTTTCAGAGATGGTGTGTGGGTGGCGTGCAAATCGTTTATAAAGACAATTAATAAGGTCGTGACCCCAGTGAAGTGGTTATAGAAGTGAGTGGTCACGTCCTCGCCGGCTGCTGGATGTGCTGCGCCTGGAATCTCCCGGGTAAGTTTGATATTTTCTATAATTAATCACTTTCGTATTTTCCCCCTAGTACTTAGTAGTCATTTCTCTTTATTTCACAACAATCAGCATTCCCACAGCCGCTGGGCGCATTCGAGCGGCCACGTTACCCATCTCTCACAGAAAACTACCTTCAAATATACCGCATTTCCCGCTTTATCCTATTTTCCCAATGTACGCACGTGTTTCGGCAGTGAGTGAGATAAATCAGAGCCCATTGCCATCCCATCCTAAACCTCCCTGTTTTCCCAATCTATTTGTATATCTCTAGCGCATACGGCGGCATACCAACGTTTGTCATTCTGAACTGATGTTGGCATGTATTGCGGATGTACATGGACGACAGTATCCACATACCACCAGGTGGAGGTGACTCGTCTGCCACCTTTTTCTATAAAGAAAATAAAAAATGTTCGGTGACACGTCGCATACAGTTTATTTGATTCAGTCTCGCACAATTATCCTTTAATTACTACATCTTCAAATTAACTTATCGTGGCAAATTAATCAAAGTTCTAGGGAATCGACCTTGAATCCCCCCTAAAAGATTGAATGGGAACGAAACCGCAGACGTACATATAGTAACTTATAATAATAAGTCTAGACCGCTGTAAGTTTCATCTAAAATTTAAATTGAATCACTACATTAAAATACGGCTTATAATTCACTGCAGGAGTTATTAGACGCACTTAGTAGTTTTTATTAATCGGTGATTGCAGATTTTATGTAGAAGCTAACAGAGATTTATAATACATCAACCCAACTCGCTAGCCCAAAGGTTTTTTTTTATAGAAAAAAAGGCAGCAGACGAGCATACAGTCCACCTGATGGTAAGTGGATACTGTCGTCCATAGACATCCGCGATACATGCGAACATCAGTCCAGAATGATAAACGTTGGTACGCCCCCGGATGCGCTGCCTAACCTTTGCAGATTAAGGAACGGATTGGGAAAATGGGGAGGGAGAGGATGTGATGGGAATGGGCTCTGGCATATTTTACTCACTACCGAAACACGTACGTACATTGGGAAAATACGAATAAAGTGGGAAATGCAGTACATTTCAAGGTAGTCTTCTGTGAGAGAGGGGTAACGTGGCCAGTCGAGTGCGCCCATTGTTTTCGGTTCTGCAACTGCTAGAAAGACCCCTCAACTTTTTTAATTAACTTAACGTACAGACCCTTTTATTGTTCTGTTATATACATAAAAACACATAGTACACATACATAGAAACATACATACATACAATACTCGTACACTAAATCACTGTTTATTTCTTATTTTAATCTTATCTTACAATATCCATAAATTACGTTACTTATCTGAGCTTATAAAATTGGATCAGCCTAATAAATCGACTTTTCGAAACGTCTGTCCCTTTTTCATAATGTTCATAATGTCTTGGTAACAATTAATTACTCTTTCGTCACTATACCTCGAATATTTAACTCGAACAGTTCACTGAGAGTGTCATGTCCTTTATTAATAGTTGAATAAAGATTAGAATAGTTTGTATAATTATAGAGTGTGGTCTACGGTACCGTTTCCCACCATTATACACAAAAACGTAGTACAAATATCAATCATTATCTGCCCACGGTTTGTGTAGCGTGTCATTGGTATCCTACGCCATTTTTGAACTCTTAGGGTGTGGTACAAAGGTAAAGCGATGGAGATTTAAGCAAGATTAGCTGTGCTGGCGTCAGGGCCGGCTCTAGCGCAGCGGGTGCAATCAATACCCTGGCGCCCTCTAGTAGGCTCTTTGGAGGCATCGCGAGCGGCGCTCGGCGCCCCCTAATACCCTGCGACCGTGTGCGCCGTACACCCTGCACCATAGGTGAAGCCGGCACTGGTTGGTGTGTATTGTACTATGCACAGGAGCTTGTAACTTTCAATCGAACTGAGCAAGATATACTCTGTATAATACCTGGACACAATTCGTTAAGTACTTTTAGGTTGACGCGTGCACGGATAGACATAAGAATTAAACATATTGTTTTTGAATTGCGTATCCTTCGTAATGTACTTGTACTATAAAAGAGTTAAATCTGTACAGATTGACCATTTTATTGTTCTGTTATATAGATAAAAACACACACGCGTATACATAATAAAATACATACAAACAATACTCGTACACTGAATCACCATTTATTGCTTATTTTAATCTTATCCTTACAATATCCGTGAATTACATCACTTATCTGTGCTTATAAAACTGGATCAGCCTAATTGATCGACTTTTCGAAAGATCTGTTCCCTCCGTTCTCTTTTCGAAAAATATTTGATATACAGACAATAGAACACTTACAGTTATATCGTTTGTTTCGAGAAAAATAAGGCAGTCAACTAATGTACGAGCGAACTCCTAACTAAGTGATCTAAGTGATCTCAATTCGAAGACTCACATACAACATCGGTTAGCTTCGCGCTACCGCTACTAGCTTATCACTTACAAAGACTCCGAAATTAAAAGAGTTTTGTAACTACCCGATAATTACTGTTATTAAGTCATAGTGTATCTGCAAAAACAATTACGTATTGATTCGTTACGGCGAAGTTGATTGTGTGTCATTTTATTGATTGATGCTGGTCTGTCAGTTAATAAATGGACATCATTTGTTATGTCCGATGGGCGTTGTGATTACAATATCATAAAAATAAATCGGCAAAGTATATGTTGTATATGTCGTCCGGGTTCTGCGGAGATATTAAATTATATGCAACTGAAGATGGGTGCATATAATGCATCTATGGAAAAAAAAATCTACGAAGTAATCTCGACACAGGCAGAATGTGAATGTATTCTGTGAGACCCAATTAAATAACTGAAGAGCCTAAATCGTTTTAAGAATGTCATAGTATGTATTTATGTATATTTACATACATTATGCGTGAATGTATTTTTTTTTATTTACTACAATATGTATGTTATTATTAATTAAATTAAATCTATATCTATATCTATATGTATTAATTTTAAAATAAAACAGCATCTGCGTTTTGTTCAACAATTAATGTGAATCTCTTTAATTAGGTTGACGATTTGCTGCCAAGAAATAGACGACGTTAAAAACACAATTTAATATTATTTAAGTGAACTTAACATAAGACAAAATAGTGCTTATATCATGTGCATGAAGATATATAAGATTTGGTAGGAGGACAGTGCATGTTGCTTTCCCACAGCCGCTGGGTGCACTCGGTTGGCCACGTTACCCGTCTCTCACAGAAGACTACATCGAAATGTACTGCATTTCCTACTTTATCGTATTTCCCCAATCTACGTAAGTGTTTCGGTAGTAAGTAAGAAATGCGAGAGCCCATCCCCATCCCATCCTCTCCCTGCCCATTTTCCCAATCCATTCCTTAATCTGCAAAGGTAGGCAGCGCATTTGGAGGCGTGACAACGTTTGTCATTCGGGACTGATGTTGGCATGTATCGCGGATGTCTATGGACGACAGTATCCGCTTACCATCAGGTGGACTGAATGCTCGTCTGCCGCTTTTTTTTTCTAAAAAAAAATATAGTAAGTATAATAATTTACCATTATCCATCAAAACATTACCATTGAAACGTTTCAAAAAATAAATGTTCAACGTACTTATTACTTACTAGCGACGCGCCCTCACTTCGCTTCGGTTTATTAAATTTAAAACAATCGGAATAAGATATTTTCCCGCGGTAAAATTGAGCCTATATTTTAAGTTAGACCTCTAGCAATACATCGGTGAAAACTGCACTGCATTCAATTCCATGCAGTAGTTTTTGCGTGATGCGTGTACAAACATACAGACAGACAGACAAAATTTCTAAAAACTGTTGTTTTGGCTTCTGTTGCTCTAATAAAGACATATTAGTTTTTTTTTCAATATCTATAATGTACAGACATCGGCCTGTTACAATTGTATTATATGTTTCTACTCTACGATTGAATATTTAAATTTAAGTTATAATTTTTTTTTTCCTTTTATGATTTTGATTTCATATATATTAACATCCTTCATTTAACATTATAATAATCAAATGAATGAAATTTAAAATAATATGTCCTATTTTTTTTATATTGTACTAAAAATCATATATACCTACCTAAATATTTGCACGCCAATAAACGGTGGAAAATTGTACCTATGTATTAACAGCTGCTTTATATTTATGTACGAGATATGTTCCATGCAAATAAAATTTCACTATATTTATTGTCTTTTTGATTAGTTTAAGGCAGGGTTTGGCAATTGGCGGACCGCGGTCCGAATCCGGACCGCGGATGGTATAAAACTGGACCTTCTACCTTTCTATCTATTTCTGTCCATGTATTTTTATTGTACAATCTGCATAATGTGATGCATTTTCAATAGTAGATAAGTTAATTAATTAATACGAGCAATATTTAATTATGTTGTATTATGGCTTCTTTGATAAACATGAAAATAATTATTTATAGATAGTTTTTATTGACCATGTTCCTCTGTTGGCATACAAAGTTTTAATTTTTTTTCTAGACACATTGATTGAAACACATTGATTTCTAGACATAGATTGAAACATTTTAATCATCTGGACCTCACTTAAAATTAATTGCCGACCCCTGGTCTAAGGCATGAAGTCCGCCATTTATCATATGTTTGTATAGTGAAGTTTAAATAAAAATAAATATCATTAATCGACTCCTAGTTCTTTATTGTCACCAGAAAGCCTAAATCTAACCCACCTTTAAAATCTAAATCTAACCCACCTTTAAAATTTAAATCTAACAAATCTTTAAAATCTAAATCTAACCCACCTTTAAAATCTAAATCTAACCCATCTTTAAAATCTAAATCTAACCCACCTTTAAAATCTAAATCTAACCCACCTTTAAAATTGCTGCCATCTATGTGTTGGCCATTCAGTATTCTGCTGCCTATTCTTTATTTTCCTGCTGCTTATTTCTCATAAAATAGAATAGGCTCTGGCATAATAATGTGGCATTCGCTCCCAGAGTACGTTACTATATTACATTTCAAGGCCCTAGTGGTTTCATATTACGTACTTAGCCTGCAGACCCCTACTTTAACATGTACTTTTTTTAGTACTTTAACATGTACTAAAACTGCATGCAAGGAAACTTTGCTTATGCGAAGATCGATTTTACTGTTAGAACGTGACATATTTATATATAGGAAGACGGTAACAGACGAGCATGCAGTTACCATCAGGTAAGTGGATATTGTCGTCCTTAAACATCACCAAAACGACATGGAAACTTCAGTCCAGAATTACACGTTGGCAACCCCAATGTGCTGCCTACATTTGGAGATTTAGAATCGAATTTGGAGAAAGGTCAGGAAAAGGGGTGGGGATTTAATTGCCATCCCAGGTAATGAGCACTGGCATATGTCATTCACTATCGATACATGTAAGTACATTGGGGGAATGAGATTAAGTGGGATATATATCAAGTACTGTCATATTTTTGAATTCAAACCATAAAGACTTATCCCTTATCCATTATTATCCCTTAGTCCAACACCCAATTTTTAAGTATGCTTTTAATTATGTAAAACGAAAGAGGCCTTTCTTGGAAATTCATAGTGCGATTCATATAAATATAGAGTTACTTTTTAATAATGGTTTCCTCTATGAGAGAACCCTAATAAAGTTGCGGTCTTAAAATCTAAACAATCTAAGAATCCCGCCTGACCGGTCATATAAATTCAAAGATGGCCATGTCCGAGTTTTTTATTACGTCATTAGAAACAGGGTTATGACACGATAATGAAATTTTTAATCAATTTCTCGATTTGCACAACATGCCACCTGGTGATCAACATGTTGCATATGAATTTAGGCGTTCCTTGGTTTCTAGAATAAAAAAATAATACTGTACGAGTATATAGAGTAAGCATGCCGAAGTACTTGTAAGTGATTTTATACTTAAACTATTGGCCGTGTTCAAATATCGGCAAAGAATGGCCGACTTACTGTGATCAGGGCAAACTGTGAGCGATATCGGAGGCTCATTAGGTTCAGCGCTTGTTGCTGTGTTGACTGACCAATCAAGGAATGCTATGAACATGCTTATACTCTACGACTGAGCGGCTAATTTGACTAAGTAAGCAATCATTGTTATGTGAAACCGCGGCGTCTTACCAAACTCTTTGCAGTGTCTGTATGAAATCAATTTTTATTTATGACTAGCGACCCGCCCTCACTTCGCTTCGGTTTATTAAATTTAAAACAATCGGAGTAAGAAATTTTCCTGCGGTAAAATGGAGCCTATATTTTAAGTTAGACCTCTAATTAGACCTTATTCAATTCCATGCAGTAGTTTTTTCGTAATGCGTGTACAAACATACAGACAGACAGACAGACAAAATTTCTAAAATCTGTTGTTTCGGCTTCTGTTGCTCTAATAAAGACCCCCCATATTAGTTTTTTTTTCAATATCTATAATGTACAGACATCGGCCTGTTACAATTCTATTATATGTATAGATTTGACCGGTTGGCGAGTCAACTCTTTTAAAGATAAGTGTAGTTCCTCACGGTTTGCGGTAGCGGCTTTATTATCCCTTAGTCGTTTTTTACGACATCCAGGGGAAAATATGGAGAACGTGATATTTTAAAGCTGGCGGACCTAAATAATAAAAAGTACATACTAATTTACTCGTAGGCAATTTCTTCGTATCTGCATTCAAATAGTGTTTCTTTTTGCTGTTCGAAACATGCTCTTACGATACGCATAACTAAAGTCTCACGTATACGAGGAGTAATCAGATGAGTCACAGTAAATCACAGGTGGTTTAATACACGATTGATTGCGAATGCTCATTCGCTGGCAATCGAACGCTCCGTCGATCGATTATACGCTCGTTATCCATTTGAATAGGGGTGCACTGTGTATTAGTGATGTGGAATTAGTCGATAATGTCGATTGTCTCTTTGACTGGTCTTGACTTGTATACTGCGTTGTTACTCATGTAATACGCATTGGATTTAGACTGAGTTTGATTTGAAGTGCCTTTTATTAGGTAGTCAATAAAATTGAGGGGGAGAGTGCATGGTGCAATCCAACAGCCGTTGTGCGCTCTCGATTGGCCACGTTATCCCTCTCTCACAGAAGACTACCTTGAAATGTACTGCATTTCCCACTATATCTTATTTCCCTAATGTATGTACCTAATGTATGTGTTTTGGTAGTGAGTGAGATGTGCCAGAGCCCATTCCCGTCCTATCCCTCCCCATATTCCGAAACCTTTCTCCAAATCCATCCCTATATCTCCAAGGGTAGGCAGCGCACCCGGGGGCATGCCAACGTTTGTCATTTTGGACTAATGTTGGCATATATGGAGGATGTTTATGGGCGACAGTATCCACTTACCATCAGGTGGACTGTATGCTCGTCTGCCGCCTTCGTCCATAAAAAAAATATATCCATATTAAGTATCAGTCAATCGATCGTTCGCACAAATACAAACTCATTTGCAGCTAATTGTGAACTTATACAAAAGGCGTTTAGGTCGCGGCAGCTGCAAAAATGACGTTATAGAACAAACTTATTTTCATTCAGTTAGAGCAACGAATATGAACCTTAAAATTGTTGTTATACTCGTAATTAGTTTACGAACGGAAGTTTGAAATTGTGGGAGCGCTCGGTTGGCGAACTCTATGAACGTTATCTGAGCATAACCCCCTTATTGAATAACGTCCTTTACCTTATTGTCGATATGAACTTATTGACTTTGTTTAAGATTTTCTTACTTAGAGAAGGTGCACATTCAATCCCACAGTCCCTGAGCGCACTCGACTGGCCATGTTATCCACATTTCTCTCATAGATACTGCTTTAAAATGTTGTGCATTTTCCACTTTACCCATTTCTCACAATGTACTCGTAGTGAGTTAGATATGTCAAAGCCTATTCCCATTCCATCATATCCTATTCCTCTCCAGTTTTCCCTTTCTCCTAATTCATTCCTTAATTAGCGCATAATTAAAATCCGCCAATATTTGTCATTCTAACCCGATGTGGACTATCTGCTCGTCTGTCGCCTTATTTTTAGAAAAAACAATGTTCTTTTATAATTTTGATATTAATAGCTTCACTCAGTCAAGCGAGAGTCGCTTGAATAGTTAATTGATTCACATACTATTATGGGAATATTAGAAAATATCGATAAATTATTAGGAAATATCGACAAAAAAATATCGAGAAGTGTAGAACCGTTCATTGGAATCCTTAATTAGATCTTATTACGAACTGTTTTACGACTAGCAGGAACTGTGGCTAAATTCTTAATAAGCTCTGGGTCGTTATAGTCGATTGGCCAATGGCATAATCGGTGCTTGCGTGGTAACTGGTTGCTAGATCATGATAACATTCTTATTATTTATTAGCTCACCGGTACTTAGCTTATATTCAAGGGCTCGTTTAGCCCATCGATTGTAAATCCTGCAGCAGACAACCCAATGACGCAGTTGGCAGTGCTGTGCAAAAGGTGCCGGGTTCGATTAACGGTCGTACATACATTTGTTTAAAGACAAATGTTTGTTCGGGTCCCAGAGTGTGTTTATCGTTGTATGTGACTCTGAACCCACAACATGGGGAACACTATCGCGTGGCGTTAGATGTGAACTACCAATCGTGTCGATTTATAGCGGCAGTCCTCAATGCAGACCTTTTATGTGGGGCTGAGGAGACAACAGCCCAGGTGCCATGGAGATGCGAAGGTGTGGAAACATATCGGGTAAATATCATCTGCACTGTACGGACACTTTCGGATGCCCACAGGAGGCCAAAAATCGTCTGCATTTCTGTAAGGTACTGGAGATACCGTTAGTTATACAGGGATACAATACAGGAATACAGGGGATCAGTAGCTCTCGAATTCTTATTATATAGTACTTAAGTTTCAATTTAGATTTTTTAATGAACCCCTCCTCATTTATTTCACCCCCCCCCCCCCACAAGTGCAGCCAACCAGGTTTCTTTGATAAGAACATATCGATAAGATAAGATATCGATGATACAAAGTTTCATGCATCTGAACTGTTCAAATATTAATGTTAAAGATTCTGTTTAAATGGAAACATACGATTATCATGATCAAGGTAACTTTTTTTAAGATAAAATAACATTTTTCTTAAGGTTTCACCAAAGTTTCAATATCTGGGAATTAGAACTGACAATAAATTTTCTTTTCTAAGATAATGTGATATATAAGAATATTAAAATAATTTAATTTCCCACACATAACCTGTGTTCATACCTTCGTCACATATTATATGTGTTAAAAATTAAGCTGTAAAATTTTGTATACATTCAAAGCCTATCTATCCAAGGTAAGTAACGTTCAAAAGTGTAAAGGTTAATTAAACCCAGCCGATGCCCCTCGACATACAATTAATTGCATCTCGAAAATTTATATAAGGCGATTCTTCTTCCGTAGTGACAGGCATTAGGCCAGCGGATTGATCCAAGTGACAGGGAGGAGCGTGACCGTTGGAAATATTCAACAGATTTGTTTGAAATATTATTTCAAACGATTTTTGACTCAGTGTTGCCACTATCAGGCAAGCTAGTGAGTGACACTGCCGTGTTCGTGTGAGTTCAATACCGATGATTTTGAAAGATCTGCGAATACAATGTTTGACAATATTAAAGACACAATGTTTCAGCAGCATGTATTATAGTTGCATACACATGTAGTAAAAGACAGCTGCTTAGTTGTTTATTTTATATATAGAAATATATATATCCTTAATATAATCATTGAAACATATTTACTTATTCCAATATAACTGTTTCTGGTGGCCTTCAACTGGAATTTTTATTTTTTTATTTTTAATCAATTGTGTTGGAGTGGCAAAATAAAGCAGTAATCAATTCTATTATATTCTAATTTGTAGTCATTAAAGAGATAGAATAGTAGATGGAATATGTACAGTTTGTACACGCGTACATATTTTCACATTCATTTCATACTCTTCTCTACCGTTGAGACAGACATAGTCACTACTGACTACAGCAACCACAGTTGATTTTTATAACGTGCAAATATTTCTTCGGCTCTCCAGATTCTATTTTATTAAGAACTGGGGTATTTAAATCTGTACATACATATAATAAAATCGTAACAAAACCGTGTCTATACATATATGTTTTTTTTTGAAAAAGTCACTGCAATGTACACTGTGAATGATACAGAGCCCAAAGCAACATTTTGTGGAATTTTTGTCTGTCTGTCCGTTTGAACGTGCATCACGCGAAAACTACTGCACGGTACACTTAGTACACGGAATTATCCATAAAGCCATGCGATCAAGTCGCTAGTGTATGTTAAAAAGCACTATGAAGATATTAACAAGAAATTTTATATTTCTTTCTATTCGCTTCCATAATCGCTACCCGCTTATCCCTTGAACTGGTCCCAAAGATATTGGATGCCAAAACCTTCTGTCGGCGTGTTACGATAAAGACCGGAGAATAATGGCCCGGATGAGTGAGTGGGCGGCAGATATGAAACTAGATCGGTAACTACATTAAGGTTTAATGTTTGAAAAATTGCCGGACGGGTACCGGTCGGTTATAAATTTGCCGGGTTGCGCTTGTGAGAAAAGCGCACATTTAGAGACGAACTGTTGAATGATTCAATGGAAATGTGTGAATGTATACTCTGATAACTACCGATTGGGGTCGAAATCAGGCGGTTGGGGGAAGATGGGTGAGGGGATAGTTGTTTGTTGAAGGTTTGTCTTCTACTTTAGGTGACCGAATATTAATTGATTGAGACGCCTAAGATTGACCTCTAAATAATTTATTTCACACATGTTATTTTTGACTCAATGACAAAAAAACTGCTGAATGAACAGTGCGCGGGAACAGGGCATGTACGGTTCGCCGCTTGACCTCTATTGTTAAATATACAAAACACTGTGATAATCCGCAAGTGTTTGTTTAAAAATTATTGGTGCGTCCCACATACTTTTTGGTCCATTTGACGAAGTATAATTTGTGATAAAAAAACCGGATGGCCACAAAGATGGTCAGAAACTACATTACATTTATTGTACATTCCGCCACTACCGGCGAATGATTAAGAAACTTCTCATCCAGATGAGTAGCTGGATGGGATGAGCAGAAGATCGTGTGTGGTGGCGGTCATTGAGGGGGACCTGTACCCAGCAGAGGAGCGACACAGGCTGATGGTATGATTACACATACAAAATAAGCTCCAAGCATATGAATATGTAATTTATTTTTAAACAGTTAATATTCCTATGACAACACAACACACACTACAAAAACAATACAGATATATCCATCAACGGTAGGTAAATTATTAATCATTACTGTCTATTATCAGGCAAATATAAAACGTTTGAAACATAAAATGATCGCGTTATAATTAACAGCCCACAATTTTTTACCCATGAAATAAAATTGAACTATTAACAGTTTGTAGGCAATTTTAGGTACGCACTAAGCGTCTTTTACGCGCGACACAGAATATTTATAATAGTACACAAGGCTCACTTCTTTGCAAAAATTGCAAATATCTACCAAAGTATATCTGACGAGACAGAAGTCAGCGAGAGCGCGGGCTTTTTTTATTCCGAGCTTTTAATGATTGAGCATTAAAGACTAGAAGTTATCTAAAGATCAAACGCTTCAGTCTTAAGAGAGGATGACAACAGCATCTTGTTCATACAAATATATTCTCATTTTTTTCTCCATATATTCGGGCAATAGGTCATTTTTTAATATGTTACAGATATCTACCTTGAGCATGTCTCTAAATTTTGATTTCTTTTTAAATAAATACTTCTTATAAGAGATAAGACCCTCCTAAAATAAAAAATGCCCTATTGCCAGAATACAGGAAGAAAAAAGGAGAATACCTTTGTATGGACAAGACGTTGTTGTAGACTCCACTTAATATTAGTTTTTTTTTCTTTTAATTTTCAGTTCGTATTCGTTAGTTGTCATTACCCAGTTCCTATCAATTGCTTTTAAAAGCTAATTACTTAAAAAGAACAACACGTAGCCTCGGCTAAAAACTGGTTGTGTTGCCAAAAGAAGCCCACTGTGGAAAAACATCTCTTAGTTCAAAAAGTCAAACGCATAGACAGAAAAACTATTTGTTAATGCAAGTAAGGAAAGAAATTAAATGGATGCATTTTTGGAGGAGAAAACAGGTGAATACAAAACCTTGATTTTTCGAATTATTATTGGTATTATATTTCTGCAATTTGCTTACGCTCATCCAATTCTCGTAATAGCGCTGATGCAGCACTAAACGCTTGACTAAATTTGTTGTTTGATCTTTCATCTCACGCAATTTGATTTTCTCAACATTTCTCAGGAGTCATTTTATCGTGATTACTTCAGACACTGAACGTCTTTACCGCATACTATATTAAACGCTTTATTGGCGCGGTCATCACTCAGTAGACCTTCAGCGGTTATAAAACGCTGAGCGTGTACATGTTTAAACATGTAGTTGCTGATTGCTCTATTATTTCACCGAATTTGTAAATTCGTATCTAACACCGGTTATCATTAAGAGTTAATAATCGTGATACGATATTATGATTACAGAATGAAAAAATATTACTTCGGTTATTTTTAATGTCCTATTTCCGTATAAAAGTGTAATGATACCTTTTTATAACACAGCCACCTTTTAGCCGAGATTACGCGTTGTTTTTTTAAGTAATTGGCTTTTAATAGCAATTGACAGGAAATGGGTAATGACAACTATCGAACACGTGCTGAAAATTAAAAGAAAAAACTAATATTAAGTGGGGACCACAGCAGCGTCTTGTCCATACAAAGGTATTCTCCTTTTTTTCTCCCTGTATTCTGACAATAGGGCAATTATTTTTTAATTTTAGTTTATTTATTTGGTTGTTTTTTATTTATTTGATTAATTCACTTTTTTTTATACAGTATGACAGACGAGCCGTCAGACTACATGATGGTAAGTGGTCACCGCCAACCATGGACACCTGTAACACCAGGGGGCTTGCGGGTGCGCTGCCGCCATTGCAGAATCCTGTTCACAGCTCTCTTGAAGAGCCCCATATTGTAGCGTAATGGATTTCCGTTACCCGGAATAGCAATTGGTTAATAATAGAGGCATTTACCTTGCATTCATAGTTATATGACAGTTATAGGAGCTAGCACCCTCCAAAAATAAAAAAAAATACTCTGTTCACACGCTGCCGAAAGAAGCTAACCTTGTTTAAAAAAAGCATAACCTACGGAAATAGAAAATCTATTCTTGAATGCAAGTGAGGAAAAAAACTAAAATCGATACCAGTAAATTTAAAGGCGGGCCCATATAGCCATATGCAGTCGCAGTTCCATAGGTGTGTATATACTTCGTGTCCACACGCGTAACATTTTCACTTATTGTTTCGGTCTAGTGGTGGGTAATCAAGACTTCTCGGAGTATTTTAACTCACTCAGTCCTTCTCCGCTTGCGGATCCGACTCCTCTTAGTTACTTCTTAACTCTTTTGATTCACTTACTTAATCACCTTCCGAGAGCGTTTCATTCCCTTTCTCAGTCGGTTGTTGCATAATTTAAAAAAAAATTCATGCCATCAGTGCATCTCGATTTTGAGCCCCCAACAAATGCCGTTGCGCGATTACACTCACCATGATTGGCGCCGAAATCGGAATCGGAATGAATAACAATTCGATGGGACAATTAAGGGATTCTGCTCCGCTCGCGGATTCAGCTCTTTTGATTCATTAACTCCGGAGTTACCCATCACTATTCCGCTCGCAGTTCTGTCGCGACTACCAAAAATGGGGAAGAATGGTAAGAGATAAACGGTCACATTTAGGTAACCAAGTTACCATACAGAGTTGACACAATGTTTCTTGATTGTTCCTACTTCTCTAGCTCTCTGGTGACAATAAAAATATAGGAGTCCCGCGAAGCTGGACTCTGTCGTCTCTTTGTTGCCATTCTTAGTCATTATAAATTGTTTATTTCAGTTCTTCAAAAATAATCTGACTTATTGATCATGTTTTCTTTGCATAGTGAGAAGACGGCAGACGAATAACTTACCACCTGGTGGTAAGTGGATACTGTCGACCATGGACATCCGCGATACGTGCCAACATCACTCCAGAACGACACACGCTGGCAAGCCCTCAGATGCTGGGAAAATCGGGAAGATAGATTATAATGGGATGGGAATGGGCTCTGACATATCTCACTCACTACTACACGTGAATACAGGGGGGAATAATATAAAGTGGGAGATGCCGTACATATCAAGGTAGTCTTCTGTGAGAGAGGAGTAACGTGGCCAATCAAGTGCGCTAAGCGGCTGTTGGATTGCAGTGTGCACAAATTTATTTGCTGTGCATTTAGTATTTTTTTGCTTCCCAAATTAAATATAAGTCTAATAATGCATAGGCGTTACAGTCGAATGACTCAAAGATCGATTAAACTAATGAATAACCAATTGATTCCATATGGATCACAGACGGACACGATGGACTGGACTCGGTAAACTGATTCTATTCCTGCACGTCAAGTCAAGTTTATTTTCGATACGGACTCGATTGTAGTCGAGTTTAAATTTAATGTAGTTGACCATCGCCTGCGTTAGGAATAAAAGGTAAACAAATAACTTTATTATACGCGTTCAGACCCGCATTAGAATATAAAATGTGTACAAAACGCGAAAGTTTAAAGTTATAATTTCTTAAATAGTCCGTATTGTATAGAATATGTACCTATATATTTTATACTTATTATTTACGTATATGCATTGTATATTTATACAAATATGTATTTTGTTAGTATGATTGTACCATTATACATACAAATTTTCCGTACACACTACACCTGCCTATATGTCTTGACCTATATTGTAAAAAATCTCTGCAGGAGATAAACTTGTATTTTGTACATATTTTCTTTTTCTTCTATTTTATTTAGTAATGTGTGTACAATAAATTATCAAATAAAAGGGGATAATAAATACAAAACTTTCGTAGTACTTACAACGGAAACAGTCTAAAGGAACCGGTTTCTAAACATCAATTTAATTGCTTAAACAGCAAATAAATTTACAGCTAGAATTCCGACTTCCGTGAAAAGTTTTCTGTGATTGATAACTCCGTAACTCCTTTCGCCAACAATACAGCCTTAAAAATAGTCGAGAAGTTTCCTTGGAGGCTGCATTTTGTTCCTGACAGTGACGGACAGTCATTTAAACATAACAGAAAATGTTTCGGATATGTTTCAAGCATTTTTAAATTAAAAATGACAGAATGGTATAAAATATGGTATAGTTATAGTTTGTGAAAATCGGGCAGTTATTTATAGAAGTCATACGCTATGCTCTTCATGTGACTCTTCAAGAGAGCAGTGAACAGGATTCTGCACGGTCGACGCGCACCCGCATGCCCCATGATGTTGCAGGTTGCGCGGCTGTGACCTTTTATCTTCATATGACCCGCCCGCTCATCTGCCATCCCTTCTATAAAAAAAAGTTGTTTTACTTTTCATAGGTATATGGCAATAATACAATAACTACATCAAGCCAGTGTCAAGCGTTCTTAAATGACAATAGAGTAATTAGCACATTGTGCTAGCGAGGGGCGAGTTTTCTTCATAATTATTGTAACAATTTCGAAAACAAAATTATTTAAAACATTGACGTAAGGTTTACAGAGGACAAGAGCGGAACTCCTTGGAAGTACGCGAAAAACGCAATCTTATTTTTTTTATTTGATTATCACAAACATTACGCATGAACAAGGACGCACTTCAAGTTTAATTTGACCTTTCATTCTTTGTGGAATGCAGAAGTACCAACGCCGCCGTAGTGGTTAAACCACAAAACCCACAATACACATTTCTATTTAAAGTAAGCAAACGAAAACTCGATCTTCACTTCTCAAGTTACCACCAAAAAGCCCTATGAGGTTCTTTAAGAGAGATGTCAAATGAAACTGTTCTCATATTGCTAATTACTTTTTATGGAATAGGCACGTGTTTATACATTATTACTACCTATAGAGCGATGGCATATATATGAAAATAAAATATCAACGCGAGCGTATAAAATGGCGGCTATTCGCAATATTGAACGTTGAAATTTCAAAGTCTGTTTGTGTATTTTTTTTTACATTGGTGATAAGATAAGTGACTGTATGATTTCTGAATAAATAAATAGAAACAAATTCAACGAAACTTCAATTTATAAATTCAAATAGTTTGTATCTATCAAAGAAAATTTCAGTTCTATTAAAATAATCAATATTGCTCAGTACCACCAAACGAACTACCCACTAACTTCATTCTTTAAAAGAAAAGACGAAGGAAAATATTTCTTTGTCGTTGAAGAAAGACCGGCGCCGTCGGAAGCCAATTAGTAACATTTCGTGCTATTTACGGAAGGACACAACGAATTGCTTCTTCCTGTTGCTACACAGCTCATACATTATCTCTGTACCCTGACACTGATGGCGCGTTCACACTCACTAAATGCTAATGTCGGATTTTTTATTCGAGTCAGGGATATGACATGTAGAACTGTCAAATGGAGTGAATACGGAGATGACACTTTATTGACAGTTCTACATGTCATATCCCTGACTCGAATAAAAAATCCGAAGTTAGGCGATGAATGAATGAATTTTTACTCTATTAATTTAGGTATATAGCTCTGGTTCGAAGATGGGCCAAATCTGTTCAGTGGTTTAACAATATTTTAACGCCAATATATCATTGTATATACTTAGGAATACGGAATTTCGTCCAACTATGATTTTAATGAATATTAGCATTAAATTCCTATCCCTCTTCCTATCCCACTCCATTCTCCCACTCCATTCTCCCAACCCATTATCCAAATATACTCGTAATTATCCAAAGTAGGTAGCGCATCCCGGGACTTGCAACGTTTGAATTCTGAACTAATGTTGGCATATAATGCGGATGTCTACGGACGACGGGTTCCACTTACCGCCAGACGAACTGTCCGCTTGTCTGTCACCTTCTTTCTATATGGAAACAATATTTATTAATGCTTGTTAATCTACTCGTACCAGTACTAAACAAATGTAAACGCAGCACGAGGGAAATTAGGAAGATAACTTCTCCTTAACCACGTTCGTGCTACTCGAATGCGGTCACATATATATGTCGTGCACGCCACTTTGATTCTGAAATACGGACTTTGATTATTGGACCGTAGGATTCCTAGATCACATACATAGTGACCTTTGCTACGTTTACTCAATATTCGATATTTATTGTATTTCCCCAATGTACGTACGTGTTTCGGTAGTGAGTGAGATGTGCCAGAGCCCATTCCCATCCCATCCTATCCCTTCCCATTTTCCCAACCCTTTCTCCAAATCCATTCCTATATCTCCAAAGGTAGGCAGCGCATCCGGGGGCGTGCCAACATTTATTGGACTAATGTTGGCATGTATCCCGGATGTCTATGGGCGATAGTATCCACTTACCACCAGGTGGACTGTATGCTCGTCTGCCGCCTTCGTACATATAAAAAAAAATATTAATATATAGTGAAACAACCTTAAAGGAACCGTAATCGGCCGTTTTTTCTCGACAAGTCCCTCATGCCCAAGATATTGTCTTGTGCATGAGAGATTCGTCACACGTATACACAATATTAATGATATTATTATGTATACAAAAGAAAACACGATTTATATCGTGTAAGAGGGAACTAAAGAAAAATCAAGATTTATATCCTCGACCGTAACGACGCGAGTTTTCAGTTTTAAATAATTTTGTAAACAACAATTCGGTACTTGACAGTATTTTTAGATAAAAATAAGGTTTTATCAAAATGATAGATTAGATGTTAAAAAGTCATATTTCAAGGTCTATTGACTTTTTATAGTCATATTTTTTTAGAAATTCAATAATAAAAATAAAGTTTTTGAACTGTTTGTCACGTGACTACGAACGCCAATCACGATGCGTGACGTCATAGTTCTTGTTTACATGTCGCCGCTAATAAAGTACCAAGTGTTTTTTCGTAGTTATTTTGTTGGTGTTTAAGGAATTTTGTGGTGTTTTGTGGTTGCAAAAGAGTGTTATAATGGACAACAATTATGGAAAAGGATTACATAAAAGCAGACAGTGCAAATCTGCCCAAAATCGACGTTCTTATGGTGGGAAGTTTTTTTGCGACGAACTCCGACTTTTGTTCTGCAGAATTTAGAAATGTAAAAACATCAGTGTAAGTACTAATCATTACATATTATTATGTCAAAGGATTATTTATGTAAACAATATCTATTTATGTTCGAAATATCTATTTTCTTGAAAGGCGAAGTAGAGACGTTTGTAAATGTTGATTTTAACGGTGAAGTTGCAATATTCATCGTACTGATATAAGATTGTATGTTTGTTTACTTCTGTATTGTTTGTATATAGACACTTGAATCGATTTATCAACTTGCGTAGACTGCATTGCGCTAAATTGTGTACACTGGTCTTCTTCCATTTGGTTTGCGGTACCTTGTATTTCAGATGGACTTACTTGGCCTTCTACTTGTTGTGAATCTGTAAATTCACCATATTATTGATATTTGTATAGGTAATATACCGTGTCACCGTGTTAATTTTTATACAATATGAACATTTTTTATGAAATATTTATTATCGCAAGCATACCTGTCGCAATATCAGTTATCTCTTTTTTTTTTAGCATCATTTAACGCCTCTTCAACTAATGCTATTCTTTGCCTTTTAATGATAACAGCCCTCGTAGTGATTGCAGCTGTCCGCTTTCTTCTATCTGGCTGGCATTCGAACCTTGAGGGTACACATCCCTCTTTCATTTTGATTTGTTTAACTGAGCCCATCAAACGGTACCTGGTGTAATTTTCCATGTCGTTGGGTAGCTAAAAATATTAGAACGCACTTTACGAAATAACTTTGAATGATTGTTTCTTGACAAATATTATAACCTCAACAATATTATAACCTCAATGTCTATGGTAAATATTATAATCTCAACGAAATAACATTTCCATATAACAATTTTTTTTGTATATATAATATGCAAACTACTTAGATAAACAAATAATACTTACATCAAAGTGATCTTCACAAAAGTAAAGAATGGATTTCAACGATATGTCAGATAGATTTCTTCTTGCAAGTAGCAACCACTTTCTTCGAATTTTCGGTTGTTTTGGCGCATGAATGAATAATTTAGTGGGTGTACTTATTGTAGTATTTGTACACAGAGGGACTGCACAGCACTTATAATATGTAGGATTCATGATGTTTAAAAATTAGAAAGAAAACCCGTAAAGCGATTCAACTTACATATACAAAATCGTTTGTTTATAGAACTATGACGTCACCAACATGGCGTCACGACAGAGTGCCGTTTTTGCGGGAAAATCGAAATTTGACTATAAAACTTCGATTTTATGTTAAACCTTGACTTCAATTTAATATACGCTTCAAGTTATAAACATATACACACATAATCTTTCATTTTAAATCAATTCAAAAAAATTGTCAAGTACCGAATTGTTTGTAAGGTATAAAAAGCACAAAATAGAGAAGAATCACAAAATTGAACAATCATATAATTATTGGTTACAAAATAAGCAACGCATTTGTTTATTTTTTTAATAAATAAGTTAATTATAATATAATATAAACAATAGGTTTTTTGTACGCCACGAATTAAATTATAAAAAAGTCAGTTGTATGCGCCTGGCCCCTATTCATCAAATTTTCATACAAAAATTAATAGCATGATTTCATTCCCCAATAACTAATTTCCTAACACATTAGCAGAAATCTATTCATTCTCAACTCATTCTCAAGAATCAATTCAACCGATCACCGACAAGTTTGGCTTCCATTTAGTTTCAAGTCACAAAAGTAATATTTTCCGAAACGACGAAAACAGGTCTCGAAAAAACGTAAACACTAATACGTCTCGTTCAAGATCAACACGAGATTTGAAGTCGTATCTTATTTGAAAATCAAAAAGCAACTTCAGGACCATTCAAAAACGTAAGAAGTATGCGCAAACATGCGAAACCACGGATTCTCGAACAGGTCTTTTGACGAACATTGAATGAAGAATTTGGATGAGATCGCTCCAGGCATTTAACTTCAGCGGAGGATTGGGACTGAAATACGTGTCATTCAAGTATTCTTGATATTGGAATTTTCTACATCCGAGTAGTGTAATCGTAAAAATCACTTTTATAGTCCACAGCGTTCACTGCTGGACGTGGGTCTCCTCATGCACAAGACATTGTGCACGAGGGATGTATGGCCTTAAAACGCCACACTAGCCAAACGAGTTGGCGAGTCTACTCTTTTAAAGGTGGTGTAGTGCCACAGGGCTTGTGGTAGCGGCTATGTTAGTCGCTTCTTACGATACTCACGGGACAGATGGGGTGGTGCTATTCTTAGCCAGCCCATGCCACACGGCCATAGGTACGTAGGTACACGGAAGAATATGTAGGTACTTTCTTCTACATTTACATACGGTCGCGCATGGGCATCGATGACACATGTCAACATCAGTTAAAAATGTCAAATGTTAGCACGTCCCCGGATCGACGCCTACCTTAACCAATATGGTATAACAGAACAGAAGACAACAAGATATTTTTCAACGAGGATAAAATTGCACACGGGGAATAAATCTAACGAGAAATTCCCGGCGATTTTACCCAATTTAAAAACAGAGTGATTTTCCTGTCAATATTTCATACGGGGTGGCCGGTACTCAATTTCCCTGGAGCTAAGGTGTACCGTACTGCGGTATAGTAAACATGTACACAGTACAATAAATACATTACAGAAGTTCATCTATATTGAAACAGTTAAATTCGCTTCGCACACAGATACGTAGCATACAGGGTCTTTCGAGAAGTTTTAAGCGAAAACAATTGCACATGTCACATTGTAACTTAAAAAATAAGAGTGTGGGGCGTTGCCGTTCCTAGTGGCCTGTATAATGTTATACAGAATTACACGGGTACATTATAGTGAGTAGTATAGAGTAACAGTCAGAGACTTCAATAAAAAAAACCTGATTTTTGAGGAAAAAATAAAATTCAGTTTGTTAGAAAATGGTAGAAATTGAATGATAAGAAGTATTTAACCCTGTGCCCTTTAAAATTGTAAGGGAATTTTGTGCCCAGCCAAGGGATTAATAGATTTTATGAGCTTGAGAAGTTATCTAGGTCTAAGTACAACGTGTTATAAAATATTAAGTAAATATACCGCAGAGTTGTGTCGCTGCTGGCTTTAAATACTATGACAGGTGTCTGGGACATATTTGGAGGGCCCTCAAGAGTGAAGATCTCAATTCAAATAACAAGCTATGTGAGTGTGTTTTTTAATGATTTTGGATTTTGATCCTAGATGACAGTACTATGTCATGTCGCGACCTTGTCGTATCCTTGAAGTTAAGTGAGTTAGTGGCTTAATATAGTTGAAGTGGTCCACACATAGAAATGAGTTTTCTATGGGGGTTTCTAAGACCGATTGTTGCTTAATATATCGACCTAGACCAAATGGTTGGAAACTTGCCTCTATTCAGACTACATAAGGTGTCTATAAACACAAATCGAACTAATTATAAAACCGAGAATCCTAAATACACACACACGTACTGCTTCTTAGTCGTAGTATGGGCGTAGTCAATATATTATACGAGTTTACAAGTACGTAACTAAACATAATATTAGTTTGTAATTGACTAAAATCCGCGTCACGAGATGCTAGAAATTATGTAAATAAACCAATATTTACTAGGTACGTTACGCAAAGACATATAGTAGTAGAATAGCCAACATTTGTCCAGAACGACAAATGTTGACATGCTCCCGGATGCGCTGCCTATTTTTGCAGAATGGATTGGGAGAAAGGGTTGGAAAATGGAGAGGGATAGGATGGGATGGGAATGGCCTCTGGCATATCTCACTCACTACCGAAACACATACGTACATTGGGGAAATACGATAAAGTGGAAAATGCAGTACATTTCAAGGTAGTCTTCTGTGAGAGAGGGGCAACATGGCTAGTCGAGCTCCCAGCGGCTGTGGGAATGCAGAATGCACTCTCTCCTTACCTTCACAACTTCACACTTTTTATTAACTTCACAGCTTTGTAACTTGTTAGTTTCACATCTTAAAACATAGCCGTATTGTGTCGTTTAGCTTTTTCGAATAGTCTAACGCCATCGGCTCCCATGGGTTTCGAAAAAGGCTAAGATTTAAATAACTAAGCACCTACCACACGTCCTGACGAATTACACCTATAAAAGATCGTTACCTATCTACTAGTACATAAATTAAAGCTATGAATCATATAAATAAATTACAATTTTTATACCTTTTATCTTTGAAGTGGACCATTCAAACATGTAAATGGAGAAGTCTTAACCAAAATTGAACATAACTTAGGTCCTATGACACTGAGTTAACCAAGTACGCTTGACAACCACTTATGCAAATCTGTGTGCCCGTTTATTCGTAATGCTATTACCGGTTGTACCGTTTAAGGCTGCGGCCCGAGAAACGATGAGCGATGAACTATTTTGTCGCACAAGACACGTACAAATTCCACAAGACAAAAAGGCAGATAGAAATTCTAGATCAAGGGTCTCATTCCAAGCAAAGATCCTCGGTGTAGTTTTCTCGCGCGGCGATAAGAGAGCCAAAAGAGCTCGCTCAGTAAGACTCGCCTGCAACGTGACCTTCAACTTCAATTAATGTGCGAGGATGGAGGGGTCGAACTAAAGTGAGTTACTTCTAGCTCCTCGGTGTCAAACGCCTCAATTGTTTCTCACCCAGCAACATAAAAATACACCGCGCCGGAAATTTTACTCTACAAACTGTGTACTCGCTCCTTGTTACTCGTTTATAGTTGGATTACTCGCTCACCGTTTCTCGTTCTTGGTCAGACCGTAGCCTAACCTTATTTTTATTGTCATACATACTGACAGACATAATCAAGCGGAGGAAACTTAAATCGACAAACGACATGTTGACATGCATTTAAAACCGAACTAGTTGTTGGAATAAATTAAATTTTAATTACTTGTTTACGACGTAGATGACAACGCGGTTCTTAAATTACGGTAATAAATGGTTAAGTTTGTGAGATCAAAAACAAAAAGCGCTAGTAAACAATCCGCACTGGGTCACAGAATAAGTAATAGTACAGAAGACTCACTCACTCCCCAAGAACGCTCCATAAAATCCACAAAATAAAATTTCGTTCAGTGCGAGCCAAATTGAATCCTACGCGCATCGAAGAAAGGCTATATTACACCGAACCGCGGAAGGTCACGCACACAATGACACTCCCGTGCGTGAATCGCAAGGGTTGTCACCCATAATTATAATATAACTAATTATACATATTAGTTTTATTCGTTTTATAACACGATTTTAAATTTGTTCTGAAACAAAATTAAATTAAAGCATTATAATTACTTACACAATATAATGATAGTTTTTAAAGCTTTTATTTGCGCATGCGTTAAAAAGAGCTAGCGGCAACCGACTGAAATAAACCCCTGCGCAGGGGCACGCCGCTGGCTGTATGCGTAGGCCGCCTTCTTGAATTGAAAAATTGTTTCATTATTTGAAATTTTATATTCATACAATTGGATTTAGCATCATCTGCAATTATCATCATCAACTACAGAATGTAAAGTTATTACAAAAAAAAATTAAGTCCAACTAGTAACAGTAATTCAAACTCGACATATTCCAAAGTCTTTAAAATAATTCCTTCAATGTTCCACCTCTAATCACGAATCTCAAGGCGCACTGCAATCTGCAACCATCTCGTTATGCAGTAGATGAAACCCGCTGAGCCGTATAATGCAATCTATGCGCTTATCTATGGTAAATTGGTACATCGATCTGCCATAAGTAGACTCTAATGGGGGCTTATTCGAACTCCAAATGGAGGTATAGATTGCTTTGTTCTAAGTATTGTTACGATGAGTTATGGAAGGAATACATACTAAATTATACATTTACTGTGAGCATTAGTGTTCACAAAGAGAGGTAATTGATCAATATCGGCGTATTTAACTTGTTTAAGAAAGTAGAAATCAAATACTGAGATGTGAACCATGAAATTTGCGATGTGTTTCGGGAGTGAAAGAGATTTATATACTCGTATATATGCCAGTCATGCCATCTCGTACCGTTGAGCAAAGAGTAGGATAAGGGAAGTTTCTCATTCCATTATATCCTCTAATGCCCATCCCATCCCATCTCACAGGCAGGTCTCTGATTCTTTTATTCCATGGGTATTAAGTTTAAAGGCTAGTGTTAATCTAGCGTTTTTTGTTTTCTTTCTACATATTTAAAATAATTTATAAATAATTTTAAATTTATTTACACTTTATTTTAACAAAAGGCGAACTTAGTTAAAGTTTTATTAATTATTTAGTTAATTATTTACTTATAATGTGTATATTGCAGTATCAATCGAAACCCCTACGATTTAAATGGCACCAAGTAACATAAATTATTTTATTGTTCTTAATTCTGTGTTTAAAATTAAAAAAAAAAGTAAGTAAAATAATGTAAATAACACCGATAATAAAATCCCTTTTCTAACATTTGCAACACAAATTTATTATATATTAGAAAATAAATAAGCGTTAGTCTCGAATCTACCAAAGTTTATATAATTTGTATTTATGGTGAAGACCCTTGTGGTGATAGGTGCAGTTTATATCTTATATAAGTTATTTCTGAGTTTCGCTGTGGATTTATATAAATAAATAAATCATTTTATTCACTACAAATCAATCGCTTTATTCACATCACAATTTTCGATCAACCAAAAGACGAAAATGGTTTTAAAAAAAAATGTACGATTAAACACATTAAAACAATAGAAATTCTAATTTGAACTGATGCAAATTTTTGTCAAGAATTCGTGCACTGTTACTAATATGCGATTATGCAGAGCTGCACCGAACACCTCACGAGAGGTGCATCTTGGAAAAAGTTGAAAATCCTCAAGCAAATTTGCACTTAGTGCATGCTACCTAACGCTAATATGCATCGTTTAGTGTTAGTTTACTCTTGTAAAAATAATAAAAGGAAGAATGTTCTAAAGAAGTTCATATGTTTAAAGATGAATGTTTATTCGGCTCTTATTGGTGTGTTCGTCTTTGTATGTGTCTCTAAACACACGACAAAGACATTTTTTATTTAGTTAATTATTACCTCACATTAATACCTTTAAACTATCCACATTAAACACTAAAATATTGCAATATGCAACTCAAAAATAAATATAATAGTCAATAGCACAACAAAACGAATAGAAAACATACGATTTATAAAAAACGATTGAATTTTAACTGTTAACCGAAATGTTGCCGCTACCACAAGTCCTGGGAAATTACACCACCTCTAAAAGACTGAACTCGTGACTGAACTGAACTCGTGATCCCTCATGCATAAGACGATGTATATGAGGAGGCACGTGTCCAGCAGTGACGTTGAAAAAGCTGAGGACGGAACTAAAATGCGCAAAGACAAAATAACATCCAAAATGACATAACGTATCATAGTCATTTAAGTAACTAAAGTAGATATTGTAGCGATCGCAAAACGATGGAAACTACTCGAGGTAATGGCACAGGCAATAATAGTAAACTGCGCTTGTACTCGTAAAACTTGAGTCATATTATCGGAACATTCTGTAGGCCACCTCTGACCCTACTTAGTTGTTGTGTTATAAAGATGTTCATACACTGTTCAACATAAAATCTTATGTAAGAATAGTAAATTGAATTAAGAACACTAATTTGATGAAAACCTCATAAAGAGACTTTAGACAGACAAATAGACGGACAGTTGCTAAAAAATTTAATAGATAAATAATAGTTAATAGTAACATGATATTAAAAGTAACATTTAGCAGTTATTATATTTTCGGACGCCTATTGTGACAGATCAAATAGGAGATGTTTACAATATTAATTGCCTGTGTTAATGGCATACTTACCTGTGTTCTTAAAAAAACAATTA
This sequence comes from Sesia bembeciformis, assembly GCA_943735995.1. Taxonomy (NCBI): domain Eukaryota; kingdom Metazoa; phylum Arthropoda; class Insecta; order Lepidoptera; family Sesiidae; genus Sesia; species Sesia bembeciformis. The sequence goes on along the minus strand of OX031042.1, from coordinate 14,250,664 downwards.
TTTCAATTTGACAATATATCTATTTTCTAAGATTGTTTCCACTAAGTAAGTTGATTAATAAAAGTAAAATTATACCCGAGCAAGGAGTTTTAAGCTAAATGTATAAAGATGATACGAAGATGGAAAACAAGCATGTGTGACCCGAAGTCACACATAGTTTACAGTACATTCCAGAAGCGAGAGCAACTTCTTGCCTGACGGTGCTTTTCGTCCCACCCGCATTCGCTCCTGGTGTTGCAAGTGTCCATATTTAACGGTGACCACCTACTGTCCGGTTCTCCGTCGATCTTATTGATATTTCTTCTACACAAAAGAAAGTACAATGACGGTTGCTTTTTTTTTTACAGAAATAAATCATCAAACAGTTTTTCGAATTATACGTTTCGAAGTTGTCAAGTTTATCTTCCAAACACCCAACATAGTAATAGTGTAGTATAGTGTAGTGTAGTGTGTAGTATAGTAATAGTGTAGTGTAAAGTGAACAGTGTAGTAACAGTTTTAGTTTTCAAACTCATTAGCAGTTTTGCACGCCACACGACTAACACGCCGTAGTTAAATTTAAAGTGTTATGTTTATATGAAAATTATACTGAGCGCTTCTTATAAACTTAGTTCAAACTTGGATGAGGTTTTAAGAAATATTCAAAACTTAATATGTTAAAGTATAGGAAGTAAGCGACGAACGTATGAAGAATATTGATAGCTTTAGATGTATTTTGGCCGCGAGTTGAAGATCAGAGATAGAGTTAGTACCTTGGGGTATCAATTCTGGGCTCTTATTCGTGAGCTCTTGAGATAAAAACCTGGGTCCGTACCACTAAGTACGGATTTTACACAATATGATTGGCACGGCCGCGCCGGCTCTTTAAATCTCCAAATATAGGCAGCGCATCCGAGAGCACCCACATGGGTCATTCTGGACTTATGTTGGCGTATATCGCTATTCGTCTGTCACCTTTATATATTAAAAAGATCGCTCTTATTCATTTACGAGGAGAACTTCAACGAGTATATCTTTATACTTTGACAATTTTGTAATTAAACCTATTTTATTATAAGTGCCTCAATCTTGCCCAATAAAAGACCAAAATAAGTCCGACATTGATTTCAATTTCAAAAACTACATAATACATACATAGAAAATGAATTAAATATCAACATGACAAAAGGAATCATTAGCACAATAATAGACAACATTCATTTTTTTCTATTGTAGAATGTCCAATGTGTTTGTAGAATGTCCCAATGTGTTTGTAGAATGTCGCAATGTGTTTGTAGAATGTCCCAATGTGTTTGTAGAATGTCCCAATGTGTTTGTAGAATGTCCCAATGTGTTTGTAGAATGTCCCAATGTGTTTGGGGACCTTAGTAATCGTCCTGACCCAATTACCGTCAGCCATACAGACATGGCTGGGGTCAGACGTGTTGGTGCGAATGGTGGATGGGTTATTAGGTGTTAGGGATGTTTTTGAGATCATCTTGAATTAGGTACGTACACATATATAGCTTTGGAAATCAGAATATGAATGGATGGGAAATAAGAAGAATAATATGTGTGTATTTAATTATTGCACCTATCGCACTATCTCTGCATAGGTTGACAAAGATCGACTGGGACATAATGCTTCCAGGCCGTAAGTTCACTTTTTGTCACTCAAGATATTCAATTAGCAAAAATTCCCCTGTCGGTAATTTTTTTCCTGACCTTCGTGGACATGTGTTAAACATACCATAAAAATTTTATCACCATCGCGTGTACGTTTCTTTTTCTTATTTAGCAAAAAAGTTTTAATATACCAGTTGTTGGCAAATAAGTCATCAAATTTCTTTTTTTTTTACCAAAGCATATGATATAACTTTTTAACTTTTGCATTTTGTACACAATTTATATTCTAATGCAGGTCTGAACGCGTATAATAAAGGTATCTGTTCACCTTTTATTCCTGTACCTCTCGAAAACCGGAGCAGGTTATGGGAACTTCTGTTTGTTTAGATTAGAGTAATCTTACTCATACCATACCGTCTCTACTGCTTGATATAGGTCTCTTGCAAGGCTCGCCACCACACACGATCCTCCGTTCTTCTCATCCAACCACCACCGGCGAACTTCTTTAAGTCGTTGATCCACCTGGCTGGAGGGCGTCCCACGCCATGTTTCCCGGAACGTATTCTTCGCAAAATATTCATTAAAAATATTCTTCTAACAGGTAGCGAATCTATAGTCTTAATATGAATATTACGCTTTCCATAAATTTATAATGAAAAGCATCAAAACACGACGCTGAACTAATTACACAAAGCTCTCGTTAATCTCGAGCATCGATCTGAACTTAGCTTACCACTGAAAATAAAACAATCAGTAGGGAAATTCAAACTTATAGATAAAATAAATACACGCACAGTCCTATAGCAACGGTACCTAATATTTTAATGTAAGTGGCTATGTAAATTTAAAATGTAGTAACGAAAGTAACTAACTATTTTTTATATAAAAAGTTGACAGATGATCGTGCTATGTGTTTAAACAAACGTTTTACAAACGTTAAAGAGACTTTTTACTGAATTGATATATTTCCCAAAAAAGTTTTTTTTAAATGACGTCTCTGACTTTGTTACTCTGTTCTACGTCACTTTACGTTACTACAATTGGTAACGCCGTTTACTCCATTCATAAACAGCTTCTAATCGAACCACTACAAGTAGATGGTATGAATGAAAATTGGAGCTATAATTCGTGCCACATAGCATGGCAATAGCGAGCATTAACACCTCCCTACTCGTGTTTACGATTGCGACACTTGCCATTGTTGTCCCTAATGAGTTCGATACGTTCGATCGATCGAACGTACGTTCCATCGAACGCGGCGGCTATCACGATACACTGACGATAGTTATTTCCGCTCGTTACGGGGAACATTGGCAAGTGGCGCTATCGTAAACACGAGTACATTAGTTCCCGGGTGAAATTCGAGGCATTGACCGCTATTGTCATGCTAAATCGCACGGAGTATAGTAAGCGAGCGGTTTGTATGAAAAAAAATGCCGAATTTCAAAACAACCGTAGAACAAAGGTTATGAGTTTTCAGGAAAGGAATACAATATTAATATTAAATACAATATGCTGGTATGTTTTGTTTAACCCTGTATTTATAATCTCTTTTTTTATTATTTTGTTTATTCAAACACAGTAAACCTTTCTACATTGCAAAATTTCCCCCCAAACTGCAAAGCAAATTTGTCGGCGAACAATGGAAAAATGTACTTTAGTAACTGATTAATAAAGTACATTTCTTGTGAATTTTATTTTAATCTATAATATGAATCTACGATATATCGTATACCTGTTACGCGTATATTAATACACTAGCTGTTGCCCGCGACTTCGTTCGCGTGGACTTTAGTTTATAAACACCGTCTTTACCTTCTTAGGGGTATTTGGTATTTTCAAAAACGATCACACACATTATTTTCTACAGCTTATTTTTTATCGAACGTTCGACGTGATTCTTTAAATTAATATTACTTTTTTATTTATCAACTGATTGAAATAAAATAAACACTAAATTTTAAGTGAAGCTTATCACAATATATTAGTGAAAACTGCATCCAAATCGGTTAAGCCGTTTCTAAGATTGGCGCACACAAACGCAAAAACAAACAGATAAACAGACAAAAATTCTAACAATCATTGTTTTGGGTTCTATTGCGTTGATAAAGGTCCCCCAATAATATTTTTCTCATATATATTCCATGTACAGACAGCAATCAGTTACATTTTTATTATATGTATAGATAACAATCCACTCTGGTATCTCACGAATTTAACACATCTTTCATTACAACCGAACAGAACAGAACGCGATATAACTGAGATAGGGTCATAAATTCCAAATTTCGTTTCGTCTTTTGTAGTTCCTAATACAATGGCTTCAAAATCTACGTAATTGTATTTCACCAAACAATTTCATATTGCATTCATGGGAAAATCATGACACTATACATTAAAATATTACTATGCGTCATACATACTAATTTTGGACGTGGTTGTATTTTAAGTTTGACTATATTCTTCAAAACATGTTTCATTGTCTTTAGAATACAATAGGTGTTTATAGAAGAGTGGCGGTAAAGTATACCTCTGAGTGTTTTACTACACGTTCTGTCAATTTCTTACGCGAGATGACTAGATAAATATGTAAATACGTCTGTACCCAGCAAAGGTAGAGAAAAATACCTTACCGTACATTATTGCATTGAAACATAGAAAAAGAAATAAGACGACTAAGGGATAATAAAGCCGTTACCACAAGCCTAAAAAACTACACCACAACTAAAAGACTAGAGTCGCTGGCCCGCTTCATCAGCGTATTGAGGCCATACACATTAACTTCACATGGGGGTTTACATCCAGCAGCGGACGATAAAGAGGTCTATCTACGATGTACCCCGTTGATTCTTTACAAATGCCCGTTATAAATCGTGCCTGTGTGCGTAAAACATTTTCATACAGTTACATAAACATTCTATACCGTCTGTAATTTATTGGTGGTTTACCAAGCAGGGAGCTAATTAATTTATAACCTTACACAGGTCACGGTGTGTAGCGCGGCGATGGATTACGGGGCTTACGGTAAATTTGATCACTGGTCGCGTGACCTTTTATGATACAGTACGAAAGATTAAAAAAAAACATGCTAAATATACTCGAGAATGCGTCTTAATTTGTTTATACACAAGTGAACTCTACGTGAACGGAGTCACATTATAGATTCTGATCCTTATTATCCTTTTTCTGTCTGAGGTCTCTATTAGAGAACTCGTGTCGGGTTGTCGGTCCCGCGGCAGTTATTATGTGCAACATAAAGAAATATAAAACTTCTCTTATCCGACGACAACGATGTTTCCTTGTACACTTCTTATATATAATAATAAAATTAATGGACAGTTGCGAATTCATCACCTGACTAGATATCAAAGTAAAAACAAAATCAAGAATCGGCTATTAAACCATGATTATAATGACACCGAATCCTTACTTATATCAATGCGTCAAATTATTCTCAACAACTTATAATTAACATTTTCAGCATCTGTAATTATTATTCACACACACATACATCTATCCACATTCAATTACAAACATTATCTACTCTATCCTAAATTTTCTAACACGGGATATCTAAAACCTCACTCTCACACATTCACATATAGACATATCTACAGAAAACACACACAACTTATATGTTGAACATAATATAATTACCACCTGGTTAAACTGTTTCTTAAATTGCTGTAACTTAGTTGGTCCTAAGAATAGATCTAAGGGAAGGTGCTGACAGCTGTAAAACAGATTATTCAAGTACAGATATCAGCACACTTATGTATACCTAGTTGTATTTTGATGTTTTTCAAACTACATTATAAGCAGCTTGCCCATAACTACTTCTGCTTGCTAATTCTGTATTATACACCAAAGATAAAACCAAATAAAAAATCCAAAAAAAAAATGTACATAAAGGCGGTCTGGTCTTATCGCTAATAACTATCTCTTAAAGACAACATTTGGGTTAGAGAGGAGACAAAAATAACTACCAGCTACATAATATGAATTTTATATACTAAATCAGGTTTGAACGCGTATAATAAAGGTATTTGTTTACCATTTATTCCTATTCGACGTTTCGACACGGGTTATACACCAGCCGTGGTCACCATGCGATTTACCGTCGAATAAGTCCGCGGACATTGTTAGTGTGTGTCGCAGTAATTCCGAATGTGAAGATCAAATGTGGGTAGTTGATAAAACTGCTCTCAGCATCCATTCTGGACTACGCGCCTCTTCCGACAACTCGTTATCACGGCTGGTTTTCCGTGCCGAAACATCGAGTAGAAATAAAATGTAAACAAATACCTTTATTATATACGCGTTCAGACCCGATTTAGAATATAAAAAGTGTACAAAACGCGAGTGTATAAAAAGTTATACATAGTATAAATACTAATAAATATACCTACATATATTAATATTTACTAGTATTAAGATAATCATATACATATATAGAAATCATTATTTGAATGTATATATATATAGTTACAGATAACGTGACTAAAGGTGACGGATATGAATAAAACAAACAGACAAACAAAACAATATACCAAACAGAGCAGACATTTCGTCAGAATAAAGAAATATAGAATTGTTCGTATATTATTGAAACGATTTCCATTCCTCAAAATTCCCTTACCTTCGCACAGATTTAAGTAAAAGATCAAACATTAAAACTCATAAACGAATTATCACTCGAGTTGGCGGAAGAACCGACTAAAAGCTCTAATTAGAGTCCGCCAACGTCCTTTGACTTTGTAATTATGAACTGCATTGCTCATAAAGTGTGTAATTTTACTAATGTTAACTTTTAAATAGTTTTTGTTCACGTCTTTTAAATTTATGAACTGGGAAATCGTTTTAAATTACGTTCAAAAATTTATTATGATGTTATACTGATTTCGAACTTAGATAAAGTTTGGCTACTTCTTTTTCCCTTATATGACAATAGCGCAATTATCGCATTGTGCCAGTGTCAAGTTTTCTTCGCAATTCGTCAACGTCCACGGGGGTCTACGCCGAAAATACGAAAAACGAAGTTTCGGTAGATTCCTACAACGAAAACGATCACTACGATATATCACCCCGAATGAAATTAATTTGACATATGAAACTACTCCGATCGTACGGGGTAACGATCGAAATATAAATTTTGAAAAGAGATACTCGATGATCGAACGTCAAATTTCACGATGACAATATTTCACGTTTTAAATAATCTCAGATACCCGATATTAGAGCTCCGAGCAGAGGAAAGTCAGAGTAGGGTTATAAGCACTTCGTTCGTCGGAACTTCGGTCATGCGCGGAACTTCGGAAATGTAAAATCAGAGTAAAAGTGACGAGATCCCAGTCACTGAGGACAAGAGTTGGAGTCCTTGGAAACACACGTAAAACGCAGTATTATGCTTGGATTCTCACAAATATTAAGCGCAAACATTACACACTTTGAAGTTTAATAAACTATCACTTTTAAACCACAAAGTTATATCCTTATCTATACATATAATAAAACTGTAGAACCAGCGTGTCAGTACATTGAATATATTTACCAAAAACTGATTAGGGGAGATGGAGAAAGCGCATCAGAATACATACAAAAAGACGATTTAGATTTTTTTTGTCTTTTTTTCTGTCTGTTTGTTTGTCTGTTCAAACACGGTAATCTATAAAACTACTGAACGAATGTTCATGGAGTTTCCACACGTTAATTAAGTTTAGGTTGGCGCTTCGAATAGCCCTTATTTCATCGAAGAAATATATATATATATATATATATATATATATATCCAAATTTAGAGTTTAAAAACTAAAATTCCACGCGTACGAATTCGCGGGCACAGGTAGTTATTTTATAATATCCGACAGGGAATTGCACCCTCTGCACAGCAGGTAGGGTCACTATCAACTGGCCAAATCGGTCGACTAGTTCATTACCTACTACATACACCTTTTAAAAAAAAACTTTCGAGCTCCGCGAGTGTCCTCATGATGTCTTCTTCGCCGCTTAGTTTGTGATAATTGTAAAAATTCGTACATACTTAAATAGAAATTATGTAGTACGGAGTTCGAAGTACGACGAAACTATCGATCTCAGCTTCTAACGTTCCACAGCGGGACACAGGCCTCCCGTAGTACATTACAGAGGGGTTTCGGTCCGTAATCCGCCACGCGGGCCCAGTGCGAATTGGTCGATACACATAGATAATCAAGATTGACAAATGTTGATACGCCCCCGGATTCGTCGCCTACCTTTTCAGACTTTGGAAAATTTTATAAATTCATGTCAAAACAGTCGCACAACTAATCATATCAAACATGGCGTCCGCATACTAACTTATTTGTCTACCAATTCAATTACCTTGACAGCTGACTTCCAAATCCCAGATTAAACTCTATTATGCATTGTCGGCAAGCAAACCTACTTGTCTCTGTAGTACTGCCTTCTATACGTCAAAGACAGAATGTTCAATTAGTAAACCGACTTACCGAGAAGACAATGTTGGTTTTAGTATTATGCAATAATCCTGTTTTACGTCTTATTAGATTAATATATTATCTAAGCTGCGATTAATACTTTATTATTTTACTCAATTTACATTGTAATCGGCTTTACGATTGACCGATTATTTATATTATAAGTATTTTATCTCCAAACCTGTCCACAAAAAGATCCAGTCTACGTCCGACAATGTAGCGCGTCAATCCCGTGACATGACCATGACAGTATTAAAAGTGTTATTAGAGAAAAATAATTGCAGTAAACGGGTACTCTGTGAATGATAAAGAGTTTTTTTTTCTTTCTCTCTGGTCTTGCATTGTACAGAAAACAAATACAGGAAATATATATATGTATATTATATGATATATGTGTATAGATATATATATATATAGTATTATATGATATACTAACGTATATCAATACGTTAGTATGTATATTTATTTAAAGGTAAATTATTTATTCTGTTTGTCGTTTAAGTTATATATTTATACCTCTCATCGCAACTCTCAATGTATTTCTCTGGTCAACCCCAAAGGTTAGTTGGTTGGGAATGACTTAGGCATTAAGCTCGCCCATTATACCACAATTTGCAAAAAAGTTTTTTTATATAAATAAATAGATAAAATCACTGTACAGATTTTATTAAAATGACATAGTTATAGATTATGTCCTAAATAATATTTAGTTTTGCTTATTATTTAAATCTGTTGCAAAGGGCATGTGATCTAAGTACCTAGTTTCGCAATAAAATTATGAAGTGCATCTTACATTGTTACCAAACCACTACCTTCTATTTTGCTTCTGCAGATTTAGGACGAACACATAAATTTAATGTCCCTTTTACGTTTTCATAAAGACATCGAATAATTCTGTCGTTGGAGAGATTGATTGTAAACTTGTATTCAGACATCCATTACTGCCTTCACGGACTGCGTCATTCCATTCGGGTAGACTACAGTATTGATTCGCGGACGTGTTACGAATAGCGGTCATTCGAAGGCTTTCATGTCGGATGAGAACGAAGTACCTCGTATCTGTCCGGTTATAAATAGATGAAATCTCTAGCGAGGCTGAAACTGTTTGCTGTTTCTGAAAGTACAGAGAGAGCTTTTACTTTTGGTTCAAATATTTGATTTACTCGTAATCAAAGCTATATATCCTTTTTCATCAAATGCTATATTTTGTTATTGTTATTTGTGTTTGCATTTGGGTGTAGGCTGAAAGAGGGTACACGCTGTAAACTCACAGCCACTGGGTGCGCGCAACTGAACAAGTCACCCCTCTCTCACAGAAGACTACCGCTGCAGAAGACTACCGACAAATGTACTACATTTCACATTCCTATCCTATCGACTCTAATGCACGGAAAGGTTTCGGTAGTGAGTGAGCCAAATTGGAGTGTGTAATGGAAAACATTAAACTCCATAATCATTTAATAACATTCTTGGAATCTCATATAGGATGGAGATCCCACTCCATCTCCAAATGTAATGGGACGAGGAAAACTCGTGGTCCAGTTATACTAAATCCCCCTTTTCCACCTTTTCTTAACATTCTTTCCAAATCCATTCCTATATCTCCAGAAGTAGCCAGTGCATCCCCAGGCGAGCTGCTTGTTACACTAGACTGATGTTGGCATATATCGCGGATGTCCATGAGCGACAGCGTCCACTTACCACCAGGTGATCTGCTCGTCTGACATCCTCTTTCTATTTGTGGAGTAGTGTGGTTATGTAGATGGTGTTGGGATGAGTAGTCTCTATGATGGTTGTGCATGGTGTCTACTATAGGAAATAAAACATGGTATCAACTGCGAACTATTATATTGCTGTCACTAATTAAATATGTTTACAGTTCCACGGTCCGGAGGCGACTGGCGCAACCGCACAATATATGTCAACTATATTGCAGTTTAATTCATGTCACTGTGTCGCTATATATTTAAAAACATAGTTTTAAATGATATTGTACAATGATATACCTACTTTTGATCTGTATAATAAAATCCATAATTATAAAAAAGTCACAAACTTTGAAAAGAGTGAGAGAATGAAGATGGAAGTATTTATAGTAAAGGACAGACATAGGTTTAATTTTTGAATGAGGGCTTTGTGAGGTAAACCAAATAAGAACAAAAGTTTGGGACTCAGATTAGTTATCAGTACAATCTTATATATACTTACATTCATGGGAAACCCAAATTAACCCGAGCCCTCAATACTAAAAACAAAATAGATGATTTTGGGTCTTAGATTTAGTCAGAGTCGAGTATAGCATCTTATGCAGTCAGGAAATGTTTTGTAACGTTATTTGTATCTTGAAAGAGGGGGGGAGGTTGCATTCCTATAGTCGCTGGGTGCACTCGATTAGCCACGTTACCCCCCCCCCCCTCTCTGACAGAACTCAACCCGTAAAATGTACTGCATTTTCTTCTTTTATAAAATTCCCCAAATATGTATTATACATGTATGTGTTTCGGTAGTGAGTGAAATATGCCAGATCCCATTTTCGTCCCACACTATCCTATCTCTTCCCACTTCCCAACCCCCTTTCCAAATCCATTCCTAAATCTCCAAATGTACGCAGCACATCCGCGGGCGTGTCAACATTTGTCATTCTGAACTGATGTAGGCATGTATCGCGGATGTCTATGGGCGACAGTTGACACATTTTTAAAAAAGAAATTTAGAATGTTAGTATGTTTCACGTTATATAATTGAATAAAATATTATGGTTTGGGACGCATTTAAACACGAATGAATAATCACTTTAATTGACTATTAATCTTACAGTAAGTACAAGAAAAATATATAAAACGTACGACCAAAAAATCCTAAATTGAATTTGACAAAATATCTACACTAGTAGGTACTCGAAATACGTCTCGAGTCTCGAGCATACAAAGAATGACCTCCGCCTACATTCGCTTGTAAAAAATTGTCCTCTGTAGATCGAAGCTACATACAAAGAATGTTTAGATTCAATCAAAAATGACTCTTATGTACTCTATAATAGATTAGTTACATAACGCCCACGTGTTTTTCAACAGCTTTCAATTGAAAAAAAAAAATCATTTGTAGGCATCTGTGTACTAATCGTTTGAAGAACAAAATTAACAGAAAACATTTAGTTCATTTTAAAAATCAATGACACCGAATTCAATTAGATTATCTCTTTCCCACTACTTGTTTCTAGTGTGTTATTTATTTTGCGCTCACTTTATTTTAATTGTAGTTTTTTCCTTCTAATATTATTCTACATGTATACATTTCCCGGCTGAAAGTAATACACATCGGCCTTTAGAAAGAGACTATCGGCTAGTTTCGGTTTTGTAGAGCGTCGTCTTTATCGCGTGCCGTTACGACAGAGACGACGCTCAACAAAATCGAAGCTTGCCGATCATAGTCGATGTGTATTACTTTCGGCCTGTTTGTATTTTATGCATCTCATGTAAGTGTATATGTATACTTTACTTCAGTTACATATTGACATTAATTGCACCACCAAACTTTACTTGATATTGTTATCTGTTTTCTCTTTACAACCCAAAGGCTGCCTGGATAAGATCGCTGTCAATAAAGCCACCTGTTGCACTTTTCGTTTTACTGACCTAATTTGTCTTTTGGCAACATGTGTTGATGTACAGTAAAAAGAGAATCTGTCTATCTATCTTTTAATAATAATATAAAAAATACAGATTAACAGGGTTAGATATTAAATACCTTAGATAAAAGCAAAGGGGGTTGATTTAATCAACCCTTTTTTTGATTTAATCAAAGGTTTGTAATTTATATAATAATATAATAGATAACCATTATGATAAAGGTTCACATTTGCCTACGAAAATCTATAAACCTGTTATCGATTATTTTTACTACAACTCTGACTTATAAAAAGTAAAAGCGTAATAAAAATATTTTTCCATGCTACCCAAATGATTTACAAATCATTAAACCAATAATATCACCATTCCTCTTGTCTCAATTTATCAATATACGGGGAAATATTATTTTCTCTTCGACACTAAAGTTTCCCACATAAAAATAATTGTGTCAGCGGGGTCAAGACATAGAACGTAAATGCTGTTGAATAAAATATCCAAGGTTTTCGATAAAAACTTTTAGATATTCGAATTTAACGTTAGGCTAATTTAAGAAGATTAAAATTGAAAAACTAATTATTCTGTAATTGTGTTATACACACTGTTGACGTTGAAAATTCACTTTTATCGCAATAGGATATAGATAGATTTGTCATAAATATTAATTTTGAAGATCCCTACTCATCAGACTTGGAACGATATTTGGTGTAAATAGTGAAAGTGAAATTTTGAAGGATCCAATTTTTTCCCCACTCTTTTTCTAACTCTACGTAAGTTTATTACTGTCTATTGTCATATTTTCCATTGGTAATTATTTCTTATCTTTTAAATTCTGTTAACAAAAGATAGCCCCAGAACTTTTTCAAGTGGAATGTTTTCAATTCCCAGTGGACGTACTATATGAGTACCTACGCATGAGGGATGTATTGTCTTAAAACGCCACAATAGCCAAGCGGGTCAGCGAGTCCACTCTTTTAGAGGTCATGGAATTACTCAGAGCTTGCAGCAGCTTTGATATCCCCCAGTAGGCTTTTACTACTCTACCCACACACACCACACAACCATTTGCTGTGAATTTTTCATTTGCTGAAAAACTATTTCTTAAATGCTCTAACACTTACTGATTTATAGTCACTATAAATTATTGAACCATTTCACTAGCTCTTACTTTGTATAGTGTTATAAGTAACAGACTAGTTACATTGGCTCTAAGTTAATCAACGTCACAATAAAGCTTGTATCGTTTCATAAACCATTTATCTTAGTTACAGCATTTGCCAGCACACGTCTTTGAAATCAGTTATCGCAAAAACTTTATCTCTATTTTAAACGAGCACAGGTTTTATATTCTTATAGCTTATGTTTAAGGTCAATGATTTCAAGATAATGATTAGATGCGTCGTTATTTTAATTTTCAATTCAATCTCGAACTGTTTTATCACTATTCAGTCTAATTTCTTCCACTCTTCAATGTCTTATTCAACATTTTCATATTTCAACATCAAATCATGAGGGGTAAGTAGAAGTACCCTCATTTATCTAGTTCTATTAAGATTTTTACTTTAGCCAGAGCTAGTCCTAGTCGTTTTCCTAGTCCTTTATTTCCAAATGTAACTTATCTAAGTAAGGATTAACTAAAATCTCTTAGCCACATTATTCAAAATAATATATATTTCACATAAAACTATAAAAATTATCGTAACACGTCCATTTACGTTCTAAATCCACGGATACCGCTGCGCCGGAGGCGGGAGTTTGACAAATGGTTGCGTCGGCCAAAAACTAATGATCGCCCCGACACCGTTTGCGCAATGCAAACCGACCACTGCAGTTGAAATACGATAGAAATGAGAAACAGCATAAAATTCTGTTATAAATATACGTTAGACGTTCATATCGAATACAGACGAGCTATTTTCACAATATTTTGGAAAGTTGTTGAAAATGGCATAATGTTAATTCAAGAACCATTCATTGGGAGGGAAGAGTGCAAGCTGCAATCCAACAGCCGCTGGGCGCACTAGACTGGCCACGTTACCCCTCTCTCACAAAGACTACCTTGAAATGTACTGCATTTCCCACTTTATCTTATTTTCGTAATGTAGGTACGTGTTTCTGTAGTGAGTGAGATGTGCCAGAGCCCATTCCCATCCCGCCCCATTTTCCCAACGCTTTCTCCAAATCCATTCCTACGTCTCCAAAGGTAGGCAGCGCATCCGGGGGCGTGCTAACGTTTGTCATTTTGGACTAATGTTGGCATGTATCACGGATGTGTATGGGCTACAGTATCCACTTACCATCAGGTGGACTGTATGCTCGTCTGCCGCCTTCGTCCATAAAAAAAATAAAAAAATAACCACACAGACATAGCTCAAAGAATTCTCTGAAGAAGCAAGAATTAGCATCTGTCTTTTATGGGATCGACAAACGATGCAATGAAATCAGACCTTTTAATATTCATCGCTGGATATGGGCTTCCTCATGACTTGTACGTAAGGGATGTACGACCTTGATACTCCACGCTAGACTAGTGTGATAGTGAGTCCATTGTTTTAGAGGTGGTGTAGTTCCTCAGCGCTTGTGGAAAGCGCTTTTTTCTCCCCTAGTCTCCCTTTACCACACCCGCGGGTAGAGATGGAGTGGTGCGAGACTCTCTTTGACCTGGGAGTGGCTGGATGAAAAGAGCAAATATCGTCAGCGAATAAGCGATGACGAAAAGTTTTGATAGTGAACGATTAAAAAAATATATTGAGAATTTTAATTTTAGTTTAGAAAGATGACCACTGTCTTCTTCTTTTGGTACCGTATCCTATCTGATATTGGATGTCTTTGTTAAAATCTTCACTTCAGAGAATACTGCGCAGAGTAGTTTAGAATGACTGGTACTCATTCTAAACTACTTCAGTGGCTAAACCACAAACAAATATAGCAAAATATACTTTATGTGACACATTACCTAAAAGCATGTTCAGCGCATCAACTATAGTTAACAGTTAACGGGTCAACAATTTAACATGTCAAATTATTTTTAGAACGAAGGATAGCTATTAGATTTGAAAGATCATGAATAAACTTCGTTAGTACTACCGATGATAGATAGATAGACGAATTCTTTATTGTACATCAACATGAAACACGGATGAGTAACACGAAAAGTTCAACAGGCGGCCTTATCGTCAAAGCGACCTCTCCCTGGCAACCTTAGGGTCGTAAGGAGAAATAATACATACACGTCGAAGAAGATAAAAAGTAAAAGGAATCAGAGACACATATATCTAGGTAGTGATAGCTAATCCGCATTACTCCAGCGTGATGGATGACGTCTTAAAACAGCCTTGCTTCGTGATCACAAAGAAAGGCCTGTGCCCAAAAGAGAGACATATAAAGGTTGAATATTTAATACGGACGTAAAAAATTAGTCCTTTACTGTAGGAGAAAAGTGGTTAGTTAGTAATAAGACTACATGTTTGGCAAATTTGAGACGCATTTGTTTTGGGTTGATGAACTCCTAAGCAGAAAATACATTAGTGACATATTTAACGAAAGCATAAGTAACAATATACTTAACAACAATAAACAATAAAATTAACTGTTGGCGATAGAGGCGGTGCTCGTGGCACAGGGGCGCAGAGAGGAAGCGGCAGTCGGCAGCGAGCTTGCTTGTATGAACTCGTTAGGTATCTCCACAATGAGGAGTCTGATTGATCAAGTCACTGCTTGAAGTGATGAATGTAAAACTAGCAGTTCAAGTTACTACTTGAAGTGCTGAAGACGAACTGGCAAAGAGAGGTCGGAACCTCTGCCTTTTATAGCAAGTTCACTGCCCGTGCGATCCCCCTGCTCCCTGGGGAAGTTTATTGTGCTATTCGCTCTCCAACGTCATACATAACTTCTAGGCTACAAGTCACACATCCTAGGGTCGGTTCTCCTCTTATGCGGAGAACAAGGCTATTTTCGATGACGAAGCATGAGGATCTACAGTTCTTTGGGAAATTTAGCCCTTTTTTCCCTCCCTCCTTCCTTGAGTAGCAAGAGGAATGGGAGGACTGAAGGTAAAGGGCAGACAGTGGCGCCGATACCGGAACTCCGTCATCTAGCCCGCAACATTATATGTTTAACTTATGCTCAATAAAACACACTGCGGGCGGTAGCCTTTATTTTTCCTATACCCTGACCTGTAACCTAGGTTTCCTAATACATTTATGGAGAGCGAATACAAACACATACAATTTACAAACAAAAGACATTCAAAAAATATATATATATATGTACGCACTAACATCCCATAGTCTCGTAGGAAAGGTGTATGGATTTACCTCGTACGCTTCTATTGGTATAATGTGAGAATTCCTTCGTCCTCACCTCGCTAGTTGCGCAACCCTTGTGAGACAACCCCCTTTCTTCTCCGAGCCGTGCGATGCCAGTACGTACATATCATGTACACTTGATTTTATTTACATTAGTACGCTATTTATATTAATGTACTGCACTTGTGCTACGCCCTTATTCATTCTGTCGTGCACATTAAAAATAAACAAAAACATTAATACAAACAACATAGTTTTGTTTCATATTTCAAATCGGGTCTGACCGCGTAATAGCCGTGGTCAACTCGTGAGCTCGGCTCGTATAACCCGTGCCGAAGCGACGAGTAGAAATAAAAGTTAAACAAATACCTTTATCACACGCGTTCAGACCCGATTTAGAATATAAAATTAGTGTACAAAATGTGAAAGTTTAAAAAGTTATATAGTTTTGTTTTATTCAAAATTACAAGTAGGTAATTTTGAATTACCGATTAAACGAATTGAATTAAACGATATTATAAATATTAAAACACTTCTGATGCCTATGTTTAGCTACTGTTACTTGTTTGTATTGAATTTAAAATAAACGATACAAATGGAAAATTATACACTGGGAAGTTTATAACTTTGTTTCCTAAACGTTGCTACGTTGTGTCTTTTATGTTGCAACTACACGAAGGTATCCGACTACCTAAAGATTGAAGTGCTTCATTTTGTTTGTATTCAAAGGTAATTGACACCATGATGACTAAAGGTGTACTGCAAAGTTTAGAGAATTTTTTTTACACCTGTCCGTCCATTCAGCTCAGAGTCGGCGCGTGACCATGGTTTAAATTGGCCGAAACGTAGTGAAAAATAAAAAAGGTAAACGTACGTTCCATATCTTCCCGTGGGCGTCGTAAAAGGCGACTAAGAGATAACACAGACACTACCACATGCCTAGGGGAACTACACGACTTTTAAAAGAGTGTACTCGCTCACCCGCTTGGCCAGCATGGAGTTTTCAGGCCATAAATACTTCATGCATGAGGAAACCCATGTCTAGCAGTGGACAGTAGATGGTGGCTGTTTATGTTCCGATATTTTTAAATCGATTGCAGTTAAAAACGGACAGTTAAAAGTTTTCGAATGGATCCATTCGAAAAGTTCCCGCAAAAACATTCCAAAAGTCCATGGTATGCAAACGATTGAAAGGATCGTAAAAGGCATCTTGTAAAATCGGGTGTCTCCAAAACTTGGGCAAATGGCCACCAGGTGTCACTGGCTACGGTTCCGTGGAATTACGAGTTCGGGAAAATTTCACGAGTAATGTGATTTCGTGATATTAAAAACAAAGTATGGCGGAATTTTTTGGTTTAATAACTTCGCTGAATTTTTATTGTTGCCGCAAATACGAGTTTGAGACACTTTTAGCGACTTTCCTCTTTAATCGAATTTGAATTTATTGGTCTGTACGACTTGTATCAGCCTATAACGTCCCATTGCAGGGCGCAGGTCTCCCCTAGTATATCACTGGGAGTTTTCGGGCCATAAACCATCACGCGGACCCAGTGCGGATTGGTGGATCACAAACTACAGACCTTTTTTTTATTTTTAGAGAAAGCGGGTTTCCTCGCGATGTTTTCCCTCATCGCGTGGTTTGTAGTCTTTTTTTTTGTACTTTTTCTAATGTTTTAAAATGGCGTATATTCGTGCATGGCAGGAATAATTCACTATATATACGTGTTCACTATATATATAACTATATATTGAAATAATGCAAAATCTGAAAATAGGTTGCTATCGAGATTAAAATCGATTACACCAGTTTTAACAATAGATTATTTTTTCATTGTTTATTGTTCATTTCTAGTATATCTTTTACTATATGCGCAGTTTCGCAAAATAAATACACTCATTGCAATTACAAACAAAGGTCATTGCTCTTTACAATGACCTCTAAAAGTGATTACCCTCTACTGAGTAATGAGCACTACGAACATTTTAGATAGAAAAACAAACCTCTTCATTTACAAACTTTTGATTCATTGCCCAAAACAAAGTCCATGAGGGATGTACGATCTTAAAACGTCCCGCTGATCAAGCGGGTTGACGCGGCGAGTTAGAGGTAGTGTACTTCCTCAGGTCTCCCGCTAGGGACTTTGTGGTCTCGTAATTACCTTTTCGACACCCACGAGAAAAGATGGAGTGTTGTTTAGTGCAATTAATAAAGGTAACTTGAAATCACGAAGTAAATGTACGTAACATATCGCCGAATACTGTAATCACGATACTTAGTACCCCTACAGTTTATGACCGAACAATATTTGTAATTTTTGTTAATGTTAAAACGAAAGTTTGTTAAACAAAAAGCAGTTTATTTACAACGGAAACGCCCACAGACACGGTTTGTTTGTACAGACCGTTCTGGAGTTAAACTGTAACAGACAGACAGTCACCAGCTGTTGTTGCGTTCTACTGGGAACTGTCTTATTAGATACTCGATAACTAAATAATACGTTTTCTAAAAAAAGTGACGCATGAGATAAAAAGGAAACAAAATTTCAATAGAAATCAGTTTGTTTTATTTAAATTAGAGCACTGACTGAGTCTTCAGTTATTGTTTAGTTATCAGTCTAACATATAAAACAAACACCACACTACACTGAATGTCCCAGACTAGGATTCCCTGTGTCGTAGCTCCAGAGACTCATACAAAGACGAACACAACACATTAAGCTATAACAATCAAGCTTAACCCAAGCTTCTGACGGGGGGAGTGCACGGTGCAATCCAACAGCCGCTGGGCGTACTCGACTGACGTACCCCTCTCTCACAGAAGACTACCTTGAAATGTACTGCATTTCCCACTTTATCTTATTTCCTAAATGTACGTACGTGTTTCGGTAGTGAGTACGTGAGTGAGTGTTTAATGTGCCAGACCCCATTCCCATCCTATCCCTCCCCATTTTCCCAACCCTTTCTCTAATTCCATTCCTATATCTCCAAAGGTAGGCAGCGCATCCGGGGGCATACCAACGTTTGTAATTTTGGACTGATGTTGGCATGTATCACGGATGTCTATGGGCTACAGTATCCACTTACCATCAGATGGACTGTATGCTCGTCTGCCGCCTTCGTCAATAAAAAAAAGGAAATTACTAGGGATAGAAATTAAGTTTCAAAACTACTGCCTTTTTGCCTTTCTTTTATCTCATGCTATAATGAACATGGTATAGTTATTTGTTTCTCGTATTTTTTTTAACTGCATAGAATTGGGTACTTTAACTATTTAAATAATCAAATAACTATAGTTTTAATTGAATAACTTAAGATATAAAAAAATCGCAATTAACCAAATAATTTTTTTTAAAAATCTACTTACTTATTTTGAATTTGAAGGTATCAATTGGAGCATATCAATGTAAACAAACCCCACTCACATGCCACGTTACAATAAACAGATCTTTGTCCACGGGTGCGCGGGTGCAGCTGCGTTTAGGATCATCTTTTTTTTTTAAATTCTTTCTTTGATTCCCGCGGTTAAGTATCCCGCTGTGAATTTTATGTTGTTTTAAGACGATATCGCTTTGAGGTTTAGATTTTATTGTTCTGTATTTTAATTAGGTACTGTAAGTTTTTTTTAATAAAGATTGAGAGCATTACTACACGCGATGTGTTTTGAGTCTTTACCTAGAGAAGCAAAAGAATTATATTAAAAAGTTAATAGCATAAAGATGTATTAATTTGTCTATGGTATGTAATTATAATAATAACCGCTCTACACATACCATCAACCTATGTCTCTCCACTGTTGAATATAGGCATCTCTCCAGGCCACACACGGCAGACATGACCTACCCACTGCCACGTCAGTGTGCTGATTCCGTGAGCTATGTCGGTGACTTCAGCACTTCAGCTGTCCTATACAAATAGCAAAATTAAATTCCGCGTTATAGAAGTAAATTTTGACGGTCTGACAGACAATTATCAATTATTATTATGGTGTCGGCCGGCAGTAGAACAGCACCGTCCTATCTATTCACGTGGGTGTCGTAAAAGCAGACTGACAAAGACGCTACCAAAACCACTGAGGAACTATGCCAGCTCTAAAAAAGTGAACTCGCCAACCCGCTTGGTCCGCGCGTTTTGAGGTCATACATCCCTCATGCATCAAACTATGTGCATGAGGAGGCTCATGTCCAGCTCTGCATAATGAAAGGGCTGGTTCAATTACATTTGCTTTCATTATTGTTACATTTTTTTTTGTGTTTTCTTTTTCGAATTTATAAATGCGCTCCTACGATCCTTTTTCTGTATAATCTGGTTGTTGACTATGCCTTATGGCATTAAGTTCGCCTACTGTACATACAAATATTTTTTCAATGTACAAAATTTTGTTTTTGTACATTCTAATGACCAGTGTGAAGTCACATCATCAGTTGTTGATCGCGGGTAGATTAAAAGCGGCAATAATTTTAATTTATAACTAATCCTGCGAACCCGAAGCCTGGCCCCGTAATCCGGGCAGGGAACTCATTTATTCCGTATATTTAAATAGGGACCTCTAGTAATGGGGTGGGACGGGACACATGGGAGATTTACTGGGATGTGAACATTTTGGTTTAGCATTTTTATTTATTTTTTATAATGACCACGAAATGATGAGTTTTTGGTTTTAATAGATTTTTAATTTTGTTGTGGGTAGATAACATTTTGGTGGCCATAAAATGATTACGGAAAAGGAACAAAAAATCTTTATAATCTGTTGTAATAACAAATATGTCAGCGTCATAAGTCATATGTGAGACTAATTTGACCACAATGATATTGAAATATTTATATCCTAATTTGAACACCGTGGAGGGGAATACCGCCTGAAATTATTCCCTTTTTTGAAAACTTGAAAACCGCGAAGGTATTCTTTTTGAAGACTGATAATGAACTTAATAAACACCCATTATCTCTATGTTTCACTCGATTATAGATGACAGCGGACCATATAATTATGGACCATATAATTGGTAGACATTCTGTGCGATTCTTTGACGAAGAAACTAAAAGTTCTCTTGATTCTGAATTAGCTGTTAGTGGTTTCGTTCCATTGACTGTCATAATAACTATTCGTTCTGTTAATAGTATGTCCAACGAATTATACGCAAGCGAAAGTTACTAGCAATTTATTTACTTTTGCGGAGTTATTAGGTAACAAACAATCAAGTTTCGCATTCGTAACGTTAGTTTCATTTTATTTAAAAAAAACAGTTGAGACCTCCACTATTTAGACATCATTTACAGTTTCGTTTGGAAAAGTAATAATCCACAAAATAATAAATACAGATTGAGAACGTAATACTTCAAGTATTACGTAAGCAGAATTTTAGTCATTTTTAACCCCCCCTTGTCAGCGAAAATAAGCAAAGGTCTTACCCTCCCCCCATGCTTACGTAAGCATTGGTATATTTTTTACAAATTCTGTTCAAGTTTCTTATTTTATCAGAATCTACTAAAGTTTGCCAAAATAATACCTACGAAAAGTAAATAAATAAACATTGCTGACGTAATCGCCATTCAGACCACCCCCGTCCCCCATGTCATCAAAAATAAGCAAAGCAAAGAACCCCCCACCCCCCCTTGGTGCTTACGTAATACTTGAACGGCCCCGAAGCAACTTCATAGCTATTTTATATACCTAAAGATATCACTTTGATTATGACTCCAAACCTCTTAACAAAGCCATAGTATCACGCTTTTACCAAATCTAATTTTTTTGACGACAATTCTTATTAAGTGAATAATTGTCCCCTCCTCATAACAACTGTGTTTATGTGAAAGACTGTTAAAGTTAATCTTTTAAGTATCAGATACTTACAAACAGAAAAATAATCCAAGTTTACGGAAGACAAGTCGGAGAAATGTCGTTAAATTTAAAAATAGTCGGAAGTAAAACGGAAAATCTGGTGTTAACGATCGTTAACTTATTTTGGAAGTTTTAACATCTGCCGACATCTGAGGGCTGATTTATTATAACACGTTTGAGAAATTATTTTAGGAAATTATACATTATTAGATGTTATCGACGTAAGTGATTCAATGTCACTGACAATTATGACGTTTTGAATCTACGAATGTATTTGTGCCCTGTCAGAAGGGCCGTGTCGTGTTGGCCTTCTTGAGAATAACATTACCACATCTATTCCCGTGGGTGTCGTAAAAGGCGACTAAGCCGCTACCACAAGCGCTGAGTTACAAAACTACCTCTAGAAGAGTGGACTTGCCAACCCGCTTGTCCAGCGTGGCGTTTTAAGGCTGTACATCCCTCATGGAGACGAGAAGGAAGGCCATGTCCAGTAGTACACGAAAAATGTTTCCGATCAATTATATCCTTTGTTCAAAATTTATAAAAAAAATATGAATTATATGTCATAATAGATGATAAAAATATTTGCTATATAGTAGGTGGGTTCCATAGGGGGAGAGTGCACGCTGCATTCCCACAGCCGCTGGGCGAACTCGACTGGCCTCGTTACCCCTCTCACACAGAAGACTATCTTGAAAAGTACTGCATGTCCTACTTTATCGTATTTCCCCAATGTACGTACGTGTTTCGGTATAACGTGACATATGACATTGTCACGTTATTGCGATCACTTGTGTGTATGAAATAAAAATTTCTATCTATCTATCTATCATCTATCTATATACCAGAGCCTATTCCCATCCTATCCTTTCCCATGTCCCCAACCCTTTCTCCAAATCCATTCTTTCATCAACAAAGGTAGGCAGCGCATCCGGGGGCGTGCCTGTCATTTTGGAGTAATGTTGGCATGTATCGCGGATGTCGATACGCGACAGTATCCACTTACCATCAGGTGGACTGTAAGCTCATCTGCCACCTTCTTTCTATAAAAAAAATATACTATATTATATTCTATAAATAATTTCTAGCTAAACGTGAGGAGTACGCAAGATGTGACTTTGCTGCGACTCTTCTAAGACCATTAACCTAAAACCAATAGAAACAAAACCAATAATGTGCTATTATAGGTCTTCTATTATAATAGTCTATTATAGTCTGCAAACCATAACCGACCTGTTCCATAATAACAAATGATCTCTTCCATAAAAATGCTTTTACACACTTTTTGAAACCAGACTGTGTAAACAGAGCTCGCCGTTGATTAGTCCCGACTCATTTGAAACGGCCAGCTTGCAAAATTGTTATTTATCGTTTGGACCGCCCCGTTTGTTTATTGGGCTTCGTTACTGAGTGGATTTTTGTTACCCTTCAGGGTTTTAAATGGTTTATCATTGTATAGAGATTCACAAAAGAGAATTGTTGACAGGATTAAGTGGGTTTCATGAGTGTTGTTGCTTCAATTTCAATATACGGCCATGAACTGCTAAACATTGTGTAAGGACTTGTAGGAGTTATTTTATTAAAATTGTATTTATTAAATGCGCTGTTCATTAGCGGTGTACAAATTAAATGCAATGCGATGCAACCAGTTCCTTCAGTATCCACTATTGGACATGGACCTTATCTTGTCACAATGACACATCGTCTTGTGCATGAGGAATGGATGGCCTTAAAACGCCACGTCGGCGGAAGGCGAGTCCATTATTTTAAAGGTGATGTAGTTCCCGTTTTGGTGCTGCAACACGGTTTGTTTATTACTTGATTAATTCACTTTTTTTTTTCATTGCTAATTGTTTTTTTAGATTTCATTCTTAAAAATTATGTTTTTTATTTCTAATGATTTGTGAATATCTAAATAAAGCGTCATTATGTTCTATTCCAAGGGAGCCCTTTAGTATCACTTATTATCTGAGATAGATGACAAAAACGACTACGTAGAATTTATAACTCCACTATTTCGAGTAAATGCAATCACTGATAAACATCATCTGGCTATCCTTTGTCCATTTCCAAAACAATTCCAAAACAAAAATTGTTTACAGTAAACAATTATAGTGGAATGGAAGCAACGTTTAAAAGAACAATCGCCCCGGAATCCCTAGAATTCCCGTGAAACAAAATCTCTGGAAGCAAACTTCGAAGGACGGTGTGTGTTTTCCAACTTACCAAACTATGTACTCGTATTATAGAGGGTAGTTTTATACACTTGTGCTAAACTTCTTTAGTAAACATGAGCCTGAAAAATGTTCAAGTCGCCGCTTTTCTTCGACAGCAAACATGAAAATCCAACAAACCAACTAATATGTACATTGAACCGCGAAAAATGTACAAATGCATGTATATGATATAAAACTTAAATAAATTATATTTATATTTATATGCAAATGTGCAGTGGCAAGGAAAATCTGTTTTATATGGCACGAAGGAACATTATTTATGTATGGTCATTTTTTGTGTGTATAATAAAAAAATATTTTTTGCTGTTTCATGCATCGAATATCAATGAAACTATGTAAACAGTAATCGCAGTATGCGGGTACTCATAAAAAGATTGTTTTATGCGACAAGAATATGTCACAGTTAATTATAATAATACTTAGGGGCTGACCACGGGTTGACCACGTCAGTAGTGTACGTATATCGTAGTCAAGCAGTACTTATATGTTAACTTGTATGTAATACATGCTATTGATACACAAAACCATCCAAAAACTATGACCTATCTAATCCGATGGATAGCAACTTCCGTAAACTTCGTGCTATTTGGTGATAACTAAAATAAAATTCGTATTTTATTATGGCCTTGAATATCGAAATTATCACTTTTATGCTGAAAAGATTTTTTCTGGATCTATCGAGTATCGAAAAAATGTAAATTATCAATATATGTAATGTTTTATATAATATGTCGGGGAGAAAGTCTTTTCGTATTTTGTATGTATGAAGTTGTGATCCAATATCTTTGATTGAACTGTTTGTAACTGGCTGGTTATGATACCATTAAAAAGATAACATTTAAACATAAGAAATAAAATAATAAAAAACTGTTTCCCGCCATTTTTCAATTGTTTTTTTGTCCAAGAAAATGAGTGAATCTAACGAAGAAATTCCATACATTTTAAAGTTTTATTACAAAAAAGGGGAAAAATGCGACACAAGCCGCGAAAAAAAATTGTGTCGTTTATGGACCTAATGCAGTGTCAGTAAGAGTAACACAAAGTTGGTTTAAGCGTTTTCAGTCAGGAAATATTAATGTTAAAGATGCAGTTCGCTCCGGTCGCCCTGTTATCGATAAAGTTGATGCCAAAGTGCAGCAAGATCGGCATATAAGTAGTTACGACATTGCTGATGAACTGGGCATTGACCACAAAACAGTTTTGACTCATTTGAAAAAGTCTGAATTCACAAAAAAGCTCGATATGTGGGTACCACAGGAGCTCACTGAAAGAAACCTAATGAGCCGTGTACTCGTTTGCGATTATCTATTAACACGCAATGAAACCGAACCATTTTTGAAAAGATTGATCACTGGTGATGAGAAGTGGATCACTTACGACAATAACGTGCGCAAAAGATCCTGGTCTAAGTGCGGCCAAGTTCCACAGACTGTGGCGAAACCCGGATTAACGCGCAATAAGGTGATGTTGTGGGATTGGAAAAGCATCGTTCATTATGAGCTTTTACCGCCGGGAAAAACCATCGATTCGGATCTCTACTGCCAAGAGCTGATGAGACTAAAGCAAGAAATTGAGAAAAAACGCCCGGAATTGATCAACAAAAATCAACAAAACTTTCATCATGATAACGCCAGACCACACATCTTTGGCCACTCAGCAAAAATTTAGAGAGCTTGGTTGGGAAGTGTTGATGCACCCACCATATAGCCCTGACCTTGCGCCCTCAGATTTCCACTTGTTTCGGTCTCTTCAGAATTTTTTAGGTAGTGTAAGGTTCACGTCTAGAGAGGACTGTCAAAACTACTTGTCGCAATTTTTTGACCAAAAATCCCAAAATTTCTACAACAACGGGATCATGTCACTACCTACCAGATGGCAACAAGTTATGGAACAAAACGGCACGGCAAAACGAAATATCACTCAACAAATCAAACTTGTTATAAATTCGAAAAAAAAAAAATCTCAGTGTATGTGTATGTAGCATATATATATGTATGCGTAGTTCCTACTGAGATATTATCGATAGTATAGATTTTTAATTCCAAATTATCTAGAAGTACAAAACAAGTGAAGAAATAGATGATAACCTCTCCCAATTTCATGGACTCCCGCTTCATAGAACTGTATAGTTGTCCTTTGAACTTGGATATATGCGAGGTTATATTTTCTTAGATAACTTTTCCCACAAGTAACTGATATATCACACTATTCCCCCAAAAATAGAACCACTTAAGAAAACCTCTAGAAATTTCGATCACGTCGCGTCAACCTCTCCCTATGAATAAGTACAGAGCACAATACTGTCACTCTTCAAGGCTCAGCATTTTGCTTACAAACGAGCGCATCTCAACAATAAGTGAGGGGTGGGGAGAAGCAATTTGGGCCCTCTTCGCAAACTTCTGTGAATCTTTTGTGACTGCTCGTCAGTGAAAAAACGTAGTTCCCAAAGGAGGAACTTTCATATCTCGTTTTCAAGTTTGCGCTGTTTCGGGAACGTTGGAAGTAAAATGGTTAATTTGTTTTTGTTGCTGTTTGAGGTAAGATAAGGTAATTGATTTGACCTTCTAGGGGAAAGTATTTTTAAAGATAAAACTGTACAATTTGTGAATGGCTTTAAAATGGCTACAGTTGAGACCCATTACTGCAATTGGATTGCTAATGCTCTCTCATCTCACTAAATTCCTAACGCCTCATTGCTTGCTTGCTTTCATTGCTGGATGTAGTCAAGTCAGCGATCATTTCAAGTTCATGGACGCTATTAATGTGCCTATGAACTTGAAATAATGAAAACCGTTTTATGATTTTGCGCATTACCAAGACCTGGCTCAAATCTATTGTTAGATCTTTACGTTTGGCTACAAGACAGCCGGACATTCACTTAATCAAAGACGGTCGGAGAAGCCAAAGGAATTCTTGGAGGTAATAACAACTTCAGACGGTTCGCAAATGACATAGAACGGGGAAGAGTAAAATTTATAGCCATTTACAATGTTTTCTCTTTACACTGTGGTTACACCGTCCCTAGATATTATGGGTGATGTTTTGTGTTACCTTTAATTGTAATTAGCAACAAGCTTAAACATTTTCATGTCTGTGTTTATTATTTTAATTTTGATGTTTGTTGTTTTAATTTTATTATTTGTTTTTATGTTTATTACTCAACCTTTCAAAAAATTAAATACTTACTGTAATTATCTAAGATTGTCCGTTCTAATTTTCCAGATATTGAGATCTTAGTAAAATTGAAACAGCATCATTCTATCTTATAACAAGTACATACTGACAATAAGATCCCTTTACTCGGATAAATGTTACATATTATTTTATTAAAGCAAATGTTTATCATTACGTTATTATTATTATTATATAATATTAAAGTAATAATCACATTTTGCGATCACATTCGATTTACAAAATACATTACTGTTTTTCAAATATAAAAAGCCTTGAAAACGTCACGGTAACGAGTTCGCAACACTTATTGCACTTTTGCTGATTCCAGACATTCACAAAAAAGCGCATACAAATTTATTTATACTCAAAATGTCGTAAATTATAACTTAGTCATAACTCACCATGAAACTTGCGACCAAAGAATATCGACTACCGAAATAGACACTGTATATTATTGGAAAACAAGCTGATTTTTAATTTTTAACATCCCATGTAACTAAATAATGAAAGCAAACCCATTATCTCTCTCAATAACAAGGTTTAGATGAACATGGAACTTTTGCTATTTGTCCCTTCGTGTTTGTTAAATTATATCTTTTAGAAGAGAAATGAGAACAGTTCTGCATTGATAGCAACAGAATAAATAAATAATGGACGTAATTCATTCTGACGTTATTACGAAGTCCATCAATTTTAGAACTCGGAACAGAAATTCAAACTCAAGCCTACTCTATAAAATATATCCTCCCCGATCGTAAATGATAATCACATCATATGCGATCACAATTCACACCTAGTCCAAAATCTCACGGGCTGATGTCTTTTTCAATGCTCACCCTTTTATGGCAGTTAGGGTATGGTACAAGTGATGTATAATAGCGATCACTTATAAAACCAACTTGATCGTTTACATTCAAGTATATAATTATTATAATTATGTTATAATAATGGTCATAATTATACTCTTTAATATAGATTATAATTATTGCTACAAAACTATGAGTCGTCAAAAGGTCAATTGATTTGTTGAGTTTACACAAAAACTGAATCTAAACTAATTGCAATATCCAGAACTTAAAGGATTCAATAAAAATATTGTATTGTTATTCTCGACTAATAACAATCTTTACACGCTTCTTAAATTGATGTTTTAATGATAAACATGTCTTTCTTGTTAATGGTAACAATGTTTAGTTTTTATATTAGTTACAAATTCAACAATATTTTGTCATATTTGTTTAATTTGATTAGACAGTTTCAATAGCTTCACGCACTATTCTGAACTAATAACAGCAGTAGATAGCAGAACTAATAGTAGATATGTTTTTTTTTTCACAGCAGACGTGTGTTTTTGACTCTATTTCGCGATGGTACGCTTCGTTTGATCTAGACCATTAGATAAACATGTTTGAAGACGCAAAAATCTTAAAAGTCAATATTTGGTAACACTAACAAAATTAAAACTAGATCACCAAATATCGCTCTGAGCTCATAGCCTGCACCGTGGCGTTTGGTCGTAAAGATAATATAGGAGTTGGAACTCTCATAACATTATAATACTCTTGTGTATTCGAAAGGAAATTTGAGTGATAATAAAAGTTAAGTATGAATTATTGTAGCAGCCTAAGAGCAGAGGGATTTATAATGTCATTATTATAAGGAAGTGCATTATCGTTTTTAATGTTTATTTTGATGTGTTTTGGTACCTACATATTTTATTTGTATTTTTATGTGTATTTCATTATCCATCTACCATGGCATCAGCCTGTGACTTTCCAATTCTGGCAATGAACCTTTCTCCAGTTCTGCCATCACACGATATTCTGCTCTTCTTCCACAACCGATAACGATTCCTAAGTGGGAAGGACGAGTGGAAGCGGATTTCAAAAATAGATTTTTTTTACAATTTGTTGCAGTCTTGGCAGCGAGCGATGCAACTGCTTTGAGAGAAAGAGACAGTTGCATTCTTTTTTCTGATTTGCATTAAATAATAGTTTCTCTATGGCGGTATGTTTTACTTTTTTAAATAAGAGTTATTAAATTTTTTTGATAACTTTTTTAAAGAGTTTTAACTGGGCATTTTTTATTTTTAACGGAGCCTAGCTCCTATAAGAAAGAACTAATCAAAAAAATCAAAACGTAAGAACGTGCTTATAATAGATATTTGTAACATATTAAATAGATATAATAGATATTTGTAGCACATTAAAAAAGTATTTCCCCTATTGCCCGAATTCAGGGAATACAGGGGAATATGTTTGTATGAACAAGACGCTGCACGCGCTGCGCTGTCATCATCCCGCTTCCGCTCATTCTCCCCTCTTAAGACCACGGTACATTAACCGCACTTCGTTTTCTGCTATGAAACCTTCTGGTGGTAAAAGAGTCTAAATAACGAATCGTGTATCAAAGTTATGTTCGGATTTTGTTCCATGACCACATTTTTCACTTCTATTTGCAGTACACCATTAACATTTTTCGAATTGATTGATGTTTCTTTTGTATGTATTATTCACACTGTGAATTTATAAATGTGCTTATATTAAATGTTAAATAGTCTGCTTAAATGTGCGAATTATAAATTTATAAAAATTACTTGTAACTTAGTCGTATAACCTTAAATGTTCGGATCTACATATGCCTAGCGTTTCTACTTGCTGTTTTTGTTTTGTCATGCACGCATGAAAAAATATGCAATAATTTTGAAATTCACTACCGCAAAGAGAATATTCTAGATTCTTTGCACTGTATTAGTCGGACAATTACAGTTTGTTACTATAAGAATAAAGGTATTGAGATTGTTATTCAGAAAGTCGTTATTCATATTTCCAAATCTGAACTATACTCACTATTGGATTTATTGACATGCCGTGAACTAACATAAGGCAGTTAATGAGACCACCGAATGATGATGATATTAGATATATGGGGTTCTTCAAGAAAGCTGTGAATAGGATTTTGCAAGGTCAGCGGCTCAACTGCATACCCCCTGGTGTTGCAAGTGTCCATGTCCGCTTACACGTCCGCCCACTTGTCTATAAAAAAATCATAGTTCCGTCAAACTGTTTGTTGCCGAATAAGCTCTTATACCATTATAACAAGCCACTCGTATAACCAATCTTGGACAGATACTGTTTCTTAATTTGGCTTACAAAGAAATATATATTTTAATTACCGCAATCCTGATAGCGACCACAAAGCGCCAACACAAACTCACCTGTAACAAAAAAAGAACATTTTTAATAAAAACCGTCAATATCCGAGCCCGTTACATATCCCCAAAGGGTAATTTTTACCCGTCCACATAGCCATACATCCATGTAATGGCCCCCGATATCTATATGGGAATTGAGATTTTTGGGTGCATGAACAAAGTATTTTTTGTGCCAGTGGATTTTGAATTCATGTGCTGAAACGCAAAAAAGGTTCTTAGACTACAAATCTAAGAATCTAATTTAGGTCATTTCGAGGCAGAGATGTCCACGGACATGGTTTATAATTTTCCACTCCGAAGATCTATTAAAAATGTAGGGTTATCGGAACAAATGGACCTTAATTCCGGTATACGATTATGTATTTAAATTTGATAAAATTTTTCTTATCAAATATTTCTTTGGTCGAGTTTGTTTAAATAGAAGCCCGCTTCAAGTTCTGATTTTTACGATGAAGTAATAAAAAACGTGTTATTTATTAAGATTTCACTAAGGTGACTTTCCTCAAATGAGTTCACATACACTGACAGATCTATAATCCAGTTATGTACATCATTATTTTACAACAAAAATCACTTTGCATATAGAAAGAAGACAGTGACAGACAAGAAGACTGTACACTTAGTAATAAGTGGATACTTTCGCCCATAGACATCCGTGATACATGTCAACAAACGCTGGCTCACACCAAAATGTGTCGTTTGATTATTATACATCAGGGTTTGCAAAAAAAGGGTTTGCAAATGCAAAAAAAAAGAACGGCGGGGAAGAGATATAACAGGATAGCAAAAAACAGCTATTTTTAGAAGAGTTGAAATAAGACAGCAGACCATTAGAAATTCCAACGTAAACATGACTCTAGCTTCACAATCGTTCACAGAAAGGTTTTCCGATCAGTCTCGCCATCTACCATTTCGACCAACGTGGTCACGTCCGTCTACTGCAGATGCTTATCGAAATCGAAAGAGTTTTGCTAAAGCGGGTAGTTTTACAGAACGTAGAAAAGCAAATATCGTCCGGATCTCAACATTGCAAATAGTTTTTATAATAGTGGATTCCGAGTGGATAGTGTTGTTGATATTTCTTATAGTAGTTTTAAATTAGAGTCCTAGAAATCATACAAATTTGTTTTGTTTCTTTTATTTTTAATAAAAATCTTTATTACCCAAGAATTGATAAATACCCTAAATTAAATTTGTGATTTTAAATCATATTTCAATACTAGCTGCACTAGCGACTTCGTTCGCGTGAACTTGTGATTCCCGCGGGAACTTTATAATTAATCTGGACAAAAAGTACCTTAAATGTTAACCCAGCATACAAGTCATAACTGTGCCAGGTTTCATAAAAATCCGTCCCGCGTTTGTTGCGTGATGCGCGTTCAAACAGACAGACAGACAGAAGAAGTGTATGCATTGCATCCAAGATATTGTCATTGACTTGATATACTATGGGATCTTATCTTCTCCTTAATCCCACGATTAAGATGGAATAAATTAAAGAAATCAAGATCTACAATGTTTACGGTAGCAACGACGTTTCTGATGACGATGACGAAGGCCTCCACCTAACTCAGCAAAGAAAACGTCCCAAGACAGGTCTCCAACAACCGTTTCCTCGTCAATAAACACACTTGTAACATCCGAACTGACCCTCAACGTGCAACCTGCTCGTTTATCCCCGTCGGCCGGTCCACAGGGAGCGATAAATTAAGCGGCTCGAACGATGTATTTATACCGCTGAGAGTTTTTACCGCATGTGTAAAAGGGTTCTTGATAAATCTGTCAGGTGTTTCGTTAGTGATGGCATAGTTTAGATTCAATTTGATATTTGATGGGTTTTCAAAATATAATCTTTTTTGAATTCAAAGTTTATCTTAAAAAATCTGCTCATCTGTATCTGTCAAAAGTCGGTTGGAAGTTACCCATAGAACCTCTCTAGCATTTCCAATTTTTAAAGGATAATGGGAAATCATATATGGATGTGGTTCCAACCCACCAACAAACATAATTAGAGACAACGTATTTGTTATCTTCTACCATAATCACTATAAATGATAGCACCTAACTGCTAGGGACGTTCCGAATATTCATATTCGTATCGGCGAATATTCGCCATCTTTGAAGTATTCGCGATTTCGTACACGAATACTCGAATACCAACCGAATAGTATAAGTCAAATGTGAATAGTAGATAAAAGAAGTTATCTACAAAAAGAAATGCTTATGAGATTAAACGTTAATTTGAAAATCAGTGACGTAACTGTTTTTTTTTTTAATTTAATTAGTAATTGATTTATTAGTTCAATTTAAAGTTAAGTGGGTACCTATCTGTACATTAAACCAAAAAGGTACTCATTAATTAGCACTAGGTTAGCAAAGGTAAAATATGTTAGCACTTAAATTGGACTAAAAATTACCTACTCACAAATTTTACGAGTGAGTACATTTTTAGGTTAGATAGTATTCGTCATCGAATTCGTACTCGCGAATAGTGATTTTTGCTATTTGGAAGAGCCCTACTAACTGCTAAAGGAATGGATTATTTTTAGTGAAAAAATATTTAAAAAAAAAGTAATATAAGAGATAAAAATAATGAGATAAAATAATAATAAAAATAGGTAAGAATAATAAGAAAGCGGTTTAGATTATGGTTCGCCCACGGTTATTGTCTTAAAAAAAGGTCCACGGTTTAAAAACTCGAGGTGTATCTCAAGTGTGTTGGAGCAGTTTTATCCATGATCCTTTAAAATTGTATTTAAAGACCTTCTATATATCTATTGAAATAAAGAAATGAAAAATGGTGATTTCAAATGACAATATGTTCAAATCAAGTAAGAATCAAGTAACTGAGAAGAATTCAAACAGGAACACAAGAACAATTCAAATATGACATTAAATACACAAGAGTCTAAAACGGAATCAGACAAAATTTCAAAGTAACTTCTAAGAACTAACTTCCATTTTCGTCTAGCTAAGATAGCACAATAACTTGAGTAACTGTGTGAGAACAAAACGTTCTAAAACCTCTTCGAGCTTATGTATGAACATTATTATTGTAACGGAAAACTTTGTCAGGGAATATGCTAACGGCGCTCGGTGTAAGTTAAGAGTGAAATATATTTCTGGACGTTGACAATTGTATACTGTAACCCTGACCACACCTCACTAGTGAATCTCAGGAATAAAGAAACCAAAAATTGGCTAAGAATGTCGGCAAGACAATGTTCATAAAGAGTTCCATGTCCAGCAGTAGATGCTAAAAAGAGCTGGTCACGGTATTAAGTATGCAATGGTGCATTAGGGATGTATGGCCTTAAAACGCCACGTTCCCAAGCGGGTTGGTGAGTCCACTCTTTTAGAGGTGGTATTAAGTATGTTTAGAAAAAGTCAAAATATTTTTCTTAGAGTTTAATGAGTCCTACTCAACTGACTCATATATTGACTATGTATCGCTTGTATAACTATGTATATAAATAAATAATACATTAGCGTGGGAACTTTTGTTTATTAAGATTTTTTACAAAAGTTAATTCCGTCAAAATTTTCGTATTAAAATTTGGCAAATCACATAAACGAACATAAACCAAAATGCATATTATTATATCGAATTTGATTTCAATCTCTTTTTATTTTAAATTGGGTCTAAAATTAAAGGATTTTATTTACATTTTACTTCTGCTCGACTTTTCAGTCAACTCGTGCCCGCGGCTGGTGTAACCGGTGCCGAAAAGTTGAAGTTTACGCGTTTAGACCCGATTTACAAAATAAAATGTGTACAATGGTTTCATTCATTTCAATCGGTTAAGAAATGCGCCATACACTTTATCCACAAAGGGTTTTGGACTCAATTTTGAAACTGATGATTGTTTTCTTTTCAGCTAATTTACCCTTATTTGAGATAATAATATGGTGATTTTTTTCGAAATTCAATTAGTTCTGATATGTACCTGCTATGAGTATAATATAATAGAATTTCTCCGAAATGTCGAAAGGAGCATCTCATGACTTGCACCGCAGAAACATCTCAGTGAAAGCTAACAGGAGGACAATAGAAATAAACAGCATATGGAAATGCCGTGGTATGTTGGCGGCACATATGGCCTTATAACGTATAAAGTATGTGCGGTGAAATACAATAGCAACAGTAGTTTGATTATGCATGGACATTTTAAAAAATCTTGTGTTCAAACCAATATTAATATTTGTGGAAAATTTAACGACGGTAATTGGCGAACGGGAAGCGCAGCGTGGAACTCCCTTCGCCCAGGTGGACTGAAGATTTAATCAAATTCGCCGGTGGTGGTGGGATGAGAAGAACCGAGAATCGTGTGTGGTGGCGAGCCTTGGGAGAGGCCTATATCCAGCGGTGGAGACACATAGGCTGATTGTATGGTATGGCATGGTAATTGGTATATCGATACAAGCCCATAAATAACGTGCTTGGCACAGACTTGCCGTAATTTTTGACACTTCAAGGTTACAGATCAGAATCCAACCACGCGGGCCCGGTGAGGATGCACATGCTCCAGATCTATTGTTACAATGGTTCATTGTGTTACGATATCGTTATTTTAACGTCATAGGATGCAAACTCAGACGTCATAGTGTCACCAGCCTAACTTAAAACCCTACTCTGAACATTGGTCTGCTCCGAAAACAAGAAAAAAGTAAGTTTCGGCCGATATTTCTGTAGATTCTTACCACTTAAACATTCACTACGATATGTCAGTCCGAATTAAGTTCATTTGAAATTTGAATCTACTCCGATCGTACAACAATCGAAACATAAATTTTAAAAAGATATACTTGGGGATCAAGTCAAATTTCACGATAACAATATCTCATCTTTTAAATAATCGGAGAGACCCTACATACATATATAGAGAGGTTCGAACGAACGAAAGTCAGACTAGAATTATAGCACTTCGTTCGTTCGAACTTCGGTTGGGCCCGAAACTTCGGGGGCGTCGCATCAGAGTGGACCTCCTGGCTTCATCATACTCGTATTTATATCAAATAATACTTTTACTCTAAACACGCGAAGCCACAGAAAAACGATAGTCCTATTTAAGTCTAAAATTCTATCTATTTAAGGCAGTCTAAGTCCATTACCTATAAAAGCCATCCAAGTTAAGAGGCTCAAATAAAGTTACGAACCGTATTGAACTTCCTGCTCTTACTATGTTCACGGATTATCCGATTTAGGCGCACAATCCTCATTTGTAAAATCTGCAAGGCAACAATTATTAACATTTGTAATACATGTAAATTATTTTATTATGACTTGTATTTAACCGATTACTAGAATTCTGGTAATCTGGTATTTTTTACTGGAGGATGCATGCTGCAATTCAACAGTAGCTGGGGGTACTCGACTGGCCTCGTTACCCCTATCTCACAAAAGACTACGTTGAAATGTACTGCATTTTAGCTCTTTATCCTATTTTCCAATGTACATATGTGTTTCGGTATTGAATGAGATATGCCAGGGCCCATTCACATCCCATCCTATCCTATCCCTTCCCATTTTCCCAACTCCTTGTCCAAAGTACAAAAATCTCCAAAGGTAGGCAGTGCATGGGCGATGGGCGACAGTATGTTATCATCAGGTGGACTGTAAGTTCGCCTTATTCCTAAAAAAAACCTGTAATGTAGCCAAAAAATACAGTTCCCTGTCAAAAGGAGCAAAAAATTGTACGCACTAAGTATCTTTAAATATCAAGAAGATTTTGACGAGAGAGAGAGAGATAGCTTAATTCAAAGTTAGGGAGGTACTTAATTTCAGATTAAACTAAATAGGCACTTACGGGATTGAACTAAATAAATATTTATAGGACTAACTTTAAATTTACCTACAGATTCCCATTAACTTATTTTACCAAGTGCGTAGAAGGTTTTACAAGGTTAGGTAGTAGGTACTATTCGTAATCGTATTCGTATTCGCGAATAGTGACTTTGTGCTATTGATGCTGATAATCATCATATTTCTGAGAACAGTATCCTGGGAACGAGAAGTGGTAAAGACTGTCCTATCCAGAAACACTGGATAGTACCGTTAATTTAATTAATTAATTATATTGTAACTAATTATGTATAATGCAATTTAATTTGATTTTTAATGTGATTATTTTATTGAATTACTTTATTGTATTTTACTAATATCGATATTTCAGTTTCTATTAAAAATTACTGTGGACCAATTATTATGGTCTGAAATAAATTAATTGTTATTATATTTGAAAATTTTCATTTGAATAGTCAAGCACGAATTGGCCACGAATGTTCATATTATAGCTTGGTAGGTTAATTTCCATTATAATAATATTATTATAGCTCCCATGTTGGATTACTGTTCATATATTTACTGTGACAATAGGGACTGCGATCTAAGTGGCGTTCTTACCATCTTGGGTTACAGTAGAGGTAATGGGCCGGCCCAACCATTAAGGCGAATATGAGTTTAATTTACATATGTGTAATAAAACACGGAGAATGGGTGTAATTGTTTCGGTATATGGTCGTGTTTATTTATGTAGTCACGTTGTTAATTAGCGGTTTGCAGACACATAGATTCTGGAATGTGCTGAATGTGGCGAGGTTATAAGAACTACACGATTTTTTTTCGGAATGGCTAAATTATTCTTGTGGCCCTAATGGCCTTTCAAGAGTCACCGGACATGTATAGTTTAGGGCGAGCGCAGATGGCGTTCAGCCAGGAGCAAAGAGTGTGTGCAGTAATGAGCCTAAGGGCTGCCCCGCCAGTAGACCGGCGGTAGGAACGGACCTCGGCGTTCCTTTAGGGAGGGTACCGTGGGAGGGTACAACAAGAAATTAGGTTAGGTGATGAAGAATAAACGAGACAGTACATGAGGTTTAGAAGAAGTTTAGACAAAAGAACCGACAACTTGTATAAAAGTACTAATGTTTCATTGAATGATTAAATAAATCAAAGTACTCAAGGGATCAAAGGACAGGTGCACATCAAGGGTCTGAGGCTGTAGTGTAAGATCCTGTCGTTTACAAATGCGATTATCTAGTACACGTCAAGTGTTTTTTCCGTATGAATATTTTAATGTTTTCTATACAGCCACTATAGGCTTCGCTTAATTCGCTTTAAAAAAACACTGAGAAAAATCTATACAGTCCACCCGATGGTGAGTGGTTAGCTGACGCATATAGACATCCGCGGTACATGTCAACATCTGTCCGAAATGACAAACGTTGGCATGCTCCCGGATGCGCTTTCTACTTATCGAAATATAGGAATGGATTGGGAGACAGAGTTGGTAAAATGGAGAGGGATAGGCTAAAATGAAATGGGAATGGGCTCTGGTATATCTCACTTACTACCGAAACACTTACGTACGTTGGGGAAGTAGGATCAAGTTGGAAATGCAGTACAGTTCAAGATAGTCTTCTGTGAGATTACTTTAGGATTACTTACTCACTAAAGTGAAATGATTAACGTACCTAACAAAAATATAAAAGAGTATTTTTTTCTTCGTATATGGCAATGGCGCAATTAGAACATTCTGCCAATGTCAAGCCTTCTTGTAAAGACAAAAATTATAGTTATTACTAAAGACCATTATGTGTTATTACTTATTTAAAATTCTATATTGCCGCTTGCAGTAACACCACATCTTTACTCAGAACTTCCTACACGACAACTAGAAAAGTAGCAACAAAGCTTGTAAGTTGACTGTCGTTTTCTTATTTTAATATAATATAACATACTTTAACACTAAAAATCTGTTCGTATTTCCATAAAGTTGCCAACTTTACAAGTTGCCGTTCGTAGTACAAAAATTGAAATTGAAAATATAACGGTTGTTGGAGTAAATTTTAAGTGCAGAAAAACGTACATCAAGATTTGTTAGTTTAAATAATAGTTGAATGTTAACAGGATGCGAGTATGTTTTATTTAACCTCGTATATTAATAAACGTAGGTATTATATATGAATTGGACAATGAGTTGGACACTGAGCGTTCTCATGCAAATTCATGGTTGGCGAATCCACTCTTTTAGAGGTGGTGAAGCTCCTCAGGAATTGTGGTAACCCCTTAGTACACCGACACTCACGGGAAGAGATGGGGTGGTACTATTCCATAGCGGCCAACACCACACGGCACTATATATGTATATGCACATGTACTATAGGCACTATATACGGCACTATTTAGGGGGAGAGTGCACGCTGCAGCCGATATAGTGATCCAACAGCCGCTGGGCGAGCTCAACTGGCCACGTTACCCCTCTCTCACAGAAAACTACGTTGAAATGTACTTCATTTCTCACTTTATCTTATTTCCCTAATGGACGTACGTGTTTCGGTAGTGAGTGGGATGTGCCAGAGCATATTTCCAACCTATTCCTCTCCATTTTCCCAATCCTTTCTCCAAATCAATCCCTATATTTCCAAAGGTAGACAGCGCATCCGATCGCGTGCCCACGTTTGTCATTTTGGACTAATGTTGGCATGTATCGCGGATATCTATGGGCGACAGTATCCACTTACTATCAGGTAGACTGTATGCTCGTCTGCCGCCTTAGTACATAAAAAAGAAAATGTACCTATATGTGTTAGAAATTACATCTCTAGTTAAAAATTATTATTACTATACCAAAAAAAATCACAAAATCCCTTTCGCGAACAACCCTCATCTTCATAAAAAGGGACATAAACCCGTCAGAAACACATCGATATACCGACATAAGTGTAATCCAAGTTCAGATCAAAGCCGTTATTACGAAAAATAAGCCATTTCCGTATATTATATCATTTCTTGTTGTGTACACATCAAATTACCTACGATTACAATTTGCCAAAAAAATTAAGGT
Organism: Sesia bembeciformis; assembly: GCA_943735995.1. Classification (NCBI taxonomy): domain Eukaryota; kingdom Metazoa; phylum Arthropoda; class Insecta; order Lepidoptera; family Sesiidae; genus Sesia; species Sesia bembeciformis. The sequence continues at coordinate 14,211,343 of OX031042.1, read as the reverse complement.
GACACGAACCTATAGAAATTAATAAATAATGCCATATTCAATAAATAATGCCAAAGGCGTCGCGGGGGGGGGGGAGGTCAGTTACCCTCCTCTAGGGATTCGAAAAAAAATATATTTGTACCTACAATTCATATCTCTCCCATCTTCACTCTCATCTTGCCCCCCCCCACCCCGCGCCACGGCCCATTGGCTGGCATTGTCTGGCGACGCCCTTGAATAATGCTATATTCAATAAATAATGCCGCACCATAGACATACATACATTCGTGAAATTGTATGGAAACCAACTTACCGATGAAAGAAACAACTCCCTTGACGACTCGGTTCACCGCTTTTGATGTCTTGAGTCCAGATACACACAGAGATCGACAATTACTGCCCAACCGGGGATCGAACTCGGGAACTATGTATAAATAGCTCGCGGGTTTAGTATCCGATTCTGAATATTTTATCCAAAATTTATTTATTGAAAATAAAACTGAAATTTGAAGTATGAAAGAGAAATGTATAATTACTGAGACGCAATAGATGCCCCAAGCCGCTACCAAAAGAGTGGAGTCGCCAACACTGGCGTTTTAAGACAATACATCCCTCACGCTCAAGCCAATATGCATGTCCTACAGTAGATACTAGAAGGGCTGGTTACCAGTACAATAATTATCTAACGAATTAGAAACATAATCTACCATTACGATTATTAGGACATGATTAAAACTGGATTGCCGCAGTCAACTGCAAAATCACACAAAAGGTATGTCGTCTAGACTTGTGTACTAAACATCCCCTACGCTAGGGGTGAGGGAGCGTGAGCATTAGTTACACACCGAGTCTCCCCTCACAGTGAAACAAATAAAAGAGTTCCGTGCTGACCTTTGTTAAGAATTCCGGTACAGCTAATAAAAGGCGTAGGAGGTAAATATGTTAACGCTAAGGACACACCGCTTTACAGTTCAGCGAACTGAACATTCTAATACATTACCACTATACACCATATTATTGGGCCTCTCCACTGATGGATATAAGCCTATCCCAAGGATCGACATGTATTGGTGTTTGCCGGAGTCCACTCGGCCGGAAGGCGTTCTACGCTACGTTCCTCGATTCGTAGTCTCCATTTGAGGGCTCAGCTTGTGATAGAAATGACTTTGCTCGCTGCGTTGCTAGACTGTATTTGCTAGTCGATTTTTCCGAATTTCGGTAGACAAAATCGGAATGAAATAATATGACGAGGATCCGAAATTACTGACGTACTATATAACTAGCGGTGCCAGCGATTTCGTTCGTGTGAACGTTGTATTGACTGGAACGTTGTAATTCTAAACAGACGCGTTCCATGGCCGTTACTTCAAGATAGACCTATATATTTATGATGACAGCTCTGTATATTTCAAATTCTACAACATTAAGAATAATTTTGTACACCACAATTTGTACCCGTGTGTCAGAGGCGTCCAATTTGACCGGTAGCGTTCTACAACCCTAATACACTATTCCCTTAGTTCGAAATTAGGTAGGTAATCATATATCGCGTGTTATTGCTCGTCAAATCACGCGAGCTAGCCGCACTTTATTATTTTTTAATTGAGGGTGTATTTCTTGGAGAAAAATCGAAGGAACATTGCGATTGTTGAACGTACGCATAAATTGTTACAAGTGTATATTTTTTAAAATATATTTTTGTTTTCCAAAAATACTACTAGGTAAAGCCCGATTAAATATTGACTGCACGCAGACGGAAGCGACGCGGTGAGAATAGCAAGGATTTCGAAGTATTTATTGCCCACATTAATATACAAAGACTAAAGGTGCTGGAAACTTGCATTCACGTACCAGATGCACGCTTTGTGTCACGCAAGTATGAACATCGGAAATGGGGATATTACAAACACGATATAGCCCTTGATACTCATATTGGGTCGGTTTAACTACATAGTCGAAAATTGAAAAAATCAAATCGATAGATTGGGATCTGTTAGAGCGTCTTGTTTACTGACATTTGACCAACTCTATTTTTGCGTTTACTCAATAAAACCTAGCAAAGAGTACATGGCTACGTTTAAATAATCGCCTCTTCACTGCCACTCATATCTCTGGAAACTATTGTGGAAATTTCTGGAATATTCCCAAATTTCCCACCAGTCCACTTACGGAACCCTTCTCCGTCATTTGGCCGTTCATTTTTTATTTTCCCGTCAAAATCCCGTCACCCCTTCTGCGATGTTTCGGTCCCTTGCCTCATAAAAATAATGGAAGCCCGTATTCTAGTACATTACCACTCTCGACGTGGCTTTATGAAGCCGTAATGCGGGAGTATGTTAAAAATACAAAGGCTCTAGACTGTAATTTGATTAGACCGAGGTTTTTCAGAAGCTGAGGAAAACAGACATAACATAACAGATTACAAAGACAATCTAAACAAAGGTCTTTTACGTGTATTCGCAAACAAAATGTTATTTTAAAAAAAAAACATGACATGTGTGAAGCCTTCTAAACATCAGCTCACACATCGCTCGATTTCGCGCGGCCACATGTGCAAATATCAACGTTTCAACCCACACAGAAGACTACCTTGAAATATTTTTTTTTATTAGGTATACAAGTTTAATCTATCTATATATAAAAGAGGATGTTGGTATATCTGATGTTAATAGCCTTCGACACCGTTTGACCGATCACCATGAAAGTTGGCACATATATGTATTCTTTCATGGAGAAGGTTTTTATGGTATCCACTTTGTTGTAACTCGCTACTAGATGGCATTGCAGCACATCAACTTCTCTACCGTTCAACCGATCGCCATGAAAATTGGTATACATAGATATTTGAGCACGGAAAATATTTTGGAGCTATCGACTCTGTTGTAACTCGCCACTAGATGGCGTTGCAGCACATCAACTTCTATACCGTATAACCGATCGCAAAAATCATATCAACGGCCAAACAGATTAATTTGTGATTTTAATAAATATACACAGGCAGGACAACGTCTGCCAGGTTTTGCTAGTATAATATAGCCAGGGTATGGCGTACTCCAGGCTTAAGTAAAAGCACAGAAAGAGAACACACGTGTTTTTTATTGGTTTTTTAGCTCTTTTTTATGAATACAAGCTTCTATTACTTGTTTGAGTAAACGGCTAGGCCGAACAGGCTACTAATACAAAAGTGAACAATTGGACTTATTGTAAAATATACAGGCTATATATATGTAAATATATATGCTTAAAATGCCACGCTGGCATACCTGGTTGGCGAGTTCACTCTTTTAGAGGTGGTTTAGTTCCTTAGGGCTCATGGTAGCCGCTTTATTATCCCCTAGTTGCCTTTTATGACACCAAAGAGAAGAGACGGGGTGGCGCTATTTTATAGCTGTCCGACACTACACGGTCAAGAGATACTAAATGAACGTAAATGTTTAAAAAATTGACGTCACTCATTCGCCTTGCTCCTACCCCGTATTCATCCCACGCTCACATGCATGTCGTTGAACACCTTTATAGCTCACAAGCTAATTTGTCATTTCTGTTCTTTGACATATATTCGGTGTCACAACTTTCTGTTATGCGTGACCTCGTGTAAAAGACTAATACGGTGAAATGGCAATCGTTATTCACGGATTACTGAAACACGAAACAAAACAAATGGAACGTGACATTGTCACGAAAAGATAATTTAAGAGTGGATTTATTGGTGTTTCAAAAAACAATAGTGTTATAGAACAAATCCAGAAACTTGTCAATATTGGATTCGTAATGACAACACAACTTATTTTTGTTATACCTTTTTCTTGTAATGAATCTGAGTCCTATCAAAATATAAAATAAAAGAAATATAAAATTTCTAAGACTGATGAAGCAACTAGGTGGCTTAGGGGGCAACTCGGACACAAAAAAAAACCCTCTTAATAAATGTAAAAGTTGTGAATACGCTTTCGACTGCACAATAAGATGACAAACTGCGGTATCGAAAACATCTATCCATTTTTCTAGTTTTGGATCAGAAAACGACGCAGTAAAGCATCATGTGGCAGATCTCCGTGATTCTCCAAGATCAAATTAAGGGCTCATGGAAGGGATCCTCGGTAATATGACTGCGCGACGCCGTATAAGCAATTTCAATGGACCAGATACAACTTCTTCCGAGCTATCGGGGTGCCGAACGCTTTAGTCTAATAATCTAGTAAGATTGTTTGTTCCTAAAAATAAAAAAGTTGATGACGGTGGCTAAACCCAATAACAAATTCCCTTGATTCGACATGACGTGCTCACAAGCCTAAAGGCCCCGAAGCTAAGTATGACCCGTACTAATTCTCAAAAATCGCTTAAAAACCTTTTTTTCCCCTGAATCGACGATGTAGTTTGCTCCCGTAAGTAATTTTCGACACTTCACGCGACGCAGCGAGCGAAAGGCTCTGGTGAAGATGATCGATGACGCAACAAAACACGTGACATTGTTGCAAGTCACAAGACTGAGCGAAATGAAAGATTCGATAAAAAAATAAATGAATGATAAAAGAATCAAGTTAATGAGTCTCCATATTTGATTTATTACATTTTATTTTTAAATTATTTAAGCATTAGTGCACAAAGAGACATTGTAGGTACAAAAGACAGACTTAATACCTAGTGGCATTTTCTGCCAGTCAACCTTTGGTTAAACGGTACATACGGTACATACATATGCTACGGTTAACGTGCAATATGAAGGGCGATACAGGTTTGATTATGAGAGACGACTTTTTTTTATAGAACAGCATTTTTTTTTATAAAAGGCGTGCCAGACAGGTGGGTAGCCCAACAATAGTAAAAGGACACCACCGCTCATGGATACACCGGGCAGAATGCAAGTTCGCTATCGACCTTATTGAAACTTATTCAGAACTTTCTTGGAGAGTCCCATGTCATAGTTTAGGACACATGTCATAGCCCTATGTCAATGGGATAGAAGTATAAGAAAAGTCTCTTATGCTATTATACTCCTCACTCATCCCATTATACTACCTTATCGTGTTTTATTTTACACTTAAGTTATAAAGTCGTAACTGAACATTTAAAAAAACTGTCACTAGCTCGGCGGGTAGTTAAAACATCGTGAGGAAACTCAGGAAATTAAAAAAAAAACCGGAGTATGTTTATCCACGAATCCGCACTGGGCCTACGTGGTGGATTGAGCTGGCCCGAAACCCGCCAGTGATTCACCAGAGGCCTGTGCCCTGCAGTGGGACGTAATAGAGTGATATCAGAAAAAATATCAAAAAATATGAATAACTGAAAAGTAATCTTCCTGTTATACTAAACTCTCCTCACTTAGACCACCACGCGATGCCTGTCACGCGATGTTTACACTGAAATGTCGTGTTGAATATTGAATTTTGAATTAGTTCACATTAAGTTGTGTCAGAGCGGTGTCGTGTACACTTTCATATTGTTTGACAACAGTGATGCACTTTGAATATTTTATACACTTTATTCTTGACGTATTGCTCAGAAGCGAAAGGGTTATTAGCATACCTATTAACACATAATTTATTAATAAGAATTTATTACACATACATTATTATACCATACCATCAGCGGTCTCTTCACTGCTAGATTTAGGCATCTCCTAAAACTCACCATTACACAATCATAATTAATAATAACGCTACACTCAAAGGCCCACGCTAGGATTCCCTGTATAGAGGGCCCAGAGACACAAAAGCATACATGTAGATGGAGAGTGCACGCTACATTCCCACAGTCGCTGGGCGCACTCGACTGGCCACGTTACCCCTCTCTCGCAGACTACCTTGAAATGTACTGCATTTCCTACTTTATCGTATTTCCCCAATGTACGTACGTGTTTCAGTAGTGAGTGAGATATGCCAGAGCCCATTCTCATCCCATCCTATCCCTCCTCATTTTCCCAACCCTTTCTCCAAATCCATCCCTTAATCTGCAAAGATGGTAAGGTCCTGGGGTGCGCCAACGTTTGTCATTTTGGACTGATGTTGGCATGTATCGCGGATATCTATGGACGACAGTATCCACTTACCATCAGGTGGACTGTATGCTCGTCTACCGTCTTTTACTACAAAAAAAATGTTTTTAAACATGAATGCCCGAGCGGGAATCGAACCCAGAACTACCAACTGAGTAAATCGATCGTCAATGTTCTCTGCTCTTGCGTTTCATCCACTATTGTCGTCTTTCTGTCCACTTGACTGTAAAGCGTCCCACATTATATTTCCTACGCTTTACGCTACGCCTTTTCCATTAGAAGACTCATATATCCAAGAGGTTAATTTAAACAAACTTAAAATATAAATTGTATATTTAAGTAACAATAAGACGTGTCTATTGTATAAAATGTTCAATATTTATATTTATTACCATGACTTTGTTGTATAAATTTGGTCTGTGTCAATGAACTCAACATATAGGCGGTATTACGCGTAGGATCGCCAGACTGACGTCTTGCCCGAGGCAATGACTAGATTTTTGTCAGTGCTGTCAAATAATTTGTAATGTCCTGATAAAATTTGATGTACACTTTGGCAACTACTTCGGTATAATGCAGAATGCTTCGCAATACCGTTTCCTAATTTTAACTCTTTATTATGGCGTCAGTGACGTCAGTGAGAATTGCCCGGTCGAAACGTCTAGCATTGCGATTGATCGGAAAACTCGCGAGCACGCCAACTACGTAACCGATCGATAAGAACATAGGATAATCCTGTCTGTAAATAATAAAATGACTCCTGTCTGTATAGTGCTGCGATCGAAGCGACTGCTAGCAGCTGGCCACGACAGGTAGCAAGACTAGGCCACATCGTATGCTCTAATCCAGAAAAAACATACATATTTGCAAACATGCTTGGTTGTGTAGTCCGGACCATTTCTTCACGTCAGCGTAGGACTGCCTTCTTTACTTTGCCAACGAAAAATAACTAACAATAATATCAACTTATTCCCAAAATAAATATTTACTCAGAGATCCGCGATCGTTCTGTAGACTTTTTGAGTAAATAAAGAGGAACTCCACGTGAGATGGGGAAGGGGGGAATGTGACGTCATCAAACGATGATCGATGTCGTAATAATGTACAGTCAGCTGAAATATACTGAGATATTAAGCGAAAATATGACGGGTAAATGCCCGGAGGAACGCGTGTGTGAGGAAGCCAAACTTTATATTTATTTTTAAATATCGATATCATCCACAGATATAAAAGGATAGATAACGCACGCTGTATGTCGCTGCATGCCTGAAGTTGGCGCTAAGTTTCTGTTTCGGTGTTTCAGTTTATTCCGACCCGTGTGGGTAGCGAGTCGTTATTACAACACTAAAATGCCTATTTGTGCTACAATTCCTCAAGAGTAGTGAACCGAGTCAAAGGAGATGTTTCATTTCATCGGTGAGTGGTTGCCCATTACTAAAATTTACTCGTGACGTCACACGCTTGGTTTCCATACAATCTCACGAACTTGCGTAGTCTATAACTATAATATCAACCTATAGCATCCCACTGCAGGGCATAGGTCTCCTTTATAATCACGAGGGTGTTTCGGGTCATCTTATTTATCTCAACAGAGGTGGTACTTGGTTTTCCAAATACTTCGTAGATGTCTTCTGGTTCCGGTTTATGATTACCTAGAATATATTACATATCTATATAAATAAAAATTAAATGCTACCTAGAATATATTAGTTGGCAAGCGCATCACTTGAGAACGGCGGGACCGATTTGGCTATTTTTTTTATAATGTTCGTAATAGTCCGAATAAGGTTTTTAGGGAAGGAAAAATTGGAAAAATTGCCCGGAAAATTGGAAAATTCGAGAAAAACTGAAAGTGCTTTTTTCTATGTGATTTTTGTATGAACTTATAGAAATTATTGTATTATTGAAATTTGAACAGGACAACGTCTGTCGGGTCAGCTAGTATAAGTATATACTCGTATATATTTTAATTAAACTTCTTTCTAGTGACCTTGTGACGACTGTTATGAAAATAACTTCGTGGTACTGTTACACCCACGTGTTATTGATTTTGAGATTACAAGGAACATGTTGATAAACGCTTCATTAAAATTGACTTAGTACGAGTACATACAAACCTACACACTTGTCTCGTGTAGATACGAGTATCGCTGTAGGTATTAATAAATCGTGTTTTATTAAAAATAAATGTTCCAATAATAAACATCACATACAAGAGAAACAAAAATGGCTTCATGAGCTCAATAAAAATATTTACTATTCAATTAGACAGCTAGAAATTAAGCATAATACTGTCGGCTATACTACCTGATATTTTGACTTAGCTATTGTATGTCAGATTGACTTTAAAAGTTAATGAAATCATAGTTAATGATGTTTCGAAATGTAGCCATTTAACCAGCCCTTTTATCCACCACCGCTGTATAGGGGCCTCCTACGATTGCATTCATGATAAAATCCCTAAGGGATAACAAAGCACCCTGAAGAACTACACCACCTCTAAAAGAGTGGACTCGCCAACATGTTTGGCCAGTGTGGCGTTTTAAGGCCAAACATTCCTCATTCAGCAGTGAGTACTGAAATGTTTGGTTGCACCGCATTGATATTTTAAATCGGGCCGAAACCACATGGCGACCAGTTAGTAATTGACATATCTGCCAACAAATAAACAACATATAAACAAGACTACTAACAGATACTACTTAATTACTAAATCCCGAAGGCGCTCACTTACTAACCCCGGAAGAAGTCAACAATTCGCTGCTTAAACTATCCGACCATACCTGCATGATTTTGGCAGCAATCTATAAAAAGGAAGCAATCATTGTGATTGCCTACTTTTTATAGATTGCTAATCTTTGCTAATCTATTGAGATTGCAATTATCTCAGTGATATCACTCCCTAACACACTCGCAGTGCCCTTATTCTTCATTGGAAAATACCGAGAAACTCCTTTAAGTGATGCCACACGCCTTCTTGGTGTACGGGGGTACGTATCTCTGTAAGAGTTACTCTTCATCACTTTTGGCATTGTTTGTCATTCCTGAGGCAAATATATCAAATACAACTTCATCGCCGTATGTTGTCGGCCTTCCAGAATAAATAGCCTTTCTCACCACCTCCTGACACTTTATCAGAAGGATTTAATTTGTTTTTTTACTTTATCTCCTGATAATGTGACTGTTTACAATCTAAAGTTCATTAAGGAAGGCTATTATATATCTAGATATAAGGAAGCTAAGGAAATATCTAGATTATGGAACACACAAGTGGTAATAATCACCATAGTAATAGCAGCAACTAGTGTGATTGCTAAAAGTTCAACCAGGTATTGTGACATGCTCGAATCAAAAATAAATACCCACACCTTACAAAAACAAGCCATACACACAATAGTTTCCAAAGTTTTGGGGTGAAGAAATTAGGAGAACCGTCTCTTCGTTGAGAGACTCAGGGCGGATGGAATACGAAACACGATAATATAATATAATAATAATATATTGTATATAGTAGTCTTCGTTATTGAAACACCGGCATAAATGTATTTATCGCTTGGGACATAATAGGTATTTTAACGGTAGAGCGTTGTTTTTAGTGTGTCATATTAAATCAGTTTTAATAACAGTTGGTACGAGCGCGCACGATCGTAAATTGCACGTTAAAACACCTCTGGGACGAATTGAGCCGGTGCGTGATTTTAAATAAAATTTAAATGGCTGATTTTTTAATAAAATTTTGTGTTTACTTGTGTACTGAACAATGATAGCGCTTGGTTCCAATCTCAGTTTTTTAAAAATAAACTAAATTAACTAATAAATATTGAATTATCACATAAAATATTGTTATCTGTCTTACCACCCAAAGGTTGCTTGGAAGAGATCGCTTTAGCGATAAGGCAACCTGTTATACTTTTCGTGTTATTTACTTAAACTGATTTTTTTACAACTTGTGTTATTGTACAATAGAGAATTCTGCTGTATTCTGTATGTATCCTTCATTTGTAAATGTTGAATAAAAAAATATATTTTCTTTTTAAATGAGGTCAAGTAGGATTTAGGCTTATATTAGGTTATACTGGTTAAATATGACCTTAAGTTTGTTTTTTTGTTTATAGGTAAACTCGGAAACTAGTGAACTGATTTTGAAAATTTAGGAAATATACGAAACTAAGCAAATGATAGGCTATGTTTGGATTTCCTTGGAATTCGTTATGCCACCTGAACGGAGGCTGGTTGGACCCACCATACCATACCATATCATCAGCCTGTGTCTCTTCGCTGCTGGATATAGACCCCTCCCAAAGACCTCGGGTCTTCTGCTCTTCTCATCCAGCCACTACTGGTGACTTTCAAGTTGTCAATCCACGTGGCCGCATGGCGTGGCACGCTACGTTTCATTCGAGGACTCGTCTCCCCCCCGGTTATCTGTGCTGCGGCATATGTGGTCAGCTCACTACCACATCGGCCTGCTGATCCTTTTATCCAGGTCGACAACTGTGGGGTGGCTCGTTAGTGCTATTTAACTGTAAATAATATACTTTTATTAGATTTTCATTTAGGTTTTTATTTTTTTTATTTGAAGAGTATTTTAAGAATGTCACTAAGTTTTAGGCCAGTTACGAACTAATATTATAAAAAAACAATTAATACAGATTAATTACGACTATATGAGATGTGCGCGTGTTAGTGGTAATTTGTATACGTGTGTGGTTAATTACCGGCTAAAACATGTTGTGTGTGTACTAAATTCATTGTGATTGCAGTTCTAAGACAAAAGGGATTTGCGCCCGAAAACCTACTTATGTTACAAGTACCTACACTATAAGCGACCGGTGATAGAATTCTGCGTGTATTTTGTACGAGCAATAGGCTCATCAAAGAGAACAGTATGCCGAGTGCAAATTTTGGACGCAAGTAAATACAATTATGAACAGCATAGACTCGTTTATCTCGTTAACAGACATTTCATGCAAGAATTATAACAGACAGAACACAATTAAACTTAACAAGCTAGCGACAGCAAATGCCGAAATTGAACGAAATATAAACCGCTGTGAGGATCCACTCTCAACATCGATCATTCGCATTAAATAAATGTTTACGCGGCATTACGCCCGTCTCGGCAAAATTAAATATTACCGTGACTGGCGCTTCCACGTGACACTTTCCAAACTATGAATCCCGTATCTATGTGGATAGATAGACGGGCAAAACATTGATACAGAAAACAGTTACAAGAAATTACAGTAACAATAAACAAAAAAGCCCGTCACAGAAGCGCGGTCCATCCGCATTATCTCGATACGGAGGTGTCGCGTACTGTTAGGTCCAAAAATCATTTTATACCGCGTACCCGTAGGCTGTGGAGCGAACTGCCAAAGAGGTCTTTCCCTTAAGCTACGATATGGGGTTCTTCAAGAAAGCTGTGAATAGGATTTTGCAAGGTCGGCGGCGCACCCTCATACCCCCTGGTGTTGCAGGTGTCCATGGGCGGCGGTAACACTTACTATCACGTGGCTCGACCGCTCGTCTGCCAACCATTATATATTAAAAAAAATGAGGGGGCCCGTTTCCTGCAGTGGATACTGAAAGAGCTGGTTGCAATCAGTTTCGAATATTTTTACAGGGTTAAATAAAAATTACCTGCAACCTCTTAGCACTGAATCTCTCTCATTAAAACTAGCAATTTTATTCTAAGACTTTTGTCTGAACGTGATATCCTCTCTAAAAGAAAAGGTTAGTTATTTTTGAGACATAATTAAATGAGCATTTTTTTTATTTCAATTTTTCAAAAAATAGTTTTTTTTGCTGATCATGATTTAATATTTCTATGCTGTTTGTTTAAAGCCAATAATTAATGCCTAATTAGTTTTAGATATTTCTGAAGGGTTAAATATAAAAAAAATAACATCTAAAAAACAAACAACTTTGGCTTTACAATTTTTTAAACAACAGCAAACAACTGCTAATCAAAAAACATTCAGGTTACTATTACGTATGTCTTCTAGTCGGTGTTTTTCTTGTGGACGAAGGCGGCAGACGAGCATACAGTCCAACCGATGGTAAGGTCCTGTCGTCCATAGACATCCGCAATAAATGCTAACATTAGTCCGAAATGATAAACGTTCGCCCCCGGATAAGCTGCCTGGAGATGTAGCAATGGATTTAGAGAAAGGGCTGGGAAAATGAGGAGGGATGGGATGGGAGTGTGCTCTGGCATATCTAACTCACTACCGAAACACGTACGTACATTGGGGAAATACGATAAAGTGGAAAATGCAGTACATTTCAAGGTAGTCTTCTGTGAGAGAGGGGTAACGTGGCCAGTCGAGCGCGCCCAGCGGCTGTTGGATTGCAGCGTGCACTCTCCCCCTCCCAGTTATCAGTTTAATAGTGATAGTTTATTAAACTTCAAAGGCTTTTCTGTGCTTAATGTTTATGATTATTGTTAAACTCGGATCCAGTCCGGGGGTGCGACCAATAAAACCACAAGTATGTGGTGATATAAATTCCACTATATTGATAAACACACCACAGTAACAACTGTGCAATCCAAGCGCGCCAGTCATCCGACTCGAATGACCATGTACATATTCCCAAAAAGGTCCCTAGCAGTCAGCAAGGTATTTATGGAAGCTCCAAAGAAATCAATAAAAAAATGCACGGGAAATGCAATAAAAAAGTGAATACAACATTTTTATTTTTTTCGTTTTCACTAAATGGCTTTCTTAATTCTAATTTCAAATAAATGGTACACGGTACAGCTCAAATTAATTCTTTTTCTGAAATTTGAGTATGTACTTCAAAATTTATTTAAATAGTCACCGTATGTATCTGTATGGTTTACTTATAAACATTATACATTAGGTTCCTTCAATCATTATTCCATATATTGTAATAGTTCTCAATTCGGCCAATAGATGGCAGTGTTACTTTAGCCTGAACCACGCTATTAACATTTCTATTATTTTAAGACTTGGCTATATTATAAAGCGCTACCTGCATTTAAAAAAGGAATCAATGGAAGAACAGTCAAAGAAACAAGAGGATTATGCTTCATTCCTGATCTTCTGTAGACCACCAGGTACCTGTAGAAAAGGTCTAGTAAATAAAGAACGTAATCTCATCAAAACTTATCCAACTTTTTAAACTCTTCTGACCTATTCGACTAAACTTCGCGCCAGTTCCCCAAATTGTAACAAGTTCGTCTACATTTTAATGAGTTTCAGTTAATCCGATTATGAAAGGGGGAAGGGGTGTAGATTATTACAATATTGTTGCTAAGCACCCCTTCTCGTTGAACGAATTCCTTGACACCATTACGCAATGCCTTTCATATTGGAACAAATGGGTTCAATTTTGTAGTCGATTACGGATACAGACTTAGGTTAACTTAGGTATATATAAAGCTATTATCGGGGAATTAAAACATTACATGAACATTTAGATTACAATGTGTATATTTTAAGTCTATCATTATTTAGCACTAGCGACCCGCCCTCACTTCGCTTCGGTTTATTAAATTTAAAACAATCGGAATAAGATATTTTCCTGCCATAAAATGGAGCCTATATTTTAAGTTAGACCTCTAGCAATACATCGGTGAAAACTGCATTCAATTGCATGCAGTAGTTTTTGCGTGATGCGAGTACAAACATACAGACAGACAGGACGACAAAATTTCTAAAAAAATGTTGTTTTGGCTTCTGTTGCTCTAATACAGACCCCCCCATATTAGTTTTTTTCCAATATCTATAATGTACAGACATAGGCCTGTTACAATTTTATTATACATATGTATATATTATATATTTAGTCTTTTTATTTTTATTTTATTAAATAAGTCAAGATGATATTTACAGTCAACATTAAAAGTTGATGATCAAATACAATCAATGTACCTATGTGAATGAATTGAAAATCAGATTGAACTGATATTTGATAATCATCATTTATTAATCAAAAATAAGTGATCATGTTGAAATAATAATTTGAAAAGAGAATGATTAATCAACACTTCATTATAAATTAATTGAAAAAATTCATTGTAGGCGGATAGTGCACGCTGCATTCCCACAGCCGCTGGGCACACTCGTGAAATGTACAGCATTTAATACTTTATCGTGTTTCCCCAATGTACATACGTGTTTCGGTAGTGAGCGAGATATGCCAGAGCCCATTCCCATCCCATCCTATCCTATCTCTCTCCATTTTATCAACTCTGTCTCCCAATCCATTCCTTAATCTGCAAAAGTAGGCAGCGCATCTGAGGACGTGCCAACATATGTCTTTCTGGACTGATGTTGGCATGTATCGCGGATGTCTATGGACGACAGTATCCATTTACCATTAGGTGGACTATATGCTATATGACTATATTTTGTTTAGTATGTCAGAAATATCAAATTTTGGCAAAACATGGCAAATTTCTGATTAGTGATCACATATATGCCAAATTAAATATTGAAATATAGTTTAAAAAGTAAGTTAATATTCAGATGATGATAACAGTTGTTTATACAAGCTTTTGAGCGCTGTTCGAGAACCTCGAATTCGAGAATTTCTCCTTGTGTAAATGAGCCATTAAACTTTTGCTAAAAATATGTAACTAATCGTAAATTGCACGTGACATAAATATGTGTGCGTGAAGGCTTCTACGAATATTCATGCAGGTCGTGACTGCGTTTGGTTTTAAACATTGATTTCAATATAAGAAAACACATATATTTTTTTATTGTCTTTTTCCTTAACCTTATTGCATGATTCTTGGTTCATCATATTCAAATAAAATGCGATTTAATTATTTTATTATTGTATTTTGTGTTTGTAAAATAAATGTTTTTTTAAACATTGTATAATATCATTCAAATGATTCGTAGGTATTTCTTTTGTTGTGGTCGAAATCAAGCGATCGCTTCTTGGCATGCTGTAGCATACGCTAGATATCTAGTTTGCTTTTCAGATAATTCAGGCAGCCCTTCTTCCACTTCTCTTCACAACCACACCACTATACGCTCATTGATGTAGTTTCAACAACTCATTAATTCGTTCGTTCCCTCATTCAATTCGCCTCTAATGAGTCTATCTGGGCATTTACATCGGTTACAATTTCCAATACGACCAAATTGTGAAGTCGGATCCCACTGTTAGGATTAAATTATGTAAATGGCCTCGTTGATTTTGTCGGCTAACGGCGAGGGCGTTTTATCGAATTTATGTGATTGGAGGATCATTTGGGCTCTTTAGATAAGGCTGTATACTTAATTAGATCTTATTACTATGTCATGATGTTAAGGTCTAACTGATTCTATGTACTTGGTGCATATTTCATAATCTGACAAGATATTCTATTAAATCAAAACCATAGAAAATATAATGGAATAAAGGTGATTATAATTGATGTAAATATGAGTACTAGCCTTGTGATGTCGATCGGTTTTAGAATTGTACCACCCCATCGCTTCTCACGGGTGTCATAAAAGGCGACTAAGGGTTAAAAAAGCGGCTACCATAAGCCTTGAGGAAATACACCACCTCTAAAAGAGTGGACTCGTCAACATGCTTGTCCAAAATGGCGTTTTAAGGCAGTACATCCCCCATTCACAAGTACAATATGAATGAGGAAGTCCATGACCAGCAGTGGACGCTAAAAGGGCTGATGACGGTGAGGATAGGGACGAATTGGTAGAAATGACAATTATCTATTAATTTTTTTTTTTTGGATTGAATAAATTCTTGTGGCCCTAGTGGCCTTTCAAGAGTCACCGGACTTGTTTAGTTTAGGGCGAGCGCAGAAGGCGCTCAGCCAGGAATCCATTCGTCAATACAGCATAGAGTAGTTTCGTTTCATTCAATACTTTTTTTTTATGGACGAAGGCGGCAGACGAGCATACAGTCCACCTGATGGTAAGTGGATACTGTCGCCCATAGACATCCGCGACACATGCCAACATTAGTCCAAAATGACAAATGTTGGCACACCCCCGGATGCACTGCCTACCTTTGGAGATATAGGAATGGATTTGGAGAAAGGGTTGGGAAAATAGAGAGGGATAGGATGGGAATGGGCTCTGGCATATCTCACTCACTACCGAAACACGTACGTACATTAAAGAAAAAAAATAAAGTGGGAAATGCAGTACATTTCAAGATAGTCTTCTGTGAGAGAGGGGTAACGAGGCCAGTCGAGCGCGCCCAGCAGCTGTTGGATTGTAGCGTACACTCTCCCCCTAAACTTATTACAATTAATGAATAATTACCATAACGTATTGGCGAACTTCGTAAAAGAACTTTACTACATACCTGAAACAATTAAAATGGTTAATTACATTAAATGTCTTGTTTAACCAATATCATAGTAATTAACAAATTAAAAATATACAAATTTGACAAAATATTGCCCGTCTTTATTAGAATTAGTACCTAATATTAATTGGGCAATATTAGAAAGCTACATCCAATTCTAAACACATTTCGTCCGTGTGATCATCGGGCGTTTGACTCGTGGCTCCATTAATTTGACCAACCAATGGGACAGTATCTTGATTTAGTGGGTTCTTGGTCCCACTGCTCTGTGCTACCTACCAGTATTAAATATCAATTCGTAACCAAGATGACCCCACCAACTAGTGATAGACCAGAAGTCAAAAAAGATGAACTAAAAAAAATAATGTGAAAGCAAAAAATAGATATTTGAAAACATAAAGACTTGAAGCTGAAAAAATTATCTCATTTCGCATGGAAACAGACACAGTAAACATGACTACTGGTCCCATCAAACAGGATTAGTATACGAGCCCATAGTATCATACTACGAGCCCATAGTATCAGGATTAGTGGGACCACAAGTAATGGTGGAACAATGTCGGTGGGACCGAAAGTCAAAAATCGATTATCGGGCGCGATATGTTAGGAATGGATGAAATGGACGTTAAAGTCCATCCTTAACTTAAACTCGCCCGTTGATGGAAAAGGGAACAGTCTCTGGCATCCCTCACTCTGTCGTGGTAATAAGATTAAAAAAGCTTACACTACTCATCCTATCCATCCTATACCATTCCATGTTACTCTTCTGAGAAATGTCTCTTATTAGTTATTACAAATAATATTGTCTAGTTTTATATTCCTTAGAACTAGGGATGTAACGATTCCGATACCGATATATCGGCCGATATAGTCAGCTGGCCGATATATCGGCATCGCCGATTATATACAACCGATATCAAACAGATCACTTGTCTTATTAACTGAGCTCAATTGCCTCAGAACGTCTTTTTTCAACCGCAGGCCTCATTAAAAATGATTCGCGTAACAGATTATCTGCAAATAATTTGAAAAAAACTGTGCTTTCTTAACGAAAATCTGCCAAAATTAAACTACTGGCTTTATGTATCGGTATATTACTTTGTGTAATGATAATTACTTTGATTGCTTGATCATAATTCATAATAAATATTTTCTTTGAATTTTGATTTGACATTTTTATTTATTTATTTTTATTTTTTACATTTCTCAAGGTTGAGTTTCTCTTAAATATAGGTAAGTTTCGTGCATAATAAAGACATACAAACGCCCGAGGCATATACTTCATTAATTATTTGATTTATTATCTATCTATCTGGTACGGTATCGGTATCGTTACATCCCTACTTAGAACTATTATTGGTCATTAATGAAATCTTCGAAAAACAATGCTACCTACATTGATCCAATTCGTTGCAATTTTTTAAAATAAGCTAGAATTTTACACTAATGGGTAGATGTTATTGAGAAATTATTGTAGTATTTTAATTCTCATCGTAGGTATAAAAACTCGCTCATCAATATGCAGCGGGCCGGAGCGCAGCGCATAACGTTGCAAAAAATCCTCCTGAATCATTTTCATACATTTTGTGTAAACCATGGCACACTTCGGGCGGACCGCATCGCGTCACAGCACCGCGCACTAACGTATCGCTTGCCAGCCGTATTTACGAGTATGCGCTGTGACACGACCCGCCTCAATGTGCGTTGAACTGGCGCAGTTACAGACGAAATTCAAGAGTTATAAGCTATGCAACGACGTGGTGATTCGAATGTCAACAGCTATATGACGCGGCTGTAATGTGCGTTAGAGCCTCAGCTTTGTCATACGTACTTATAGTTCATAATTTCGGGCGAAGCTGTTGGCATTAGTGAGCCAGCAACAAATACTTAAGAGCCGTTCTTTCTGTAGTATTTTTATATGGAAATATTTTTTCTTAGTTGCCGTAACCGCAAATAAAAGCACTCAACGATCCAACTCATTACCCAGAAAATTCCATACGCCCCAACACCCCAGCAATAACCAAACTCGCGCGCGTAAATCTAAAACGGATAAATTACACAGCACCCCTAACCCAGCGATGACACGCATAATAAAACACTCTACGGAACCATGTTTAGTGGCCACATTATCCCGTTCGCAACGGTGCCCTAAAACCGTTGTATTAATAACTAATGAGGCTGCGGAAGGTTCGATGGCCGGCGTAAGTTATGATAGAAATAAGGACAATCCATAATTTCGTCAGATTTTTTTTTATAGTGAACTAGGCGAACGAGTAAGCGGTCCCACGCGATGGTAAGTGTTACCGCCGCCCATGGACACCTGCAACACTAGATTTCATTTATTAAAATTCATTCTGTTCAATCTGATTCCAACTTCGGGTTATTATCAGCGGACCTCTGGTTGTCCGTGTGGGCCGGCTTTAGAATACCTCATCTTTTGATGGGTGTCGTAAAAGGCGACTAAGAGATAACGAACCTGTTACCACACGGCTTGAATAACTAGACACAAAGGGTGGACCCGCTACCCGCTTGCACAGGTCAAAGATGCCTCATACACAAGCCAATGTCCATCAGGCGGCCCATATCCAGCAGTGGATGACGAAAGGGCTGGTTATGGTTACCGCACTCTTTTAATAAAGATCTGCTACGATCCTCAAGATTCCTTATATGGCGAAACCAGAATGTTATGGAACGAATTTCCTACCGGGATTTTTCCACTTAGCTATGACATGGAGCTCTTCAAGAAGGCTGTAAACAAAGTAGGATCCTAGATGAGGGATGAGATTAGGAATTTTCTTTATCTGATTAATATACTACACATGTGACTAGATGGGATGTGATCGAGACTTGGGATGGGAGAGGAATTATGGGATAATCCCCTTATAGTCTTTTACTTCTTACTCGATAGGTTTGGAAATTGGCCGCGTCATAACCCGCAATTTTTTCGCATCCTCTCTCAACTTGGAACCTTGCTACCTTGTGTACATTTTATGGGCTACCTTCCCGCAGTATAGCGGTTATCTTTTATTTTAACCGATAGTTTTTCTTCTGCATTATATGGATTGGATGCCTTTTTGAAAGGTTGAGGGTCCACATAAGTAAGGTTTATAGTAATCGCCCTTTCGTATATCGAAGTATTTTGACTTACTTGTTTTATATTCCTACAGGATTCAGCTAAGAGTAAGCGCCTTGTATCCTGGCAGGTACTTACGCTAATATAACTAAAGCTGTTCTAGATTTTCATTTCGATTCCAGATCGAACAAACATTAAAGACAGGTGTTTGTTTATCACTGGGTGACGCACGTGTTGTATTTTTTTTGTGTTTGTCTTTTTATGTGTCTGGACCTACGACCCGGGGAATCCTAGTGAGGTCCATCGAGTCGCAGTGGTGTGGTGTTAGTATTCAGTACGGGCAGAACGCTACAATACGGTATCATCTATCAATCAACGTCTTAAGATTATCTCGCTATTACGTGTCGATATAAGTGGTTGTTTGACCTTTTTTTAAAATTATAATGTCCTGTAACTGTAACCTGTGTGAAGGTTTTATCTATCTATCTATAATTCTGGCCGGTTCTAGTAAATGGCAGTGACAATAATAACACGTTGGAATACAAGTCATCACACAAAGTTGTCATTAGAATAATAGGCGAGTCCAATTACTGTACTCTAATTTTTATATTTTCTTCCAAGAAGAAGCCATAAAATGTGTTCTCATATATTCATATGTACTATGGACTATGGAAATTATTATTTGAAGGTTTAATTCTGTTAAGTCGACGTGATAATAAAGAACGAACTACCCAAAGAGTCCTCAACACGACAGGTCGGACATTTTTTTTTAATCTATACATATAATAAAATTGTAGAACCAGCGTATCTGTACATTGAATATATTTACCTAAAACTGATTCAGAGCGATGAAGGAAGAGTATCAAAAAAAAAAAAACTGTCGGTGGACGGGAAGAAAAGATATCCTATGTTAGAGTTTAAAAACTAAAGTTCCACGTGTACGAAGTCTAGCACAGCTAGTTATATTTAAAACTGTAGCCTACGTATACGCCCGCATGGAATTTAGATTGAAAATTATCCCATTTGATAAAACATCCCACAAACTATAGTCTTTTTCACCTTCATCTTCATCCTGGTCGAATTTTCTGACCTACTGGACTACACTTCAAGCATTTCCGTCATAATGAATGGCCTATATACGTTTTCAGGAAGCATTTATTCGAACTTAAATGAAATTTGGCAATTTGGGTCTATACCTTGGTTAAGTTCGCATATGAGCCAAATTGATTTAGTAGACTTATGCATATTTTTAAAAAAATCACAAAAAGCAAGCTATGTTTAGATATACAATTTATATATGGTTCGATACGGATCATCAAGATGTACAAATATGTATAAACTCTTTTTAATACGGGAAAATAGGGCAGTTGCCTTTTCAGCTGTCACTGTCATCGGTCTTCTACATGTATAGCATTGGTGGAACACGTATTCACGGACCCTCCACCGTCCATGGCCGTGCGAACCTTACGGTTATAAGGACCGTATCGTGGGAGATGCGCGCCGTACTTGCGTGGGCTCTGTCCGGCGCGTACTTTCTTAACTCTCAGCAAATTTCTTTCCTCCCTTTCCATTTAACACTTCTCCCTTTTCTGGGGCATGTACGACACACAACACAGATTCGTCACCGGGCAGTTCTAATACTCGTCTCTTTCTATGCCAGTAGTGCTTGAATTCTGTGCGGACTTGATAGCATCGGAGGCGAACTTTGCACCCCTGCTAGAATTACGAGTAGTTAAGATTAAAAACAAAAACAAACAGACTTCTGCATTGGCATTGAAACAATCAAACAGTTTATATAATATATACACAACGCCGGGTTAAATTTCTACTTTCTTTTTACCTTTGATTGATGGTTCTACTGAATCAAAGTTGTTACTACTTTGACTTATACAGAATGTCGCCAGTGAATTTATAGCACGCGATTCTTCTGGTAGTCAAATATCATCCAAGGTTATTTATTATTTATGAGGCCTAAAAATATTTTCTTAAGTTTTAGAAGTACATAACTATTTCAAGTTAGTGAGTTCTATTATTAGAAACAATAAAAGGGTTGAGTCGATACATTGACTTAATTTAAAAAAATGGAAGGTCTCTTTAGAAGCTACAGAACCCAAAACAGTAGTTTTTGTAATTTCTGTCTGTATGAGTGTCTGTATGGCGGTTAGTTTGAGCGCAATGTAAAACCTACTAAAGGGATTTTGATCCGGTTTTCACTAATGTATAGCTATGTATGAAGAAGGAAAACTGATATATGTCTCATCTTCATTTGGCAAAGGGAAGTTGAGTTATAGAGGAATATAAAACAAAATATTTTTAATGGAATTACTCAAAAACTATTGGACGGATTTGCATCCTTAAAATCGTCAACAGATGGCGCTTGTATCACAGATTAAATATAGGAGTCCCGCAATCGTAAGTCCGTAATTTTTAGTTGTTCCGAAATGTTTATTTGTTGATCATGTTTTCCACACTAGGAATTTCCAAGTCCCCCCGACTTGGAAATTCTACTAAATTAACAAATAACACAGTCCAGAGATACACAATAAGCGAAACTAACTTGAATAGTCGAACAAACGTTCACCTTTCAAGACTTCGTCATACAATACCGTAATGTATTCGTATTTTATTTAAATAACTTTCTTTCAGGATACGTATCTATACATTATACTAAAGAAACAAGGCCGTAGACGAGCGTATAGGCCACCTGGTGGTAAGCGAATACATGGCTGTCTGCAGTACGTGTCAACATTAGTCCAGAATGACAAAGGTTACGCTCACCGGATGCGCTGAAAATCTTTGGGGATTTAGGAACTGATTTGGAGAATGGATTGAGATATGGGGAGGGATAGGATGAGATAGGAAATTGCTCTGGCATATTTCACTCACTACCGAAACACGTGTGTATACATTGGAGGAATAGAATAAAGTGGAAATTGCATTTTACATTACATTACATTTTCATATATGACAATGGTGCAAATAGCACATTCTGCCACTGTCAAATTTTCTTCGTAATAAACAATATCAAAATCTGAAACGTATCCATATTGTCAGTGTCCAGTCACGTCGAAGTAAGTCAGGAGTCGTTCAGTAAAGCGATAGTAGGTTTACTGAAGACAGAAGGTGACTCCTTGAAGGCAAACGAAAAACGCAGCATCCTATGCATTCCTTTCATTGTCACAAATATTAAACTATTAAACCACAAAACGCACAATAAACAATTTTTATAAATAATCAAAAACTCAACTTCACTTCACGAGTTCTCGCCAAAAAGTCCAAAATATTGTTCTGCAGAATCTAGTACCTGCCTACTGCAGATTTTTTTCATATCATATACAAACGGTACTAAAATACACAGTGGGTTTACTACAGATTTTACGATCCCGTCTCGAGCTACATTTTGTTTCTGATCGAGACGATGTTTTATGATCACTTCTGATAGGAGGAATAATTTTATTATATTTTTTACAGCTTCCTCTTGAGGTGGAAGGTGGGTCGAATTGTCCGTCATGATGAAATTCGGACGTAAAAATACGACATTAAATACAGTGTTTTATTGGTATTTTATTGCTATACGTAATTAGTTATTTACGTAATATAGAAAAGAAATGAAAAATATTTATTTGTACACACAAAACACAATAATACAGTAGAATTACATTCTCGATTTTTTTTCTAACTAAAAGATACGATTTTTGAATAAATGAAATAAAGATTTTTAATACTAAAAGTGTCATCAATCGACTCCACTCCTTTTTCTTCATTGTCCGTGGTCTTACATATAAATCTGCCAAATAAGTGAGGTGGTGGTGTTTGAGGCAGAAACTAAGCTACCTCCCATTACGTTCCTCCCATTGCTAAATTGGCATTGTTTCCGCACCTGTGTGTTAAATGGCATGGGGGGAGGGGACGTGAACGCTGTAAGCCAACAGCCGCTGGGCGCACTCGAGTGGCCACGTTACCGCTCCCTCACAGAAGACTACCTTGAAATGCACCACTATTGCATTTATCACTATATACTTTTCCCCAATGTATGTACGTGTTTCGATAGTGATTTAAATATGCCATATATATATGCCAGATATCCCTCCCCATTTTCCAAGGATTTCTCCAAATCAATTCCAACCGCACCGCACCTCCCATCACAAGAGTATGGTCCATACGCATTTCCTCCATACGGAGGTTTTGCGTACTGTTCGTCCCAAAAATCATTTTATACCGCGGACCTGTAGGCTGTGGAACGTTCTGCCTCAAGAAGTCTTTAAATTACGCAATGGGATTCTTCAAGAAAGCCATGAATAGGATTTTACAAGGTCGGCGGCGCACCCGCATACTCCATGGTGTTGCAAGTGTCCATGGGCGGCGGTAACACTTACCATCACGTGGTACCGCTTGCTCGACCGCCTGTTTCCCTATAACGAAAAGACCCATGGGTTTGCTCGATGTTACAAGGAGTAAAAATAACACTTTTTAAAAATTTTTTGCCAATCATTTTAATCGAGCAATCTATGGATGAGATATACTCAACGGTCCTACAGCGCCCTTTGCATACAATATAACAACGCATTCAGGGTGGTACTGCGGCTCCCAATCTTTTGTAGCGCATCAACAATGTTTTCGGAGGCTTTCAAGCCATGATGAGAATAAAGGCAGCCTCGTTGATGAGCAGGGTGTGGCGGAGCTGCAATATCATCCGGAGGACGATTGTGGCCAAGGCTGACTGTCCCTCCCAGACGCAGTGGATGAAGCTGGCCTTAGGTATAAAATAATTTTAAGTACTAACATTAGTAAATATAAGTTTCACTTACTAGCAAATCTATGTATATTGTGGTCTGAACTGAAAATATTATAATATTATTATTATCAGTTAACCGATCTTAAAATAACCTTAACCTTTGCTGCCATCAATTTGCTACCCATTCAGTATTTTACGCTGGTCATTTAATTCTTTATCTTTCGTAATTAATTTCAATAATAAATTAATATTTATCATTAGAAACCGGTGACAACCCATAAAACAGCGCCTAAGCGTCCAAATCCTGAAAAGGTATAAACGAGCCACAGCATTGCGTAAACGGTTAAAATCCAATGTCGGTTTAGATTAATCAGGCAAAAACATCCTTTAACGGTTGGTAAGACAAAGCTTTAAAGGTTTAAAATCGTCCAACCGTTTTATTGTTTTGCGAAATCCCCCCTGAACGCTAAAGAAGACATTCCACGGATGTAAAGCGATTCGGAATCTGACGGAATATTTTAAAGCATTTATCACTTCAGATGTTTTGTTGAAAATTGTCAGAATAAATTTCTGGCGAGATTTATTTTTGTCTCGAGGCGGCAGCTATTTAGTTGATGTGCTTTTTACAAGTTAAGAAATTTCAAACTCAAACAATTCATTGCAATTACACACCTGTTCAGAACCCGCTCATTTGTTGTGTTAGCCGCGTGCTGTCGGCCGGCTATAGAGTAGCACCAACTCATCTCTTCCCGTGGGCCGCATAAAGGACGACTGGGGGATAACAAAGCCTTTACCACAGTTCTGAGGAACTACACCATAAGTTGGCGACCTTTTTGTAGTGAAAATAATAGACGTTTTTTGTAATACATAGACATTTATTGAACGGAATATTGTCCATTTAACTATCTTTCGCTATTTTTTCTGGCAGAGCCATTATCCCATTGCTATAACATTTTTTTGGGGTTTCTAAGCGAAAACTGATTTACCTGATCTCTTTTCGAGCATTAGAAGTATTCATACTGTTGTCGAAAAAAAATTGTAAAACATATCTAATTTTCTCCTTATTAAATTTCATTTTAAAATTGCTAAGAAATATGAAAAGATAAAATTTTTAACTTGTAATTTAAATTTGCCGCCATTACAAAAAAGTCAGCTGTCAAACGGTATATCACTTTCCCGCCAGTGATCAGTGTTGCCAGAAATATAGCACGCAGATATCATACATTCAATAAGGCCGCGAACTTTTTCGACTACCAGTATTGTAGATATTGCAGTATGCAGTGCAGTAGATATTAATTTCTCGGGTAGTTTGTTGGGTATACATTTTTACGCCTACCACAAGCTCTAAGAAATTACATCACCTCTTAAAGACTGAATTCGCCAACTGTCTGGGCCAGCGTGGCGTTTTTATACATCCCTCATACACAAGACAATATCCATGAGACCCGTGTCAGCAGTATGACGGAAGCGATGAGACGACTAACTATGAGCCTGGACAGTTCAAATCGCTACCAGTGTAACCATACCTTCTTGAGGAAACGTCGTCTGAATTTGATAAGCAAGACCCGAATTTAGCAAGCAACATTTCTTTTGAAATTTTGATGGATTATCCCCACTGGTAATCCAGGATGAGTTATGTACTCATTTTGAAATGTAATATTTCACTTGCTTTAATAATGTGAGTGTTTATGTTCGAAAAGTTTGTTATTTGTACATTGAAACAATTAATTTTTAGTCAACACATAGTACTTTAGGAGAATTGGTAGTTTTTAACACGATTTTTTACAGAAAGAATACGGTAGACGAACAGACAGTCCACCTGGTAGTAAGTAGATACTGTCGCCCATGGACGTGGCAATACGGCAATACGTGCCAACATCAGTAAGAAAAGACAAACGTTGGCACGCCCCCGGATGATCTGCTTACCTTTGGAGATTTAGGAATGGATTTCAAGAAAATTTGGGAAAATGGGGAGCAACCGGCTCTGGCATATCTCATTTATTACCGATACACGAACGCGCATTGAGAGAATAGGATAAAGCAGTAAAGGCAGTAGATTTTGCGGAAGTCTTCTGTGAGAGAGAGGTAACTTGACCAGACAAGTGCCACCAGCGCCAGTGAGATTACGGTGTGCAACCTCCCTCGTTAGAAAGTAGGTCTGGTGAATTGATAACAGTAAGTCTACTGATATAGAGAATATGATTAAGCTACTCTTTATGAATTTGTTAGTTCATATAGAACAAATTTGTAATTTGTTATTAGTTCATTTGTTAGTTCTGCGGCGTATGCAGCCTCTCCATCGCTACTTCAGCTTGTTAATTATTCTCGTAACTTGCTAATTTTTCTTTAAGCTTGCTATTTATTCTTATGTCGGTGATTTTATTTCTTTGACGAATAAATTTATTTGAAATTTTATTGCGTAACTAGCGACGTGCCCTCACTTCGCTTCGGTTTATTAAATTTAAAACAATCGGAATAAGATATTTTCCTGCGGTAAAATGGAGCCTATATTTTAAGTTAGACCTCTAGCAATACATCGGTGAAAACTGCATTCAATTACATGCAGTAGTTTTTGCGTGATGCGTGTACAAACATACAGACAGACAGACAGACAGACAAAATTTCTAAAAACTGTTGTTTTAGCTTCTGTTGCTCTAATAAAGACCCGATATTGTTTTTTTTTCAATATCTATAATGTACGGACATCGGCTTGTTACAATTTTATTATATGTATATAGATGAGCCTCTAATATTAACTGGTGATTGGTGACAAACATATCTGGTTTTAAGAGCTAAATAATTTATTTTACTTGATATGTCTTTGTAGGATTGCTGACCAATAGATTATGACGTCACATTACCATTCAAGTGTATAATCTTTTTCGTGTTTTCATATGAAATAGCTTCTTCACCCACATTTGCGTCTGACGGGTATTATCTATCCAATTTAGAATACTTAATACCCCTTATTCATTCTGCCCACACAGATTTCTGAAATAAGTCGCCTCCAATGGCTTCTATTTAGAGAGTCGGACAAAAATTAATTTTGCTTTGATTATTTCCGCATTCATCGTGATTTCGTTCCTACAATCCTCTTAAGGTATTTTGAATCTATAAATAGCTGGCATTATTGTTTACTATCTAGATTAACTGATCACATGAATTCTCTTTCTTTACAATATGAACAATACGGACATCAGACTACGCTAAATCCTTTTCGAAAAATTCTCTGCCGTTATGTGCATGTGAGTCTGTAGGGTTTTCTAAAATTATAGTGTTTTGTAACTGTTTTCGGAATAAATGTTTTATATAACTGTCTATGTATATATGTGTTGTTATACCTAATAAATAATAATAAAAAAAAAAGATTGCTGTTTTCCATTTTAACAAAAGAAAAGCTGTGGCCTCCTAATCAATGCACGTGCTGCTGTGGACCTCGTCGTACATACTGTCTCGTGCGTGAGGGATATGTAGCCTTAAAACGCCACGGTGGCCAAGCGTATTGGCGAGTCCACTCTTTTAGAGCTGATTTATTTCCTCAGCGCTTTCGGTAGTGACTTTGTTATCTTTTTACGTAACCCTTTAAAAAATTAGATGGGGTGGCGCTAATTTAAAATCTAAATTCTAGTTACAGAGACCACGAATTCAGAATTTCGGAAAAATTCACTACATCGCGATTAAAAATAACAAAAATTTTGATCAACAATATCCTTGTTGTTTGTACTAATATAATAAAGAGATAAAATTGTGCGTTTGTATGTTGGGGGTAATCTCTGGAACTATTGAACCGATTTCAAAAATTCTTTCACAAGTAGGTAGCTACATTATCCGTGACAAATATAGGCTATATTTTATTTTGAAATTTGGAAAAAAAAAACTTATAAACCGAAGCGAAACGAGAGCGGGTCGCTAGAGTATTTAATAAATTTGCGTGAAAAATTTGGTAACAATTCACATTAATGAATGTTTTGAAAAGAAATAAAGTTTCCATAAGGAGCTGTGTGGTGTGAGCTCACTTTAGAATAATATCAGTCCATCCCTTCCCGAGAGTGGTCGTAAAAGGCAACTAAGGAATAACAAAGCCACTACCACAAACCCCGTGGCATTACATCACCTCTAAAAGAGTGGACTCGCCTACCCGCTTTTCAGTATGACATTTTAAGGTCATACATCCCTCACGTATAAGATAAGGTGCATAAGAAGGCCCGGCCCGTGTTCAGCATTGGACGGAATAAAGGCCCGGCTATAGTTTATAACCGCAACCTTCGGCAAAGGTATAGTTACACCTGTACACAGGTTTACATTTTCACAACAGAAACAAAACATGGCCTCGACACGTCTTAACTTAGATAACTTTAGTGCCCCCTCGCTCCCAAAATAGGCGATCATCAGAAACTGCTTTATAAAACGAGCCATACCCATCCAAGGGAGGCTTTCAAAGGCCTCCTTCCATAAATTCAGATCGAATTGTATTGTTTAATTCTAAACACGATCTTGCTAAGATTTATCGTACCCTACAAGCGGTAACAATTACCGTTGTGCTAAATAGATTCCGGGCAATTCAGCACTTATATTTGTACTCGCTATTTTGATTGTGATTTTTGAATAAAATTATAGCGATGCTATTTTCCAGTTTAGTCTAGTCTTCAAGTCTAGTTGAGTCTTAAAATTCGGCATATGGTTGTATAGGGCTCATAAAACTCAACAACTTAGTTGGTACAGGTTCGTAATGAAGAAATACTGACTTAACCACACTAGATTATTATTGTACGTAAAAATACAACAAGAGCTGTTTCAATTATACTCATCGGTACTTTAAGGCACTGATAAATGTGTATTTAAGTTATTTAAACAGTACAGAAGGTACATTACAGTTTATAGAAATCAAAACGAACATTCTTTGGAACTATTTCTCTAGACCATACCAGCTCAGAACCCGCTTTGAGAAAACATCTATATCATTATGCCTCGCTAACATTTTATTAATATAA
Organism: Sesia bembeciformis; assembly: GCA_943735995.1. Lineage (NCBI taxonomy): Eukaryota > Metazoa > Arthropoda > Insecta > Lepidoptera > Sesiidae > Sesia > Sesia bembeciformis. The sequence goes on along the minus strand of OX031042.1, from coordinate 14,182,262 downwards.
CGTGCTATACGTCAAAATGTGTACTAAAGCCGAGGTTATCTCCTGAGGAGATTTCTTCCAGCAGACCTGGGAAAGTGAAATATAGGTCAAGATAGAAAGGCAGGCGTAGTGTGTACGGAAAATGTATATATATATATATATATATATATATATATATATATATATATATATATATGTATATATATATATATATATATATATGAAATAAGAGACGTACTATATCTAGGACTATATTTATATTTTTGATAGGCTGTTAAAAAATAGTGGAAACCACAGAACATAAGAGGTATGTTCCGTTGTATGTATGTATGTATAATAAATGTCAAATTCTCATTAAACAGTTTAATAACAGCAGTTTTAATACGTCAATTTGACGCGAATAAATGACCTTTGCAGAAATTAATTTATGTACAATGTGACGCGAGTTGACGCGACTGGGGTGATTGTGCATGTAATTGACATTACAAGTCGTGCGGAGCCGCTTCTCTGTTTGCAGTGCCTCGTGTGACATGATATTTTGGTGGGAAATGTCCTTGACTCGGAAATGTGGGTAGGAAAGTTAACAAAAAAGATTAAAAAAAAAAATTGTGGATACTAATGTAGGTATTTTATATTTATTTATATAAATATCATATATGTTTATTGAAGTAATTTTCTACTATGTAAGGTATTAATTATTACCATACCATATACATACCATTTGTTTGAAATAATTCATTTTCATTATAATAATTCATTCATAATTTTGAAACTGCCGACAACTGCAGTTTGTCGGAAATCTAGTAATAGTTATTAACATACATGTATTTTGTGTAGATCAATAAAAAACCTTTATTCAAAGTCCTTAGACAATGCTACTTATCCATACATCTAACAGTAACCGTAACATATATACGACACATAATATAAATAAAACAATCTTATGGTAACTCAGTCTAACAAAATTATATTATATTTTTAAACGGAAGTAAACCAAGATAAGCGAAAAAATTGGTCTAAAGCAGATAATTGTAAAAGTGAAGCCTTTTATTCCCAGAAGTTCCATGTTGCCAGTTCTATATGGAAAACTACTGCAACTTGGTTCCGTCTGAAAATCAGCGCTGTATGCTGTTCTTACGGTATACAGCTTGTGCTGAGACGGATACCCTTTCGACACACATGGGACCGCACAGTTTTATCGTCTTGTTTTAATTTCATTTTGTTGTTTGCATAACTATGTTTAATTAATTTTTAGAACACGTTATTGCGATCTCTTGTGTGTATGAAATTTCTATCTTTCTATCTATCTTCATCTCACTTGTTCCATACATCGAACTGTTGGGTATTGTAAAATCTAATTTTCATTATTCTTAGACCTCAACTAAATATATGTCATTGATTCTAATCAAGTTTATATTTTGACAACCGTCATTTTAAACACGATGAAAATTGTATACGGTGAAAACAAATAAACGTTATTAAGGAACATATAAATAAATAAAGGTATCCTTTTAGCGAACGAAATCAGCACCACATCTAATACCAGAAATAAATAATATAATGTTTGGTTACTTAGTTTCCCACCGTCATTCTATTTGAATTAAGGTAATTGCGAGTCTTTAGGCAAATCTGAAAATTGATACTTAGTAAAAGCGGACAATGGAGCTAAAAATGAAAAATATAAAATCCTACAATCTCCGAAGCGCTCCTCGTGGGAAAAGAAGTATCATAATTCCAACGTTTTTGGGAAGATTGTCTTCTTCATTAACCCACTTTTGGAAGAGAGCTCGTTTGGTTACAGTTTTCATTAATTTCTTGCTTTTAAATTATTTACAGAGCTGAGAAATGTTGATAAATATAGCGTAATAATGTTTATGTATATATATTTACGAGTAGGATTAGTATTTGGCAAATCAAATCAAATTTCTGTACGTGTTAGTTCTGCCAGAAATATATCTCATATCTCATAATCATAGAAATATCATATCTAATCATATCTCATAGAAATATATCTCATAATTATTATCTCATTATATATCACATTATTATTACAAAGTTTGGCCAGCGTGGCGTTTAATGCCATTCATCCCTGTACAATGTGCATGACGAGACTCATGTCCAGTGGTGGATACTGAAAGGGCTGGTTGTATTGTAGGGAGAATGGCGAAATCTCCCTTACCACTGTTCTTTTGTTTTTGTCCCAATTAACCAGCGTGGAGTACGTAAAAACCGATGATTTTTTTATGTTCGCACCCTTTGAGGATTACTTTTAACTACCTAGTATATATCAGCCACGCTACCTTTCCCATTCAATAAAATAAATCGCCACAATCCGTACGTGTCCAGGAATTTTCGCCGCCATTTTTTACTCATTTTAAACCGTTTCCCGGAGTATCCAATCAGAAGCGGGATTACCGCCATGTCAACAGCTCGTGGAGTTTGCTCTGTATAAATACTGTATATAAAGCAAACAGTACTGTATCAACCTCTTCAAAGTCGGTTAATATCGCAGAGACATATTTGAAAGAATCCAGTTCTAAAATTACCAATTTAAACAACGTGTCAGCAGCGAGTGCTGAGATGGCGTTCTGGCGTTCTTTTTCCTTTATTGAACAAAGTGACAAAAGTCGGACTTGATGCTTTGAAGCCTTATCTCGCAATCAACCAGTACTTATGCTTGTATCAGCCTATAACGTCCTACTGCAGGGCACAGATCTCCCCTAGTAAATTACTGGGGGATGTCGGGCCACTATTCCACGCGGGGCCAGTGCGGATTGGTGGATCACATACTCCAGATTTTTTTTTTTTTTAATTAAAAAAACAACGTTTCCTTTACGATGGTCCACTACCGAGCTAGTGACATTTTTTTTTAAATCCCATACAACCAATCTATGCAAAACCATCACATACATAAGTTCTTAACGACAATATTTGTTTTAAAATTTAGTTATAAATTTCAAGGCAAGAGTAGATTATTTTAAATAATAATTGTCAAAAACGAATATTTGGTTCGTGATTGTATAAACTTGTCTCGTTCAAATAATCGTCAATTTCATTATGACATTTATCTAGTAATATTATTTTTTAGGACGAAGGAGGCAGATGAGCATACAGTCCACCGTGATACATGCCAACATTAGTCCAAAATGACAAACGCTGGCACGCCCACGGATGCGCGCCTACCTTTGGAGATATAGGAATGGATTCGGAGAAAGAGTTGAGAGAAAGTACATTAGGGAAATAAGATAAAGGGGTAACGTGGCCAGTCGGGTGCGCCCAGCGGCTGTTGGATTGCAGCGTGCACTCTCCCTCTCGAAAATTTTAGTCTTTTATAAACGTATTATAAATTTTTACACATCTGAAATATACTACTGAGTTAAGTTGCTGTTATTATGATGTACTGTGTAACGTCCCATACAAATTGCATCTATAAAAGAATCTTCTCGACGTGCAATCAAAAGTTTGCAGTTCATCTTTCATATGCAGTTTGCGCGATGATTGCAGCCCATTTGCTCACTACGATTATTATCAGAAATTCTGCTGTTTTAAATACGATATTCACGTAAAAATTAAGCTTTGAAATAGGCTTTAAATAAGGTTCTCAATTTAGTTCATGGTTGAAAGTAAATTTATGACTGAAAGTTCGTAATTTTTAAATGAAGTCATAAAGAAAGTATAGATATGTATATACATCCCATCCTATCTTTCTATGTATATTCTATCCTATTCTAACAATAATTTGACGTTCTGGACTGATGGTGGTATGTGTCGCGGATGTCGCAAGGCGACTGTAACCTGGTGATAAGTTATAGCTGGAATAAAAATTCTCTTTCTCCATATCATTACATTTATACCGTGTAATTGATATTTCTTTCATATTCCTGTTATCCACTGACTGAAATTACTTACGTTTAGTAGGCAATGGTATTTAGTAGCTAGATGGGCCCCTATCACGGCATGCATGTTCTAAATTTGTGGTGTAACTTAGTTGCGTAAGTTGCAATATTATGCAAAACAGTCTCGAGCACTGCTGTTAAGTTATCGATCGGTCCAATTTAGATAAGTTTTACATTTTATACGCTAACTAGTGATGTAATAGTGTAATAGGACATTGACTAGATTAATAGTGTAATAACTGGTGTAATAGGAAAGGTGTGTTAGCTTCGGTTTTGTGATATACTAGCTGTGAAATGGATTTTGCAAGGTCGGCGGCGCGCCCGCATACCCCCTGGTGTTGCAGTGTTACAGACGTTGCGCTTGCTCGTCCGCCCACTCGTCTACAAAAAAAACAAGAATCGTGTAAATTCTACTACAAGTATTGTTGGCGTTAAACTAATAATTCCGACCTACAATTATAGGGAAACAAATTTATGATGTGAATTGGGTCCTACGATACTGTAACCAGCCCTGGAAATAGGAATTCTCATGCAATATTGTTTGTTATTTTTTTATGGACGAAGGCGGCCGACGTGCATACAGTCCACCTGATTGTAAGTGGATACTGTCGGCCATAGACATCCGCGACACATGTCTACATTAGTCCAACATGACAAACGTTGGTACTCCCCCGGATGCGCTGCCTACCTTTAAAAATATATGGATTCTTTAAATGGATTTAAATCTTCTTTCTTTAAATAATGGGTTGGGAAAATTGGGAGGGTTAGGATCGAAATGAACTCTGGTACACTATCGAAATACATTAGAGAAATAAGATATAGTGGGAAATGCAGTACATTTCAAGGTAGTCTTCTGTGAGAGGGGGGGTAACGTGGCCAGTCGAGCGCGCCCAGCGGCTGTTGGATTGCAAAGTGCACTCTCCACCTCAATAAATGACTTTAAGGATTAAGGAACTATGGATGTATGTATGGCTTGTAAATGGCACACTGGCAAAAGCGGGTTGGCAAGTCAACTCGTTCAAGGTAGTGTATTTACTCAGAGCTTGTGATAGCGAATTTGTTTGCCCTCGGCAACCGTTTACAACACCCACGGGACGGTGGTGTTATTTACAACACCCACGGGACGGTGGTGTTATTTACAACACCCACGGGAAGGTGCTGTTATTTACAACACCCACGGGAAGGTGGTGTTATTTACAACACCCACGGGATGGTGGTGTTATTTACAACACCCACGGGATGGTGGTGTTATTTACAACACCCACGGGATGGTGGTGTTATTTACAACACCCACGGGATGGTGGTGTTATTTACAACACCCACGGGATGGTGGTGTTATTTACAACACCCACGGGATGGTGGTGTTATTTACAACACCCACGGGATGGTGGTGTTATTTACAACACCCACGGGATGGTGGTGTTATTTACAACACCCACGGGATGGTGGTGTTATTTACAACACCCACGGGATGGTGGTGTTATTTACAACACCCACGGGATGGTGGTGTTATTTACAACACCCACGGGAAGGTGGTGTTATTTACAACACCCACGGGATGGTGGTGTTATTTACAACACCCAAGGGATGGTGGTGTTATTTACAACACCCACGGGATGGTGGTGTTATTTCACAAATGGAAACCTAAAATTAAAGGCTTTTGTTTACATTTTATTTCTTCTCGACGTTTTGGCATGGGTTATATAGCAGTCACGGTCACGAGTTGACCGAAGAGGTGGGTAATCCAGGAATAGGAGCTGCGAGCAGATAAATCAACTACCCACATTTGATTTTTACATTCGGAGAACATTTGCATTTTACAATTCAGACTCTACTCCACTAAATGTCCACGGCCGTATTCGATAGTTAATTGCGTGATTTAAATTTATTAATCACCAGATTTATTGCTGACGACCATTTATAGCCAACTTCCCCATTGAAGATTTTATATTTCCTTCAATCGCTTCACCCACGATTCTGGGATAATAGTGTATTTCAGTATGCTGAGTTATTCCCCCTTCCTTTATTACCATCACTCTTGATCACATCAACTAGAAGTTAGAAATGATAAAAGAAAATTTATCAGGAAAAATACATATTTTCATACAGAAATTATCGATGTTTTTCCTCTTTTCACTTTTTGACAGATAAAGTTCCCGCCACTCGTGTGAAAATATTTTTCTTCGCCCTTGTCGGGCAAGAAAATCCGAACAAATGACAATTAAAAAAGTAATACAAACTCCTTTTGATGCTGTCAGCAAGAAAAAAGACAATAAAGAAAAAGTTTCGCCGCGTTCTAATTTCGAATTTCGCCAAAAACGTCCGCGTTGTAAAAGTACAAAGTACAGTCGAGTTCAACAGTGAACTTAGCTGGTACAGTCCGCGATATAACCATTACCGCTGTGATAGCGCAAAGACATCGTAACCTCTCAGGGTATGGTTAATGATGGGGCCATAAAATAAGCGTTTGGGCATAAGGAATTAGTAATCAATTGTCATAGACCTGCACAATCATTGGAAAAATTATGAATATATACTATGTATTTCGCTATGATATGTACTAGCTATGATTTGCTATGCTATCGTAATATCATGAAAATTATGAATATATGTTAGCTGAAGTGGCAGTGGTGGGGCCATATCCTCGAATAGAGACCACGTACCGGGAAACGTAGCGTGGGTTGCCCTCCGTCCAGGTGGACTGATGACTTGAAAGTCGCCGGTAGTGGTTGAATGAGAAGAGTTGAAGATCGTGTATGGCAGCGGTCCGCGGAAGCGGCACAGGTTAGTGGTAACTGGTAATTGGCTAATTACCACTCCAAACGTCCGCTGTTTTCATGGCCCGAGTCAAGGCGAACTTTTCTAATTTATTCATAACACGGAACCCTGCTTGTAAAGTTGCAAGGAGTTTTTGTTAACAATACAGATGAGCGTTTCAAACTGACTTGTAAGATTGTTAACGTCGAGCTCTCATTTGTAGCTGAGTTAAGTTTTGATTGGGTTGCAGCTCTTTTGAGTGCTCTGAGCAGTATAAGTAATAAACGTGAGGCCTTATCGCCAAAGCGATCTCTCGCATGTAACCTTTGGGTGATAAGGAGAAACAGGTAACGATATCATCGGCGGTAACACTTACCATCACGTGGGACCGCTTGCTCGTCCGCCCACTAGTCTATAAAAAAAAATGTACTACATTTTCTACTTTATCCAATTACCGCAATGTACGTACGTGTTTTGGTAGTGAGTGAGATATGTCAGAGCCCATTCTCATCCCATCCTCTTCCTCCCCATTTTCCCAACACTTTCTCCCAATCAATGGATTGTGATTCTTGTCATTTTTTGTCATCAACGTTTGTCATTCTGGACTGACAGTATCCACTTACCATCAGGTGGACTGTATGCTCGTGTGTCACCTTTTTTCTATAAAAAAAGAAGTAAAAAATGTAATAATAAAATTGCTGGGAAATAATTAAAAGAGCAACAAAAAATACTGAATGGGTAGGAAATCGATGGTAGCAAATTTATAGGTCGGGTTGGGTTTAAGTTCTCCGGTGACAATCCATCTCGATGAAGTCCTGCGAAGAGGAACTCCATCGAGATGGTGCTGACTTTCTTAATAATTTAAAATTATTTATTTCAGTTATTCAAATATAAGATGTTTTGTTGATCATGATTTGCTGGCCACTAACTATTTTTTGCTGCCCACTTACTATTTTTTGCTGCCCACTTACTACTTTTTGCTGCCCACTTAATATTTTTTGCTGCCTACATACTATTTTTTGCTGCCCACAATATTTTTTGCTGCCTGTCTAAATACTATTTATTATACCTAATAATAAGCCTCATTTAATATAAATTATATAATCAGTTCGTCTTTCCAATCACGTACTGTGCTGTAACGTGGCCTCTGATGGTGGGACTAATCCATAGGTTCAAAGTCGCTCAGCGAGCTATGGAGACGGAATATTTAACTTAAGTCACCGACCCAGCTCCCGGAACCAGTATGATCAACTTTCAGTGGGCAGGTCATATTTTCGGCATGACAAACCGATGAGGTAGATGAGACCTGGAATAGAGCCACATACCTGGAAACGCAATGCGGAACGCACCCCTGCCAGGTGTATCGACGACTTGAAGAAGATCGCCCGTGGTGCTGGATGAGAAGAGACAAAGGTCGTGTGTGGTCGCGAACCTTGGGAGGGGTCTACATCCAGCAGTGGAGAGACACGGGCTGATGGTATTATGATAATCATATTATACTAATAGTATAATGAGGGCTGTTTATCATTAATTCACTACCGTCACCGATAGAAAATATCAAGTTTGAGTTTCGTCTTAGAAAATCCTATGTCGAGGGACTCCCCTAAAAATTTTGTATGATAAACTTGTATTCGAAATTATTTACATGGTACACACGGCAAAACAGATAACTTGGCAGGTGAGTGACCTTGCTCCACTACGTAGAAATAACACATGCACACATAGATGTGATGTCAACTGATTCACTGAAAGTGTAACAAGATTTTATTGACGGCTCTCATAGCTTCAACAGATTGGTTGATTGGGCATCTAGTCTGTATGTAAAAGTCTTTTACATACAAACTTATATATTTTGCCGTGTGTACGAGTATCATGTAACGTTCGATTATAGTCATTCGTATTCGAGAAACTCGTGTCGTGTAAACACCTTTTACAGAGATGTTTATGAGCGATTTAAAATAAATTTCAGTACACGAAACAAGGTTTTAGCATACAGAAGTAGGCTTCGTGAGCTCCCCTGTATTATTAGTTGCTTTCGTGTAACCCGACTTGATAACCGCAAAATTATTATAGCGCGGTCTGTTCGCGATAAAGTTATTATAAGAGAAATATTATTTATTGCCTCTGGTATTATTACTCTACAAGCCAAACTAAAGTTACATGTAAATTGAAGATCTGTAGCTGCATTTATGTATTTAAACATAACAGAAGGTACATTACAGTTTATAAAAACCAATGCGCAGCCTCTTTATAACGATTTCTCTAAGAATTCCACAGCATACCTTTTTTTTATGGACGAAGGCGGCAGACGAGCATACAGTCCACCTGATGGTAAGTGGATACTGTCGCCCATAGACCGTAATACATGCCAACATTAGTACAAAATGACAAACGTTGACCGCCCCTGGATGCGCTCGCTACCTATCTATGGAGATATAGATTTGGAGAAAGGGTTGGGAAAATGGAGAGGGATAGGATGGAAATAGGCTCTGGCACATCTCACTCACTACCGAAACACGTATATTAGGGAAATAAGATAAAGTGGGAAATGGGGTACTTTTCAAGGTAGTCTTCTATGAGAGAGGGGTAACGTGGTCAGTCGAGCGCGCCCAGCGGCACTCTCCCCCTCAAAGATAGAATACCTGCTCAGAACCCGCTCATTTGTTGTGTTAGCCGCGTGCTGTCATCTCTTCCCGTGGGCCTCGTAAAGAATGATTGAAGGATAACAAAGCCTCTACCACAAGTTCTATAATGAAAATATTTTTTGTATTACATAAATATTTATTGAACGAAATATTGTCCATTTAATTCAACATTTCTTTCACCATTCTTCTGGCAGTGCCATTAACCTATCGCTATAAAATCTTTGTGGTTTCTGAGCGAAAAAATGATTTAAACGGTTCATACAGGCTTCTCTTGAATGTAATTTTATTCTATTTAGAAAATTTTGTAAACATCGGAATAAATGATAACGATAACTACTCATATGTCTGAACTGTATGGAGAGTGCATTAAAACTCCCAAGCCAAGGTCTATCAATTGCGTGATGTATGCGGTCGAGCATTGTCGTCATGGAAACCGTTTCACCCACCTTTTGTATTCATTAATTCTGGGCATATTTCTTCAAGTGCTTGTTTCAATTTTATTAGTTGCTGACAGTAGAACTTTACCGCCAACTTTTCCGGCTAACTTTTCATGATAAATTGATTGTATAAATATTTTTCAAATTGCTGACGTACCTCTTGTTACTTTTTAACTTCTTTTTTATTTCTTCTCATTACTTTTTATATATGTACTCGTTTATAGTTATGTCTGTTGGTTATCCAAATTGAATAAATAAATAAAAATTTGTAAAAGAGTGAACTCACGTTTAGCCAATACAATATTAAGTATGAAGAAGTCCATGTTTAGCAGTGGACGACAAACGAGCTGGTTACGGTTATTCCATTTATTCGTACATTATAAAAACATTCAAAGTATAATGGGTACATATGAATTTTTCAACACAAAAAAATCGATAAACTCATGGCAACGGTTCTTTAAAACCGTTTCTTTTAAATAAAGCAAGGTAATCTTCCCTCAACGGGAGAATATATTTTTGTGTATAGGCGGCGTTTGACGGCGCGACATTAAAGCTTGATGTGACGATTGTAGTGCAACCATCATTTAGATACGAAATTTATAAAATCGCAACTTTTGAAATTTCGATTTTTTCACATACCTACATTTATCTGTTATACTGGTCTTAACGTGTACCTTCATCAACTACTTTAGTTGTTTCAAGTGGGGTAGAAACAGATGATAGCGAGCCTGAATATACGCTTATTAATTATCCTTGTGCTTGTCAACATATTCTATGGCTTGTATACATCTGCTCCCGCCCAAAGATTGCCTGGAAGAAATAGTTTTAGCGTTAAAACCAGCCTTTTTATACCTATATATTTATTATATTATAGACGCTGCAGGCCACAGCTCAGCGCAATGATTTAAGTCAATTAGCTGTTGACATTCAGTTTTCACGTCATCGCACAGCGAACAACTCGCCCGTTCAACACATACTGAGGCGGGCTACGTCGCAGTGCATAACATTGGCGCTTATATACGGCTGGCGAGCGACCCGCCAGTGCGCTGGACTGCGACGCGATGCGGCCCGCCTTATGTGTGCTATAGCTTATACAAAATGTATGAAAATTATTCAGGAGGATTTTTTCAATGTTTGCAATATGCACGAGCCATAAGTACTAACTTACACATCTACATATAATACAATTGGTAAGGTTTCATTAAGACTCAATGTCGTCGACCGATATTCATTTCTCTTTTTCATTGCTTATATTTTTTATTGTAGAAGTATGTAAAGATGTAAGTATGAGTCAGAAGAGTAAAATTATTTTTATCTTAAGATTGCTTAGTTACCTATTAAAATAGTTAAATTCGGTAGGTAACGCATGTTGTAGAGAATTGGGATCTCTTTTGATTCGACGCCATTTATTATAGGCGTATTCCAAGGGATCAGTGATAGCAGTACAAAACAACTTTTTAAAAGTTTTTATATTTATTTATTTTTATTTTTGAGAATTTCGTTTCGACAAAACCCTGAAAACATCCACGAGAAATAATGAATCTTGGTCACAATAAACCTCCCCAACTGTGGCGCTCCACCAATTTCCTTACCGGGACAGCTCCCTTTTACCTCGGGAAAACATTAAAAAAACGTCCATTTATATTTTGTTTCTACCTTTATTTTTCACGTTCAGAAGTATTTCCGCGGTCGCTTTGATGTAATTACCTGACAGTTAATTATGATACTGAAACTTGAAAGTGTTTTGTTTTCTATTTTTTAACGATTTCCGCTAGGTTTAGTTACCTTTATGAAGAAATTAATTTGTCTTTTTGTTTACATAAATATTTATGCTTTTCTATGTTTTGTTTTTGCTTCTTGCCATAAAACTTACTCATTTAGTTGGTGGTTGCATTTTACATACATTAATCATTCACAAGTAATGCTATTTCAGATTATAAGGACGATTACTTAAAAGTACTTACTTCAACGAATTTCGAGTTTGCTTTTACATATTAATGGTATTTTTATACTGGTAAAAAGTATCGAAATTTCCTAAACTACGTTTTATATAAACTGAGATTAACCCCACAGATACTAAAGTATTTACTTATTTATATATTAGTTATTGCACATAGTAATAACGGCGGCTTAACACCACAAATACGTACATATTTACATCCATTCATAAAATATCTTTAGTAGACTTAAGAATACTATTATACATGTCGCAAATAGACTGAAGATGTCGCTAGGTGTCGAGTTCGAGTCATTATTTTTCTATCTTGTAAAATCTATTTGAACGGTAAAATCTATAGTAGTAAATACTTTGTGAATTATTTGATTAACTTGAGACGATTATAATTAAAGTTTAAAATTAATAAACAAGCTAGACGGCGCTTATGTCGAAGGAAATAGAGGGCGCTAGACTCTAGTGGCCGGCAAACTTCTGTCATACCTATTTTATTCCTGCTCGTTAGCAGCTCTATAAAAGCCGAAAGTAGGAAGCAGGCAGTATCTTTACGAACGGGTCGCCATCAAGTTAACATTATACTATCAGTAATGATAGAAGTGTAGGTACTATGTGTGTACCTATAACTAATTACGGTAAGTTATTATATCCTGTCTTTGAAATTACTGATCTATAGTGTCCCATGTTACTTTGGTAAAGATTATACCTGCAAATGAGCTTCTTATTTGTATTAACTATTAAATTTTTTTGGAATAAGGAAGAACGGCCCCGTCAACAAGGGGTGATGTGAAGGTTGATCTGGAGATCGCAAGGTCTCGATCTAAATTCTTTGCTGGAAATATTTGGTAAATACCAATCGAAGAAACTCACTAGGAACAGTTAAAATAAACTAGTGAGATCTACCCATTTATTTTCTCCATCTTTGATATATAAACATTTCAATAGGATTTTTTTGGGAGTGGTTATTAATAAGAAGTAATTAAATGCAAATCGATGGCATAATTGAATACGTAAACGAAATCCTGCAACAAGCTTATGCTAATAAATGCATATTCATCTTTTCTGACAGTCAAGAGTTGACAGTCAGAAAAGACTTTGACAGTGCGGAAGTAGACTCCAAACTTACAATGCAGTGTGGTACTTACAATGTTTTTAAATCGTTTAGGCGCAACAGATTACGTTGCACTTAGATGGGTACCTGGACACTCCGACATCAAGGGCAATGAAATCGCCGATGAACTGGCAAAGAGTTGGTCTGAGGGAGTTCCCATTGGTCCCAAGCCTATTATGTGGGATACCTAAAACAATACTTCAGTTCACACTAAAAACTTAGGCAATAAACCACAGTAAATATACGTGGAAAAACATCCCAGGTTGAAGTATTTAAGCACTGACTTAAATACTTCAATGTCTAATGTGTGTGACTAATATCTCACTTTCACTGAAAAAAATCTAGACAGGGAATTTTTTTTGATTTTTTTCTGGATTTTGAATAACAATATCCATTATCTATTATGTATATTTATTGATTTATGTGTATATAATACAATGACATATTAAAATAAAAAATAAACGTTTCTCTCATTGCAAATGTAAGCATCTACTAGATATAAATAACCAATTAAAAATTCCAAGGAGTATATGTGAAAAGGCCCTTTATGTGAAGTGATCCCGTATAACTCGTAAAAATTCGAAAAAACACAGAAACGCCACGCCTTATAAAGTAAATTGTCGCCTCCATAACTCGGTACAATTTTAACGCGGTCGCCCTCAAAATGCGATATAATAACGAATTTCACTCCGCTCTCGCTTCGACTACACGTTTAATTGTGGTACAAAACATAAGCTGACAGCTGTGAAATATTGTTTAAAAAATAAGTATCAGTTCCTGTATATCGGGACGCACAGTATAACACCCTCTAGCTATGTGAAATTTATACAATTCCATCAATTTAAAGAAATTTGCAGGTAGTGGTTGGAGATGATCGAATGATTGCATCTTAAGTTAAACGTAATTAGTGCTTACGTTAAAACAGGATACGTTGTTACGTTTATACGTTACATTGGATAGGAGGTTACGTTGTTTATATAAACAGGATAAAAAAAGATAGCTTTTAGTGACGGGAGTTGGAAGAGACATGTAAAATACACGTTCTACAAATAAATATTTAATTTTGATATAGCTACCATAGATTATTATAAAGTGCGTGCCACTAGCAGAAAGAATTTACTAGACCCCACATTTTAAAAATAGGAACCTTTATATGAGGGTTTAGTAAAATGGTCGGATATCGACGATTTCATACAAATCATTTTACCGTCCAGTCTTGGCTGACCTCATGCCAATCACCAATATTCTTGCTGCTCCTGAGGCGCGCTTTAGCAATGCCAGATCAGGCAGAGGGTAAATCCATAATGACCATGGTACAACGCGAAAATCTTAAAGTTATATACATAGATGAATCCCAACCGACAACGAAAGGACAACGAAATGACTCTTAATTTCTTTACAAAAGAGATCAAATTGGCGCGACTGGAGTTCAAATTAAATGTAATGTCGTAAACTACTACTGCATCAAATTATTGATGGTATAGTCACGTGATAAATTATTTATTTATTTGAACTTTTTGCATTTTCTTTTTGTACGGAGGCGGACTTAATAATGCCTTAAGGCATTTACTATCAGTCGACCGCTGGTTAAATGTGAATAATTAATCTGATAAAATTAATGTGATAAATAATTAATCCGCTCATTAAATGGTATTGACATTTCAAAAATGAGACCAAAGTACAGTTGAACATATGTACTCCTTGTCTTGCAATATCTATACTTTCGTTTTAGAACAAAAGCGAATTCATGCTTTATTTGAAGATACTCTTACGTTTATTCCACTCAATTCTTATCATTTGTACCACCCCGCAAAGTGGTACTGGGAACTTGTGTAATTTATTCATAGTCGGGTAATGACACTCGATTACTTTAGCACAAACCCTTTACGTTGAAGCGCGGTTAAAAAGTGCTTTTTTTATTAAAAAAGAAATTACTTTGTTGACGAACGGTATTTTTAAAGTCTGTGTCAATTTTGTTGTATGGAAATTCAGTTGAAATACTTGAAGATTATGGGCACTTTACATTATTGCCAGTGTAACATTAAGCGCATTGGTACTAAATAGTGTTTTTTTACAGAAGACCCGCGAACAAATAACGACACGTATATAGGGTAATTTGGACCATTTTTTTCTCAACGCGTTTTAAATATATATTTTTTAGATTTTTACAAATGTCTATTGTATGAAATGAAACAACAATCATTAGGCTTTGCATTTATTAAGTATTTATCAACATAATTATTATAGATATCTCAATAATGAACAAAATGTGAGATCCGAGCTTTGTTCCAATTTAGCCAACTGGTTCTGTTATTTGGACCACGGGGTTGCTAAATTGGACCTCACTAGGCTCTGAGGTAAAACAAATACGCCAAGTGTTTGAAC
Source organism: Sesia bembeciformis (assembly GCA_943735995.1). Lineage (NCBI taxonomy): Eukaryota > Metazoa > Arthropoda > Insecta > Lepidoptera > Sesiidae > Sesia > Sesia bembeciformis. The sequence continues at coordinate 14,167,101 of OX031042.1, read as the reverse complement.
AAGTGTTTGAAGTAATCAAACACTAAAATGTTACGAGGATAAATTAAAATTTTCGAACCTCAAAAGCTTAGTAGTGAGGCGTAAAATCAATTCCTTAAATATATTGCATAAGATCTTGAATAACCATTTGGATGGGGATCTCTTGCGGCATCTCAATCTGAAGGCACCGAATCGCCCTGTACGTACCCAACAGCTGTTTGACATACCACGGGCTCGAAATAATGTCTCTTACAATAATCCATTTTATAGAATATGTCGCTATTATAACGACCTGGATGTCGAGTTTGACATATTCTATTTAAACAACGCCCGCTTTAAAATTCTGTTAGATAGACATTTTTCCTTTTAGATAGTTAAGATATATATATACATTATAGTTTCATTTTACCCATAGAGTTGTGTTTAACTGTAAGTGAATTTACGAACATACAAATGTTATATAAAATGTGTCTGTAACTAGTTAAGTTTGTAAATTTGTTGTTATACCTAATAAATAAAAATAAAAAAATAAAATAAAAAACCTATAAATGCATGCAATCATTTCGCGTATGTTGCTTGTAGATAAATTAAGCTTCTAAACTAATTAAGCTTCTAAATTAACAAACACTGTATGCTTACCTTTAACTTAACTACACTTTTAGCACAGATCGATGGAATTTACATTAAAAATAACAAAAATAGTATTTTCAAAACAAAACACAGACGTTCAATGTCACAACGAAAACAATATGGCCGATATGCAATGAACTTAGATACATATCGCTTTGTTTGCCAATATTGAAATTGAAAAAAACACTTTTTGAGATATGAGGGTGGTCCAATTTTGTTGCCAGTCCAATATACTATACTTTCCCCTACAGGTTATAACCGATTAATTCCGTTTCAGAATTCCGTTGACACGAGCTGGATATGACCCAGCGACCTACGAATTTGTTTCAGAAGGCAGAGAAGACGCCAGATGAGCAGACAGTCCAACTGGAGGTAAGTGGATACTTTACCCGTGAACATCCGTGATACGTGCCAACATCAGTCCAGAATGTCAAATGTTGAATGTGCAGCAGACTTTTGGAAATTCAAAGAAATGAATTGGATATAGGACTGGGAAAATGTGTAAGATTCAGCGTGGACTCACACTCTAGCTAAATATGTATCATACAGAGCAGTCATTCTCAAAGTGGTCGATTTGAAATTTCTAACGGTCAATAGTTTTAAAAATATGGGGGTCGACGATAGCTAAAAATAGACCGCTTTTACCGCTGCTGTAATAAGTTAGTTGTTTGTTCAAAATATCTATGATTTATCTATGAGTTAATTCCAATAGGATTAAGAAGATGAAGATTTTCTTATCTCTATGTACACCGCAAAAAGAGCCACACGTAAAAATATGCATGAAATAACACGTAGCGCAAACATCTCAATCAATTAATTTAAAAAACACTACCGAATTTTTATCTTTAATTTTCGCTAGTACCAGATTCAATGTTGCACATGATAATGTCATTTTCTATATCTATATATCTTTTTCAATCATTAATATCTAGTGAAACATTTAGTACCGAGTACTGTAAAAAAATATCAGTATGATTAAGTAAATTAGTAAATTAATTAAGTAATCAGTATGAAAGGGGTCTGCGACCGAAAAAAGTTTGGGAACTCCCGATACAGAGGTTTAGTTTTATTTAGACGAAGTTCAAATGCCGTGATCTCTATACAAGACGGATTCCTTTGAAAGTTCCCTAAAATTGTTAGTAACCCTTTACATAACAATTATAAATACAACCCTTGAAAGTAGTCATAAATCGTCCCGAGAATTCGACCTCACTAACTTGGCACTAGCTTGATAATCATCCGTGTTTTCAATTAATATTAATTTTATTTTTCCGTAAACGTCAAAGGGCGCATAAATAAAAACTGTCAAAATAAAAACTGTCACAGGGTGATGTTTATCTGATCTCTGATCAGAAATAACGTCACGCCACCCTTTTGGTCAAACTTCAACTTCAATTTAACTTTACTCACGTTTATTAACATGACGTCGTATAACTTGGCTGCTGTTAATTATTATTTTTCAAGTATAATCTTTTACAATATTGTAAGAACTGTAGATAGAGAATCGCGAGTTGAAACCGAGTGGAACGAGTTGATCCACACATAGTGTTATTATGTAATTGAAATAATATAAAGTTTGAAACACGACGAAATCCATCGACAAATAGATAGTCAACAAATCGTCACCTTAATAAAGTAAACAAGGGCCTTTGCGTAACACTCAATACGGGAAATGTCAATTCAACGTTATTTCTCAACATAAGGTCAAATGTTATTGACATAACCTGTTTCTATTACAAACATACGTAGAGATGTTTTGATTAGAATATTCAAAGATATAGGGTCAAGTGACTGGTCCCATTTTAATGGCTGTTTAAAAAAATAATTTAATCTTCGAAGACAACATCTGTACGTCAGTCTGTTTTTTGCACTAATCTCGGGATATTTGTTAATCTATTGTACATGGCGATATTGTGGTTTCCAATGAGACAGATATATCATGTTTGTCCGAAAAGGTTTACCAATAGGTTTTGACATATAGGTTTGTCAATTAATCAATCTATACTAATATAATAAAGCCGTGAAATTGTGTGTTTGTTTGTAGGTATGTTGGGGGTAATCTCTGAAATTTTGAAAAAAAACATAGAAAAGTAACTTATAAACCGAAGCGAAACGAGGGCGGGTCGCTAGTGTTATATAAACGCGTTAATACAACTTTAACCAGCCCTTCCCTTTTCTTCCACTGCTGGACACGGGACTTCTCATGCACACGAGCGATGTATGGCCTTGTATTCATGTATTAATCAGGGCTTGTGGTACCGGCCTTGCCATAGTCGCCATCTACTAAATACACCCACGAGAAGAGATGGGGTGGCCGACACTACACGGCCAATACATACATTTATTTCTACATACATACTACGTATATACCTATATATGTACGTATATATATATATATATATATATCGCTTACTTCTAATTATTTGTAGGTACTTTGTATTTCTCTGTAAGTTTTTGTTGTACAATAAAATGTATCTATTTATATTTTTAAATATCAAAAAAACCTACATAAAATATCGCGGCAAGTTTTGTAGTACTCAGAAAACGATACCAAAATCGTTATCTTCTTTACATTTACTATTTGTAAAAACATCGCCGGATAGTAACTCTCATTAAGAATAATATGATCAGTCACCGTAATGGGAAATAAAGCGATTTACAGATATTTATACATTTTACATTAGGGTTGCCTGCCGCCCTGTAATATTTACACAGAACTGAGGACACAGTACCTACATAGCCCGACCAATAACTAGAAACGAGATAACAAAGCCGCTACTACAAACCTAAACCAACTCTAAGAGTTTTAAGGCCATATATCCCTCGTGCACTATGTTATACAGCCTATGTCATGCAGTGGATATTAAAAGGGCTGGTTACGGTATGCCAAATTGCAGTACAATCCGTGCAATTTTCGCTAGATTCAGACAAACAGACAAAATTCTAAAAAATATCGTAGACAAATAAATCGTTCAGATGTTTATCCATCTTACGAACTTTAAGTAGGCCAATTTTGTACGCCGTAAAGATTTTATTTTTGACATATTATGAGTCCAAAATGTTTTGACAACCCTATTGTAGATTGACATGCTCAAACACACAAGGTCGATTAACGAATTAACGTAGGTCAAAGATCAAATCACTGTTTAACATCGCCATTAGAATATATAATAATCTTTCTTATAACTGGTAGTACCTAGTATTAATTATACTTGACAACGATATGTAGGAAGTCGTCGATGCTTGTCGTAAAGTTACATTTACAAATGCGTAAAAATATGAACATTAATATGAAATGAAACAACTATCAACTGAATTACAATTTACAAGTAAATTCTTGATAAGTGTATTGTTATACGAACAATTGTAAGGCTCCAAGCTTTGGTCAGAGGAATTCGTTACCAGCCTTTGTGTTGTGCACAAGGAATGCATAGCCTTCAAACGGCATACTGGCCAAGCGGGCCGGTGAAGTCACTCCTTTGGAGGTGGTGTAGTTCCTCGGGGCTTGTGGTAGCAGCTCTGTTATACCTTAAAACACCCACGGGAAAATATTGGGTGGTGCTATTCTATAGCCAGCTGACACCACACGGTTATTGCCCAGAGGTATCTATTTTCGACTCTCATATAGATCATGAGTTCAAACCCTGGGCCCGTACCACTGAGTTTCTACTTCAGTACAGATTTTTAAAATTATTACCAGCTCGACGTGAAGGAAAAATCGCGAGGAAAGCTAAATGCTCAAGATTTAAAAAATCTGGAATATGTGTATCCATCATACGAACTGGGCCGGCGTGGTGTATTATGGCCCGTAATCTCCTAGATTCCACAAGGGGAACACTGTGTCCTACAGTGGAACATCATAAGCTGATATCTAATCTATGTTAAGGCCAAACCAGTTCATATATAGAAGAGATGACGGCAGTGGTAGGATGGTATGTGACAGAATCTAATTCACAACTCCTTGACGAGACCAGTTAACTTACCAGTTAAAAAGCACAATTGCTAGTTCATTCCACAATTTTTTGATATGCGGTATAAAGTGTATTGAAGATTGTGCATACGGGAATGTACCAGGTCTTTGTCTTAAAAGAAGTGTTGTCAAAACGAGCGTTGATCGCTTCAGCGCTCGTTTCAACAACACCACATGGCGATGACGTAATGAACAACATTCATGAAATAAACTCAAGACGTCAAATCCCGTATTATTTTTCAAAATTCCCTCATTTTTCCCAAGTTTTGAATGCATTATATTTTCATAAATCATTTCGTCTCACACATAAATCAAAAATTAAAGTCAGCTTGTTATCTGTGAAAGTGTAAAGTCTATTTTGGTAGTCGACATTATATACTCGCAAGTTTCGTCTGACTTATGCATGACGCATTGCGGTTGATAAGTCTAGATTTCACGCTCGTCTAACTTATAATTTACGCCATTTAGGATATAAATGACTTGAATATATGAAAGTGTTTTGTGTAAATGTCTGGGAATCAGAAAATATATGTGTTGCGGACTCGAAGTCGCGCACTTTTTAAATTGTACTTGGAAAACATTGTGGAATGAACCAGCTGAGGTTTTTCCATTACGCTACGATTTGGGTGGGCTCTTCAATCACGCTCTTCAAGAGGGCCGTGAACAGGATTCTGCAAGGTCGGCGCGCACCCGCAAGCCCTCTGGTGTGGCACGTGTCCATGGGCGGCGGTGACCACTTACCATCATGTGGCCCGCCCGATCGTTTGCCAACTATTTTATTAAAAAAAAAACTAGACAGATTGCTATAGCATAAAAAAAAGTTACTCGTATAATATGATAAAAGATTTGTCTCTACAATGATACGGCATTACAACAAAAACTATATATTATAATATAGCAATATAGACACAAAATAGTTCACACTGAAAATTTCCGGAACTGGCCACTTACATAAACAATATTTAAAAAGTAATAACAATATTTGAAAATGGAACTTTGGCTGTAGAATAAAGTTTATTTCATCTAACAGTCATTTGTTTTTTCATTGTGGCGTCATTTTAAAAGTTGCGTGTCTGCATTACGATGGATTTAACTCGTGAAAATTTTCACTAAATGATTTTCTACGATTTTAAGTGTAATTTAACAGCTTAGCAGAGTCTCGCTCGACTTCAAACTGCTTTTGGCGATGAAGCACCAAGCAAGACGACAATTTATAGCTGGTTGGCAGAATTCAAGCACGGTCGTCTCAATCTCGATGACGAATTTCGCCCGTCCACCGTAGAACGTAGAAAAATGTAGAACTTATGAGCCATCCTCCATACAGTCCCGACTTGGCACCTTGTGACTTCTTCTTGTTTCCAAAAATTAAGAACCGATTACGCGGTCAACGATTATGATCGCCAGAAGAGGCTGTCGAAGTGTATGAAAAACATGTTTCCGAGGTCACCACGGAGGAGTGGAATAAATGTTATGGAAATTGATTTATTCGTGTGAAAAAGTGTACTGACGCTCACGGAGAAAAGATTGAGAAACAATAAATTGATTTTTGGCCCATTCATTGTTTTTTTTTCTTATTCATTCCGGAAACTTTCAGTGGCCCTCGTATAGGAGACCAATAAACAATTGCTTCAAAATAGTCTTAACAGCTTATCACCAAACACTAATGTTCATTTAAAAATATAAACAAAAAGACCTTGACTAGCTTTTTAAGAAGAAATATTTGTATTCATCATCAAATATTTCTAAAAACCGTTAACGAAGCGCTTCTGTATGCAGTGATAGTTGAAAGAATCACGCCTTATCTTTTGATCTCGCATGTTATAGGATTGCTTCACACTGAAAGCCAGTTAATATATAACATTAATACACTAAGAGTCGTGTTTTTATGTATATATTGTATGCATCTCAAGTAAATATATATGTATTAAATAATAAATTTCAATTATGTATAGACATTATGTAAAAATTGCACCAATTAGGTACCATATTATTTTAAAATCTATTTTTCCTCACTCCCAAAGGTTCCTGGAAGTGATCGCTTTGGCGATAAGACCGCCTGTTGTACCTTTCGTCTTAAATAAGTTGCCATTTTGAAACATATGTTTTTTTATACGGCAATGGTGCAATTAGTACATTCTGCCAGTGTCAAGTTTTCTTCACAATAAACAATTTTAAAATCTAAAACTTATTCTGTCAATGTCCAGCCCCGTCGAAGCAAGTTGGGAGATGCTCAGTGAAGTGATAGTAGGTTTACTGAGGATAGAAGAGGACTCCTTGGAAGGACATGAAAAACGCGGTCAATTGAACAATCACAAACATTATGAACAAAAAAGTTTAATCAACTATTAATATTGAATCACAAAATGCACAATATTTTTTTTTAATAATAATCAAACAAAAAATCAACTTCACTCCTCTAGTTACCGCCAAAAAGTCAACATGTGTCTGTGCACAATTAAAGAGTTTATCTATGCATCGAATATAGATTTTTGAAGACGGAGAATATATTTGAAAAATTTCGTTGTACTAAATATATTTTCTCTCTTTCTTTTTAAATGTGTAATCCAACAATACGGCTTCAAATAAAAACTATAAACACTGAAATTTTAATGTTCTGAAAAAAATGTTCAGGAGAAATTTTTAAGAATCTATAAAGATTTTTTTTTTTGGAAATCCCTAAAATAATTTTAAATTCTGATTTAAATATGACTCGCATAGCATCAGCTTCTTTAGCACTACGACACCGGCTTAACCCTAAATCCGTCCAATCGTCGTGTGTGATCCCATATCGAGCGTACTTTATGCTTTCTGTCAATAGCTCGTGCCGCCTTATCTACAGATAAGCAAATAGGAAATATTACATGTCCAGATAGCCCGCTCACTGAACTCAAAGAACCCAGTGACATCACTTCACATGTCTTATTGATAGGGCAGTAAAATTCATAATCCCCTACTTAAATGTTTGAAGAGTTTCAACTTTCGATCTATTAGACCGAATTTTGAATGTTACTTTTTACGTAGGTGTTGATGGCCGCGCTTTGATGGGGTATTCGGTTATGAAATGAGATATTTTATGTGTTAGACATTTTATATGGAGTTATGGTTGAGGGTGGCCACCCGATGACATGATGTAGGTTTTATGGAGATGTGGAAATGCTGCTGTTGGTTAGATTTTTTTTGTTCATTTATAACAATGGAACGACTAGCACATTCTGCCAGTGTCGCCCATAGACATCCGCGATACATGCCAACATTAGTACAAAATGACAAACGTTGGCACGCCCCCGGATGCGATGCCTACCTTTCGAGATGAAGGAATGGATTTGGAGAAAGGATTGGGAAATTGGGGAGGGATAGGACAGAATGGGATGGGAATGGGCTCAAGCATATCTCACTCACTTCCGAAACACGTACGTACATTAGAAAATAGGGTAAAATGGGAAATGCAGTACATTTCAAGATAGTCTTCTGTGCGTGAGGGATAACGAGGCCAGTCGAGTACGCCCAGCGGCTGTTAGATTGGAGTGTGCACCCTCCGTCTCAAACTCAGACTTGCAACACGATTTCTCGCTTTTCTGACCCAGACACTACCTGCTAACACAACACGGCAACTTAAGCTGCTGTTTATCGTTTTAAAAGTTAAAAGGCTTTTAAATATAGATCACAAATATATTGCTATAATCTTTTTTATCATGGTCAAATTATAGTGATTTATCTTTATTAATCTTTAAAACAAGATCAATTTGTCTCTAAATTGAACAGCGGCTATAAATAAAAGTCATTTTGTAGAAAATTTTATTAATTCTCCCATAAACTATTAACGGATCCATATTACTAGTCATATATCAGGTTTGGTTTCACTATGAGATAAGAGGGGTACGTAAGTGTATGGTTCCGTAGATTTTAAAATCCACGTAGATTAGTTTAAAATTTGATTATTTTGAGTTGAACAAACCAAATTCGGGTCTTAAATAGTATTAAGTGAGAAATGCATTTTACGGTATGGTCCTGTGAGGGATGACTTTGGCCAGTCAAGTTCGCCCAGCAGCCGTGGGATTTGACCGTACCAAAATGATTGCGGGTCTTTTAAATAAAGATTTGCAAACAGTTTGGTAGGGGGAGACTGCATGCTGCATTCGCACAGCCGCTGGGCGTACTCGACTGGCCACGTTACCCCTCTCTCACAGAAGACTACCTTGAAATGTACTGCATTTCCTACTTTATCCCCAATGTACGTACGTGTTTCGGTAGTGACTGAGATATGCCAGAGCGTATTCCCATCCCATTCTGTCCTATCCCTCCCCAATTTCCCAATCCTTTCTCCAAATCCATTCCTTCATCTCGAAAGGTAGGCAGCGCATCCGAGGGCGTGCCAGTTTGTCATTTGTTGGCATGTGTCGCGGATGTGCACGCTAGAATCCAACAGCTGCTGGGCGCGCTCGACTGGCCACGTTACCCCTCTCTCACTGAAGACTACCTTGAAATGTACTGCATTTCCCACTTTATCTTATTTCCCAAATGTACGTATGTGTTTTGGTAGTGAGTGAGATGTGCCAGAGCCCATTCCCATCCTATCCCTCCCCATTATCCCAACCCTTTCTCCAAATCCACTCCTATATCTCCAAAGGTAGGCAGCGCATCCGGGGGCGTGCCAACGTTTGTCATTTTGTACTACTGTTGGCATGTATCGCGGATGTCTATGGACTACAGTATCCACTTACCTTCAGGTGGACTGTATGCTCGTCTACAGACTTTTTTCTACAAAAAAAAATCCCTGTTGTAATGTTTTTAAGAGATTTCAATACCAATTAATTATTATTTATTTGGCTTTAATGTATTGAGATGATTTTCTTTTTCTGTTTTTCTCGAGCAAGTTTTCTCACTGTGATATTTTTTACTGCCAACGTTTTTATATTAAGAAAAAAAAATGCTAATGTCAAACCTAATGTAAGAAAGTAAGGTCAAAAAATTCCACCAACGAAAGCGACTCATCATTTCCCAAATAATAAATCCTTCACTTCTGGCAAACACACCCTAAACCAAACATTAAAGTTCAGAGGGATCCATAATTTTTACCCCCGCCATAACATCATTCCCCTCTGCAATAGCGGTTAAAATTTGCAATGCGTATGAGATGCCATCGCCATGGTAAGTGGCAATATATCAAGCCAGCATTTAATATATTATTATGGAATCCAGCTGAATATTTATGAAAGAACTATGTATTCCGATGTTATTACATTTTTAGCTCCTTTATAGAGGTCCGTGTGTGATTTATACAATGTTAGAAGCAGTTCTGCTGCAATTACAGCGGTAGCTTGCTTGAGTAGGGTTCATATGAAGAAATATCGTTTGATTAAAATTTATCTAAAAGTATAAAGAGAAACGTCGTGACTGACAGTTTGATCACTGAAGCTAGAAACATAAAATTTAGACAGTAGCTGCCTTTTATGACGTAAAGACTTAGATAAGACGTATACGTACGACGTGAAGACTTTGAGGGGGGGAGTTCCCACTGCAATCCAACAGCCGCTGTGACTGACAGAAGACTACCTTGAAATGTACTGCATTTCCCACTTTATCTTATTTCCCTAATGTACGTAGGTGTTTCGGTAGTGAGTGAGATGTGCCAGAGCCCCCATTACCACCCAGACCCTTCCCTTTTCCCAACCCTTTCTCCAAATCCATTCCTATATCTCCAAAGGTAGGCAGAGTATCCGGGGGCGTGCCCACGTTTGTCATTTTGCACTAATGTTGGCATGTATCGCGGATGTCGATGGGCGACAGTATCCACTTACCATCAGGTAGACTGTATGCTCGTCTGCCGTCTTCGTACTAAAAAAAAAAAGATAGGATTTATCGCAATGCAACCCCTACAAGGTGTGAAATGGGGTATTGGAGTTTATATGAAAAACATTCGATGTTACTATCAACTTGAAACTTCATATATCTTACAATATATACAATAAGTATCCTCGAGCTTTGTTTATGTTGTAGAATATACAAACCAAGGTTTCCAGTTAATAGAACCATAAACTTGTTTTTGACACCCCATTTCAACTCTTTACTTGTTGAATTTCGAAAAAACTATTCTTAGTAAGTTTTTACGTCGTATATGGAAGTTAGTATCCAAATTTCATGTTTCTAGCTTTAGCGTTGATGAGTCAGTCTTTACGTCAGTCAGGACATTCCTCCTTATATTTGTGTATAGATAAACTTCCCTTTCATTCATCCTTTCACTCGTAAAAGACACCGGCGGTTGTCAGAACTGGAAAACAAATGGTAAGGATGAATATAGATGGAAGTGTGGGGCGGATTTTTATAGTACTTAAAGGTGAAATGGATTCCAGACTCGCAGCCCCCTCCAATTTCTGATGTCACAAGCGACAGTAATCCAATTACGTTGTCTGCCCCTCTCCCAGTTATATTCCATAATAAACTGGGCAAGTGTGAGTCGGGCACTTGATAGGCTTACATTGATTAACGGTTCCGTACGCCCGTTTTATATTTATCAAAGAACTACGTCATTTAGTGACGTTCACATTAAACTTTTATCGACAAATGAAATATTTGCCAAAATTATTAACGCGAATGAATGTATAATAATTTTATTATTGCATTTTTCTTTATATAGGAACGAGGATAGACGGGCAAGCGGTCCATTTGATAGTAAGTGGTCGCCGCCGTCCGTGGACACCTGCCACATCGCGTAGTATGAGAGTCGCCCCGACCGTGACTATATTTTTTTTATACACAAGTGGGCGGACGAGCAAGCGCTCCCACGTGATGAAAAGTGTTACCGCTGCCCATGGACACCTGCAACACCAGGAGGTATGCGGGCGCGCCGCCGACCTTGCAAAATCCTATACACAGCTTTCTTAAAAAACCCCATGTTGTAGCATATGGATAGATTTCATCAGGCAGTACGTTTCACAACCTACTTACGGATTCTCTATACTTCCAATACCAATACCTCCTTATCGAGGAAATGCATTGCGCTTCTGTGACATGAGGTGTGGCTGTAGAAACACGAGGTGGGAATTATATCGAATAGCTAGCTCTTCAGAGTACCTAAACTGAAAGTATGAAGTTTCTACCTCCTATTGTTTATGAAATAAAAGCCCGTGACAGAGAGAAAGACAAGCAGACAAACGACGAAGCGAACGCATTAGGGTTCTATCATCGATCAATCACAATACAAAGATGTATAGCATTACGGCCCTAGGAGCCATTTTCCACTAAACGGGTGGCCGCATGCAGTGCTAACCGCGTGCGGTTTTGAATTTCGCGATTGAATCAAGCGGTAACCGCACGCAAAATGACAGTATCTAAATGGACGTCGAAGAGATAGCACGTGTTTACATCCTCACTCAAAAATAAAAAGGTTTTGGGTGCATCCGTCTTTAAGAGGGCGCGCGCCCAACCGCGTGTTATATTCCAACCGCGACCGTGAAAGTGGGTATTTTGAGTAGAAATGTGTATAAAGAAGAACCACGCTTAGTGGAAAATGGCTCTAAAAGTAAGGGATTTTTGCAAGGCTGTCGGTCAAATTGACACCTGTCAATTCAGTCTGTCATTTAGCGGCAAAAAATAGTAAGAAAATATGTATTATTATCGATAGTTTTACTTTCTTACAATAACTGCAAAATGTATGACAAAGAAAAAAATATAAGAAATAACTGAAAAATAAGACTTCGATTTCGTGGTAAATTTGTTTCCGTAATTGCTTAGTAAAGCAAAAACCCCTAAAACGTATTTATTACTTATGGTATATCGTGACTAACATTTTTATACCACTAAATATCATTTTTGGACAGATGTATTTTGCTTGATCGATGGGTTCTACTTCAACCCTTCGTTTACGGAACTCTATAAAAGTATATATAGGTACTAAATTTTCAGGGACTCGGACCGATTATAATTCCAAAATTATCCAGACGAAACCCCTAAAAATTGAGGTCTCGTCGGATATTTTCGCGTGCTATTTTGGGGAACATCGCCAACACTCATTATGTATACATCGGAGTTTTTTGATGTGATAACGTACCTTGTGCGTCAAAGGTAATTACAACCACAAAAGAATGTTGATATATTTGATTATTATATCACACCAATACGTAACCCTCAAATACTGGATATAGATTACTCTCGGGATTCGTCACCACCTATAAATTTCCGCTCTTCTGATCCATTCAATATTAATTTTGATTTACGGATACATTGTCAAACGAGCCTCGGTTGACAGCCTCGGTTTGTGTAGGTGTCCATTAAGGCGTTAATCTTCTATACGTGCTAAGATTCCAGGGGATATACTCTAAGTGAAGAAAATCGCCCGAGAATTTAAAAAAAATATAACTCTTTAAACTGTCGCGTTTTATACACATTTTACATTCTAAAACGGTTCTGAACGATACAATACAAAAAAGCAATACAATACAAACAATTTACCGTCGATTACGTCCGCAGACATTGTTAGTGTAGTGTGTCGCAGCTTCTCCGAATGTGAAAATCAAATGTCGGTAGTTGATAAAACTGTTCGCAGCTCCCATCCTGGATTACCCGCCTCTTCAGTCAACTCGTGATTGTAATCAGTGCTGAAACGTCGAGTAGAAATAAAGGATAAACAAAAACCTTGCCTAGCTTTTATTTGTCACCTTTTATTGAGAGACGGGGGAGTAGTTCAAACATCGCCTGTTAAATCCATAACCCTTCCTTCATGCCTTGACCGGGATATGTTTAGCAACTAAATATACATTTCGTTTCCTTCACTCCACGTTTTGTGAAGACGTAATTATCCTTATAAAGATTTGTCGTTATAGCAACGTTCATTGATTGTCGACTCCCGTGATTCCACTCCACTCTGCTCGGTAAAATTTTCGAGTATTCCTCGAAATGCTTTCAACGAACAATAGATCGGATAGAAATCGTATGAATTTGTTACGTGAGCACTTGAAATAAATATATTTAAGTGTACTGAGTAAAGTACACTTCTTATATAAACATGTTGGATACATGTTTACGTGCGAAGTTTAATTCTCAACTAGATTTTTACTCAACTTTTTACTGTTGAACAGAGTGAAATTTTTACGGAGGTGACACAGTTCTATATGTCATATTCCTGACTCGAATAAAAAACCCGACTATATAGTATTTCTATTACCTACTAGCGACCCACCTTCACTTCGCTTCTGTTTATTAAATTTAAAACAATCGGTATAAGATATTTTCCTGCGGTAAAATGGAGCCTATATTTTAAGTTAGACCTCTAGCAATATATCGGTGAAAACTGCATTCAATTCCATGCAGTAGTATTTGCATGATGCGTGTACAAACATACAGACAGACAGACAGACAAAATTTCTAAAAACTGTTGTTTTGGCTTCTGTAATCTGTAATAATGTACAGACATCGGCCTGTTACAATTTTATTATATGTGTTTACCTATAAATACCTAATTTAAAGATTTTGTTTTTAATTTGTTTGTACTCTGGCATAGCCATTGATCCACACATACAACAAATAATAACACAGAATTGTTTTTATCACTTCATTGTCTAGTCCAGGTATGGGCAACCTTTGACATGTTGAGGGCCAAACTTTAGGGTGCAAATACGTTCGCGGGCCGCGTTTAAAAGTACTTAGTGCATTTTAAAGTAGTGATAATATTTTTTGCGATAGATATTAGACATGAAATAATACGACAATGTTATTATAGTACAATTTATTAAAATAACAAAATGAAATTTAAAAAAATGGTACATTATAATTAAATCGTTAAATTTGCAATTGTTAAAGGGTGTTTTTTTAGAGGTATAGAACTTTGAAATGGAATAAAACAAGGATGAATTTTTAAAATTGACATGAAATTGACTTTATTCAAAAGATAATCTTTTGGCATTATAATTTAAATATGATTTCTGGCATATGACCGCCACGGCTGGCTCGGACGTAATCCAATCTGGAGGTCCAATTTTCAATAACTTTTTCCAACGTTTGTGGCCGTATATCGGCAATAACGCGGCAAATGTTGTCCTCCAAGTGGTCGATCGTTTCGGGCTTATCGGCGTAGACTAGCGACTTCACATATCCCCACAGAAAATAGTCTAGCGGCGTTAAATCGCACGATCTTGGAGGTCAATTCACGGGTGCGGAACGTGAAATTATGCGGTTACCAAACGTTTCCTTCAGTAAATCAATTGTGGCACGAGCTGTGTGACATGTTGCGCCGTCTTGTTGAAACCACAGCTCCTGCACATCATGGTTGTTCAATTGAGGAACGAAAAAGTCAGTAATCATGGCTCTATAGCGGTCACCATTGACTGTAACGTTCTGGCCAGCATCGTTTTTAAAGAAGTACGGACCAATGTATCCACCAGCCCATAAAGCACACCAAACAGTCAGTTTTTCTGGATGTAACGGTGTCTCAACATACACTTGAGGATTATCTTCACTCCAAATACGGCAGTTTTGTTTATTGACGTAGCCATTCAACCAAAAGTGAGCTTCATCGCTAAACAAAATTCTCTTATGAAAATCGGGATCAACGGCAATCTTGTTTTGGGCCCATTCACCGAATCTACGCCTTGCTAGGTGATCGCGTGGCTTCAATTCTTGCACGAGTTGGATTTTGTAAGCACGCAAACCAAGATCTTTCCGCAAAATCTTCCATAAAGTGGATGGACACATATCCAATTCCTGTGCACGATGGCGGATAGACTGATTCCGGACTTCCTCTACGCTACGCTCTACAGCAGCAATGGCTTCTTCTGTACGCACTGTACGACATCTCTGTAGATGCGTATTATCATTTAGAGTAAACGTGGTGCGAAAACGGTCCATAGTTAGTCGAATTAATTGCTCTGATGGACGATTATGTTGACCGTAAAATGGACGTAGTGCGCGATACGTATTTCGAACAGAACCATTATTTTCAAAATAAATTTGCACAATTTGGAAGCGTTGTTCAGGCGTCAATCTATTCATGTTGAAATGCCAAACCAAACTAAACACAAATCACTTGACAGCTGACAAAATGGCCGCCAGTTAAAACAGTGTTGCCAACTTAAAGTTCTATACCTCTAAAAAAACACCCTTTACAAACTAGGAAAGTTAAATACACCGAAATCAATGAGACACGAGCTTGAATTTGGGAAACTAATCCATCGATATTTGGATTAATTCCACTGATACAAAGACGTAAAGTCAGTCTTGTACGATGTGTTGATTTATTAACTTTCATCAATGAAAAGAACTGTTCGCATTTATAAGTACTGCCAAACGCACAAATCAATCTTCTTGCGAATTTTCTAAGCTGCGGAAAATTGCCTTTTTCTAGGTAGGTATTTTTTGTAGAAATCAAGGTGCACCATCAGTGCATACCATGACCATGGCTTATACCATTAATTTTGACCATGGCAAGCCAAAACTTGTGAATACCTTTTGAACTTCAATAAAAATATCCTCTCCTGTAGTGGTTCCTTTTAGCGGCTGTAAAGCAAGCAATTCCTCAGTAACAGTGAACTCCTTATCAACACCTCGAATAAATATAGCCAGTTGAGCTGTGTCAGACAAATCGGTGCTCTCGTCTATGGCTGGTTTTGAATCATTTTCCATAAATGATTCAAAACCAGCCATACGGTCAGTCAATGTTGTTTTTATATCATTAGCCATCATTTCTATACTTCATTTTTCTTTTCAGGACACAAAATACCGCAAACTTCTAACACACACTCCTTGATAAATTCTCCTTCGGTAAATGGTTTTAATGCCTTTGCCAATTTTGAGCTAACTATAAAACTAGCTTTCACAACATTATCAAGTTGTGTTCTTTGTTTATGAAACATTTGTTGCTGTTTTTCCAAATTTGCGGTAAGCTTCTGGATTTTGTCTGTTCTTAATTGTCCTGTCAGTGAGTGCAGCGTAGCATGCTTAGTTGAGTAATGCCTCTTTATATTGAATTCTTTCATTACTGAAATGGATTCATTACACAGCAAACAAATAGGCTTACCATTGTGCAAGATAAAAAAGAATTCTTCAGTCCATTTTTCTTGAAACTGGCGACCCTCTGTATCTACTTTTCGTTTCTTTCCACCAGACATCATTTTTGTTTACTTTTCGTTCAATAAACTTAATAACAAACTATAGTTAGTAACCACTCAAGATGCACACAAAGTCACAAAGCAAGTTGACGGCTCGAGCAGTTCGCTAGGATATCGCTTGTCCAAGTTATCACCTCGGTAGCTCAAATAGAACTGAACTAACGTTCGGGCCATCCACCCGCTTATATAGGCAAAATGAAGGAATAATCTGGAATAAACTAGTTTAGAATAATTGAGAAGCAATAAATCTTTTGATGTGTCGCCCGTGAGGCGGCAAACCTCAAAGAATTTGATCGAGCAAGCCGAGTGGCGGCGATTATCAAAGAGTGAGGCGGCAAAGTACCTAAGTACCTAATGTAATATTTTTTAATTGGGTTTTTTCAAAATGTCTCGCGGGCCGGATCATATCTTACAGCGGGCCGGATCCGGCCCGCGGGCTGGTTGTTGCCCATATATGGTCTAGTCCCTTCGCAGTAGTAGTCGCTCAGTGAAGTCATACCGAGGACAGAGTTGGACTCCTTTGAAAAACACGTAAAATGCAGTCCCACGCATTTATTTAATTATCACAAACATTGTGCACTAACACTTGACACTTTGGAGTTTAATAAACGTTTACTCGTTTACGAAATCACAAATCCCACAATACGCAATTTTTACAATGATCAAATAAAAACTCAAATTTACTACTCGGGTTCCGGCCAAAAAGTCGCATTTAAAGTTTCCATGTAAGTGTTGCCCTAATAAAGATTACGTGAAAAAGGTTTCGAGAGCATTCTTTCACAATTTACCCACCTTTATGACTTGAATGCTTCGGATGCCAAGCACATCTCGGATGCTCCCTTCAATGTTCTCCTCAAAAATTCTGGTACATTCTTCAGTTACCGCCTTAATTAAGGCGGGAATTTGACGGGAAAAATAGCAATTTTAAACGCGTAGGTATAAGAGACCAATGTGAAGAGTTCAATGGTAACACTTTTGCCGTTTTCCGTACGTTTCAGTAACAAAGTGTTTAGTCAAAAGTTGTAAAGATTTACGAGTTCTATCTAGCGACATATAGTTTCTACTGTAGTGCTGTGTGGTATCGGCCAGTTATAGAATGTCACCACTCCATCTCTCCTTGTGGGTGTCACAAAAGGCGGCTAAGGGATAGCCACCCATAAAAGAGTGGACTCGCCAACCCGCTCGGCCAGCGTGGCGTTTTAAGGCCTAATACCCCACATGCACAAGACTATGTGTTTGAGAAGGCCCTTGTACAGCAGTGGACACTGAAAGGGCTGGTTGCATTGTAGTTTTATTTTATTTTTTGTAATGTACTTACACCATCATATTTTAAAACTATTGAACAGAATTGTGTCATCTTTGAAATGTTTGTTTCAAATCTTTTGTTTCATTTGAAAATGGAATATTCTTATTACTTACGTAGAACTTAAGTTTCAAATATGACTTTTTAATGAACCCCTCCTCAAAAGAAAGTTACCAACCCGGTTTCATTGATAAGAACGTATGATGTGTCATCTAGTCAATTCCCATATCGATGGTCTAAATATTTTTCTAATACGGCATTGCCATCCGATCTTTTTTCAATCATCACTGATTAGCGGTGAAGAAAGACATCGTGAGGAAACACACGTGCCCGGAATTTAAAAAAATCCCATTTGTCCCAATATCCCAATCCCAATCCCAATAATATCTACCAGTACACGCCAAAACGCCAAAATATCCCAAGATATCCCAATAATATCTACCAGTACACGCCAAAACGCTCAATAGGAAGCCTATGCCCTACAGTTGAATGTTTTTTATTTGGAAAGAACTAGGCGGACCAGTGGACAGTCCAGATGGACAGGTGGCATCCCATGAACATCCACGATATATGCCGACAAGGGCTGATATTACGTTATATCAGATAACTAGAAATAATGAGCACAATATACGTTTATATTTGGCTTAAAATAACAAAGAAAAAAAAAGGAAAATACCATCCACGGTCTCGTTTAACCTCGCTAAAGTAATGCATGAGTTTCACTTGCCTCCCTAATATTGTCAGGTGTAATCTCAAATTTCCCCGTTACAACAACAGATTTACTTAACACGTTTCCCCTCTCACCCCTCCTGAACCACAGCTGAGGTAGATACAGCAAGGGATCTTTGCGCTTCGCTCGATATTGTAAAGGGACACAGTCTCGACACGGTGTCGACTACTAGACAGTGTTTTGTTTACTAAGCAGTAGCGGCACCGTTCCGATCCTGGTTTCTTCAGTCGTCTCCTGCTTACTGATCTGCTTAACCGTTATTGGTAATTGTATTTGGAGGATATCATTAATTGTCTCAATTAAATATACGAACACGTAACCTAATTCAATAGACAATTAATTAGAATCGATCAGAACTAAAATATAACGCATTACTTTCAAGCGAAACACTGCTTGTCACTCGGTGGCACAGCACTACCATTTCCTATAACTTGTTGGAGTTTTCCGTTTTGATTTCTGTACACATTTTATAATAATGTAAATCGGGCATTAAAGGCGTATAACAATGTCCAACGAAGTATTCGACGGGTAAATAGCCCTGTAGAAAGGCCCTGTATATTTGTTAATGACCGAATTATTATTTCTAGGTTTCTGAAAGTACTTTCCCGTTTATGTATTATAATATTTGCAAAAAAAAACATTCTTCAGTGACTGCTTCTTTTTAAATAATTCATCGTGATCATTACTTACGCGGAGAGTTTTTTTCATAATCAATGAAATCATTTTTACGCGTTGTCAAAACATAACCCGCTTCAGAACATAACGAACAATTATAAAGATCTTACAGAAAGAAGTATATTTATTATTAACTATAACTTAGCTATATTATGACTATTATAACTTGCATTAATATCCAATATTTAGATATTAATTCAACTCCAACGATGTTGTATTTTTGTTCCTGCAAACAAAAACTCCCTTAAAATAATTTCAAACTACTGAAATTCCATGACCGTTAAAGTGAAACTTTCAATTTACATTTTCGTTGAAAAATAATATATTTTAATTCGTGTCATTATCACCTCGTCATAATTGTCTATCAGTCCATAGCATGTACAAGTAGCATTACCTCTTATTAATATATCTATGTAGTTAATACTGATTTTTTTGCGATCATGTTTATTTTTAATTTATTTTAATAATAAGTCTAAAACTAGTCATTTACATTATTAGTCAATCAGGTTGTTGACATTTTCTTTATTTGTTGGAAATAAAAGTGTAAACTCATAAAATGTAATCACCTAAGTGTGTTTTAAAACAGACTTCAAACGTCTTACCGAATGAAAAAAAAAATGGTATTTTGGCTTCCAACTTTGTGCAGACGGCGATATATGAGTACGTTTCTAGAGTGTATGCAATGCAATGAAATCAGCCCATTTAGTATCCACTGCTGGACATGAGTCTCTCCATGCACACTGTCTAGTGCATGAGGGATAAATTGCCATAAAACGACAAGCGGGTTGGCGAGTCCACTCTTTTCGAGGTGTTGTAGTTCGACTCTTTTGTAGTTCCTCAAGGCTGGTAGCAGCCGCTTAGTTATCCCTTAGTCGCCTTCTATGACACCCACTGGAAGAGATAGGGTGGTACTATTCTATAGCCACACGGCACAGAACACCAGAGTGCATACTGGTTCTTATCTTTATCGTGTCACAACCCTCGTAAGCCGTAAAAAGAGTTATAAATGTGAATCGCTAAAGTTCCCCGGGCATATCTGTGGCGACGAATAAAAATTTCTATTTAAAGGCCGCGCTGAACTAAATTATCAAGTCTTGGAGAATATTGGAGTTTGCGGGTGTTTTCTCTTCTCATAATAAAACTAATTTTCATGCAATTGCCTTTGTGATTGGGTGCAGTCAATTAACTGGGCGAGAGATGGAATTTATCATTCTGTACACTTCGACACCTTGGAAACTTTTGAGGAATTCGTGAAGAATTTGTAACGAGAAATATTTTGCTTTTTATGGCACCTTTTTCGTGGTAGAGTTTTCTATTAGCTTTTATTTTTCTTTTAGTTCTTAGGCCCCTCTCATCCACTGCTTCGTCCTTCTTCAAGTAATCGGATTGTCTGGCTGAAAGGCGTCCCATCCAAGAACCTCCACACACAGTCTTTAGCTTTCGTCATCCAGCTATTATACCACCGGCAATTTTCTTCAGTCGACTTGATCGCATGGCGTCCCACGCTTCGTTGTGTATTGGTATTGCATTGTACATACGAATATATTAGAATATTTAGTTATTTACAAGAACATGGTTATATTTATAAGTGATGTTGATGTGTTTTCAATTTCCATTATATTCTACCGGTTGTTGAATGGTGGTGGTTCAATTTATAAGCCATACTTAGAATCGTATTAACAATTTACAAAACAAATAGGATTAAAAATAAAGCCTTTGACCTTGTCAGGATAAAAACCTTTTTTATATCGAGGGTTCTGTATACAATTTCTTGCCTATTTGCTACTTCATGCATTGTGTTATTTACTGTAAAATTTACAACGTCGTGATGTATTTTCAATGTTGAGATGAGATGGAATGGAAGTGTGTTTTCTTTTGCTGGTTTTCGTTCATTCTATATTTAATTTCTTCTAACTCAAATTCTTTATAATATTTTATTTTCATTTCTTACAATAAAACATTTCTTACGACTCACGTACCATAGACTACAATAGATTTGCATACTAAACACAATACTTCTCTTTTACGTTGAACTACTCTGGCTTGGATACCGATGTCCTGAACGTTGCTATCTTATTTAACAGATATATTTATTCTAGAGAAAGGAGCATTATTCTTTTATTTCCTACTTAAAACAGGTTTTTTTTATGATTTCTTTAAAGATGATGAATTTATCGCCTTTCAAAGTTGGGTGATGATATACAAAAATAACGTCATACAAACTTGCAATACATATGATATAGCGTTGAATATTGTTCAAGAAATACTAAAAGTAGTCTAAACATACTTTTTTCTAGAACATACGGATAATATCTTAATTTTATTTTGAAAGATTGTCTGGTAAGGCCTTTTAAGGATTGTATATACCTAGTGTGACGTCATTATCGTGAGTAGCGCATCGAATTGACAATTGCAGCGAAATTTTGAATAGATCTCGGTCATTTTCCAACGGATTTCGAAAAAAATCTTAGTATTCGTAATACTTTAGCGTATACTTTTTATCTAATAATAAAACATCCGCCAGTTTTAAACCTAAGAAACCGTATCCAATTTATATAGTACCTACATATAGTATTATATATACATACAATACATATAGTACTTACTATATTTATGTTGTGGCGGTCTTAAATAGGTTATACACTAGTTATATAAATTGCACATGTCTCTAGACTTAAGAAATTGTGTACATAATCTCTAACTGTGCTAGAGAATAAAAATAAAATCAGAAAAATCTGAAGTATGTGTACCAATCAGCACTGGTCCCGCGTGGTGGATTATGGCCTGAAACCCTCCCAGTGATTCACTAGAGGAGGCCTGTGCCCTGCAGTACAAGTGCCCTGGGACATTGAAGGCTGATACAAGTACAAGTCTAAGAAAACCGTGGGTGGCGGCCAGTCGCGGGAGAGGCCCTATATCTAGCAGGTGGAAAGACGTAGGCTGATAAATGATAATTGGGTTCGTGAGCCCACGGTACCCTGAAAAAGACATCTCACGCTACATAACGTCATAGATTAAGTAGACTTTGTACCAAAATATCATGTTTATTACATATAAAAGTCGACTAAACTAAATTACAACTGTAATCTGCCTACAATCACATTATCGTTCGGTTCATACGTTAAGTCTTTGATGTATTATTATCTGCTGAAATAAAACCGACCGCCGTTTAGAGTTACGTAGGCAATGGCTTCAGAATCATTGTTTGTTGTTTTTTTTTTATATGGAAGTGGACGGCCGAGCAGCCGGTCTCACAGTGTTACAGCATGATAAGTGTTACCGCCGCCCATGGACACCTGCAACACCGGGGGGTATGCGGGGTTGTGTAATCATGAATTGGATATTATGGTAGTAAACAAAATAATTAAAAGAAATTGTTTTGAAAATAAATGTGAAGAAGTGTTCGAACACCGGAACAGCCGGCTCGAAAGCGACCTCGCAAAGTCGTCGAAAATTTTTCAGTAATTTGTAGACTATAGTTGTTTTATTTGATAATAATTTAAATTGTAGACTTTGTAAACTGACGCCATAGTTCACGAACTAGTAAGCGGAAATGGCATATTATTTGGCATTGGCATAGCTACTGAGACTCGTAGATACAAATTAGTTGTTTAATAATAATATTTCAGTAAGTAGGTTGTAGCAGACTCGTTGCCCGTAGAACCTTTTACATTTCCGCGTAATAGAGAATAATACATACAGAATCCTCTTCTAACCACAATAAACAACCTTACCCACATTTTTACATACAACATGCGTGACCAGCTCCCATAAGCCTGCCATGACAGCTGGATGTATGCACGATCCACGTGTGCCTCTTATGTACAGTCGACTTGACGTTATCGCATCCTATTTATCGTTTAAGCATGCCAATATTCGTGAACAATGGGTTTGCGAAATTCGTATACGTCATGTAGTACAGTTCGCTTAGAAAGATCTCATCATTATACTACGCACAGACTGTACTACATGACGTTCATCAATATGCATTAATTGTAATGACTTGAACATTTTCTGCTCTCCTTCTAATTCATTCTCACTGTAATTGTATTGTTGTTTTATTCTTACTTTTCCTATCAAGTTTTATGACCTTTGATCGTCAATTGTTATCTTTTGTATTGATGGCCACCAGCGATCAAGGCGCCTTTTCATAGAGTGATCAAATAATCATAATAATTTAAAAATAATTATACGAATATTATTCGATTTATTGTTTAAAATATTATACGGTTTTTCCTTTCTAACCATTGTGTACATTATCAATAATGCAGGGCCTAAAGTCTTACTTAGCGAGGACAGTTTATCGAACGTTTCGGGCGAGAATCTATACTAATATAATAAAGAGGTAAAATTGTGTGTTTGTTTGTGGGTATGTTGGGGGTAATCTCTGGAACTACTGAACCGATTTCAAAAATTCTTTCACAAATAGGAAACTACATTATCCGTGTCTAATATGGGGTATATTTTATTTTGAAATTTTGCAAAAAAATAAGAATAAAAAAAACTTATAAACCGCAGCGAAGCGAGGGTGGGTCGCTAGTATTGTATACGATTCTCTTATATTGTAGTATACAAGAATATTGTATACGCGACCACACTTCATAAGACTCTCGCCTGCAAATATTCACATGATGTTAAAAACTTGATGATAATAGTGTTAACAGTGTGATCACTGTTAAGTGATCATGATGATAAGAGAGAGCTACTTATATTCTACTTATATAGCTAATTATATAAAGGCAAGCGTATTCTAGACCGACTTTCTCTCCTGCGGGCGGCAAGTGTCCGTTCTTTCCTATACCTCCCCAATCTATTCCTTCATCTCGAAAGGTAGGCATTACATCCGTGAGCGTGCCAACGTTTGCCATTCTGGGCTTAAGTTGTCAGTATTCATTTTCCGCCAGGTGGACTCTATGCTCGTCTGTCGCCCTTTTTCCTATAAAAAAATCACGTAAAACGATATGATATATTTGGATTCGACTGTTGTTTTCTAAGGTAGGTACCTAAGAAAAACAAAAAAAAAAAAAGGTTCACATTTTGAATCTTACACACGTATGTAGTAACCCTTGAATAAAAATACATGTATTGTATAACATATTTAGAAATAATAAATAACAACTGTTAAAAAATACCTTAAAAATTGTGAACACTCTATTAATCAAAAATAATGTATTTTTGGGCCTTGACTGTTATTAATTATTGTTCTTAATCGATAATTATTGTTCTTAATTAGTAATTATTGTTCTTAATTGATAATTATTGTTCTTAATTACCGCCACTATCATCCTCTAAAAAAATTGTTATTATCCTTAAAATATTTAGTCGACTTTACATTGTTAACCTTTTATACCCTGGCAACTATAACGCCCTATGTTGCCATGTAAAAAACATTGTTATAATTCATTAAACATTGTACCTCTGTCGACGATCGTGTTTCTCGATGATTTAATGTGTTTTGTTTCCCATAATGTGTTTAAATTGTTTGTAAGACGATTTTAGAGAATATTGATTCTATGAATATTTGACCACCGACCTTTGACCTTTGACACAATTTGATCCACCGATTAGCGCAATTGGTAGTGAGTGTAGTGACGCCGTTTGCTGTGCAAAAGGTCCCGGGTTCGAGTCCCGGTCGGACATACATTTGCTTAAAAAAAGAAAAATGTACACAGGGAATCCTAGTGTACATTGAGAAATGTACATTAAGTGTGGCGTTATTTATTTATTATGAATATGAAATGGGTTGTGATTTTTCACAAATACTTTACACAATTAGTTAGGTATCTTTTGTAGATGTATTTGTTGTACAAAGGAGGCGACAGACAAAGGAGGTCACATGATGGTAAGTGGATACTGTCGCCCATGGACATCCGCATGCCAATTGGCAACGCGTTGACTACATTTGGAGATTTAATTTTAAGGAACGAATTTGGAGATAATAGGATTGGAATGGGCTCTGGCATACCGATACACGTAACTCCATTGGGGTTATAGGATAAAGTACAGTATAGTACGCTCTAAATAAAAATTCAGAAATTAAGAAATATTAAGAAGAGTACTTTTAATTTTATTGTAACGCAGCCATGGATTTGAGAATACATACTAGATATGTTATGCAAGCACTCTAGGGCACGCACGTTAGTGTAATCGTGTTCTATGTTCAGTGGCTCTCGAAATCTTTAACGCATATGTGTTTTGAAAATGGAAAATTCTCATTACGTAGGACCTACTTGACTTTTTAACGATCCCCTCCTATCTGCTCCCCCACTCCCAGAAGTTGCCAACCAGGTTTCTTTGATAAGAATGTATATTGTGTCATCTAATCCATTCCCATTTCGATGTACAGAGGGTAGCATAATATTTAAAATTTAGTATCAAATACCACCTAATTTAGTAATTACCTAAACATTTCCATAAAAATTACACATTTGTCGTAACAATGAAAACACTAGTACATAATGACGTAGTGTCTTGTTAAGAAGCTATTTAATCTACATTCACACCACATATGTTTTGTATCAAACAGGCCTTATTTAAATAAAAACCGTATTAACCATTAAATCGCTTCACATAATTTAGGCGAACAAAGAAATGTGGGTCGTTGATAATTTTTAATATCTCTTACGACATCTACGTTACAATTAGTGTTGCACCATTTATTTAACAAAATATTTATCGACTTTTTTGTTATGTTTATTTGATACTGCGATTCTGTCCTGGCTTCGTTCGTACTTCCTAATATATTAGTATAGATACAGATGTTAGACTTGTTTTTATGTTGCTATATCACAGCTAGGTATCACTAACTTGTTTTCTCTCTCACACACACTCTCATTGAATACAGACCTCTCTTAATTCCCGTCATCACACATGAGATTCCGCTACACTCATGTGTGTTGTTACTTCAGAAACCAAGTTTAATCAAGTTCAAAGAATTGATAATATCGCTCTTACAACCTTCATATAGGTCATTCGATTTTCCAAAAAAATAATAAATGCTGTCCAAGACCGAGCGCCTGATTTAATTTAGAATAAGATTAAAGTGATTGTTTATCCGGCTGTGTGACATGTGGCACTTTTCTGTTGGAACCACAGTTGATCGAGGTCCATATCTTCTAATTAGTGCCAAAAAAACTCCCGTAACGTGTTTAGATACCTCTCTACGCCTACCTAAATACCGATACCTAAAGAAATGGCCCTATGATCCCGCCGAACCAAAAAACAGCACCAAACTGTAACTCTTTGAGAATGCATCTGTTTTTCATGAATCTCATGAGGATTCTCCAAGCCCCAGATATGATAATTTTGCTTATTGGCGTATCCGTCAAGGTGGAAGTGGGCTTCGTCACTAAAGATGATTTTTTCGCCAAAATTACGGTTCACTTCATACTGTTTTAAAATTCATACTGCTTTGCTCTTTCATGTAACGTTCCATATTGACTAATTACCACTGTCATATGTGACATCTATAAACAAACCAGACTTGCCAACTACCAAACGAAAAAATGGTGCAGAATTTAATTCCAGCGCTCAAACTGGGACAGCTTATACAACCAAGGTCCCCTTTACTTCCATGTATCACGTGTTCGTATATCATAAGTTAATCATCTTTAGCTATAAAGAAGAAAATATTATTTGTTTTCTGATAGAAGTTTATAATTTAAAAGAGTGTATTTTATGGGCTACGCGTTATTAAAATCGTCTTGTCATGTAGACAACAATGTTAGTTAATCGATCCCTATAATATATCGTGTAATGTAAACACGATGAGATGCATATCGACGTTTTGTTATCGATTAATCTAATCTCATCGACAAGATATATCAGTTTCCCATCACTATCCCGCCCGGTCCGCCCACGTTTTAGTTTTGATTGATCATTAGTGTTCACAACATTGTTTACAATGAACCGATATCATATGTCGATATAACAGAAACCTCGCGCCGAAGCCGCATTCAATAGGCACTCGTTATTTACGTCCCAAATACCACATATTTAATTGAGAACTCGTTGTACAAAATTCCTGTTGTATTTTCTAACTATCTCTTGATAGAACGATTCTGATAATGCCGAAGAGAAATATGTTACATTAAATGTATTTATACAACTTTTCAGAAGACTTTTTCAAATATTAAACTGCAATGCAGTACCTACTATTTAAAAATTTTGATTCGAACGTTACAAAAAAAATTCATGCTTCGCGAAATTGCGCCATTTTGTTTTGCAAATTGGGGAAGATTTCAGATCAACACTAGTATGAAGTTATAGAATATCGTAATATTAATGATTGGCTGAGATATAATGAGTTAAAGTTTTGAGAGTGTTTTATATGTTACGCTCAACATCGCTCAGGTAATTTTCCGTAAGTTATTAATGAAGTGCTTCTCAATATATTTAAAAAAAAATGATTTACAAGCGGTTCCCCGAAATGCCCGGTATTTCGGTTTCGAGAGTACCTTTTGGGGTGCGCCACACGTGTATTAATCACGCCGGATTATTGGCTGTTTACTGTTACTAAACAATCAATATGAAATGAAAATATAAAAAAAAAAAACAGAGTGAAAATAATGCATCTGCAACATGTTTATTAATAACTATCAATAGGATAACAAAAGTATAGAGATAGCTTATAGACGATCTACAAAGTTCTATGAGTACATTTACTTTAAATCGTATAGTGGTCTTATATGTATAGTGACTTCATATGGTAGATTAGATAAGGGATTTGTAATCAACGATCTTTCCAATCAATCACTATTTTAATTGATGCCATCCATATAAGGGCAGGCTTATCTATTTTGATATCTAAGACCAGCACTACAAAGCGTACGCAATATAGGGGAGACCGGGGATGGTTGACTATAGGGGTAGGTAGACTAACCGCCAAAAACTCGCCAACGATTTGAATTTTACGTCATCCCAGCTCAGCCGCGCATCACTCTCCGCCCCCCGCTCAGTCGTCCGTAGCGCCGCGTCGCGGACACATGCCGTTTTCGAGCAGTGACATGTGATTTGTTTTCATATCATGTAAGTAATATTTTCACATTGTATATTTTTTGATCTGATACCTACACATTTTCTGTTAACCGTTTGCCTATTAGTCAGAGTGTTTCATGAGTCCATATTAATCATATTTCATGTATTATTTCGTAAGTTGATGGCAGTGTTTAGATTATCCATGCCATCGAAACTTAAAATGGCGTCTGGGATTGGTAGACTAATTTCTTTCGGGGCTGGTTGAATAGTTAGTCATCCAACCCCAATAAAATTTGGAGTTTAAAATATCTCTGAAATGAAGCTTTTATTCGATTCTTAATAAGTATATTCATTGTTTTGCTACAGTACAATGAGGACCTATAAAAGAACGACTGAACGAGCTGATGCATCGAAGGATGTCGTACAAAGAGCTTGTCATCAAATCATTTTT
Source organism: Sesia bembeciformis (assembly GCA_943735995.1). Taxonomy (NCBI): domain Eukaryota; kingdom Metazoa; phylum Arthropoda; class Insecta; order Lepidoptera; family Sesiidae; genus Sesia; species Sesia bembeciformis. The sequence continues at coordinate 14,138,289 of OX031042.1, read as the reverse complement.
GACAATAAAAGCATTAATGCAACTGCAAAACAATATGACATTCCCTATAAGACATTACATCGTTATGTGGCGAAATTAAAGGAAAAATTTGAACGTAATCCGAACTTGACGAGAGCAGAATTAACCTTGGACTCAGTGGGATATATCAAAAATAGGCAAGTTTTCACTGATGTAGAAGAAGAAGCTTTAGCAAGTTATTTAAAGAAAGCCGCTGATATTTATTATGGATTGACGCCATATGAGACTCGAAAATTAGCATATCAGTTTGCCATAAAAAATGACAAAGTTATGCCTGATTCTTGGAGAACAAAATTGTTAGCTGCGAAGATTGGTTGGGCTCGTTTCTTAAACGTCATCCTTCTTTATCCATCCGGACACCTCAAGCAACAAGTCTTTCTAGAGCTACATCATTCAACAAACATAACGTCAGTATGTTCTTCTCAAATTTAACCACTGTTTACCAACGGTTGAATCTAAGTCCTGGTGATATCTGGAACGTCGATGAAACAGGTATTACAACCGTGCAAGTACCTAATAGAATAATAGCTCGACGAGGTATTAAAAGTCTGGGTAAAATGACATCTGCTGAGAGGGATACACTGGTGACAGTTGCAGTAGGTGTTTCAGCTCTTGGAAATATGGTACCACCATTTTTTGTATTTCCACGCGTACATTACAAGTCCCATTTTCTTAGAGGTGGCCCTATAGGGTGTGAAGGTGATGCTAATCCGTCTGGCTGGATGAAAGAAGAGAACTTCATAAAGTACGCCAAACATTTCGTGCAACATGTTAAGCCCAGCAAAGAAAAACCTGTACTTTTGTTGTTGGATAACCATGACTCTCATTTATCCATCGAAGCATTGGATTACTTTAAAGCGAATGGAGTGACAGTTTTATCATTCCCTCCACATTGTAGCCACAAGCTACAACCTCTTGACAGATCTGTGTACGGACCATTGAAAAAGTATTTCAACCGAGCATGTGACAACTGGCTAGCTAGTAACCCGGGAAAAACTATAACTATTTATGACATACCGGAGCTACTTAAAACGTCACTACCATTGGCTGCTACAATTGAAAATATTCAATCAGGATTCAGAGTATCCGGGATTTCACCATTGAATGAAAACATTTTTCCTGACTCCGAGTTTAGTGGTTCTTATGTGACAGATAGGCCGATGCCCAATTCTCATGACAGTGGTAATTCTTCAGCATGTGATGTGAGCACAGTTACTGTTCCATCGACTTCCGATGCATCTAACAGATTGTCTATTATCGAAGAGGTTCCAATTCCTGATCACAATACTGTAGCCGAAACTCACACTGGCACCGCAATGTTCATCTGTAAATACGGAACAGATTACTACCACAATGCCCTCTCCTACAAAATCTTTGAGTACTGAATGTAAGTCACCTTCTCTTTTTGACGAAACATTTAATTCTGTATATGAAGCGAAACTAAGAGAAAATCTCAAAACCCCAGAAAACGTGCATCCTCCAGAAGCAAATGTGCTCCCATCTTTATACAATGTAAACCTGGCCTCAACTTCATTAGCAACACTTGAAGAGATAAGACCCTTTCCCAAAGCGGCGCCACTTTCAGGTAATAGAAGAAATATTCGGAAACGTAAAAGTACTATATATACAGACACTCCTGAAAAACAAAATCTTATAGATATGAAAAACAAAAGAGAAACTTTTAAGAAGAAAAAAAAAGATACAAAAAACAGAATAGAAAAAGGAAAAGGAATGAGCAAAGGTAAGGGTAAAGGAAAAGGAAAGGGCAAAGGAAAAGGAAAGGGTAAAGGAACGGATAAAGTAAATGACGATGCTGTGGATTCAGATGACGAGAGTACAATTTGTTTAGAGTGCACTGAATCTTACGCCGATAGTGTTCCTGGTGAACAATGGATTCAGTGCATAACTTGTAAGTTATGGGCTCATTCCAAATGTGTAAAAGGTAATCTAATGTTTTTTGAATGCAAACATTGTATTTCTGATTATGAAGACTGATAACTTGTCTGTTTTTTTTATATTTTTAAGTATACAAAGATTAACATGTGATTTAAAATGAGACTGAAGAAGAGTTTATTTTAAAAAAAAGTTTCAATACAAAATACAAGTACTAAGCAATTTAAAAGCAATCTAGCGTAAGAAAAGTTAATTTAAAACTGTTACATTAATATACGTAATAAATGTTTAAATAAAAAACTAAGAGTTGATTCTGTTGTTAAAGACTTATAAAAGATGTCTGTACCTGAATAAAATTGTTTTTGAATAAAGAGCTCAATTAAATTGAAAAAAATGTTTTATTGCTTGACTCTTCTCATAATTTGTCGCTTATTGATACGTAGGTCTACCTACCCCGGGCGTATAGTCAATCTACCCCGGAACCGGGGTAGATTGACTAAAAGTTGGTGTTCTGTAAAATGCATTAAAACATGATCATGATATTGAATAATGAACTAGGTTTTTTTTTTTTTATTAGTGTAATAGTTCTTCTATCCATTAATGCGATTTTATTGTCTGTATGTATGAAAACACAAAAAATATGTATGATTTAGTAAAAAATTAGTCAACCATCCCCGGTCTCCCCTATGTTCTGTTCTAAATTTTGATAAAAGGGCACTAGATTCACAGCTATTAATGAAAAGAGTTACGTTATCGTTTATATAATATATACTCGTAACTTAATATTTTTATTATATTTTATTTTGTAAGCAATAGGCTTACAAAAAAAAAATTTACTTATTAATTATTATTATTTTCATGTATAATTTTATATCACAACATATTAATAAAAAAAATAATGAATACATAAATAAAACTTTTTAACACTACAACAATAAGATTCTTAAGTCTCTAAAGTGGTGCCAAAATATGGACAAAAATACTTCCTTGTGGTACCCCAGATAAAATTTCATAGAAACTTTAATTTCTATTGAAGATAAAATTCAATTTCTTTCCCTTTTTCACTCCCTTTTTGCAATTCTGATTTAAGTTTCGTGAATGTTATTAAGACTTTTAATACCAAATTGCACGAGATAAAACAAGAAATGACAAAATTGACATAACCAAAAGCCTTACACTTATCTGTGTGTATAAAGAATCTGCAAACCTGGTTTATCCAAATCGCTCAAGAAGTCCTCAGTGTCAGTATAGGCCGTGGTTCTGCCCAAAGCGGCTAAGACCGCCAGGCAGGCCCAAGCGGCTCCCGGGCTGGGCCCGAACTTCCTCATTTTGGTCACTTGTCCATCGTCAGATCACTCACACTGCACTGCACTGACACTGAACTGGTTTGGATTTTACCTGGAAAGAGAAAGATTTTTTTTAGACAAATCATAAAATTTTACAACCCATTATTCCCGTTGAACAAAAGATATGTTAAATATGCGTTTAAATACAAATATTGATTTAACTTTGCATCTGAAAACCAGCGCTAGCTAGCACTTACGCTTAGCATCAGGTGAGACCTTTCTATTTTTTTTATAGGGAAGTTTTTATAGGGAGCAAGCGGTCCCACGTGATGATAAGTGTTACCGCCGTCCATGGACACCTGCAACATCAGGGGACAAGCGGGTGCGCCACCGACCTTGCAACATCCTATTCTAATAATAACTAATAACTGTGAATTAATTAAGTTTTTTAGGTAATAAATTTTGTATTTTCCTTAGTATATGTAGTAGTAAACTTTAATTATTTTCTTTTTCAAATCTGAGTTCATTTTTGTTTGTATTTCTGTACACTTAAGTCTTGCCGGGAATCTAGCATTCCATTAAAAAAAATTGGCATATCATAATCAAGCTAAGTACCAACATATTACCATATGCACGAATAATACCTACTCCATAATGTTAGAGAAATTTCAAGAAATCTGCCCATTGAAGAGACTACGAATTTCGATATTTTTAAAAATATCAATATATCTCGACTAAGGGTGATAAACTGTACAACCGGCCATTTCTGAACCGATTGAAGTTCATTAAGTTAACGGAAGGGCCAAATCGAATACGAGATCCAAAATTGTGTCAGAATAAATTTCACTAATAGAAAAATTAATTTCAACGTCAATATAATAAAAACGATACGTTTTCGATTATGCCATATCGAGGCTTTTATTTCTACCGTCGGTTATTTTTATATAAGCTATATTTAACATTCAATTTGCATTATAGAAAACATCCATCCTTATGCTTTACAAAGCTCAAGTGAGGCCCCATATGGAGTATTGCTCCCATCTCTGGGCCGGCGCACCGAAATACCAACTGGACCCATATGACTCCATCCAACGACGTGCTGTTCGTATTGTCGACGATCCCACTCTCACGGGCGGTTTAGAATCCCTCAGCAGTCGGAGAGATGTTGCGTCTCTCTGTGTGTTCTACCGCCTGTACAATGGGGAATGCTCTGAAGAATTGTTCAATATAATTCCCACCTCGGGTTTCTATAACCGCACCTCCCGTCACAGAAGTGCGGTCCATCCGCATTTCCTCGATACGGAGGTGTCGCGCACTGTTCAGTCCAAAAATTACTTTATACCGCGAATCCGTAGGCTGTGGAACGAACTGCCTCAAGAGGTCTTTCCATTAAGCTACGATAAGGGGTTCTTCAAGACAGCTGTGAATAGGATTTTCCAAGGTCGGCGGCGCGCCCGCATACCCCCTGGTGTTGCAGGTGTCCATGGGCAGCGGTAACACTTACCATCACGTGGGACCGCTTGCTCGTCCGCCCACTAGTATATAAAAAAAAAATCCTACAAACCTATAATCTACATAACAACAATGCCTTAAACTTCAACTCCACGTATTCCATTATATACTTTATCATTTTATAATAAGGTTCATTTCGTCAAAAAATCTAAAAATATTTCATTTTGTTCAAAATGAGGTTATTAATGGTACTTCTGACAAATATTCTCAATGACAATTCGAAAGGAAGCAGTGTAAACCAAAAACAGGTGTGGGTAGTAGTTTATTGTTAAAAAAGCGTGGAATCATCGAGGCTTTAACAATAATGTTTGAAAACAGCGGGGCATAGAACCGTTTTTAAATTTTCCGTTACCGCTTTAGGTAAAATCGATCTTTCAGAGAGATTTCGCGAATTTACCTTTTACGGAAATCAAGACTTCGAATTTCGAAAAAAATTACATCTTGACCAATGGAGATCAGTTGCATCCAAATTAATAAAAAAAAACAGTTTAAACTTAATCTGTATCTTACAATGTTGCCATTTATATCCGGGATAATGTCAGTAAAATACTTACCGTATTATAATCAGCCCTTTTATCGTCCACTGCTGGATATGGGCGTCCTTATACCGACCGATATTGTAATAATCGGGAGCATATGGAAATTCTATATAAAATACATTCTGATATTGTTACCGTATAGAAAAATGGGGTCATGTAATGGGTTGGAATAGGCACTGACGTGCAGTGCCAGCCAGGGAGGCAAGGATTAAATATCAGATGTGGGTTCTGGCTAGTAAACCCTTAGATGGGAGTATGTATATATAATGAAATGTATGAGAGTAGAAAAGTATTTGAAAATAAATTAATTAAAGTGTTGTCAAAATAAGCAGGAACAAATAAGAATGGATATATCAGCCACAGAGGAGAGTAATAAAAATAACAGAAACTTTTGGAAAAACCAATCAGATTAATACTAAGCCTGGCCTTCAGGTGAGCGTCGACGAGGTGCATGATCCTGCTCAAATTGCAAATTTATTTAAAGAACAATTTGTAGTACGGTCGCTTTTGGGATTCTCTAATGAGGCTTGTAATTTTAAGACCAACACAGAGATACATAGTGTAAGATTTTCTTGTAAGCACGTCACTGAAACCATTAACAAAATGACGAGGGGGAAGTCTCCCGGCCACGATGGACTCAGCGAAGAACATTTAAAATATGCAGGTGTGCATCAGCCCCGTGGGTTATCAATGTTTAATACACTCGATTACGACTATCCTATTTACCTAATGATTTGATGAAAACGTTGGTAGTACGAATCGTAAATAATAAAACTGGGGATATTACAGATAAATGTAACCATAGGCCCATCTCGCTTGAGGCTATAACCGCTAAGGTGTTTGACGATATGGTTGATAAGCACCTTTGTGGAAAATCAGGTGATTTTCCACAAAAATTTTGGAAAAAATTTTGTGGAAAAAATTTGTTGATGCTCAATTTGATTTTAAATCAGGATTATCTACCGAGAGTGCAATCTTGTGTATGAAGCATACTGTCAGGTACTATACTGATCGAAATACACCTGTTTACGCCTGCTTTCTTGAACTTACTAAAGCTTTTAACCATGTAGTCTAAGGCATATTGTGGAAGAAGCTTGTGGATGCGGTCGTAACCACAGTGTGTCAGGCTGTTCAAATATTGGTATTAAAGATATATGAAACAGGTGAGATGGGCCTGAGCCTTGTTGGATGTGTATAAGTTGGAGTATGGGGTGAGGCAGGGAGGGCTGACTTCACCTAAGCGAAATATATTTTAATAATTTCGTTAATAATTTTAATAATAATACCTAACATATATTTTACGGTATTCTTCTATGAGAGAGGAGTAACTTGGCCAGTTGAGTGCGGCCCGCGGCTGTTGGATCGCAGCGTAAATAAATTAGTTAATTAAATAAATTCGTTTTAATTAATTTTAAAATCATCCAGACACTACTGGCGAAAATATTAAATCGTCTGTTCTTCGGCAGCACGTAGTTTGGCGGTACCCATAAGTACCTAGTACGATTTCCGGTACTTGGTTTCCATTCAAGGACTCGTCTACCCCATCCGTCGTCAGTCAGTGGCAAATATGACCTGCCCTTATACCTTTAGAGCGATAGAACGATGTATGTTCGAGTCTCATTGTTAAACATAGACTAAATCTGCTCACACAATTTACTTTTTGATACCAAATTGCTGTGATACCAATTTGATACCAATTGTCGAAACAATTAATGATTGATAAAGTCGAATTGATTAAGTTATCTATCAGAATAACATAATATCACAGTATATCATCCGTCTCTCCACTACTGGATATAAGCGTCTCCCAAGGTTCGACACAACCATCAGAATAAATAATACCATAGAAATAGAACTCGCGCGCCGAACGCATGTCGCGATAATAGCCTACTGTTTCGCATAGTATTAAACAAATCGTATCATCGCATCGTAAAAGCATCTTAAGTCGTCAGTCCAACTGGCTGGGGGGTGTTGTACATTGGGCTTCTCCGTACATAGATTCCATTGTAGAATATGAAAAAAATATTTATACAAGTGTTATCTATAGGCATGTTTTAAGAAACCAAGTTACAGTTCCAAGAAAAATATTTTTCCCTAAAACAGGAAATCAAATTTGTGCAAATGTAACAAATGCGAATAAAAACAACACGAAAAATCCATCTAAAGCTTCCGAACGGAAGTATTTTCCTTTTTGCTCCTCTCAAACTCTTCCTTAAATTAAAGTACTAGTACTTGTCATTCGTCTTAAGAAACGGAATTGTGTAGAAATATAAATATTGAAATTTATTATTCTGGAATTGCTCGCCATAAACAATGAATAATAATAACGAAACATTTTAGTTATATGTTTAATTTCTTCTTTTGTGTCTATTTATTATGGATCACATAATAAATGATAAAATAATTGAAAATCATTTGTATAAACTCAAGAAATTAAAATTAGATTAGACATGTTAATAAATTTTGGCGGTAGTGACTGGTTGATAAGAGCCGAAGATCATGTATAACGACGAGCCTTGAGAGAGGCTTATATCCGGCAGTGGGGAGAAATAGGATGTTGAAATGAAATGGGAAATTAATATTTTTAAATATCAAATTAATTCTATCCTGACTATAGTGAGCGTTGACAGTGCATTTATTTTTAATTTACCGCACTTTTTTTGAAATTGTATTGGTATTTTTTGGTCGGATTCTATTTCAACTACGGAGATTTTGGATTTAGCCTTTTCACAAGTCTCGTTTAGTCCAAAAAACGAGGCATCTTTTAACAACACTGTCATTAGACGTACTGTCTCTTTGTTCCGAGTTTTTCCCTGAGTGCTCAACACTCCAAAAGGCTTCAGACTGTCGTTAGACGTGCGGACAGACATGTTTACAAGAATGTACATTGTGTACGACTTCGTCTAGTAGTAGTCTCGTTAAACATGCATAGATGTTTTCATTGTGAGAACTGGACAGGATATTTTTAACGGTACGACTTATTGCTTCGTGAGAAATAAATAATGTTGCTAATATAAAAAAAAGTTAAAAGGCAGCAGATGAGCATACAGTCCATCTGGTGGTAAATGGATACTGCCGCCCGTAGACATCCGCGGTACATGCCACCGTCATCGCGTCAGTCCAGAATGACAAACGTTGGCGCGCCCCCGGATGTTCTGCCTAACTTTCGAGATGAAGGAATGGAATGGTATTACGGGACATTATCTTTTTGCCTACGCTAGACAATATAATTCTACAAAGTGTGACAAATATAATTTTGATACTTGAATTCAATAGTAAAATTCGCCTAGGATTGAATTCAAGTATTAAACTTATTTTTCCGATGATTTCTAGTGATGATCTATTTTTTTCTCTTTCTAACACTGGAGGTTAAAGTTTGTCGACATATTAAGAAACTTAGGTCAACAATCTTGGATTATGCGTGAGCTGAAATCCTCAGCGCGTACCATTGTCAACTAAGTGAGGATTAAAAAAAAACACTATTTCGATTGTGAAGGAAAATATCGCAAGGAAATCCGCATGTTCAAGATACAAAAATGAAATCTAGGGCATGGGCCCGCGTAGTGGATTATGGCTCGAAACCCCTAGTGGTGACTTAGTAGGGGATGCCTGTACCCTGCAGTCTTCTACCCTACCTCGCAACATCTATCATCCCTGCTTCTTAATCCTTATAACGTCCCTACGTTATAAGATCCACTATAAGATATGTTATAAGATACGTTATAAGATACGCTATAAGATACGCTATAAGATACGCTATAAGATACGCTATAAGATACGCTATAAGATATACTATATGGTACGTTATAAGATACGTTATAATATACGTTATAAGACACGCTATAAGATACGTTATAAGATAAACTATCAGGGATAACAAAGCCGCTAGTATAAACGCGGATGAACTACACAACCTTTGAAAGAGTGGACTCGCCAACTTGGCCGGCGTGGCATTTTAAGGCCTTACATCCCTCATACACAAGACAATGCCTGAGGAGGCCCATGTCCTCCAGTGGATACTGAAAGGGCTGATTGCACTGCATTGCATTATAAGATACGTTATAAGATATCAAAATATTCGCAACGCGCTGTTAACAGCCCTGCTGTTGCAGGTGTCCATGGGCAACTTTACCCACTTACCATCATAAGGGCCGCCCGTCTGCCTCCTTTATGAAAAAAAATAAACGACCATTCCCCAAATTGTTTCCAATTAATCAAAATATGAATAGTAATAAAAATAAAAAATGTATAAAAGGTAAGTAACATTCCATTTTACGTAACAGCAATATATCACCAGTTAGACGTAAATTATTTTCTAAGTAACCAAATAACAAATCACGCAGATATAAATCTAGATTTTTCCCAACAAAAGGTTTGTGAAAGCAAACTGTTGGTGGGTACATGAATCTTATTGCTTGGAATACCTAAACGACATCTAGTCACGTGAAACTGGGTAAACATTTGAAAATACATGTTGTAATCTGTAGGGCGATCTAGATACATGTTATTTTATTAACATTGTTTAATTTTACCGTTAATTATTTAGCCAATCAGTTTTAAAATAAAAGCTTTATAAAATTTTAGCGTTAGAAGTGAGATTACAACAGATCTAATACCATCTCATTTTAATAGATCTAGATCAATACGTATATTAAAATCGTAACAAAGTGCAATGCAATCAAGCCTTTCAGTATCCACGGCTGGACACGGGCAAATAAAATATACAATAAAATCGTATTTTTTGTAAAATATCGGTGCAGTGTAAAGTACTAATGGTACAGAGCTCAACACAATTCATTTATTATCCTTTTAAAAATGTTTAATGTGTCTGAACGAATAAACAAAAATTAAAATCAATATTTTTTACAATTTATGTCCGTCGCTAATAAAATCGTATTTTTTGTAAAATATCGGTGCAGTGTAAAGTACCAATGGTACAGAGCTCAATACAATCCATTTATTATCCTTTTAAAAATGTTTAATGTGTCTGAATGAATAAACAAAAATAAAAATCAATATTTTTTACAATTTTTGTCCGTCGCGCAAAAGCTCTGGACGAATTTAAATTAAATATGGCATAATTATAACTTATGTGTGGGTTGACATTTATGGTAGATACTTTTTGTTCAGATCCATTTCACAGTTACCACGGGAATCACCGACGGGTGGACATGGGAAGTCCACATATAGAATATCAGTTGTCACATGAAAACTATTGAACTAATCATACATATCTTAAAGTTCAAGCGAACGAAATCGCGGGTAGCAGCTGGTATTTTAAAACAATGAATACAAATCTATACGTGTAATATAATCGTAACAGTACCGTGTCCGTACATGAAATATTTTTTACACAATACACATCAAGATTGTATTTTCTATTGTACTGCGGCACTTATACTGTGTATATTTCTATCATTTTCTTTTTATTTTAACTACCTTCTGCTCGTGAAAATAAGGATTCACAAAATTATTTTATTTTATTCGGGAAGCTTATATACTATTGTGATTACATATATATATTCTATATGAGCTGCCACAATTAGAAAATAAATAACAATTTGCACAACACTTAGCAAGATCACAGTTTAGTATTATCTACACTAGTCACATATTTACAGTAAGAGTACGCTTAATTGCATTTATACCATTAAAAAACAACTCGATGCGTTCATGTTCGCCGCACAAATCATTGAATGTACACGAGGCCCTATTTTTACTAACGTGAAAAAGCTATTTTTACGATGGTTAGTCTAACTAAACAATGGAGATGTGAAATATTTCATTGGAGCGAATATTTCATTTTATTGGGATGCATTTTATTATGAAGAAAACGAATACCAACAAGCATGTCAGTTTTCGACAAATTTAATCCTTACCTTGACCCTCCTAAAACTAAAGACAGACCTAACTCTGTCGAATATAATGTCGTCAAATAAAGCCCATCCGACGTGACGGTTGCCCGGTCAATTTGTATTCGTACCACGGCCACGGCCCCGCCACGGCCCAGCCTGTCCGTGCACCCTTGTCAGTGGCCGTCTGTCACACACTCACGGCTTTTCGACTTATACTTTTATTTATTTTTTTCAGGTCAATGAGTTGGAGTATTTAAAAATAGGCCGGGCAAATGAGGCTGTCGGACAATTTGAGATGTTGGGTTTTGCGTTACATTTGGCAGACGAACATAATGGTTATTTTAGGGTGACGTACGTGACAATTTGGTGCGTTCTACCTTCACATCAGTTGAGTCGCCGACAGTCCCTCTACCGAATGCCATAACAAAGTATCTATAGGTGTGTTAATAATTTCCACCATTCTGTATATTTTCTGTAGGATCTCAAGTTTCAGTAGGTACTCACTGGCAATCTGCCGTTGGACCTCGGGGTTATTTCTGACCAATATGATCAGAGAAGACGTCTGTGCCTGAAAGCATGTGATTTGGGTAATATTAGTGATGGTTTTTCTAAAGCGACGGGACCACCGTACGAATGAAGGAAAGTTCCATAGATTTTCAAAGATGTATTAGTTTGGCTCAAATATTGAGCGGGACGAAGTGTGAATCGGCCTCACTATGAAACGTCACAGCTTTATAAAACAATCGTTAAAAAAGGTTGTAGACCTCGATGACTCCTATCAAAATTTATCATTTCTTTAAAATTGAGGTGACGGGCTGTGTAATGTCGATCGGATTTGGAATGGTATCACCCAATTTGTTCCCGTTGGTGCAGTCAAAGGCGACTAAGGGATAACAAAGCAATGTGCTTGAGGATGTCCGTGTTCAGCAGTGAATTAATGGGCCGGGTACAGTTTCTTTTAAGGTTATAAAATTGACTGTAGTTTATTCGGAAGTAATGAGCGGATTTTTTTTCTTCATATATGGCAATGGTGCAATTAGCACATTCTGCTAGTGTCAAATTCTCCTCGTAAAGTCAAAACAATTTAAGACATCAATGTCCAGTGCCGTCGAAGTAAGTCAGGAGTCGCTCAGTAAATTGGGAGTAGATTAATTGAGAACAGATTAAGGAGTCCTGTCCTTGGAAGCGCATGAAAAACGCAGTCCTAAGCTTTTATTTGATTACAGCAAACATTGCGCACAAAAAACAATTTGAAGTTTAATAAACTACCAATTTTAAACCTCAAAACGTACAGTACAATTTTATTTACAATAAATCAAACAAAAACTCGACTACACTTCTCGAGCTCCTGCCAAAAAGGCGAATGAACAATTTTTAAAATATGCTGTATACAAAATAAACATCCGTCGCAAATGTTCCTGCTAAAGTTATAAATAGTTCTTTTTACGATACAAACAGAATACATTATAATGGAGGTAAATTCAGGTAAAAAAGTTCATTCGTATTCAGGGGTCGAGACGTGAAATTTTCCACTTCACTATTCGTATATGATACGACCGCATTAGCGAGGCGAGAGCGATACTAATATTTTCATTTTATGCTCAATTTTAAGGTTAAAGACACTGGTTAACGTCGTTAACGTTTAGTGTCGTATACACCCAAATATACGTAGGAGGGTTAATAGGGTCACACGCATGGTTGCTCGTAAATGGTACGACCTAAAATCTAGAACTAGGCGTACACAACTAGGTAGGTATATACAGAGTAAAGATGTTATGGAGGTCCCTATCCCTAACCGAAATTATAGGACTTTCGAAAGAAAAGCTTATTGGAAACCAAATCCGAAATGAAAGTTTCGGATGTTATCTATACTAATATTATAAAGAGGTAAAGTTTGTAAGTTTGGATGTAGGAGGTAATCTCCGAAACTACTAATCCGATTTCAAAAATTCTTTCACCATTTGAAAGGTACATTGTTCCAGATGGACACAGGCTATATATTATGTATATATATTATGTGCAAAAAATTTCCGGGCGCAGCTAGTTACAAATAATTTTGTACTGACGAATGTGATTTTTAATATAATACCTTGAAAGTAAAGTTGCAATTATTCCTTTGGCTTTATTTACCTTTACATTCAATTAGTTATACATTTCTTAAAAAAGTTCATTGAAAGATATCTGTAATAGAAACCGTATCCGAAATAAAATAACGGGTAAAAGAATATAAATGGATACATATCTGCATCCAGATCCGAAATGTCATATGCCTAATAACCCTAATAAGCAGTAGGTATTTTTTTTTTTATGTACGAAGGCGGTAGACGAGCGTACAGTCCGCCTGATGGTAAGTGGATACTGTCGCCCATAGACATCCGTGATACATGCCAACATCAGTCCAAAATGAGAAACGTTGGCATGCCTCCGGATGCGCTGCCTACTTTTGGAGATATAGGAATGGATTTGGAGAAAGGGTTGAGAAAATGGGGAGGGATAGGATGGGATTGGAATGGGCTCTGGCACATCTCACTCACTACCGAAACACGTACGTACATTGGGGAAATACGATAAAATGGGAAATGCAGTACATTTCAAGGACATATTCTGTGAGAGAGGGGTAACGTGGCCAGTCGAGCGCGCCCAACGGCTGTTGGACTGCAGCGTGCACTCATTTGCCACTGACTGGGAGAATGTCTTCAAAATGTTGAAAACAGTGTCCAACTTATACCATTATAGGTACTCCTTTCACGTCCCTTTTTTGAATTTAATCTCGCCACCTTATTTTGTAATGTAATTATTGTATTTTGTAATAAAATTATTTTAAATACTACTAAGCGCAGTGCGGGATGCTCTCCAGTTAGGTGAACCCACGGCTTGAAGAATTTCACTGCTCCAACTCCAACCAACTCCAACTCTGTCCTCAGTATCACTTTACTGGGCAACTCCTATTTCGAGATAAAAACAATTTTGTTTTCTTATTAGTTGTGTATATGGATCAATGGCTAAGCCAGTGTCCAAAAAAATGATAAAAAACAGTCCATGTCCGATGACAACTGACAGACGTCACTGGGAGAACGACGCTACATCAATTAACCTCTCTTCACGCCGCACCTCCGCAGTGTTCGTTCAGCACCATCAAAATGAAGTTTATAAAGACAAGTAATAGAGTCATCGTGAAGTGGTTACAGAAGTGAGTGACCACGTCTTCACAGGCTGGTTGTGGTGCGCCTGGAACCTCCCGGGTAAGTTTGACATTTTTTAGAATCATTTCATTTTCTATTATTTATCATTAAATTTGCATCCCGGCATCGTAGACACATCAAGCATCCATGCCGCGCTCGCATGTTTTAAAACTAATAAAAAAATTGGCACATGTGTATCCGTCAACTCGTACTGGGTCCGCGTGGTGTATAATTTCCCGAAAACTCCTAGTAATTATTCAGGAGAGGCCTGTGCACTACAGTGGAATGTTAAACGGGCGGGAAATAAACCTCTTTATCAGTTATAAGTTTCCCTCAAAATATAAAGTAAATTGATAAAATAAGTAGATTCCATTGTGTACCACACATTATCCAGTATTCATATTCATTGGCTGGCCATTTTAATGAGTTACAGTGCGATATTTCTGGCAGTAATAAGAAGCGGCTCTGAACCGTGGCCATGTGCATTTTGCATCTCCCATTTTACATATTTGCATCATATGTAAATAGCATTTGTTGTATGACTTAATTCGCAATTTCCTGGTGCAATATATTTCGTGACCAGCCCTTTTATCGTCCACTGCTGGACACGGATCTCCTCATTCACATTGTCTTCTGCATGAGGGATGCATGACCTTAAAACCTCACACTGGTCAAGCGTGTTGGCAAGTCCACTCTATTAGATGTGACCTAGTTCCTCAAGACTTGTGGTAGCAACTTTGTTATCCCTTGATCACCTTTTACTATATCCATGGGAAGAGATGGGGTAGCTACAACATAGCCTATGCATAAGATATAGAGATGTATAAGATACATATATACATGTATACATAGTGCAGTAGGTATAAGCATAAGAATAAATAATAATACAAGTATTATTTACTACTCTTAGGATATCAAATAGGTCGCATGTGACCTGTCCTATAATATCACTACTTTATTGACATTATTTTTTATTTTTACAAATACTACTGTCAAATAAATTTAGAAATATTTTTAATTAAAGAAAAAATATTACTTCAATCGTCTAAATTTATTTCGTCGCCCTCGAAATAGGCTCCATTTGCCTCAGTACACTTTTGCCAGCGAATAATTCATTCGTAGAAATACTTCTTATGGGCACTTTCCGGTATAGCCTTAAGCGCAGCTCTTTTAGCGTGTTTCATTTTATTACGTCAATGGACTCAAAACGTCTGCCACGAAGTGGCAATTTGAGTCTGGGGAATAAGATAAAGTCACACGGGGCCATATCTGGCGAATATGGTGTTTGGTCGATGACATTCGTTGAAGCTCGTTTAAGCATGTCTGTAGCAACCTGTTGGCGGGTATCTTTTTGAAGAAAATTCAATTCCTTCGGAACAAGCCGTGCCGCGATGTGTTTTATACTTAAAACATCAACCAAAATGGTGCGAGTGGATTCGTGACACATGTCAACTTTCTAAGCTCTCTATTAAGCTAGCGCGACGATTTACCTTCACCATGTCCTTCACGTTGTTGACATTTTTTTTAGTCGAAAACGTTGAAGGTCGACCACAACGAGGCACTTCAACCACTTCTCGGTTTTCTTGGAATGCTTCGTACCACTCATATGCTCTTGCTTTTGATCATTTTGTATTAATATGAAGTCATTGATCATTTCGATTTTATTTATCATTGACGAACATCAGAAACTTGTAATGTGCAAAGCGGGCGGTCGAAAAGGTAGACATTATAGAGAAGACTCCTGAGTATATTTGGACATAATCACTACATGAGCTGCCAATCCTAACCGCCTGTCTTCTATTAGTGACCATCGATGCAGGTTTCCGCAAATTCCAAGGACTTTTAGAGCAAGATAATGTGATCCACACGGTCAAATGCTCTCTCGAAATCCGTGTAGATCATATCAAACTGATGACCCCCATCCATGATAAACAGTGCTAAATTTGTTACTGTCGAACATCCCTTCATATGAACGTAGCTATTAAAGGATACACACTTGTTTTAATTATTTTTTCGAAAACTTTGGCTGGAACTTTAACGATAGATAAGAGACGATAATTAATAGATGCATTTCTATGTTTATGAACGATTAAAGATTCTTTACAAAATAGAAAGGAATGCTTGATAAGTATTGATAAATTAGCTAAATATTACTTCCAGGACCCTTGTTGGGATCTAGTTCGATCAGAAATTTATATACTGCAGATTCAGATATAATTAAGTCAGATATAATTAACGACCTTCTCTTGGTCTCTCAGGCGACATGACCGGACCGGCTACTCTGTTGAGTAATTGGGGAAATACCTTAGATAAAAATACAGACTGTGATTAATTAATTTGCATGTCCTGTGCTGCAGGTGAGTGTGCCTATTCAGTGTATATACAGGTCACTCGTTACAATATATAGTATCTGGGTGGTTAACATCTGGTAAATTCCACCTAGTATGTGATGGATCAGAGTTCATGAACACGTATTAATTGAAACTTCCGGGCTACTTGGCCGAGGTCTTCTGGAATCTCTTCTCTTTCTTCCTCTCTTTCTTTCTCTTTGGAAGAAAGAGAAGAGATTCCAGAAGACCTCGGCCAAGTAGCCCGGAAGTTTCAATTAATATGGACACCGGCCGAGAAAACCTACACTCCACTTCATGATCACGCTTTCAAAGAATTTATTAAATCCTGAACAAATTCCATCTATATTAGTATATGTTTCGTTCCCGAGTTTCATACTATGTGGATAACCCTTATCGTTGTTACGCAATGTTTTTAGGACCATAAATATTTGGGTTCTTTTTCAACGATGTTTAAATTTTATCAATATGGTTTATGTAGCATTTTCTCAGTAACATTTTAATCTGAAGTTGTCAACAAAATTAATACAGGAAATTATTAATTTGCTAGCAACATTCCATACATAATCATCTATTTATTTATAGCCTCCCACAAAAATAATCAAAGCGATAATGACTGTTGATTATCAGTCGTAAAATTTACGACTGTACAAACGGGAATTGAGCAGATGCAAACTGGTTAAAACCGGTTTTAGTCGGATTGTGTGTCAGTGATTAAAAGAAAATGGATGCCATTCGAAACCAGATTTTGAATAAAAATGCAATTGATTTCTGGATTAGATGTGTTACGTAAACAGTATAATATAAAAGAATAAGCATGCCACAAAACAACCTTTTTGTAGAAGGTGGTATATGGACGGATAGTTCACCGGGTGGTAAGTGAATAATAACGCCGATGGACACCCGCGATACATGTCAACATCAATTAATAATGATAAATGATAAACATAGCCACGTCTCCGAATGTGCCGGTTTATCTTTTACGAAGGTGTCGAAGAATTGCACTGGGTCCTTGTAGTACATAGATTATGGCCTGATTTACGATTCACTCCCCTGTGATTTACTAGGAGAGGCCTGTACCAGAGTTCAAGGTACAAGGGTCTAGGCAGTGGGACGTTAAAAAAGACTGAAAAAAATACATATCACAAAGATCACGAATGGCAGATTTGGTAGAAAAATTGTTTGAGCCTTTGAAACCTACTAAACACAAAACTGCAACAACCGGGGTGGGTATTACAGAAATAAATTGCGTAATCCTCTTTATCACGAAGTGAATAATATCGCAACGATTGCGGGGGAAAAAAAATTAAAGTACTATATTTCAGGGACATACTTAGGGAAACATTTGAAACGTAAAACAAAGGCGTCTTCAGATACCTTTGGATAAATTTATAGTGATACTACGAAAGTATAAATTGCAGTTCTAATGAAAACGTCTATATTTTTTTTTATGGAAAGATTTTTTTTTTATTTTTTTTTATAGACAAGAGGGCGGACGAGCAAGAGTCCATCTGGCGGTAGTGGCCCATAGACATGCCATAGCGATACATGCCAACATTAGTCCAAAATGACAAACTTTAGCACGCTCCCAAATGCACTGCACTGCCTACCATCGTTGATGAAAGAATGGATTTGGAGAAAGGGTTGGGGACATGGGAAGGTATAAGATGGGAATTGGCTCTGGCATATCTCACTCGCTACCGAAACACATACGTACATTGGGGAATATGATGAACTGGGAAATGCAGTATGTTTCAAGGTAGTATTCTGTGGGAGAGTCGAGTGCGCTCAGCGACTGTTGGATTACAGCGTGCACTCTCCTCCTCCAAAAATAGTTAAAATATCGAGAAACTGATAGCTAATTTACTCTGTTTATAGTATCCGACGACATATGTAACATGACATAATGAAAAATAGACCGTCCCTTTCTTATGAGCATGTAAACATTCGATTTTCATTAAAGTTTGCATTATTGTACATGTACAAAAAATATGTTCCCAACCGTACTTAGTGCAAATAGAGATAAATTGGATTCATGATATGCCATATATATCGTTGGGTACGGTAACTATATACGAGTATAATATCCCTGAGTGAGAATTGCAAAAAATCGAGCCATTTGTAAAATATTGTAGGAGTAATGTGAAGACGGGCGGGCGGTCGAATGGACATGACGAAATTATAACGGTTTTTTATCTATCAGACTTGTCATAAGATGCAACCGCATTCGTAAGCAAATAAATTATTATATAAAAAACCTGAATCAACAATAAATCAAAAAATATAACTTTTTTTTAAAAATAATGGAATTTTGAAAATAACTAAATAGATGGAGTATAAAATCTTTTTATAAAATTGCGTGTGGTAGAACCCTTCACGGAACCCTTCTGTAAGAAACGAAACAGGCGCAAAATAAGAGGGGAATGGAGAATAAATCATGATGGTCCAATTATGCCCTACTTACCCACACCGTGGAAGAGAAATAGGCTCTGTGTGTAATATTGATGATAAATTTTGCGAAAGACGCCACAATATCTATTGCTAAAAATATTACTGCATCGGGTGTATTGAATATGTTTCAATAAATTCGATATCTGCCTATAACGTCCCACTATGCAGTGGTTAATTATGGAGGGGGGGGGGGATTCGAAGCAATTCAATATCCAATGAGAATAAATTAAAAAAAAAACCGAGACAAGACAAATATAGCACTTAAGAAACTATTAATAGGGAAAATGTATCTATGTAAAACAGGTTTATAATTTAAACTTATCACCCTAATGATTTTGTTTGTATATTCATAGTTGATATAATTAATTGAATTCTATGCGCAAACAAGCTCTTCTCAAGCCTTGAGACATACAACATTTAACAGTGGAATATCTACAAATATAGGTAGTACTGGCACTTAACACTAAGATAGTGCAGTAGGCACGCGATTACGTATCAAACGATAGATAACAAATGAGTCGAAGTACAGGCATTTGACGTTTGCTTTGGAGCGAATTTGAGATTGAGCAAAGACAATCCTAGAGTAGAATCGCAGATTTTTTCCATGGTTTACATTAGGTTTTGATTGCAGCAGGTGTTCATAGGAATTTAGAAGCTAGAAGTCCAACAAAGGACAATGCTGAAAACAGATAGGTAAAACTCTTTATTGCACATCAACATTGTGTTATAGCCATTGTGACACATGAAATATATAAAAGGTAGTCTTAACGTTAATAGTGATCTCTGCCGGACAATATTTTTTTACAATTGGAATTATTATTATTACAATCGTTACAATTTTTTACCGTAGAACTAATGTCAGTTAAATACTTAAAAATTATGCTGCAGCCCAAATTTGTCACCAGGACCCACTAAACGACCGATTAGCTATGTCAGTAGTTCTACTCATATATTGCATATTGCACCGTATATCTAATAATCTTTCAAATCTGTACCAAGCATCTGACATGATTAGTACCTATTTGACAGGGTACCAATAAGTTGCGCCGAATCCAATTTAGTTACCAAATTATATTTTGGGGAAACCAAAGACTAAATGACAGCTCCGACACTTGAATCGAGACGGAAGCCGGGAAGGTACAATGGCAAGAGTTAATAATAGTACTTTAGAATATTAAATTGGTTATTTGACCTTGTTTCGCTGATATAAATTAATGTTTAGTCGCAACGATGAAATTGGAGAAAGAACTAAAAGTCAGAGATTGACAGAATTAACGAGATGAAGTGCCAAGGAACAAATTTTATTTTATCGCGGAGCTGATAACCGATTTGGTAGACGAGTCCCTGAATGGAGACCACGTAATGGAATTTTGGGTAACGCAGTGTGGGCTGTCCTCCAGCAAGGTGAAAATACTACTTGAACTAGTTCGACAGTAGTGGCTGACTGAGTAGAATAAGATTAGGAAGTAGAATAAGAAGGAAAGGAACATTTACCCGATAAACAACACACTTATGACACACACATACAAATACACAGGAATAAGACAAATAATTTATATATTTATTTTAATTTTATATAAAACTAGCGACACGCCCTCGCTTCGCTTCGGTTTATAAGGTTTTGTTTTCACAATTTATTTTTCAAAATTTCAAAATAAAATATAGCCTATATTAGACACGGATAATGTAGCTTCCTATTTGTGAATGAATTTTCGAAATCGGTTCAGTACTTCGAGAGATTACCCCCAACATACAAACAAACACACAATTTTACCTCTTTATAATATTAGTATAGACAACAGATTTTATATAAAACAACAGCATAAACACAGAATAGAAAATACATTATAACAATCTCTAAACATATGCTTATTAACATTTCAACAAATAATAAGTAATTGTATAATATTATTATACTACACTTTTATTATTCTACGTGTAAAAAATGGTTTTAAACTTCTGAAGATAGGTAACTAATTATAATATGTACAGTGCCTTTTTATGTGCATGTGTGTGCGTGCGTGTGTGTGTGTGTGTATGTGGGTGTGTGTGAAAGAGAGAGAAGGGGTGTGTGTGTGTGAATTAAGTGAGTATGGATGATTAATATGATAAATGTATTTAGTTAGATACAGATTGCCCAATATTTGTCATTTATCATGCAAATACGCTCTAATTTTTCTCCCAAAAGCAAACGAGATTTAGAAAATAAGTCAATAAGATTCCAACAGTATCAGTACACGTCAAGGCTGCAGTGTCAATCATACCGCAATGGAATCTCATTGGTACGAGCTGAGCTACTGAGTACCGAATTAAAACTTGACAATTAACTGTAGACAACAAATCTATTAAACGTTACTAGACTAAAAGATAGTCATTATAATCAGATGTATATATTTATCTAAAGATATTTACTAGCAATATGTTATGGTACTAAATCCCATCCTATTAATTAATATTATAAACGCGAAAGTTTGTGAGGATGGATGTATGGATGTTTGTTACTCTTTCACGCCAAAACTACCCAATGGATTTTAATGAAACTTTACAATAATATAGCTCATACATCAGAATAACACATAGGCTATAATTTATAAAGATATTGTGTAAATTGGCCAAAATATAACGATAAGTGTCAAATATGTCGGAAAAAACTCTGCCATCTGCGAGCTATTTTGCCGTGCGTTGCAAAAAACCGTAAGAGTTACACGAATATAATGTATGGTGGAAATGTTTCTGAAATTTTGAAAAAAAAAATTGTAAAAAAAAATTATAAACCGAAGCGAAGCGAGGGCGGGTCGCTAGTACACTATATTATCTACATTTGAAATCCTTGTTTATTTCGAATTATTGGTTGTTTTGTAGGTTAACAATTTCTGCAGGCTATAATTTATAGGCTATATATATAGGCCCAACAAACATTCTGAGAAAACATTTCAGTCTAAACTTCCAAAACGTGCCTAGCTGAACATTGTTATTAAATTTTAAGTAGCTATTACTCGGTAATTAGAATCTAAAACAAAGAGCCGAAGAAAACCCTACAACAAAATAAGCTATTAATCAATAAGGCCGTTGAAACAATTCCTTTAGCGAAGTAACAGAAAATTGAAATACTTAATTGCCTATCCGCAACAGAGAAAATACTTTGATGAACTTCCTGCCTCGGTCAACGGCGGTGGCTTTCTGAAAATTTCATTAATATTTTTCCCTCCCCAAGTCTTTGGCAGAAAAGTTTTTTAATCTCAATCGTAAAAAGGAACTGGTTGTCAGCCCGAAGAATTAGATTTACCTAAAGGTCGCCAAAATAATAAATTCTCTTTGTCGACATCCGAATGAATCGACGATTGGAATGTCCAATAACAACAAAGAATGTATTTCACAATGTATTCTTCCTCTACTAATTTTTATCGTTCATCGAGATTCTACTTGGAGACAAATGTTTCGTTTTTCTTCCGATATTTGTTACAACATCGAAGAAAGAGATGACGTCTTATGGTCTATTTCATTGTCCTTCTAAACCTACTTTGATTGAGTTAGAAAGACCTCAATGAGCTGTTATACTGTTATAAAAGTAATGTTTCGAAAACCAATTCGCTATCCTACATCTTAGAGTTATATGCAAATTGAAAATAGTTAATTGTTAGACAATTTTTCATATTTCATACTATCCTACGGAAACATGCCTTACTGCATTATAATTCCAATGCTATACAGAAACGCGGCTCAGGTAAAGTTTGTAACATTACATTGTGTAGGACCAAACTTGTTGGACGGCGCTTTGAAGCACTTTGTCCCGTCTATATGTATAATTATCGACCCGCCCTCGCTTCGCTTCTGTTTATAACATTATTTTTTTCAAAATTTCGAAATAAACAATACCCTATATTAGACACGGATAATGTAGCTTCCCATTTATGAAAGAATTTTCGAAATCGGCTCAGTAGTTCCAGAGATTACCCCTAACATACTTACAAACCTATACACAATTTTACGTCTTTATTATATTAGTATAAATAAACTAAATGCGTACATGTCACTATTCAAAATGCCCAAATATGAATTAAAAATTGGTTACTGTCCCGTTCGTGTATAAAAATTGAAAATTTATTAATAACATCTAATATGTAGATATGCATGTTTTAGTCATTTATTTCTGTAATTCATTCCAACTCATAAACATACAAATACACCCAAACAAATACACATACACCCAGGCAAATACACATACACCCAGGCAAATACACATACACCCAAACAAATACACATACACCCAGGCAAATACACATACACCCCGAATAATACACATAAACCCAGGCAAATTCACATACACCCAGACTAATACACATACACACAGGCAAATACACATACACCCAGCCTAATACACATACACCCAGGCAAATACACATACACCCAGGCAAATACACATACACCCAGACCAATACAAATACATACAGGCAAATACACATAAACCCAAACAAATACATATACACCCAGGCAAATACACATACACCCAGACTAATACACATACACCCAGGCAAATACACATACACCCAGACCAATACACATACACACAGGCAAATACACCCAACTCAAATGAAGATTTAACATCATTAAAATTTTTTAAGTTATTAAGTTTTTGAGCAATACTATTAATTTTTTTTTATAGATAGATTGCGGACGAGCTAGCGGTCCCACGTGATGGTAAGTATTACCGCCGCCCATGGACACCTGCAACACCAGCGGTAATGCGGGTGCGCCGCCGAATTTCCAAAATCCTATCCTATTCGTATTTTATCTGGTCTTGGAATCAGCGGTCTTCAGCGCTATATTCGCAGTGCTACAACCCATGTAATTAGAAATAATTCTAGAAATAAGATTTATTCTCACTGTGTTTTTACTTACTTTGTCACTATTATTATGGCTGTGCGAAATAAATAAAAATAAAATCGTCTGTGATCGATCAATTTATTTATTTTTCATCATAAAGCAAGTTATCAATTATACTTAGTAATGCACAATTTAATCAAGTATACTCGTACAGAGCTCAATCTAATTTACATCTCAGTAATCGACGACAGAATGATTGACTTTTAATACAAAATTGGATTATAAATAAGTGGTTGGCAGTATATAGCAAAACAAAGTAAAATGTGTGAGAACAATGCAAGGGAGACCTAATTTTAATGTCGGAGCGTGTTGACTTTGCTTTTGAAACGTAACAGATTACAACTTGTGCTTCAAAAGGTGATGGTAGTTCTTTGATCTTATTTCCTCAATTCCATCATTTTTTTATATTGGAAACTTAATATTTATCTCTATACACATCAATGTTATTCCTATGACAGCTTCTACACCATCATATCAACAAAGTTGAAATTCGTCTTCTTAAATTCTTTTAGTTGATATAGAATAGATAGATTCGTCATTTGTTTTCGGAAAGTTTTTACAAGATCAGTATTATTTTGAACACCACATTTATGTTCAATATCTGTGGGTAATTGGCGTATAATGTTATCGCACGTGCCCGTATTTTTTAAAAATATTTTTGAAAAAAGGATTGTGATATTCATGTCTTAGGGCCTATCTCACGATCTCCAATTAAATTAACCGGTAATTAAAGAATCACGTCCCATCAAGTTTATCGGTAATCGGTGATATTGTACAAGGATTAATGATAATTGTTGAGTAACAAATCGTAACTTTACTCGCGAGTCGCGAAATAGGCCATTACTTAAATAAATTATTAAACCAAGTACTACAATCAGAATCATAAATAATAATACCTCGCCATTGTATCTCACATCACTCGCTACCAGATATAACATTTAAAATTCGAGAAATGTGGGTCTATTAATTTGTACAAATTTTATATAAAAAATACAATATTTTTAATTTATATATATATTATATAAGAGAAAATTGTATTGACTTTTTACAAAAATAAAGAGAGAAAAAATTGTAATGCAGAAAAAATTCTAGATATTTTTTGAAAATAATTCTCCTATATCCAATCATTTCCTTTACACGACACAAACGAGACAAACATTTTGCACACACACTCAAACATCAAATGACAGAACCATAACGCTAAATATTATTACTCAAAGATGCTCCAAGAAAAAAGGTTGTCAATGGACCGTGTAGTCAAACTGAAAGGATTCTCCGGATAAATCCGTTTATTACCACGGGATACGTCGGGCGGAAAAAATACTGGAGCCATTTCATTGAAATTCGAGTGGGACGTAAAACCTTCGCGTAAATTCGGGCCACTAATGCCGAGGCAGCGTCATGAGTGGCCCGGGGGGTGGATTAGTGTTTTTTTTATGGGACGGAATCATTTTGTCTTTAGTGGCTGCTTGTCACGATGTCTAAGACAGCTTTATAAGATGTACAAAATTATCATTGTTTCTTGGCAAATATTTTTATTATTAAAACTAAAATAAAATTATTTTTAATAATAAAACAGCCTCAAGGGGAAGCTTTGGGAACACCACCTCCGTAATTCACAGAGCTAATGGTATGTGTCTTCTTTTTTCTCTATATTTATATTATTTGTATGTATGGATTATAAGTATTAGGTATATTTATATTATCTTATTCATATACTAAGTATATATTTATATATTATACTTTATCGTATAAGTATATTATCTATGTATTATTAGATTATTGTTGTCATTTATAGAGATGAATTAAGCTTTACTATTTGAGGTCTTCTGCACTCGCTTAAATTTTCACACTAACCAATGGTCTACTGGTAGAGAATGACTTAAAGCATTAACTCCTTATCCCATTATATTGTCCCATTATATCTTCCCATCCCATCTCATTCCCATTATATCTTCCCAACCTTTTTTCTACATACATTCCTAAATCATCAAAGGTAGACAACGAATGCTCGAACGTGTAAACGTCTGTCATTTTGGTCAGAGGTTCAGCATGTATCACGGATGTCGCAGGTGGACAGTATCCATTTTTACCTCCTGCTGGATTATCTTTTCTACTGCCGCCTTTTTTCTATAAAAAAGAAAAACAATCCTTATCATGTTATACTCCCTATTTCCATTCGTCATATATCCTGAAAACCCTGCAGTAGACGCACGGTGCATCTGTGGAAATGTCAATCTTTGTACGTTATTAATGTTATCAGCATGTATCGCTATCCACTGACAGTATCGACCAATCAGCGTTTATACAAATTATAGAAACTCCCTTTGCAGCTCTGTTGTACTTTCATTCATTGTATTCTCATTTTCACACAAGTTGTATTTACATTTTCACACAAGTTGTATTTACATTTTCACACAAGTTGTATTTACATTTTCACACAAGTTGTATTTACATTTTCATACATCTTTACATAGTATAAAACAAAGTCGCTTCCGGCCGTCTGTCCCTCTGTATGTACGCTTAGATCTTTTAAACTACTACGCAACGGATTTTAATGCGGTTTTCATCAATAGATAGAGTGATTCAAGAGGAAGGTTTATACGTATAGTTTAATTTTGTTTTAACGAAACCGAAGCGAAGCGAGGGCGGTTCGCTAGTATATAATAAACATAGTTAAGGTTTCTTTTGTGTAATATCACAGCAAACGTGTTGTTGTCAGACTCTGACAGTGTCAGAGTTGAGTGTATTATAACTCTTATAAAACATATGATCTATAACAACGGTATATGAGAAGCGACCTTTAGAATGAGCGAACACAAGGAAATCCAATTATTACGTGACTGTTTCATGATCACGTCTACTATAGCACGTAACATGAATGTGTTAGGATTGGATTGTAAGGATCTTACAGAACACTGACGTCACAGGTATCATCGTGTTTCAACGGTGAGTTGAAGTTTATTTGTTTAACAGTTTATTACACAAAGTACAGTTAGCGGGCTAAATGGTACATGGCATTGTCTTCCAGCCAAGCTTCAGGAGAGGAAAGATATAATAACGGCGGTGCAGTTAAGGAAGGAAAAAATCAAAAGAAAAACGAAAATTAAAGAAAGTATTCTGAAATAAAATATGCTAGCTAAGTGTATATTAAATATATATATACATTTATTACATATATATTATACAAATATGTACTTATACGGTACGACAAGGGATCGATTACGGATATTTTAAGGGATATTTATCAACCATCTTAATATTAGTCAGCTGAATAAGATATATAATAAAAAGACAATATATATATATAAATATAGTGGTAGCAGAAACATTATGAAATGGTCTTATTCGGAAGGTTATTCCAAATTATTAACATAACAAAATTAAAAAAAATAGCAATCACAAATAATTGTACAAAAAATACGCCAATTTATTTTCTTTCTAATTTATTACAAAAACGAGACCCTTAACTTACATAAATATATGTAATCTGTTTATGCCTTGTATGACCCACCATTCACTTAAGCTAGCGCAGACAAGCGGTCACGGGTCCAAAAATGGTACAAATAATTGATCAGACGGATTTATTGGTACCAATAATAAAATTGGGAAATAAACATATTTAATGCAAATTTACAGAATAATTTATTGCAATAGCACGGGGTATAAATGTAAATTAAACTTCCTCCACAATTTACCTTGTCAAATAAATTGAAAATGCATTTTTTTTAATATAAAGGGGACAAACGAGCTGAGTCCATCTGGGCTTAAATGGATACCTACACTGTTACAACAACCACATTAGTTCAGAATAAAAACCGTTGGCACGCATGCGGATGCGCTGCCTATCTTTGGAAATATAAGAATGGATTTGGAGAAACAATTGGGAGGGATTATATGGGATGGGAGTGGACACTCACATATCTCACTCACTAGCGAAAAACGTACGTACATTTGGGAAATACGATAAAGACGACAAATCACAATAGTCTTCCGTGAGAAAGAGGTAACTTGGGCAATCGAGTGAACCAGCGGCTGTAGGATTGCAACGTGCACTCTCCCCCTCCATTCTTCAATATGTTCTGAGGATACACCCGACTAATAACAAAGGAGCTTTTGTATAAATTGTTGCCTTTTAAGTTATACATTTCCAGATTGAAGAAAAATAAACCTCTACAGAGTTAAAGATAATAATTTCCTTTATACTGCCGGAGTACTGTTTGTATGTTACAAATCCAACTCTATGTTTAAATTATAACTCTTCAATTACCACTGGAAAGGGCTTAGCCCTTAGTCCGCTCTACGACCCAAGCATTCTAGACTACTTAAAGGCTTAAAACTGCTTTCACTGAAATATTCACTAAAATTCAGAAATTACTTAACCAAATATTTTGTAAATTAAAATGTAATATTTTTAACGTCCCGCGTGAAATTAGTTCGTGGGTCGAATACTGACACAATATAGATAAGGACTAGTGTAGTATCGTTGACATATATCTAAATTAAAGCTCATAGATTATTTATTATTACTGTGTTATTTTCATTAGACTTCTATTCAAATGAGCAGCAAAAATAAACAAATAAGCATCAAATTATGTTCAGCAAAACAAACAATTTCTGAGCGACCGAAATAAATATTTGAAAATTAGGTTTTCTTAGATTCTTAACAAGCAGTCAATATTTTGTTTATTTTAGATTCTTAAACTTAAACTTTTTACATTACTTAACTACACTTCTTCATCTAAACTTGAACTTTTTCCATAACTTAAATACACTTTTTTTTTTCGTACGGAGAGAGTGCATGCTGCATTCCCACAGCCGATGGGCGCACTTGACTGTCCACGTTATCCCTCTCTCACAGAAGGCTACCTTGAAGTGTACTGCATTTCCAATGTACGTATGTGCTTCGGTAGTGAGTGAGATATGCCAGAGCCCATTCCCATCCCATCCTATCCTATCCCCGTCCATTTTTCCAACTCTTTCTCTCAATCCATTCCTTAATCTGCAAAGGTAGGCAGCGCACCCGGGAGCGTGCCAACGTTTGTCATTCTGAACTGATGTTGGCATGTATCACGGATGTTTATGGATGACAGTATCCACTTATCATTGTATGGTGGACAGTGCACTGTATGGTGCACTTACCATCGATGGTCTGCCGCCTGTTTTCTATAAAAAAAAACAGCTACCAAATCGAATTGCAAACAGAATATGAGTACTATTTTAATTTAGTTTAAGTTTACATTCATTCATTCATTCAAATATATATGTAATGTACATAGTATGTATATACATAATTAAAAATACCTATATAAATATTACATAAAATATTCAATTATAATCCAATTTGTTTAAAATTTAACCAATCACGGCGGTCTGAGTTAACTGGCACGGCCTTAAATCAAATCAGTGAGATAATAATCGTTTACAAATTCAAAATTTGATACATTGAAACTGCAAGTTTACCCAAGACTTAAAGCTAAATGTTTCATCGATTTGATTTTCTTTTTGGCAAATTGGATTGGAACAGACTTTATACATTACAATACCTAATACACAACTGAGCGGATATTCCTTACCGTCTGCTTTATCTTACTGTTGTTCTAAGTAAAATCCTATTTTATGTGGTACATTGCAAAGAAGGTTATTAAATGAGAGTGGATGAACGGAAAAAGGTTAGGCAACAATAAAAAAGGTAAGGAGGCAAAGATCCAAGGGTACCCCTCTTTATGGTCATGGTAAGGCTTTTGTTTTGACCGCCCTTTGTTCGACTGGGTTTCGCTCCGAGTACTTTCAATGGAAACGATTTTTCAGTTGGGAGAACAGGTGGATTTTATGTTTATATTAATATCTCGGGCTCAATAGCTAGTGCTTGTTTTGTGACTGCAAACAAGATGTTTTTCTGCTAGTGAGTCTTACTTAAACGTAGACTCGTAATTAGTTTTTTTTTTAAATTTAATTCTCCTAAGGCTTTGTTTGAAAGATTGATTTTCATGGGTTATTTTCTCTAGTAATTATTATTTTCTTTTGTTTCCAAATATTTTGCAGGGCAGAAATAGCAAATGTGTTGGCACAAACCACATTTGTAATATCTTCTCACCCACATTTATGCAAATAAATTGATTTGATTCGGTACGCGTGTTTCAAATTCATCATGACAGTAATGAAATTCGACACAGAAATAGTTTGACTGTATCTTCGTTTACTTCGAAGGTGACCCAAATCGGTTCAGTTGTTCCGAAATTATGACAATAAACTCTCCAAAGAATTTCAAAAAATAGTCGTCGATATCGTTAGAACGGTGATAGCCTGGGGTGATCTACTCGTATATTCGACTCGCATTCGTTTGATTGTGAGTTCAAACCCTCGGTCCCGTACCACTGAGTTTCAACTAAAGTACGGATTTTTTAAATTATCACTAGCTCGTCTCCATAAATAAAAAAAAATCTATAGTATGTGATCTACCAATCCGCACTGGGTCCGCGTGGTGGATTACGGCCCGGACGGCTGTTTGATACTTAAATGTATATTTTGCATACTAACTATGGTATAACTTGTAACTATATTTATTTGAATAACAACACCCTATATGCTGTAAATAATAATCATTATTTTCATAAAACTTGGTATAAATAACTATAACTCGGTATAATCGGACAATTTAATAATTTAAAAACAAAAAATCTGTCTAACCGTAAAACGAGAACTGATAATTTGTACGCATCCAAACGAAGCACGAAATTAAGCATTTACACGTGACTGTCGATTTTGTCGCGATCCTAATTACAGTCGCCGTCTAAATCTGATTATTCAAGTCCGTTGCATTGTGGACCTTATAACCGTCATATTAGAACTCTAAAGTATGCGAAAATTCTGATGATCCGACATGTTTATGATCGTTGAAATCCGGTCAATTGTAATGCACTGGAGTTGATTTGCAGGGAATTGTAAGCGCATTATCGAATGGACTCGATGATTTGTATTGTAGTGGAAAGCGATTACAGCGCTGCGAAATCTGAGTATTATAAATGTGACGTGTGATGGATTCCACTTGTCTGTGTCGTCACAACGGGTACTTATCTGACTTAAATGTAGGTATATAGATAGATAAGAGACAAAACTCTTTTTTGCACACCGAAACAAAACAAGACGGTAACAGACATTGTAACACATGAAATGTACAAAAGGCGGTCATATCGCTAATAGCGATCTCTGTCAGACAACCCTTGGGTAGAGAGGAAATTAATATTTTAATACATAGACGACCGATTGGCGCAGTTCGTAGTGACCCCAGTTGCTGTGCAAAAGGTCCCAGGTTCGATTCCCGGTCGGACGTGTACATTTAAAAACGAATTTGTATTTTGTCTTTGTGTGTATTTCTGGGCCTATAAGGGATTCCTAGTGTGCACCATTGAATGTGCCGTTAGTTATTTATTATCTTTTTACCCTGATAGGGGTGGTTAACTGGATATTCTTCCTAATTGCCAATCATTTCGACCCAATGGAACTTCTGTGTTCCCCTTAACTTTTCCCCTTTTCTACACCTGCTTTCTATAAACGATATCCATATGATATCAGTAAAGCAAGCCCTGAGGTAAAGCAATAAAGCAAAATCTGAGGGGGAGAGTGCACGGTGCAATCCAGCAGCCGCTGGGCGCGCTCGACTGGCCACGTTACTCCTCTCTCACAGAAGATTACCTTCAAATGTACTGCATTTCCCACTTTTATCTTATTTCCCTAATGTATGTACGTGTTTCGATAGTGAATGAGATATGCCAGAGCCCATTACCATCCTATCCCTCCCCATTTTCTCCTTTCTCCAACTCCATTCCTATATCTCCAAAGGTAGGCAGCGCATCCGGGGGCGTGCTAACGTTTGTCATTTTGGACTAATGCTGGCATGTATCGCGGATGTCTATGAGCGACAGTATCCACTTACCATCAGGTGGACTGTATGCTTGTCTGCCGCCTTCGTCTATAAAAAAAAACCCTGGTACGTTTTTTCCAAATGATTTCAAAGTTTTCAAACGATAACTGCATGTTTTATGGAGCGTTCATAGGGAGTGAGTCTTCTGTACTTGTACTATTAGTTAATATGTGCTCCCCTCAAACAGGACGACACCACAAATGTGCAGCGTCGTGGTTCAGTGGTGTTTGTTACTACGTTGTTACTAACGAGAGTAACAAACGAATATTGCTATCAAGTCTCTAACTTGTAAATCATAATCTTTTGTGCTTGGGAGCGATTGAACCAAGTTTTTGCCAGACGTGAGTAGCAACAATCTCTACAAAGGATATTCATAAAGCCGAATGGAGGGGAATCTTAACGACAAAATCGTCGGGTTGCAGAAGCTTTGTATAATTATGGGCGTAGCAGACGAGCGACTTTGCGATTGGATACAATAAGTTGAACGATTGGCGCACGGTATCAATTTCTGTTTGTTAGCGGTAATCTTAGGATCTACTGAAAGAAATGTGTTCACTGTTTTCCTTTCACTGTCGTAACTGTTATCGAAGTCAGTCTAATATTTTTTAAAGATAATTATAAACATAACTAGTGTAACTGTGAATTGTAACGAACTTTCTTATTGTAATTAATAAAACAGAACAGAATTGGTAACTAAAAATAGACTGGATATGATTATTGTATAGGGGAGACAATGAGGGAGACAAATCGTCGAATGGAGACCATGCAGCGAGATACGTAGCGGAGCATGCCCTCTGACCAGGTTTTGAAGAAAGTTTCCAGTAGTGTGTGGATGAAAGGAGCCGAAGATCCTGTGTGGTGGCGATTCCTGGGAGAGGCCTATATCCAGTTATGAAGACCTACAGTTTGGTTTTAAAATATTATTGTCGTATAACATTATCGTATAAATGAACTTTTAACTAAACAACGAAACACATTAGGAGGTGCGATGAAAAGTATAAATGTATTACTTAAACGGCGGACAGTTTTGTTAATTTTATTTAAATGTATCCTAATGGATACATGCATTTATATACAAAACCATTAAGCCTGTGATAATCTGTTTAAAAGTATTCTTCTGTCAGTGTTGGATATTATTATTAATATACGCTAGAGTTAGTAGACAAATCTATACTAATAAAATCGTAACGAGGTCGTGTATGTACATGATTTTTGAAAAAAAAATCCTATTGTAAATTACTAATGATACAGGGCCCAAAACAACAATTTTTAGAATTTACGTCTGTCCGTCTGTCTGAACGCGCGTCACGCAAGAACCACGGCACATAATTGAATGAAACTTGGCACAGTTATAGCTAATAACTTGAGCTAACATTTAAGGTACAATTTATCCAGATCCGTCAAAGAGTTCCCACGGGAATCAATCTAAAGTTCACGCGAAGTCGCTAGCACCGCTAGTATTAAGTACAAGAAAATATAACAGAAACAAGACCAGTGAAATGCAATATTAAATATTCCCTGGAATACGCTCGTCTGCCCCCAATCTTAGTTGGAGAGAGAACATGAAAATTTAATCAAAACATCTTGAAAGTTTCTAAGTGGCCCCTTATAGAGGCTGCGTTTATTGCTTTGGTCAATGAACCGTAACACAAAATGGCTTCTTTTGGTATAAATTTAAACTAGCCTTTGTGGAGGTCGGAGTTTTTTATGCAAGTTTCGTTGGAGGACGGAATTTGCATTTTGTGGGTAGATTTTGCTCTCGGATTCTTTCGCGTGAAATTATGACCGTTAGAAATTTCAATTTTAGTATGGAATACAGCATATTTAATTATTTTTAACTAGTATCATATCTGAATATAAAAGATTATTATTTAAAAGTGATATGTTATAACAAAAGATTTAATTTCCTATTGTCGAGTATTACTTTAAATCAGTATATAATTATTTGAACAATTATATTAGAGTTATATTTATATTATATTTGAACCATGTTTTGAGGGGGAGAGTGCATGGTGCAATCCAACAGCCGCTGGGCGCGCCCATTTTCCCAACCCTTTCTCCAAATCCATTCCTATATCTCCAAAGGTTGGCAGCGCATCTGGGGGCGTGCCAACGTTTGTCATTTTGGACTAATGTTGGCATGTATCGCTGATGTCTATGAGCGACAGTATCCACTTACCACCAGGTGGACTATATGCTCCTCTGCCGCCGTCGTTCAAAATAACATTTATGTCATCTTTAAAATTAATTCTGTAGGTAGTCAAATAAGTGCTTAATTAAACACTTCTTTGACTACCCTCGGTGCATGGGTAGAAAGTATTACTAAAATCTTTATTACATTACTAAGTATTACAATGCTTGCTTGCTTGAAATGAAAATAACTTTCTATGTTTCTTCACCATCCAATGAAGAAACATAGAAAGATATACTTATCAAGAGAAGTAATTTTTAATTATTATACTTTTTCCACATTTATATTTTTATCTCACTTCATGTATTTAATTAATGTATGTATGAACTTTGTGGGTGAACCAAATAAACATAATATAAAAACCTAAGAATCTTCATAGTATATTCCATTCGTGTATTAGACCGTAGAGAAAGAAATAAACGACGTACCTAAATTCCGGCGAAAACAGTAGATGGAAGCAGGAAATCCCACGAATATAAGGAAGTGTATTTACTGCTTGAGGAGTGTAGGGAATACATTAGAACAAGTTAACGGGATATGAACAGAGAGCTGCCTTTTTCCCCGCTGTTCTTAATCTATGATTATAAGACACACGTGTTTCATATGAACAGGCGTGTTTCTTGAATATGCTTGGACAACAATGCTTTGGCCCTTTTAGTATCAACTATTGGACATTGTTCTGTGCGTGAGAGACGTACGTCCTTACAACGCCATGCTGGCAAAGCGGATTGACGAGTCCACTCTTTAAGAGGTGGTGTAGATCTTCAGGGCTGGTGATAGTCGCTTTGTTAACCCTTATTCGCCTTTTACGATTTCCACGGGAAAAGATGGGGTAGTGATATTCTAAAGCCGATAGACAGTGAATTTCTTTGTTTCGGGAAAATGGCGGGTAAGGTATAATAAAGCATCTACCACAAGCCCTGAGAAAATAGATTGGCTTCGCCAAGCAGCTCGGCCAGCGTGAAGGTTTAAATTCATATATTCCTCGTGCACAGAACAATGTCTATGTCCAGCAGTGGACGTTAAAATAGCTGGACATCTTAACTTTTTTATTCAATCTTTAGGTCTGTGTCTTGTTGTTACAAATAGGTCATACTTATTCATTCTTTCTTTGTACGAGACTAATCAATTTCCGAAACGAAGAGATTCGCCAAAGCCGAACCCTACGCTGTGTGTGTGCGACCGATATAACCAAAATTCTATTATAATAACGCGAGCAAGAATCCTATATGTGGAAAACCATTACTTTTTATTACTGTCTTATCCCGCTGGTATCTTTATTTTGCACGTTTAGGTAAAATTTTATTAAGAATAAGCCAGTTGGTCTACTCAATTGGATTTTAAATATATTTATATCCGGCTGGAGCATTTCGATTGGCTATTTCAACTAATTATATTATTTTTTATATTTATTTATACTTTTTATTCTGTACCGGTTGGATAAAAAGCTTAATTAGCAGCTTTAATTTAACCATTGGTTAAAATAATTAACAATTATACAATTAAATAAATGTGTACAAATAAATTGTTTCTCTTTTCTCTGGCTTTCTTTTTATCCTTTCTTTCCTTCTTTGTTTCTCTCTAGTGTATTCGTCTCATCTTTTTTTAGCTATAAAGTGGATACTCAACGTTGATCCACCTCAGAGTAGAGCTATCACGTTTTTCTACCAGATGAAATATATAAAAAGTACCGATTCATACCGTAGAAACAAAGCCGATTTTCCTTTATAAAATAATGAATTTCCCGGTATTAAATTGTAGCGATCCTCAGCAATACCGAGATGGAATTCTATTATGTACGAGAAAACCTGAAAATTTATTAGATTAGCAGCGGTACGCATTCCCACAGCTTCGTCTAAACATATTTCATTTTTAAAAAGCTTACCAACTAAGTAACGAACTTATTACTGATTAGCGACCCGCCCTGGCTTCGCTTCGGTTTATACGAGTTTTTTTTTTCTAAATTTCAAAATAAAATATATCCTATTGTATATTAGACACGGATAATGTGCCTACCTATTTGTGAAGGAATTTTTGAAATCGGTTTAGTAGTTCCAGAGATTACCCCCAACATACCCACAAATAAACACACAATTTTACCTTTTTATTATATTAGTATAGAAGTATAGATTATTCCCGCAACTTCGTTCCCGCGGAATTTTTTAAAGGAGCTGGATTAAATGTATTCTAAATACAATTCTGGTAGGGGGAGAGTGCATACTGCATTCTCACAGCCGACTGGCCACATTACCCCTCTCTCACAGAAGACTACCTTGAAATGTACTGCATTTCCTACTTTATCGTATTTCTTCAATGTAAGTACGTGTTTTGGTAGTGAGTGATATGCCAGGGCCCATTTCCATCCCATCCTCTTCTTCCCCGTTTTCCCAATCCATTCCTGCAAAGGTAGGCAGCGCATCCGGGGTCGTGGCAACGTTTGTCACTCTGGACTGGTGTTGGCATGTATCGCGGATGTCTATGGACGACAGTATCCACTTACCATCAGGTAGACTATATACTCGTCGGCCGCCTTTTTTGTACAAAAAAATCCAGCTCATAAATTACAATCTTCGTCATACAAATTATAAAATAATTACTATAATTTACTATGAAATAGAATAGCGTCATATCCGATCCCCAAAGAGAACCCCATAGATAGATCCCCATGATAGATAGATCCCCAAACCCAAGGGTTTTTCAGGGATAACAAAGCCACAAGTCCTGAGCCAAGCGGATGGGCGTGTCTACTCTTTTAAAGACGGTGTAGTTAAATTTATTGTACTGTGTCAGGTTTTGCTTTATTTCTGTGACAAGTTTTATAACCCGACAC
Source organism: Sesia bembeciformis (assembly GCA_943735995.1). NCBI lineage: Eukaryota > Metazoa > Arthropoda > Insecta > Lepidoptera > Sesiidae > Sesia > Sesia bembeciformis. The sequence continues at coordinate 14,101,376 of OX031042.1, read as the reverse complement.
TGTGACCTGAATGACCTTCAGACAGCCGATATTTCCCACAGACTATTAATAAAATACTAATAACAAAATTATGCGCATAATCCGTCAGTTATTTGTTGTTTCACCAATTGGCGTCTCTATGCTAACAATACATTATGAATAACTAATAAACGGTTATTTAATTGGTCTGATACGTAAGTTCAAAGTCGCTCGGCGAGTTACGGTGAAAACTATGTTAGGAGTTTCCTTTGCAAGAGTCGTAGAGATTAGTCGAAGCACAAAAGTCACCGACAGTATTTATTTTTAATAATGGCCTTCAATATCAGTGCTTGTATATGTTGTGAATATCTCATATAACGGTTATTTACGCATATTACAGAAGTTCTGCTGTATAACAGTGAGTTTAAAAAACGATTGTTTACGCATTTTACAGAAGTTCTGCTGTATAACAGTGAGTTTATAAAACGGTCGTTTACGCATGTTACAGAAGTTCTGCTGTATAACCGTGAATTTATAAAACGGTTGTTTATGCATGTTACAGAAGGTCTGCTGTATAACAGTGAGTTTATAAAACGGTTGTTAACGCATGTTACAGAAGTTCTGCTGTATAACAGTGAGTTTATAAAACGGTTGTTTACGCATGTTACAGAAGTTCTGCTGTATAACCGTGAGTTTATAAAACGGTTGTTTACGCATGTTACAGAAGTTCTGCTGTATAACAGTGAGTTTATAAAACGGTCGTTTACGCATGTTACAGAAGTTCTGCTGTATAACAGTGAGTTTATAAAAAAAAACACTATTAGTCGTTCTTTTTGGCTGATTGTGCTCATTCCTTGGAACCACTACCAACTGAGCCACCGTCACATGACGAGCTTTAGAAAGCAGTGGAGAGGTACGGGCTGATGGTACTCGTATGGTAACATTCGGTTAGCCCCGTTAGAGGCTGTGGTTTAGAACCGGTTTGATTAGAGCTGTAGTTTGATTACAGGTGTATCACTTGTTTTTTTTTTTTGGTGGATAAGGTCAACATATATGTAATACAAACTTTGGTTCCATTCGATTTCAGCTAATAATATACCACTTCAACCTCCCGTTGCAACTGACGGGGCTTGCCATTGATTGGTAGATGTTACAATACCCAAAATATTGTTCTACCTGTTTTTTTTTTTTAAAGTGATTTATAACATCACTCCTCTGTCTCTCAAATAATACGCCAGTTAGAACAAACATAACGTTAGACTGTTTTAATAGTAACAGGATATTGTGATTCAATTACACAAATGAATAACTTCTCACAACATTCAAACGCGTCACTATAAACGAGTAAACTGACAGAATTTCGTCACAATAAATATAGAAACAGTACGTCAACATAGACACTAATTTCGGGAATAATTAAGAGCCAGGCCTGTCACATATAAATTCTTGACTCCTTTTGTGTTAAGTATTTGCGGATAGCATAGCCGAGCATAGGACGAAGTTTATGGGTTAAATTCCGAAACGAAGAGATTGTTAAAAAAAAGTCATCGATATAGCTCAATCAGCGTGCTTGAAGTCCATGGGAATATCATCTACTACAGAACCGACAACCGATGGGGTGGCTGAGTACTTGAATAGAAACCACGTACTGAAAAGAGCAGTGTAAGACACCCTTCGGTTAGTTTTTTTTTTTTTTTTTTTAATAGACTAGTGGGCGGACGAGCAGGCGGTTCTACGTGATGGTAAGTGTTACTGCCGCCCATGGACACCTGCAACATCAGGATGATGTTTGACCGATGATTTGAAAAAGTCCGTCGGTAGTGACTGGATGAGAACAGACAGTATTCATTTTATATTCTAAATCAGTTCTGAACGCATATAATAAAGGCATCTGTTTACCTTTTATCCCTACTCGACGTTTCGGCACGGGTTACACCAGCCGTGGTCATGAGTTGACTGAAGAGGCGGGTAGTCCAGGATTGGAGCTGCGAGCAGTTTTATCAACTACCCACATTTGATCAACTACTACACTAACAATGTCCGCGGATATATTCGACTGTGAATTGCTACGTTTATGTAAATTTAAACGGTAAATTTGTTAATCACTGGATTCCACGACGACAGCAGTTTATATCCATCTTCCCGATTGAAATATCTTTATTATACGCGTTCAGACCCGTTTTAAAATACAACATGTGTACAAAGTTTAAAAAGTTATAACAGAATAGAAGTTTAAAGTAAGAGTAATAATACTGGTATTATTATTAATCTATGTTTTTTTTATTATAGTTTTCAACTTCTTACGCAGCGGTAGACACAATCTTGAGGCGCATTAATTAAAAAAAAAAAAAAGTCTAATTACGATATTGACAAATAGTACACCTATCTATCTATATATATATAAAAAAAATGGATGTTGGTATATCTGTCTGAGATTAATAAATAGACTTCGACACTGTTTGACCGATCACCATGAAAGTTGACACATGTATGTATTTTTTTATGCAGACGTTTTTACGCCATCCACTTTGTTGTAACTCGCCACTAGATGGCGCTGTAGCACCGTTCAACCGATACCGTTGAACTATACCGTTCTATACCGTTCAACCGATAGCTATGATAATTGGTATACATAGGTATTTGAGCACGGAAAATTATTTCCAGGTATCAATTTTGCTGTAGCTCGCCACTAGATGGCGCTGCAGTACATCAACTTCTATACCGTTCAATCGATGGCAAAAATCATATCGACGATAAAACAGAATAATTTGTGATTTTATATACAGAGGTAAATAAATATACACAGGCAGGACAACGTTTGCCGGGTGCAGCTAGTAATATTAACATTTTGCGTATTTTTCTTAAGATACAAGTGAGTACAATATGATATTTAATAATGATATTTGTTAATATTAACGAACATGTACTCAAAGGTATTAAGTTATTATTTCGAAGAATAGTGAATAATACTATCGATGATTATCGAATCCGATAAGAATTTTAATGATAAATGGAGCGACGTTTCATCTTTAACCCAATGAAGCGATGATTGCACAGTTTGAAATGTGTACCCCAACGCAGACCTCCTCGCGTATGTAAATTTTGCAGCGGTGTGCGTGATCCACATCTTCTGTGTTTCTATAAAGTCAACACACCGTCGTATCGTGGTTTCATCGTGAATTTCAAATGTAAATTGCCAATTTAGGTAACACATCGATTTCCACTAGCCGTGTTATGTATAATTTATACAACTGTTCAATATTCAATTGATCTGTGGTTTATTGGGAGAAAAATGGCTGTTAAAGTTATTGGCTACTGAGGCGTCGATAACGTGGTTTCCAATTATTATTGTAGTTTTCATATAAAACTTTCACTATCTATATTTAATAGAGTTATGAGGATTACGCCACCCGTGGGGTTTGTTGTCTTAATGGAAGTAGTGGCACCTGTTTTTAAATTTACATTTATATTAAATGACGTCCGTCTCTGGTCGTCGTAAATACTAAATGGAATTTTAAGGCAAGTTTCTTACAAATACCAGATATGTTACCAGCCTTTTTATCGTCCACTGCTGAACTGGGGCCTTCACATTGACATCATACTATGCAAGGGGGATATTGTATAGTCTTAAAACGCCACACCGGGGAGTAGGGGAGAGTGCACGGTGCATTCTCACAGCCGCTGGGCGCACTCGACTGGCCACGTTACCCCTCTCTCACAGAACCTTGTGAGAGAGCAGTACACTACCTTGAAATGTATTGCATTTCCTAATTTATCGTATTTCCCCAATGTACGTACCTATGTACGTGTTTCGGTAGTGAGTGAGATATGCCAGAAGCCTTTCTCCCAATCCATTCCTTAATCTGCAAAGATTAAGCAGTGCATCCGGGGGCGTGTCAACGTTTGTCATTCTGGACTGATGTTGGCATGTATCGCGGATGTCTATGGAGGACAGTATCCACTTACTATCAGGTGGACTGTATGCTCGTCTGCCGCCTTTTTTCTTTACAAAACAAAAAACTGGTCAAGCGATTTGGCGAGTCCACTGTTTTAGAGGTGGTGTAGTTCCTCAACGCTTGTGGTAGCGGTTCTATTATCCCTTAGTCGCCTTTTACGGCACATACGTGAAAAAATGGGATACGTGTATATAGTATATAGGTAATTATAAGTAAACATGCGAAACAAGTTTCGATAAATAATCCTCCCGGGTGATATCAAACATTTTCCAAGTTGTACAGAATCCCATGGCCCCCCAACTACACCTAACACAATAAATTCTCCTAATTAAGTCTCAACCCTGGACATTTGTAATTGGGACAGTTTTTGCGGTGAAGGGTCTCTGACCTTCGTCAAACACACAATCGTACGGTGGGGGATTCATTTGGAACTTGGAACAATACGGATTTTTAGCTAAACTTTGAATCGTATATTTCTTTGTTACTGTAATTACATTTAAATGAGCTGAGTCCTGGAAATCTTGAAAATCAATCCATTTGAGAATTAAATTACGATCTGATTATGAACTGATAGTTTTACTGAAGAATAGAATGGTTAAATTTGCGATTATTTTTAAACAAAATTCAGTTGAACCAACTGTGTTTGGTTCAACTGACAATCTATTGAGATTAATAACTTAAAATGCGTTTTTTGGAAAAAAAGGTGTTCTTATAGAAAATAGCATAAAAATGGAAATGAAATAAAGAAAGTCTAAAACAAAACGGATTAACCAACTTCCTCCAAATCTCCAAAGGTAGGCGGCGCATCGGGGGGCATGCCAACGGTCTGGACTGATGTCGGCATGTATCGAGGATATCCATGGGAGACAATATCCTCGAGTAGCCTGTCAGCTCGTCTGCCGTCTTCTTTCCATAAATAAAAAGAAATATTCATGTGATCCTGAATTCAAATCCTCAGCCTGTACCAACGAGTTTCTGTTTGAGTAAGTTTGAGTAATAATGACGAAACCGCATGCTCGCAATAAAAAAAAAACTGGAATATTTATTATGTATCCACCAATCTGTGCTGGGCCCGTGTGGTCGATTATAGCCCAAAACCAGGAACTGTATCCTGTGGTCCAGCAGCGGGACGTTATAAGACTGATACAAGTTTTAAACGTTTATGTTGTAGTATACGTGTTATAATATCGAATAGTAGAGATACACAAGCTAATTAAGGCTAATTAGGACACACAAGGGTAAGACGTGGCAAGGTTAATATTGCCTTCCATTATACGTATACAGAAAACCAGGTACTCCAATAAATGAGTTTGTTTACAAAGGTCTCGTAAATAGCTCTTACCTACAATAGACAACCGATGCCTGTATTCGTTCATAAATAAGCAACTCATTCCAACTAACAAGCAAGCAACCCTCTTTAAAAATCCATTTCTTCAGATCCATTACGGAAACAAAGAAATTCGGAAATAAACATTGATTCCCGATGAAAAGGGGCCAATGGTTCATGCAAAGTGAAAGAAAAGTAGAAACTCTGGCCAAGCCCCTTTACCCACTGTGTCACAGTATAAACAGGAACAGTAATGATTTTTTGCAACTTAAAATACAGGAATTCCAGTGGGAAAGGAAGATATCGATATTTTTGGATTTTTTTTTTTTAATAAAAGTAATTTGGAAGGTCTTGGACGTAAATGAAATATTGACCCAATCTATTTTTGTACTGAATTTCACTTCAATCGATTAACAAATACGTCCTACAGTTTGTTCACAATTTTTCTTCATTTCTCATATATATGATTTTTTTGAAATCTCCGTAACACACTTGAAGAAACTTCCTGCTTATATTGTACTGTGCCACGGAATTACATGTTTCTGTAATACATAACCAAAAATCTTTATTATTTGTACATCTAATGTTACAACACACATTGCGTAGAGCATTTTATAATTATGGTATTCACAATTATTGTTTTTTTTTTACTTCAGAGTGGTGGTATATGGTAGAGTAAGTGATACAACTATTAACATGTTATGTTACACTCTCATCATATAAAATAAACCATAATAAACAAGCTAAAACTTATAAATGACGTATATAATTAATTCTGACGTATTTGTTTATTAGAATTGCAATAAGTTGAGCAAAGTATTTCTAAATTACCCAATGAATAAATTTAATCATAATTTTTAAAGAGGTTTTCATCAATTATTTTGTAAATTGAGATATTGAGATATTTTGAGCAATTATTAATCAGTATTAACAATTACTCAAAATCTCTAGTCACTTTCTAACAATTTTAATCCCAAACAAGTTTAAAAGTGATGAGTAATTTTAAGCAATGATTAAAAAACAGCATTTATAAGTAAGGGGCCAAGCCTTATAAATTGATACCTTTTATACTGAAGTCAATGACGACCATTAATAATTCAACTACATTTGCAGTCCGCGAAACGTCAAATTAGTCGCAACCCTAGTAGTTCCTTTCGTACTCCTCATCCTTATTTTTAGACAACACCGACATTCCCCACCGCTTATGTATCTCATGTGTCCGTATTTCATTAGTACGTCCTGCAAAGTGTGTTTTATTTATTTATTTAATTCAACTGGCGCCACAAAGCGCCACAAAGCGGTGACACTCAAAGAGAACGACGTTATAGAGAACAGAAACTTGGACGCGGCACGAGTTGAAAGATTTTTGTGATTTACTTTTGTGGTAATTTTGTATTGATCTATATGATAATTGTTATTAGGCCCCCTACACAATTTTGGATAACAGCAAACCACGTGATTCATTATTTGTGTTGAAGAATATTTATACCAAAGGTGGACTCTCGTGGGTGGCACCTCTAGTGACAGACGCACGCGACAGTGACTCCACGACAATTGCGACAGTATTAAGCAGTATGAAAATATATAGGGCACTCCTCGAGCCCCTCGTGACAGATGTCAGCAGCTAAGCTGAGATGACAAATGTCGCGACGTCTGTGTACCACCTTTAGTTTCAATTTATTAGAACAATCAAATATACTTTATCCTCACAAATTTTGGCACCCATTTTGAATTTCCAAAAATGCCTTAGTAAGTTATATCATAAAAGGATGCCACTCTCCAAATTTCACATTCCTAGCTTCAGCGGTTTTAGCTTCCGTCAGGAAAATTTCTGGGAAAGATTAATTTCTGGTAATTTGTTTCAGAAATAAAACAAATAATCATAAAATTTGTAAGTGTCATTAGCTTAGAACTTAGACCACTCATCTGGAAAATACGATTTCACAGCACCCAGTCTTCAATACTCTTCTCTTAAGCAGCAATGAAGTAATAAAACATTAACTATCGATTGTACTTTGATATAGATAGGTAGGTAGATGTATAGATAAGACGTTTATTCAGAACACAGTTATAGCTCACTACAGTCACAAAGGAAAAGACAAACATATATACATTTAAATACATAACATACATATATAGTTTGTTTTGAGTTACTTATCTTAACAGGTTAGAGATCAGGTTTGTCTGAAAATTCGTAAGATCATCGTGATCGATATTATTTATTATGTACAAAGGACAGAAAATGTTAGCCTTTAACGTTCTCACATGTCCCTTTTTATGAATTTTGATAACACAAATAAAACACATTCAAATTTCTGCTTCATTTACATATACAACTGTAGAAACCGTCACAGACTCCAGTAAATCAAGTACAGTGTCGGATGTATTATACTCACTTACAGTAAACGAGTGCAACTGCTAAGACTGTTCCGATTTTTGCCATACATGTTTAAAGTGCGTTTTATGAGTCATTAACATTTATGTGTCCGCGTATTTTTTTAAATTTGGTTTTAAAATGGGTGTACCAAATCCGGTTAAATATAGTTACAAATATTATATTATAGACCTGATTTCAGTCGTTGTATAAAGTTCATCACATTCTACAAATTTTATTTAAAGATTCAAAACAATGAACAAATAATTTTACATAACGCCCTGCAATAGAATGTCACAAAGAGAACCCTTAGAAAAGAAAAGAAACTCTTAATAATATACAATGAACGTGCTCACATTTTTGCAAATTTCGTTAAATGATACAAAAGTAAATTACTATCATATTGAAACAAAAACTTATTACTTACACGTCTACGTTACGGAGAATAGGTATTTCGATGACCTGGAACAAAGAGCGGACATTAAAAGATCTGGTATTAGGATGATTAAAACAAATGAAAAAACTTTTTTTTATAGTGATGTAGGCGGACGAGCAAGCGGTCCCACGTGATGGTTAGTGTTACCGCCACCCATGGACACCTGCAACACCAGGCGGCATGCGGGTGCGCCGCCGACCTTGCAAAATCCTAGTCACAGCTTTCTTGAAGAACCCCATATTGAAGCTTAATGGAGAGACCTCTCGAGGCGGCCTACGGGTTCGCGGTATAAAATGATTTTTGGGCCGAACAGTACGCGACACCTCCGTATCGAGGAAATGCGGATGGACCGTACTTCTGTGACGGAAGATGCGATTGTAGAAACCCGAGGTGGGAATTATATTGAACAATTCTTCAAAGCATTCCCCATTGTACAGTCGGTAGAACACACAGAGAGACGCAACGTCTCAACGAATGCTGAGGGGTTCAGAACCGCCCGCGAGAGTAAAAAAAATAAAAAATAACATGTAATAAAATATTTAAATCGGTAAAAAATCGTTCTGTAAAATTACATACGTCGTTTTAACAATAATAAAGGGGATAAAAATGCTGAACCCCACAGCTACTTAATACGTAGAGATAATAATATACACTCAGAAATGAATGTTCTAAAAGTTTGGCAATAAATGGGAATTGCCTTATATCAACCATTTGCCGTGTGCCTCCATCATAATCTTCATATTTGCCAGTCAATCCGTTTACCAAATACTAATTCCTAAATTCCCAAAACTAATCTGTGGACGTGACAACAAATTGAACAATTTTAATGTATTCCAGTATTCCTGTCGTCTGCTATGTACTTCTGTAAAACTAGCATTGTCATCATCATTATGATAACGGTAACCAGCTCTTTTTTCGTCCACTGCTGGACTTGGGCATGCACATTGTCTGCTATCCTAACTTATCCTATTAAATATCTCCATGACAATCTCTATTAGTTTGCCCACTGTTCGCTTGTCCATTGTTATACAATCAGATTATTTTAGTTGATAACCAATTGTTTTCCCTATCAGTTATCTTGCTGTCTTGTAGGCATTCATGCTAAGTTGACAACTTAGCTGTAAAAAGAATGTCAACGAGCATATCCGGAGTCTACCCCTAGTTCATATTTCCATACATTTTGTCGATTCAATATTTCCTGAGAGCCATTGTCGCGAGTATTCTCCAGTAAAATCATATCCACATTTTCCAAATCTACAACCACTCTACTTGTAATAATGGTTCCTCTATCCGACGTTTTGGCGGGAGCGTCGCGAGCGTATGATTTATTCGGGTTCGTGTATTTTGGGAGTAAAAAATCATTTACGAAGGAAAATGTTGGAAATAGTGAGGGTGGAAGCGGCTTGAACCTGATATTATTATAGGCTATGATGTCGTATCGTTGTAACACACGCGGCAATGTGCGATGACAGCGCCAAACTTAGACAAAATACTATTTTCTTCCTGGAAACTTTTTTTTGTTTTATTATAAATCAAAATGTAAGAATCGTGAAACTTAAAGCAGGGCCTGATCACGTAAATTATATAAACCTAAGACAGTTATTATACTATTATTGAAGAAGTAGATACAAACATATTTTAGCTTTAGTAATACGTAATAACAGACATTACTTTTGACCTTGAACTTAATGGTTTTGGAAGGAAGACTGATAATTAATTAATACATAAATAAATATAAATATTCACTTGTAAATGGGTTAAATCATTGATATGATAAGGAAATTATAATGAAATTGGACGCAACAAAAAAAAAATCAAAACTGGTCTTCAAAATTTGTTTGGTAGCCTCTGGATGTACGGAACAAGAAATAAAATACTTATTGCACAGGAGTGCAAAGATTCAATCAAACGTTGTCACGGGCTTGAAAATTTGACTGGAATTTATGCGAAAAAGGAAAGGTGATATGACAAATCTCGCGAAACCGTCGTCGAAATCAGATCTTGAATTACAAAAATCCCTTCCAGTGAATCCATTCACTGGGCTATGGGGAACAAACTTATTGCTTGCTTTCGTCGAAAATATCACCCCGGGTCATTCATTTTTTCGTGCAATATCGAAAATCGTGGAGTCCGCTCAACGTCAGCCTGTTGTCGAATTTATTTTATTTTTTATCCCAATTTTTTCCGCTCCGGAATTGCTTACACTGTTTTTTCGTATCGCGACCTTATTCCCCTTCAGGGTGCCGATTGTACGGATTGTGTTTGAATTTGTAAACATCTTTGGAAATTATTTGGGATTACAGACCGGGGGTGAGAACGGCAATCGTTGCTGTAGGAATCTGAAATAATACAAGGAGTATATTTAAGACCGTGGGACGGAATGACAATCGTTGTGGGGAGAATCTTTCATTACAGTCTCAAGAAGAATTTCTAATTAGCTGTTTTACTAAATTTATTTATAGAGACGAATGACGTCATGAACATCAGTAATAATTACAAGTACCTACAATTACAGAATTTTCTAACAAATTCCAAACGTTATTTTTTAAAATGTGGAGGTTTTCATTTTCAGATGACGTATAAGTCACAAATCATATTAGTTTCAGGAATATTCAATTATCGTATTTTTTGTATGGATTGTAACGTTAGCTCAGATCTTTACGTGCTCGAGAATAAATAAAATTGGAGCATGTGTTCACTAAATCGCACTGGGCCTTAAAACCCTCTAGTGCGTTACCGGCGAAGGCCTTTGCGCTGCAGGGTATAGGCACTCCAATGATATTCTTCGCTTCGGACTTCACAACTAAGGTAAAGCCCACAGCTCTGCCAGTCTCAAGTCCGGATAAATGAGAAGGGTTTATCGTAAGCAAACGTTTTTTTAAAGAAATTTTCATGAACTTCAACTTGTCAGACGAGCGTGCGGGCCATATGGTGGTAAGTGGTTACCGAATGGACACCTGAAATACCAAGGGACATGAAGGTGCGCTGCCGATCTCGCAGAATCCTATTCACAGCTCTCTTGAAGAGCCCCATGTCGTAGCGTAAACCTCAGCTGACAGTTCATTCCACAACTTTCCGGTTCACGGTATAAAGTACCCAAAACCCTAACCCTAAGTATAATAAATAATATAAATGCAATGCAATGCAACCAGCCCTTTCAGTATCAACTGCTATAGATGGGCCTCATGAGGGATGTATGGCCTTAAAATACCACTTTGGCCAAGCGGGTTAACGAGTCCACGCTTTTAGAGCTGGTATAGGGCTTGTGGTAGCCGCTTAGTTATCCCTAAGTCGCCTTTTACTACACCCGCGGAAAGAGATAGATTGGTGCTATTCTACAGCCACAGGGCTCATATAAAACTGGTCCCAAAAAAAATTTGTCCAGTATGATAAGAGTCAGTAGCATCTTTCTAGTAAATAAACAATGGCAGCCTTCTGGGAACGTCAAAACACTTCCGTAACAATTTCGGCGAGACGGGCAAAATTGCGTCATCAGTTATTTGAGCAATATCAATCAACGTGGCAGGTCATTATGTTAAAGGGCCATATTGGCGCGCCTATTTGTTTAATTGCATTCACTAGGATTGGCGTTAATGTTTATTTACGACGACCCATTAACGGGGTGTCTCAAATGATCCGCATTTTGAGTGACAAATTCAATGTTTCGCTAAGATGTCACGAACTTTATAATTAAAGTAAGTAAGAAGTATTTGAGCGGTGATAGCCTAGGGGTATCTATACTCGACTAACATTTGTGTGATGGTGTGTGACCCTCGGCCCGTAGCGCTGGAATTCTTTTTTTTATATAGAAAAACCAGTCCAACCATACTGATGGTATGTGGATACTGTCGTCCATATACATCCGCGATACATGCCAACATCAGTCCAGAATGACAAACGTTGGCACATCCCCCGATGCGCTGCCTACAAAGACCGTAGCGACATATATGCTCAAGAAGGCTCAATTTTATTTTTTATATACTAGTGGGTGGACGAGCAAGCGGTCCCACGTGATGGTAAGTGTTACCGCCGCCCATCGACACCTGCAACATCAGCGGGTATGCGGGCGCGCCGCCGACCTTGAAAAATCCTATTCACAGCTCTCTTGAAGAACCCCATATCGTAGCTTAATGGAAAGACCTCTTAAGGCAGTTCGTTCCACAGCCTACGGGTTCGCGGTATATGTACCAACATTTCTATTAGGACTATTGTTAATGCAATATTTTGTAGCAGTAACAGTCTTTGTAGCAGTTGTATGCTCCAATAGAAAACCACTGAGAATGTATTGTTACACTGTCGTTAGAGGGAATGAAAAACCAACAACTCGACGTTAGTTCTAAAGACGTTTCTAAGGAATCGAGGAAAATGATGTGGCTATAGAAATGTAGTTAGCAATTATTTGTTCAAATGAAATAGATGTTAATTTTACTATGATATTGTAGAGCTACGCAGATATAGTGGATTAAATATGACAATTTATATTCTAACAAATTTAACATATTGTTAGAAAAATCATAGACTAAAAAGTGTAAATTTTAAAAATAAGTAACAGAATTGTATAATACATAAATACTCACGTTCTTTCTGCGAGAAAACCTTTTTAAGGTTTAAAATGCAATTTCCTCAGCTGAATTAAAAACACCAATTAAAAATACAAAACTTTATATTTCAGCGTAAATAAAAATATACATCGACCGTCCAAGTAACATTGTCGCAGTGAAAATAACCGTCTTGAAACATCTTCAGATAACCGAATTAAGTTTAAATTAGTTATGAGAGTTTGCAAGCGCCTTTTTTACTTGATTATCTTCACAAAGGCCGTATCGTGGGTCGGCGTTATCAAACAATTGTAACTAATTCCACTTGCCTTCCGCAGGTTGCGTTTAACAAATTCTGAGAAATTTCACAACTTCATTTGTGGTTAAAATGAACACTGGTCTCGGTGATTAATATTATAAATAGAACACCATTAATATATTTCAATGTACATATTCATCTTTTTCAGTGTTAATTTACCACCGTTGTAAGAAAGAAGTGGATAGATTTTAAGAAATACTCATGCCAGAGTATTGTATTTCTAGATATTTCTCACTAGTAAATGATCCACAATATTGATAAATATTGGATTTTCAATGATTTTTAACATCGAGTTCCATTACCGTACCTACATTATCAACACCCTTAGTGTAAAATTACCATCGAGAGGTTCATAAAATTCAAGTAAATTTAAAATTTCATAAAAACATAAATATACATCCTCAACCATGTACCCATCAAGCTGTTATTATGATCAATAACCTTTTATCATTTTCATTTGTATTATTATAGCTATTGGGAGAAAAATTATTTTAACGGAAAAAAGAAATTCCCTATTAAAGAATTGTTCTTACATTGTAGGGGTTACAAAATTGTGACAACTGTTTATTTTTCAAACAAGCTATCCGCAGACATTGGTCAGGATAAACAAAAATGTGGGAGGGGGGAGTATTAAAAAAGTATTTAAACGGAGAAAAAACACAGCTGAGGTTATTGTTCGAATATCATGATGGCCTTAATTCAAGTAATGTGGAAGCGAGCGATGAAAAACATGTTCTTGTTTATTTTGATAAACACCTTGTTCATTTTAATATGATATAATAGGCGAGCAGCTGATCTATATCTATATCTGGTGCTGATGTATGCAATAATCATGCTCCGATATCCATTTGTCTAGTTTTGATTTGAAAATCCCCACCGTTGAGGAATCCACCACTAGTGGCAATCTATTCCAAGTGTTTACAACTCTGCTGTTTAGTACGTTATAATATGCGACTCGTGATGTGGTCAGAGACCTCTCCAGTTGTGTGATTCTTATATTGATTCCGTGATAACTTATTATCCCACTAGTATTATAAATTTTAGGGGGGGGGGGGCGGTATGGACGCTGCAATCCAACAGCCGCTGGGCCCACTTGACTGGCCTCGTTACTCCTCTCTCACAGAAGACTACATTGAAATGTACTGCATTTCCCACTTTATCGTATTCCCCAATATACGTACGTGTTTTGGTAGTGAGTGAGATATACCAGAGCTCATTCCCATCCCATCCTATTCTATACTATCCCTTCCCAACTCTTTCCTACATTAACTGAGCAGCGCATCGGGGTGCGTGCCGAGTTTGACATTCTGGACTAATATTGGCATGTACCGCGGGTGTCTATGGGCGACAGTATCCACTTACCACTGGGTGAACTGTAAACTCGTTTGTCACCTTCTTCCTATAAAAAAAAATAAAAGTTTGGATGTTTCAATGTTCGGATATTTGTCACTCAATCACGTAGAAACAGCGAAACCGATTTCGTTGAAACTTGGCAAATTTGTACATTGTAATCCTGATTAACAAATAACTATAGTTTAGTAAAACTACGCGAAAGTCGCGGCTAAAAATAAATTCGAAATATAAAAACAAACAAGAGAAAGTGAATTTTGTCACTTTTTAGAAGCAAAAAGTTGTTAAATTTTTGAGTGTTTCTCTTTCTAAACTCATATTTTATCTATTAAACTGGTCTTATAGCATACGTTTTAACTTTTTTACTACACGCAAAATTTCAGCTGTGTTACACTAACCATGACTACGAGCTGACTGACCATGCAGGGTACAGGCCTTCTCTAGTAGTCGCAAGGGTCCACTGCAAATTTGAGATTTTCTAATTCTCGAGCATTCGCGTTTCCCCTCGTTCCATATTTTAGCCAAGCTGGTGATAATTTTTAAAATCCTAACGGACCGAGGATTTGAATTAATATACAGTAATGAGAGTCAGGAATAAATAAGGCTATCACCATTATGCGTGAGTTACTTATCGTATATGCATAATAAGTGACTTATTATTTAGTAGAATGTGGCTTATGTCCCATCAATTTTATCTTTACAAAGAAAAATATAAACTGATACCAAACTACATCATTTAGATCACTTATAAAGTGACACAAATATGAAAAAAATAAAACGCTATAATTTGTCTGATACATTCATAATGCCTATTGATAGCATCAGATTATAATTGTTGTTCTAATCACGGAAACATACGGTTACTTCTAGACTACTGCAGCGCCCGCGGCGCTCATTTTCAGCTGTGTGATTTTTAATATGACACTCGTGTTTGAGGTCACACACACACATTATGAAGAGCACGACCCTAGTCACGATTACTGCATGGTATCCTTAATTCCTCTTTTACAGATAGATAGCTAGATACACTTTATTGTACAATAAAAACATACAGAGAAATAAATAGTTCAAATAGTAATTAGTAAAACAACCGCCGGCCTTAACGTTAAAGCGATTTCTTCCAGGCATCCTTGGGTGGTAAGGAGAAGTCTTAAGACGAAATAGAGAAGTATTATTGTGTTATCTTACTATAATCATTTAAATATGAAAGAAGTACTTTTACTTTACAAATGTATTTTAAACATCATATATAAAAATCTGAAGGCATCATAATTGTGGGACACTTACACATAGAGATTTATGCTGCTAGCACCTCTGGATCGGTATACCAAAATATTTATGAATCTATTCGACACTAACTATAGACGTGCAGTTCGAGTATCTGATCACTCCACAAGTTGGGGGAATAGCCAAGCGCACTGTGGGACGTCCTTTGGTCAGGTGGACCAATGACTTGAAATTTTATGACTTGACATCCGGAGAGACATAGCGTCTTTCCAGGCGTTCTATTAGATATACAACGCAATTCTTGTGCAAAACTATTCGTTATAACGCCCATCTCGGATTACAATAACCCTGCCCTCCGTCATCATGGATATACTCCCACTTGGAGGAACAACATTTGACATATACTTATATAATCCAGCAGGCTATGAATATATAAGATAGAAGCGACAAGATAATGTCCAGGCTGTGAAAGCAAGCGCATTCGTGAGATCCATCATATCGGTGCTTTTACAGATGTTAATAAATCTTTTACAGCTGCTTATCCTACGCGAGCGAATTCGCAGGTAGAAACTAGTTATATATAATTTCGGTATGTTTACAAAAATCTTCGAAGATATCTGCATATACCTTAGGGATGAATAAAGCAAAAGACGCAGCGTTCTCGTTCGTGATATAAAGCTGTGGTTTTCACTGAAATGCGTGTGGTCTCGATTAGGAATCGGTTCGCCCATCCGATTAGAATCGGGCTCGGGGCGATCATCGATTAAACGAATTAAACCGAAGTGCGATCCAATAAATTTTATTAGACTTTAATTGAGCGCGCACTTTTTGAACTTGGTGTGAAATATGGCTTTACACATAAGTATGTGTGTGAAAATTTAGTAGTTTCTTTAATAGTGTAAGATTAATAGTGTTTAATGGTGTATTTTTTGGTATACATCCAGCAGTAGAGAGACTTCCTGGTGGTATTTAAGAAGCATGCACCCAGTATTTCCAATATTGCATTTTACCATTTCAAATATTAGTACATAATTAATACATAATACACAATTTACGTAATAATTGTGTGCGTACGAGCAGTAGGTCATCGTTACACTGTATGAATTTAATAGTTTATTACGCAAATTAAGTTTTATAAGTTGAACAACCATACGTTTTTCTTTTTATTTAGATAGATTTTGAAGAACTTAAACTTAACGAAAGAACTGAAAGAGACTTGCGAGATTTCTACCACAAAAATAGATTTGAATGAATGAATGAAAACTTTATTTGCAATTTATACAGAACTAGAATATTTATATTGCATTTGCACAAAATCAATTTTATCGTACGGATTAACAAGTCATGGCCGTATTTTCATGTCCTACTTAGATACGTTATATTCACTACAAATTTGAATACTGAAAATGGCATACCTGGCCTATTTTAATATTGTAAAATTATTCCCATACACGATAAAGTAAAATACATGATATTACGTGAACAATTTGTCAACGAAAGCTTTCAAACTTTAGTATCCTATTCCTTAATTACACGCAATGTCACTATTAAAAAACTGGTATTTAAAAATGTCAACATTTTTTTTTATGGAAAACGTACGGCTTAATCGACTTACCGTTTTGATAAACTGTTCTTAAACTGATCGTTCTGTTCTGATATACGACTTACCGACTGACCTAAGACAAACACTAAACTCAAAGAATATAAAAAGAAAGCTAAAATAAGATTTAATAGACAAATTAGAAAAAAGCCACCTGCATTTGATGTTTACCTGCTCACTAGCGAAACCGATTTCGCCGCCCCCGCGCCCCCGCGTTATTGTGTTGTTTTAATACCCATAGTTATTATATTATATTATAAACGACTAGCTGTGCCCGGCAGCGTTGCATGCCCGTCAATAACTATTATCGTTATATATATATAATATAATAACAAAAAACAATATTAAACTATACGTATAAACCTTCCTCTTGAATCACTCTATCTATTGATGAAAACCGCATTAAAATCCGTTGCGTAGTTTAAAAGATCTAAGCGTACATACAGAGGGACAGACGGCCGGAAGCGACTTTGTTTTATACTATATAAAGACTATGTAAAGATGTACGTGAATCGTAATCAATGTTACCTTAACTATTATAAATTGTAAACACAAAATTAACGGTAAATAAAATATGTTTAACTACATCGCAGACCAATCCAAATTCGGTATTGCGATGTGTTTATCCAAATATAAAATGTCAAATATTAGTTTTTGTAATAAAATGAATGTATCAGTTCTGCACTGTGATATCAAAAGGAAACTCCACTCAGCATTTGTGCCGCAGCCGGAGGTCCATTTGGCTCATATCTTGGTTTGTAGATGGGTCATATCAACAGTTACAAATTATTGCCGATTTGAAATTTTTCAAAAACGTACTAAAAATCAACAACCAATATCTACAAACTTCGACTCTACATTAAGCGATGAAATATAGAAAAATATAATATTGAGATTAGCGCGTTGCTTTGGCGTTTATATCATTCTATACAATCTATATATATATATATAAAAATGAATGTTTCTTTATTTGTCTCGTATGCGTTCCTATCCAATTGCGATGAAACTTTGGTGTTGTGCGCACGCCCGCGGTTGATTGTGAAATTCCAAACGAAGGAAGTCGCGGGCAATAGCTAGTTTTATATAAAACAATATATTGCTGTATTGTAAATCTCTAATACGAAAGGTTCAGATGGTTACATACTTGTTCTTGTATCTAAAATTCCAATACAAGTAAAGTTGTTACAGTTTAACTCCACTCGACCGCATCAGAGGATTCCTCTCTACATCGCCGCATTTCTCCAGACCGATTTCAAATATCTTTATCCAATTTATATGTTGCTGAAACCGCCAGTAAATTCTTATTTATTGGAATATTCCGCTTTCATATATTGGTTAGGTCTTCGATGCCGCTTCCTATAAGGCATGATCTTGAGATCTTGTTCTATTTCGACGATGTTTCTGTCGTACACATTATTATTATCTATACTAATATACTAATACTACTAATATAATAAAGAGGTAAAATTGTGTGTTTGTTTATGGGTATGTTGGGGGTAATCTCTGTAACTACGGAACCGATTTCAAAAATTCTTTCACAAATAGGAAGCTACATTATCCGTGTCGAATATAGGCTATATTTTATTTTGAAGTTTTGAAAAAAAAAATGAAAAAAAGAAACTTATAAACCAAAGCGAAGCCAGGGCAGGTCGTTAGTTTTTTTATAAAAAAAGATAACTCATGAACAAGCAATCTGTAAATGAGCTACCTGGCTGTAAATGAATATTATCGTTTCTCCACAATACAGGCCAACATAAATTTAAAACGATAAACTTTAACACGTTCCTGTATGCTCCGAAAACCTTTGATTTTGAAGTGAAATTTCGACTATTATCGTATAGAGATAATAAATATTTTCAATATATAGACCATATTGAAAACTGTGCTTATAGGATAAATATGACAAAATGTCATAAATTGTGTAGGTACCATTTAAAGGACAGGAAAGTTCATTTATATCACATTGACCGAAGTTTGTAAACGTACCTTTTGATATCGAATTAATCTCAACTATATAATATTAATCGACATTTGTAAATTACCCTCTTAATTCAGAATTTCTTTCATCAGGAGAATAATTCTTTTTAATTACATTTACGTATCAAAATGAAATCGGTTAGCTCTCAATAGTTTTTACTAAAACCAAACGAATATTTTGAAGTTATAAAAACTAAATGGACGGCAATATATTATTTTACATCCAAAATACTCGCTGGACATGATTTCGCACACAACGGTTCACACTGATTCAACACCAGAGTGCGAAACGATCGCTTTATGGCATGTGAATTTCAATGGAAAAAAAACACCGAATACATCTGTTATTTCGTAAATATTGAACACTCGTATCGTCGACGTGTCGTATACGCTAACCATCTGTTGTGTAACCGGTAGCCCACATGTAAATAAAGACGGTTTTCCATGTATTTTATTGCTGGAATCCCTTGCGGAACATAAAAATGTATACGATACGCACGAAGTTAGGTACAGACGGTGAAATATTGAGATCCCCGAGCTTCACCTGTCGTCGGTAAGTATAAAACTATCGGTTTTATTGTTTGACTCAATTTTCTTGTTAGGTTTTTGATCGTATAAATAATTTATTATACGGTAGAGCATTTGCTTATTCGTCGAAGATTTATGAATTTTATCAATGGTTTGGGAAATTCATAGCATCGTTAATGTTTGAGCAGATAATTCGATTGATGATTTGATGATGATGGGCCATGAATATTTGTGACACATGCCATCATCAACCGAACAATGACAGATGTTGGCATATCCGAAAACCTTTCTTCAGGAATTTAGAAATTATTGTAAATTTTTTTTAGAAAAAAGGGCTGCTGCCGATCATACAGTCCACCTGATGGTAAGTGGATACTGTCGCCCATAGACATCCGCGATACATGCCAACATCAGTCCAGAATGACAAACGTTGGCACGCCCCCGGATGCGCTGCGCTGCCTACCTTTACAGATTAAAGAATAGATTGGGAAAATGGGTAGGGAGAGGATGGGATGGGAATGGGCTCTGGCATATCTCACTCACTACCGAAACACGTACGAACATTGGGGAAAAACAATAAAGTGGGAAATGCAGTACATTTCAAGGTAGTCTTCTGTGAGAGAGGGGTAACGTGGCCAGTCGAATGCGCCCATTCCCATCCTATCCCTCCCCATTTTCCCAACCCTTTCTCCAAATCCATTCCTATATCTCCAAAGGTAGGCAGCGCATCCGTGGGGCGTGCCAACGTTTGTCATTTTGGACTAATGTTGGCATGTATCGCGGATATCTATGGGCGACAGTATCCACTTACCATCAGTTGGACTGTATGCTCGTCTGCCGCCTTCGTACATAAAGAAAAGACGTTTTTGACTAGATACTCAAACACTACAATACTCTGATATTCTCTCAGGAAATATTGAACAGATTGCGGATATTTTAGTCTATAGTTTCTATTTAAAAATCATATATATGATTTTTAAATACACCCTATATATGAGGTTTAATCCTGTATCGCTTCGACTTCGGTTCAATTCGAAAATAGAAAAAAAAACCGTACGATGAAGAGACTGGATTAATTAACTATCGAATTAATTCAAATACTGTGTCTAGATTAGTATTTAATTGAAATTCAGTTACTAAGGTATTTAATTGAAATTCAGTTACTAAGGTATTTAATTGAAATTCAGTTACTAAGGTATTTAATTGAAATTTCATAGCTCCGTTTAAATTTATGCAGAATTATAATAAAACGATTTTAACAGATTTATGCAATTTCGAATTGAAAATACATTTCGGTTACGGAAGAGACGAAACTTTGTTTGTTAATATTGTACAAAATATCGATCCTGCGGTTTCGAGTAATGTAAGGTACATATTATTATGTGGTGTAATAATATTCGGTTAATACTGCCATGTTTCCATTTCGGGAATTAAATTATGATGTATGCTGATATGGATTTGTGTAACTTATGATATAACCATAGACTGAGGATTAATTATTCATTAGTTTATGTGACGTGTTTAGATCTGTTTTAGACCATGTCTATACGTTCAAACTGTGACTAATTACACAGGTATTATCTTCTTTACATAGTATAAAACAAAATCGCTTCCCGCCGTCTGTCCCTCTGTATGTACGCTTAGATCTTTTAAACTACGCAACGGATTTTAATGCGGTTTTCATCAATAGATAGAGTGATTCAAGAGAAAGGTTTATACGTATAGTTTAATATTGTTTTAATGAAACCCAAGCGAAGCAAGGGCGGTTCGCTAGTTTACTCTCTAATAGTTCGATGACAATTCTCTTTACCTGTAAATTTGGACAGGGTGAAATTAGTTTCTGGCGATCACACACTTTTAAATGAAATTTAAAAACATCTGTGTGAATGTTTGATCTGTCGCCTGTCGAATGGTTTAACATAATTACACATTTTGTATAACATATCCTTCCGAGTGTTCATAAAAGTTATTTCTTTTACTATAGTTACATCAGGCTATAATATATTGACCTTCCTGAAGATCAAAGTTAGAAACAATGATATGAATTTTGATTTGAAAAAATTGAAATACATTTAAATGTTGTGGAGTAGCAGTTTTCGGCTTAATTATTTTATTGAAATGTTTCTCATAATAAACAAGCAACAAGGGTATATGGGCGGATACAGTCTTCAAACATAATGATGGAAAATGTTATCAACAGATATGTTATCATTATTTAAAACATGATTCTAAACCATCTTGTCCTCTCCCCGGGTAAGCTAAAATGAGAGAGACGGTATAACCGCCGACGGAAGCACAGTCGACCAGGGTTCAGGACCCCAGGGAGAGAATCCGATGGACGATACGCGCGGTATTGACCAACACCGCCTTCTGCATTTTTGCTGAGAGCTAGCCGCCACGGAAGAACAACCGCCTCAGGTTCGAATCAAAGCTTGTGGGGATTAACCCGTTTACTGGCAATTCGACCGGGAAGATTTCAGTCGATGTCACGCCCCACACACAGGTCGGTGATCTCGTACGCCAGGTATACTTTCTACTTCTAATGAAATACTTTCCTCATTTCTCGGTTTCGGCTTTCACGAGACCCTTTATTATTTTTATTATATACGTACTGTATATTATAAACATTTAAATATGTTATAATGATATAACAGGGAAGCGTAAGCAAGTAATACGACCTACGTGTTCCAATGCACAACAATACATTTTGTCATTGGTAGATAGATAGATAGATAGATAATTTCTTTATTGCACCAAAATGTGTGCACATAGGCGAACTTAATGCTATATAGCATTTTCTTTCAGCTAACCTTTGGTGGTTGAGAGCAGGCTAAGGGTAGTGTCGCTAAATATAATAGCGTTTTGATACTATTAGTGCAGTAGGATACAAGATAGTTTTTTTTTTTAATTTAAGGAGTGTATGTATACTCTGAGTTGATAAAAGAAAATACGGTTAAAAAAAAGGTTAGATCAAGGACAAAATACTGAATTTCGGAAATTAATGATAATGATAATTTGAAAAAGAAAATAAAATAATTTAAATAATGATAATTCAGTTACAATATCTAGTGCATCTCTCATATCGATGACTTACCACCAAGTGGTGAGCTCAACGACATTAATAAACTATAGCCTATCAACTGGAGAATGTTCATTTTTTATATCTAATGTATTCTCAATGTGTTACAAACGGAGTTTTGATCCATGACCTTATCATTCATTATGACGTTTTCAACTATCGTCAATCATTCATTGGTATCTGATAACTGATTACAAGTGTCAGCTATGGACTTTGTACTCCAAGCCATAACTTCTAGTCTATATGCTAATTCACCTCATGGGCTATTTCTATGCAAATTTCATTCAGATCGGTTCAATTGTTTTATGTGGTGTCATGTTAGATTTAAATTCCGTATCTATTTTTACATTTTTTTTTACAAATCTACTGATGCTGTTGGCTGTACGAGTCCGACGTGACAATTGCGTAATAAATTTAAAAAAATCTAATGACGACAGTATCGTCTGCTGTCTATGGTTAGGTCACACATCCTGTGTTTTTTTTTTTAAATAGCACGTTGTGCCATTCTGCGCAGTGACCTTATCTATTTTCTTTCAAGTCCTTCGGTCTACAGACACCTTCGACAATTTTTTACGGAAAGCATCAAAATAGTCTCGCCACCTTCGCGTAGGTTTTCCTCGTTTTTGTATCCAGTTTAATGAGATTTCAATAAATTTAATGAAATTAAAACTGAAAGTGAAATGAATACTGAATACTGAGAAAAACAATCAAAATATGAAAAACAAACAACATTAACTAAGGTCAATACGTGCACACAAACAATAAAATTTCTTTGCTCTGGCAACGTCACGTATACTTTTTATCTCTTCTTAGATGGCATATTGAATTCGTATTCTATCTTATATTAAATTACATATGAGTATATAATATTACAGATATATATATATGTATAAATATGAAATACCAATGAGGTTAAATGTCTTAAAATCTTAGAAATATAAATTTTAATATCTTATGTTGTTAACCATAAATTATTTTAAATTAGGTTACGCGAGACCTGAAAAAAAAATCTTAGTCGTATTCACTGTTCCTGTGATACAGGCATGCCTAGTGTGGGAGCAACAGATAAAACATTGTAAACAATAGTTAGAAATAAATTCATTTTTCATTTGCAACGGTGCAATTAGTATATTGTGCCTGTGTCAAGGTTTATTTTTATTTGTTTAATTCACTTCGTGGCACAATATCGTACAAACGGCGAGCTTAAAGCCTTAAGGCATTCTCTGCCAGACAACCTTTTT
Source organism: Sesia bembeciformis (assembly GCA_943735995.1). NCBI lineage: Eukaryota > Metazoa > Arthropoda > Insecta > Lepidoptera > Sesiidae > Sesia > Sesia bembeciformis. The sequence goes on along the minus strand of OX031042.1, from coordinate 14,077,466 downwards.
AAGTTTTCTTCGTAATTAACGATTTTAAAGTCGAAACAATTCAAAACGCATCTCGTCAATGTTCAGTCTCGTCGAAGTATAATAAGTTAGGAGTCGCTCAGTAAAGCGATAATAATAATAATGAAACCTTAATTTGCTAATAACCATTTAACATTTTATTAATAAATGAAGCCCCAGCACCCACGCTAGATAGGTTTACTGAGGACAGAAGAGTTGGAATCCTTGGAAGCTCACGAAAAACGCCATCGTATGCTTTTATTTGATTACTAGCGACCCGCCCTCGCTTCGCTTCGGTTTATAAGTTATTTTTTTAAATTTGAATATAAAATATTAGACACGGATAATGTAGCTTTATATTTGTGAAAGAATTTTTGAAATCGGTTCAGTAGTTCCAGAGATTACCCCCAACATACCCACAAACAAACACACAATTTTACCTCACTATTATATTAGTATAGATTTATCACTAACCTTATGCACAAACATTGAAGTTACTTTGAAGTTTAACAAACTATCACTATTAACTGGTCTCCACTTCTCGAGTGGTTGCCACAAAGTCCACGTGAACTGACGGATCATAAAACTTAATTTAGTTCCATTCAAAATTATCTTTTATGTAAATGATATATGACAGACATTGAGACTTAATACACACGTTTATCATACCTACGTACGAACTTCTTGCAATAGGAGGGAGGAAGTTTGGAAGGGAATTATTCCACTTCTCGCAACGGGAATTTCTCATGAGCCCATGCTTTCGGTGACTAGATAACAAGAGCAACTTGGACTGTGACCGTCTTGGTATTAAAATACATGAACTCCGTTACGTAGTTGTTTTAACACATAATTTAGTGTCTCTGGTCGCTTTTGTCGTCATTTTTTGGTTTGGAAAATTAAAATGTAATCGACTTTTTAAAAAGTTACGTTCTTCGCTTACTTATGTAGTTTTATTTCTTGTTTTCATAAACTTCTCTTTTGCTTCAATGTTTTTTCTGCTCATATATTCCCGTACGTATTAATTATTATAATATCTACACTAATATTATAAAAATGTAAAGTTTGTAAGTATGGATGTAGGAGGTAATCTCCGAAACTACTAATCCGATTTCAAAAATTCTTTCACCATTTGAAATGTACATTATTCCAGATGGACATAGGCTATATATTATGTGCAAAAAAATTGACGGGCATGCGACGCATGCCGGGCACAGCTAGTATTAGATAAGTAGCTTGCGCTGACGCGTCTGTATCTGTTTTTGTGCTCTAAGATTTTGGTTGAGTCCATTTTTGGGTTGAGTAATGTTCTCCGATGATATGACTTCCTTAGGTAATCCGTTTAATTGATTGACCATCTATTTATTGGTAGTAAGGTTTATATGTCGTACAAATTCTGGTTTTCTTTTTTTTATATATAGCAATGGTGCAATTAGCACATTCTGCCAGTGTCAAGTTTTTCAAAGTCAATTTCAATTTCAAAGTCTAAAACGTATCCTGTCAATGTCCCGTCGAAGTGAATCGAGCGACTTCTCTGCTCACTTAAGCGATAGTAGGTTTATTAAGGACTGAAGAGGACTCCTTGGATGCACACGAAAAACGCATTCATATTCTTTTATTTGTAAATCACATACACCGGGCACGAAAAACATTTTGAAGTTTAATAAACTATCATTACACGCCTAATACACAATTTTTACAACTTTACTTCTCGAGTTCCCGCTAAAAAAATCAACAGCCAAATTCTTTGTAGCCTTAAGTCGTGCCCGCGTACGCTTGTCATTTCGTAAATAGCCGAAGCCTAATGATTGTGGTACATTGCAGTATTGAGTATCTTGAGGGTTATAATGAGGTCTCCACGATTGTGTCTCTCGTGCAGTGTAAGCAGACCCAAGCTACAATTAATACCTTTATTTTGTATACCTTTTATGTATACCTTTAATTTGAGCACACTATATCCGCTGCATTAGCAACGAGTGATAGGGTAGATTAGTCCTCGAATGAAGGTCACGTAGTTTGCAGCATAGCGTGGGACGCATTTCAGCTGTTTTTTTTTTTATATACTTATATAGATACTAGTGGGCGGATGAGCAAGCGGTCCCACGTGATGGTAAGTGTTACCGCCGCCCATGGACACCTGCAACACCAGGGGGTATGCGGGCGCGCCGCCGACCTAGCAAAATCCTATTCACAGCTCTCTTGAAGAACCCCATATCGTAGCTTAATGGAAAGACCTCTTGTAGCAGTTAGTTCTACAGCCTATATGGTACTTACATTTATCATGTACCTATACGTACCCACGTATATAAATACGTATATATGAATGAATTAATGTAAAATTTTAATTCCTATAAAAGGACACATAATTATTAAACATTTGGTTTGAGATAGAGGAAATAAATATAATAGTGTTTCAGGGAATTGACACTATAAAATAAACAATATTGAGTTTCTCTGTAACAAAAGAAACGACATTCTATTCTTCGAATAGACAAACGAATAGACGACTAAGTCTATTCTTCAAATGTCAATCCCTTTCGTTTCAGACAACAGACAAATTCACAATATTAAACTATCCAAATCAACAATACCATCGTCATCTACCCATACATTACAGACCATCATAGATTATAAATCATAGATTACCCTACATCGATATACAAGATCGATAACCTTGTATATCGATGGCGCCCGGAATGAGCGGCAAATTAAAATCGAAGAAATAGATTTTCTTTACATATATATATATATATATATATATATGTATATATAGATATATATATATATTGTTAGTATTATTATATAATATATATTTATCTATTTGAACGCGTATGTTCAAATAGACAAATAAATATGTGTAAAAACACGAAAATCTCAAATGTTATTATTATACTAGTACATAATTTTCATAGGCACTACAGAACATAGAATGCCTATATTCAATCTTGACCTATATTTCTCTTTCCCAGGTCTGCTGGATTTATAAATCTTCCATTTTTATTTATTTCATCGTATGTGTGCACAGAAAAATATTAAATGAATATAGCCTATCAAATTTTGGTTGGAATCACAAACCCTCGCGAGCGAAGCCGCAGGCAGCAGCTAGTAGCCTAATAAACAGGTAAACTCACTACTAATTTAGGTCACTCACATTTTAAGAAAAGCTACCGGTTATACCTCACAAAACAGTAGCACCAAAAAAACGTTCGTCATTAATCGCCATTTCGGTTCGCCAGATCCTTGCCCCGATAGAGCGAAACCCGCCCCAAATGAAAGCCTTCAAAGAACTTTTAACGAAAGCTTTTTATTGATTTACGCCTAACTCCGCCAGAAGTCACGTGAGCTCATTCCTGACGGCCTCTTTGATCTCCTTTGATGTGTGCCAGGCTATGAAGTTAGGCCCTGTATGAATTTAATAGCATATTGTTAGTATTTTTTCTTGGAGGTGACCTAAGTTTTATAAACGTATAAACAGGTAACAAGGGAGTAGTTCTATGCTTCCACTTTTATATAACTGTATGTGTGTAATTTGAAATAACTTTTTAATAGACATTTGCACATTCAATATTTTTTAAATGGATTGTAATATTAATGTTTTCTCACTGCCTATTTTTTTTTTATAGGAAGAAAGTGGCAGTCGAGCATACAGTCCACCTGGCGGTAAGTGGGTGCTGTCGTCCATACACATCCGCGATACATGCCAACATTAGTCCAAAATGACCAACTTTGGCACGCCCCCGTATGCGCCGCCTACCTTTGTTGATGAAAGAATGTATTAAGAGAAAGGGTTGGGGACGTGGGAAAGGATAGGACGGGAATGGACTCTGGCATATCTCACTCACTACCGAAACACGTACATACATTGTGGAATATGACAAAGTGGGGAATGTAGTTCAAACATTTCAAGGTAGTATTCTGTGAGAGAGGGGAAACGAGGCCAGTTGTGTGCGCCCAGCGGCTGTTGGATTACAGCGTGCACTCTCACCTCCAAATGTACCTTTGGTTGTGTAGTGTAAGCCGGCTTTATAATAGCTCCACTCCATCTCTTCTCGTGGGTGGTGTAACAGGCGCAAAGCCGCTACCACAAGCCCTGAGTACCTACACCACCTCGTAAGACCTACAAGTTTAATCTAACATTTACAGTCGAACTTTGACAGTAACGTTATGTATCATAAAAACATTCTACTTAAATATTGAACTAACACTTGTATTAGCGTGGTACGGCACTCCGTGGTCCTAACGCACTCCAAACGTGGACACTCCGTCGTAGGGTTGCTTAAAGACTTCAATAATTTCGCCGGTAGTGGCTGGGTCAGAAGAGCTGAAGACCACGTATGGTGGCGGTCTTTGGGAAAGGCCTATATCCAGCAGTGGGGAGAGACAGTCTGATGATATGGATATGATTGTACAAATAAAGATTATCTAACAAATTAATAATTGCTTTCTACCCTCGTGGAGCGCGACTAAGTTTCTTTATCAGACGTCACGAATAGATCAATTAAAAAGTTTACCCCTCACCTACACGCCTTCAGGCTGTTAGTTCTAAGGCGGACTTCATTTTATTAATGAATTAGTTTAGTAAAAGTTTTTACTTATAATTTACTGTAAGTTTTATTTATACATAGTGATTTCTGTATATATTTGTTATGTAGCCGTTTGTTATCGCCTCCATTCTCTTCTCATCATAAAAGACGACTAAGGGTTAACGAAGCAGCCACCACCAGCCATGAGGAAATACACCAACTCTAAAAGAGTGGACTATCCAATTCGCTTGGCCAGTGTGGAGTTTTTAAGACATACATCCCTCATATACGAGACAATGTGTATGAGGGATGAAAGGAATGAATACACGAACGATAACAATTTTCTCTTTCTCCAAATCCATTCTTTCATCAACAAAGGTAGGCAGCGCGTCCGGGGGCGTGTCAAAGTTTGGCATTTTGGACTAATGTTGGCATGTATCGCGGATGTCTATAGGCGACAGTATCCACTTACCACCAGGTGGACTGTAGGATGCTCGTTTGCCATCTTCTTTCTATAAATAAATAAGTAGATGAATGGGCTGGTTACGTTATATAATTATAAGACATTATTAAAATTAAAAGGCCACAGTATAATAGATGTATAATTATCATACATATTTCGTAAATCTTTGCGTTTCAGATAATATTAATACAATGGTATCAATTCTAAGAAAGGTCTTTTAAAGTCCGGTTATCATAGGAAGAGCGGTGAGAGTTCTATATATAATTCACCTTATTTAACTACCGTTCAAATCAAAGGCATAAAATAAGATAAAAAAAAGGACAATTGATTTGTGAAATGATTATTACTACATGTTAATGATTTATGTTAGGATTTATGAGAGCTGTCATTGCTATTCCTATAATAACCGGACTATAATGTATGCAGTATACGTTAAAATGACACAATGCACGCAAATAGGAAACGCGAATTCAAAATCTAGGCTCCAGGCATTTCGCGATTCAATACAACTAGATATACACAAAACAAACACACAACAAAAAAAATGTCATCGAAGCAGAATTTTAATCGAACTCGTGGCAGCGTTATCGCAACATCGCCTATGATTATTGCCGTGTCGTCGTGTGCAAACCGTCCCGATGTAAACACGACACACTTCATAAAACAAGCAGTAGGTCAACTGCCAAACATTGTTAACACACCGTTCCACTAGCGCATGAAACTGATACTAAAACAGGGTTAAGCTTGTGTAATTAGAAAAAAAAAACAAAAAAAATTTTGTATCGGCATACAATTTTATTGGTCTCCTTGTAAATATAAGAAATAACTGCTATTCTATAAGAAATTATATTGCTAAATTACATGCGTGTTGCGGTGTGGGCGTTCATGAGTGTATATGTATGTGTAAGTGCATCTTTACATAGTATATAACAAAGTCGCTTCCCGCCGTCTGTCCCTCTGTATGTACGCTTAGATCTTTTAAACTACGCAATGGATTTTAATGCGGTTTTCATCAATAGATAGAGTGATTCAAGAGAAAGGTTTATACGTATAATTTAATATTGTTTTGTGTTAATTTGTTATATATTCCGGGTATGCAACGCATGTCGGGCACAGCTAGTAAGCCTATAAGTAGCTATTTGTACATGTTGTTACCGTTTACTGCCACAGTATTTATATGCGGTCATAAGTGCCGCATATAAATAGTGTAATTTTTTAATTAATTTATTTATGATTTGCATTTATTAGTAATAATAGACTATATATTGTATTAAAAAAATGGATAGATAATATTAGAAGCTTGTAGTCGCAACTTTATGTTTTGGCCAATTATAATAGTATTTTTTTTTCTAGCTAATTCATGGATACATCTGACGGAAGATTATTCTTAAATGCACTGCATTTCCCCACTTTATCATATTCCCCCAAATGTACGTGAAGAGATAGACTGTGAAATGAGTGAATGAATGAGTGAATGTGAATTAGTGAATGTGAATGAGTGAATGTGAATTAGTGAATGTGAATGAGTGAATGTGAATGAGTGAATGTGAATGAGTGAATGAGATAGACTAGAGCCCATTCCTATCTCTTTCTATTTTCACAGCCCTTTGTCCATACCCATTTCTGAATCTCAAGAAGTAGGCAGCGCATTCGGCAGCGTGCCAATGTTTGTTATTCTGGACTTATGTTGGCATGTATCGCAGATGTCCGTGGGTGACAGTATTCAATCTTCTTCTGTTTCTTCATTCTATAAAAAAAGATTGTAGAAGTAAAAAAAGGAAGCGTGATCAAGAAAGCAAATTATTGGGTTGTTCGGAAACCTATATCCTATATCCTATGTTATCACGAGTAAACCTAAACCTAACCCACCGTAAAATTTGCTGCCACTTTCTGATAATTCAATTATTTCCCTAAAAAATAGGTGATTATTTAATAGAGCATATGTAGGGGATTTTATCAACATTTTATTATACTGCACTACGTTTCGTGTCATGTAGTGTCCAGACGACCAATATCGCCGTTGGGAAAACCGTCCATGTCATTAAATGACCCAGTTAATTGGTGCGGCGGTAAACAAAGATGACTGGAATTGACTTTTTGTTTGACCGCCTTTATTAAGAAGGGGATTGGAGATGGGTTAGTAACTAGTGTGTTGCCAGGGGATTTACGTGCGTTTATAGGTAGATAATTTATTCTCTCGTAATACATAGGCATAGATTTCTTCCCACTTAGATTATATCTACTTAGATTTCTGAGTTCTATTTAGATTTATTTCTTCGGGATTCACCTAATTTCGAGTGTTGGTACTTTCGTAGTTAGGAGATTTATTGAGTTTTTTTTATGCCAGACGAGGGGGTGGGCCACATGATGATAAGTGGTCACCGTCGTCCGTAACACCAGGGAGCTTGCGGGTGCGCTGCCGACTTGCAGAATCCTGTTCAAAACTTGAAGAGCCCATATCGTAACGTAACGGAAATACCTCAGCTGGCATCTACGTAGATTTCTTTGAGATTTGCGTAATTTCGAGCGTTGACACTTTCGTAGACTTACCTTTGGTTTGGTTTTGTTATTGTAATGTCTATTCTACATATTCTGATGATATATTCTCATATTCTGCCTTCAATGAATAAAAGTGAACATGAACATGAGTGACTTTATATTGGGAAATATGTTCTCGAATGTCTAAGTAGAGCAGTGATTAATGAAATTCAAATTCTTAATTTATTTGTATTAAACATACATAATACAATTTGTAATGAGCCTGACTCTTAGAAGTATCTTAGAAGCCAGCACCAGTAATACACAATAGTTTTTATTTATTTAAAGAGTATGTTGATGTGCCGCCCTAAGAGGTAGCCAAAAAAATATTTCTCTCCAACACGTCTGCGGGGGAAAATGCCTAACACTCAAAATATTCAATTATACTGTACCTAGACCCAACACGACGAGGAATGCAATAAAACGCATTGTAAGCATAGTAGACACAATGATTAAATCAAAACAAAGCCGAAAATAACGTAAAGTCTGAAACACCTTAACCAATTCATTAAAATATATAAAAACGTTCAAGCAAAAAGTAATATTATTTTAGGGAATAGGGCAAAACATACAAATATGTAAAGTTTTGTTGTTCTGTCGAAAACGTTCGTAGCGCTGATTGCTCAATACAGGTTAATAATTATATAAAAAAAAACATTATTAATAAATAATGTTATGAATAATGTACTAATTAATTATATTGAAATAACACAAAACAAGTCTATAATGAACCCCCAATTTAATAATTGTGAGCATAATTCAACTACAAGTCTAAAACATATCCGTAAAATTTAATTTCGCTGCACAATGGCGTAGAATTGAAAATTTTAAAGCGAAACTTTCCTATATTCGTATAATATTGTAACGTATTGCTATTCCGCCAATATCCGGGTGGAGCGACCGGATGAGCCGGGCGACCGCAAGCAGTACTTACAGGAAACAGTAGATAAACTTAGCCATGTCCTCGGGGGCATTTACAACCGAATAAAGAATAAGGGTTGTCAAACCTGCGATAAATCTTCCCTTTTCCTAATATAAAGAAACATTTACAATTTGTTATGTATGTACGGGTTTTGGTAGTGAGTGAGATGTGCCAGAGACCCGTTCCCATCGTATCCCTCCCTATTCTCCTAATCCTTTCTCCAAATCCATTTTGAATTATGACATTATGAATTGACAATTGTATTAGAAAAAAATATGAAAATCATAACATTCCAATTTATTAATATAAGAATACATCGAAAACTACAGAAATATCAAGAATCAATTTAACTTTTAGTACATATTAAAATTCAACGTAATTATGTATATAATTAAATAGTATATCGTGTAGAAAAATAATCCACTCAATGCGTAATTCCTAGCTTCCGACCAATAATTACAGAACAAACACGTTTTATTGAGATGTGCCAAAGCCCATTCGCATCCTATCCCTCCCCATTCTCCCAACCCTTTCTCCAAATCCATTCCTATATCTCCTTTTGAAGTAATGTTGGCATGTATCGCGGATGTTTATGGGCGACAGTATCCACTTATCATCAGGTGGACTATATGCTCGTCAGCCGCCTTCGTCCATAAAAAAAAAACTGATGACATACCTAACATACACTGTAGATTCTTCTACTGTAAGAAGTAATGCTAAGAAGAATCAAATTCGTAAGTCTGTTCAAATGCAAAATGCAACCTTTTACGAGTTTGCTCTGTTGTGTCCGCGACTGCAACTAATTAATTTCCTCGAAATCATGTTTGCGCTACATAAATGTGTATAGTTAGCATTTATATTGTAATGTTTAGATGAACTACGGATAAACTCAACTTACTGTTGACCGCATAGCGACTGCCCTTACCAGTCTCGGTTGTTCGGTAAAACGCATTGTCTATCCATAGTTTAATTTACGATAAAACTGACGGATTAAATTTCTCGGCCACGCATTTTCAAATCCCTGAACAAATAGTATAATATTAATCTTGATTTACAATTTTATTAGAAAGTAATTGATTAAATCACGATTGTTATCTATCATGTAATCCTAATTAATAATTAATTTTACCCTGTATTATACGAAAGAAAATAGGAAAAAATAATTCTCATAAGTTTCATACAGACGAAATCAATTTCACCGATCAATTAATTAACATACGAGTATTAAGTACATATCAGTAGATTATCTTGAAACAAACGCATGAGCCACGATATGCCGGTTTACCTGTATGCGCGTCATATACAATACAGAATCTCACACACGACATCTCACTGAACATTCGCGCCTCACTTCATAACGAATCGAGTGTAAAGCATTAACCAACTGAGCGTTCGCACAATTACAAAAGTTCTTTTGCGTTCGTAAACGAGTTATTACGGTGACTTTTACGTTCACGTTCGTTCATTCATTCATTCAATTCGGCTTTTCTTTTATTTAGCCAACTGCAGGATATAAGCCTAATCCATTTGAAGCCATTTGCCTTGCCATATGCTACTCGCATCCAGGTGTTGTTTGCGACTCTGTTTATGTATTTGACCCAGTTGACTGTTGGACGGTCTACTTTTTTTTTCCAACTCTGGACCACCATCGCTTGACTCCCAATCCTCCCCGCCAAGGAGGATTGCGAGCAGTAATAGGATAAACTAAACTCTAGTTTTTCTAACTTTACTAAACCCATATACTAATGGGCAGACGAGCAAGCGGACCCACGTGATGGTAAGTGTTACCGCCGCCCATAGACACCTGCAACACCAGAGAGTATACGGGCGCGCCGCCGACCTTGCAAGATCCTATTCACAGCTCTCTTGAAGTTTCTAGTTCTAGTTCCTCTTTTCTATTTTTTCCAAAATTTTCAATATTCATTCCCAAATCACCAACGGTAGACAGCACATTCGAGGGTGTACCAATGTCGGCACGCATCACGGATATCACAGGCGGGTAGTACCCACTTACTACCAGGTGGACTGTCTAGTCATCTATCACTATCTTTCTTTGAAAAGAAAACAAAATGTTCCACACGCTTTCTTAATTCGCATTTCAGAACTCCGATTATCATAAAAAGTATTCCCCTGCAGCGCTGCTTACTGGGAAACTGCCTTTAAAACGAATTACTATGAAAAAATTGAAAAAAATGATGAGGTGTCTAACTCATCTCTTTACTTTTTTCTATAAATAAAAACTATAGACAATAGTTAAAAACAGTACAGTTACACAACTGACATTTTTTAACCACGAACATACCACATACAGGTAATAAGTAAGTAATTAACCATCCAAAACTTTACTGCTGATGCATAAACATGCGAGCGGAGCTACGCCAGCCGAAACTTCTCTGCTAATCACAAGGAATCCCTCCAAGTAAAGTTCTCAGATCTTCAGCAAACAATTCTATTTGAACAGCGGATAATGAAGATAGAAGAGCGAGCATGCAACCTCAGGGAAACACATGTCGAAGTATGGTTAATGTGAAAATCTAAACTAAGCGACTCCTGAGTTTCAAATCTTCAAATTTTCTGACATTTATCAATTTCTCACATATCATTGCATCATATTCCTTGACCATCTTCCAATGGGAACATAGTTTATTCAATCTCATCGAGTGAGAACTATGATGGAATAAAAGAAAGTCTTTAATCCATACCATCAGCTCATATTTCTCCATTGGGGATCCTTTCCCAAGGCTGGTCACCATACACGATATTCAGCACCATCTTGTACCACTGGCGAACTTCTTCAAGACGTCGTTTGAACTGACCAATCATCAATGTGGATGACTTTATTTCATTGGCGAATATGGACGCATCAGCGTTCTTCATTCTTGAATGGTGTTAGCACATATCAAGGATGTCACTGAAGGGCAGTATCAACTTACCAGATAGTAGATTAAATGTTGTTCTGACAATTTATAAGGGGAGAGTGCACGCTGCATTCCACCAGCCGCTGTGCGCTCAACTGGCCACGTTACCCCTCTCTCACAGAAGACTACCTTCAAATGTACTGCATTCCCCACTTTATGTTATTTCCCTAATGTACGTACGTGTTTCGGTAGTGAGTAAGATGTGCCAGAGCCCATTCCCATCCTATCCCTCCCCATTTTCCCAATCCTTTCTCCAAATCCATTCCTATATCTATAAAGGTAGGCAGCGCATCTCGGTGCGTGCCAACGTTTGTCATTTTGGTCTAATGTTAGCATGTATCGCGGATGTCTATGAGCGACAGTATCTACTTACCATCGGGTGGACTGTATGTTCGTCTGCCGCCTTCGTCCATAAAAAAATACTTTATATTGTTTGCATTTGCTTCAAGCTGTTAAACTATATCTCCTTTGACCTTAAATAGTTATCTTCTGTATCAGTGGCTCCATTGTGCCAAACCGAGTGGTCTATTATTTGGGTCAAATGTAACATATTCAATACACATTCGAAATAAGTCTATACAACACTTGGCTACGACATTGATTTGAAAAACCCCCTCACACACGGAAATCTACACAGAAACTCGATCATTAATAGGGATCCGGCCGACCGACGCGTTGTCACTAATTTGTATCGGCCGACGGCCCGACAGCTGATTGTATCGCCGAACCTGATTGACGGGCGTTCATTAGTGTAACCCGCTGTATTGTGAGTGTGATTTTGGTTCGTGTTAAAATATTCTATTTAGGCGCCGTTTTTTATTCTCTGTCAGTCCAGTCCAACTGATGGATAAGTTAAGTGCGTTATCACTTTGATTTATACAGTCACCACGCCATGCCATCAACAGCCTCTCCCATGACCCGGCATCACACATGGTCTTCTCCTCTTCTCATCCAGTCACTACCGACGAGTTTCTTCAAGCCCGAAGGGCATACCACGCTACGTTTCCCAGTACGAGATCTCCATTCAAAGAGTCGTCTACCCATTGTCATCTCAAAGAATTAGCCATGACTACAGTCTACAGACAATGACTGTGACGTGTGCAGCGGAAGATTTCGTGTAGAGACAAAACGTAATTAGTAAAAAAATCGAATCGTCTGTATCCACCAAATGGCCGTGCGGTGTTGACCGGCTTGAATAACACGAATAACAAATATCACGCGGTGTTGAATAACACTACCCCTTCGCTATCCGAGGGTGCTGCTAAAGGCGACTAAGTGATTATTTATTTATTTATAACATTATTTGCAGTGTGATAGCGTGGCTGGTATGCCAGGTATAAAAAAGGTATGTGTAAGTGGTAACTTACACAGCATTTACATTGTTTGTAACATTTTACGAGTATAAAAGAAGTTTGAAATATATGTATATATATTTATGGATATATATGTATAGGTACTCGTATGAGTATATCTAATAATAAATAGTTATACATTTAAATTAAGAATTTAGTTTTCAAAATTTAATAGGTAACCGGTAGCGAAAGTATGATTGACATTCGCAGCTTTAAATTTAGAGTAGTTGTCGCCAGAAATATCCAAATCACTATCTGGAAACTGTTTAAGACAGACATTATAAGGGGAGTACAAACAAGCCAGCGGAGCGTTACGACTGGCGTTTGTTCCTTTTGTAGGAACGTGAAATAAGTCTGTACGTACAAGTCTCGAACCCATTCGTGGAACTAGAATTTCTTTTTCAAATACATCCTGACATTGCACTGTATTATTTACAATTTAAAAAAATAATAAAATATCCAATTCCTTTCGGCGATGCCTATGTTTCTGCAAGCTGAAAAATCTCAGTCTGTCCCCATAACTATCGTGTGCACTTACACCATTATGAAACCTCTAGCACGAGCCTTGGGGAATTGCACCGTCTCTAAAAGAGTGGACTCGCCAACCAGCTTGGCCTGCGTGGCGCTTTGAGGCCATATATCTTTCACGCACTAGACAATGTGCATTAGGAGGCTCATGTCCATTGGTGGACGACAAAAGGGATACAGTATCCAGTAATTGACTCGCAAGGTAGATTAGGGTTTGAATCACCGCCTTGGCTTTACAGTGGCACATTTGAGGCTGATACGACATATACCTACTTCAAATCGACAGAAAGAAAGAAAAAAAACATTTATTCGATAAGGCACATAAAGCAAACGAAGGAAGAGAAATTAATTACAGAAAGAATGACAGAATGACAGAATGAAAATAATCACAAAGATAATTAAGAGAATGTATTAATTATCAACTTGTATACGACAGTGCCCCGTCGAAAGGGGTCTCCAGCTCAGCACAATGCTGAGTCCCTGATAAGCATTCAACGCTTTCAACTGGAGCCCCGGTGACTTACATATCCAAAACAGATTTTAGTTTCAATTGCATATCAAAATGCTTATCACTTACCACTTCAACTGGTAATAAATTTATATTCCTCTATTCTGCTTCATATTATAAGCGCAATGAAAATATTTACTGTTTGCAATCAATATTTAAATTCCCACTTTTGCGAGCGTTCGCGTTGAATCACGTTTCACATTTCACAAGTGAATCACATTCGCTATAAATATCTAACTATATTTGACACATCGCTGTCTCTTCGTGTACCTGAAATAAAAAATACCTTCACCCTGAATTTTCTAATTTATCAACACTGAATTTCTTTCGTGAAAACTAACAACTTTTGTTCTGAGACATTTTAAAAATCAGCCTTTTTTCACACAAATCACTCGCTAGGAAGTATATGCGCATTGATAGTACCATATAGAAATGAAACTCGCGCGCCGAATGCGTTCCAAATCGCTATAATAGCCTAGAGTTTCGTATCGTATCATACAAGCCGTCAGTCAGGGCCGCACTGCGCCGCCAGATGAACCTATTGATAAAAAAAACGATTCATTGTTCTTTTTATAAATAATTAAACGTTTTAATTAATAACTATACAATTTAATTAATGTAATAAGTATACGGATATAATAAATTATTAAATAAGTAACAGCCCTCACGGCATCGGTGGGCGTTACGGGCTGAGGGAAGAAGTAGGTATTTATTTTTCGGTTTTTGAGACTCGCACGAGTAGTATACTCGTATTATTTATTATTCTTGTGGTAACAGTAACAGAAAACTACCTTGAAATGCACTGCATTTCCCACTTTATCTTATGTCCGTAATGTACGTACGTACTTGGTTCGGTAGTGAGTGAGAGATGCCAAAATCAATTCCGATCCTATCCCTACCCATTTTCCTAACACTTTTTCTAAATCCATTCCTATATCTCCAAAGGTAGGCGCGCATCCGGGGGCGTGCCGACGTTTATCATTTTGGACTAATGTTTGGCAGGACTGTAAGATCGTATCAGGTGGACTGTAAGCTCGTCTGCCGCCGTCGTCAATAAAAAAATAAGTTCCGGTTCGATTAGCAGCTTCTTATGTCGATTTCGCCGTTGCGGCGTTTTCAGTAGCGAATAGTGAGTAAGTAGCCACTGTCACCAGCGCTTTTATTATACACTGTTGGACATGAAACTCCTCATGCCCATTGCCTTGTGAGTGGTGGTGTCTCAAGTAATTCCTCAGGGTTTGTAATAGTGACCCAGGCCTTTACCCGGCTAAAACCCGGCCGGGTTTTAGTCCGGCATAACCCTCCGCCTGTCCCTAGTGGAAGGGATGGATCACATGATCACATGTCCCTATCACATGATGGATTTCCCCACGTCAAAAAAAAAGGGTTTGTTATAGTTCCTGTGTTATCCCTAGTCGCCTTTTACGATACCCCACACCACACGGTTACATTGTATTGTCAATCCGTACACCTGGTATAATACCTACTTAATATAGGATTTCGGGGAACATTCATTATAGAATGCAGTTAAATTTATAATTTCTCCACAAGGTGGTCTAATTTCTCAGCGACTTGAACCAATGAGAAAAATACCAGTTTAAAAATGAACCGGTATTGCGGTCCTTTTAATTACGTAATGTCAATCAGTCTGTTTGGCCGACATATACACTGCACATACATAACAAATGAATGCGTTGACAGCGAGAATGCATGCCCACAATAAGGACAGTGAACAGTATAGATACTTTTTTTTTAATATAGAAAAATACTGTGGATACTGTCGTCTATTGACATCCGCGATACATGCCAACATCAGTCCAGACTAACAAACGTTGACCCCGGATGCGGTGCCCACCTTTGTAGATTAAGGAACGGATTGGGAGAAAGGAATTGAAAAATTGTAAAGGATGGGATAGGATGGGAATGAGCTCTGGCGTCTCTATCACTCACTACCGCAACACATTGGGGAAATACGATAAAGTAGTAAATGCAGTACATTTCAAGGTAGTCTTCTGTGAGAGAGAGAGGTAACGTGAACAGTCGAGTGCGCCCAGCAGCTGGATACAATATCCTAAATTTCATCAAGATTGCGTAAAAACTTTAACCCGTAATATCTTATTGATGACTAGGGCCGCTTTTTTTGGAGACAAATTTTTTTTTCGCTCCATACAATTTGCTCAATTTGTAGACATTCGATGTTGCCAATTCCACAAATTTCATGGATCTAAGAGGGCAATTTTTTTGCCTCCCGCTATTGTCAGCCCTGTCCTGTTTTTGAATTGTCGGTTTCCCGCAAATTAGTGTTTCAAAGTTGACAACTCTAACTAATCTCTAATCCCTAGTTAGTTAAAGCATGGAAGAGATCGCCTTAGCAATAAGGTCGCCTATTGTATTCTGCCATTTAAAGATATGTACACATGTAATAACGGTTTACAAACAGTTATTATTATATTTTATTAATATTTTTATTAAAAAAGTATTTATTATTATTAATCTCTTTTTAAGTTAAGAATAAAGTGATGTCATCACTATCGGTCACGTGATTTCACCTATTGACCAATTACGAGAGTCAGCGATCCTCGATTGACCAATTAACGCTTTGTTAGATGCTTCATTGAACGGATGACTGTTTCTTTAGGGGATGTATACTGTTTCAGTTTCATGTATTTCTGTTTCAGGGAATGTAATATTGTGTATTGTAATAATATTGGGGATGTAACACAATTTTTAATATTGTGTAATAGTGAGTTCAAATCCGTCCACTGAGCTTCTACTTATGGTACGGATTTTGAAAAACTGACACTAACTCGGCGGTGAGGGAAAACATCATAAAGAAACCTGCCCGACCGATAAACCCCCCCTAGTACCTTGCCGGGAGAGGCCTGTGTCCTGCAGTGGGACGTTGTAGGCTGATATATAGAAATCAACGAGACATGAGCTTAGCATCTGTGTGAGTGGGCGCTGAATTATCCAATCCGATTGTCGAAATGGTTCGCACTTGTACACTATCGATGTGCACTCACACAAACGCAAAGCTCATGTCTCGTTGATTCCATTGTACAAGTATTGTGAGTGTTTCATTTAAGGCTATACTGTGTACCTCATTTGACTACAATAGAGGATTACCGTGACAACCTGCTTGATTAGCACCTTGCAAGTGCTAAATTATCTAGTATATTACAGCTCCTTTGTGTGGCTTGGACGTCTTAAACAGGTGTAAAAGAAACAAAACAATTGTGTTGACTGTAAAATAATCATGTGTCTAGTAATAATAATACAAATTTTAGTAGAAGTACTCAGTATATGTACATACTTGTACATGTGTGTGTTAATGAACAAACTGTAGGTATACTGTACGTGTTCCGGTAGTGAGTGAGATATGCCAGAGCTCGTTCCCATTCCATCCTATCCCTCCCAATTTTCCCAATCCATTCCTTAACCTGCAGAGGTAGGCAGCGCATCCGGGGGCGTACCAATGTTTGCCATTTTGGACTGATGTTGGCATGTATCGCGGATGTTTACACGACGAGGTGGACTGTCTACTTATTTGCTCCTTCCTTCTATAAAAAATATGTATTTAAAAAAAATTGCTTGATTGTCTGTTTATTCATGTATCACACGAAAACTATTAAACGGTTTCGAGTAAGGATATAAAGATGTGAACGTTCTTAACGCACGTGAGCGAAGCCGCGGGTGGAAGCTAGTAAAGAATAAATAAAACGCAATTATACAGAACCTCACGGACCCAGTCTTACAAAATATTCCCTATAAATACCAGATACCAAAATTGGTACGAAAATGCCCTTCTACATCGATAAGAAATCTTAATTTAATTATATCAACAGGTGCTTAATACTAAGATCAAGCAAGAATAGAGCAATATTTTGAAATATAATGTAGTTTCTTAACTGACTTAATTATCATAACAATTTTTCTAGCACCTGATTTGAATAAAAAATAATGATTTCAATTTAAATTGAAAATTATTTATGTGTGGGCAAATTTGATGACGCGATCGCGCTAGGTTACCGTGAATAGCCTTGAGCGGTTCTTGGTAATGATTTTGGAGAAATAATTAAGTAAATCGCAGAGTATGGACAACTATATACTTTTATTAAGAATAAAAAAGAATACGATCAGCCTATAACGTTCCACAGGAGGGTCTGCAGGGTACAGGCCTCCTTAGTAAACCACTAAGGAGTTTCGGGGCGTATTCATCGCGGCCTACTGCGGATTGGTACGGATTCATCACGCGGGCACATTATATAGCAGTTAAAGTAGCAACAGGTAGGTCACATATGCCACAAGATCGACAAACAATGGGTTAGCCGAGTCCTTAAATAGAGACCACGTACCGGGAACCGTAGCGTGGGATATACTCCGGCCAGGTGCTGTCGGCTTGAAGATATTCGCCGGTAGTGGCTGGACGACAAAAGCTGAAAATCGTATATGATGGTGGTTTTTGAGAGAGGCGAAATATTTAGGCTGATGGTATGGTCCGATATAATAGAACATCCATAAACACATAAAATAGACGGACAAATTCATAACTCGTCCTTTTTATCTTCGTATCAGTCGAGTAACAACTCATATAGAATTATCCGTTATTTTTTGATTTAAACATATTTTTATATAGCAATATAGTCAACACTGGATACTGACAAAATCGATATTAGCCGCCAACCTTGAGATATCAATTCAAAACCGAGCGGTTCACTGAGTCGATTAATCGTTACGTTTTATTCTAATTGATGGCAATGTTAATTGATTGAGTTGAAACTGACAATTGTAAGTGGCTTTGTTTGAGTTGAGTAATAAATGTACTAAAAACCTGTCAATATTTACAGTACCCGGCTATATATGTGGCACGTTGTGAATGAGAAACGGATGATTGATTGTGATTGGCTATTTTCTGTGCTGTACTTTTTCATTAAGTAATAAAATTTGAATATAATATTCATGGGCTCAAATATGAATAATGATTTTCTTCTTTTTTCGAATTTTAATTCAAAATAACAAATTAAAAGGGTTATTGATTTGATTCCTAAATAATTATGGACATTATGGTACTCGATTACCACTCGCGCAGTGTAAATATCTCCATAAGTGACTTAGTTGCTTTGCGAAATGCATAGTGCGAATTGTTCGTACGTTTATTTTGTATGCCCAAATTTTAAGTTACTTAAATGGAGAGATTTAATTTTATTTGCAATAAAAGTATTTTGTTTTTTTTTTATTGTTAATGCTGAATTGGAGACGATTTTCAGCATCGTTATACACATCTAAATGCGTATTTAAAAATTGTCACAAGCTCGGGCGGTGTGGGAAAACATCGTGAGGAAACCAGCATGGTCCAGATATAAATAAACAAAAACTGGAGTATGTGATCCAACAATCAGCACTGGATCCGCGTGGTGGATTACGGCCCGAATTCACATCCGATTAGAATACACATCTCAACTCTTGAATGAATCTCTTTCTTACTTTTTTATGCGTTTCTTTTTCTATGTTTCAGTCTCTTATGTATTCATTCCTAGTTTTATATTATAGTGTATTGTTGTGTCGTAATAAAGTGATGTCTATGACTATATGAGTGTAATACTAAAGCAGAATAATTTCTGAAATTGTTGCCACTTAATGAAAAATAATCTGTAGGAGTCTTAAAATGATTTGGACTGTCTGTCTTAAAATGTCAACCAATAAAAATCAATAAAGTGAAATCACTGTATTTTTTTATAGTCAATAAAATTCTAGAAAAAATGATCTACATAAATAATTGTCCAAGTTGTCGACCAAGTAGAGCTACAGAACCCAAAACAGTAGTTCACGAAATGTTTGTTTGGATATCACGTAAAAAGTAACGAATGGGTTTGATCCGGTTTTCCCTAGTGTATGGCTAAGTATATAGAAGAAAGACTGGTATATGTGTCATCTTCTTATGACACAAGGAAAAGGAAAATAATGAAAATACTTTTAATAGAATTAATCAAAAACTACTTGATGGATTTTCGTCCGTGAAATCCCTCACGCAGATGCTTTTACAGGTGTTAAAAATCTTTGACAGCTGCTCAGGCCACGCGAGCGAAGCGGCAGGCAGAAGCTACTGTACAATATAACTGTCGAAGTCTCACGCAGCGGTGAATGACGGAAAAAAATAAAGTATATATTCTTTATTGCATTAAATCATAATTTAAAACAATGTTTACAAAAGAGAATACCAACAAGGTTTTAATATCAATCTCTTAGATAATACATAACATGAGAAGGCTTTAGAGAAATGTAAATAGCCTATTGTCTTTATTTCCTTTACGACATGTTACATATATCACCGGTCACTGCACGTACTCTCATTCAACTATATATCTTTTGGACATATGTCTACTGGCGTTTGTTTTAGGTGGCTGTTAGCCGCTAAATGTCATTTACATTACGACAAATCACGTAGACATAATCACAGATTTTTTGCGCGGCGCTATACACTTTGGCGGTCCTGAAGACAATGAACAGTAGATAGATATATATGTGATAAATGTTCATAGATGATTGAAACCAGATTCAGCGGATATAGTTCAAAGAATTAGTAAGCAGAAGTGGCAGCAAGCAGCCACATCTGTAAGAAATCTGACAAGACAAGTCCTCGAATAGAGACTACGTCACGGGAAGAGCAGCGTGGCCTATCCTATGACCACGTGACCAAAAGACAGTGGGCGGTCTAGAATCGCTCAGCGTCCGAAGAGAGGTTGCGTTTCTCTGCGTTTGCTGTCGCCTATATAATGGAAATTTTTCTGAAGAATTGTTCAATTTGATGCTGAGAAGTTAGGGTTTTTACCATCGCACAGCTCGTCATCGTCGTGCGGTTCATCTGCACTTCCTTGACATAGAGCGCACTGTACGCAGCCAGCGTACAGTGCGCTCAAAAGACATACGGCGAACCCGAAAGTTATTGTATGAACTGCCACCAAAGGTTATTCCATTACCCTACGATATGGAGCTCATCAAGAGAGCCATGGGTGGCGGTGACCACTAACCCTCATGTGGCTCGTCTGTCATCTATTCTATAAAAAAAGTATGTATATATGACAGATCAAGCACAATAGATAGATGGATAATTGCTTGTGGAAAAACTGTGCACATTCGAGTGGTATAAATATACTGGTAGTGTTACGATAAAAGGGAAGCAATCATATAATTAAATTTTATAAGCGTTAGCTTTATTTATTCAGTTAAAATTAATTACTCAACACAGTTACCGCGAAATACTTCAACATTATTATACTTGCGGCTTAGATTTTTTTTTAATTTTTTTTATAGAAAGGTGCAAACGAGCATGCAGTCCACCTGGTGATAACTGAATATTATCGCCCATAATCTATGGGTACCCGCGGTACAGAATAACAAACTTTGGCACGCCTCTGGATGCGCTGCCTACCTGCATTGGTGTAAGAAAAGTGTGCACGACAGAAAATAAGGGCGTAGCACAAGTGCAGTACAATTAAGATATGTTATTATGTAATGTGTAAATTATGTAAATCAAGTGTACATGATATGTACGTACTGGCATCGCACGGCTCGGGGAAGAAAGGGGGTTGTCTCACAAGGGTTGCGCAACTAGCGAGGTGAGGACGAATGAATTCTCACATTAGACTAATAAAAGCGTACGAGACAAATCCATACACCTTTCCTACGAGACTATGGGATGTTAGTACGTACATTTATATTATATTTTTTTAAAGTGTCTTTGTTTATAAACTATGTGTTTGTATTCGCTCTCCATAAATGTATTAGGGAAACTAGGTTGCAGGTCAGGGTATAGGCAAAATAAAGGCTACCGCCCGCAGTGTGTTTTATTAAGCATTGAATTAAACATATAAAGTTGCGGGCTAGATGACGAAGTTCCGGTATCGGCGCCACTACTTCCCCTTTACCTTCAGTCCTCCCATTCCCCTTGCTACTCAACGAAGGAGGGAGGGAAAAAAGGGCTAAATTGCCCAGAAAGATATAAAATCATCATGTATCGTCATCGAAAATAGCCTTGTTCTCCGCATAAGAGGAGAACCGACCCTAGGATAAGTGACTTGTAACCTAGAAGTTATGTATGACGTTGGAGAGCGAATAGCACAATAAACTACCCCAGGGAGCAGGGGGATCGCACGGGCAGCAAACTTGCTATAAAAGGCATAGGTTCCGACCTCTCTTTGCCAGTTCGTCCTCAGCACTTCAAACAGTAACTTGAACTACCAGTTCGTACTTAACACTCTAAGTAGTGACTTGATATAACAGACTCCTCATAGTGGAGATACCTAACAAGTTCATACAAGCGAGTTCGCTGCCGACTGCCGCTTCCTCCCTGCGCTCCTGTGGTTCAATGTGAATTAGAGCAGCGTTTTATTTCCGTATTTCACCCCTACACCCCCCCGTTGGAAGGCAACGTGCGGCCTGCAACATTGGCCCTGCGGTATAACATCGATCGCGAGCACCGCCTTATATATAATATATATATCGTAGCCAACATCTGGTCCTTCGAGCCGGATCTCCTGAACCATCGTCATCCAGAAGATCGCCTATCGAGATACGGAGAGAATTTAGAAAATGCCGACCACAAGAAGCAAAAGCGACAAGGAGACAACAGAAGCATCCTCGAGCTCGCAAACCGAAGCTACGGCCACCACGGGCGCAACAACTAGCACAGACTCGTACGCAACGACTGCCCAGACCGCAACCACGACCGACACTACCACAAGTAAGTCCTCAAATAATAAAAAACAAGCCAAGGACAGTGTCGCTGTCGCCGTCTGCTCCAGGCCACCATCGCCTGTACCTGAGTGCTCCGACCACACGATGCGCCCACACTCGAGCCACGCTCGGTCACGTCGCTCCGTACCCTCACGCAAGAGACTCCTCGCGGAGTTAGAGGCGAAAGAGCGGCTCGCCGAGCTGTACCTAAGAGAGGCCGAGTGGAAAACGAAAGAAATCCAGGCCGCAGCTGAACTTGAAAAGGCGAAACTCGAACGACTGAAACTAGACTCGTCGTCGAGTGAGGAGGACGAACTGGACGAACAGGATTCAGATCCTCAGCGTGTCCACCGATGGCTACACAATCAAAAGCAGATATTAGCCATCAAAGACGCCGAGAAAGAGAAAAGTCCCAAACCCAAGGAGGCAGCTGTGTCGGAAAAAGGCAGTATTAGACAATCGGCCGGGAATGAAAGAGACCCGGGTGTTGCGGGAACCCCCACGAAAGAGGTCCCGTCTTCAGACCATTCTCCACCGGCGATTGACGTGACTACATTAGCCACGGCCTTCTCACAAGCTATGCGCCAGAATAGGGACTCACCTCGGTACGTACAAGAGTTACCCGTGTACAGTGGACACGCCCATAGCTGGCTCGCCTTCCGAGCAGCGTACAACGAAACAAAGGAACGCTTCACTAAAACTGAAAATGTGGCCCGACTACGAAAATGTCTAAAGGGACCCGCCATGGAAGCCGTGAGTTGCCTACTAATAAGTGAGCCTGACCCGCCAGTCATATTACAAACGCTGGAGAGAAGATTCGGGCGGCCAGAGGCACTCATCCGCTTAGAATTGGAAAAAGTGAAGCGTTTACCCAAGGTCAGTGAAAACCCACGTGACCTTTGCATATTCGCAAGTAAATTAGCGAACATCGTGGCTGCTATAGAAGCATTAAAGAAACCACACTACCTCCACCACCCTGAGATGTTGTACAACGTGGTGGAGAAGCTCACTCCAACCCTGAGAAGTAAATGGGTAGACTACGCGGCGAGAGAGCTTTCAGAAGTATCCGACTTCAAAAAGATGTCAATATACTTGAACGAAGAAGCGGATAAGTTTGGCGCTTACGCCCTTCCAGAATACATCGCCGACGAGTCAACAGGGAGGGAGCGACCTATGCGAAAAAGGGTCGAACGCGCTTACACAATAAAAGAAAAGCGCAAGCCGCAAGAAAAGTGGCAAGAAAAATGTTGGCAGTGCAAACAATCACATCAGTTAGTGCATTGCCCACAGTTTCTCAACGCTAACATACACGAGCGTTGGGAGATGGCAAAAAAGAGCCATACTTGTTTCCGGTGCTTAAAAGGTACGCACCAAAGAAACACGTGTCGCGTCAAACCATGCGGCCGCGACGGATGTACCATGAGACACCATGTCCTACTCCACCACCAAAAAACCGATCAACCATCAGACATCCCAGAAAGAACAGAAGAGGTACTGACTTCAACAGTAGCTACCAACTCGAATACGCGACGTCGGGCGTACCTGAAAATAGCACCTGTCGTGCTATCCGGTCCCCAGAATAAAATAGAGACGTACGCGTTGTTGGACGAGGGGAGTACAGTAACCATTATCGACGCATCTCTGGCCGATATATTAGGGATAGATGGGCCCAAACAACCAATGTGGGTGCAAGGGGTGAGTGGGACAGAGATAAAACACGAACAAAGTCGGAGTGTCAACCTGGGCATTAAAGGGAAATTCAGCGGCAAAGAATTCCAAATTCAAAATGCCAGAACAGTAGAAAGGCTGAATTTCACGTCGCAATCCATAACAGAGGAAAACATGAAGGGCTGCACTCATCTACAAAACATAAGAAAAGAGCTCACGTACGACTACGCGTCCCCAAAGATACTGATCGGTCAGGACAACTGGGACCTAATAGTGTCACGTGATCTTCTAGAGGGTCGGCGCGACCAACCAGTGGCATCACTAACGAAACTGGGGTGGGTACTCCACGGATGCCACACGTCGAAAAGTAAGCCCGTAACCTTTTGTGGTCACCTATCCACAACACAGGGTGACACAATGGAAGAAACAATGAGGAAATATTTCGAACTGGAGTCATTGGGAATCGAACCCAGAAAACCCAAGAACGATCCCGAACAACGGGCGTTGGAAATACTCGAAAACACCACTCGACGACTTCCCAATGGCAGATTCGAAACCGGGTTATTGTGGCGAAAAGACGACCTAAAAATACCCAACAACTACCAAAACACACTAAAGCGCCTCTACAACTTAGAAAGGAAACTAGATCGCGACGAACAGCTGAAAGTTCAATACCAAGAACGGGTCGACAACCTCTTCAAACGCGGATACGCCGAGCGAGCCCCCGCAGCGCCAACTAGCGGCAGAATATGGTACCTCCCACACTTCGCGGTCATCAATCCCGCAAAGCCAAAGATAAGAATGGTACACGATGCGGCGGCTCAATCGCATGGACTGTGCCTCAACGACATGTTGTTGGCAGGACCTGACCTATTACAGTCCCTCCCAGGCGTTATTATGCGATTTCGACAACACCCATACGCCGTATCCGCAGATATAAAAGAAATGTTTATGCAAATCAGCATAAGAGAAGAGGACAGAGATGCCCTGCGTTTTTTATGGAGAGATCACCGGCGGGAGGGTCCGCCAGAAGAATATAGAATGACCTCGGTGATATTCGGTGCGTGCTCATCACCATGCACCGCCATACACATAAAGAACAAAAACGCGAACGAGTTCGTCGACATCTATCCAGAGGCGGTGTGCGCAATAGAAAGAAACCACTACATGGACGACTACTTACAAAGCTTCCCCACCCCTGAGAAGGCGATCAAAATGATCAAAGAAGTCGACTTTATACACCGACAAGCAGGGTTCGAGTTGACGGCGTGGACATCTAACAACATGAGTGTTATAAAAGATTTCAAGGAAAGAACGGAAACAAACGCAATACCAATAGGTGCGAGCGAGACAGAAAGAACGCTCGGTCTCCTATGGAGCACAAGAGATGATTGCATAAGTTTCCGCTTGAACAAAACGAGAATAGCACCTGAAATGCTTGAAAACACGCGCCCACCAACCAAGAGGGAGGCCTTAAGTGTCATAATGTCCTTGTTCGATCCATTGGGCTTACTATCGCCGATGACAACGCCCGCGAAAAGAATTATGCAGGACACCTGGCGCTACGGTACCAAATGGGACGAGCCCATTCCAGAACAGTTAAGGCAAAGATGGGACGCATGGCTGTCATTGCTAAGAAAGGTAGAAGACCTACGCATCCCTCGATGTTACGACTATGAATCGGCAACCACTTACGAACTACATACGTTTGTCGATGCCAGCGAGGAGGCCTACGCCGCAAGCGTTTACTGGCGAATCGTGCGTAACGACGGAAGTGTACACGTCACGCTGGCAGCCGCAAAGAGTCGCGTGACACCACTGAAGCCCGTCTCAATCCCCAGGTTAGAACTACAGGCCGCCCTACTAGGGGCCCGCCTAGCCGATACAGTGCTACGAGAGCACGAGTTTGAAGTCGCGCATAAAACATATTGGAGCGACTCGCGTACGGCCCTGGCGTGGATAAGATCCGAACCACGCACCTACAAAACCTTCGTAGCACACCGACTCGCAGAATTAGAGACACTCACTAAGAAAAATGAGTGGCGATGGGTGCCTACGGCAGATAACGTAGCAGACGACGCAACAAGAGCGACACCTCACGACTTCAACGTGAAACATCGATGGTTCAATGGCCCCTCCTATCTACTACTATCTAAGAATGAGTGGCCTACAGAAGTCGAGGTCAAAGTCAACAACTCTGGGGAAGAGAGAGAAAAATGTCTCGCAATAACCGATAAGCCAACTCATGACCATCTGCCAGATGTCCGACGATTCTCAAAATGGATCAGACTGATAAGAGCGACAGCTAGAGTGCTGCAATTTGTCGAATTATGTCGGGGAAATAAATTCCAAATCACCGCTACGCGTTACAAAAGAACGCGGACAAACAAGTCACGTGACCCCGACTGGAAAAAAAAAGATAAACAAACTCGAACCCAATCGACCGATACGATGGTTCCCACGAGTTCATCGACCCACCGCGCCATTGACCTAGAAGTGCGTCATATTGAAAAGGCTCAAAAATTGTGGATTCTAGCGGCACAACAAGACAGCTATTACCAAGAAAAGCTGCGCATAAAAGAGAACAGGGCGCCACCTACCGGAGATTTATTGTCGTCACTTAGTCTTATCATCGACAGTGACGACATAATAAGAATAAAGGGTCGTATAACTGCGGCCGAGGGAATACACGCAGAATCTGTGAGCCCAGCCGTACTGAATGGAAAACATATATACACAAAATTGTATATACAACAAGTCCACGAGAAACTTCATCACGGAGGCGTAGAAACAGTCGTAAATGAGCTACGCCAACGGCTATGGATAATGAAAATCCGACCGGCCGTGCGAAACGTGATCAAGAGCTGTATGGCGTGCAGAATAAAAAAGACTAAACCAACAAGTCCGGCCACAGGCGACTTACCTCCAGCTCGCCTGGCCCATCACGCACGCCCCTTCACATTCACCGGATTGGACTACTTTGGTCCAATAGAAGTCACCGTCGCGCGCCACCGCGAAAAGAGATACGTAGCGCTCTTCACATGTATGACGTCACGCGCCATACATCTAGAAGTCGTGACCTCCCTAAGCGCTGACTCAGCCATTTCAGCGCTGAGGAGGTTTATAGCCAGAAGAGGCTGTCCAACAGAGCTGTGGAGTGACAACGCAACTTGCTTCAAGGCGGCTGATAAAGAGCTCGCCCAGTCCATAGCTGAAGCCACCCAGCACGAGGCCACAAACCGCATGATCAAGTGGCGGTTCATCCCACCAGCAGCGCCGTTTATGGGCGGTGCATGGGAGCGCATGGTGCGCTCCGTTAAAGAAGCCCTACGAGTCACCCTGCACGAACAACATCCAAGTGACGAGACGCTCAGCACACTGCTAACTGAGGCGGAGATGACCATAAATTCCCGCCCCCTTACTCATGTGGCGGTGACACCCGACGAACCGGCAGCACTAACGCCGAACCTTATACTACTCGGCCCGAACTGTCACATGCCGGTTCCCGGAGACTTCACCGAAGGCGACCTGAACGCGCGCCATCACTGGAGGCGCGCCCAGAGGCTCGCAGACGTATTCTGGCACCGCTGGGTACGGGAGTACATGCCCTCACTCCAGTACCGGCGGGAGCCCCGCAGCACCGGTGAACCACTGAAGATCGACGACATCGTCATCGTGTGCGACTCCAACTTACCCCGGAACACCTGGCCACGAGGCCGTGTCACCAACGTCTACCCGGGTAAAGACAACGAGGTACGAGTCGTCGACATCACCATGGGCAACGGCACCGTGCTACGCAGACCTACGAAGAAAGTCGTCGTGCTACCAGTCGGTTCGCAGTGTTGCGACGGCGGGAGAATGTGCACGACAGAAAATAAGGGCGTAGCACAAGTGCAGTACAATTAAGATATGTTATTATGTAATGTGTAAATTATGTAAATCAAGTGTACATGATATGTACGTACTGGCATCGCACGGCTCGGGGAAGAAAGGGGGTTGTCTCACAAGGGTTGCGCAACTAGCGAGGTGAGGACGAATGAATTCTCACATTAGACTAATAAAAGCGTACGAGACAAATCCATACACCTTTCCTACGAGACTATGGGATGTTAGTACGTACATTTATATTATATTTTTTTAAAGTGTCTTTGTTTATAAACTATGTGTTTGTATTCGCTCTCCATAAATGTATTAGGGAAACTAGGTTGCAGGTCAGGGTATAGGCAAAATAAAGGCTACCGCCCGCAGTGTGTTTTATTAAGCATTGAATTAAACATATAAAGTTGCGGGCTAGATGACGAAGTTCCGGTATCGGCGCCACTACTTCCCCTTTACCTTCAGTCCTCCCATTCCCCTTGCTACTCAACGAAGGAGGGAGGGAAAAAAGGGCTAAATTGCCCAGAAAGATATAAAATCATCATGTATCGTCATCGAAAATAGCCTTGTTCTCCGCATAAGAGGAGAACCGACCCTAGGATAAGTGACTTGTAACCTAGAAGTTATGTATGACGTTGGAGAGCGAATAGCACAATAAACTACCCCAGGGAGCAGGGGGATCGCACGGGCAGCAAACTTGCTATAAAAGGCATAGGTTCCGACCTCTCTTTGCCAGTTCGTCCTCAGCACTTCAAACAGTAACTTGAACTACCAGTTCGTACTTAACACTCTAAGTAGTGACTTGATATAACAGACTCCTCATAGTGGAGATACCTAACAAGTTCATACAAGCGAGTTCGCTGCCGACTGCCGCTTCCTCCCTGCGCTCCTGTGGTTCAATGTGAATTAGAGCAGCGTTTTATTTCCGTATTTCACCCCTACACCCCCCCGTTGGAAGGCAACGTGCGGCCTGCAACATTGGCCCTGCGGTATAACATCGATCGCGAGCACCGCCTTATATATAATATATATATCGTAGCCAACAAAAAGGTTGGGGAAATGAGAAGGGATAGGAATGGACTCTGGCATATACCACTCACTACCGAAGCACGTATCTACGTACATTTTGGGGAATTCTTAACAACTCTAGTGGAGAGAAACAGACCGAATGGTGTTGTACGGTATAGTTCAAATGTCTTTAAAGATTAGAAAAATATAAAATCGAATCAACAAAATCGTTAATAAATAATAAATAAATAATATAAACCGGATAAATAAATGACGAACCGATGTCAAACGAAAAACTAATTAATAAGTAATATTGAAACGATCGTTTTAACACCCACACAAGATGATCATTGACGAACCTCATTTCGACGGTGTAAATTTAAAAATATGCCCGTTTCGTAGAAATATTTTTATGAGGACATTTTTATTTGCGAAATCAAATGATATAAACATAACATAATATGTCACGATTACATCTTAATTACTGGTTCTGAGGTCATCTTCCGAGAGATGGCAGGTCGCCATATGTCTTTTATGGTAATAATTTTGATGTAAATTCCTACTATATTCAATTCCCTGATGTTGAAGCCTGTGATTTAATGTGAGGTCTTTATAAAAAGATGAATGTAATGAAATTCGTTTGCTAATCATATATAGGTACATAAGTAGGTAATATTTCAAAAAAAAAGTAAAAATAAAACAGAATAGAATAACGCTTTATTTAGCCACTCCAACACAAAAAGTTACAAATGAAAAAAGAAGTAAATTAACATTTGTGAAATGTGATCTTGATTCAGCGTGGGGTGACTATGACTGATTTGAATTATATAATTATAACAATATAATTGCTATATTGAAATAATTAAATACATTTTAATTAACAAAGTAAGTAAGTAAGGTTAGGTAATCTATACATATAATAAAATTGTAACAGGCCGATGTCTGTACATTATAGATATTGGAAAAAAACCAATATGGGGGGTCTTTATTAGAGCAACAGAAGCCAAAACAACAGTTTTTAGAAATTTTGTCTGTCTGTATGTTTGTACACTCATCACGCAAAAACTACTGCATGGAATTGAATGCAGTTTTCACCGATATATTGCTAGAAGTCTAACTTAAAATATAGGCTCCATTTTACCGCAGGAAAATATCTTATTCCGATTGTTTTAAATTTAATAAACCGAAGCGAAGTGAGGGCGGGTCGCTAGTTATGAATAAAATAAAACTATGTTGTTTGTGTATATTTGTTCATATTAAAATAATTAATGTATGATATTATTTCAGGTACGTAAACACACTAACAGGTAGTGATAATAATTGGAAGTATTATGTGGAATAAATGAGGACAAGTCAGTTTACTGCTGTACGGTAGAATACTGTTAGTGTTTCTTTTTATACTGGTAGAAAGAACATTTAACGTTATACCATATATAGTACCGTGTACTGTACGTACACATGTAATACAATTGAGAGCATTCATTGGCATCCAGTGATGGAAATATATCGCTTACTGTCAGTATTTGCACACAGATGAGAATGCAACCGTACGTTATAAATAGTTTCTTTTTTTACTGTTGGATATTCCATTCGAGACATTGATGGAGTGATTGGTGAAGTGCTTAAATGCATATCCAGTTCTAATACGATTGCTCAAGTGTTTATTTATTTATTTTTTTAAGATATCCAACAAAATATGATACATCGCTCTCTTAAATAATAACTTATTTTATTAATAATTGGAGTTTAAGTTGACAACCTTAAACTAAAGGTAGACACGAATCTTATGATGGATTAACCACATAATGTGTTCAGTCCTGGAGATGACTGGGAGACTGGAGACCATTTTCACATCATTATCACAAATATAAACAAAAAAGAACAATTTGTGTAATAATATAAGATAAAGATAGATAAAGTGTTTCTCAAGACTATTATCAGTTTTAACAAGTTTAAACCTAGCGATTTATCGTCGATAACGTGCGCGGACATTGCTAGTGTGTCACAGCCTTTTCGAATGGGAAAATCAAATGTGGGTCGTTGATAAAATTGCTCGCAGCTTCCATACTGGAGTACTGAAGAGTCGGCTCTTTAGTCAACTCGTGACCACGGCTGGTGAAACCCGTGTCGAAACATCGAGTAGAAATAAAAGGTATGTATTACGCATTTAGACGCGATTTACTATAGAAATCAGTGATGTAAGGATAAAACGCTGCCACTTATTTAATTTGAATTTATTATAATATAATAGAGTCTATAATCTCAAACTCCAAAACACTTCCAAAATCCAGTAAACCCTTCCATTATTCTCAAATCTTACCGAGAAACAAAGGCTCCGGCTTAACGGTACCGTTTTACCATAACAAAAAAGCGGTTATCAAAAGAATTTTCTGGATAACACGATAAAAACGCGCGGATCCAATCACGGGAGGCGTTAAGATTCACCCCGGGAAGATTACGCCGGTGCCAGGCTCCTTGCCATGGAATTATAGGACAAAATTCACGGACGGGAATTATTTTTGGGCCATTAAAACAGCGGGTGCAATCGACAGATACGGTGTGACAATACTCTTCCGAGTGTCATCTCTTACTGGGCTTCTTGCTTCTAAATCCCTCGGAACTCCTACTGTGTACCTAACCGAGTCCTAATTTATTTTTATTGATCCACACATATTAAATATTATTATTACATCTGGAAGGCAGATCTGCTCATTTTTTTAGTACTTATAACAGTTTCATAACAGTTTTTTTTAGTGCTTACTTAACATATTCTAGACTTGACTTTAATGTCTACGCTGGCGATAGCAACGGTCGAGCCCAGTACATGGCGGTGCATATTGAAATATGAATTGAATGTGACATTTCACACAATGCTACTCCACAATGCTCACAAGGATACTGTCATAATTATATTGATATACATATTTTCAATCCAGCATTCCAATTTTTTTTAAAAGCATTCTGTCACATACACGAAGACAGTTACCCACATGTTAGTGTTCCTGTGAATGCTATAGCATAGGTCCGCGGTTCGATTCATAACAAAACAATAGTTAGAAAGTAAATGTTAGTTTGAATCACGACCCAAGACATACTAATGTGGGTCATTAAGTAGGTATTATGTCATTTCATAGCGGCCATGTGATGTCGGCCGGCTTTAGAATAACACCGCCCCATCTCGACTAAAAGGCGACTAACGGATAACAAAAACACTACCACAAGAACTGACGAACTACACCACCTTCAAACCAGTGGACTCACCAACCCTCTTGGCTAAGGCCGTTACATCCCTCGTGTACAAGACAATGAGCATAAGGAAGTCCATGCACAGCAGTGCATCCAAAGGGGTTATGGTATTTCATAGTTTCTAAATTGACATAACTTCAAAAATTAAGACTTTTGAGAGGAAATCCCTGATGACATTCTTGGTTCTGGATGAGAATATTCTTAAATGTTAGCAACTAAACCAAACGCAAATTAAATTTTATACCTATTATTCATTCCCGCTAATTTTGAGGCCCTACCACGAGCATAAGATGGAACTACCAAAACGCTTCGTTTAACCTTCGATCTCTGAATGGGAAATTGGCGGGAACCCCGTCACGAGGCGTACATACATACATACACACGTTCATACATAATGCTTGTACGTATATTCTTGAATGAATATGGAGATTCCGGGGGTTTTTTGTAAAAAGATAGAAAGGAGAAATAAACTTCAGATTTTACGCGCGACTGCACTTTGTGTGTAGAAAGTGATGTGGGTACTTGGAATAATATTTTGCAGAAATTGGTATAAAAAGTATAATGTACTATTATTAGGCAGCCTTGAAGTTCGTTCACCTTGCGAGTCGAGAGTTGTAATGGGTTTAAGAAAGATGCAGGAATTGATTTGGATAAAGGGTTGGGAAATTGGGAGGACTGGCATGGGATGGGATGGGAATGGGCTCTGGCATATCTCACTCACTACCGAAACACGCACGTACATTGGGGAATAGGATACAGTGAGAAATGCAATACATTTCAAGGTAGTCTTCTGTGAGAGAGGGTAACGTAACTAGTCGAGTGCGCCCAGCGGCTGTTGGATTGCAGCGTGAAACCTCCCCCTCTAAAGGACAACAGTAACAACAATATAAGCAACAATCAATATTAATCATCAATCAATTCTATGTTCATTATTTACTCGACCACGACTACACTTTCAATTATCATCTATCAGAGTAAATACCAAGATATATTTTCATTTATAATTATGCTTTGAAAAGAAGTAACCACGTTATTACGAACTAAAAGACTAATAAAAAAAATTATCTACTCGATACACTAATTTAGTGGACATCAAAATTTATATTCAATACTTCGATCAATAAATTATTATGCTCTACTCTGATAATGTTTAAAGAATCTGGTAATGCTTTTGACAAAAGTTGTGGTCCCAGTGAGCGCGGGACAAACGATTGAAGCGGAAAAAATATGGAATGATCTATTGTTCTCATAGATTTAGAATTCTCATAATAATATAGGTAATACGGCTCCTCTTCACATTGGCCAATGGTGTCAATGGTTGTGGCCAATACGTATGGCCA
Organism: Sesia bembeciformis; assembly: GCA_943735995.1. Taxonomy (NCBI): domain Eukaryota; kingdom Metazoa; phylum Arthropoda; class Insecta; order Lepidoptera; family Sesiidae; genus Sesia; species Sesia bembeciformis. The sequence goes on along the minus strand of OX031042.1, from coordinate 14,043,849 downwards.
TCGTGTAAAAGGGGGTTTGTGGTCACCTTGGTAGGTATTGGAGTGTTGGCCCACACATGGCGTTAGATCCGAGTGGTGTCGGTTTTTCAACACAGATGAAATTGTTTTGGTGAAATGATGGCCGCCCGCGTTCACACATTATTCCCATGTGTGCCATACCATTGGCACATATATTGGCCAACGTGAATAGGAGCTATTAGTAGGTTATGCATTAGTATTGGACATTACTTAATACAACTTTGATATATACATACTGACATATATTATACATAGTAATCTAAATAGGAACAACAATTCCAAATACACATAACTACTAACACTACAAATTTGTCACAGAAAATATACGACCACAACACACATAATCATAATTAATCTGTATTAATTAATCTGTATATATGAGTTCGTAATTGGCCTAAACATTAGTAACGTTGTTGAACTACTCTTCCCATAAATTGTATCCGTGAACTTTGTAAACCAACAAAATAAAATCCAAATACTCCTTTTAAGTTTTGGCTTCAAGAGTTTCGATAAATTAAATCGCTACCCGCCCCGCTCTCAACGTGACCATCGCCTGAATGTATTCGATCGCTTCGTCTCCAATGCCGTTCTAATCAAAACTGTCACTAATAAAAAGTAATTAGGTTTTCGAAGCGACAGACAAATGAGACAAATGATCGGAATGGTGTCGATTGACGAAACGTTATAAGAAGTACTTTTTACATTTCTAGTGTGAAACAAATAATTTTAAAGAGTATTTTACTTTATTAATTTATTTGAATAATAGCAGTTACATTTTATAAATTATCACTACATCAGTCTGTATGTGCTCATAACTGTTACAAACAATTGAAGCTTCATCGTGGCATCGTACATGACTCAACTCGTTTAGTTCCCAATTATAACAAATTACAATTTGCAAAAAATAAAAAAGGACAATGTCAATATTTAAAAATTATAACATAGAGTTCTGTAACTTATGTATAAAAGATATTAGCATGCATGTTTTTTTTATGTTAAATAATGTTTCAGCAAAAATATATCAAGTTTCAAGTTATTATATTCTATTATAAAATAATAGATCGTGTAGATACCGCTGAATCTGGGTCTACAAGACGAACCAACCAACCGGTTTGGGCCCAATTTCCATGTGATTAAATAAATTAGTTCGTTGTATGCTTATAAAATAAATAATAAAAAAAAATTCTATAATATTCTACAAATAAACTATAAAATTAACATAATTTGCCATTTTTTTTTCAGTGCATAGTGCTTTGTCTGGAGTTATAACTCCATTTTCGATTACAGTTTTATAAATCTGTCTCCTTTAATATACCGCGCATTAATTAGGCCGCAATTTATAAAATGAGACTACAATTTTAGTTCTGGCTAATTAACCTATTTAACATTTTGTCGTTTAGGTGAAAAGTTAGCTTCATAATATCAAAAATATGTAAATTTTAGGAGCTATTTTGATATTAAATTTTAGCCGCCATGTATCTGCCAGTAGAGCTCATTTGTCACTAAGTCTCGTTTCAAATATATATTATATTTTAAAACTGAAAATCTACAGTAATCTTATATATAATAAGGAGAGAGTGCGAATTTTGTGAGTTTGTGTGTATGTGGAGGGTAATCTCCGGAACCACTGCACCTATTTGAAAAATTCTTTCACCATATTATGTGCAAAAAAATTGCCGGGCATGCAACGCAAGCACAGCTAGTTATATATAATTTCGAATCAAAAATATGGCTTAGGTAATGCAATAGAGAACAAACCGACACCGACATAGCTCATAGGAACAGCATGCTGAAGTGGCAATGGAGAAATAATCAAGCCTCAGACAACCGACGAGTCCTCGGATGAAGGCCACGTATCGGGAAACGCAGTGTGAGACGCCCTTCAGCCAGTTGGTCCGACTTGAAGAAGTTTGCCGGTAGTGGCTGGATGAGAAGAGTACAGAGACAGAGGCCGATAGGTCCTTAATACTATTCAATAATTTAAGACAATTGAGATTAACGCCATAAGTTAACACGCCATTCCTTAAGAAGTGAACGGAAGAGATTTGAAACCAATTACCTTATCACTTATCACTTATCAGTCATTTACCATAAATAAAGTAAATGGCCAATGTTGATAACTAGTTGTTTATTGTTTATGTTGGACACTTATCTTTGAAACTACTTGATTGTTTTGAAAGCTTCTTAAAATTATTTTTGTTATCACTAATGTGATTGTTACAGAAGAAATATATTACAGTTTCGACACATGCAGAGAGAGTTAGTCGGAGTTTCGTTGAGGGATAAAACTCGGGTTGATGGTAGACGAGTGAGCGGGCCACATGATGGTGAACAGTCGCCTCTGCCCGTGGACACCTGCAACACCAGGGGGCTTGCGGGTATGCTGCCAACCTTGCAGAATCCTATTCACGGCTCTCTTGAAGAGCCCTATATCGTAGCGTAACGACAAAATCTCAGCTGGCAGGTCATTCCACAAGTTTTGGGTTCGCCGTAAAAATTATCTTTTATAATACATTGCAGAAGATAAGCAAGCTCAAGTGGCAGTGGGCCGGTCATGTATGCCGATTGATGACCGTTGAAGCAAACGAGTGGTCGAGTCGAGGCCGCGTGGTGATAAACGTGGTGTTGGCTGTCCACCGGCTAGATGGACCGATGATCTGAAGAGGGTAGCAGTAGCAGGTGGCGGCTGGAGAGGGAAGGCAATTCTCCACTCATAGCTAGTCTGATTTTCGGAAGCTCATATATGGGGGTTAAGTGAAAACAATTTATATGATTAAGTTTAAATATAAGTAAATACAGACAGGTTTTCCTCATCAACTGTTAGTGAAAGATAATTTGAACCTTATACTACTTCGTTTATTACTTTCCTAAATCTTAATTTCATTCATAGACTAAGAGTTGGCCTGTGGAATGCATATGCCAAGACTTATGTAATTAAATAGTGCTATTTTACGTTAACAAACTCAAACTTTTTTTTTATTACGGATATGTAGTATTTTTTTAGTCTAGTCTAGGAAGTAAATTGTGTAATGTTAAGTACTGTATTAATACTTGTTGCTAAACGTAATGAATTATCAATATAAGTTGATAATTAAGCTTAACACAGAAATATTTTTAATTCAGAGTCGGGCCTTTTTTTATATAGAAAGAAGGCGGCAGGCGAGCACACAGTCCACCTGGTGGTAAGTGGATACTGTCGTCCATAGACATTCACGATACATGCTAACATCAGTCCGGAATGACAAACGTTGGTCCCCGGATGCGATGCCCACCTTTGCAGATTAGGGAATGAATTGGGAAAATGGCGAGGGATAGGATGGTTTGCGAATGGGCCCTGGCATATCTCTCTCACTATCGAAACACGTACATTGGCGAAATACGATAAAGTAGAAAATGCAGTACATTTCCAGGTAGTCTTCTGTGAGAGAGGGGTAATGTGGCCAGTCGGCATGCACAAGTTACATTAAAATTACAAACATAATTTGTAAGGGGGAGACCCCTTACAAATTGTGTTAAAAAAATTGTACATTTTTTATATACCTATCTTTGCCAATCGCTACTTTTATGATTCTTATTATTATTGTGTATCGATAATCCTGAAATCCCCGTTTTTTTATAAATATTTTAAAATACCTAATATAATGACAATATATATATATATATATATTTCTGTCATAAGTTATTACTATACCATAACATCAGCCTATGTCTCTCCACTGCTGGATATAAGCTTCTGCCAAGGCTCGCAGTAATTTATCTATACTAATATAATAAAGAGGTAAAATTGTGTGTTTGTAGGTATGTTGGAGGTAATCTCTGGAACTACTAAACCGATTTCAAAAATTATTTCACAAATAGGAAGCTATATTATCCGTGTTTAATATAGGCTATATTTTAGTTTGAAATTTTGTTAGAAACGAACTTAAGGGTTATTATTACTGAACGGGAAAAAAAAAATGCTGAAACGAAATCTGGACAAGCTTCCTCAGCACAATTTTCGACAGTGACAATGATATCACAATTAATTGTCGTCACCACTTCTTTTACATTGAAAAAATGAAATGATCGATGACTCTGTCTTTGTCTGACTGAATCATTCTAAAAACTATAATGAATTATGTTGTTTGACAATCAACAAATTCTCACAGTTCACCCTCCGACTATCATCTGCAACTACGAAATAAGGTTGTTATTATGTATATGTACACAACTATAAAATGGTCGTTAAAATTAAATATAATAAGGTCACGTCCATAATGTCACAACAACTTGTTTATACCTCGGCCGATAGATACCAGTTTAAAATACATAATCTTCTTTTTAATTATTAAACATACTTAAACAGGTTGTATAATAAGTGCGTAGATTATGAAATAACAATAATGGGGGCCATCTTGAATTTACTTTTGAAATATATTTTTACGGGAAAAATAAATATGAAATATCAATTCTTTAATATTTCATGTTCACTTTAAAACGCGTCCATAACACATTTTAGCACTTATTTACTTTAAAAAAATCGGTTTAATTGGGTGCACGCTGCAATACTAGAGCCGCTGAGCGTGCCCGACTAGCCAACATACACCTTTCTCACAGAAGACTATCCTAAAATGTACTATGACTTATCATCAAGTACCCGACTACTGCACGGTGTTAAAAATTTACCTAATTTCAAATCAATAGTGCCAATAGTACCTATATTAAATGAATAGTGCCAGTGTATAAATTTAATTAATTTTCGATCTTACTATATTATTTAATCCCATATAAAATAGTATAACTAATAACTATCCAATACCCTATATTTATTTACACTTATTATTGTTTTATTAGTGAAGCGTTATGTGAAATAAAATTTGGATTAAATAAAAATATACAAATATATTAAATAATAAACAATTAAAATATACATACATACTATTGGCTTAAGATTTATTAGGGCTCTTAGGCTTCTATGGAAATATTGCCTTCTATGGAAGCAGTAGGCTTTAATATATATCTTCGTTTTCATTAATTATGTTGACAATAAAGTTTTTAAGACAACATTAAGAATTATTTACAAGACATTTACGAGTACATAAAATAAAAAAATAAAAAAAACAATAAATAAAAACAAGACTTGATACGGATGTAACCGCCTTTTAAAACGTGAAGTTGATTTATTATGTTGAAAAACGCGTGGGTGATTTTTGCAGGTTATATTTTTAATAGACGCTAATTTTATTCGGCTCCGTTTCGTCTGCGCCTGCGCTGACATTAAAGTTTGGGCACTCTCATGGTCAGTAGAAATTTAAATTTTAAAACGAAGTTTTACTTAGCGGTTAGGTACGATTTCTTGAGGGAACTTATTATATACTAGCGACCCGCCCTCACTTCGCTTCGGTTTATAAGGTTTTTTTTTCAATTTTTTTTTTTAAATTTCAAAATAAAATATAGCCTTATATTAGACACGGATAATGTATATTCCTATTTGAAATCGGTTCAGTAGTTCCAGAGATTACCCCCAACATACCTACCAACATACAATTTTACCTCTTTATTATATTACTAGCTGTGCCCGGCATACATACATAATATATAGCTTATGTCCATCTGTAATAATGTACCTTTCAAATGGTGAAAGAATTTTTCAAATAGGTGCAGTGGTTCCGAAGATTACCCTCCACATACACACATACTCACAAAATTCGCACTCTCTCTTTATTACATTAGTATAGATTAGTAATTAGTATAGAGTATAGATTTCCACAACTCTGTTGCTGTTACGATTACCGCAAATTACGATGAACCGCATCGCAGCGCATAACATCGCAAAAATCCTCCTGAATCATTTTCATACATTTTGTATAAACCATCGCTCGCTTCGGGCGACCGGCATCATTCCGCAGCGCAGCGCACTGAATGCGGATCGCGTGGCAGCGTTGAACCGCCTGGCTCAATGAGCGTTGAACCGGCGCTGTTAGCGGATGTAATTCGAGAGTTATTCGCTGTATTCAAGTACTGACTTAAATTAGTGCGTTGAGCTGCGGCACGCCGCGTCTGTAACGGGCCGTTCAAGTATTACGTAAGCAGAATTTTTAGTCATTTTTAACCCCCTCCCCCTTTGTCAGCGAAAGTAAGCAAAGCCCTTACCCCCCCCCCCATGCTTACGTAAGCATTGGTATAATTTTTAGAAAATCTGTTGAAGTTTCTTATTTAATCAGAATCTACTAAATTTTGCCAAAAAAATACGAAAAGTAAATAAATAAATATCGCTGACGTAATTGCCATTCAGACCCCCCCCCCCGTCCCCCATGTCATCAAACCAAATTAATAGCAAAAATAAGCAAAATTTCGGTGCTTACATAATACTTGAACGGCCCCTAATGTGCGGTGTCGCAGGTTTGCAGTGCGGTGCGAGCCTTAAAAACGAAATATTTGACAAAAGGTAATGGCTCGTTTCAGCTCCTAAACATGGTTGGTGTAATCGAGCCTAATCGTTGGTAAAAATAAAAAGAGAATGAAGAAATGTTTATTTATCACAACATGATACACAAAACATTGGAATTAGGAATAACAAAACACCAAGTATACGTAAACATAAACAAGTATACGAATGTGTATCAGGGCAGCAAAAAGGATACCTAGCTCAGCATAAAAACTGTGGAACAAAAGGAACTGAAGCACAGCGCTGATATTCTGTTAGGGCTTTAACCACGATCAACGACCAGGATTGGGAATTAGTATTAAATGAAATGAACATTAGTGAAACCTAAAATTATTGAATAGGTAAGTAGGTAGGTACTCTAAAAGATACAAAATCAAAACGCTATAAGTTATCTGTCTAGACCAGTGTTTCCCAAAGGTTGGGTCGCGACCCACTGGTGGGTCGCGAGCGAATATTGGGTGGGCCCCGAAAAAAATAAATTTAATCTAATTTTAAGTATATTGTTCTGATTTATCTTATTTTTACTTATTAAACATTTCTATCATCACTGGATACTGGATTTTTTCTTATTTTCTTATTTGTAACAACCCTTCACATATTAACTAGGCTACGTAATTTTCATGTAAGGCGTAGCTTAAGGTGAGTCTCAAACTTGACATTTTTTTAGGTGGGTTGCGGTTCATATAACTTTGGGAATCACTGGTCTAGACTATTTCTTAGAATAACAGCGACGTTATAGGTACTGAATTTTGTTAAATTATAATTATTAAAAAAAATACTAATTGAAACAACTAGAACATGTTATGTGTTAACCGCGCCCATACCAATAGCTTTCATCAAATTAACATTTTAATCTGATCGCTTCGAGGAATGCGTTTATAATTAAGAATCTATATACTTAAGTTAATTTAATGACAGTTCGGAAGAAATAAGGTTTATTTTACGATAATTTTATGTATTGGAATTTGGAATATGTAATATCGAGATATGAAGATGTCTTCATACTTATTGAATTATGATTAAGTAAATTTTAGATAATAAATTTCGTTTACTGTAATTATTTTCTAATATACGCAACTAAAATTACAGATAAGAATAGCATTTTTAGTATACACGTTCTTTGTGCTCAAGAAATATTTTTCATTAAATAAGAGCTTTTAGGTAATTAATATTTGAGAGCTAGTATTAAATATATTGATAAAATCTCATTTTCTTTGGTATTAATTGTCCGTAATAATATAATGAATATAGTTGAATATATTATTATTCATTATATACTAGCGACCCGCCTTCGCTTCGCTTCGGTTTATAAGTTTTCAATTTGTTTTTTCAAAATTTCAAAATATAATATAGCCTATATTAGACACGGATAATGTAGCTTCCTATTTGTGAAAGAAGTTTTGAAATCGCTTCTGTAGTTCCAGTGATTACCCCCAACATGCCTACAAACACACAATTTTACCCCTTTATTATAATTAGTACAGATATTATATTAGTATTTTGATATCAGTTTATCTGATTTAAAATGGAATATTCTTGATATGGAATGGATTTAAGCACTCTTCAAACTGGTGCAAGACTTCGTGGCGAGCGCGTATCAACTCGTTAACAGTGACATTTGTATGGGACTGAGTTTTTATCACAGGAAGCTACAAAATGCCGTTTTGACTGGAATTTTTACTATAAAATAATATTAATTTAGTTCTCCGTGATTTAAACATTACAAAAACTTGACAGTAACTAATTTGTTAGAAAAATTAAGTGAATTCCCATCGGTTTATTAATATTTGTTTTTTGCACACAGTAAAAAGTAAGTAAGTTTGTCTAATAAACGATTATATCTGTTTCGGCGGAAAATTACATGTTTTAGATCACTATTCGTTAGATTTAGATCACGATTGTTTATGCTTAGCGGGAGTTCGCGCCAGTTTGCAAATGTCCGTTACCAGAATCATGCGAACCAATTCGCATTCCGCATCCAGCCAAGTAGGTGTCTACGTGGCGAGATGCGGGAACACAACCTAATCCCTTTGGAATAAACGAATCCTGTGTTTCGATAAAATCCTATCGATAAAATTATGGAAACGCAGAAAGCCTTTGTTTCACATCCCTTAATAATATTGAAATAAAAACATCTAATTGACCAACTGAAGAAGCACATAGGCTTCCGTATTATTTTTAAATAATGCGCCATTTTCCAGCTAAAGTTAAGACCGTATTTAAATTAAACATAACCCAATCTAGTATACATTTCTCCCAACATGAAAACAAAATGTAAGACCGGCTCGCTGAATATTTGAATGGCTTCACCGCACTCCAGCAAGGAACGTTCTAATGATAAATTCAAATCTCGATCCTCGGGAGAACAAAGCAATCAGACGTCGAACAAAGGTTATACCGTGCCGCCCGCGGCTAAAGTTCAGTAAAGTCGCTAAAAGACCGAGCGAAGTAACTTTGCTGAGGCGATCTTTTATAGTTTAAATTTATTGTTTACGGATTAATTACACCAAGTAATGAGGCCATAGTAAGATAAGTTCAAAATAGATATTCAATTTTCTTCCGGCCTAATTTCGTAGCTAATTTTACTGTTATAACATTCATCAGCTTCATCATTATAATCCGCTCACTGCAACCCACTGCAACCCACTGCAGCCCACTGCTGAAGTAGGGCCACATCCTGTGCAATCCAATAATAATAATATAATATTATCTACTATTAATTCAAACTTTGATCCTCGTTTTTATAAAGAATTAGCCAACCTTCGCTTCGCTTCGGTTTTGTTAAAACAATACTAAACTATACGTATAAACCTCCCTCTTGAATCACTCTATCTATTGATAAAAACCGCATTAAAATCCGTTGCGTAGTTTAACAGATCTAAGCGTACATACAGAGGGACAGACGGCGGGAAGCGTCTTTGTTTTATACTATGTAAAGATAAAGAAGTGGTAGCTAAATAGTGAGTTCACTGGTTAGTAAGTAACCCGATAATCCATTCCACTGTGTAGCCTATGGATATCTGCAATACATGTTAACATCAGTCAAGAATGACAATTTGGAAATTTAGAATTGGATTTCAAAAAAATAATTTCGGTAGGGACTTTCTTTAGGCATATCCTCATCTGCGGGGGATGGGATAGTGAAGTGTAGGATAGGAGGAGATCCTTCATAAATAAAGCCTCATTTATGCTATTACGGTCTATACCCGTTCCATTAAATAACCCAGTCAAAGGAATGGGATGCGAAATGAAGTAGCATATTTCCCTCACATCCGCGTCTCCCCGCGTTTCTTACCGCCTGTATAATGAGGAATGTTCTGAAGAGCTGTTCGATTAGATGCCAATTTCGGGAGTTTTCATCGCATCGCCCGATGTCGGCGTGGTGTTCATCCGCATTTCCCTGACAAGGAGTCTCTGCGTACAGTGCGGTTATCTAGAGTCTAGATTCTAGACACTTTATAGCGCAAACCCTAAAGTTGTGGAACGGCAAGGAATTTAAGATACGAGTATACTGGTTTTCAAGAGAGCTGTAAATAGGATTTTGCAAGGTCGGCAGAGCACCCGCATTTTGGTATTTCAGGTGTCAGTGGGTGGCGGTGACCACTTACTATCATGTGGTTTGCCCGCATGTGTGCCATGTCTCCTATAAAAAAAAGTTAATACATTTCATGACTCAATACTATAAGAGGGGAAATTGAGCCAGTCGGAGATGCCTAGCAATAGTGGAACTACAGCAAGCGTTCTACCTGTCAGGAGGCATTATGGAAAATTACACACGTTCAAATAGGATAAATGTTCGCACTGAACTTCAAATTTGACTCTGAGCGTCTTATGTATGGTTGTATTTGTACATTTGTGATCCAATCAACAGAAATCAATCGATATTAAAATGAACTTTCAAAATCAAAACGGCGAAACTAAAATTCGTCGCTATTTCCATTGAATAAAAGCAATCAAATCCAGTCAGTTCCACTTTAGCCAATGAATGTCCTCTCATTTAAGACCCATAGTTTCCGAACAACGACGTCACTTAGTCCAAAAATTCACAGCGAATTTCGTCGGCTGCTAATTGAATTCACTTTTTATAAATCAACGTCGGACCCCTTAAAAATTAAACGCCATTACGTAACGTTGACGAAATTAAGTAATGAAAGTGGAATTATGGAGTAATTATAACAAGTTGGCGCAAGTCATGAGCGATGGAGGGAAAGGTAGCATGATGAAAATCTCTTTGAAAGTTCTTTTATCAGCCCTTGTCAATCTTGGCCTCTGCCAAGGTAGCGCCAAAATGTTCTATCATTCGTCTTTAGTATCTAGCTGATATTCAACAACGCTTTTGGTCCATTTAAAGGTAGACTTCCGACCCATGCGTCTGCGGTCTGAGTCATGTGTCTATCACGGCATGATCGCATTACGTTAGACACACAACGCAGAGGTGACTTTCAAGCAATGCATCTGTGGTTATGCGTCATGCGATACTCGTTTGAATTGATTCGTTTTTCGGTATTACATCCATGGGTGGTTCAATGCCTATAAATATTCATAATATACGTGAGGATGAGGAAAATTACGATTTACATTTATTATATATTTACCTACGTTCTGTTATATTTTATATTTGAATTTTTTTAATTTAAATTTGCGCCGTCGCGGAGTCAGTGATATCCAAAATCCAAATTAATAAAATTTGGTCATCTTGAGACAAAAATTCCTTCATTTTGACTTCTTTCAACAGGAACATTATGTTCGCGTGCTATGGCCGCGCGGCTTATGCGTCGATACATGGTTCGCGGAACGGGTTTGCTCGCATTGCTGGGAAGGGGTCCTAGACAATCCTATGGGGACAAGTATAGCCGCAATCTGCTCGAAAGTCTACCTTAACTGGATTAGTATTTCTAAAAAGTGTCAGTTCTTTTCCATCACCTATAGTGGTATAGGAATGTTTAAAGTCGCAAGTTTTCAATCAGTTCATCCTGTCAATTATAACAGTACCGAAATTTGGACTCTAATGGTAGAACTGATCCATAAGTTCAAATTCACTAAGCAAACTATAGAGAGAGTTTCCTTACGTGTAAGATTATAATATTTTTTTCTTTCAAATTTGAACACGGTTTGTTTTGCCGTTGTTTAAAAAATTGTATGGAATTCTTTGTGTCTTTTTATATATATTGCTTAACTGCCTTATTCATAAGGACTATTTAAATTTAATAATTAATATCTCGTCCTTTCCTGGATAATAGAACTTTAAACATCTTAGAAAATGACAAAGAATTCAGCAACTCATACGATTAAACTTTGACCCTTTGTTTAATTTTCTATTGGAGTTTAAAGAACAAAAATAATATTTATTTAAATCGTCAATATTTCGTCCCATTCGGACGAAATGATTTTGGGACGATTTGTCGAATTAGCCATATCGAACGCGCCTGAATGATTAATTCCTAGCCGTAACATATTATTGTTGTTTAAGTCATCTATCAAAAGCAATCTGTATCCGCTACCCACTTTCGCTTATCGCTTAACTCCAAAAACAAGGACTCTAAAAACCGAGGCGAGCGGCGTCGCTTTTTGGAATTAGTGTCCTCTGTTACTGCAAAATTATGATATCGGCCTCTTCATGTTTTCGCTGCGGGCAAATTATATGGAAGCAATTAGCCTCCACATCAATTTTAGTTATTACTATTTTCATCAAAATGGCATGAAAGGGCTTTTGAATTTTTTTTCAGGTATTGATAAAATACAATAGATGAAGATATTACGTCAGAAAATAGTTGTAGATCAAAAGTTATGAGTCTTAATAATAATAATAATATAATCTTTATTTCAAACCATATGATCCATATTGACATTTAAACACTACCTACACCAATTATTTATTATATTACATACGTATATCATTAATACTTACCATCAACTTGCCATGTGGCCCAATGCCTTAGAATCAGTTCTCCCAGCCTAACAGCGAACACGACGTTGGAGCTGGCCCGTACTTGATTGATTCATTCAACGGATGATAGATATTCAGTGTTAAAGGGCTGATGATATTTTTTATTTGACCCTGTATAAGATATTGGATTTGGCCGGTAACAATGCAACCAGACCTTTCAGTATTAACTGCTGGTCACGAGCCTTCTCGTTGTCTTGTACATGAGGGATGTATGGCCTCAAAACGCCACTTTGGTCAAGAGGGTCGGCGAGTCCACTTATTTAGAGATTCCGTAGTCCCTCGGTGCTTGTGGTAGCAGCTTTGTTATTCCATAGTCGCCGTGTGCCGTGTGGTGTCGATCCGCTGTAGGCTGTCGGCGACCGTGGGTCTCATAAAAGGCGACTATAGGATAAAATATACATACATTTATGTATGTTTAGTTCCAAACAGAGGGGCCAACAAACCTCTGTTTTAAACAATGCACTTACGTCATTTTTCTTTAAAAAGGTTATCTATCTATGTAAACCATCGATATGGGAATAGACTAGATGACACATCATTCGTTTTTATCAAAGAAACCTGGTTCTAGGAGAGGTGAAGCAGATGAGGAGGGGGTCATTAAGAAGTAGTCAAATTTGAAACTTAAGTACTACGTAATAAGAATGTTCAATTTTCAAAACACATGTAAATTAAAGAATTCGAGAGCCAGCGAACATAGAACAGTGTTAGAATGTAACGTGTCCCCCCTCAAGTGCTTGTATAACATATCTAGTATACTCAAATCGATGGTGGAAAACCAATATAGTACATTCCAATATTCTGTCGACCGTACCACGTCCTCATTCTTACGTTTCTTGCCAGAGGTCTCTCTGACGTCACGCTCGTAACTCTTGAACTTTTCGCGTTATTTATCCGTAATCGAGTTTTAAGTAATATTCCGTTCGCATTTGTAGCCGTGTTTCGCCGCCATATTGCTTTGTAAGTGATAAATAAGCTGTCAATGTTTCTGATATCCCATAAGAAGCGAGGGAAATAATAACTCGGACTTGGATGCTATATGAATTTTAACCAAATTTAAAGTACAAGATGTATAAAAAAATAGGACTCGATAGGAAAATCGAGAAGTGAAGATTAGTTTTTATTTGATTATGGTAAAAATTGTGTTTTGTGGACGAGACGACATTGACATGATACATTTATGACGTTTTGAAATTGTTTACTACGAAGAAAAACTTGACATTGGCAGAATGTGCTAACTGCACCATTGCCATATATGAAAAAAAATACGACTTTTTTCGAAGTTTTGCATTAACGGCCAATGAGTTCTTAGAAAATTTAGAAGCAAGAAGTCCGATAACACGTGACATTGAAAGATTTGAGGTTAGAATAAAAACAATCTAGTTGCTTTAAATTTTATACTAATATAATTATTAACTTTATTTTATAGAGTTTATTCCTTCCGATGCCCAAATTCAACAACCTTCTAATTATTCTTAGAAATGGAAAAATTTCAATGACGTCTAAACTTTTGCAGTTATTTTAATTGCCGTTGATAAAAAACCAGTGTTAATTGTCAATACTGGTTTCAAATTATTTATTGACTATGAGATAGTAACTTATGATCCAGTTTCACCAGATAACACACTAATATGTACAGTTGGCAAAAAAGCAATAGTTGTCAATGATCCCATTAATAGTATAAGTATGAACTTTTGGATGTTTGTTACTCCAATCACTTTGAAACGGCTGAACCTATTCCGTTGAAACTTGGCAAATGGGTAGATTGTAATCCGGGTTAACACATAGGCAGATCACGCGAACGAAATCGCGGGCAGAAGCTAGTAATATTTCATCATTTTTAAACAGCTTCATAATTAATGAGGCTTTGGAAGTCGATCCGTGACATCAAAATTTGAATAATAAATAATATATCAAATTGTAAAAATATTGACTTGTATGTCTTCTTACGATGTATACTCGTATCTTAAAGCTCGAAAGAGTGATTTTTTGTTAATTGTCACAAGCTTGTAGGACAAAGTCGTAGAACAAAACTCATTAGTTTTATTAATATACGAGTAAAATCGTTTTAAGCGTGCGCAGGTATTTTTTATTTAACCGTGGATATTATAATTTTATTATTACTTTATATTGGTGTAAGTAATGTAATATTGTAAAGTATTTCACTACATTGACTCGCCGCGACATATATTCACCCGTACGGGTACAATAAACGGCCGAAAGTTATACACATCGACTATGATCGGCTAGCTTAGGTTTTGATAGAGCGTCGTCTGTGTCGTACGGTACGACAGAGACTAGCCATGTGGTGAATCCGCAACTGTCCATTAATTTTATCATAAACGTTATTTATAAGAAGGCTATAAGGAGACATCGCTGTCGCCGGATAAAATAAGTTTTATATATAATATCTTTGCGTTGCATACAATATCGATTCTGCGTTTGTTACACTGCACTTTAGGATCGAAAGGAAGAGTACTATAGATATGAAGAAGACAAATCAGTATGTATAGTTGACGTGCAGTAAGCAGTTTGCATTCCGAATATAGTGTCCTAGTTTTAATGGATTTTAAATACCTTTTTAAATGGACCTTTGAGAACTTTATAAATGAATGAGGTGATTTTTTGCAGCTCTTCCCCTTAATTACAATAAGCTTAATTTACATGTATATTAAGTTAACGTGAACAAAATAATCAAATGACACTTTATTTATCACAATTCGTAACTTCAAAAACTACTTCATAGACCCGATCCCCTGTAACACAAATTAGAACATTGTATGTTTGCCTAAATTTATGAAACTCGTTAATTGTTTACTTCAATGTAAACAGATAGGTAAACATCTTACAAGGACTCGTGATTTACTACTTAATTTGAGATGATATTGACAAGAAAAACGAATCTTACAAAGTTTTACAGGAAAAAAGAGTTGTTTTATCACATTATAATCTTTACTCGATGAGATGGGATGGAAATGGGAGTAGGTAGCAAGGAAAGAAATTTATTAGAATCAAGTATAACACTAATAATAAAGAGACATTAAATTATATAACTAATTCAACATATATTGTCAGCAGTCTGAGGGGCCATGTGCTGCAATAGATATTGCAGCGCTGATTTTCAACTGTAGCCGCTTGCAGTCTCGCGAACTACCCACATTATAATAAACTTGGCTCGCTTTAATTGAATTTTAGTAAATGAAAAATGATTTTCACATTGGACATGTCACAAACAGACAAATCTACTTATAGCACACCATAAACCCAAGTCGTTCCACTGGTGAGTAATGCACTAAGCTTATTAGGTAAGTAATATGTATTCTGAAAAAAAGCGTGAAGGCTATAGTCGGTTAAGGAGTAAATATTAGCATAGCATAGCATAATATTTGCATAGCCCAAAGATGGACTCCGAGATATTGCTGTAAGGCAGTGGTCGCCAAATTTTGAAGCCACTGAGCAACCGTACTGTTCGTAAATCTTACTGTGAGCTACCAAAAGAAACCAAGACAAAAATATTGTTTTTTTTCTAAATCACACATTTATTTATTACCTATAAACATACATTTCTAGTATAAATACAATTGAATAAAATCGTTTAGATTGTAAAGAATTTAATAAGAAGTGTTAGATCATTTTTTTGCATCTGACTAATTAAGTTTGAGAAGGATGGCAGTGTTTTTTGTCATCAACATTTTTTTAAATGTTAGGTGAGTAGGTGGTAGCTGCCATTCGAATGCATGAACGTGACCGTGATCTACTTAAAATTTCCCCGCGAGCTACTATTAGCTTGCGATAGACGGTTTGGCGATATATGCTGTAAGGCATTGAGTCCTCTTTTGTAACAATTTGCAAAAAGATTAAATAAATATTAAAAGTTTGTTGATTATTGTTTTGTATTGACGTATTGGAAAAATTAAAATAGATTTTAAGTGACATAGAACATAACGTGTCATTTTTGCTGACTGTACCTAGCATTGTAAACAGCCAAGAGAGCGCTAAGATGTCAAACGGAAGCGGAAACGACATAGAGAGGCCTATATCCGGCGCGGGGAGGTAGAGTGACAAAATTGTTTGTCTGCAATACGTGACTAAAAAGTTAATTATTGTCAAAATCGAAACAATCTAAGGAAGTGATAACGAATAGGATATCAAATTGATTGGGGATATTAAACACGGTGATAATTACATAACTAGCGATCATTGTTTCAAAAAATAATTATGACAATATGTCATTGTGACATTATTTATGGGAAGGGAATAAATATTGAGACTACTCTAAAAAAAAAAATATTTTTGGATTGCTTAATTTAAAAAATCAGATGTGTAAAGGAATCGACATCAAAAGGATTAAAAGTGGAGTTGGTGTCGATATCCCTGTATTAAAGATACCTTGCGTTATTTAGCAACTGCAACGGCAGCATCAGCTCTTTCCGCAGTTGTCTTAAAGAGAACTAAGACAATAATGAGGTAAAGATGAGGTCATATCTACGTCTGAGAACCAAATGAACGTATGTCCAAAAACTTGACAAACCTATTGTTCATACATCGATTTAATTTGTGATTACATTATACATATTATATATGCGCCAAAGGTACGTATACGTTTATGATTATATATGCGCCAAATGTACGTATTCGTTTATGATTATATATGCGCCAAAGGTACGTATTCGTTTATGATTATATATGCGCCAAAGGTACGTATACTTTTATGATTATATATGCGCCAAAGGTACGTATACGTTTAGGATTATATATGCGCCAAAGGTACGTATACGTTTATGATTATATATGCGCCAAAAGTACGTATACGTTTATGATTATATATGCGCCAAAGGTACGTATACGTTTAAGGTATGATTCCCACTAACGGCATGTGTCACCGCAGTCTCAAGTAGGTTATGTATTTTATATTGAACTTTATCTATGTATCTATTTATGTATCTTATCATCTAACTTTATCTATTTATGTGTAGGTAATTTCATGTATTCTTTACAAATACCTACGAATTCTTTACGAAAACCAGTTACAAGTAACTTCATTCACAAGCATCATTTACAAACAAACGAACCGACTTCTTTTCAATATTATCTCAATTATTTAATCCACAACACTAAACAAGCGATTAGAGAAACGAAGAAACACAAAAACAATGTAGCGGAAATCTTAAAAACTAAGAACGGACAAATAAAAAGGCAGTGTGCCTAATTACTAAAATCCAGAGGAAATTAACCCACTCGGGAACTTACCTACCGCAAGAAAATGTACAAAAACCGTGACGGACAATTAAGACATAGATAACACAACATTGTGTTCAATAAATCGTCTGGCCACCACAAAAGTCAAAGCAACAATCTTATTTTGCCGTCTAAAGCAAAATTCATAAGATCTGTTACCTCGCTACATTGTTGGAGTCTGGACGTATGGCAGTTTCGACAGCAGCAAATAAGGTTGGCGGAGAAACAATCGAATAGCGATTACGTGTCGATTCTATTCGATGTTCGATCGGGCGAATTCGATTGATCCGATTGAATGGATGCCCGACGGACCGTGCGACGTCCACCTGAACTAATTCGAATTACAGAGGTTTGTGGGAAATTTTACATTGGAAGGTCGGTGTTAGATCAAAAGACATGCATCAGGAGTTTACACTCGATCGTCTTATATGTTGTTCGTAATAGCCTTTGTACTGAGCGCTGTAAAATATTTGCGGTCATGACTTTATCGTAAGGATTATCTGAGGCACAGTTTGTTTCTCTCAGCTCCGAACTTGTTCAATTGTGCATATTTTTGTTCTTTAAAATCAATATCAATATCAATTAGTGATCTAATGACATTTTTAAGATTTAACCTCACTGATACATCGCTAACAATTTGCATAACAATTACTCTTGTATTATGAGGTTTGTTCATATGAAACAAGATTTTCAATAAACTTACATGTCCTCCTTGTCGATCTGATCTGAAATGAAAATAATAATTAATTATTTTTATTTATTTTAAAATTAACTAATGGTAGTAAACTTAATATGTAAGTATATAATAGAAGCATGATAGATTATTTATATATATATACTAATACGAGTAGAAAGTATATTTTAATTACTAAAAAGTCTTGATATGTTTAAAAATTATTGCAACTTTTAATAAATAAATGTTTTTCTACAATCTAAATGTACACTTGTACAAAAAATCTATAGAGAAATAAAATATGTAATTACGTAATTAGTGTAGTATACGAGTACGATAGATCAAACTAAAAGTTCTCAGAACAGGCAAGTTACTGTACAATAAAATAGAAAAAAAAACAAATTCGAATTTTGAAAATGGAACTGCTTGTCTTGACATTATTTTTTTAAAGTTGCCATATGTTTTTTATTTCTGACGGCAATTCTAAAGTGTTTGCTGAAAAATGAATTTAACAAGAGTTCATTTTCTTACAATGATTTTTTATAACTTTTGTTGCGGTCTAAACCACAAAGAAAGTAAGTTAGCATTTAGTGATGATTCAGTGAATTTAAACGTGGTCGTATCCACCTCAGTGACGATGTTACAGAAGGGCGTCCTGCGACGGCGATGACTGAGATTAAAAACCACAAAATGTGCGGCTCGTGATTGAAGCAGACAAACGAGCGATATTTCAGTAGATCATGTATTGGTATGAGTCAAGTTCAAACTATTTTACATGATCACCTGCCTATGGGTAAGGAAGCTTTGTGCTAGATGGATGAGCGAAGCTTAAAACACTGCCGCGTGCAATGGTGTCTTCAAGTACTCGAAAAATTCGACAATGGTTAAGCAAATGCAGTTTTTGGTATAATAGCAGGTGATAAAAGCTAGATCTACTGCTATAAGCCTGAAACTAAAAATCAACCTGAGCAGTGGGTCTTTCCTTTCGAAGAGTAGCCAACGCAAATGAAGAAAGGACGGAGTGCTAATAAGAAAATGATTGCCTCCTTGTTTGGCAGATCGGGTCTACTTTGCTACTATTACTTTAGAAAATAAAATAACAGTAACTGCGGACTGGTATGTCTATAGCTGTTTGCCTACTGTTTTGGAAAAAGTCAAAGAACCACGTCCACATAGCAGAATAATCCTCCATCACGACAATACCCTAGCTTACTCCGCCAGACAAAAGACCCGATTTTTGAGTACTGTAAGGCTCATCCGCCATACAGTCCCGACCCATTCACCCTATGATTTTTTATATATTCCCTAAAGTCAAGGGTAAACTCAGAGGAATACGTTTTATCAATGCAGAAGAGGCAGAAACGGCCTTCCAAATGGTTGTTGAAAAGGTGTCTAAAGAAAGCTGGGCTGAATGCTTCACACAATGATTTCATACCATGAAAAATTGTATCCATTTTCGAGGGAATACTTCTAAAAGCAATAAAATCCGTATCAATAACATAGCAATAAAATCAATAACATCCACCATTATATCTGATTTAATTTTAGATATTCCAAAAAGAATATATATTATTTTAAATGAACCCATGACTCACAATGAAATATGTACTTCTTTAAAAAAGACGCCTGGAAAAACGCATACATTTAACAATCAATCAATATACATATTTAAAGTCCCACTGTAAAGACAGATCGCTATATTTATAACGGGTTTTAAAGGCTTTAAAACTTAGATAGCACACATAGGTGCATCTGAAATCCTCACACAGCTATTTCAGGATCATCATAATTCCGGATATTACTTCAATTTCAGCACTGAGCATGTCTTGTCTTAATTTCAGTAAGGGGCTGAGACTACATCCCTGCGCGAGTCAGATACAAGTGGGCACGGAACTAACTTTGGACTCTCAAACAATCCTCCGCTGAGATTAAACTTAATTTGAGTGCGAGTAGCGGGGGAACTTGTAATATTTACGTGCATAAACTCGTTAGTGCGCCGACCTACATACGGCGTAATACGCGTCTCTTTGAGTGTGTTTCTTTCAAAAGCCGTATAGGGGTCGGCAGACGATATGAAAGTTGCGCGCAGAATGTACACTATTTTTTAAATTTCCTAACAGTTGTGCAATTTTATTTTTCAAATTTCTCTTTTTAGCATTCATGGTAGACTTCGCTACATAATATGCAGATGAGCAAAAGTAACATTAAAACTAAAAATTTTACTTTTACGATTACTCTATGAACTAAATATTTTCCCCCAAAAAAAATTTTTTTTTTTTTATATATATTAGTGGGCGGACTAGCAAGCGGTCCCACGTGATGGTAAGTGTTACCGCCGCCCATGGACACCTGCAACACCAGGGGGTATGCGGGTGCGCCGCCGACCTTGCAAAATCCTATTCACAGCTCTCTTCAAGAACCCCATATCGTAGCTTAATGGAAAGACCCCTTGAGGCAGTTCGTTCTACAGCCTACGGGTATGCGGTATAAAATAATTTTTGGACCGAACAGTGCGCGACACCTCCGTATCGAGGAAATGCGGATGGACCGCACTTCTGTGACGGGAGGTGCGGTTGTAAAAACCCGAGGTGAACCCGAAAATTCAAATTAAAAAAAATTCAAATTAAAACTAAATTCAAATCTTGCAGGAACAAATGTTCATCTAAACTAACGTTCAACACATTTGAAGCACGATAATTGCACCTGTATAAAAATCATTCTTCAAGGATTTTACTATTTGTGGAACGTTCGTGTATCTACTCAGCATTTAAATGTATTTCGTTTGCGAGAGCCCACTAATTACTGTCGACGGTCAAAGGGCACTAACTTTTCTAACAAACCCTTTTACTTGACGCGAAAATCAATAGCACTCTACTACAATGTTGTTTTCTAATTAAGTAACAGAGAACCAACCACTTAGCCCCTTGGGTGAGTTAATAAAACAATATTTGAATCAATTAAATGTTATTAACAACCGAAGTGAACGTAAATATCAGACTTTAAATGTTTACATTAACATTTGTACTTTCGCTAGCATTGTACATTGATTTATTTTGGGAGAGGTTCTTGATTGAGTTGTACAGAAATAACTTGTTCATGTGCTTTTAAAATAGAGATGATTGAAATGATAAAAGTATTACGTGTAATTTTGATTAATTTTGACAACATTCAGATGTATTGAAATAACCTATCTTGACCACAACATTGAAATAACCACAGAAGACTACCTAGAAATGTACTGCATTTCCCACTTTATCTTATTACCTCAATGTACGTACGTGTTTTGGTAGTGAGTGAGATGTGTCAGAGTCTATTCCCATCCTATCCCTCCCCATTTACCCTAGAAAAAATCTATCTCATCTATCCTCCTTTCTCCAAATCTATTCCTATATCTCCAAAGGTAGGCAGCGCATCCCGGGGCGTGCCAATGTTTGTCATTTTGGACTAATGTTGGCATGTATCACGGATATCTATGGGCTACAGTATCCACTTACCATCGGGTGGACTGTATGATCGTCGGTCGCCTTCGTCCATAAAAAAAAATACGTGAGACGAATATAAAAGAGATACGAGTATATGTAGCAAATATGATCCACCCACTGGTTACTTCAATATGCTGATACTGTTATATTATTTATAAATTTATAAATATTTATTAAAGTTTTATTAAATATTCACAAACATAACAGCACTAATAACAGAAGTGTAATAGGCACGTAGTTAAGGAAATAGACATTTGGTCCGAGAGGCTATAGAAATTAAAAAATGCCGAAATTTCAACCGCGAGGATGGAAGTAGGCACATGGGACCCAATTATTGAATTTTGCAAACCCAGAAAAGTAGATGCATTTTCAAATTCGCATGTGTGTCGATATTGTTAGTATAGTGTGCCCTAGCACACCTACCAAAAGGTGACCTACCAAAAGTCTAGGGACCTTAAGTCCCTAGACTTAATCAACTAAAATAAGTTCAGTGTGGGTAGGTGAATCAAAAACAAACACGACGGAGGGTAGACAGATTTGTCTGTCGATAGCTACAACACCTTTACCCGCCTCCACAGTCTCGCCACGATCACGGTTCATGTAACTGGACTGAAATATCAGCTATAATAGATCGTTACTAACTAACTAGTTTACATAACAGAGGGGGAGAGTGCACACTGCAATCCCACAGCCGCTGGACGCGCTGGACTGGCCACGTTACCCCTCTCTCACAGAAAACTACCTTGAAATGTACTGCATGTCTCACTTTTATCTTATTTCTCTAATGTATGTACGTGTTTCGGTAGTGAGTGAGATATGCCAGAGCCCATTCCCATCCTATCCATCCTCATTTTCCCAACCCTTTCTCCAAATCCATTCCTAACATATATCTCCGAAGATAGGCAGCGGATCGGGGGGCGTATCAAAGTTTGTCATTTTGGACTAGTGTTGGCATGTATCGTGGATGTCTATGGGCGATAGTATCTACTTACCATCAGGTGGACTGTATGCTCGTCTGCAGACTTCATCCATAAAAAAAAACAATTATTATGTTCAGCCACGATAATAAAAGTTAAAAATCTTACGTAGTTACAGATCGAAGATTAGGCAGCAGAATCAAAGAGCAATCGAATCAAAGAGTTTGAAGCGAATATGAATTTAGGTTTTTCATTAGCGGCCGGTTTTTAAAGATTGAATAGGAAGAAGCTCGGTAAAGAACAATACTAAAAAGAGTATTGTTACAGTATATTAAGCCAAATTCCGTATCCAAGAATAGTGAAAGTATGGATTTATCGCTTGAGAAGATTTCAAATGCAATGCGATAATCCGCAAGAGTGAGCAAAATGATAATAGTACAAATGCAGCGGATCGTAACAGATGAGATAAGATTTGATGTTTGGCTTTTTTTATGGACGAAGGCGCCAGACGATCATACAGTCCACATTTTGGACTAATGTTGGCATGTATCGCGGATGTCTATGGGCGATAGTATCCACTTACCACCAGGTGGACTGTATGCTCGTCTGCCGCTTTTTTCAACAAAAAAAATGTGCAAACAAGGAATCTATGTGATATTCACGAACATACACAGTACTGATACAGGCTCACTGGAGTGCAGTGAGCTTAACTGGTATGTATTCTTGGGGATTTAGTAGTTTTCGGTGAAGGAAAACACTTGAAACAGTTTTGTGACAGTAGTTTTAGAACTAATGTACCATCCACGATTGGTCCAACCAAGAACTAAAACGGCATATGAAGAATCACACAGTTGCTCTTAATCACAAAAACTGATAACGTGAGGGGCGAAATTGGAATGAACAAATGGAGCAAAGTTTTCGTGAACGAACCTTCGTCGGTAATTAACGAGAGCCGTGTTGCGGTCACGATTCAGGTAGGTTTCAACACTGCTACAGGTCTGTTTGCCGAAACTTCTAGAACTCATAATGTACATTGTGTTTTGAGTCGGATTTTGACGTTGATAATAGTCAAAATATTATAGTGGACGGTTCAGAAAATACTGATTAGTCTGAAATAAAAATATATTTAGAAACAATTTGGAGTCACTTCATATATTTTACTTGTCTATGAAAGTATAAACAGAAATCTCTTGACTGACTGACTGATTCATTAACGCCAAGTCGAAACCGTTCATGCTATAATAGAAAGATGAAATTTAGAAAGAACCTTCGATTCATGACGTAAACTCCCACTAAGAAGAGATTTCTCGAAATTCAACTCCTACAGATGTAAAACGGAATGTCACAGATTGTATGAAAGATTATATGAGTCCTATTTTTTTTTTTTTTTTTTTAAATCTCCGAGGGGAAATCCTCATTGGATTCCTTCCGGCTTAAAAGTGATCTGTTCCTGGCGGAAGGATATGCCGGACTTTTACCGGCTAAAAACCCCTCGTTTCGCAAGTGACCCCTGACGTAAAGTGTCAGGGTCTGTATTTGTCTGTTTTGGTTTCCTGCATTCTTCCTTATTTGTATACAGTATACAGTGTATTTGCGTATACAGTCAAATTTTTTCACCTTCCACTTCTGATGTATAAGGTCAGAAGTCTTGGTGTGATCTTATATTATTTGTTGGACCCTGATGTAAAAGTCAGAGTCCCAGTCATATGTATTCAACTTCTGATGTATAAGGTCAGAAGTCTTAGTATTATCTTATATTATTTGTTGGACCCTGATGTAAAGGTCAGAGTCCCAGTCATATTTTTAAAGTTCTTATCCTCTAATTTGTGTCTTTTCGTTTTTTATCCTTTCGTTTATCCTTTTTATTTCGTATCCTTTCGTTCTGTCTTTGACGCGGTTTTTGTTATTTATTTCTATTTATTGTTCTCTTTACAACGTATCGACAGAACTCTAGGTTCTCCTTTTTCAAACTAGTGTCCATCCTCATTTCAGCCTCAAATCTCTTCTTGCCATATACAGGGCAATCAATGATTAGGTGCAATATGCCCTCAGCCGCGTCTGGGTCACAGATACTGATAGTCCTATTAACTTGAAACAATGATATACATATTTTGCAATCCAGATAATTAAGCACACGTTTTACTGTTTTTTTTTTTAAATGGGTCAGGGATTTAAACACAGGCTGTTACATTTTGTATGGAATCACTCAAATGTTCCAAGGCGAGTAAAATAGAATAGTGAAAGGAGAACGCCCACGAAAGTACAAGCTCAGGCCCCTATTTGTAAATTGTAAATTTCGTAGTGTTAAAATTTTCATAGTATTTATGTGTACTATTTGCGTAATTTCAAAGTATATAAATATTTTTTGAATCCCATGATGGGATTACGCAGAAAATAATATAGGAATTATTGTTTTTGCCAGTTTTTGTTATTTTGACAACGCCAAAGCATTTACGAAATATTGTTTTATTGACTATAATTTGAACGTTCGCCTTTGATTTTATGAAACTATTAATTTTAACTTTCTTTGCGTGAGAAACAAAAAAGTGTTAGTTGCGTAAGGTCGGTATACCAACTAGCCTTTCCTGTTATATTTCTTTTTATGAAAATACTGTTAAGGTATTAAAAGGATAGCACATATTGCACCTACAGTGGAATTAAAGCCTCACAACGTCCACACAACTTGATACATGTGTGGCGAACCATTCGCGGCGCATGCTTCGTGATGTTTATACGCACCTTAAGATACTTTTGCCTGCTGTTGGACATGACACATGACAATTAACATAACTAATAAAATATTATCCCCACAATTGTGAGAATCTTTCTTGCAGACTCCCTTATAATATGTTTCGAATTTATAATATACCTAGCAAAATCCGACAGACGTTGTCCTGCCTGTGTGTATTTCTTTACCTCTGTATATAAAATCACAAATTAATCTATTTTGCCGTCTTTATGATATTTGCAATCGATTGTACGGTATACAAGTTGATTTGCTGCAGCGCAATCTAGTGGTGAGTTACAACAAAGTCGATAGCTCGAGAATATTCTCCGTGCTCAAATACCTATATATACCAATTTTCATGGCGATCGGTTGAACGGTATATAAGTTGATGTGCTGCAGCGCCGTGTAGTGGCAAATTACACCAAATTGGATAGCATATAAACCTTTTCTATAAAAAAATACATATATGTGCTAACTTTCATGGTGATCAGTCAAACGGTGTCGAAGTCTATTAATCTCAGATATACCAACATCCATTTTTATATTTATAGATAGATTTATAAAGAGTGGAAGTGGTTCCACTCTTCAAAATATAGGTTACGGTGATACTAACTCCATAAAAGCCTTCAAGATATTGAGTGCCTCATAAAATTGACAATAAATGAAGGTCCTTAAAATTGGCCTGTCTTATAATTGGCCGTTTTCACTGTACATTTCACGGGAGTTTTGTGAGGGTCCAGCCTTAATGTGGCGTTTTAAATTGAGTTTTCATTTGAACCTTCGCCTTTGATTTTATGAGACTGTTAATTTTAACTTTCTTTGCATGAAAAACAAAAAAGTGTTAATTGTGTAAGGTCGGTATACCAAATAGGCATTCCTATTATATTTATTTTTATGAAAATACTGTTAAGGTATTAAAGGATAGCACATATTCGCACCTTCAGTGGAATAAAGCCTTAAGTCGAAACTTTTGAGGAGAGAAAAAGAAACAAAATTTTGGATATTTTTTTACTATTTTTCTTAAGTGTTTTTATATGTATCATCATGAACAAATCCTAATCCTTACAACTCTTTGAAATACAAATTAACTGAAACGAATTTTTGCCCATAATTTTGCTGAAATTTGCTGATAAAATTATGAATAAAATTAGGTATGTTTAGTTTAAAATGCTTTTTTAAATAATGATAAGATATATAATTCTGCATTAAGACGACTTACGGCTTTGTTAAACTGATGTTGCGAATTATCGTTTATCATCAGAGAAATGTAGGATCGGCAAACGAGAACGAATGTCTTAGTCATAGAGCGTAGGATATTTCATCATAGTACAATATATATTTGTTTTATCATTTTTCTTCATCTAAAGGTCGGTCTACTAAAATATATTAATTCCACAACTTTCGGGTTCGCGGAAAAGTGTTTTAATGACTGCACTGAAGTAAATTTTAGGAAAAAGAAATAATACCAACAGTAGGTAACGTATTTATAGTTATATCTCTGTAAACGTTTGTCATTTATGACCGATTTTGACATATATCGAATAATGTCTATGAACTTTCCACTTTGTTTCTTTCGGAAAACAAAATTGTAATAAAAAAACAAGTTTATTTGGAGTTTTAATATCAGTCAAGTACGATTCACCGCTCTGGGTAAGCGATAATATTATATAATACAAAACAATAAAAACTCAAAGGTCATGGCAGCCTGATAGGAAGCTCCCAAGGACTTAATAGTTCGAGACCAATGTCAGAAATACTCTTACACAATCACCAATAAACTATCCAAACATTTATTTTAACGGTTTTCGTGAATCAGGAGAAGCCTTCGTCTGCTAACATTTCAATAGACCCAGTATCCTCAAGGGACTCTATTCAAAATTACGTCTCAGATATTAAGTTACAACATAAACAATATTGTATAGGAAAATATTTCCATCAGTATTTACATAATGGACAATATCAGACAGTCGAAGTTAGATGTTTTGAACGTACGAGCATTTAGACACGCCGTTTCCACGGCAACGTGGAATGCTAACCGTAACAGGTCCTTGTATCGTCCACAGCTGGTCTCGGGCCTCCTTATTCACGTTGTCTTATGCATGAGGGATTAGATTGAGCGGGTTAGCACGTCCATGCATTTAGACGATAGTTCCGCGAAGCTAGCTCGAGGGTTTCAGGTTTCATGAATTGATCTGTCACTCACTATAGGGTATCAGACATACCGATGTATGTATCCGATATCGATCAGTCTATAATACCCCATTGCAGGGCATAGCCCTGTATCCAGTTATTTCCGGTCCCAATTTACAATGCGGTACCAGCGCAGATTGATAATTATTACACACACCCCAGAATAAATTGTTTTCAATCCTCTGACGGGCTGGTTTACTTACAAAGTTTTCATTCAATGTCGAGCTAAAAATTATTGAATTTTTTTAATGAAGTAGATACTTAGTGTAGCCCACGAGTGTAAGTCGAGAACCTACTACGATTCCTCTATCATAGCTTACTTGGCTGTAGAACCAAACGTCAGAAGAACCAATTTATTTTGTGTGCTGTAGCAGCGATAACCTGTGTACGCACGCAGTCTCAAAGGATTTATGTTATGTAGAATCGAACATATATGAACATTGAAGAGGACTGTGTATGGTATATTGCCAGTTCTTACCTCACCCAACCACGGTTGTGATAGCCTCGTAATATGAAACAGTGAGAATATTCCATACATCCTCAGAAATACAATACGGTTACATTATGATAAGATGAGCAGTAGATGGCAGATTAGCATATATACGTCTATCACCATCTACGTCAGAAGGCTGCAATTAAAGCGGAGTTATTAATGATAATCTTTTTGATTTAATCATTTTCCTAGAAAATTAACTATTTGTAAGTTTCAAATTTCGGCTTATTAGAAAAAAAGTTTAGTGGGTGACTGTTGTGGAAATTAAGTCCGATGTACTACTCATAAGAGCCACTACATGTACAAAGAACAGATAAAAATAGTGATATACTCCTATGATTTTAAGGGGGAGAGTGCACGCTAGAATCCAACAGCTGCTGGGCGCGCTCGACTGGCCACGTTACCCCTCTCTCACAGAAGACTACCTTGAAATGTACTGCATTTCCCACTTTATCTTATTTCCCAAATGTACGTATGTGTTTTGGTAGTGAGTGAGATGTGCCAGAGCCCATTCCCATCCTATCCCTCCCCATTATCCCAACCCTTTCTCCAAATCCACTCCTATATCTCCAAAGGTAGGCAGCGCATTCGGGGGCGTGCCAACGTTTGTCATTTTGTACTACTGTTGGCATGTATCGCGGATATCTATAGGCGACAGTATCCACTTACCATCAGGTGAACTGTATGCTCGTCTGCAGCCTTCGTCTATAAAAAAAAATGTAATAGGTATAGGACACCGGACGGCTGAATGAACTGAGCTGATTGAATGACCCGCATTAATGCTATCGTTGGATGTGTTGCAGTGCCAACATTTATGAGATACCCGTCAGTATTTTGATAGAACTTGGTGACAGTTTAATAATCAACACTAAAACTCTTTACCTACTGTTTGTTCCATGTCTATTGTGCTAGTGGTCTTAAACTCAATAGAGGTCCGGAGGGACGGCTGATAATGCCCTCTCCATTTACAGGGCCTTGTTTGGTCCTCTGGAGATAACGGCCAGATTAGCCAAGGGTGTAATATTTGGGCCTTTAAACCGTCCAGCGTTTTGACGAACTAGTGTAGTCTTAAAATTTTATCAAAATAAAACGTCTAACATGACGACAGTTTTCATGAAAAATTTAGTTATTAGATATCTAAACCCATCAAACTTTCTTTGGCCTTCGAATGTTCTTTTTTTGGATTAATGGTCCTGTTGGACCAAAACGCGCTTGACTGGATCATCTCGTAAAGTGAATGTATAAATAGTGACTGGTGCGAATTATGCTTCTGAGAATAGGGAAAATGTTCAGTTGTTTCATACGTCATTTTAAATGAAGGCACTGAAGACATAAAAAAAACTCAGAGAAGATATCAATGAAATTGATGAAAAATGTCGATTTGATTTGCAAAATTAGAAAGAGAGAAACAATATGTACTTACATATAAAAATTAAATCGATCATAACAATTTTTGAGACAATAATAATAATAATTAACGCCACACTCAATTGCCCACACTAGGATTCCCTGTGTCGTGGGCCCAGAGACACACACAAAGACAAAAACAAACACACACCCAGACCCGACTATACATTTTTTTTAAACAAATATATGTCCGACAGGGAGTCAAACCCGGGACCTTTTGCACAGCAGGGAGGGACACTGCGAACTGCGCCAGTCGGTCGGTCTTGTTAATTACAATGAGAATTACTCGTGCATCCCAGCGCTGCCCTGCCGAATAGGTGTCCAGATAGTAAAATTCTGAATATTGAGATAGACACTCGGCAGTGGTTTTCAGCTAGAACCTTGGTGACACAAATTACAAAATCATTGCCAATTTTGATGTACTTTTCCATCTTTACCATTTTACACGATCATGTCTGTGAAGTCATGGTGGAATTTACTTTTTAAATCTTTATTTTTCACACTTAATTAGTTTAGTTTTTATAAACATATTGATTGTATTCAGTCCTACCGTTACAACCATTTTCACAATGAAGTCCTGGTCATTGTCGAATTTACTTTTACACTCCACATTTTCCCCAATTTTTAATTTCTTATTTTGTTCAGTTCTTCTTATATTATTATCTTCAATATCAGAAAACATATTGATTGTAACCAAACATGACTACGTGGAAATTCCAAATGTCCACACTAATACACCGACCGACGTTACCACTTTGAAACAAGATACGATACAAAAGGGTCCCCATCAAAATTCGGTCCCAGTCAGAGGTCTAATTTATCATTTTCCGCAAAATTTTCACTTGTAGGGACACACGTGTGGAACTGTTGATAAACTCACGCGGAATTCAAAACTTGTTAATACGAGTACTATCTTAGTAGTATCTTATGAAGGCCTTTGAAAAGTAATCAACAGGTAACAAACACTCGTATGATGTTAATTACAAACATGACCCATTATGTTCTGCCGCAACAGGCGTGCAAATTCATTAAACACTTAATCAATTATTAAAACTGTCAAAAAGAATCGGTAAATTGTTGCAAAGAGTAATGGCTACGCAATAGACTTCATACAAATGATAACGACACGACACCTATTTGTATCGTATAACGTAATTTGTATTTTTGAGACATTGATGAGATAGTCACTGAATGTGTATCATTAAATAAATATGTTTTGTGTGTATGTACCATACAGTTTATATACAAAACAAAAGAACACCTTAACATTGAATTTCTTTCTCGAAAACTAACATCTTTTGTGGGACACTTTGGCGGAGACTCGAGTAGTGAAGATTCAATAGTGATAGTTTATCAAACTTCAAAGTGTTTTTGTGGGTAATGTTTGTGTTAATCAAATAAAAGCATAGGACTGCGTTTTTCGTGCACTTCCTCTTCTGTCCCCAGTAATACGTAATATCCATTAAAGGTACTTTAGTAACGTACCATTCTGACACTCCAGTTATCTCCATCAAATTACCCACGAAACTCTTTTTAAGTTTTATCAAAATTTATAACATCCCAATACGCTTATTCTTATCACTTATAAAACATAAAATATCTCTTTCCACATCAGAAGCCAGTATAGTTTACTCGATATACGATGTCACTGAACCGGTTGTTATACTTTTTTATGTGTCAAAAATTGGAAGGTGTGTAAAAACGTGTTTCGAGAACGTTATGTTCTTTTGAGGAGAAGTGTGTGATAATAAAATAGTTTATGCCGAAATTTATTGGTATAATTTGGCAAAATTAAGGATTCTCACCCGATATATTATTGTTATTTAACATGTTTAAACATGTGTTTATAATCCCATTCTATCCCTCCTATCTCATCGAATGGAATCACAAAGCAGATAAATACAAAGTAACCCACAGAACAAACAAAATTTTCGGTTTCACTTTCATCACAACAATATGTATTCTTATTAAACTGGCATTTTCTTATATACATAGATATATATAGATATATATATATATATAACTTAACATTTTTAACATTTTTTTTGTTTAATCGAACAATCAAAATTATTAATAGTGTAATAAATTTGACGTAATCAAATTTGATGCCGTGCAAAGTAGGCGAGCTTGTCCGCCAACGAACTGTGTTCACGATTTGGCGGAATTATGTGTGAAAAAAAATCCTCTCCTGAAGGTTGGCTGGAAGACAATTTAATGTAGGATTAAGTCCGCCGATTATATAATGTGCAATACAATGTTAAATAAATAAATAAAAGGTTTAATATTCTCTTGACAAATGCCAAGACGCACCTAGGTAGATCCAGACGGAGGATAGCGGAATTGGCTGGATGCTTATTACAACATGTTGACAGTATCTCTGCATTGCAAAGAATGAAGGCAATGACAGAGGACTTCGTCTAGTATTGGAACAATATAAATATGAATCTATACTAATATAATAAAGAGCTAAAACTGTGTGTTTGTAGATATGTTGGGGTAATCTCTGGAACTACTGAACCGATTTCATTAATTCTTACACAAATAGGAAGCTACATTATCCGTGTCTAATATAGGGTATATTTTATATTAAAATTTTGAAGAAAAAAAAATTGAAATAAAAAGAAAACTTATAAACCGAAGCGAAGCGAGGGCGGGTCGCTAGTAAAATATAATAATCCTCGATAACCGAGTGCAGTTTTTGATTGAAGCTATTCTAAACTTTCAAAGATTTAAATGTCGTAACAATAATTAATAACATGTCCTACGGTAAAGGGCTCTTCGAGAGAGCTGGGAACAGGATTATGCAAGCCCGCTGGTATTGCAGGTGTCCACGGGCGGCGGTGACCACTTACCATCATGTGACCCGCCCGCTCGTCAGCCTGTTCTATAAACAAATATTTTTAAATAAAGACTGTCCAAAGTAATAACACTGTAAGAATAAAACTCTTTGAATGAATAACGTTGTAAAATCTAAAAAGGAATATATACAAGATGTTGTAAAAATTAAGAGAACAAAAAGAATATAAAGACAAAACTATAATGAATTTAATTACATCTTTCAAACTCATTAAAGACAATAAAAACATTCAAAAGTAAATACAAATAAAGCAATTAGAACTTTGAAAATCACCCCAAGCCGCTGTTCCAGATCAAATGAAATGTATTTTCGAACAAAAAATCAACAAGTTAATTAATCAAGGCAAAAAAGAAAAACGAAATGGATCCTACGGAAAACACACACACCTACAAATAAAATAAAAATAAAGAAACAGGGCCCCAAAAGGGATACGGCTAATGGTCGGTCCATTTACCCGGTTTATCCGGACACTCGCGTCCTTCTGTAAATCATCCGGGTAGTGCAGGCCCAATGCTTTTTTCCTTGTCGGCTCCAATTAGAAGTTTCTCTCTGCTTCTTATGTTTCTCCGTGTATCTGGGGATACTCCCGATATACGCATGTATCGATTATGGCCCTCATATGGTTTTACTTTGAACCAATTCACAGATTGGATCCAATCATCTAATGAGTATGATTTGCGTATACAAGATATTTGTAGCTGTAAGTCCATTTAATATATTGAGGTTGTTGCAGATTGAGCACCGGATTTAAATTTCGCGTCATTTTTTATTTGACAATTCTCTGCCTTTAGTAAATGACAAACTAACATTACTTTATAGTAACTTAAAATTCAAATTTATATCCGTTAAATGTTCTCAAATCATTCTTACTTTACTTCCATTTTGTTAAATATAAAAATATATACCAGCCAGATGTTCCATACCTTTTAAAGGTATCATTTCAATAAATTTCATCTTTCATTCGCCGACTCTTCAGATATTACTATTGCCTCTATATATACAGATTTATGGAGACATTATCTATTTCAGAGACAGACGGATGTCGGAAGTGAGTCGTGACCTAGTTGTCTCTTTGTCAAATATCCCCAAAACTTAGCGCCGTGAATTACGAGGAAGCTTAAATTCATTCAGAAATATTTCAATGTTTCAAACATTCCCACAAACTACGAGTAAATAGACTTGAAACTACTGAAATGGTCAGAAAGGTATACGTAATACATTCTAGACAAGATCCGGGAGTGTTTATTGTATGAGTGTTTTATGTTCTCACCTCGAATATAAGATACTAGTAAAACCCGGCAGACGTTGTCCTGCCTGTGTATATTTATTTACCTCTGTATATAAAATCACAAATTATTATGTTTTGCCGTCGATATGATTTTTTCAATCAATTGAACGGTATAGAAGTTGATGTGCTGCAGCGCCATCTAGTGGCGAGTTACAACAAAGTCGATAACTCGAAATTATTCTCCGTGGTGAAATACCTATGTATACCAATTTTCATGGCTATCGGTTGAACGGAATAGAAGTTGATGTGCTGCAGCGCCATCTAGTGGCGAGTTACAACAAAGTGGATAGCATAAAAACCTTTTCCATGAAAAATACATATATTTGCCTTGCCAACTTTCATGGTGATCGGTTAATTGGTCTCGAAATCTATTAATCTCAGATATAATAACATCCATTTTTAACATATATGTATATAAAGATACAGCAGCAAATGGGCGCTCTTATTGCTAAATAAATCTCTTCCGCGCAACCCACGAGTAGTGTTATGACTTTGAGGAAGAGCAAACTATGCAATAAAGTAATACGAAAAAGTACTCATGCAACAATAATATAATAAAGTATATAATAATACATACACACACAAACAAACAGCCCGGCTCAAAGTTATACACATCGATGAAGGTCGGCTAGCTCGGTTTTGTAGAGCGTCGTCTCTGTCGTAACGGCACACGACAGAGACGACGCTCTATAAAACCAAAGCTATCTGATAGTATCTTTCTACAGACCGATGTGTATTACTTTCGGCCGGGAAGTGTACATGAAGTGGGATTGAGTATAGACGTATAAAAATTGCCCGGTCTTTTGTTTATAAACGCGTTTCTAAATTTAATTCAAAATTAAATAAATCTATACAAAAGTTGTTTGTCACAATTGATGCACAATCTCGAGAAAACATTATCTGCCGTAACAATAGTGTGTTATAAGGAAGTAACAATCACTGCAATGTTATTTAATACCAAAATTACACGTCTTATTTTTACCACACGAAGAGATTAAGGCCCTAATGGTGCATGGCACTGATACCGTAGTAATGGATTCAATCATTTTACTTGTCATGCAAGGAAGTAATCAGCGTGTGTAATTGGGACGAATTTGTCGCCGAAATTATTTGTGAAACATTTTTACGTCATCAAAATTGTGTTATAAGAAATTAAAAGTAAATGTTTTATTTTATTTTTAGTTTTGTATTTTAATATTTCACAGCTCTTTAATATTTCTAAGACTTATTTGTTATAAATATCTTAAAAATTACCGCCTATTAAGGATTATCATTATCCGGGCCGAATGATGTATTAAAATTTACCATCGATAGCAAGGGAGTTTAGGTTGAACATTAATTTGTAAAACCTTCCGACACCACACAACCATTGAAATAACGTCACTAAACTCAAACTCACTACGACTTTTGAAAACTTATAAACTTCTCTTTTCTTTCCATTTTCAAAAAAGATATTTATTTTTATTTAATACTTTATATTTTATTGCACTCAATCGTACAATATACAAGGTTAATTGCGTGAAGGAATTCTCTACCGGCCAACCTTTGAGTTGCACAGAGACGCACGTTGGGAGATGCGATTAAATATAACTTAAATTATAATTAGTCTGTATTTGATACAAATACTGTCAATAAATATATACCTATATTCCCACCTCGGGTTTCTACAACCGCACCTCCCGTCATAGAAGTGCAGTCCATCCGCATTTCCTCGATACGGAGGTGTCGCGCACTGTTCGGTCCAAAAATCATTTTATACCGCGAAGCCGTAGACTGTGGAACGAACTGCCTCAAGACGTCAAATGATTACGCTATGAGATTCTTCAAGAAAGCTGTGAATAGGATTTTGCGAGGTCGGCGCATGCATACGCTCTGGCGTAGAAGGTGTCCATGGGCGGCGATAACACTTACCATCACGTGGGACCGCTTGCTCGTCCGCCCACTTGTCTATATAAAAAAAAACCTACTTATAAATAGTACGATTTTACAACTAAACACATAAAAACCCACAAACATAAATCTAACTTCCTAGAATGTTATTTCTGACTTACTTAAATATATTTTTTCATATACAGTTTATTTAATTCCACATCGTAAAAATTTCGATAACATTCTCATTGAAAATTTCTTTACTGTGAAATTGTTATCTCAAATTCTGACTTATTTCGTGGATTCCTTGTGTTATTAAAATTCGATTTTTTTTTAATTACACAGCTGTTATTATTTCATGGAATCGTCCATAAAACGGTTCAAAGCAATATCTTCTAGGAATACGAAATTGGCAATATAGCAAAACTACCCTTTTGACGTAGCCCTTGGGTCTGTAAGTAAATTGCTCAAGTCAGAGGGAATAATTTATAACTGTGATAAAATGAGTGTTTCAGTACAAAATAAGCCACTTATGTGCCCGCTGTGCGCAGCGGTTTAGATCTGGGAATAGTAATATTCTTAAACAATTTCTATTTAGTCATTTAGTTGCAGATATTTTATTGATTTTTGTAGAACATTATCTAGACGAGCTGGAGGTGAGAACATCTGAATCTGAAATTACCGTCCATTGAAAGCCTTTATGGTTACCTTTATGCCTTTATGTTAAGGATATGCTGGAAAATTATGCGAAATTTTACTATGCTAAAGCGCATAGACAAGTCTAAATTCTCCAAGAAAAAAGAATAAAGCCAACATACACGCATGCACATGCAATCACATTTCACAAACACACACATATTTTACTCCTTCCATTATTCTTGCACTCTCATACACAAAAATAACTAAAATTCTAAAGATAAACGCAGGATATAAATAATAACAAGCCTATGTTAGGGGAGAAACGAGATTGTGGAGTCTTGGACACCCAGTAACGTGAAGTAACTAAGTATCGACCTTCTTCTTAATCCGACTATATACTTCTTTTTTAAATACCTAATATTACTAATAATTTTCCGATTTTTTCCAATACATCTTTATGTACTTAAGAATATAAATAAGAAGAAGATTCAAGTGTGTGCAACTCATCGAATGGCCAGGCTATGGCACTCCCAAGGATTTCAAACTTCGGAGCAAACTCCTTCAACACGTCGCGCGTCGGCCGCACTTCCTGATAAGCGGTGTCCATTCAAGAATTCGTCTACCACATCGGTTGTCAATCCTCCGGCAAACTTTGGGATCACATCATCCTCAGCCTGTTTCCATCCACTGTTGAATATAAGCCTCCCTTCCTTTGTGCCATTCTCCTCGGTCCTGCGCTGTTCTAAACCATATCCTTCCCACAAATCTCTTCACCACCTTGCCGCCGGAAGACCGACGCGGAATCGACTTCACAATTTTGCAATTTTTGAATTTAATGTATTTTTTACAATTACAATTTAAACGAAAAAAAATCAGTTTTGAAACACACCCTTATAGCAACATCCATTGTTCTTACTACTAATAAATAAGATACAGAATCGCTCAAAATTATTTATAACCAGAGCCTATTTCGGGACCCCTCGTAAATATCCGAAAATGCTATTTATTTACATATCCGTAACTATCCCATAAACCCCGACGTATTTCCCTAGTCGTTAACACAGGGTGCTGGCAATTAGAAACCCCGGAAGATCGGAGATGGGGACGAAATGGGAATATTTGTATGTATAAATAACAACATTTGATACCTCTCTGTCTGTTTGCAATTATCTGTGGATTTTTTTACAGTACCTACAGATGGCAGACAAACACGGTAAGTGGTCGCCACCGCCCATAGACACCTACAACGTATTTGTATACAACGTGTCACAGAAATAAAAGTTACAAACATGTAAGGTTTCCTTGTCCCGTCTAAAACGTTCTTAATGCTCATTATTCAGACCGCGCGTTTAAGCCGACGCGCGCACGACGCGGCTCGGGCGACGCCAGAATTGTATACTAAAATACTAGAATTTTACTAATAAATCATGGAAAATCCTATTGTAAAATCTAGTATTGATTAAACTCTCAATACTGAACAACCTAGTTTCAACTTTTGCTTTATTTCAGTGACACTATAATTAACTGTTGCACCCACGTGCCTATTTCTGTTTGATCTGGTAGTTGGTGGGTAGAAAATTCCAAATGGAATTCCGTCATTTGTGCAATTACTTGTGTAATGAAGTTTAAATAAACATTGGGTACTTTGTGTTGGTAAAGACTCGAGTCTGGTAATCGTAATTTTGAACTCTAAGTCTAGAGTTGAATCGAATACGAGTCTTCCTTAGTATGACCGAGCCTTGAGCCTTCAGAGCATTTCTAGAAACTAGGCATTAAAGTAAGCTAACATAAAAAAAAATAAGTTATTTCTAATCGGTAATCTTTATAACCGATTAAATTACCCTTTACAACAGACTAAATTCTCAACTTGCAAGCGAAGCCGCGAGTAATGGCTAGTGGGGGCTAAATAGGATAACAGCTAACAGGGTTGTTGCCGGTGATCATCTCTGTTTGAATATGCAGGTTGTTGATTGAAAACAGTGGGTGTCCGGGTATTGATTGGGAGGGTTTGCGCCGTCCAGCATTTTAGGTAACGTTTCTAGTTTTTTTTAATACATTTATATTTTAATACTTTCGTTTATATTTGATAGATGGCAGTGTTAAGATTAATCGACAGACTTTTTGAATCTAGCTAACATAAGAGAGGCAAGAATACAAATTGAAAGATTTTCATCACACATATTTATCTATTAAACGCCTATGTTTACATTTTTTTATTTAAGTGGAAGTTTTCTCTGGGTTACACCAACCATTCTCACCTTTAATTGTACGTGTTTTGCCTTGATTAATAATATGAGGATACGAATAGATAAAGAAGTATAAGACAACAGTATATATCAGAATCCATCTTCACACACCTTGTATATGTATAAAACACATTATTTATTTCATTTATAGAGGAAATGGTAGATAAACGGGCGATCCACATGATGGTAAGTGCTCAATGCCACTCATAGTCATCTGCAACCCCAACGGGGTAGAAAGTACACCGTCGACCTTGCAAGATCCAATCCACAGCTTTCTTGAAGAGCCCCATGTCGTAGATTAGTGAAAAAACCTCAGTTAGTTAGCAGTTCATTACGACAAACTTCGGGAACACAGTATAAAGTGTCTGGAAACTGTCCTTCCTCTTTCCTACTTCCTACTCCTACTTCTTTGTCATGGAAGTGTTTACGCATAGCCTTTCGGTGACGGGATGTGCGATGGTAAAAATCCGAAGTTGGCATCTGATTGAATACTTAGTTCTTCACAACATTCTCCATTATTCAAGCGATAGAAGACGCAGGGAGAAGCAACAACTATCCGGCTTTTTGGATTCTAAATTAACGCTTGGATTAACGCTTGTGCATTAATATTAGATTAACCGCCAACAACGGATACATCAGTAATAAAATAGTAGACCATGAATACTATATTTTAACAAAAGGTAAGAAAAACCCTTTAAAAAAATCAGAATGTGTATGTAGGCGTTGCCTCGATAGTTAATTATATTCACGTGTCTTAGTGGGAAATTTTCATTAAATCAGATTGTTTCATACGGATTTGTGATCTAGAATTTAAATATCTTTAATTTTTAATGTATTTTGGTCTTTCTCCACAATGTACAAATAAAAAAAAACATCTAGCTAGATCGTATTCATATATACTTAATGTATATATACTTATAAGTAATTATTTTAGAAAATCAAATATACCGTTTACTTCGATTTCCAATTTTAAACCTAGTGGCGGATATTCTTGGCGATTTGATTGAGGTTCAAAAAGTTAAAGTTGAGTGAAGCCGCGGGTAAATTGTAGTAAATAAAGGTAACAACAAACACCTTAAACATTTCACTTTAAAAGGATCTAAGATGGAATTAATAAGCAATAAAAATGCGCGGGACGTTTGTACGACCCACCACAAGGTATGGTGTAAGATACGAGTTTCGAGCAATTCTGTGTTATTATTATCTATTTATCTTTAAGATTTTCGCGTGTTTTACACATATGTATGTTTATGTTATTTATTTTACTCGCTCTTTCGGTTTGATTTCACAAACCATTGTCTCGAGATTATTGGAAAGGCGGGTTTAGTTATGTATTGATTACCATACCATACCATCAGCCCGTGTCTCTCCACTACTGGATAGAGGCCTCTCCCAAGGACCGCCATCACACACGATATTCAGTCCTTGAAGAAAGTCGCCGATAGTGGCTGGATTGGAAGAGCTGAATGTATTGATACTGTGTAAAATTACTGTAGTAATTTATAATATCAATTTTTACTTATATAATGATAGTATGTACACTAACCGGTAGTAATTTATAATATCTATGAAACACACACCATCAAGATTTATTTGTCAAGAATTTTCTTCTTAGAACGCACAGACAAACGAACAACTTTTTAGACAAACGTCAATTATGAACTACCCACAGTTAACAATATACATGGCAAAAGAATGTGGCAATACATGTTACCCGATTTGGTAAATGAACTTATATTAAGGAACGGCTTCGGTACTACGGTATTCGGGAGGTTTTTGTAGTATCTATATAAATAATAAAAAAAATATCTGATCATGGTTAATAAAATTTAAAAAAGGTTGTGCTGGAAGAAATTGCTTTATCGATATGAAGCCTGAGAAAAAAGAAGCCTGCCCTGTTAAGGAGAAAAAGCATAAGTGACATTCTTGACGAACAAGTGTTTTTCTGAAAATGTAAATAAATAACCGAAGGGAATAAACATCGGTTATTATCTACGTTTCATGGCAAAACCTCAAGATTCTAGCTTGATTTTAATTCAACGAAAATGTTACCAAAATTTTTTTTTATGCGATTTTCTCGCATCTCATCAAAGTTCAAAAGCTTTTCTTTTCTATAAAGGGCCGTGTTATACTTTTTGTTATTTAATTTGTTTATTGGAGTTTCACACTATCTAGATAAATATCTATTTTACATTGAGAGAAAGATTTTTTTTATATAGATCCAATTTTGATCCTGTAAATTGTGTTCTACCAATAAAGATAATTATAGTATCTTTCTTTTATGATACATTTTGAACTGTATAGTAATGGTTAATAAAGTCTCTATCTCTCTGTTTTTCGAATCTGACAAGGGACGCTCCATTCGATACGGAAAATAAAATCGCGATGTTCTTTTAATTTGTACCACATCCAAAAACACCCTACCAATCGCTTCCCAAAGCAAGCCGTGATAGGCATATCAATACACCAATGAATTTAATTAAGTCGAAAGCGTAAACTCTATTTGCATTTTTATCGGTTTTTGATTAAAAATACTTTAGTAATTAAAACGATAACGACACTGTATTTCATTTGTGATTTCTAGCGCAGAAGTCTACTTGATAACAGAAACCAACATTGGACTTTAAAGGGTATTTACACGTGCACCGTAATGCAATAGCGTCTTCTATAATGAATTAATTTCTTTTTGTAGTAAAAAATGGCAGACTAGCGGACCACATGATGGTAAATGGTCACCACCACCCATGGACACCAGCAACACCACGGAGTATGCGAGTACACTGCCAACCTTGCAGAATCCTGTTTACAACTCTCTTGAAGAGCCCCATATAGCACTACTGTTTGTTTTCTGATCGTCATAATTCCTAGCCTGTATTCGCTCATCGTTGAGTCTGTATGTCTCTTCTTTTTCTCGCAATAGAGCACGGTCTCAATCGAATCGCGTGCAAAGCTTTCTTCCTGTTTCGGGATAAGGTCTGACTGGTCTGTTGTTCTGCCCACTGCTTATCTTCCATGAGGCTATCTTTCGTTACTGCCTTCGACCGTCTTTTATCCTCTCGCCTGCTTGTCCACTTCAGTTCCGTAATACATTTGCCAATATCTATAACCTTGATTCGGCGTCGTATACGGACGTCCTGTGAATATCTAACACGATGCTGGTATAGAATTCCTATGGTAAGCGTCCACGTTTCAGCTCCTCGAGAATGAGCAATACACGTTAGTTAAAAACTTTTTTGAAGAGTTAAAGAGTTTTGAAGACACTCTCTAGTTTCCGGAAGGCAACCCATCCCATTGTACGACTTTAACTTTGTGTGAAATAACTCCCTCGGTGAATGTTCGTGTTACAGCGCCGTGAGAGTGAACAGCACACGTAAGTTAAAAACTTTGATTTTCACCTTATGTGAGAGTTTAAAGTTTTAAATGCAACCCATCCCAAGAGCCTTTTGTACATCTTTAACGTTGTGTAGTCTTCCTTGAGCGTTCGTGAAAAAACCTTGAAAACGGGCAGTACCTACAGTACACGATGATTAAAAACTTTTATTTTCAGATTATGTGAGAATTCTGAAGACTTCAGTACATCCTCTAGTCTCCGGAAGGCAACCCATCCCAAAAGAATGTTATAAATAAAGTATTATAAATCCCAAAATAAATTCAAGGATTATTAAGGAAAGTTAATAATATAAAAAACATATATTATACATATAACACTAAATAAAGTTAATAAATACCTGCATTTGCATAAATATATATGATTTCATTTTTGGATTGCTGAGTTACATGAACGAACATGATGCAAAGCGAATGAGTCGCTCTCGGGCTCTCATAAAATATAAGTAGGTGATGAAGCAAAGGAGTCCGCGAGCGGAGCCGGATTAAGTGAGCCGAAACACTCCGAGGAGTCGTGAATACCCACGACTAACAGAGATCTCCATTTAGTTCTCCAACTGCTCAAGGTCACGGACCTCCGTTGAGCATATAGCTGTGGGTCGTCTGCATACATAAGGTACGAGCGTTGAACATGGGTGGTAAGAAGTTTAATAGATATAAAGAACATGTCCATCGATATCCTTCTCCTGGATATCTCGGCTAAAGAATAAACAATGTCCAAGATAAATGTACTCCTTTACTACGCCAACTTTTATGCCAAGATTTATGATCAACTATCGTATTACTTTCAAAATCGTACCTCAATCATATGTGACTTTGAACATAGCTCTTTTGAAAGTTTCATATATAAACTTGTGTACTCATGTGTACTTACACATATTTGAAAAAGTTCCAGAAATTTTCCATTTTGAAGCATTTCGCTCACACCTGTGGAAACTAGATATCATTATAATCCGCAGAAATAGATTTTTTTGACACTTAAGCGCACAAGTTAATGGCGTGCATCGATTAACGTTAATGGCGTTAATGGCGTGCAAATAATCTCAGTAGCGGTGAAAGCCTAGGGTTATTTTTTATGGACCCTCATTCGTGAATTCATGAGTTCAAATCCTTAGCCCGTACCACCGCGTTTCTACGGATGTTTAAAAATATCTCTGGCTAGGCGTTGAAGGAAAACATCGTGAGGAAACCCGCATGCTCGAGAATAAATAAAAAATCATTATGGCCAAAACCTTCTAGTTATTTACTGGGGTAGGCCTGTATGAGTGGGAGTAGGACTGATATCGATATCTGCTTGTCTGATAGATGCACGTCACTGTTACAAGCTAACACGATTTACTTAAAAGGCTTGCAACGAAGCCAGCCCGGAATCACGTTATGCCTACCCTTTAGGAGGTTGAATCCTTACAGTAGATCCTGTTAGTATAAATATATATCATATTTAACTACTCTGTTAAGTACAAGAGTCAAAATAATAAATAATCGTACCTTTTATATACATTTTATTTAACAGGTTCTTTCTAGTTTCGATTCTTTAAAAGGTCTTTGTCGTTAGTCGTTAGGTCCCGCAAGATCTTAATCCGCCACTGTGTCAAGGATTAAAGAAAAGACCACTTCATACATGTTTTATTGAAATTCATAAATTCCTCGCTCATACTTCCAAGAAGCGGCCAATAGAAGATCGATATTAAAATCGCTTGCGCGCCAATTTTCAAGGATCCTCCAGTCAGCGTCGAAGTAGTTGTTCGTTGTAGGGAACCTGGTGCTTTTATTACCCGAGACAAAACTGGTCCATCATGGAAAATTGGAATAGTAGGTAAAGTGTACTAGGGTGGAAGAAAAGAGATAGTAGAAGGGACAAAATGGCACTGTAAGATGACGTAGCAGAAATGTTCAATATTCATCTCTGGGACGTCGTAAGAATTTTCTACTGTGTAGAGACTCCTTTTGTTCAATATGCCTTAATTTTTGAAAGTATTTAGACTTTGCTGCGTAGTTTCTTCAATACTGAAACAAATCTTAAGTAACAACCGCAGCGAGGACGTGCAAATTTTTATTACGTATGTTTATTTTAAAAATAATACGCAATAGTGCGTGTTCATAAAGACCTTTGTTTCAATTACAATTACTAAACCTTTGTCACCTAATCCTAGTTTCTTGTTACAATAGTTAATTTGTACTTTAATTTTAACGTATTTTTTTTATTATTAATATAATATAATATCACACAATTAATTAACTATCGTAATAATACCTTATACTTAATTTTTATAAATAGTTTTATTTTTATTTATTGAGATTGTATATATCGATGCTAGAAAGCAATTTTGCTGTATCTGGAAAAAATACGAATATTACTTTTATCTATCATTCCCAATTAGACGAACTTTAAGCACGGTTGCAATAACTGTCAATTATGAGTTTCATTTTAAAACTGACGGGGTCCCAGAAACTAAGGTTCTAATTCTTTTAGTTTAAGATTTATTAAAACTTTAAATCATTTTTTGACTCCCCTGTTAAGTTACATTTTTCGAGATACAGCAAGATTTCTTTCTAACGTCGATATTTTAATATAGTTTCAATAAATACGTAAATAAATAAAAAATTCTTTACAGTCAAAAAAATCACTTTTACGACTTCAATATGATTACATGTGAGGGGGAGAGTTCATGGGAGGACTACCTTGAAAAGTACTGCATTTCCCATTTTATCTTATTTTCCTAATGTACGTACGTGTTTCGGTAGTGCCAGAGCCCATTCCCATCCTATCCGATCCCATTTTCCCAACCTTTTCTCTAAATCCATTCCTATATCTCCGAAGATAGG
Organism: Sesia bembeciformis; assembly: GCA_943735995.1. NCBI lineage: Eukaryota > Metazoa > Arthropoda > Insecta > Lepidoptera > Sesiidae > Sesia > Sesia bembeciformis. Next base: position 13,999,220 of record OX031042.1, on the reverse strand, counting down.
CAGCAGATTGGGGGGCGTATCGTATTTGTTATTTTGGACTTATGTTGGCATGTATCGCGGAAGTCTATGGGCGACAGTATCCACATACCACCAGGTGGACTGTACGCTCGTATGCCGTCTTCGTAAATAAAAAAAAAATAGCAATAGGTAGTATATCGAATAAATAATCTTTTACTGGTGATAAACAAAACATTCATTTATAATCGCTCATTATAATTATTCTTCCAATTAATCCCCCCTGCAATCATCCAAAAATATGGACAAGACATGAAAAACGTGGCGATTCCTTATGCAACATCTTTCCGTGTATCTTCTGTATGTAACTTTGTGCTACAATTCTCGCATTACATTACTCCAATTTCAAAGTTCTTCTACTCGTTATCTTCAAAGGGGAGAAGCGTTAATAAAATACAATCGTATCTTTGGGGCATTCGATACATCGACTAGTTATAATATATCGTATCCTGGTTCGATATTTTAAAGTACAATCCTTTTAATGTGGCACTAATTATTTCTGTGTGTAATGTACTTACCAAGGGCGTCGCCAAGGGGGGCAGGGGAGAGCAGTTGCCCTATTCTAGAGATTTGAAAAAATGTATATTTTTTTATTTGATTTCTAGTAAACTTTCAATAATTCAAAATTATAATCAAATCCAATATCCAATACTTATGCTGAGCGGAGCTCATAAAAACTGTAAATTTTATCTGAACGGACTTTTTTTCTTAAAATTACGAAAAGCAGGAAACTTAGGGTAGAGTAACGGAGCTAGTGACGAGTTCTTTAAGCCATATTTATATTAGTAAAATCTTTTTGTATACGAATATTATACAACTACAATATATCCAATATCGATTATCATGATAATAACATCAAATAGACCGAGCAGACAACTGACAGCCATCAAATGATCTCATTTTCCAATTGTACGTATCGTTTTGTACCAAAAATCGTGAGAATAAAATGGCGCTCACCATAGGTTACTCACCCAAATTCTTTTATAATGTTATTCCTTATTGTTCTAATAAACTTTTAAAAATGTCAGCCGTCGACCTCTACACCTTTTAAAAATACAATAGATGCCGATGACTGCGCATTATCGCGCCAAAAAAAACTTCTCGCAGAACAAAGACGTTTTGCGAATTTATGTACGCAGCGACCAGAAAATTGGTAAAACTTGGAAAATGTGTGTCATTTGTTGATTTACGGGGTAATTTGAAATTAATGCTTTTGGCAATCGTATTTTTTTATATAAAAGAAATGGCAAACGTCCACATAATGGTAAGTCGGTCACCGCTACCCATGGACACCTGCAGAATCGTATTCACAGCTCTGTTCAAGAGCCCTATGTCAGTTGAAAAACGTTAGTAGGCAATTGGATAGTATTCTGCACAACTGATCCAAGCGACCTTACAGATGACTTCATAAAATGTAATTTTACAGGAAAGCAGATTTTTTTGAAGGTACTAGGTTATTTTACAAGGCTACTACTAAAATATCGTGTAAAATCAGAGTAAAAATTTAAATACCTTTTGAAGACTTGAAGATTACGCTAAATTGAGTCGAATGACGCAAAAAAACACTGGCGCTTGGACTAAGTAGTTATGCGTAATTGTATCCAACTCATTCCACATCATTCGGGTTCACATCACGGAATATTGACTGAATAGGTACTCTTGTCGTACCACTAGCGTTTGTTATTTAGCCAAGATGTTATTTGTTTTCCGGGCCTTCTCCTGAATCTTGCCTAGAGCTGATATTTGTTGATCCTCATTATATGACCTAACTGGAATTTCCTTTTCTTATATTAATATTGTTATTATATTACATGAATATCATCGCAAAATTGTCATTATCATTTCACTTAGATGAGCATTATTACAAGTAAGTACAAGTTTGTACAAGTAAAATTAAAGTCATATTTTCCCATGTACTTACATCCATGTACCACGTACCATGTATCTACATGGGAAAATATTATTTAATACATGAAAATTTACACGAATAATCTGATTATTTAAATTACACATCCAGGACGAAAGTAATACACACCGGTTATGATCGGCTAGTCTCTTTCTAAAGGCCGATGTGTATTACTTTCGGTCGGTAAGTGTACTTGTATATTATTATTAACAATTATGTTATTCAAATTTTGTGCAATTTCATAACAAAGGTCTTTATAACAAAAACGTTTAAAAATCAAAATAATAAGAGAAAATACTCAGTCAAGAGAAGAAAATAAGAATAATAAGAAAATAGAATAATAAGAAGATAATAAGAGAAACACAGACAGATACACTTGGCTGTAATGCAATCATGGTCTTACATAATTAAAATCGACATTAATTAAAATGAACAATTAACATTAATTTTACGGATTTCACTTTGTAATTAACAAAAGGTCTTACTCGGAGGGGTATAAAATAAAATACGTATCGTATAAAACACAGATTACAGTAATGATAATTCATTTCTTATAACCCATGCATAACAGCGTTTAACATAGTAGGTACGAGTACATGTACACACGTTCTATAACTTAGGCAGCATAGTGCAGTTCAATGACCACACTCCCTTGGAATCTGCATAATTTGCAGTATATACAGTTTCATTAGTTACACATTATGTGAACTCTAAGGCGTATTAACTAGAGCAACATTAATTGTTTAGTGTGTGTTAGTGTGTTTGTGTGTGCGTGTGTGCGCGGGGTGTATGCGGGTGTGTGCGGGACAGTGTGGAGGAGTGGGTGAAAGAAAGTATTTGTGCATGTGGGTGTGTGCTCGCTATAAGTGTAGAACAAGAACAAAATTACATTGTATGTTATTTATTATTATATAAAGGTTAAGAGAAACTGTCGGGGTTCAAGAGATTCGTTAAAATATTAAAATCGGATAAACCTTAATCGTGATACTGAGTTAATTTTGACATACGAGTATAGTTTTTATTTATTTACTAGCAACCCGCCCTCACTTCGCTTCGGTTTATTAAATTTAAAACAATCGGAGTAAGATATTTACTTGCGGTAAAATGGAGCCTATATTTTAAGTTAGACCTCTAGCAATACATCGGTGAAAACTGCATTCGATTCCATGCCGTAGTTTTTGCGTGATGCGTGTACAAACATACAGACAGACAGACAGATAGATAAAATTTCTAAAAACTGTTGTTTTGGCTTCTGTTGCTCTAATAAAGACCCCCATATTAGTTTTTTTTCAATATCTTTAATGTACAGACATCGGCCTGTTACAATTTTATTATATGTATGTATAGATTTCAACTTTTTGTAATGGTGGCAAATGCATTGTGTATTACGAACTGCACATGGCCAAACGATTAATTCTGACGTCTATTGTCAGCAAATAGTAAAATTGAAACAAGCACTTGAAGAAAAATTCCCAAAATGAATGATCTTTTCATTCATTTTGGTATAGTTTTCCATCACGACAATGCTCGACAGCAAACATCTTTGATGACTCAACAAAAATTGGTGAACATTGGCTGTAAGTGGCAATGCATCCTCCATACATCCAGACATACCATCACCGGATTATCATTTCAACCGCTCTTTACAAAATCTTTTAAATGGAGTAAAATTACATTCAAGAGATAAACCATTTAAATCAGTCTTTCGATGAGAAACCCCAAAAGATTTTATAACGATGGGATAATGGTTCTGCCAGAGAAACTGACGAAAGACAACGACAATATTCCGTTCTGTTTATGTAATACAAAAAAAGTTTTTTATTATTTTCACTATAAAAAGGCCGCGAACTTGTTCGACTATCAAATGTTACAACGAAGACAAAATTCATAACCACACAACTGCTTTAGAAGTTCACATTTACCAAAATATCATTATCACTTATCCAACAGTGTTAAACTCAAATACATTACAGAAGGAAAGTTGGCCCACCGGCCCAAGAGTTTGGCGGCCCCTTCTCTACCCTTACACGGATTATGCTAAATTAGGGCCCAAAATATTTCGCGCTCATTTCAAATAATTTCCGTTGAGTTTAAATGTTACGGTACAAGTTTAAATCCACTTTGAACAATTCGTTATCCAGTTGTACAAAATCAGATTAGGAAAGGAGACGAAGATTGGACGATGTTGTGGATTTGTTTAACAAATTTCAAAGTCCACTTCGTTTCAGGGATTTAATTTCATTTTTTGACGTGAATATGTTAACAAAAAGGGTTCAGACTAACCGTGTACTGTGACGTCATTTAATAAATGAGACTTCATTGTCAATTTCAGTTTTGCAGAATATTAAACTTTACTGAAATCTTAAAAACATTTTTTATTACTTTATCTTTAAAGTCAGATGAAAGAGTAAGTTTCTATTCTGTTTCTATTTGGAGGAGAGTGCACGCTACAATCGAACAGCCGATGGGCGCGCTCGACTGGCCTCTCTCACAGAATACTATTTCAGCAATGTACGTACGTGGAGTGAGTCAAATATGCCAGAGCCCATTTCCATCCCACCCTATCCTATCCCTCCACATTTTCCCAATCCTTTCTCGAAATAGGTTCCTATATCTCCAAAGGTAGGCAGCGCATCTGGTGGCGTGCAAAAGATTGTCATTTTGATTGATGTTGGCGGGCTTCAAGGATGTCCACTTACCGTAAGATGGACTGTATTCTCGGCTGCAGCCTACGTCCAAAAAAAACAGAATCTTGAAACAAAGATATTTTAAATTAGAAAATCTTAACGAAGGTTAATTTATTTATAATTGCACCGTGTACAGAGTTAGAAATTAAAATAAGCTTAGAATTATAAGAAACTTATTGAACTTATTAGAAAATTTAAATAAGGTAGGTCACCCAAATAACGCCCAGTCCCTAAATACGCCCACCTGACAGTACGTAGAAACACATGAAAGCTAAAAACCGTTGAGCGCGGGGGGTTAGGAGAGGGCGGGGTGTGTAGTTATTTGTCTCGTTGACAGCTCGTTGCGGCTACGGGTTAGATCAGTCGAGTGCAATATATGACGTGGAGCTCCCGCGCGTTGTGATTTTATTATTACGTAATAAGTTGAAAGGTAAGCTATTTACAAAGTTGTGCTTAAACACTTTATTTATTAACTTCAAAATAACTAAATGTGTTTATATTTCATAATTTTAATAAAAAAATCACTGTATTTGTGGTAAATTATCTAGCACAAATGTGCGAGCATATAGTGGAGTTGTGCCCAGTAACGCCCATGTTACACGAGTAGTGGGCGTTATTAGGATTATGTAAAATAATGTATGTATTTATGTTTCCTTTGTTTAAGATACTTAATTATGGATAAAAACAAACTACTAAGAGGTCAAGGATGGACAGAGGAGCATCTGGTTGCAGCTTTGAGGAGTGTGAAACGCGGTAAACTTTCTCAGAGAGAGGCTGCAGCAAGATACAATATACCGAGGAGAACATTACGTGATCATTTAAAAACGGGGTCCGAGAATAAACGTTTGGGTCGTAAATCTATACTTACACCAGAATTAGAAAAAGACTTAGGGTGTCGTATTATGCGATATGCTGATATAGGCCTGCCACTAACTCCTAATATTCTACGGTTTCAAGCATATAAATTCTGTAATACTAATAATATCCAGCATCAGTTTAATAGTGAAAACGAAATGGCTGGTCGAAAGTGGCTAAATTTGTTTTTGAAAAGGCATCCCGAAATATCTAGACGAAAAGCTCAAATGATGAATCCGGCAAGAGCCCAAAAATTAAATAAGCCCATTGTAAATGATCACTTCACCAAGTTAAAAAGTTTGCTTGAATATCTCGGCTTGAAAGAGAGTCCACAAAAAATATACAACATGGATGAGAAAGGGTGTCGAATCACTTTGCATCATCAACAGGCTGTATTAGCTGCCAAAGGCTCAAGACGTGTGCATATGATAGCAAACGAGCATGCTGAAAATGTCACAATTGTAGGATGCGTGAACGCAGTAGGTTATGCAGTACCTCCCATGATTATCTTTAAAGGGAAACGAATGAAACCCGAATATACAGATAATTTACCACCAGGAACAATTGTTAGAATGTCTGAAAAAGGATATATGAATTGTAACTTGTTTAATGAATTTATAGATCATCTTGGCAAATACAAATCATCTGGTCCATGCCTTTTAATTTTTGATGGTGCTGCTTGCCACCTCGACTACTCCATAGTCGAATCAGCAGAAAAATATGACATTTACCTATACTGCTTACCATCAAACACAACTCACGAGCTCCAGCCTCTTGACAAATCTGTGTACAGATCTTTCGAGCATCATTGGGATCAGGAGTTACTGAAATACATAGATCAAAACCCTGAGAGAAAATTAAACAAATCCAGCTTTAATATAATTTTTACAAAAGTTTGGCCTAAATGCATGACACAAGATAATATATGCAATGGTTTCAGAGCATGTGGAATTTATCCTTTTGATGCAGATGCACTTCCAGAGACTGCGTTTGCACCGGCGGCTCTCACAGAAGTGACAGAGCCTGAAACCATGATACCATTGTCTCCCGTGCCTTCAGCTACCATTATAGAATCAGAGGTAGTGCACGCTGCCACTACAGATACGGCTTCTGATTCTGACGATAACATACCTTTATCAGTGTTGAAGGATTCTACCAACAGTATTTCTGCAGAAACAAGGATGAATACCGTACACTCTGTTGCAAGTGCATCCACCAAGTCACCTTTCCAGCAATTTTTGCCGACACCGCAATTCAAAAAAAAGAAAACAGCTCCTCGAAAAAAAGCAATCAACTACAAAGCACAACAGGTAACAAGAGACTTGTTTTTGGATAAAAAAAATAGTACAGATACCAAACAGAAAAGTAGATTACCAAAAAAAGAAGTTAAGAACAACTCTAAGGACGATGACTGGTACTGTCAAGCATGTGAACAAAATAAAATGGAAGACATGTGCCAATGTCAGCTATGTGGAGTCTGGTATCATGAACTGTGTGTGGGTATGGATAAGGAAGATATGTATTTTGATTGTCCTGGAGGCTGCAACTGATTTTATTTAATGGAAATGTTTGATTGCTGTGATTGGTTTTAGAAAATTGTTTCATTTAATGTTATTTCTTTGATTATTTTAGTCTGGGCGTGATTTGGTTCAATGGTGCTTAATACCGCCCATTGACATAGTTTTTTTGTCTTTAATCTAAATGGAGAAATTTAGCATTTTTGTTACACCAAAGTCGATTATTTATAAGAAATACATATGTTTGATTTAAAATAATGATAGTTTATATTCCACTGGTAATCTTTGTTGAAATATTAAATAAAGAACCCTTAGGTGGGCGTTAATTGGGCGACCTACCTTACTTAATGAAAGTAAAATATATACTTAATAATAAAATCTAATTTAACTAACCATTGTATGATTATTATATCTATTACAAATCTATTAATACGACTACTATTCGAATATATGGTAGTTTTGTATTTTGACCTTCTTATAGAATTTAGTATATTATGTAATATATAATCTATTTGCTATTAAACTATTTTAAATAGATTTATTTACCGTATTCTATATTATTTATTTATACTCAATCCATTTATTTATACTCAATCTATTTATTTACACTCAATCTATTTATTTATACTCAATCTATTTATTTATACTCAATCCATTTATTTATACTCACTCTATTTATTTATATTTAATCTATTTATTTATTATTATGCATCTATCGCTCATGAATTTTTCTATATTTTAATAACATTTTGTATTACAATATAGACGAGCAAGCGGTCCCACGTGATGGTAAGTGTTACCGCCGCCCATGGACACCTGTAACACCAAGGGGTATGCGGGCGCGCCGCCGACCTTGCAAAATTCTATTCACATATTATATGATATATTATCCTATTCCTATCCTGATATGATAGATAGTTAGTTCGAAGAACTTGTCTTTGTTTTCCGGCGCTCGTTTTTGTCATATTCAATTATATAAATGTCTCCTCTAACGAATATATCTATTTTTAAACTGTATATGGATGGGAGGGTCAGTACTTTCTCTTTAATGAACTGAGGCCTGCAGCTATCTCTACGCCGTATGTAATTATGCGTAGGCATTTCTTTTGGACGATGAATAAGAATCCTCGGCATAAAGGAGAATGGATGAATAAGACCGTACCGACAATTACTTTGGTCAGATGATGTCACTAAAAAAATCGTACCAAACTAGCAACTCGACAGTCACATAGACCATCCCATCTAATGGGTAATACCGTCACCGGTTTTATCGTTTACTGCAGGACACGGGCCTGTTTGACGTGTTTGAGGGATGAAATGGCTTTAAACGCCAAGTGGCAAGTCCACTTTTTTAAAGATAAGTTCCGCAGGGCTTAAGGTAGCAGCTTTATGCCTTACTTGCTTTGAGTACACCCACGAGAAGAGATGTGATGGTGTTATTCTAAAGCCAATTGACACACGGCAGGTATATATCAAAAATGATTTCGATACGAAATCACAGCAGCTAGTATACCGCATAAATAGGTATGTGTGCGTCTCTTCGTTAACGACAACGATAATAAATGACGAAATAAGACACCAACACAAGGTCGTCCGTGTAAACCTTCCATATTTGACAGTTAAACACATATTCTCAAAAAGGCACACGCTAATATAACCCTTTATACATCAGAATAGGGTGCAGAACTATTTTGCATATTGTGGAGTTTAATCAGTATTTTACCGAAATATTACACGAAAATACAGTACTTTTTTAAACTTTTATAAAACCCAAAATGGCGTGTGTACCTGTATAATGATTGTTTCGTAGAGACATCATTAATAATTAAGTGCGAGAAGTCTTTATGAAAAAAATAGTTGTCGTTAACGGTAGCGAAACCTTATAAGTTTTGTATCCTAGATATATTTTAAAAGCACAACATAGAATTACAATATAATTGAATTACATACCGCGTTTGATCCGAGAGGCTGTAGAAATTTAAAAATGCGGAAATTTCAATCTCGAGGATGGACTTACGTGACTTACTGACTCGAGGATGGACCCATGTATGTTGATACATGGGTACAAGTGATTGAACTTTGCAATCCCATAAAAATAGATGCGTTTTCAAACTCGCGTGTGTGTTAATATCGTTACTATAGTGTGCACGGAACTTAATCAATAAACACAATTCCATTGTGGACAGTTGAATCAAAAACAAACCCGACGGAGGGTAGACAGATTTATCTATCAATAGCAACACCCTCACCCGCCTCTGCAGTCTCGCTACGACCACGCTTCATCTAACTGGACCGAAATATCGCTTTTAATAAATAAATAATAAATCGTGAGTAACCCGTTTACATAACAATTGTTATATTTTAAGAATGACGAAAATAACCTATTTAATGATAAAAATGTCATCATTGAAAGAAAATTATACGGTGAGGTCGGTGCATACGCAGCGATCTTTCTATGTTAGGCATGCGTAACAGACGTTTCGGCTCGATCAAGATTCGAGCTTAATTAGTAAACACGGCAAAATAGATAAGTTTGCAGACAATTGTCGTTACGTACAATAATTCACGCACAGATACGATAATACGACCTTAATTGATTCATCGAATGTATACGTAAATTTTATTGGCGGCTCTCATAGCTTCCGTAGCTGTTGGTTGAGCATATAGTCTGTGAACAAAGTCTATTGCATGCAAACTTATCTATTTTATCGTTTGTACACTGCAACAGCGGTGGCATGTTCACATTGTTAATTTTCTTCTATGTACTTTATTGTCATGTAATCGATTCTATACCACGATAAAACCATCAATACAATAGAAGACAATGAAAGGGCAAATGTCATATTGTTTGATGGATTAAATTCTGAGAGCACTCACTAAATTCGCCAATTAAATTTTAATCTTAAATGATATTGCCAAAAATCTTGTTCTCTTTTGTCCTATCGTCAACTTGAGTTAACCGCAAGTACTTTTCAACGGCACTTAAACGAATCCAACTTGACTGTACGCGTCGAAGTGTGAATATATGTTTTGATTAAGCCCGCCTCTGTTATAATGAGATGCGTTTCGACATTGAACAGTGACGTGTTGACGGAAACTGACAATGGAGATGATGAGAAAAAAATCGATGTAATTAATATTTTGGAACGCAAATTACTGAGGTTTGGAGTTTAAATAATTAAGCTGTCATTGTTATTCATTATGAAAGATGTTATTGAAGGCAGAATTTCAAACATAGGTCATTAGGCCGTGGTTTCTAGTACATTTTTGATAAAATAATTACAGTTTTTAATATCTAACGTTTACTAGGAAAATGTACAAACGCAATTGCTTCAGGACGTTATGGTGAAGAGTCATTTTCAGGTATCCCATGATGTACCATTTCTATGTAGACTAACGGTAGACCGGATCGATCTGCGAATTATGCTTCGAGTTCCTTTACAGGATAACATCGAAAACAAAGTCATTCGTAAAACAAGGATGTCATCGACTGTATATAGAATTGCATGCTAAAGGCGAGCCATATCTGCCCCATGATGGACAGCCAATGGATTGACCACGTTTGACCGCAGTTTGGGATGCCCTGCGGTCAGACTTGAAGAAGTTCATCGGTAGTGGTTGAATGTGAAGAGCGGAAGATCATGTATGATGGTGAGTTTTGGAAGAGGCCTACCTATATCTAGTAATAAATAAACATAGGCTGGTGGTATAGTTACATTATGGTATGATATTACTACCAGATTCACCTTCAATTAAAATTATTTTAGTGTCTTCAATTTTGATTTTTGATAGGATGTAAATCGCCATACTCGCAGAGATCAGAAAACAATACGTATCTATCACAAACGTAATTTTTATCTTAATGACTTTATGATTAGCTTAGAAAAAATATTGTTGTTAGAACAATTTCATTAGTCGTGCCGATCACGACGTCTGGTGCCTTACATCTATACTAAAATAATAAAGAGGTAAAATTGTGTGTTTGTAGGTATGTTGGGGATAATCACTGGAATTACTGAACCGATTTCAAAAATTCTTTCACAAATAGGGAGCTACATTATCCGTGTCTAATACTATATAGGCTATATTTTACTTCGAAATTTAAAAAAAAAATGAAAAAAAAAAACTTATAAACTGAAGCGAAGCGAGGGCGGGTCGCTAGTTTAAATACAGAAGGTGACAGACGAGGAGCAATTAAGCTGGTGATAGTCTAGGGGCATCCTATATTCTATTTACATATTCGTCATCTGTATTCGTCAGGGGGAAAGTGCACGGTGCAATCCAACTGGCCACGTCACCCAAATCTCTCACTGAAGACTACCTTGAAATATACTGCATTTCCCACTTTATCTTATAATATTTCCCTAATGTACGTACGTGTTCCGGTAGTGAGTGAGATGTACCGGAGCCCATTGCCATTTTATCCTTCCCCATTTTCCCAACCCTTTCTTCAAATCCATTCCTATACCTCCAAAGGTAGGCAGCGCATCCGGATGTTTGTCATTTTGGCCTAATGTTGGCATGTATCGCGAATGTCTATGGGCGACAGTATCCACTTACTATCAGGTGGACTGTATGCTCGTCTGCCGCCTTCGTTCATAACAAAAAGAAACATTTGTGCGGTCGTGAGTTCAAATCCTCGGCCCGTACCACTGAGTTTCTACTTAAGTCCTGATTTTTGAAACATGTCACTTGCTCGGAGGTGAGGGAAAACATCGTGAGAAAACTCGCATGCTCCAGAAAAATATCTGGAGTTTCACTAATCCACACTGGACTCGCGTGGTGGATTACGGCCCGAATCCCGCCAGTGATTTACTAGGGGCGGTCCGTGCCCTGCAGTGGGATGTTGGAGGCTGACATCTGGTGGTAAATGAACTGTCGCACTGCGGCATCCGCGATACTCACCGAGATCAATCAAGAATGACGAATGTAGGCACATGCATGGATGCCAGATGACGAATGTAGGCACATCCATGGATGCCAGATGCCGAAGAATTAGGAGTGGATTTAGAAAAAGAATTGGGAAGGATGGAAAATGGGGAGTATAATAATAGGAAGTGTAACGGCTTCTTAAGTTACATCAGACTTTGATACACTTTGCTCTTTGCTACCGAGAAAGGGTTTTTTTCGCCCTTTTATTTTTACAGGTTTCTTTTAATACATTTTTTTAATAAACTTTAGTAGGCATGTATTAATAATAGCGGTTAAGTATCATAAATTATAAGTTGGAAAGATCACACGATCGTCACAGCAGTTCGATTAGGAATGTGACCGAATCTGTGACCCAAAATATGACCCGATTAGGAACAAAACAAATGAAATATCAGAGAGCTAAATGACAACTTCCAAATAATTGTAGTTAAATGCCAATCCGCTTAGTGTTTAAATTATTATCGTCGAAGTACATACGCACCTTCGACCCTAATTAATTAAGCAAAGGGGTGTGATTAAAAGGTAATGGCTCCATGAAAGAGGTTAACCGCCACGCTAGTTTTGCTTCAACATCCTTTTAAGCCGGGTTACGGCTTAAACCGTTCGCTCGAATTATTAGTCTGGAATTAAGTACTGATGTTTTATGTACGCCTAGTACTTCTTCGCAAAGGTAATTACTTCTTGCAATTTAAAATTAATTGTTTCCGACGTCAACGGCGGCCATTTTGTTGACATAAAACGTCAGTAAGTGGGTAAATATAAAATTGACCTCATATGACATACTTTTCTTTGTTTCATGGTTTGTATAATAAAACAAATTATTCTTTTGGAATAATTTGTTTTATTATACAAAATTATTTTTTTGGAAATTATTCTTTTCATTTTATCCAATTTTATCTTCTTTACCGCCAATAGATTTATTTAATAATTCATTACCTAAAACTCAAAAACAAAGTCCGGGTTCTCCAAAAATTACCTTACTTTATCTCATAGGTATGCAATTGACAAATATGCTGTATAATTCTTCATTATTTGCTTATATATATTTATTTTTTTACATGTTGGAACTAGTCATTATCATTTGACGCCTAAAAGGAAATTACATTTCATGTTCTTAGTGAGAAATGTATAAGGAGATAGAAAAAGATCATGTTCCTTTTTTTTATTTTAATTAGATTTATTGTGAGTCTTCCTTTGTAATTAAATAAATAAAAAATAACTCAGTTACTTTTAATATTAATCTCCTTTGAACATGACTCCCTTGTTCCTTGGGTGAGAGTAGGTAAGATAAATATTTTAAAAAAATGCTGTCATTTTGTATGTTTACTCAAAAGCTATTGGTATGGCACAACAAATGTAAGGGTCTCGTTTACAGTGAATTAGAAAAAAAATCAAGGTTATTTTTTTAAGTCTATTATGTTTTGTAATAAACTTTTTAATTAAACAGGGGTATGCACTTATATGTACATAGATATTCTCTTATTATTCGTGCATATTTTATCCGGTGGACTAAATAATTAAGATGGCTGCCATTCAAGAAGGAGTAGATAGGAAGGTGTTTTGTCGATAAAAATAGGTGTATCGATATCGATAAAATATCGATAATCGATTCCCTCATATCTGTTACTATAACAGAATCTTATAAATAGAATCCGACAAAATACTGACATCAACATCATTATAACTAGTCTATGATCATTAACGGTCAAAGCCAGCATCAAAAAGTGGTTTGTCAAAGAACTTCATCACAGGTTAGCCGAATCCAGTGATCAAACAGACTTCAGTTCCAGTTCATCGTCCAATTGACCAGTCACTAGTCACTCTGTGATAGATCGGTAATTCGAAAGTTTAGACAGTTTCACTGCGATTTGAATCATTCGCCCTGTTTTATGCTTCATAGCATCGCAATTGTATTTTGTATTTTAGAGAATGACATGATCTGTGTTGTATGTGTTTTTTTATAGAACTAAGTGGCAGAGGAGCTGATAGTTCACCTACTGGTTCTGTCGCCCACGGACTCTTCCGATACATGGTAACATCAGTCAAAAATAATAATAATAATAATAAATACTCTTTATTGCATACAATTGGTTATTATATGTGCACAAATAATAAATGACAGAATACAATAGGCGACCTTATTGCTAAGGCGATCTCTTCCAGGCAACCTTAGGATAGAGAAAAATAAAAGGGACATAGGTAGTGCAAACGGACCGAAATCCACAGATGGATCATGTTCAATATATACTTATCGATAATATCGATAATACGAGTATAATAAATACATATAATAAATAAGTAGCTTAATAATATATAAATACATACGATAACAAACGATGGCACGGATCCCCGGAAATATCATCGTATAACGTAATATTGCAGGGCGCAGTCCGTATTGAATCTAGGAAGTTTGCGGCCCCACCATACGAGCCAAATGTGGATTAATCGATACACATGCTCCTTTTGTAACTAACGGACATCTAGGATTTCTCAAGATGTTTTTCACTGTAGAGCTAGTCATATATTTTACAAGGTACTTAAGTGGAAAAATGGTACGTGAACGAACTGCCTCAAAAGGTCTTTCCACTAAGCTACGATATGGGGTTCTTCAAGAAAGCTGTGAAGTTTTGCAAGGTCGGCGGCGCGCCCGCATACTCTCTGGTGTTGCAGGTGTCCATGGGCGTCGGTAATACTTACCATCACGTGGGTCCGCTTGTTTGTGCGCCCACACGTCTATAAAAAAAACCCAAGCATTTCAACTTACACACGAATGAGAGACAGAATAGATACTTGCAAGACTATCATCGCTCTTTCAACATATCATTATAAGTTAATAAGCTATAAAATACATAAATTTTCAGTACAGTCAACTACTTTATATCAGTTTTGAAGTTTCTAATTCGATTTCTAAATTACTGTAAACTAAGAAAAATAAAAAGAGTACCTACTCTTTTTATTGTAACCATAAATTTAGAATGAAAAATACGTTCCACGTGAACACGAAAGGGCAAACTCAAAAATTGCAGCGACGCGAAAATAAAGGGCAAACTAAGGGAATTGGCTGGTCTGAGGGCAAATATTGACGGATGACCCCTTTACAATTGAAGCTGGCATACCTAACCTTTTTTCGTCTATTGTTGCCAGTTCGAAGAGGGTCTAATTCTGACAACGGGCAACACTTGACCGATAATTTGGCTGTCGGTCAAACTTGTGTTACGTTTTCATGTTGCTACTATAATATAGGTATTATCGAGGCGAAAGGCGTTTTCTTATATGGAAACGATGACTTTTAGAACAACTTTGTTACTTCGACGATCTCATTCTCACAGTGCAATATTAGCTCAGAAGGCAGGGTTTTTTCAAGAATTAATAACAGTAATACATAAACGTAATAAAAATATTGACCATCACCATTTACTGTACAGCACTATCTGTATGTGCCGTGTAGTGCCGGCCGGCTGTAGAATAGCAGCACCCATCTCTAAAATAGTGGACTCGCCAATCAGCTGGCCAGCGTGGCGTTTTCAGTCAAAACATTCCTCATTGCAACAGACAAAGTGCAAGGCGAGGCCAATGCTAATCAGTGGACTAAAACATTGGTGGTTACAGTTTGGGTTAAATATGCCGTACTATGTTTTTCTTTTAAATTGTGTCAAATCAAATTCAAGTGAGCAAATACCGCACGCAAAAGCTAGTATTCTTATAAAGATACGAACATTTATATCAGTATATCTGGATTTACATCAAAACATCGTTTAATAAGCTTCGATATACACCTTGAGAACTCTTAATAATCCCGTATCTAAGATCTACATGATTGATCGACGCAATAATTAAGTTAATACCAACAGATACTAATTAATCGAAGTAATGAGACCGTTTATGATTGAGAAGCGATTACGTACTAAGCAACCATTAATATCGGGCGTCATTCCGGCAATTTTAATTGAATGTCTGGCAGCAAGAGGATTGTTAATAGACGATTTTATTTCGACCTTGGCCCTTGTCATAGCTGGAAAGGCAGGCGGTATGACACTACATTATTTCAGCTCTTCTTCAGTTAGTAAGAATGCTTTTGAAGGGGGAGGATACACGTTGCAATCCAACTGCCGCTGGGCGCACTCGACTGGCCTCCTTACCATTCTCTCACAGAAGACTACTTTGAAATTATTGCAGTTTCCACTTTATTCTATGTTCGTACGTGTTTCGGTAGTGAGTAAGTTGTGCCAGAGGCCATTCCCATGCCGTCCTGTTCTATCCTTTCCCATTTTCATAGCCTATTCTCAAAATACGTTTCTAAATTTAAAAAGGTAAGCAGCGTATCCGGGTGCGTGCCGACGTTCGTTATTTTGGACTCACGTTGGCAGGCTTCACGTATGTCCATGGGCGACAGTATCCATTTACCACCAGTTGGACTGTATGTCCGTGTGTCTTCTTTCGATTAAAAAATCTCCCTTATTTTTGAGATCTGTGATCAAAGCGATATCAGACTTTACATATATAGTATTTTTTACATATATATTTCTTTCTCGATAAGTGACATAGTCTTAAACGGCAAATAGTCCTGTCTGTGATGACTGCCCGGTTGCAATAGAGCTTTACGAGGTCTTATTATTATTATTTATTATAATTTGCTACTAAAAACGGTACTTTTCTTAGTCATTGACCGTACTTAATATTGTTAAAAATTCCTATAACTTTTGAGGGTCAGTATTGCTGTCTAAATCGTAATCAATAATTGCTATTTCCGACTTACCTACGTAGTTACCTATTCAAAGGTTCATAAATAATTGACCAATCACATTTACCTTTGGCTTTCCCGTAACACTGGTGTTTGTTTTTAGAAACCGACCTTTAAACGAGTTAACTACATAAATATAAATAGTAATATCAAAGGTTACAACTTTAATAGGGTTACTGAGTATATTACATATGAAAATGTTATCTAAACATTAAATCAGATTATATATCCTATAACCTGCAGGGAACAGGTCTCCCCTAGTAAAATACAAGAGGATCACGGGCGTTGTGATCCTCTTGGTTGGTGGTGGATACACATGCCCAAGTCATAAAATATATCAACCTTCGAAACAATTCATTATTCAAATAATAACGAGTATTAATAGTACAAAACAAGTAAAGAAGCGATGCGTAGTAACTTTTAATAAATAATGTGGCAACACAAAATTCGTCCTAGGACTGTCTCTGAAAAAAAAATTCGTCAGATATTTTTTAATTCAAACCTTCAGAGACGGAGTGACACGCTCAAGCAGACAGATGACGACGCTAAGAAGCGTATAGAAATAAAAAAATAATAAGCCCTCCCCTCACTGCCAGGGAGGAATTCCAACGTCTCTTTTAAAAGAGATTTCACTGACGCGCTCTAAACGCCTCGTTAGTTCAACAGTGTTAAGGATTTTTGTTCAAATTCTTTGTGACAATGTGGACATTTACGATTCTTGGGTGTATAGTGAATATATAAACAATATTTATAGTCTTATAATGTTTATATTGTAAATCGGGTTTAAACGAGTAAAAGTAAAGGATTTTGTTTACCTGTTATTCGTACTGGACTTTTCGGTATGGGGTACACCAGCCGCGGTCACGATTTGACTGAAGAAGCACATAGTCCAGGATGGGAGCTGCCAGCAATTTCACTCGAGTAGTAACTCGGGACCACGGCTGGTGTAACGCATGCCTCAATTTCACGCGGTTATACCCAATTTACAATATAAAAAGTCTACAAAACGCTATAATGTAATATTGTATCAACATATAAAGTAATAGATTGCAACTGGAATATTTGCATATAGCGCACATCGAACTCTAATGTTAAGGTCAGCATGTTCGAGTTTTTTTTTTGTTCTCTTTTACACGAACCAGTCTTTTGTAAGCAATATAAATCATAAAAATATTTTTGGTTCACGCATTTTTTCTGTTTCAATATTATGTTACCATCCGTATTATGCGAGTAATTTTATTACACTAATTTATTGCGTGATAGAGGAACATTAGTTTACACTGGGACGATATGCGAAACTATATTCTTATTTAAATCTTATAAAAGAATATCTTCATGTTCAAGAAATAGTCTGAATGTTCTTTAAAATTACAAGTAATTGGTGTCTAAACCGGTGGTTGGCCAGTCTGTCTGTCTCAGTCGATATTTGATTAGATATTTACATAATGTTGTATTTAAACGAGCGGCAAAATGTAATTATTATTATTAATTAATAATGAGCAGCAAATCATGATTGAAAAATCACCTATTTTTTGAGATCTGAAATCAAATTTTATTTTTTGATAGAAAAAAGACAGCATACAGTGCACCCGATGGTAAATGGATACTGTGGCCCATGGACGTCCGCGGTACATGCCAACATCAATCCAGAATGACAAACGTTGACACGCCTCCGGATGCGGCTGTCTACCTTTGGAAATGTTTTGTTTATTTTATAAGGGACGTAAGTCAATAATAAGATGCGACATTAATTAAACTCACCTTAATCGTCATGACAGCTAAGAATTTGTAACCAAATATGGTTGAATGATATCTTCAATGGAATTTCAACTTTATTTTTTTGAAGTCCTTGATTTCGAGTTCATATTCAATTTCTCTCCTCTTTTTACCAGACTGCATCGAAGTCAATAAAACAGGGTAATTAATTTTGTTTTATATCGCGGATAATTGATTAGATTTCTCAGTGGAAATCGATTATATTAAACCGATAAAAACTAGTAATAAATATTTTTTTGAAAATTAATTTCTAGAACTAAAACCATACTACATAAAGGTTTTGAATTTTGAAATCTTTAGAAAGAAGGCAATATATTAATCTACCAATCGTATTAGGTGAACCGATCGTCTTCCAAACCAAGTTAGGATTTATACTACCGGCCAATTGAGCGTTCGCACAAATACAAACTCCTTTGCAGTTCATTATCTGCTTCTTCAATAAGGGGTTAAGTGGCGCCAAATGCAAATTTAACAAACCTGTTCGTTCAGTTGGAGCAACGAAAATGACCATTAAAATCACCATAATAACTCGTTTATGAATGCAAAAAAAGTTTGTACTCGTGCGAACGCTCTGTTGTTCAATGATTTACAATTACAACTAAATTGCGAATCCGTTATTTGTGAAATATACATTTCTTTTTATGGATGAAGGCGGCAGACGAGCATACAGTCCACCTGATGGTAAGTGGGTACTGTCGTCCATAGACATCCGCGATACATACCAACATTAGTCCAAAATGACAAACGTTGGCACGCCCCTGGTGCGCTGCCTACCTTTGGTAATATAGGAATGGATTTGGAGAAATGGTTGGGAAAATGAGGAGGGATAGGATAGGAATGGGTTCTGGCACATCTCACTCACTACCGAAACACGTACGTACATTAGGGAAATAAGATAAAGTGAGAAATGCAGTACATTTCAAGGTAGTCTTCTTTGAGAGAGAGGTAACGTGGCCAGACGAGCGCACCCAGCAGTTGTTGGATTTCAGCGTGCACTCTCCCCCTCCACTCTTCCAGGCAACCTTTGAGTGGTAAGGAGAAGTCTGTACACGAAACAGAGATATGTGGTGCAATAAAAAAAATAATGACTTTATAAACATATATATATATATATATATATATATATATAATATATACACAGAAAGATTTGAGGAACTAAAAAATATAAAGAAAAAACAAAAGATCTTTTTTCTGAGAACTTGAAACTCGCTTAGTCTAGATTCAGTTTTGAAGCTTTATTTATTTTCGATTCATCTATATACTTGAGAACGCACTTGAGAACGGCTCGACCGATTTGGCCAATTTTTTTTTAAATGTTCATAATAAGGTTTTTAGGGAAAGTAAAATTGGAAAATTTGCCCGGAAAATTCGGGAAAAACTGAAAGTGCTTTCTTGTATGGGATTTTTTTGTATGAACTTATTGAAATTATTGTATTATTGAAATTTGTACAGGGCAACGTCTGTCGGCTCAGCTAGTTATTAATAAAATACACATTAATCGATTCAGTTGATACTAGAATCATACTTTACTTTTGAAACTGATAAACTAATAATTATGGTCGTCTGGCAAACAACTTTATATGCTAAAGTTACTTTGTACTTTGTACGTTTACTATGTCTTGTATTATTATTGATAAATAGTTAATGCACTTGCTTTTGGATTGCTTGAAATGTTTACACCGTCGCTTTTTTGGAACTACCGAACAGATTTGGTTCATTTTTGTTTTATATGTAGAAAAAATGGTGAAAGACGAGCTGAGCTGACAGTCCATCTCGTTGTAAATGCATACTGTCGCCCTGCGACATGCGCGATACATGCAAATATCAATACACGAATGACAAACGTAGACACGTTTTACCTATCTTTGGAGATTTACGCAGATTATTTATTTATTTACTCTATATTGTACACAGGCGGACTTAGTGCCCTTAGTGCCCGGACTTACTGACTTATACATTCACTACTAGTCTTGGGTACAAGTCTGTGTCTTGTCTTGTGTGACTGAAGCAGGAATTGGCGCTGGTTTATCTTTTATCAAATTAAACTCCCGCTTAGTTTCTTAATGGACTGTATTTAAAACTAGCTGTGCCCGCGACTTCGTACGCATGGAGTTTTAGTTTTTAAACTCTAAATTGGGAGACTTTTCTTCCCGTGCGCCGATTTTGATGAAACAAAGCCCATTCGAAGCGCCAAACTAAGATTAATTAACCTGTGGAAGCCCCATGAAAATCCGTTCAGCAGTTTTGGAGATTCGCGTGTTCGAACAGACAAACAGACAGACAAAAATTTTCAAAATGGTATTTTTGTATTCTGATACTCTTCCTTCATCGCCCCCAATTAGTTTTTGGTAAACATATTCAATGTACAGACACGCTGGTTCTACAGTTTAATTATATATATAGGATATTTAGTAAAACAAGACGATGGCAACGAAGTATTGAGTGTTGGCCAGCACAAAATCAAATCGAGGCACAGACAATTAGTTTTAATCATGGCAAGTACAATGTTGTATAGTGACCATTGTCTTGTGCATGTGGGATCTACGACCTTAAAACGCCACGCTGGCAAAGCAAGTTGGCAAGTCTACTCTTTTAAATGTGGTGTAGTATTTTTCGGAGAAGGGACGTACAAAATGTAATACTAAAACCGCGGCCAACACCCAGTTTACTGTCTGTACATAATGTTGTCAATATTAGCAGTATATGCCCGCAGATATAATCCAATATACTCGTACGGGGAATATTGACTCGTATTCGCACTAAAGACGTACCATCGGTCGGCTCGAATCGATATTGGGTAAATAACAGATGGCGCTGTACGGTCAATGATTCTATTTGAATTGATACCACGATTTTTAATTGCCAAGTTTCTAAAATTCATTTTAAGGATTTTTGTGGAAGCCTATTATTATTTATTGTTTTTAAGTATTAAGCCTTCCCGTGGCTGCCGTGGGATAGCAAAGTCGCTACCACAGGCCCTGACGAACTACACCACCTCTAAAAGAGAGGACTCGCAAACCCACTTGATCAGCGTGGCGTTTTAAGGCCATACATCGCTCATACACATTGTCTTGAGGCCCATATCCAGTAGTGGATCTTAAAAGGGCCGGTTACGGTGACGGATCTACTGAAATAGAAAGAAAGAAAATATATTTATTCGTTGCCACAACACCACAATTACATCCGTACAGTGATACAATAAATAAAGATTAATCTAAGTATATTGTATGTTGCGACAACAAAATGGAACTGACTCAGCAAACGCTGCATATAATCCACAGCACGATATTCTGCCAGCACCTGTATATGCTCACGTACAGCCAAAGAAATAGACAATCTTACCTCAAAATAGAAATATACTCAATTAGTGATATTAAAAGTAAAACGTAGATGACATACAGATAAAATAAAAGAGATTGCTATCTTTATAAGTGCATAGAGTTGCATAAAAAGTTGGCTATTGACAGATTATTACAAATAAACATTCCATTATTACCAATTCTACAAGTATCGCGGATATCTATTATAGAAAGTGAAAATTTATTTCGGACCGCTTTTATCACCCTTGCATTTGAATTGTGAATTTCCTGCAAATCAGGGTTTCAAAATTGGTAACCCTCTCCCCTTCACTTACCCTATCCTACATACACGTCATACAAACCACCAAACGCATTTACAGTACACAATTGACTACTACATGTGTTCTTTGATATATTTTTTTTATGGACGAAGGCGGCAGACGAGCATACAGTCCACCTGATGGTAAGTGAATACTGTCGCCCATAGACATCCGCGATACATGCCAACATTAGTCTAGAATAATAAACCACGGATGCGCTGCCTACTTTTGGAGATATAGGAATGGATTTGGAAAAAGGGTTGGGAAACTCACTCACTACCAAAACACGTACATATATTAGGGAAATAAGATAAAGATGGTGGGAGATGCAGGTCGTTGGATTGCACCCTCCCCTCCTTAGTCGCCTTTTACGACATACACGGGGAGAGAAGGATAATGCTATTCTAAAGGCTGCCGACCACCACACGGCTTATTCTCAATTATAATGTGAATAAAAAAAATCATGTGATAAAGGAATAAATCATGATATTTTTTCTCGTCTCAATATCTGCGAAACTATTAACAATAACAATAATAATAAACTAGAATATAAGGTGCCTTATCCCAGATAATGTCACAAATGTTTGTTTAGGACTGGATAATCCTGTGTCTCTTCGAACCCACAGGCAACGGCGAATTAAGAATATAGAAACAGAATAACCCAATTTAAAATTTTTGTCTGTCTGTCTGTTTGAACATGCATTACGCACGAACCACGGGCCGGATTTTAATGAAACGTAGCACAATTATAGATCATGTACCGAGTTAACAACAAGGGTACTTTTATCTAAATCCATTATAGAGTTCCCACGGGATTCAGTCTTAAATTTCGTACGAACGACATCGCGGGCACCCGCTACTACTGCTAGTAATTAAATAAACGGTGAAGAGCTTTTCCGAAATACACCATCTCATTGAATAATTCGTGAGCCACCTCCCTGTCACAAAATGATTCAATACTCTCACATTTATAGCCAAAAATTCCAACATCCATTTTCGTTCACTCCGCTCAATAATGATTTTCATAAAAACACTCTCAGCTTAATGAATATTGAAAATGAAACTCGAAATTTCCTCTCCACATTGTCCTATGTTTGAGAGCCGCTAATTTGCGCCATAAATCTTTAAAGATTACCTTTGAGAAGCGTTGCTAATTACATTTTTATTATGCTTCAAGCTAAATGAAGAATTCTGCTCAAACAAATTGATAAGCTTTTTACTGGTCAAAGATTAGAAGTCATTTTGCATCTCAAATGCCAAGAATTTGTTGCGAAAAAATAACTACACGGGTTTCATTAACTTTTGTAGGTGTTTTTTTATAAACAATTCAATTTAAGACGCGTATATTTGCATCCGGCTCGAAGGACTAATTCTATACCTAAAATATAATCGTAGCAAAGCCGTATCTATAATCTAATTTTATTCGAAAAAAAAATCATTATAGTGTAAGTACACTGTCAATGATACACAGCCCAATACAATTTTTGACTGTCTGCCTGTCTGTCCGTCTGTCTGAACGAGTATTACACAAAAACCACGGGATGATTTTTAATGAAACTTTGAATGATTATAACTTATGTACCCTGTCAACATTTAGGATACTTTTCATCGAGATAAATTATAGAGTTCCTACGGGAATCAAGCTAACCAAACATATTCTAATTTGTACTCGAACGAAGTCGCAGGCATCAACTAGAATGAATATAAAACTAACGATTTTATTTACTACTAGCGACCCGCCCTCACTTCGCTTCGGTTTATTAAATTTAAAACAATCGGAATAAGATATTTTCCTGCGGTAAACTGGAGCCTATATTTTATGTTAGACCTCTAGCAATACATCGGTGAAAACTGCATTCAATTCCATGCAGTAGTTTTTGCGTGATGCGTGTACAAATATACAGACAGACAGACAGACAAAATTTCTAAAAAACTGTTGTTTTGGCTTCTGTTGCTCTAATAAAGACCCCCCCATATTAGTTTTTTTTCAATATCTATAATGTACAGACATCGGCCTGTTACAATTTTATTATATGTATAGATTCAATAACAATTTATTATCATTAGTATTAAGGCAACCCTTAATTTAATAAATAACTAACATGTGGTATCCAAAAATAAAACGAAGTCAATAACAATGAAGAAGCAAAGTCACGGTCAATCAAGGACATTAGCGCAAACTTTAATGCGACACTTCAAATTACGTAACTATGGAGAAGTTCACTGGGTTTTAGAGCGAGCTGATGTTTTTTATTTAAATCAAAAATATAAGTTAAACTATTACGCATGGGGAAAAAATTTTTGGAAATCCTTCGCAAAATTAACGAGATAAAGATAATAAAAATTTGAAATACGCTACTCGCGATGACGTTGCATAAATGTCTGTATGTACATTTTTATGTAATTATATTTGTTTTTATGTATCCTATCCCTACATTTATCGCTGACACAAGACACTCTAAATTCTTAAAGTCTGTTCCAATTCAATTTGCCGAAAACAACACCAAATCAATGAAATATCTCAACATTTAGCTTTAAATCTAGCGAAGATTGCAATCTCGACGAATCAAATTATGTATATGTAAACAATTATCATTTCGATATTAAGTTCAAGACAGTGTCAGTTACCTCAGGCCGCCATGTTTGCTTAAATTTCGGACAAATTGGATTGGAAAGCGGTATAGCTGTTATTTCGTTCCCATTTGCCTCATTAGACTATGTCATCATCTATCCAATTTTCCAATTTTACAAATTACATACGACTATTAAAGTTGTATTACAATGGCTTTATCTAACCACACTGATTGCGGGTAGTTGCAGGTCCTTAACCGGGTCACGGAACAATCGCCATAATTGTTAACCCTCAAAAGCTAGTTTTTTAGTTGGGGTAAAAAGAGTTGCTATTCCGTCTTCCGCTTCCTTTGTAAAATAGTCACTGTTTGCACTTAAAAATTCTTTGTTTTAATTACAGAGATTTTTTTTATACTAGATTTATAAAGAGAGACTAAGAGTTGTTTATTTCTGTTTATATATACCTAATAGGCAAACAAGTCGATGTGTAGTATTCTGCTTGTAAGGCTCAAAGAAGACTACTTTGAAATGTACTGCATTTCCCACTTTATCCTACGGACGTACGTGTTTCGGTACTGACTGCGATATGCCAGAGCCCATTCCCACCCAATCCTATCCCTCCCTTTTTCCAAATGCATTTCTATATCTGCAAAGGTAGGCAGCGCATCAAGGGGTGTGCCAAGGTTTGTCATTCTGGATTGATGTTGGCATGTATCGCGGATGTCCGTAGGCTACAATATCCACTTGCCATCAGGTGGACTGTATGCTCGTCTGTCGACTTCATCCATAAAAAAATAAAAATAAACCGTAAGCATATCATGATCAACAAATCAGACTATTTTTAATTACTAAAAACGTTAACACAAAGTTGACGGAAGAACTCCCAGTGTCACCAGTGTATCTATACGTAATCCACTTTTAAATTGCTGACATCGATTTGACGTCACTTTCAGTATTTCTGGTCTCCGCTTAATTATTAACCTTTTGGAAATTCTTCTTCTATGAAGCAAAACATTTTCAACCGTTCATTATATCAACGATGCACACACTAATCCCGCTATATGAACTATTAAGAATGGACAACAGGCCTCATATCTTTATTTCTTCCTTGGGTGTATTCAGATTGTAATCTCCAGAAAATTCTGTACTCTTAATAATTAGTCTGTATTAATCTCACTTATGACGATAGCGATTTTAGTTTAAATTACATTTAGTAAACTAACTCGTGCCTGGGCGCATATTCTGAGGAACTTTGTCTAATTGTTTGTTACTGGATTTATGTGGATTTATGTTTGATTATTTTTCTTACAGGCCATTAATATAAAAAAAACAGTGTGGCCTAAATTCTGACACGTGAACTTTATAAATTAAAACAGATAGATTTAGGCTATATTTAGGTTTCCTTGGGAACCGTTATATCATCAGAGCGAAGACAGGACATGACGCTAATTACAGTATAAAAGAGAAAGTAACAAACTGTATACCCTAACCTGTTTCCGGTATATTCTGGTATACTCCTAAGTATATTATGTTATATTGTCCATTTTTCAATTATATAATTAGTTCGGTGGTGTAGGAAGACAACTTGAAAAAATCGACCGCTCGAAGAATTAAAAATATATTGGAATCTGTGTTATATTTATTAGTCCCCACTGGGCTCGCATGGTGGACTATGGTTTGAAACTTCCTCATAATTGCAAGGGGTGGTTCATGTTGTGATATGTGTAATTAAAATAATTATACATTATAAATGTAGTCAAAAAATATATAAAGTCCAAATAAAAGACCGAAATTGCCGCGGCATACACTGGGCGACTATATAATTATCCATTATTATAACATTTTTTTTTTCAATTTAATGTACAAGCTTGTATTTAATTGAGCAGTAAAATCACGGTCAACAAAACAACCTATTTCTTTAATAACTGACGTGAATAATTTTAAACTATGAAGAATGTCATCAAAAAATCGACGGAGTCCTGCTTCACAAGACCCCTTCACCTTAATTGTCACCGGGGAACTTAATTCTAACCCACTTTTAAATTTGCTACCATCAATTTGTTGACCGTTCAGTATGTATTTCAGTAATTTATCTTGATATAAAAGTCAAATTTTGGTTTTCCGTTATTATGCAATTATATATTTTCCCAGAAATCAGATTGAAATATAATTACATATATCCTCTGGGATATCTCCAGCGTTTGTCCTTGTTTACTGCTGTTGAACTTGCTACACGGTGGGTTAGAACGTAGAAAAAATACGTCAGTTACGTAACATTTACGTGTTTAATTATAAGATAATTCCTGTCAAATTCTGTAAAAAAATAATTACAGAAGCTGTAGGTGGACAGTGTTTTTAAAGATATTGTTGATGGATGTTAATTGGGCCTTAAAGTTTTGTGCACCTGTTAGAAAAAGAGTGTCTATAAACATCACCAGTAATTTCAATTTAATCGATAATTGATTACCTATTCACTTACATGGTAATCCGGATTTGAATTCCTTGTGAACTATGAATAACAGCACAAAAAATGCCACTGAATCTTTCCATCCATACACTAATCACTTTGGATTTAATCATGCACAAATTACAAAATAATGTCGGATTATCACTGATTTCACAGCACGTAACGTCAAACTTTTTATTTACATACTCGAACAATCAGGGAAAGTCAATATTGTTGTACTACGTCAATCATTGTCCGAAGAGGTCGAACAACGTTAAAACATTAATCACATTTTCAACAGGAACTGGCCGTTAATACTAATTTTGATGCAAAAAAATGAAAATTACAAGTTCAAATTTAAAAATTATCGAAAAACGTTCTATGATCGCGACGTAACCGGCCGATCGTATTTCGCGAGAGAGACACGAAAACCTCCTAATCACGTGCTCAGAGCTCGCCAGCCCGAAACAAACTGAGAAAGCGTCCAATACCTGCAGAGGCACGCACACTGGTACACTTCACGCACACACAAAGCGTCGTTAGAACTTGCGCTTTAAAGCTTTGTCTCCACGTGCCGCGGTTTTTGTGTTACTTTTTTCCGATTTTTTTGACAATCGACACATTGTCCTATCAGCTGCTGTAATTTATACGTGGTGACGTAAAAATTAAATCCATTTTCGGATGAGGTATGACGGCGTTTTTAGGTTCTCCCGCATTTAAATCATGAGTAATGAACACATTTCGCTTTGAAACACAGACTGATGATGGTAATTTTTTTGTCTTCTGTTTTAAAAGCTTTTTTGAAACAGCCCTAATGACTGTTTGCTATTATTTACTAACTGCTTTTTGATGACTTTCTTTATTGACGTCGGTTGTTGATTATTTTATGGGTCAAGTTCCAATGACATTATTGAGATTGTCATAATAATTGGATTTATGATTGTGATCGATCACGACATTTGTTTGTTATCAAAGCAGATATTCGGTTTAAACTAAAAAAAATGTTTTATTTCCAAATTCTATTCAGACTGCAAAATTTTCGATACACCTAAAAGTTTTAAAAGCTGAGCCATTTAAAAGAGCAACTGTGGTCTCTGTATGCAATGAAATGCAATGGAACCAGCCCTTTCGCTGGACGTGGGCTTCGTCATGCACATTGACCAAGCGGGTTTTTGAGTCCACCCTTGTAGAACCAGAGTAGTGCTTTTTGTATAAACAATACAAATTGCAGTAGAACCTCCATTAAGACTTGGTATATATTTAAAAAAAAATGGTTTATTGTATAATTTGATACGTTTTATTGAAATAGACACTGGAAAATAATTCCTTCTGATTGGATGAAATTTGGATTAGTTTAGAACACTGGATGACTATATTTTATGTGATTAAATCATTTAGCAGGGTTTCTTCGTCTATTTTTACAGTTCGCCATTCAGATTAAACCAAGCAATTTTTTCAAGCAATTCAGACGCGGCTTTTCTATTCTGTTATTATAAGATCTTAATTTTGATTCAATTACATTTTGTCGAAGCTCTAATTATATTTTATAATCGATTAGATAACAATTGGCCTTTTATATCAACTAAAACATTAGTTAGGAATCGGATAAATAAATATTTCCCGGTTTTAGAAATTAATCGAGTCGTATTTTATATTAACCGTTTTACGTATATTTTGTTTTATGTACCTACGTATGTATAATCCACATAAAGGTTATGTGTATAAACACTCGCGATCTATGTCTAATACATGTATACATGTATATAATAGTTTTAGATCGTCTATTTATTCGAGTCATGATGGGCAGGTTTTAATCATGAAATCTAGTGTTAATCGTAAGCAGGTCTAATCATATCAGGTTTTAACCTGATTTTAAATCCTTTTTTCTACCTAATAATCAATAGATATATACCAGCCCTTTTATTATCTACTCCTGTGGACACGGGCCTCCTTCACATTCTGTAGGCAAAGCTGGATGGCGAGTTTACTCTTTCAGGTGGTGTAGTTTCTCAGGGCTTGTGGTAGCCACTTTGTTATTCCTTAGTCGCCTTTTACGACACCTACTGGAAGAGGTTGGATGGTACAATTCTAAAGCTCACCGACGTATACTATATATATCAAGAAATATACCATATAGAAATAAACGGTCGAACTAAATCTTATAAAAGATCAGGATAGTATGAGACAACCTTTAGAGCCATTGCATCATCACAGAATAACACAAAGAGAAGCGACAAACAATATTCAAACACGGCTTCGACCTGTTCTTCCAATAAAATAATATTTACTTGGACGATAGCAAAGTACCCACCAGACGTCAATTTACCCGATGTCCAACTAAAAAAATCTAGCTACCGAATACTTGACCTCAAATGATACTGGCCATTAAGAAAATATTTGTGCAAGGTTTTCTTTGAAATGACTGTGAGATTTCGTATTTATTCTTACATTTGTACAGCTGCTAATAGTGCCAGCAACTTTTAAAGTAATTCTCGTTTTAGAGTAATTTGTACCATTCGTATCTACTTTATACGTAATCACTTTTTTCAAGAGATATTTTATGTACAGGGAGCTTTGTTAAGATTATATTATACACTAGCGACCCGCCCTCACTTCGCTTCGGTTTATTAAATTTAAAACAATCGGAATAAGATATTTTCCTGCGGTAAAATGGAGCCTATATTTTAAGTTAGACCTCTAGCAATACATCGGTGAAAACTGCATTCAATTCCATGCAGTAATTTTTGCGTGATGCATGTACAAACATACAGACAGACAGACAAAATTTCTAAAAACTGTTGTTTTGGCTTCTGTTGCTCTAATAAAGTCCCCCCATATTAGTTTTTTTTCAATATCTATAATGTACAGACATCGGTCTGTTACAGTTTTCTTATATGTATAGATACCTATATAGATATAATAAACTCGTATAAAGCCATTCCTAACGTTCAACATTTTTTTAAAGAAGTCGTTGCAATATCCAATGCGAGCAAGACAGAGCCCAAAACAATAATTTTTAAAATGTTTGTCTGTATATCTGTCTATCTGAATGCGCATCATGCAATAACCATTGGACATATTGTTATAAAATTTGGCAAAGGCATATCTCATATGTCGGAGTATATTTGGAGTACTTTATCCAGATCTTATTATATAGAGTTCCCACGGGAATCATAAGTTGTCAGAATCAGAAGTCGCAGGCACCGCTGGTGTATATAATGAAATATTTGAAACTTGGCAGGTTTCTCCTTCCCACTGACCTGATGTTATTTCCGATGCGAAGCATAGGCTTTCAAAGCAACTTTGATTTATAAAAGTTCAAACTTGCTTAGAAAACTGAAAGGAATATTTGTTGCTGGATAAAAATGAAATACGAGGATATTAATAGCGGAAAATATTATTACCTGAATGTCCAGTATATTAAAAACTAGCGACCCGCCCTCGCTTCGCTTCGATTTATAAATTTCTTTTTTTCAATTCTTTTTTTCACAATTTCAAAATGAAATATAGCCTATATTAGACACGGATAATGTAGCTTCCTATTTGTGAAACAAATTTTTGAAATCTGTTCAGTAGTTCCAGAGATTGCCCCCAACATACCTACAAACACACAATTTTACGTCTTTATTATACATATTAGTATAGATGGTTTCAGGATGCTATTGATGATGTTTACTACCAAGTGGACTGTCGACTTGTTTGTTACCTTCTGTATATAGAAGATAGTGAGAATGTTTATTATTTTTGTATGTATGCATTTATGTATGTATGTATTTATGTATGTGTATATTTTGTATGTATTTATGTATGTATGTCTTTATATATTAAGTTGCAATATCAGACTATTTATCTGTAACCTTATAGTTATTGCAAGTATTCGCGTAAAATATTCACCAATCATCTTTTAAGTCATATATTTTTTATACATTTCATGGCACCTCTCAACGCGCCTCTCTGTTCTACGTAAGGGTTGGCTGGTAGAGAATTTCTGCGAACATTAAACTCGCCGTTTGATCGATTACATACAATATATTTTTTAAAATAATTATAAGACTTCGTTCTCGTGAACTTTTGAGTGTTTCCCGTGGGTACGTGTGCTTCCGAGGAATCCTCTTTTGTTCTCAGGAAACCTACTATCGTTTTACTGAGCGACTCCTGACTTCGACGGAATTGGACATTAACAGGATACGTTTTAGACTTTGAAATTATTTATTAATAAGGAAACTTAACACTGACAGAATGTGTTAATTGCACCATTGGCATATATAAAGAAAAAAAACTCCTGAGAGGTGACAGTGGTTTTCGGTCATGGAGGTTGGGTCATGAAGGTAGTCAGCAAAGCACTTAAAACGTCTTTTCAAGTAATTATGGTTTTGGGGTAATTTGGAAACGATCACCTGAAGTTCACCTTGAATACGTTAGTACAAAAGTAGAACAAAGGTCAGTACTTAGTCATATGATCAAGGTCATTAGAAGATTTGCAGCTTAATATTTATATAATAAAAAAAAAGAATTGTATTTGTAATTTTAATTGTAATTATTATCTGACATACCTACCTAATTTAAGTTTGACGGAAAAAAAACTTTTAAACACCTATTAAGGCCAAACATATTGGGCAATATATTTTTTTACACAAATAAAATATATAGTCCACCTGATGGTAAGTGGATACTGTCGTCCATATACATCCGTAATACATGCCAACATCAATCCAAAATGACAAACGTGGGCACGTTCCCGAATGCGCTGCCGACCTTTGCAGATTAAAGAATGGATTTGGAAAATGGGAAGGGATAGGATGAGATGGGAATGGGCTCTGGCACATCTCACTCACTACCGAAACACGTACGTACATTTGGGAAATAAGATAAAGTGGGAAATGCAGTACAGGTAGTCTTCTGTGAGAGAGTGGTAACGTGACCAGTCGAGTGCGCCCAGCGGCTAGGGTAATGCAGCGTGCACTCTGCCCCTACCAAAACGTTATTTGCATCTTATTTTACCTGTGTTCTGGAAAATAAACAATTTCAATTTTGAATTTGAATTAAGACAGAATTGTCACCATTTTTCAATAAAATATATATATAAGAATAATTATGTGTTTTATTTTTTTGCTTATATTCAGAAATATTGCTACAGAATGTAAATACGTCACACGATTTTACAATTATATGATTGTAGATACGATATAAACTGTTTGATATTTACATATAGTTAATATGTTAACATAGTATTTATTATAGTTTTTTTGACTGGAAGGTAATACTAGAAAGGTAATTATTTGTAAGTTCTTTTCTCCTTTGTACAATAACAAATCAATATATCAAAAATTAATAATTAAATACTTTGTACTCAACGAATTTGGCCGATGTACGTTTAAACACGAACTATTCTTATCTATATTTTTTTTTTCAATATTCGGATAAGAAATAGTTGTAATATATTTTGCAGTGCAATAAGTTAACCATAGTTACTGCATCGTTTCTAAAAGTACGAAAAGCAGAAAATATTGTATGTGGATGTCCTATATTCCCGTAAAACGATTATTGGAAATTTTTGAAACTATCCAATATGGAAACAATATCGAGTTTGTGCTTACGTATGCGTAAAGTGTATAACGGATTTTTTTGTGAAACTTGTGCTTTCTAGAGATATCGTGATACAACATATCACTTATTATAAATGAATGAGTATATTTTAATATAAATAAATAAATAACGCCTCACTCAATGGCCCACACCAGGATTCCCTGTGTCGTGGGTCCACAGACACATACAAAGACAAACACAAACACACCCAGTCCCGAAAATATATCTTTATTTTTTTAACCCGGAATCGAACCCGGGACCTTTTGCACAGCTAGCAGGGTCACTATCAACTGCGACAATCTGTCGGTCAAATGTTTAGATAGTTGCTTATTACTGTTCTTTTATCCGCTGCACCGACGTCCATCGGCGACAGTGATCTGACAGAATATCAGCGCCGCATCAGCCGCAGCATCACGCGGAGTCAGGCACCCATTTTCTGTTACAGTGATACATTTTCTTTGTTATCTTGTGTGGAGAAATAAACCATTTTTCTTTCGTTATTTCTAATTGTACAACCAGCAGCGTTATATAAGAAACAAGTATTTGGGAGAGATTAGTTAACATATTACTTATTGATACTTATGTAGGTAGGCAATTAGTTGTATTACTATCTGAAATAGAAATGTAATGTAAAAAATGTAATGTAAACGTTTAAACATATGCTTCGTAAATTGGTCGCCACAACGTGCTATTATTCTCTGAATTAATCTTTTAAGGGAACTGTCAGCCATTTTGGATTCAGCTAGTAACTCTTACTCGAAAGTTCCAAATTTCGATCTCTGTTTTATGTACATCGAAAAATCTCAAAACCATTTCCATCAGCGCTCACCTCGTCGTCCTATCTCGTACAATAAAAACTTCTAATGTTAATTTCAATTATAACAAAAATTACGCCGCCCGTGAATCCATTTTCTCAACATAAAACAGGGGAATTTGTTTTTACCCCGCTTTAGAACGCACTGATAAGGCGTAATTGTACAATTTGAAACGACCAGTAAAA
Organism: Sesia bembeciformis; assembly: GCA_943735995.1. Classification (NCBI taxonomy): domain Eukaryota; kingdom Metazoa; phylum Arthropoda; class Insecta; order Lepidoptera; family Sesiidae; genus Sesia; species Sesia bembeciformis. The sequence goes on along the minus strand of OX031042.1, from coordinate 13,965,569 downwards.
TGTTATCTAGCGACAATGTTTTAGGAGTATTTGAATATTATAATTTTATGTTTTCAATTGCCAAAACAATGTCAGAAATGGCGTATTGTCAGGGGGAGAGTGCACGCTGCAATCCAACAGTGACGACTGGCCACGTTACCCCTCTCTCACAGAAGACTACCTAGAAATGTACTGCATTTCCCACTTTATCTTATTTCCATAATGTACGTACGTATTTCGGTAGTGAGTGAGATGTGCCAAAGCCCATTCCCATCCTATCCCTCCCCATTTTCCCAACCCTTTCTCCAAATCCATTCCTATATTTCCAAAGGTAGGCAGTGCATCCGGGAGGGTGCCAACGTTTGTCATTTCGGACTAATGTTGGCATGTATCGCGGATATCTATTGGCGACAGTATCCATTTACCATCAAGTGGACTGTATGCTCGTCTGCCGCCTTCGTACATTAAAAAAAAATCACTTGTATTTGTAGTGAGACTTTTGACTTCAACGTTTTCATGAGCGGAGGTTAATTCGGAACACACACAGTTAGTTGTAAGTTGCAGCATCGCCCTCCAAATTGGCCTATTGGTTGGTAACCGAACATTTACTGGTACATTTGCCTCCTTAAGGACACCGGCCAAGCGGGTTGGCGAGTCCACTCTCTTAGAGGTTGTGGTAGAGAAACTCTCTTAGCGTTTCTTAAGAACCTAAGAGAAACCTAAGAGACGAAATGTGTTCGCCATCTTGTGTCGGCCGGCTTTAGAATGGCTGTATCCTATTGGGTAGGAGCACATTATAATAATTTCATAGTCTGTTTCCATTTCTATCAACAGTGCCAACTGTTACTTAAAAACAATGTCTCATTCCCCAAAATTTACATTCAACACTAAGCGATCCAAGATGGCGGACTTGCTTCGAGCGATGAATATTTTAATTTCCGGTATTTCGTCGTAAGATTAAGGCAGACAGACAAAATTCCTTATTAACAGTATTTACACAAGCTGCTTTATGGTGTAAACATTTTTTTTAATATTTTCCATTCGATCCTCCCTCCAGCTATGTGCTGTATGGAATGTTAAAAAATTGTACCTTATTTGTAATTGGATGTAAATTTGTTTTTGATATTTGTTTTCATGACAGCGTCGAGACATTTTTCATGACATTTTTCCTTTTAGATAGTTTATATATATATATATATATATATATATAGTTTCATTTTACCTATTCTGCATGTTAAGAGTTAAAGTTGTGTATAACTGTAAGTGAATTTACGAACGTACAAATGTTTTATAAAATGTGTCTGTAACTAGTTAAGTTTGTAAATTTGTTGTTATACCTAATAATAAAAAAAATAAAAAATAATAAAAAAAAATACTTTTCGATTATGAAGATCTGAAAGTATATAATAGGAATGGAGGAAATGAGCCAAAGATGGTATCTGGTGGCGCGCCATGACGAGACATCGTTGATATTAAGTATATACGAGTAGCAGGTATGGATTCTCGCCCATAAAGCTACAAAGAGCCATAAAAGCCAAAAAATATTTGGTGGTGTCGAGACCCTTGGGATATATAAATATAAACTATATATATATAAACTATCTATATCCAGCAGTGGAGAGACATGGGCCGATAGTAAGATATGCTAAAAATTATTATAATTACAACAAGCATTGATTTAACACTTTGCTCTTATGTTATTTATATATTAAAATATTATTTCTAGTAATTTTGTAATTAAATTAACATTATCTCGTTAAAATGCGCCTGGGTTTAAACAGCAGATATCTTAAATTATTTCACAGACGGGCACCTACCTACTTTTAGAGAGGCTAGTTATTTTTCATATCGATATATTTATCGATATTATACACCGACTTCTACAATTAAATGGCATAGTAAACTACACTATTCTTCTCTTATTTCATCAACACACCATCATTTACCTTAAAATACCTTATCACAAATGCTCATATTTTAGGAAATTACGTTACCTACACTATGTTGATTTCCTTTTTTAATGCAAAATCATCTTAAAGGACATCCTAAAATCTTGCAATTTTGGTATTTGTACACAAAAACGAAATCCTAAAATCATACAGCTGTCAATCATATATATGTTATATATCTAGATTTAAATGCAAAGTTTGAGAATCTAGCGATAAAATACAATACCTTAGCGATAGAAATACAATCAATATTTATCTACAACTTGTCTATCGATATGACTCTAAACATTGATAATTGAGTGACATCTCTAGAGTAGGTACGAACTTTACGAGCCATCTCGAAATTAATTGCTATCATGGTAGTAAATTTTTAGCATTTCAAAGCAAATAAATGTTTTTGCGTTACTTCAAAATTAGCTCTTCATCTTGAATAAAACCTTTTTAAAAATGCCTATAACTTGAATAAAACTTGAATAAAAATGCCTATAACTTCCCACTATGGGGACAACTAACCCTGTTGGCCGGTTTAGAATAGCACAGCCCCATCCCTCTTTCTGGACCGTGGGTGTCGTAAGCTTCAGGAAAGGTTACAATTTCAACAGTTTCAAAATATACTTATTTAATTTTCAAACATATTAATATGTTTTATTCCGCCAATGACGCCGGAAATGACCACAGTGCGACCCATAGTGGTCAGCAGTTTATTGTTTGAGAACGGTTGTGGTCATGTACTTCTGTATTCTGTTAACTGGCAAGTTAAAATAATACAATGCCTTGTAAGGCGTCGAACTCACATGTCTGGTCGACGAGACTAAGGTTGCGTGCTCGTGCTACATTTCATTAAAGGCTTTGTTCTGATAGGCATCATGTGGCGATGGGTACGTGGGAGTCGTAGACGCGCGATTGCCGTCTGTACTATTCGAATTTTAATATGACAACACATTCAATTTTTAGATTATTTATTACTCAGTGAAAACATTTACTTAAAGTATTTATATTAAGAAAGGTGGGGAGCAAAATAAGTTGTAAACGGAAGCGCGTCACGCGCCTCAACGCCAGACTAACTGCTAACGCAGCGAATGTTTAATATTTTCTTGAAGCAACGCGCGACATTACTCGTCGCTTCACGCCACCCAGCAACACATTGAGTAAGAAACCCGACATCACAACTTGCTGCCACGACAGTACTCGTATTAAAAAAAATATGTTTTCAATGATTGTACAAAAGAAAATATTCGAAAAATAAGAATGAACAGATAAACAGAAGAGCTGATTTTCTAAAAAGAATGCATGGCTTTAAATTAAAATTTATTTGAATTCGGAATTCCAAATCAACCAAAGCTGCCAGTGTGAGAAACGGTTTCTTTTACCTTCTTCACACGTAAGGACCTATTAAATAAGTATATTGGCGTTAATGTTCTTTTATATTGTTTTGTAATTATTTCTTCGAACTGTAACTGCAGTATTTATTTCTTCGGATCGTTCGACTTGCTTAGAAAACATATATTGTTTCTGAAATATTATGCTGGCATCAGTCATTTCAACTTAATATCAAGTGTTCAACATAGACCTCTTATCAACAATTAGTAAACTGACGGACCCTATAGTTCAGTAGTTTTTACCTGGGATAAGTTATGAGCGACAGCGGACGCAATTTGACTTAAGGGCTTCGGAGACTTGCCGAAGCGAATTAGCTAGGCAAATTAGCGCTTCGCCTACGTCTGCTTTAACGTGCTCGGAGACTAGTAGGTTTGATGAATTTTAAATCTTGTTCCAATGTCGATACAATTGATTGTTCTTTGTTAATGAAAACCACACTGCGCTGCGCATCGCGAGGTCTGCGCCGGCCCTTACATGTTAGTGCCTAACTGATGGATATTTTAACAATTGATGGTGATATTAAATAATAGATGAAGTCTTTAATTAGTTTTTTTTCTTTTTTAACTCAATATTCAGGAAGATAAAATTCAATTTAGTTACATTTCATTTGAAGATATTTTTTTTAAATTAGTTGTTTGCATAATGTGGAGGCCTAGCGTTATAAATAAAACTTCGTCAAAAACTTTTTATTTTATTTGTTCCTAGGAAATGATTTCTTGTAAAAGAAACTATTAAAATAAATGGATGAAGCCTTATTTATTATTACCGACAAAATTATGTTGGCATTATATCTAGCATACAATTTTGCAACATAATAAAATCAATGAGAACAAATGCTTTCATCATAATGAAAACAATTCACATTATACTAAGGATTTTGTTTGAATGTTTGGTTACCTTTAATTTTTTTTGCATTCTAATTATCAGAATAATCGTCTCTTGTTCTTTTGTAACTTGGGCCAATCAACATACACTTAGATTCTAACACATGTATGTACGTTTAACGTCGCTACCAAGTTTACAAATTACGATAACTCCGCCCGTCACCCAAATATGCCCGGCCAAATCGGACTTTAATTGTTTGCCTGTTACGCACTAACTCTGATACAGAGATTATGGGGTGTTACGCAATTAGGTCCGACAACTTGTCTCAATTTGGTGACGAAATTTACATCTTTGTAATTGTTTACATTTTGAGTTATAATTTAGAGGTACAGGTTTACCGGAACCGTATGACATACCTAGTTATGAAGGCCAATATAACTGTAGGTATATCTATCTCTCTTTGGTCCTATATTTTTTTATGAAACATAGTTTTTCTCACAAAAATCCTTTTTTTGTGAGAAGTAAATGGCAGCTGAACAAATAATTGAATATTATAGGTGTGGAGGAAATAACTGAATGAAAGATTTCCCCTGTTCGATGGGACGAAATTGGAATGTTGAGGGAGGAAAAGTTGTGTTAAATCTTAATAACTCCCGAATACGTGGCACACATTGGCATAAACAATGCAAGTTCGTGTTCGTACGGAAATCAAGCGTGTCATCTTGAGGTGAATTTTAGCGATGGAACTCACTTTTAGTAGCAACGACTTGCTAGCGACACGGGTCGGAACAGAGTGAACGAACAGCGCGAGTTTTTGGAGCTTAGCGCCATCTTCGGGCACGCAGTGACCCACAGCTTGCGTTATCTATCCCTCTATATCTATGGTCGCTGATATATTTGATCAAACGAATCTTATTTTCTAAACTAAAACATTCGATTCTAACTCACGTAAATTTACTACGGTTCCAACGAGAGCAGCAATAAAACTTTGAAGACCCAGTATAAATCATTTCAAGACTTCAACAAAATAGTAGATTCCATTCCCCTCCGGGACATATAGGTGATAAAAGATGTCCTAAATCGGACGGCTATTTTAGGTAACCTATTTGTAGTGAAACATTTGTGAATGTTTAGTACGTGACTGGAAAGAAAATGTTTGGGTTTGGTTTATTTCTATATATAAATATACTTTATACGGTTTAGTACAGTCAGACTGTCTTCATATGAAAACCCAGTACTTAATAAACAAATTGATGAAAACAAAAACGATTAACAACGGTAGTCTCGAAACTATGCGAAGACGAGTATATACGAGATAATTATATCGAGTATATATATTTTTTTATAGATGGCAGACGAGCGGACGGGCCACATGATGGTAAGTGGTTATCGCCGCCCACTTGCAACACCAGGGGGCTTTCGGGTGTACTGTCGACTTTACAAAATCCTGTTTACAGCTCTTTTGAAGAGCATATCGAAGCATAATCGAATTTATTATTTATTTATTTCAGTCATTCATAAATAGGTTATTTTGTTGATCATTATTTATTTATTTTAGTCATTCATAAATAGGTTATTTCGTTGATCTTTATCTATTTACTTTAGTCATTCATAAATAGGTCATTTTGTTGATCATTATTTACTGCTGGTTTAAATTGCTTTAGACTATACCCGAAATTAGAGATTGTGGGATCTCGGTTAAAACACATCCTAGAACGAAGTCAGCCCATCCCAGCTGAGTTCTACGATCGGTTAAGACAGTATCGTCCGAGCCTGGTTACATTACTGATGTCTAGGGTGCGGGGCAGCGCTAACACGCTGCTGAGGATCTTTGCGGAGAGGGTGGATGGCCCGATATTGAGACATTGGGTGGAGTCGTAAGTTGCATGCTACAAGACGTGACGGGCGGCGACAGCCAGTGTCTGATGTAAAATATGTGTATATATATGTATATATAGATTGGAATATACATATATGTGTGTGTGTATGTATGTATATGCATGTGTGTTCGTGTACATGTACATACATGTATATAATTAATAACAAATTCTTAATAATAAGTACTAACATAGTCTATAAGTTAAAATTGTTATAACACTAATAGAATAAAATATGGATCTTGTCTGAAATAAATGAATTATTATTATTATTATACTATAGAATTGTTGGAATTGTAATCTATACAACCTCATTAGATCGTTCATAAATCGGCCACCGACTGCTTGTCGAAGCCGTGAAAAGGCTCGTTTTCTCAAAGAGAGTTTCTCGTACAGTTCGTGTACAATGTAACATCTCGTACAATATTCTCTATTGTACACGATTCTCGTATGCGACCAAACTACGTACAATTCTCGCCTACAACTGTTTAAGTGATGATAAAAACTCGATGATAACCGTGACAGCAGTGATCAAATGACGATAACAGTTGTTTATACTAGCTTTCGAACGATGTTGGAGAAACTGGCCTCCGTGTAACTCTGCTTGTATGAATGAGCTATAAGTCAGTGGCATTTGATTTTTTTCTACCCACATATCTACTATGTCATCAAATAATTCCACTGAACATGTTTGAACAGATAAACGAGTGTGTGACGTATCTCGTCAGAGGATCGGCCGGCGGGAACAAACTTCTTCTCGTCCTAAATAAATATTGGAAACTATGTTTGGCGATTCGTTTCGTCCCGAAGTGTTTCTATGTCAGATGGCTTGGCACTCTTATAACTGACTTTGGCCTTTGAAGGCTTGTGTTCATCTAATTTTAAGGTTACATTGTAATTTATTTTTCTGATTAACGTACTTCTTTGATCTTGTATAGGAGTGGTCTTGAAAGGAGTGTGATGTAGTGTAATTTGTATTTTGAAGGAGTAACAAAGGAACATTCATCATAAACAAATCACAAAATCACACCCTTTTGCCCCCTGTAGTCCAGAATTTTGAGAGGGCCTTGTATTTTCTAAAATTACACTATAACAATTATAAGGTTTCTAGGTTATCGAGATATCCTAGCTAGTGCGGTGTTAATCACTCCAGTTTCAAACTAGTAGTGGTTTACGAGAGAGGGGGTGACTAGTGACTGCCCATGCACAACAAAGTCGTAGTCGATCGATTTACCCTCAGGTACATGTTTACACTATATCTGAGCGCGGAATCGTTTTGATACGATACCTAATACTAAGTACCTAATACTTAAACAGTTATGTATTATAATTCATTCAGAATTCAACTGTTTTTTTTTCTAAACTATGATTATTAGAATGAGCTATCAGACATTGGAGAATATTTTAAATATAGACATTTCTTTTTTATAGAAAAATGGCGGCGGACGAGCATACAGTCCACCCGATGTTAAATGGATACTGTCGTCCGTGGACATCCGCGATACATGCCAACATCAGTCCAGAATGACAGACGCTGGCACGAGCCCGGATGCACTGCCTACCTTTGCAGATTAATGAATGGATTGGGAGAAAACGCTGGGAACATGGGGAGGGATAGGACATGGTGGGATGGGAATGGGGCCTGGTATGTCTCACTCACTACCGAAATACGTAGGTTTTTTTTTTTTTTTTTTTTATGTAAGAAGGCGGCAGACGAGCATACAGTTCACCTGATGGTAAGTGGATACTGTCGCCCATAGACATCCGTGATACATGCCAACATTAGTCCAAAATGAGAAACGTTGGCATGCCTCCGGATGCGCTGCCTACCTTTGGAGATATAGGAATGGATTTGGAGAAAGGGTTGAGAAAATGGGGAGGGATAGGATGGGATGGGAATGGGCTCTGGCACATCTCACTTACTACCGAAACACGTACATACATTAGGGAAATACGATAAAATGGGAAATGCAGTACATTTCAAGGTAGTCTTCTGTGAGAGAGGGGTAACGTGAGCCGAGCGCGCCCAGCGGCTGTTGGATTGCAGCGTGCACTCTCCCCCTCAAAATATTGCGAAAAATATTGGTACATATATATTGTAAAAATAGGATAAAGTAGGGAATGCAGTACATTTCAAGGTAGTCTTCTGTGAGAGAGGGGTGACGTGGCCAGTCGAGGTCGCCCAGCGGCAATGCATCATACACTCTCCTCCTACGAAACCCCTACAATGTGAACAGAGAAGTCATAATCTAAGTGTCTAAGTGTTTTGAGGGGGAGAGTGCACGCTGCAATCCAACAGTCGCCACGTCCAACGCCACGTTACCCCTCTCTCACAGAAGACTACCTTGAAATGTACTGCATTTCCCACTTTATCTTATTTCCCTAATGTATGTATGTGTTTCGGTAGTAAGTGAGATGTGCCAGAGCCTATTCCCATCCCACCCTATTCTATCCCTTCGCATTTTCCCAACCCTTTCGCCAAATCCATTCCTTTATCTTCAAAGGGAGGCAGCACATCCGGGGGCGTGCCAACGTTTGTCATTTTGGACTGATGTTGGCATGTATAGCGGATGTCTATGGGCGACAGTATGCACTTAGGTGCTGTACGCTCGTCTGCCGACTTCATCTTTAAAAAAAAATTATAAGTCTATATTCTCGACTCATTTCTTCAGCACATGAGTTCACTATGCAGAGAATAGCTGAAGAAACGCCAAATCCCATGTACACTCGCAACACGGCAAGCCCTACTCGATGTCTGGAAGAAGCTGGGAGAAACCAAACTCGAGGAAAGGCCATACAAAATCGTATGGCTTTTGTTTAACTGTAACAAGCTTGATTGACCTGATAACCTACTAGACGTCAGGCAAACAGGTGTATTCGGCTTAAAAGGAGAACCTGTTAACAGTTCACGAAAACTTAAATCCTGAGATAAACTTTATGCAAATTCCATCCAATCAGTAGTTTTGGCTAAAGGCATCGACTGTAGACTAATAAAATTAAGTAACCGCGTTGCAGAACAACGAAGCACAGGACTTCTAATAAATAGTACGCAAAGTGTGACCTGGCTATGGACAAATGACGTAGTATTAATTTTTTTTATATAATGCTAACTACCCGCGCATTGCTTTTAAATTTTTGAAGAATCGCCATAAACTTGATTCTCATTCTGACTGTTCAGATTTATTGTAAAATTTATTTAAAACCCTTTTGATTACTTTAAATTATTCAAAATATCAATTTCAAACATTTGTAAGTGAAAACATAAGTCGTAATCAAGCGAGGGTGAGGGGGAGAGTAGCAGAGTAATAGATCCTCCGAGTAATAGTAATAGAGAGCGGACGGTGAAGATAGTCACGAAGGCTTTCTTACAGCTTGCTAACAAAAAGTTAAGAGAAAGTGATTAAAACCAAAATTCAGCCTCGAAAACTAATGCCGAAGTTTGAAAGTAAGAAGGATTTTAAGGCTATTTGTAAATCGGGTATTGGTGACTCTCTGATATTTCTAGTGTAATTTCTAATTAAAATACATTTCTCAATCTCTATATTGAGTACGTGTTCACTAAAATAACTTGTTTTCCCTTAAATTTCATAATGAAAAATGTAGCCTTACTTAAGACAAAAATTCCGAAAATTTCATATATTCAGTCGTTGCGCGGCTAAAAAGAAACTACTTAAAAATATTTGGGTTTGTAATCTCTAAGGGTGGTTTACCATTTTATCCAAGTGATTAATTCACTTGTATGTGCATAATACGTTATGAAGCTGATACCTACTTACTAGTACTCAGAAGCGGACGAGTTCGGAGTTCAATGACCCAAGCGAACGTGTGTAGATAGTGTGTAGTAATAACCTAATAATAATAATAATGTAGTAATAATAATAATGTGTAGTAATAATTAATAACCAATTATCTATTTTAATGTGAAATAACGATTATGAAATACATTTTAATTTTAGTTAGATATATGAGTTTTAGTGTATCGATTGACATATTAAAATTTTTCACACTATCTTCGTAGGACCTTATGTAAGTTATATTAGTATGTTATTATTTTTTATTCAGTTTTACTATCCACTTTACAAGGATTTTACCATGCACCACGCTGTAGCAGTTCCGTTTAACCAAAGGTTGACTGCAACTGGAATTACTTCCGTCACCTCTACAACTTTAGTGCTGTAAAGCTTAAATATTTAAATATTTTTTTTTAAATATTGCGCAGTTGGGGTACTGTCTCTACTATTTATACTGTGGCTGCACTCTGGAGTCTAGTTAATGCACTCGGAAAAGGATTTGTCTTTTGACTCTACGCCGAACTCTGTTTGCTGAAGCCTTGTGAATAAAATGAAGACTTCGGATCCATCACTTCCGTTGAGAATCTTATAGGGGAATTGATTAAATAAGTCGTCCGCTTCTAGTAACATTATATGGAAAAGTTCTGAAAGTTTTATTTGCATAAAATGACGCAACTATCATTTCATACTAGGCTATGACCGCGACTTCGCCTGATTTGAACCGAAAACCGTGTATCTGGATGACTTAATTGTATGTTGGTATGATTTTTACCATTAAACTTAAACATGAATCGGTTCTCGGTTAAAACGGTTTTTGGACCGCACAGTGCACAACAGTCCCTTATAGAGGAATGCTCTTAAGAGTATAATACTACAAGCAAATGAGTAGGTACCATATTTGCTTTTGCTATAAATTAATAAATGGATTTGCATAAATAGAAAGTTCTGTAAGTAAAAAACAAAGAGAAAGGAGCGAAGCGTATTTCGAAAAAAGAATAACCAAATGATAAGGCTCTGTTCTACTAGCAGCGCATTGCGATGCGTTGCGCCGAGCGGTGCGACGCGTCACGGTTAAGTTGTCCTGCGTGGGAGTCGTGGAAGCGACACTCAACTCATTGTCATTTAAAATTTTGACATGGAAAAAAGAAATTGTTGAGGTTTAGTAGCAATAATAGTACTGTCTGGACCCGAAATAAAGCAATTGACGGCCGAGTCCTTTTTAAATAAACGAGGCCGTTAATTGCTTTATTGCTATTTCGGCCGAGACTTGTGTAGTACTTTTCTCTAATTTGCGAGGAAACAATAAACAAATTGATTCAAGAAACAGAAGTTTAAATCCTGCCAATTCGACTACGCGCGGTCTTTGTTTTATTTTTAAACTTTTGAAAAAAAATGCACATTCAGCCTTTATCGTATGCCTACATTATGCCTTTATTCATAAATATCGTGTACCTAAAAAAACCTAATTTATGTTAGTGTGCACTAAAAATAACCTCGCTACTGTCCAGCAATCTCTATTATTGTCGTGTTGGAGATTGCTGGCGTGCGTACAGAAAAGAGCCGATTGACGTATTCTTTTTTTTAAATAATGAACCCATTTCCGAGCAAGTAGGAGAAAAGTCTCTTTCTCGAAATGACTACGCATTACTGAGTTAAAACATTCATTTAAAAAAACATAAAAAATAACGCACGACGCGACGCTTATAAAAAAAAACGCGTGTCATGAGCCGCAACGCTGGACTCTTCAATGTTTGATATCTTCGCGACGCATCGCTTCGCGCCGCCCAGCAGCATATAGGCAAAGGGTTGGTTATTATTGAGCATTCAAAATTTTTGTATAAATTATAATAGTTCACGTTATTTAACCACGCCTGTCGTCAAGTCGACTTGATTATTTGCAGAATGTATTATTTGCAGTGTTGGCATACTCCAAAATGAAATTACCTCACACGTTGCTGAGACGAATTTCCAGAAATTTCTAGAAATAACGAGAAATTTCCGCTTTCGCGCCAGAGCGCCACCGGTTTTAGCCAGTGCAAGCCTCACCGAGTTAGGCACTAATTGAATTCACAGTATATTCCTAGCTTAAAACCCGTGAGCTGTCTGTTGTGAGTTCATACGTATTGCATTTAAAAATTTTGTTACTAAAACTTAGTTTTACGCAGTACTATTGGCTATTGGAGAAAATTACGACAAATTCTTCACACGCGCACACATATAAACGTACATCTGAGTTCAACATTTTTCTTTGGTTATTTCGATGTGTAAGTTATTTTTTTTATTTTTATAGACATGAGGGCGGTGTGTAAGATCGGCGGTGTGCGGTGTTTTCGATGTGTAAGATTTAAAAATGACTAAAATTCTGCTTACTTAATACTTGAACGATCCCTTATCTTGCTCCAGCTCAATATTAAATTCATTTATTATTTCATACAGTATTCCGAGACAGTTCCGTCTGTCTGTTGTCCCACCGCAAACTAACATTGTGCGGTGCATTGTCGAAACTAATGAATTAAATTACACACGTAGCAGCTTTGTTTAATTTGTTTTGCACTAACATTAATATTTGAATACAAAATTATATTTTGTGTGTGTATTTAGGTACACTTGTTTATCTACAAAATTGTCCTTTAATAACAATAAACCGTAGATGTTAACCAGCCCTTATGCACAATACAAGGTTCATGTAGTCTTGTGTATGAAGGATGAATGGTCTTAAAACGTCGCGATTACCAAACGGGTTCCTTTAGAGATTCGCTTTGTTAACCCTTAATCGCCTTTTATGCTAGTCACGGTAATGGGGTGATGCCTGTGGTTGTTATCCTAAAACCGACTGATGATCAGTATTGATAAATCTATAAACTAAATTTTAATGGGCTGTGTTGAAAACCCGTACCTATATAAATAGTGGTTGTACCCAGTTCTGAAAAATCTGAAAAATAAAATTCATACTTACATAGTAATATACACTGGTACGGATCTAGTTTAGATATCACGACGTCACGATTGTTAATCGAGAAAGATTCTCTTAAGTTATAAGTAACGGAGAGAAAAAAATCGTCTAATATTCTTTATAGAAAAATGGCGACAGACGAGCTGATCCACAGTCCACCTGATGATAAGTGGATACTGGCGTCCATAGACATCCACGATACATGCATGACATGCGCTGCCTACCTTTGCAGATTAAGGAATGGGTTGGGAGAAAGGGTTAGGAATGGTCTCTGGCATATCGCACTCACTACCGAAACACGTACGTACATACAAACTTATGTAATCTAGCCAAAACAGATTTTCTATTATATTAATCTACTTCTTAAGTGATCGCCTTTAAATTAAAAGTCAGGCATACTTCAATTTATTACTTTTAAAAGGTGAACTGCTTTTCTTCCAAGTCATAAGCCTACACCCCAAAAGTAAAGATAATGTTAAAAAAAATCACAAACGGCACTCCACGTGAACTTCTCTAAATCTCTGAACTCACTTAACGTGGAAAGTTCGCGAAGTTTCTATCCAACTTAGAAATTAAAACCATCAACCGCAGGAAGCAGATAATTCAAGCCGCCCGGTACTTCTAATACGCTTTAAATAAAATATTGGCTGTTTTAGTCAAGAACAGCGCGATTCTACTAACTTGTGTAACTTATATTTTTCTAGACGGGTTAAGTTTCATGGTTTTTCAGTTTCATTTATTTTTATGGTCATAAAAAATGAATTTTTTCATATTAAGTACTATACAGTCACCTACGGAAACCCTAATGTTTTATAATAAAAAGGTATTAATGTTTGTTTGTTCGTTCGTCTTCTATGCGTTCCTAAACTATTCATCCGATTTCGATGAAACTTTGGTGAATTGTAGTGCGCGCGCCCGCGTAGGTTTGTGAAAAAAAAATCTATCGCATTGCAACGCATGCCGGGCACAGCCAGTTTATTATAAAATCATATCTATTAATTTCGTGTTATTAATTGTACAGTAATTTTTTTTATCAATTACATAGCTATTAGAACTATATTCAATTTTCTTTGAATCCTTTACAAATCAATTGATATACAACTAATTAATCTAATAGAATAAAATCAACTTGTGAAATATCTATTTAAATATTTATTTGGCTTTAAATTTCAATTTTATTATTAATTTATTGGTATATCAGGATTAGCCTATAACATGTATTAATCTCACTACAGGACACAGGCCGCGCCTAGTAATTCACTACTCGTGCCCAGTGCAAATTGGTGGATTACATTTTTGAACGTTATATGAACAAAGGAAGCACACATTGTAGGTGTACAATAATGCACTCAAGGGTATTTTCGAGGGAAGCAAGAATTGACAATAATTGAAACTTTATTAGCACTTCACTATATGAAAACTTGATAACACAATACTTTTTGATTCCTTACAAAAAATGTTTTAACTAGTCTTAATTCTACGGCATACAATGCTAGCGTGATGTAGAAATGGTTTAGCGCCATCTGGTATTCAATTGATTAACTAAATAATATTAAACAGTAGGTATAAGTAATAATAATAATAAAAATATAATTCGAAAATTAATTATTCTATATTTACCAATTATTAATTTTTATTTTATTACAGCCGGCTGTATTTGATCATTATAATTATATTATTATTAAACTGCATCTAATCCCGTAAAAGTGTCGTAAAAGGCGACTGAAAGATACTAAAGCTGCTACAAGACGCACTGGGGAACTACAAGAGTTTAACGTTATTACCTCTAAAAGAGTGAGCTCGCCAACCCGCGTTTTCGGGTCTTACAACCCTCGTGCACGAAATGATGTGCATGTCCAGCAGTGGGCTATAAAAGGGCTGGTCAGGGCCTGAACGAAGTCAAATGAGGTGCAAGTAAACTATAATCTAAAGAAAAAATAATAAATCCGTTTTCACCTCCAAACATTTTTAATTCAAAACATTTCAAAAGACCAAACATTTTAACTCGAACATAATAAAGTCGCTGCGATGAAATTTAAAAATCCTATTAAGATTTAAGACTTGTTTGCAGCTTTTTAAAAGTTTGATTCTAATGAAATTTTCAGTCAGGTCGAAATTGTATTAACATTTTCAAGAGTTTGTTTATTATTTAAATATAGATTCAAAACTAATTTAACGGGTCAAGACTGAATAAGAAGTAAAGTTTGAAGTCTTTAAGTACTGAGATCCGAAGACTAACTTCGGACTTTCCTAGCACTTCTTTCCTTTTAGTATACTAAGTTTAATGAATGTGACATTATCTGAGAATAGGACCTTATTGCCGGTTCTGAGTTATTGTTGTCGTTGTTGCTTTTTTTGTACATATCTTTTTTTCTCTTATTTTTAAGGAACTTTTATGCCTTGGCACATATCAGTTCCATCGTACCCTAAACTTACATTCTACAATGCTGCTGTTCGTGAATTCGGTTCTCCTAGTATCTTATAGAACATACAATTCCTGTTCAGATCAAGAGCCCCCACTAAGGCCTCCCGTTCCTGTTGATTCCGGACACACTCCACCAACAAGTGTTGGACATCTTGAACAATTCCACATATATCGCAATTTGGAGAGCTAATCTTTCTCATTGTGCTTAAGTTCAAAGATGGACTTATTTTTTACAAAGAATCTCTTCCAGTCAACCTTAGTATAACTGAGAGGTATGTCATTGAAAAGCAAGCTACAACATAATACTCGTATAATAACATATAATATAATCTAAATTGGGTCCGCGTGGTGGATTACGGCCCGAAACCTCCCAGTGATTTACTTGGGGAGGCCTGTGCCCTGCAGTGGGTGGTTATAAGGCATTTACAATACAATATATTTCACATATAGAAACTCCGAACTATTTAATCCGAAAACGTGTATTGTAAAATAAAAATCCGATCTAAAGTGGTGACTTTTTCTGTTTATTGAATGCAAATTTTAATATACCAACCTCTAATCTATACATATAATAAAAATGTAACTGATCGCTGTCTGTACATGGAAGATATATTGAGGGGCCTTTATCAACGCAATAGAACCCAAAACAATGATTGTTAGATATGTTGTCTGTTTGTCTGTGCGTTTGTGCGCGCTAATCTTAGAAACGGCTTAACCGATTTGGGTGCGGTTTTCACTAATGTATTGTGGTAAGCTTTACTTAAAATTTAGCGTCTGTTTTATTTCAATCAGATCATAAATAAAAAAGTTATATCAATTTAAAGAATCACGTCGAACATTTGTTCGATAAAAAATAAGCTATCAGAAATAATGTGTGTGATCGTTTTTGAAAATACCAAATACCCCTATGAAGGTAAAGATGGTGTTTATAAACTAAAGTCCACGCGGACGAAGTCGCGGGCAACAGCTAGTAATAAATATATCCTTCTTGAATTTTCATAACAATTTATAAAGACTTGCTTTTTTGCCTAAAATATCTTGATTTCTTTGAAGAAGATTTTCTTTTGTTTTATGTAGGGTTATTTATTAGCTTGTTAATCTCATTTGTGACTTAAATATAATTGTCACTAGACAAACTGAATATTGGCTTCGGTAGATTGTAGACTCATAGTATGTAACGTTTTATTTTGGCAACAAATCAAAGAAAAACGTAATTGACAACATAAAGCCTATATATTGCATAGTCGATAGGTTTTGTTTGATACCGATTTCTTCGTTTTGTGCCTGCCTACAGGATAGGTAAATAGGTACATCCTTTAGACAGGTACAAGACAAATTTAATTTAATCTTATTTGCTATTAAATAAAATTACTTTTTGTTTTAGTTTCATTTGATTTATTTGATTGATATATAAATGTAAGAAAATGAAATTTTACTGTTATATGGTTATTTGTTTCTATTCTAAATTATTACGGTGTAAATTTATAAATATGGTAGGATTAATTTCTGAAATAAAGCTTTATTATTTATATTTCTAACGACAATAAGGTCTCATTGATCACATAACGTCCAAAAAATGTATTAATATGTTGCACAAATAACTATATAATTATACGTTACAAAATGTCCAATCTATCCATAACCTGGAAGAAGTTGATAAGTTCATTATTTTTACCTTCATTTTATCCGCAATTGTCTTTACGCATCATTGCTATATTAAGATTCCAGGCGCTCTATTATACACATGGAAATACAGAAGTCTTGTACAGTAAACTCGGTTAAATATATTAACAAAGCAAAGGTAATTGTGCAGAGACATCGAGTACGCGAATTAGTGCATTGTAAAGCATACGCAGATTATAAAAATCGAGTCCCTATTATTTAGAGCGCGGGCCAGTCCAACAGTAATGTTGAGGATGATAGCGGGTAAATCTGACTAGGGATATTATTGGGCATTTCGTTCGGATGTTGATTAAGTAAAATAACTCTTTCATTAACATCCGAGCTGAAGTGTCCCGTTTTAGTTTTTAGGTTAACATCTTTTAGTTTCTAGAAATAACATAGTTTTATTAAACTTCTAATTATACTATTCTTTTAATAATACTAATACTTGCTGTGTATCTGTGTTATCAGATTAATTAAATAAATAAGAATAAAATACTGATAATAGTTGGTCTCGAAATTCAACCATTTTGTGAAATTTAAAGTAACAAATATCGTGAATTTAATCCATTTTTTTTAAATCGTAATTATAATGGTATAAAAACTTTAAACGCATTAGCTCCATCGTGTACTATAAAACACTCTTCGATTTACATAAACTGAGTGGAAATAAAATACCTACTATAAAACATCTTAACTAAAACGGTTGCCGAGAAGGGCGATAACCCTAAAATTAGCATAAGAATTTCATCTGGCTCCGTCCGACCACTTGTTTCTGGGCATTACTCATTGTATTTCCAAGAATTTCATTTCCGCCGTTTACGAGCGAGTGGCGAAAATTGTTGACGTATCTTTTGTGAAGTATTCTTTATATATTATGACGTTCTTAAATTTAAAAAATACGTTCCACTTCAACTGATTCTATTTCAAACAATCTAATCTATACTATTGTCTATTGCAGGGGTCTCCAAACTACGGCCCGCGGGCCGGATCCGGCCCGCGGACAGATTTTGTCCGGCCCGCGGAGAGCTAGCATACTTGAAAACTCCTTTTAGAGAACATATTTTTTATAGCAAATTAAATCATATTTTTTATAGCAAATTAAATCATATTTTTTATAGCAAATTAAATCATATTTTTTATAGCAAATTAAATCATATTTTTTATAGCAAATTAAATCATATTTTTTATAGCAAATTAAATCATATTTTTTATAGCAAATTAAATCATATTTTTTATAGCAAATTAAATCATATTTTTTATAGCAAATTAAATCATATTTTTTATAGCAAATTAAATCATATTTTTTATAGCAAATTAAATCATATTTTTTATAGCAAATTAAATTTAGTTTACTGAAGTATTCTAATTTTATGTTGAATAATTATTAATAGCCCTCGGAACTTACTGGAGTAATCAGTATGGCCCTAAGGCTGGAAAGTTTGGAGACCCCTGGTCTATTGTATACTTATTAATATGTTATGAACAGAGAAAACTGCGAGTTTTTAATTATACATCTTAATTTTTGGCTGTTCTTTAATTTTCTTGAAAATAGTTATTGTAGGGGAGAGTGCACGGTGCATTCTCTACATCCTCTGGTCACGTTCGACTGGTCCCACGTTACCCCTTTCTCAGACTCAGACTATCTTGAAATGTACTGCGTTTCCTACTTTATCGGATTTCCTCAATGTACGAACGTGTTTCGGTGACATTTGCCAGAGGCCGTTCCCATCTCATCCTATCCCTCCCCATTTTTCGAAACCTTTCTCCCAATTAATTCCTTAATCTGCAAAGGTAGGCAGCGCATCCGGTGGCCTGCCAACGTTTGTGAATCTGGACTGATGTTGGCATATATCGCGGATGTTTATGGACGACAGTCACCACTTATAATACCATCTAGTCTAGGTGGACTGTCTGCTCATCTGCCACCTTGTTTCTATAAAATAAATAATTTTCTACTTATCAGAGGGCAGTGATAACCCTGGGGTATTTAATCTCGAATCTCATCCATGAGGTCGTAAGTTCAAATCCTCTGCTCGTAACTCTGAGTTTACTCTTTATTGCGGATTTAAAAAAATATCTTTTTGCGAATTTCTAATTTTTTTTTACAGCTTCTTGCAGTGCCGTCTTCTAACGAAGGTTAGCAATCATAATGGCTAATTGTATTTTTGAAGCTGTAGCACGGAATAGTGAACGAGTGCTCTTGCCACACCACTTGCGTAAGTTTTTTTAACCAGGAAGTTCTTCGTCTTCTCCTTCTAGTGTCCTTGATCTGGACTTGGGTAAGGAGTTGGAGCTGGTATTCGTTACTTATCATTAAACTCACATAACGCAATATGAAATTTCCGTCGTATGGAGCTACAGCACGCAAATTGAAAAAATTGGCACCATGGGGTGCCAATTTTTCCAAAGATCAAACAAGGCCATTATCTCGAAAGCCATATAAATTTTCACTAATATTAATTGCGGTCATCCGATAGATCAAGATCTAGCCTATCTACTGGACTGGATATTGGATTTATTGGATATTTTAAATTAGTTTCAGTTAGTTTAATTTATTTTAAATTAGTGACGTGTTTCAAGCTCTGGGTTGTATTTTAGTGACACGTTGTATAATAGACATTTAACAAACCGCAAATCTCTAATTACTTCCCACTACTACCCAAAATTGATTCCAACCCAAAGTGTGCTAAACTATAACAGAGACTGAAGATGTTTTCCTTGCTAATAGAATGACAAACATCCGCCGATGTGGAGGGATTGCCTGTCATCCGTCAAGATCCCTTCTCACCCGGCGGTTCCCAGAGGGCTGCCGTGATGCCAAAATGGAATAACTGAGAAATATCTCATTTAGAGTAACGTGATAAGCGTCACAGTAACATGATAGAATTAGATGTAAGAATGATTAAAATGCTTGGTTGTAATGACATTAAGAACAATGACGTCATTTACAGTGCGATAATTTTCCAATGATTAATATTTTTCTCTTATTACGTTTAATATTTAAATTTTGATTTCACAGATTGATTTTTATAAAAAAAAGGTACAGATTTAGCAGAGTATTTAAGAAGGCGACAGACGAGCTGCTGATAAGTGGATACTGTTAACATCCTCGATACATGTCAATATCAGTCCAAGATATTAAACGTTGGCACGCGCTCGAGTGAGACGCGACGCCTACGTTTGCAAATTTAGGAATAAGTTTGGAAAAGTATAGGAAAGGATTGAGAATAGGATATATACAGTGCCATGCAACCAGCCATTTTAGTATCCACTGCTAAGCATGGAAGTCCTGGTGCACATTGTCTCGTGCGTGAGGTATGAATGGCCTTAAAATGACACGCTGGCCAAGCGGATTGGCGAGTCCACTCTTTTAGAGGTGGTGTAGTTCCTCAGTTGTGATAGCGGCTTTGTTATCCCTTAATCGCTTATTACGACATCCACTGGAAGAGATGAGGATATATAACGGAACGAAAAATTACTACTTTACTATTACCACTTACCACTTACCATCGTGTCACGTGACCGCTCATCTGCCATCTTTTCTTTAAAAAAGATGGAACAGTTATGTAGCACAAACGGACTGTACTGAGTGTGCATCCAACTCAGTTTCAGCTACGAGGGGAGGTCCAAAAAATTTCCGGCCCGACAATGAAAAAGGTCACTCAAGTTTACCTATAAAACTATTTTTATTTTTCAATATAATCTCCGTCAATTTGAACACACTTTTCGAATCGTTTAGGCCAAATTAGCATTTCTATCCCATTATAAATATAGTCAGAAGTTTTGTTCGAAGGTCACATCATCATCAGTTCTTTCGCAACTGCGGCGGCGACGGCCGGGACAGGTGCATTGTCATGGAGAAGCCGCACACCTTTGCTTAGTTTTCCACGACGTTTCTGCTTGATTGCTTCTCGTAATTGCTCTATAAGGTTAGCATAATAAGAGTAGCTTCCAGTCACCGTTGTTTTCCGTTCTTTTATGTCTATAAGCAATATTCCTTGACAATCCCAGAATATCGAAATCTTTTTGGTGTATAGTATAATTTAAAGTGGATAGTATAGACCAGAATTTTGGTGGTGGAACGTGATAGTATAAAAAGTGTATCATTATTATCTAAATTGCATGTATTGTATGATTGTATAGCAGATTGTATGAAATGTGTTCTCAAAGACCGTAATCGTTGATTCTGCTCATGAGACTTCAGGTAAGCGTTATTTGGCACAAAGGACATTTTTTTTCAATATTTTTTTTTGTAAATTCTTTGCTACTTTTTCATGCTTATTTTTTGCGTTTATAACACAAAATATTTAATACAAAAAATTAAAGACCGACCGATGTTTCAATTTCGGCCAGTTTCGGCCAAAAATTGGTCGAAACTTCGGCTCGACCGAAACTAGTGTTCGTGAGCTGTCGTGGTCATGTTCGGAACGGGTCGGATGTTCGGAACACTCATTCACTCGCCTATACCGCTTAACCTCAGTCAGTTCGCCGGCTAGTGTTTAATTGTTAGGTGTGTCTGTTCTCGCCCATAAATAATGATTTATTAATAAATTGAAGTCTTTTATTTAACTTAATCGAAAAATCTGTTACAAAGCTATTAAAAACACTGAGTTTCAGGGTATAATGTAAAAAATGTCTAAAGATTTCACGGCAATTCGTTCAGGATCATAAATCCAAATGTAGGATCCCATGTTGTATTGTCAATAAATGTAAAACATTGCAAGAAATTAGGAATAGAATTAATCTCAAAAAATGCGTTTTCTGACATACACCCCTTTCCCTTTCAGAAGATATCGGTGAAGCATTGATGTTTTCCAAACAATTTCTTATGTTAGGTAATGTTGTAATGAATTATACGATACAGGGGATGGAATTGGGGTCGATGATAGAGGTGGATTTATTTTGTCTGGTACGATGGGCCCCTTATGTACATATCAAGTTCCAATAAGAGGTACATATACGTCTTATAAATCTTAAGGTGAATGCATGTTATATAATAACACTAGCTGATGCCCGCGACTTCGTGCGCTAGACATTAGACGCGCTAGTCTAGACATAGACATTTCAAGTGGGAATTTCATAATTAATCCGGATAAAAAGTACTCGATACAAAGGTTATAAGTATACGAGGTTTTGTTAAGATCCGTCCTGTGGTTTATGCGTGATGCGCTTTCAGACAGACACACAATTTCCAAAAAATATCCATTCCAATCCCATGCTACCCTATCTACTCCCAACTCTTTCTCCAAAATTATTATTTCTTCTTGTCTCTTCTAAGCATTCGGCTTCAATTTATTTAATATTTCAAGAGTCTCTGCATTCTCTGCATTCGGCTTAGGTTAATTGTCAAGACTTAATTGTAGAAAATTACATCAATACATGTAATTTAAAACAATGTGTTCGGTAAAGAATACAACTAGACATCACATATACGTGGCATCGTAAAAAATTAAGTAACGAAGAAAAAAAGAAATTAAAAAGATGATTTTTAGACATTATTAATCCAAATACTGGTATTACTCTAAAATACTATTTATTTCAATATTATTTAGCCCTTCGACTGGTTACAGCCAGCCCCGGATCTTGATTTTTTTCGAGGCGGGGCAGAAACTGAAAAATGCCGCCCCCGCCCGCCTATACTTTTACCTTTATCATCATCATTATTTCAGCCATCAGACGCCCACTGATGGACATAGGCCTCCCGGAAAGAACGCCCAACGACCGATCTACGACCGATAATGATGAGTTGTGTATTCGTCTGCCAAGTTTGAATTGTTTCGTCTGCCCCCACGATCCGGGGCTGGTTACAGCTACGATAACCGTTACGGTCACGTGTCCAGCAGAATGCTAAAAGTAACATCCAATGCTGTACACCACTCCCATATGATGTCGAGCTTTTAGAATAGCATCAGCCCATCTTTTCCACTGGGTGTTGTAAGTGGCGACTGAGAGATAACAAAGCGCTACCGCGAGCCCCGAGGAACTACACCACCTCTTAAAGGAGTGTACTCCCCAACCCGTTTGGCCAGTGTGGCATTTTGGGCCATGCTCGTGACAATGTGTATGAGGAGTTCCATTTCCAGCAGTTATGGATACTCCGGCGTAACGGCACTCACAGTCTGCCAGCTGACATTAATCTTGAAGTGAACTCGCCCAGAACTTATATATTCAGACATAGCAACGTTTTTAAGAAGAGGATTGTCAGTAACGTCGCAATTATAAATCGTTATGTATGTTTCTTGAAACGTATATTTCGTCTAATTATTTCCTTTTTCAATCTAAAATCCAATAAAGATTTCGTACAAGACGAAGGTAAGCCAGAATTTAGTACAATAACAATTTCGTAAGAATGTTGTCGAGAATATTTAGCTTAGTTATTGTGGCTTTTCTATATTTAGGTTTGATTAAAATAAATTCACTTATATTACATAAACAGGATACCATAACATCTCTATTGCTAGCTATAGACCTTATCCAAGACTCACCACTATTACGGCTTATGTTAAGTAAGCTCGGCCACTACATATACGAACTTTGACATCCAGCCATATCTGGTGAATTCATAAAAGTTGATTTGGCCGGAGCGCACTCCATATTGCGCTTCCCTGTACGTGATTTCCATCCAAGAACTTGTCTATCCCATCAGTTGTCGCTCCTGCGACAAATATGACCCATACATTACCTATGTCGATGAATTTAGTTCTTTGGCGATTTTTTCGTTTCGGATCTTATCCTAAAAGAAACTCTGAGCATAGTTCTCTTTGCAACTCGATCAGCCACTTATTTATGGATCGGTTAAAGGCCACGTAGAAGTAACCGATGACCAATTGTCTAAGCCTTCGATCTAGTCTAATTATGGATTCCGTCCATAATTGTGAGTAAATTGATGTGAGAATTGCCCAAATATTTTTTTGTGGAATTTATTTTTTTGTATGTTTGATAGTTTTTTAATATAATAATACTCGTATGTATATATATTTGTAAACAATGAACTAGTGTTTATTCTTTACTTTGCCGATGTTATTTTTTTTTGTTTTTTGTTATTTTTTGTGTAATTATTATTCAGCTTAATGAAGATGGCAGGGCAGTACTTATTTAAAAGCTTATGAACGAGGCTTAAATAACAAATCTCAAATCAATAGTATTGGATAATCAGTTATACTTGACAGATAATAGACTGTCGAAAACTATACTGTTGGTATAAGATTTGATTGGGTTATGGAAGTATCTCCAATGCCCGTTAAGCTAACGGAATGTGACAAGTGTTCCAATCTAAGAAAACTGTACTAATTAGAAAAGTTAAAATACTCAAATAACACGCCAAATAAAGCCTATATCATGTGCCTATTACTTCTTATGATGATGGTATTGATACAGACGTCTATAAGAACATATTTTTTTTGTAAAAACTAAAGAATTCAAGATAAAGATACTCTTATTATACGTCAGCAAACAAATGATACCCAGTTAATCACCTTATCATGAGTACACATCTTAATATCATGCTTTTATAAATACACTCAATCTGTATCTATCACTCGTGTGTTTCACCATAATTATCATTTAAGACATAGCTATGAACGTGATTGTGTTTTCTTACATAAACTATTCGGCTGTTGAATGAATTTTAGTGAGAAATTTACTCTGGGATAAAGTAAGTAAATTTGTGTCTTATTGTATTATGTTTATGACGCAAACATTTAGCAAACGCATTTATATCTTAGTAAATAATGAAGAAATTTAATTTCCATTCCTTTCAAAATGATAGCAGTTTAGTTAGAGTACGAGTATAATTAATTAAATTAAAAGTTATATTGTCCTCGGTGCATGTGGTCTTTGCCATTAATCTGCCATTGTTTTTTTTTTTGATGCCATGAGTCTCCTCACTTCTAAAGTGTATATTGTTATAATAAATAGGAAAATTTTATTGTTTAAATTTAATTTTACAGATTTGCAAAAGTATGGACAGACAAAAGCTTCTAAGAGAGAAGCATGATTTCGTTCAAGATGAAATGAAAATATTAGATGAAGCTGGTCCTGTGATTCCAGGAGTTTATTATCCACGACGAAACAGTAAGAGCCTTCTTCTACCTTATCTCGTGATCAACATACTAGTTTTAAAATAACTCTTTCGACTTTGTTTGGTTTAAAGTATCAAAGGACACATTTATGTTTCCTTATTATCACACATTAAACCTGAATGTTTACTCTCATTCTTAAATGATTTCGTACCTATACACATTAAGTGCATGTTCCTTGTGACTATTTATTTTAACTAAATTAATTGCATTTTAACTTTTCGTTACAAAAATGTTGTTTACAGAAATCATTAATCGCCTTCATCGAGTAAACTTACGTCAAAAATATGAGAGAGCGGTCTTGAAAAATGGTGAGCTCAACATCTACCAAACAAACCCCAATCACAAATTCACATTCTTCTCCAACTTATTCATGAAAATGGTGGAAACTAGATGGAGGTGGACCCTGCTCAATTTCTTCCTGGCCTTCACTGGAGAATGGCTACTTTTCGGCTTGATCTATTGGTTAATTGCTCTTAGACATGGGGATTTAAGAGAAGAACATTTGTCGAATTTTAACGGTACGGAGTGGAAGCCTTGCATCAAAAATATTTACGGATTCACATCCACGTTTCTGTTCAGCATTGAAATCCACACCACAGTTGCATATGGAAGAAGAGCTATAACTCTTGAATGTGCCCAAGCTATAATAGCTATGTGTTTACAATGTATAGTTAGTTCGATATTTCAAGCATTTATGGTTGGAATTTTATTCGCCAAATTAACACGACCAAAATCAAGAACGAATACAATGCTGTTTAGTAAAAACGCTGTTGTCAATTCTAGAAATAATAAATTATGCTTAATATTTAGGGTTGGAGATATGAGGAAGTCTAGAATACTGAATATCAAGGCTGCAATGAATATTATAAAATTGGACACAGACTGTGAACATCTAGATGGTTCCGATCAAATTCCTCTAGACGTGGTTTTGGATGGTTGTGAATCAACATTCTTTCTGTGGCCCGTATCTGTGATACATTTCATAGATAAAAGAAGTCCACTGTACCACATATCAGCAGCTGATTTACTTAGTGGAAAAATTGAAATTATAGCTGTATTCGAAGGTACTATTGAATCAACCGGTCAGTCAGTACAAGCGAAATCTAGTTATGTTGAAAACGAAATTCTCTGGGGTCATCGCTTTGTTCCTATGGTAGAATTTGATGACACAAAGCATGTGTATGAAGTTGATTTTTCAAAATTGTCTGAAAATGTTGAAGTAGATACACCTTTATGTTCGGCTTTTGAATATGAGTCCGTTGTATCAGAAATATCATCGAACTTTGATGCTGAAATATTATATGAAGGTGCATATGGGATTTGAAATAAAATAATTTTTGAAATTACTCTAGTAGGTATATTTTAATTTTATATAAAATGATTACTTGTCAGAATATTTCGTAGTTCACGGAAATATTTCTTGACATTTACTTTGTGAAATTTACAGACATTTACAGGGCGTGAACATAACCAACGACCGTTTATTATCTAAGACTTTGTCCCAGCTGCTATGCGTTGAATCGATCATCGAGGCGCGATGGGTCGCGACGCGGACACGTTTTCCTGAGTCGGACTCATGAACCCGCGATTACCGTAGTACGAGTACTATTTGAATTTAATATAATAACACATGAACTTTGTCGCTTATTATTATTTAACATTTACTTAAGTATTTATATTTAGAAAGGCAAGGAGCAAAATAAGGCATATACGGACGCACGTCACACGCCGCCGCAAGGCTACACGTACAGCTCACATAGACCACTTGCGTGCACAGCGAATGTTTGATATTTTCGCGACGCACCGCGCGACGCTGTACGTCGCGTCGCGCTGCCTAGTCAGGAGACGTACCTAACTGAGGGTCAGATCCGGGACTATTTTCTCAGTCGAATTGCATACTGGAATCTATGGACATTTTGAGATTTCCCAATGGATTTTCAAAATTAACAATCTTAGAATAGCGATAATATATGGTCTGTATGACCTTATTGAGATTGTTTAATATTTTCTAACTTAAAATACCATAAAGAAATCTTTCAAGATTCTGTTTAAATACAAGCCACAGTGAGATCTATTTCCTCAAATCATATCATATACTCGTACATATTATACTATGAAAATAAATGAAAATTATTTTATTTAATTTTGATTTCTGTATCTCTAACACCAATATCCTAATTGATTATATATTTTATCACAAGCTATTTAATTTTATATCACATATATAAAGTACCTTCCTGTTTAAATATGTGCAGATCAATTTGTATCAAAAGCAGAAAAGGACCAACCCTCCAAAAAGGTCTGTACCTCTAATAGTTTACCTTCAAAACGTTTGCCAATTCAATACAAAGTAGATCAGTATGTTAGCAATAATGAATTAACAAAACTAAATTATTTTCAAGAAGGAAAATATTCAGGCAACGACATTTTCAAAATGCTCATTATCTCAAAGCTATATAAACGTGGGTCGGATCCATTCTGTAGGTCATACGTATATTAAAAATTATGATTAAATTGATATCACTAACAATTAATCTATATAAATAAAAATTATATGCTGTTCGTTGGTTGAGAACGGCTGGACCGATTTGGCTATTTTTTTTTTAAAAAAATATTCATAATAATCCGAATAAGGTTTTTAGGGAAAGAGAAATTGGTAAAAGTTGCCCGGAAAATTGGAAAATTCGGGAAAAACAGAAAGTGCTTTTTTCCGTGGGATTTTTGTATGAACTTATTGAAGTTATTGTATTATTGAAATTTGGACAGGACAACGTCTGTCGGCTCAGCTAGTATAGAAATAAATAAACATGTCTCATTATTTACAAGATGTTCACTAACTTTGCAAGTGTAAGCTACGGGGTTCAGGGAAGCTAAAACAAGGTAAGATAAAGGGCTTTTAATTAATTAGTTAAAGTTTGAACTAAGTTTCGGAATTAATTTATTGTTAAATCGAGTTGTGAATCAAAACATAGTGATGAAACTGAGCTCGGGGATCTTGTTATAAATATAGGTAAATAAATTATGAGAAACACGTCGAGGCTTTGCGTAAGTTACACTTCTTGACTCGTGTTAGACAGTTTTAAAGGATTTGCGTGTAAATGAAAGTAAGAGTAAGCTCACTCATTAAGACCATAAAAATCTCTTACTCTAACATACGAAATACATTTATCTATTGTACATAAAAAAAAATCTAGATATTTATTGCAAATACAGGTATTGCAAAAACCGTGAATTTCGGAGAAGTTTCACTACACCTCGACTTTTGGGAAGGTTTGAAAAAAGAGAAAAACAGTATATTTGCTGTATTTAGTCTAATGAAAACTACTTAAGTAATAAGAAAGAACAAAAAAAATATTTATACTTAATTGTGTCACTGCAACGGGAAATGGGTAACTGACTCAGCATGATGCTGCAGCGTACACTGCAGCGCTGATATTCCATCAGATCCTTATCACGATCCTTATTCCATCTCACAGACGCTGAGTATACTCGACTGGCCAAGTTATTCCTCTCTCGCACAAGACTATAGTAAAGTGCATTTCCCGATTTCCTATCCCCCAATGTAAATACGTGTTTCGGTAGCGAGTTAGATATGCCAGTCCCATTCCCACCGTATCGTACTATATTGCTGTGTAGTCAAATTATGTCACATAAAATCGTAATTCTAAAATAATAATTAAAATCAATTTCATAATTGTAATTTTATTATAAGTTACGTTATTATTATCACAGAGGAGCATATCATTCTACTTCTAACATCTGTTTTACCTGTAACTACCACAGTCAATAAATAAATTATTAAATGACAAATTATTATTATCCTAACCTATCCCTCTCCATTTTCCCAATCCTTTCTTCAAATCCATTTCTAAATCTCCAAAGGCCGCCGGCACATTCAAGGGCGTGCCATCGTTTGTCATTCTGGACTGCTGTTGGCATGTATCGTGGATGTCCATGAGCAGCAGTATCCAATTACCACTAGGTAGAAAGGAGAGAGTGACCAAGGGACACAGGAAGAGAAATTACTTGTAGAGAGGCAGAGCAGATACACGCCGGAACATAACCCTTAGCAGGCGAGTACGGCGCGTACCTCCGATTCGGTCCGAATAACCAAAAGTTTGGTAGGACCACGGATGGAGGTGGATTACCACTAGGTAAAGTATCTGCTCGTCTGTCACCTTTTTTATATAAAAAAATATATTTATAAGTTATAAGTAACTTAAAACTTGAAAAATATTGTACCATTTAAAAGTTAGTAACAGTTAATCATCCATTCAGGTGAAAGTGGGAGCAGACGAGCGAATCAGAAGCAATATTGTACGTGACGTTAGTGTACGTGCAACGCGATGTACCTACATTTATTGTGTATGTATTTATATGTGAAATATATCACTACACAACAAATTGAATAATGTTTAATTCGTTTAAATTGAGTAAGGGCTAGGACCTGATTCTTTAAATATAATTCAGTCTCTAGTGATATTTGGACAGGAAGGGGGGATTGAAAATGGTATATTTATCCGAAATTGAAATTTTAGACGTTGAATAAGTACTAAACATAATTAGATGTGCAGCTCGGGCTTAAAATTGGCAGCAAGCGATACTAGAGACGCGCGCGGCCGTAATTGTATAATTAAAGAAAATTTCTCGTAATTAAATAAACATGAAAAGTCAGTCTAAGTTACTGAGTAACAAGGACATAAGGTCATGAGGTCATGTCGCCTGGTAATAGCCCACCAGCGACACAAAATAGTCGCGTTGCTAATCGCTAAGCTGCGCGACCATGTGACTTAGCGCATTCAAACGATAAAACTGTAGAGGAATCAGTCGTACTGTCCATGTCAGTCGTATCATCTGTCTATCTGTACATATTAAGGAAAATATCTTGACTAACTGACTGATTCATCAATACCGAGCCGAAACCGTTGATTTTACAAATATCAAATTTGAACAATAACTTCCTTTTATGACGTAACGACTCGCTAAGAAAGAATTTTTCGAACCTTAAAAAGGCAAAATCGCGATGTCAAAGTTTGAATGACAAAAAAATATTTGATGGTCCTATTAACTTGAAACTTAATGTATAAATATTCCACACTTCAAATAATAATTAAACAAGTGTTTTATAACAAAAGGTGGCTAATTCTGTATGGAATCGCTTAATTAAATATTATGAACACTATTGAACCGTTTTTTTTAAATTGGGTCAAGACTATTAATTGTTCCGGGGCGGCTAGTATTTACAAAAATGACTCCCGTGTGTACAAAGGCGTGACGGACTGCGTCCGGGCTACTAGTCCCTCAGTCGCAAGACCAGCTAGTCGATAGCTGGCCACCACCGCGAACGCCTTAAGCCGGGTCCACACTTACATCATTTCACCTTTGCGTATCATTGTATCATATCCGCAACGTGTATTTACTCCCTTATCAGCACAATGTATCATTTATTCGCCATTTCATTGACATTTCACATTCCATTTCCAGTGATATTTCATCCCATGCGTTCTTCACATTTTACCAATTCCCGATAAATGCACGGAGACACCACTAGGTCCACCCTCAGATTAATCTGAGGGTCCAACGATGAACACGTGTCATCTTTAAACTAGACATAAAAAACCGGCTCGAGATGAATCGGCTCGTATCCATATCTATATTAGACATACCTCGTAACTGCGACAAAACACGCCCTACGTGCAACATTCATGCAACACGTGGCGTTTATGATGCGGTGAAACGCAACGGTTAAATGATGCAAATGTGGACCTTGCTTTATCCTCGCATACTTATTCAGGTAATAACTCTCTCTTATGTACCCTGTATTTCTTTGAGTATATACGGTACAAAAACTCATGAATTTCACACGTGGTTCGTGAGTGCGGGAGACTTTTAACGGTATTTTCTTTCAAATTTAACTGAAACGAATCCAGAAATGTTATAAAACGAGCGTTAAATAACATAAGCGAAACGTGGAGCCACAGTGGTATTAAGAAAATTATAAATTATCTTCGGACAAACGCATGAGATGCGGCTCGAGCACACAAAAGCAGATTTTTATAGGCGCAGCGAGTAACTGTGGGGATACAAATTCAAGTGTGTTACATGGCAACGAAAAATCAGCATTTGAGTTTGGTTTTTCGACGTTAGGTCATGCCTCGTGTCATACTACCGGTAAAGTCTATCGTTTTGTTTGTGGTCTTTAAAAAATATTGTACTATATCTATACTAATATAATAAAGAGGTAAAATCGTGTGTTTGTAGGTATGTTGGAGGTAATCTCTGGAACTACGGAACCGATTTCCAAACTTCTTTCACAAATAGGAAGATACACTATCCGTGTCTAATATAGGCTGTATTTTATTTTCAAATTTTGAAAAAAAAAAAACAAACCGAAGCGAAGTGAGGGCGGGTCGCTAGTATTATATATAATCAGCTGCTGCCCGCGTCTTCGCTCGCGTGGATTCGATTGCGTTTAATTGTCACTCCAAGTTTGAATGGAATCACATTTGTAATTCCCCGGACATCATTTTGAAATACGGGTAAACGCGTGTTTATTGGTGGGGTCGAATAGTTATACCAAGTTTCAAGTTCATATGGCTTGCAAATAATTTTATTCTAAATAAACGTTGATATCCCCTTTCACCCAATTAGGAGTTGAATTTCCTTCTCAGTATGTCTTTATGTCATAAAATGAAACAAAAGACCAGATTTTTGTTTCTATCTTCAACAGTTTCGTCTTGGCGTTAATGAATCAGTCAGGACATTTCTCTTAATGTGTTTTAAATAAGCAGATAATTCCGGTAAATAACTTTATATTTCAATGGAAAAACATATCTCATAAATATTAATGTAAATTGTGTAATTGAGCAGCTATAAATAAAACAACAACAATGAATAAACGGACAAAACGACACTTTACTGTAAAGTTGTGGAATGAAGTGCCAGCTGAGTTATTTCCATTACGCTACGACATGCGGCTCTTCGAGAGAGAGAGCTGTGGACAAGATTCTGCTAGGTCGGCAGTGCACCCGCAAGCCCCCTGGTGTTGCAGGTGGTCTGCCCATTCGTCTGTCACCTGTTCTATAAAAAAGGTACCTTTATTTTAATGACTAAGCAATGATTTTTTTAAATTACATACTTAATACTTATCCTTATTTTGGCAATGATGGGATATAACTAAGATATAATTGACTAAGATCCTATATTAAAATATAAAAAAAACACTACACTTGATCACGCTGTTGATAAGTTAAAAGAACATTAAGATTTCCGAAATATCGCCTTTGACGAGTTACCATTCGAATATCTACTGGTACTGTGGTATAACTCTGAAGTACATACGTACTCGTAATTAGGCCAACGTGTCGTAGCGTCGGCAATATTTTACGTGACTGTACCTGCGGCCCGGGGAGTTATCCCGTAATATTATTCCTAACTCCGGGATTGGAATTTAAAACAAAAAGGTAATAGGTTAAATTTCACTTAGCGTGTGGAATAAAAAACGGATCGTGTTTGTGGTGTTGCATGATTCGAATTTATTGAATAAAAGAGAACTATTATAATAATAATAATAATAATAATAACTGTTATTGTTGTTATTAACTGTTATGTGTTCTTGAGGGGGAGAGTGCACGCTGATATCCAACAGCCGCTGGGCGCGCTCGACTGGCCACGTTACCCCTCTCTCACAGAAGACTACCTTGAAATGTACTGCATTTCCCACTTTATCTTATTACCCTAATGTACGTACTGTTTCGGTAGTGAGTGAGATGTGCCAGAGCCCATGCGTATCCTATTCCTCCCCATTTTCCTAACCCTTTCTCTAAATCCATTCCTATATCTCCAAAGGTAGGCAGCGCATTCGGAGGCGTGCCAACGTTTGTCACTTTAGACTAATGTTAGCATGTGTCGCGGATGTCTATAGGCGACAGTATCCACATACCATCAGATGGACTGTATGCTCGTCTGTCGCCTTCGTACATAAAAAAAAAGTAAGGGAATTAACATTAGTACATGTATCAGCCTGCAACTTCCCACTGGGGACGTATTAGAAATTTATAAATCCCTGGGGGGTATCGGCCCGTTATCCACCACGCCTTAAATTTAAAAAAACGTGTTAAAAATCCCACAGCCGCTGGGCGTATACGACTGACCAAGTTACCCTAACCTTACAGAAGACTACGGTAATCACGGGGCGTGCCAACATTCGTCGTTCTGGACTGATGTTGGTATGTATCGCGGATGTCGCAAAGACTTATGTAGGTATTTGTAATTATCATTACATCTTTGTACCCTCAATCAACAAATAAACGTTTTGATTTGATATTTACGTCAGTCAAAAATAACTCACATTGGAGAGACTCATTTGAGAGTCATTATATAATCAGTCCGCTATAAAATATTATCACAGTTTAACAAATAATTTCCCATTTTATGGACACAATAGAAAGACGAGTTAATTATTCCCAAAATAATTTTCACAATTAAGGCAAACCTCAGTTAATATGACAAAATTATAACGTTCAATTAGTGGAAACCTAATTTGCTTTGTGTAGTTGTTTTTAACATGGTGAAATAAAGCCTACAGCGCTTTTGATTATGTCAGTTGTGTTTGTGTAGTTATTTCCGTTGCTGGTTTGTAGCGAATGCCTCCGAAATAGTGTTGTGCGAGGTGACTCGATAATCGATAGAATCTTCACAAGAAAAGGAGGGGCGTTTCCGCTTAATAACAACTGGAGCCGAAATGAATCACTCTCACAAAAGATTGTACCAACAACGTGAGTGATAGTTGCCAGAGCCCTTCCTAGAATCCGTGTCCCTCATTCAATCTTATGATTCTCAGTACTTTACATCTTTCCTAATCCCTTTTCCAAATCCGATCATGAGGTCCCAGATCTCGAGCGGACTTGAGAAGCGGGTAGTCCATTAAAGAACTACGAGTAATTTTTTACATCTACCCACATTTGGTTTTATAATCAGAAAAAGTTACAGCACGCTACACTAACATATATAGAATATAGGATGAATGTACATATTATACCGTGATAATGTATTTTATCGAGATTATAAATGAGAGTAACCTGCCCAAGATTCCTTAAAATTGTCGCTATTTTTGTACCATGTTTCTAACTCATATAAAATGTTTCGTATATTTTCATGTTGGCCAAAATTATGACGATGTAAACTTTGCAAAACATCGAAAAAGTGCAAACTGTATGTGTTGAATACGGCCCCTTTTTGTATAAACCATATTTTTCTATTTTTTTAAACATTTTTTCTCTTCGTTGCGGCAGAAGCTACAATGGCTCTTTTCTAAATTTGTGTGCCACCTTTCAACTATCGATATCAAGACATCACTATCTTCAACGCATGCTTTTTAGTTAAAAGTTTAAATTATTCCGTGTGGACCAAATTTACTTCACTAATTAGAAAATTGGAAATGGTCACAAGTAACATAGTAAACGTTCGTATATTTCCATATTTAAAAATAATAAGGTACCTAATGAAGTCTACTGACTTTGCTACTATGTGCTTCTACTTATTATACGCTAATATTTACAAACGGCAATTCCGTACTCTCCAGCTGCTATGCCAGTCGAACCGCCACTATTAGATATCAATGTAAATCGGTATGAATGTGTTGCAAATCGCGCCACCTCATGACGAACTGTACAAACTAAACATCGATGTGAAGTAGCAGCGGACGGCGCGCCCGAGCAGCAGCGACGGTGTTCACTACACTCACAAGGATATATATATAAAGTCATTATTCTTATAAAAAATCATTCTGTACGCGTTAAAATTTAGAATTCGAAACAAATCGAATTATTGTAAAAGTCAATCAAATATATACGTTTAATCTTTGTCTTGCATCTTATTATTTATTTATTCAAGAACGGAACATTGGTCCTTCGAGCCGGATAAAAATCTGAACCAAGCTACACGTAGCACAGAATACGGTCTGGAAGAAAGGAAGAAGAGTCATCAGCCGGTATTGGTCAGGTCAATCGTTCCTATTTCTTCTCCTTTCATAATTTGCGTTAAAATCGTTACTCGCATTGCAGATTCGTCAGTTTCGGGCTTAGAGTAAATTATCTTCCGAGGTTTCGGCGCATCTGGTCTTCGAGACTGTAAGTACGTACTTGCTTTCTGTAACTTACCGAGATGAGTGAGGGTGCGAATGAATGTAAGGGGTCTATCCAAGCACAAAAGCCAGGCAGGTCAAAGTCGCCTAATCCATTAAGTTCTATTAGTGTACCTGTACCTGAATCTGAACGCATTCCACTGCTAAAAAAGCAAAGGGGTGCTGTAAGGTGTCGATTAACTCTGTTTGAAAAATATTTTAATAAATTGTTAGAAGGGGGTAGATTGAGCTCAGAACAAACGGTCGAGTTACAATTGCGATACATCGCTTTAACGGAATTATTTAAAGAATTTAATAGTATTCAAGTTGAAGTTGAGAACATTGTTGATGAGTGTGATCTTTTACCGCATTTAGAGTACCGAGAACAGTTTGAGAGTTTATATTACCACGTGTTAGCTGCTATAAAGCAACTATTACGTGACGAAAACAAAGATATTCGGCCTCAAATGTTTTCAAATAATCCTGTGTCGATAAAATTGCCCGAAATAAAATTACCTATATTTGATGGCTCCTATGACCGGTGGCTAGAATTTCGTAATTCTTATAAGACTATGATTCATTCTCGCGATGATTTAGATTCGATTCAAAAATTCCACTATCTAAAATCGTCATTAAGTGGCTCTGCCCTTCAAGTAATAAGTGCTTTAGAATTTACAGCCCCAAATTATTTTATTGCTTGGGATTTGTTGGAAAATAGATTTCATAATAATCGTTTGCTAGTTCAGAATCACGTTAAGTCGCTATTTACTATACCATCAATTACTAGGGAATCGCCCACTCAAATCCGTAAACTGATTGATACAATTTTACGCAATTTGCGTGCATTAAATTCATTAAATGAAGCTACTAACTATTGGGATACCCTCATTATTTATTTAATTGTGTCTAAGCTCGATTGTTCAACAGAACGCGAATGGGAAACACATAAGGGTACTTTTAATGTTAGTCGAGATAATATTACTAGTTTAAAGTTAGACGATTTAATTTCATTTTTGAAAAACAGAGCGGATATGTTAGAGATGATTCAAAATTCAAACCATAAGCCTAATAATTTACCGATCAAATCGAGCCAAGACTATTTACGAGGTTCAGATAGTAAAAAACATTTAAATAAGTCATTTAGTTACGTTGTGAGTAAAAGTTTTAATAATCAGAGACAGCATAAAATTCCTTTGCGTAATTGTTTATTGTGCAATGACAATCATAATCTTTACACGTGTCCAAAGTTCCTTACGTTATCGGTGTTAGACAGACTTAAGTTTATAAGGGATAAATCAATCTGTACTAATTGCCTACGCACAGGAGGTCATACGGCAGAGAGCTGCACGTTCAGTCATTGTAAAATCTGTCAAATAAAACATAATACTTTGCTTCACGTTGATAATAGTGTAGGTAATAGCGATACTTCGGACACGGCTCCTCAGGTGGCATCATTTACAACCAAAAATAATGCGAGCAACGTTACTCGCATCAGTCATACACTCGCATCGAAAACATCGATCTGTGCGACTGAACCTAAACCGGTTCTCTTATCAACGGCGCTTATAGAAATAGCCGATGCAAATTATAATTTTCAAACGGCACGCGCACTTCTCGATAGTGGCAGCCAACATAGTATTATTACCGAAAGGTTATGTAATCGTTTAAATATTACTCGTATACAGTCCACTATACGCGTTTGTGGTGTAGGACAAATAATTTCGCATTCTAACAATTCGTGTAAAATTAATATACGTTCAAAAACGTGTTCCTTTAATACCCACTTACAATGTTTAATTTTACCTACTATTACTTCAAGCGTACCCTCTATAAAATTTAATTATAATTACTTACAAATACCTAATGATATTAAACTTGCAGACCCTACATTTAATATTCCCGCCGATATCGATATATTACTAGGCGCTGACATGTTTTGGGAATTATTAAATGACAATAAAATTAAGCTTAAAAATGGTCCAATTTTACAAGATACTAAAGTAGGATGGATAATATCAGGGCCTATTCATAATATGCGTTATACGAATAGGCAGGTCCAATGTAACACTGTCAGTAATATTGATTCCCAATTAAAACAATTTTGGGAATTAGAAGAAATTACGAATAGGTCAAACGTTATTTCCAGTGAAGACGAAATTTGTGAAAAAATCTTCACAGCTACAACGATACGAGACGAGCATGGTAGGTTTCACGTACGCATGCCATTACGGGAGCCGGCAAACGTTTTAGGCGACTCGTACACTAGGGCAAGAAATAGTTTTTTTTCGTTAGAAAATAAATTAGAACGTTCTCCTCAATATAAAAAATTATATATTGATTTTATGAAAGAATACGAAGAGTTGGGACATATGTCGTTATGGACAGGGGATATAAATAACATGAAAACCCCATACTATTTTTTACCCCACCATGGAGTATACCGCGAGAGTAGCTTGACAACCCAATTGAGAGTCGTTTTTAATGCAAGTGCTACTACAACCTCTAATTATTCGTTAAATGAAATACAATACGTTGGCCCCATTCTTCAGAACGATGTATTCTCAATATTGTTACGTTTTAGACAATATAGATACGTTGTATGTGCAGATATTCAAAAGATGTATCGTAATATCGGAATTCACTTAGATCAACGAGATTTGCAGCTTATTGTGTGGAGATCGAGTCGAAATGACCCATTACGTATTTATAACTTAAATACAGTTACGTACGGCACCGCGTCTGCGCCGTACCTTAGTATACGTTGTTTACACCAACTAGCTGCGGAGTGTAATAATAAGCGCGTAGCTCAAGTCATTACCGATGATATGTATGTTGATGATGTACTCACTGGTGATGATCAATTGGATAACTTATTAGATATTTGCAATAGAACATCGGAAGTGTTACAAAGCGGTTGTTTTTTATTAAGAAAATGGACATTTAACTATGACGTTGATCTTGATATAATAAAACAGTTAGGCGGTGATGAACTATGTCAGTCTAAAACTTTAGGGTTAGGCTGGTCTAATAAAAATGATGAATTTAATTATACTACTAAATTAGAAAATTGTCATTCTAAAGTTACTAAACGTTTAATGTTGTCAGTTATTTCTCAAATTTACGATCCTTTAGGTTTATTAGCTCCGGCTATAATTCAGGCAAAAATTTTACTTCAGAATCTTTGGCTATTCAAGTTAGATTGGAACGATCCCGTTCCCGCCAACATTGCACAAACCTGGAATAATTTCGTTTCAAAATTAGAATATTTACCTAAAATTAGGATTCCGCGCCATGTTCTAATAGAAAATGCTACAATAAAGGAATTACATATTTTTTCTGACGCTTCACAAAACGCATACGGCGCATGTGCATATATTCGTTCATTCGTTAATAATAATTCGCCAGCAAACGTTAGGTTATTATGTGCTAAATCTAAAGTCGCCCCAATTAAACCAATAAGTATTCCCAGACTTGAACTCTGTGGGGCATTGTTAGGTGCAAAATTATATAATAAAATAAAAAATTCATTACGCTTAACATTTGATAAAATTCATTTTTGGACGGACTCCACTATTGTTTTAAGCTGGATCCGCATGTCTCCTCATTTACTTAAAACGTTTGTGCAAAATAGGGTCACACAAATAAACGAACTTACAGGAGATATGATTTGGCGGCATGTAAAAGGTGCTTTAAATCCCAGTGATATGTTAACAAGAGGAGTAGATTTAAATTCTCTTCAATACGATAAAAACAGTTTGTGGTGGTGTGGTCCTCCTTTTTTGAGTGATCCGTATAATTCGAACTGGACTAGCACTGATTATAATGAACACGATCAAATAACTTGTTTCGATGTACCCGATTTAAAGGTTTCTACGATCAACCTATGTAACATAAATTATTCTAATGAATTCATTGATTTTGAACGATTCTCATCCTTTAATCGCCTTAAGCGAATGGGTGCATACTTATTGCGTTTTATACATAACACTCGCGTGGATAAATCTAAACGTAAAACCGGTTCGTTAAGTGTAGAAGAAATCAATGAGTCACTGCAAATGTTGACGCGCATCGTTCAACAGCAATCGTTTCCCGATGAATATCATAATCTTAAACTAAATTTACCTATTAAAATAAAAAATAATAAAAAAGTAAATAAAATATCCGGGTTAAATATATTTTTAGATAAAAATTCAATAATGCGAATAGGCGGTCGTTTGGGTAACGCTGAATTTAATTATGATAAAAAACATCCGATATTATTATGCTCTAAACATCGATTCGCGTGGCTTATATTTACTTCTGAACATAAACGTTTACTTCACGCGGGGCCTCAGTTGTTAGTATCCACCACACGCGACTCGTGGTGGACTCTGGGAGCCAGGAATTTGGCCAAAAAGGTTACGCATAACTGTGTCACTTGTGTTCGCATGAAAGGAAAAACGTTAACACCAGTTATGGGTAATTTACCCCCCGAACGACTGGAGGCAGGTTTTGTATTTATGAACTGCGGAGTAGACTTCGCAGGTCCTATATATGTTTTAAATAAAAGGGGCAGGGGTGCTCGATTGATTAAAAATTATATTTGTTTATTTATATGTTTTTCAACACGCGCAATTCATTTAGAATTAGTTGGTGGTTTATCTACGCAGGATTATATTCTGGCGCTCAAACGATTCATTTCTCGTCGTGGCAAGCCACATCAAATATTTTCAGATAATGGGAAAAATTTCGTTGGAGCAGAAAGGGAATTATTAAGGAATGTTTTTCAAGATTCAAATGATATTATAGACTTTGCTAGTAATAATAATATAAAGTTTACATTTATTCCACCATACTCCCCTCATTTCGGTGGGTTATGGGAGGCGGGGGTGAAGTCCTGCAAGTACCACTTGCGTCGAATTATCGGAAATGCCAGATTAACGTACGAGGAGTTGGGCACGGTTTTAACGCAAATTGAAGCCGTCCTGAACTCCCGTCCCATGCATCCTATGTCCACAGATCCCGATGATTTCCAGGCCCTTACTCCCGGTCATTTTCTGATTGGCCGGCCTTTGACTGCGCTTATGTACGAGGATTTGACCTTGACGCCTTCCACGCGTCTTGCTCGCTATGAGCGAGTGGAGCAACTACGTCAACACTTTTGGCAACGGTGGTCAAAGGAATACGTGACTGAACTACAAAAAAGAACAAAATGGTTCGATAATAAATTACATATTTCTCCTAATACACTTGTCATTATCAAAGACGATCATCAACCACCTCTTAATTGGAAATTAGGAAAAATCATAGCATTGTATCCAGGCAAAGATGGTGTTCCCAGAGTCGCGGACATTAGGACAGCCAATGGAGTAACACGACGTGCCCTTACTAAAATCTGTCCGCTTCCAGTATCATCCGGTCACGAAGAAACGAGGAGCCACTGCAAATCGATCAGCTCGTAATATAAATAATCAACCTATCATTCATATGTGTATTAATTGAAAGCAGTCTTTCAAGGCGCCGGGCATGTTGCAAATCGCGCCACCTCATGACGAACTGTACAAACTAAACATCGATGTGAAGTAGCAGCGGACGGCGCGCCCGAGCAGCAGCGACGGTGTTCACTACACTCACAAGGATATATATATAAAGTCATTATTCTTATAAAAAATCATTTTTTTGGACGAATGTTATGCTCCATCCTTTAGAAAGGTATTCATCGTGACTGTTTTTATTGTCTAAAAAAAATGAAGTCCTACACAAATAGTGTACTATATTTTAGCATGCCAATCATAACAATCATCATCATTTTAGCATGCCAGCCAAAGAGGGGGAGAGTGCACGCTGCAATCCAACAGCCGCTGGGCGCGCTCGACTGGCCACGTTACCCCTCTCTCACAGAAGACTACCTTGAAATGTACTGCATTTCCCACTTTATCGTATTTCCCCAATGTACGTACGTGTTTCGGTAGTGAGTGAGATGTGCCAGAGCCCATTCCCATCCCATCCTATCCCTGCCCATTTTCACAACCCTTTCTCCAAATCCATTCCTATATCTCCACATTCCTATATCTCCAAAGGTAGGCAGCGCATCCGGGGGCGTGCCAACATTTGTCATTTTGGACTAATGTTGGCATGTATCGCGGATGTTTATGGGCGACAGTATCCACTTACCATCAGGTGGACTGTATGCTCGTCTGCCGCCTTAGTACATAAAAAAAAAAAACATTAAAAACATTTTATATATACAAAAATTTGTATATATTTCAGGACCTTTTAATCACATGAAAAATAAATAATTGGTGAATAATTCACTCGTATGTGCATAGCACTATCCACACTCACTTAGGTTTTGACCTTTGAACGCGCCCGCTTTTTTGTATGTACTTAAGCATACCAATAAATTGAACTTTCAATCACTTGGTAGTTTAATTTTGATTCTAATTTTCCATCACACTTACAATCTTTAGAATGAGAAATTAATGTAATTTCTTATCGAGTGTCTAATACCTAATCTAATCCTGACATACACCCCACCGCTAAGTACCTACTGGCTCTGATAAGGGCCGTGAATTCTTGTGCGGGTGGATGTGTTATGCTATATGCTTTGAACTAAAATTTATAATATAATTTCCACCGCATTTCTTTTCCGGTTTAGGCTGTTTTTTTTGTAAACTATCATTATAACCCACTGGACTACATACTATTATAGAATATTTTAAATGTGTAATTTATTACCTTTAAATCTGTATAAGGGAAGGCAATAACTTTTGAGATGCACTCAAAATTTGATATGTAAGAATTGAGAGT
Organism: Sesia bembeciformis; assembly: GCA_943735995.1. NCBI lineage: Eukaryota > Metazoa > Arthropoda > Insecta > Lepidoptera > Sesiidae > Sesia > Sesia bembeciformis. The sequence continues at coordinate 13,923,732 of OX031042.1, read as the reverse complement.
AACAATATTATAATGACCATATTATAATGTTATAATGTTAACGCAACCAGTCTTCAGAGTTTCGAAACTAGAATAAATCGCTTTCGCCTCTAAATTTGTACCACCCAATGTCTAGGTTCAACGGCACTGTACCACTGACACGAACTTTCGCAAAACTATCTCGAGTTCAAAGTACTGTGATGGTAATGCCAGTGTGAAGCTAAAGGCGTATTGGAGAATACTGTGTCTGATTTACGTCAACAGATTGTCATATAATGGAAACTAACGATCCATCCTGACTTCTCTGGAACCTAAGTTGTCCTATTAATAGAACTAGGAAGGTCATTTATTTCTCGTACACTGCTATATATAGTAATGAAAATATCAAATCCCACTAAAAAAAAATATAAATGGTATAAATAATATGGTATAAATTATCTCACTCTGTAGATTGAAATTATAATGTTTCTACAAGGTCTCCTTCCGATAATTCATTCCAATAAACCTTCATTTCCCACGACACTACAAAGTCTACTGGTCAGTATTGCAGAACGGGAAATCAGGAGGGACAAAGTTGCATTGCATTATTATTAATTTTAATAAAAATAAAATTAAATAAGTGATTGTTCCAATGATTATGAATAACTTCAGCTAGGGAACCCATTTTTGTGGGGGGAGAGTGCACACTGCATTCCCACAGCCGCTGGGCGCACTCGACTGGCCATGTTATCCCTCTCTCACAGCGAGAGAGCCGCTGGCGAAAGGCTAATTATTTCTTATATAATCGAACTATGTCAAACTTCTTTTTATGTCCTTAGCCGTAATAATTCAATTGTTACCTGCAGTAGCCTCAAGGTCGTCAGCACAGCAAATGCTTTAGAGGAAACCTATACTCTGCAGACAATAGACATCATTTTATTTCGGATAACACAAAACAAAATTTAAAAAAAACAAGATAGAAATATACACAGAATAAGTGCCGCAGTACAGTAGGAAGAACAATCGTGCCGATGTGTATTGCGATGCCGGAAATGGACTCCAACTCAGCATAAGCTGCATGGTTCCACGGCGCTAGTTCTCAGTGGAGCCATCACGTCGCCACGGACGTCGGTCAGCGTAAGAGAAGATGATAAACTTATAAATGGACAAACACTCCTCCTGTATTTATTTTCTTTTGTAACTATTTTTGCCATAAATGGTTGTTATTAGTTTGACCACAGCACAAAACAACAGCGCAGTCTGCCGCCGTAATATTTTCCGCGCTAGAAAGTAGCATCAAGAATTTTCAGGGTATAAAAGATCAGTACACATACTAAAGTCAAAGGTGAAAATTAAGATAAAATAAATATCGCACTTGAAAAATTAAGAAGAATATGGAAATTTTGATCCGTAATAGAAAATTAAATACAGAGGGAGAATGGAATTTTGATCTTCAGCTCGAGTAAGTCCGTGAATACGTATGTATAAATACAGAGAGGTTCTCATCACTGAAAGTTAAAAAAATAAAAGATCCACAATTAGCAGTTTAAGATTAACAAATGAATGTTACGTAAAAATTGTAGAAACTAAACATGATATTAATTGACTGAAGTATTAATGTGAAAATTATGAGAAAAATAAAGGGATTTATTATTATTATAATATATGAAATAATTTAATGATCAGCAGAAATGCTGGCAGAAATCGATGAGAGCAAATTTAAAGTTTAGATAGGTTAGGTTTAGGTTCTTTGGTAACAATGAAGATAATGGAGTCTCGGAAACCGGGACTCTGTCTAGTTCGTGATGGCATTCTTAGTAATTAAAATAATTATTAAAGTTCTTAATAATTATTAAAGTTCTTAGTAATTATTAAAGCTCTTAATAATTATTAAAGTTCTTAGTAATTATTAGTTCTTAATAATTATTAAAGTTCTTAATAATTATTAAAGTTCTTAGTAATTATTAAAGTTCTTAATAATTATTAAAGTTCTTAGTAATTATTAAAGTTCTTAGTAATTATTAAAGTTCTTAATAATTATTAAAGTTCTTAGTAATTATTAAAGTTCTTAATAATTATTAAAGTTCTTAGTAATTATTAAAGTTCTTAATAATTATTAAAGTTCTTAATAATTATTAAAGTTCTTAATAATTATTAAAGTTCTTAGTAATTATTAAAGTTTTCAGTAATTATTTCAGTTATCCAAAAATAGTTGGTTTTGTTGGTCACGATTTGCTGCCCATTTAGTATTTCCGCTCGTTTAAATACATTATTATATCAAGCATAAATTCCGTATTTACATTATGCCTCCACCGGGATTTAAGTTCGTAGTACTTACTGGTTACAAATCCTAGCAGAAGAAAAAGACAAGGCATAAATATTTTATTCAATCCCAGCCATGTACCGACTCTAATTTGACATGTAAATAGGACATTGGATTGACACTGAGAAGTATCACCTGGGGGAAGTTCATGATTTAGCCACAAATTGTTCAGAGGTTATTTCAATTTTTCACTCCGTAAAGCTTCAAGTAATCACATTTTTTTGTCCGTCTGTCAAATTCGCTGATTTGATTGATATCATATAATGACTAAATACCTGTTCAACATTAATCTGTCGATATCTCTTCAAGGTTTATAAGCCTTGCCTTCATCATTAAAAAAGTATAAATGGTTAGTTCATTGTACATTGTACATTGTACCATATCACATTTCATTTCAGAATCACATCCTATCCCATCCTATCTAATACGGATTATAATCGGAAGAGAATAACACCGCTCACATAAATTATAGAATAATTTCCGTGGGAACTTGTTAGGATTCGAGGTTAAATGTATCCTATACATTGACCCAGGACATAAATTATCACCGTTCTAAGTTATTAGTTTGGATATTAAGTTACCATTGATGTTGCAGGCACTGACTGGATTCTGATACCTAAGGAAACTTTAAAATAAATCTGTATAAAAGTTATCCTAAGTGTTAACTCAGGACATAAGCTCTAACTATGCTAATTTTCATTAATATCCGTCCAGCTGTTTTTGCGCGATGCCCGTTCAGATAGAAAAACAAATAAACGCAAAAAAAAAAAGTTTTGGTCTCTTTTATCATTCGTAGTATACACTGCAAATACTTTCAAAACATATTTGACTAGCTTTTCTCCACGGATTTATCCACGAGCTCACTATCACAAGATAAGTTCAGCTCGATTCGTCCATCCATTTGATGCGTGAGAGTACACATTTCCTACAGACAGACAGACATCATTTCATTTTTAAATATTAGGTTGTACAGACACGGTAATGTTACGTTTTTATTATATGTAGAAATACATTATATTGCAAATATATTTTTTTATAGAAAATATGCACCAAATGAGAGGGGTAACGTGGCTAGTCGAGTGGCGCACAGGGACTATGCCAATATATATATATATCGTATATATTTTGTAGGGGGAGTGTTCACGCTGCATATATATACAAAATATATATGTCACAAATATATACAATATATGTCGAATGGTAGACACAGTGTTTTGTTTACTCAGCAGTGGAGACCAAGCGGCACCGTACCGCACCTGATACCTTCAGTCGTCTCTCGCAAACCCATCTGTATAACCGTTATTGGTATTTGGAAACCTCCGTATTTGGAGGATATTTTTAAGTGTCATGGGGCTTCTCATGCACACTGACCTAGCGGATTGGCGAGTCCACTATTATAGAGACGGTATAGTTCCTCAGCACTTAAATAATTAATAGTAAAACAAAATGTCAAAGTTTTCTTATGTCAAATTCGACAAACGCCTACTCTGCGCTAACGTACCAGGTGCCTTAAATTTTTGTATCAAAAAATACCATTTTCTACTAGGAATTGTGTAGAATTGTCAATGATTAAAAAGAGAACGGTACTGCGAATGATTCCGCAAAATTTTCGTTATAAAATATTTAATGCGTCTGCTGACATTTTTTGGTGAATACCGGTCGTATTTCGTACGTCTAAATCTGGATACAAATGAAAATATTCAAAACAAGTGCTTCCTAATGGACTTACCTGGTTTTCGCCATTTTATGCACGGGACTTATTGCATAAAGAAAGGTGGTTTAGGCCTTCTTTATAAATATATAATAATGTTTCAGGGAATTGACATTATAAAATAAACAATATTGAGTTTCTCTGTAACAAAAGAACCGTTTATTGTTTCTTTCGCATAATAATATAATTATTTACCATAATGTTGGGTTTAGCACAGTATTCTATAGTAAAAACCCTACCTGTAACAAAAGAAACGACATTAAAGTCTATTCTTCAAATGTCAATCCCTTTTGTTTCAGACAACAGACAAATCCACAATATTAAACTATCCAAATCAACGACGCTATCGTCATCTACCCACACATTACAGACCATCATAGATTATAAATCATAGATTACCCTACATCGATATACAAGATCGATAATCTTGTATATCGATGGCGCCCGGAATGAGCGGCAAATTAAAATCGAAGAAATAGATTTTCTTTACAAATATATTAATAAAATCTATTAATAGAAAGAGTATCCTAACGCTTTACTTCTGGCTTGTACTTAAACAATCTGCAAAAAGAAACTAAATTATCGACAAAAGTAACTATTTTTGAATAACTAAAGTAAATAACTTGAAATTGTCAAGAATGTCATCATCATCACCAAGTAGACGGACCCTTATTTCTTCATTTTATTTTCTTCTGGGTATGTAAAAACTTATTATGTCGTGTGGTGTCGGCTGGCTATACAATAGCATCACCCCATTTCTTCCTGTGGGTGTCGGTAAAAGGCGACTAAGGAATAACAAAGCGACTACCACAAGCCCTGAGGAACTACACCACCTCTAAAAGACTTAGAATCCACCGGGTATTTTTTCCCCAACATTTATGCGCCCACATTTAGTAGCTCATTTCTCTTTCACACCCCTGCCAAAGACACATTTAGTATCCATCACATCGTGCATACACATTTAATAGTCGCATACACATACAGATTGTACATCTAGTGGCGTTACAGTTTGACGCACTGGTCCCGCACCAACAGAAGACTTATACACATCGATGGCAACGGGACACTGTTGTCCATAGTTGCCTATTTACGATTGTCAACATCAATGCAACTAATAACTTTGCGAAACTTTAGGTGAATATGAAAGGAAAGAGAACAGGAAACTGACCTAAAAAAAATTCTAGAAATAATCAGTATATTGAGTTGCTGCGATGCACCAAGAGCTGTTCCACAGTCCAGACGTTTTGGCTAGAGAAGTATTGTACCGGCATTTCAGGATGTATGTAGGATGTCTTAGCACGCGACCTGCCCCATGATTCCGCGACTGGTCTTGTAGTCACGGCTGATAGCTGCCACCAGATCCATCGTATTCTACGCCTAGTGGGTATAATATGTTCTAAATATAATAAATAATCAGTATATATACCTACTAATATAATAAATCTTGTTTAAAAGCATTCTCTACCTCTCATCCACCAGATTATACAGAAAATTATCGCGTGCAGTTTTGAATTTTAAAATAGTAAGGAAAAAGACATATGTAACTTAATAAAGACATTTATAAATAAATATACATACATACATAAATATATACTTACATAGTCTCCGTTAAAAAATCGTTCGGTCGTTTGAAGACAAGTTATGAACATGTAATTGGTGTTCTTGATTTAAATGAGGGTAAGATATGTATTGTATAAGCCTTAATTGCCTTAAGTAATTAAACATAAAAAAACTTGTGTTCATATGTGTGCACCATAAACATCCTATTTGTACATTATCTAAGTACAAAAAATAACTTATAGCATTGTTGGTACCTTAACCGTTCCCATACTATGGGGAGAACTTAATTTCGACATACGACTAGGGCTGCCACTCCTCCGAGTTTAATCCGGAGTCGGCAAGTTTTTGTTGTGCTTTTTTTTTATAGAAAAAATGCGGTAGACGAGCATACAGTACATCTGACGATAAGTGGATACTGTCGCCCATAGACATCTGCGATACATGCCAACATCAGTCTGGAAAGACAAACATTTACACGCCCCCGGATACGCTGCCTACCTTTGCAGATTATGGAGTGGATTGAAAGAAAGGCTTCGGAAAATGGGAGGAATAGGATAGGATGAGATTATAATACTTGTCCGGGCTATGAGTGAACCATTGTAAATCTCCGAACGACGCGGCTACGATCTCAAGTATTCGAAAATCTCAGAAAAGCAGTATAATTTCCAAACTGGCTGTAGTAAAAACTAATACAAGTATATTTTTTTACTGATTATTGTTGTGGTATAATTAAATGCAAAGGTATAATATAAAGCGCCGCTGTGTGTATCTAAGACAGCATATCTCTTAATTATTATTCGTATCTTAATATTATCTCTTAGAGTATGTTATATATATATATTATATGTGATAGGCTAAGTACCTATAACTTTAAATTTAATACCAAATTTCTTATTTCGTTTTTATTGTCACATTTTTTAATCTCCGAATTTGGGGTATTCCGAAGGTGGCAGCCCTAATTCATAAGCAGGAATTCCGAACTTCATAAGCTTATACTAAATTATTCTATAACTCATGATCGATATAGAATTAGTTGATGTCCAGCTAGCCGCCGAAATGTACTAATTTGTTTGTTCAATAATTGGATAAGTCCTTTTCCGTTTATACCAAAACTTCCCACCCCATCTAGTCCCATCATCCAAGGAAGAATGGTGAGTGTAAAGGCCAGAAAATCAAAGAAAATCCAGAAAGACCAGACCAGACATGGGTATAAACATGTATTGAAAACGGATAATATTGATTTAGTAGGAGTCAACTAAAGTAGGTGTTTAATGTATGCATGTTTGTAAGTATTTAAATTCAATTTGTCCGCAAAATTGAACATTACAATTTTGTATAATTTTAACTGTTATTGCACCTATTTCGTCATCTTTACCTAGTCCAAAGTTTAGCTGGAAGATAAAGTTCGAGTTTAGACACATTGTTCAATAAAAAATACATAAAAAAATATAATGAGAATGCTTCTGATACTGTTATTTTTTGGATGTTTTCTGTATTACTTTTGCAGTTCATATTGTTGATAATATTTTTATATCAAACTTTAATTTAAAACAAATACCCGTCCATTAATTGCATATCCCTCCCCTTCTCTAATAAAATGTCACTTGACAAACTATCCCCAACTATGGGGATTAAACTATTTCGTTATGGGCATACCATTGAACTGCCTAACTTGTAAATTCTAATAATTGAATACTTGTTTTTGTATTCAAGATATTAATATAGTGACGCTGGTTTCCTGTGCTTTTTGATGACGATTTAAAATCATAAATTGTGACTATCTGAGCAAAGGGACCTTATTGTCTTTATGGACTTAGGTTATGGATAGTTTAAAGTTCTTAGAAAGTTCTTAGAACAGGCTACAGAAAAATGAGACGGAAAAGAAAATAAATTCTAATTTTGAAAATGGAACTAGGTATCTGCGTGTCGAACGCCATTAAATTTTCAGAACGGTCATTTGTTTAATATTTCTGATAGCAATTTGAAATTTAAGTGTTTGCGAAAAAATAAATTTAACATCGATTGAGGGAATTTATCTTAACAATTAATTTACATATGATTGTAGATCTCTTTGGAGGAAGGTGAAGTAGTAAGATCTGTATGTTTGTGTGTATGTGTGTGAGTGCGTGAGGGTGCGTGTGTGATGTTTAAGATTCATTCATTTTAAATAAAAACATTTGATTTTCAAGATAGTATAACAATATAAATGTAATATTTATTATGTCAGAATATTTAGCCTTCCTATAACGTCCCATTTCAGGACACAGGCCTCCGTACTAATCACTAGGGGATTTTAGACCATAATACACAACGAGGGCCCAGGGCGGATTTGTGGATAAAGGAAAACATTGTGAGGAAACGTTCTATTCTTGAATTTAAAAAAAATGATATATAGCATCTGTATCTACTATTTCTCACTGGGCGCGCCTGGTGGCATATGGCCCGAAGCCCCCTAGGAATTTACTAACGGAGGCCTATGCCCTGCAGAAGCACGTTTTAAAAAAGGCTGATATCAATAATAGATATCAAAATAAAACATTTGCAGTAAAATTTAAAAGCTAGATAGGATACTGACATGGTAACCTAAGCCGCCCTTTCCGGCCAGTAGAGTGAAGAGCTTGTATGTGTGGCCGGTCTAACACCCAGCGATCACCGAGCTACGAAACGACATCATTTCTTGTAAGAATATTTTCTATTTCGCTTTGAAATGATATGAAATTTATTTGCTGATCATAAGTATATAAGTAAGGGTCTTAAAAATAACTAAATTTCTACGATCTACCATTTCTGGGGTACAAATATTTTGAGATCAAAATAATTATATTTACATTTATTTAAGTCAATAATTTTATATATTAAATCAATAATTTTAATCAATAAATTGCTTCAAAAAGTCAAATTACTATAATTTTAGAAACCCTATAAACTCTAATATAAACCGCCGCTAGTTATCAATAGACACAACGCAAACATATCCACTGTTTAGTAGCTTCATGTCTGTGCATTAGAACCGTACAGTTTACGATCCGAGGCGGATGGCGTCACGACGTGCCGAGTGCACAATCACCCGCCACGATGCACACGATGTATATGCGAACGTTTCATATGTTACTAATATTATGTGTAGTATATCAACGGCTTAGCATCCAAAATGCCCTGAGGGTATACAAATCGTTGGGTTTTATATAGTACCTACATAGAACATGAAGTCATTCCTTATTTGAGATTTTTCCCAATTTAAATATTTAGGACGTTAGTTATTTAATAATGTGATGTAAACTCTGATTTTTTAATTTGAGATAATTTTGAGATTTGGAAGTGTTGTCAGAGAAATGAAATTTCTAACTAAAAGACAGCAATATAAAATTACCTAATGTTTTAAGAAATTCCATTATACTTAGAGTATTTTCTTCAGGGTGTTTAAAAATCATTGTGTCATGTGGTGTTGTCCGGTGGGGTCGGTAAAAGGCGACTAAGGGATAATAAAGCCGCTATCACAAGCGCTAAGGAATTACACCACCTCTAAGAGAGTGAACTCGCCAATCCGCTTGGCCAAGGTGAACTCTTTTAAGGCCATATATCCCTCATCAGACGAGGAAGCCTATATCCAGCAGTGATTGATTGAATTTCATTGCATGTAAAAACAGGAATTTCTTTGTTTTTACCAAGGAAACATTTTTTTGCTTGCTGCCTAAATACAATGTGATCGACTAAGGCTATCGGGACTGAAGACCAAACATTTAGAATAATTTCTAAGTAATTATTATTTGTTCACTTCACGCTTCTTTTATCTGAGCTTCAGGCTTACGCTATTGTGCCAGTTGTAAATTAAAAAAATTATAATGTCCTAATCGAGACTGCTTTTGTAGCATGAATACAACAGGCAAGCATATAGTCCACCTAGTAGTAAGTGGATACTGTCGCACATGGATATCCACGGTACATGCTAACTTCAGTCCAAAATGGTAAACGTTGGCACGCGCCCGGATGCGCTGTCTACCTTTAAACATGTTGGAAAGGATTTTGGAGAAAGGGTTGTGAAAATGGGGAAGGGTAGGATGGAATATGAATGGGCAGGATGGAATGGGACTGGGCTCTGGCATATTTCACTAACTACTGAAATAAGTACGTAGATTTGAGAATAGGACAAATTGTGAATGTAGTTCATTTCAAGGTTTTCCGTGAGAGATGGGTAACGAGGCCAGCCGAGTGCGCCTAACGGGTGTTGTATTGCAGCGTGCACCCCCCCCCCCCTCCAAAAAGATTATTTCTTCAATCGGTTCAAGTGCAAAGCGACAACATCCTATACTAGCCAATTACCGAAGCCGATTGAAACCGCATAGAATTCTAGCTACCATTACAGCAACCGAGTTTTTATTCACGCTACGTGATCAGATCCCCACGGCGCTCTCGTCCATTACAAGCGCTATTTTATATCTCGCAACGATTCTTTAATATTTGCACGGAGATAACATGCTTTTCTTGAAAGCGCATTAGAACCGTGTAAGTTATATGAATGGAGCCGGTTTTTAACTTTTTTTCATAATAAACGAAGGCGGCAGACGAGCATACACTCCACCTGATGGTAAGTGGATACTGTCACCCATAGATATCCGCGATACATGCCAACACTAATCCAAAATGAAAAACGTTGGCACGCCCCCGGATACGCTGCCTACCTTTGGAGATATAGGAATGGATTTGGAGAAAGGGTTGGGAAAATGGGGAGAGATAGGATGGGAATGGGCTCTGGCACATGTCACTCACTACCGAAACACGTACGTACATTAGGGTAATAAGATAAAGTGGGAAATACAGTACATTTCAAGGTAGTCTTCTGTGAGAGAGGGGTAACGTGGCCAGTTGACGGCGCTCAGCGGCTGTTGGATTGCAGCGTACACTCTCCCCCGTCAAACTAGAATGTATTTTTTTAGGTTAAGCGTAATCGTCGATTAAATAAAACTCTTTATTTAATCATTTAATTATTATACTTTTAATAGGTTATCAACAGCTACAATATGAGAAACTAATATTTTTAATTATAAATAGACCTAACGCTAATGATAGGTGACAAACGTACAGTTAATAAAGTTATATTAACACCAAACAATTGAACATAAAAAATAAAGAGAACTACAATGTGTGTATGTATCCATTATTATTTATTATAAATAGTTATTACTTAGAAAAATATAACAGTGAATATATTTGTGAGGCTGTATGTGCATTTTTAATAATTTATTTTTGATTTGCAAAATTGTATTATATATAATTGCATATATTGTACATAATCTAGTACAATATATAGTTGCAGTATTTGTTACATTAAAATAAAAATAAGATACAATGTTATAAGAAGAAAATACAACCAAGCTGTCTCATTGCTTTTTCTCAATTTCTTCCAGACAACCCACAGAAAGAGATTTGTGACTGAGATAATAACGCGGGAAGTGTACATACTCTAGGTCAGCTGACTGTGAAAACGTCGAGTGAGATAAGGTAGAAATTACACGTCAAATCACATTTTAATAGTCTGCAATTTTTATTTTAGTTGGTAAAGTTATAACTACATGTAGCTATAGTCAAATATAAACCAGTACAGTAATGTACCAGTTTAGTAATGTACCAGTTTAGTAATGTACCAGTTTAGTAATGTACCAGTTTAGTAATGTACCAGTTTAGTGATGTACCAGTTTAGTGATGTACCAGTTTAGTGATGTACCAGTTTAGTGATGTACCAGTTTAGTGATGTACCAGTTTAGTAATGTACCAGTTTAGTAATGTACCAGTTTAGTAATGTACCAGTTTCGTAACTATTTCTATATTTTTATAGTGTTATTAAACTATATTTGTTGCAAAAATAGATAATAATAATGTAAATAATGTTATGTAATTATGTAAATTGATAATAATGTAAAAAATAGTTTAGAAAGTCAATTGTATGAGAGAACGTCGATCAAAAGTTTATACTTATGTATGGACTGTCACGTACCTTCCATAATTTCTCTACTATAGTCATAAAATCGTATTCCATCAAATAGGAACGTTACTTTTAATTCATAAATGGCTAAAAGCTCTCAACTGTCTAACGTATAGGTTAATAACTCACACTTCGCATCCTCACAACAATCCTATTCACAAAGTACAATCAGCACATGGACCGTAATGTTTTCGTTCCATTATCGCCTTTATTTCAACGCAATAAGAGTTATTACGTTTCACATGCCGTTTACTGTACACAGCGATCTTTATTGAGTCCATATTTCAGTCAGTTCATACTACGCAGCATCTCGATATTGTTTATGTGCTACGGTCTACGGAGTCTTCGGGATACGAGCGTGCTACGTCGCCGTAGCAACAGCTACGTCTTAACGAAACGTTTAATGCTCATTGTAAATTTTAATTTGCTTTTAAGTATCCCCCATTAAGGGAGTAATAAAGCAGAATTAAACTTTTATTGATAAATTGCCAATTACTAAAAAGCCAGATGGCTCATTTGATGGCAAATGGTTAACTGGACAAGAATCTAAAAGAATCAAAATTAAAAAGTCCCATATGTATTTTTTTTATCAATATACATCAATAAGGTTTTTTATTAGACAAAATTTAATTTAATTAAGGTATCCCTTTCCAAATAAAATATTAGTACCAATATAAAAGTTATCGACCATCGTCTCTCATTAAGGCTTGAATAATAAAAACCCATCCCATTCCTTATGTATTAATTTTCTTTTCTTTTTATTAACTTCTTATATAAGTACTATACTCTATAGATTTTTAATTTTAGTATATTGCATTAATTTAAGATATTTCTATATAATTTCGTGTATATTTTTCTAGACAGCGCGCCGCGCTGGCCAATTACAAGAAGAATACACATTCAAATGACTGCGCGACATTGTTGACGAATGTTATCTAAACTGAATGCAATTTATGACTAAAAAAACTAAATTATGTTACACATACAGCAACCATATATATTGTCTTGTTATCAATGTAGGTACAGATTCTATAGTAAATCAATGAACATCTAACGCACACATAAAATAAAACTCTTATCCCTCCGGAAAAAATGTTAGTGTTCCACCCCAGTTTCCATCCCCTGGGTTCCGTCAGAGTTCAAACGTGTTGCAGCTGATATTAACATTACTTTGTGCAGTCGCCCCAACTTTACCCTTTGCTGGGCTGGCCAAATTACAAGATTATAGCGATAAAGGTTCTCGAAACATGTTCTGGCAAGAATAAAAAGTGCTAAAGAATAAAATTCGGGCGGTTTATGATCTTACTTATCAATTTTTATAAAGAAAAAAGTATCAGACGAACGAATACTCCACGTGGTGCCAACATGCCAACATCAGTCCTGAATGAAAAAAGTTGGCATGACTTGAATGCGCTGACTATGTTTGAATTTAGGACTGAAGAATTAAAAATAGAGGAAACGTAAGAAAAATCGGGTGCGATAGGGTGAATGGAGTGGGGATGGACTCTGGCATATCTCATCTCACTATCGAAGTACGCACGTTCATTAAGAGAATAGTAAAAGTAGTATTCTGGGAGAGAGGGGTAACTTGCCTGGGCGAGTTGGAATAAACTATGTTATATACTCTCAATACCGGTAAATATTAACGTGACTCGTGAAAGAACACTACCTCGCAGATTTAGAGTTCACAGATTTCTCATACGCCCAAATTCTTTCCTTTATTTTTTCTTTAACTTTTTCATTTTTTAGATCTTTCTGTGTTCATATGTTTGAATGGATATGTATATACGTAATTATATGTATGTGTGCAAATCTATATTCCTGTATGTATCTATATATTATATTTAAAGACATTATTTCTTTATTGCACCATCTACCTCCATTTCGCCTACAGACTTCCCTTTACCACCCAAAGGTTGCCTGCAAAAAGTCGCTTTAGCGATGAGGCCGCCAGTTGTACTTCTAATTACTTGTACTTTATATTTCACAGTATGTCTTTGATGTACAATAAAGCGTATCGAGCTCAGGCACTGAGCTGTGCATGCACGTTTGTTCACTGGAATAAACGTTCACTGTGCACTGGACGTGCGGTAATTTCGTCTACATTAGCCACCTCAGAACCCTCCAAAAATGCAGAAGCACTTTTATATTCCTGAAGATATCCTGAGGTATATGTAGAGTGCCCACGATATTTACCTGGTGTGTCGTCACAACCTCACATCGTAGTAGCAGATGGGCTGGTGTCTCTTCAGCTTCCATGCAGGCTCTGCATAGAGGGCTGTCTGTTGTACTTATAATGAGAAGATATTTATTTAATGGCCAGTATCTAAATGCAATGCAATACAATCAGCCCTTTGATTATGCACCGCTTGTTCCATGGGTTTCGCCATGCTCATTGTCTTGGGCACGAGGGACGTAAGGTCTTAAAACGACACGCTGGTCAGGTGAGTTGGCGAGTCCACTCTTTTAGAGGTGGTGAGGAGCTTCTCAGCGATTATGTTAGCGGTTTTGTTATCCCTTATTCGCCTTTTCCTACAGCCGCAGGAAGAGATATGGCCTTGCTATTTTATAGCCGACACAGTGTCTAAATACTAAGTTTTAATATAATAGAATTACTTTTAGTAATAAAAACTTGCACAAACACTAGACACACTTTCAAATACACTCCACTGCACACACAAATCACCGAGAGAAACGTGGACATATAGGTATTGCACTCAACAATATTTGCCCATCTATACGTTACCGGGATCGAGCCTTCGAGATTTATCGCGCCCCATTCGTTACCAAGGGGAACTTGTGAATTTTATTGCTACTGGTATAAAATATAAAGTGTCTGCGAGATATGAACGGTTACGGTTGGTCGGACGCGGCTTTGTCTTGGCCACTGAATTTATATACGGATTTCCTCGTGATGGGTATGATTTTATCGGCAGTGTTGCAGCTTCTGCCAATTGGGGCTGATTTTTGCAAGGGTTTTTATCATGTTGTGGTTTTAGCACGTACGAAAATGATGAAGTGGATGGACTAAGCAATGGAGCTAAGCATGAATGTTTTTTTTTTACTGAAAAATGTGACAGACGAGCATACAGTCCAACAAAGGGTAAGTAAAAACTGTCTTCCATAGACATACGCGATATAAGCTAACAACAGTCCAGAATGACAAACGTCCTCGGTTGGGTTGCCCACCTTTGGAGATGTAGGAATTGATTTGCAGAAAGGGTTGAGAAAACAGGGAACGACAAGATAGGATGGGATGGGAATGGGCTCTGCCATATCTCGCTCACTACAGTAACACATTGGTACATTGGGGAAATATGATAAAATGAGAAACGCAGTACATTCAAGATAGTCTTCTGTGAGAGAGACGTGGCCAGTCGAGCGCGCCCAGTGGCTGCGGGAATGCAGCGTGCACTCGGCCCTTCACCAAATTTAAAAAAATTAAATATTAAACAACACTTATACACGGTTTAATATTAAACTACAGTTATACAGAGTTAAATATTAAACAACACTTATTCAGGGTTAAATAAAAAAATAACACCGAATTTATATCATTAAAATTAACCTTAAAACCATTTTACTACTTTTTTCTAAAGCCCAAAAATTTCCCCAAAAAATACATTAATTAAAAAAATACAGTTCCTGACTTCATTACAATGTAATAGGCGACATTGGGCGACAGTATCCACTTACCGTGCCATGAGGTGTCGGCCGGCTATAGAATAGTACCACCCCATCTCTTCTTGCGTTAGTCGTTAAAGGCATAACAAAGCCTCTACCACAAACGCTGAGGAACTACACCACCTTTAAAAGAGTAGACTCCCCAACCCGCTAGGCCAGTGTGGCGTTTTAAGGCCATAGATCCCTCATGCGCAAGACCATGTGCATGAGGAGGCCCATGATAAGGAGTTGTCGCGCACTGTTCGGTCCAAAAATTATTTTATACAGCGAACCCGTAGGCGAACGAACTGCCTCAAGAGGTTTTTCCATTAAGCTACGATATGGGGTTCTTCAAAAGAGCTGTGAATGGGATTTTGCAAGGTCGGCGACGCGCCCGCATACCCCCTGATGTTGCAGGTGTCCATGGGCGGCGGTAACACTTACCATAACGTGGGACCGCTTGCTCGTCCGCCCACTAGTCTATAAAAAAAAGTCCAACAGTGGAAAGAGCTGATTACATTGCATTGCGTCCACTCGCCACCATGTGGATTGTTCGCTCATCTGCCGCTTTCTTTCTATAAAAAAAGTCTAGACACAGATCATTTCAAGTCACTTACATAAGCCATTTTATTTCCAGAGGAACTTGATCTCCAAAAACAATTTCTCATTTATTCCTCTATTTCCAAAAACAACATAATGTTGTCTGAAGCGTAATCGAAATCTTAATTTCTCGGACCTTGTTGGCTTTACGGGCGACATTATTACCCTTGTGTTTACTTCTACTTGCCCTCCGACTTATTTGTTTTGACCAACTTATTTATCCGAGAGGAATGAGATCTGTTTCGTCTGTTTGCACAGTATGTTTTGTAATGAGTTTGTCTTGTACTTGTTTACTTTGAACAGATTCTGAAATAATGCGTTTTGAATCAACTCAACATTTTTTGACGATTCTTTTCTAGAAAATGGCAGAAGAGTCCAACTGGTGATGAATTAGTGTTTAAAACTTCAATATTTTTTAAAGCAGCCCACAGAATGGTAAGTGGTCATCGCCGCCCAATAACACCCCGCAGCTCCAAAAAAACGTGCTGCCTTCCTTGCAGAACTCCGTTTATAGTTAAGTGGGGAATGCAATACATTGTAACGGTAAGAGTAAGGTTCTGTGAGTGAGCGGTAACTTGGCCAGTCTAGTGCGGCCAGTGGCTATGGCATTGCTACGTCCTCCTTCTCTCGTAACCGTGCGTATGTTACAGTTAAATCCCGTTTTCAGCTAAAAACGCGTTTTTCCTAGTAAAAACTAGAATTTATTGACCAGCAAATTTGAACGTTAGCGAAATTTAACTAATTTTAACGAAATGAATAAGTTAAAACTCTTTTTGATCGAGGTCAGTGTTCGTCTCGCTCGAAATTTGTTAATTCCCATAAGTGAGCTCAATAAATTTGTTCAATAATTTGCACAATGTGTTTATTAACTGTAACTTATTAGTATTATAACTTTTAAAGAACTAATTTCTACTAAGATTTACTACATAGTTGGGTATAATCAAAAGCCCTCCTCAAAAGCCAAGGAGCTGTTTCACAGGGTTTGTTTCAAGTATTTTTATTATCTGAGAAAAAGCGAAGGTCAACTTCTAAACAGCTCAACTGATGTTTGAATTATTCATGTAAAAGGGGTAAAGGGAAATCTTCAGAAAAAGTGGAAAGATATCAATGCTCTTGTATTCAGTCTGTAATAAAAAATAGCCAGGTGCGAATCGGGTTAACATGTCAAGGTTTTTGTAAGTACTTATAAGAACACGCCTAGTCGATATCAGTGTTGAGGTTCCATTGATACAGAATGCTACCCACCAACTTTATTTTCCTATTCATAGAGCAGGTATATATATATATATTCCTTTTCCTGATTTAGGAGTTGGAGAACCCATGTATTCTCTCAACTCGACACGTTTGTTGCATAGGCCCTATTCCAACGAACCTTGCACTATAAAAAAAACGTTATAACGCATTTAAAGATAAGATAATGGCACTATTACTAGTCTGCATACTAAGTGACCCGACAGTGAAAACCTGGTTAAAATTCATGCAGTAGTTTTTAAGTAATTTTATTAAAAGTATTTTTTTTTAATTTTCCTCTACAACTAAACTTCCCCACGTCATATAAAGATGCCACAAACACCAGTTTTCTTTCTGGACGCTTAATTATACATTAGTCAAAACCTGATCAAAATCCGTTTAGTAGTTAATACGCTATGCTAAGAAACAATCATACAGATATAAATTATAAAAAAAATGTTTTAGGTTCTGTAGCTTTTAAATAGACCCCCCAATTTTTTTAAATTAACTCTAAGTACAGACTTACTGTTTTATTATATGTATAGATAAGCCATGGAAGTAAAGATTTATTTATGTTCCAATCAATTTAAAAAATCTTTTTCACGTTTTTGACGAAATCTTTGGGTTTCTCTAAATTTCAAAAAGAGTCAATTATAATCGCCTATTGTAGTGGCTTGTGACAAGTACTTATAAGGATTCTCTCTATAAAGGTCATTGATGCCATTTTCACTAGGAACCCTAAAAACTCCACCGTCAGTCGTAATTTTACAAAGGAATGGGAAAACAGCAAGCTGGCAACGTCGGGTAGCTTTGCGGGTTGGCGGTAATCACGGTTTTGATATAATTGTTCTATCTTTCCAACTTAGGTAGAACATTTAAATTGGAAAATGAGACTAAATATTTTTTTGTAGAGGATCAATAATAATTTTGTCTGTCATGTGCCGCCATTTTTTAAGCCTGCGACTACCAATAGAATCCATACACGTTCTTACAAAAATAGTGTAAAATATTTTAGTACCTTAAATACCTTGATTTGACTTCACATGTTTTTTAGTTTGTTTAGTTCAAGTGTTGCATGTTTTAACCCACTTCCACTTGTACTACTGCCTTGAAATTTTGCACGTGCATATAAAACGGATGAAAATACAATAATGAACTTGACCTGATGCTGCAGCCAGGAAGGCCGGCACAGTGTGGAAGTCCTCAACTGCGAATAGTAGACACGTCGTGTTTGCGTTCGTAGTTTTAATGACAAAATCTTAGTGTCATGACCTAATACTACAGTCAAGAAGGCCAGGCAACTGTGGAATTCCTCAACAGCAAAGTAGACATGTTGTGTTTGGGCTCATTTTGATGGATTTGCAATTTTGATGACAAAAAATGACTGACGCGACCGTCTGGTCCGGCGAGATGGGCGTGGTTAACGTTGATCTTTATCCTGTCTAGGAGAAGGTGCAAAACTCCAAAATCAAATGAATTACTGGAAATGCGTAGAGAAGTTTCTACAACTTAGGACACTAAAAAGGAGTAGGTAAATAAATAAAAATTAAAAAATATTTTTAAAAAATAAACTTTTAATAAAATGCACTAATAATGAAGAAAATAATCGTATAGATTATTACTTTTATTGATGTAATTAACGTTTTTATGTGATTAAGAAGTTTGTCGCGACATTTGTAATCTGAAATGATTGTATAGATATACAATGAGTGGAAAATCTTATACCTATTTCGACAAACCACCTAACCACATAAAAAAATTAACAAAATGGGGCTCAATTACATCAAATAATGACCGTATATTTATTTTCTTCATTTTAGTGATTTTTAATAGATGCCTGTTTTTAAAAAGTTTATTATTCAATGAGTACAATGACAATTTTTATTAAAAAAAAAACTGACGAAGTTACATTAATTTGACAGTTTGATGATTTGAACACGTATAATAATTTGACAGTTTTGACGGTTTGAACACGTATTATATATACGTATATTTAAATATGTATACATTTTTATACACGTTGAGACCCGAATCAGAATATAAAATTAGAATCGAAATCAAACCCGTCCACTGATTAAAAAGGCGGTACCATACCATACCATATCATCGGCCAATGTCTCTCCACTGCTGGATATAGGCCTCTTGCAAGGCTTACCACCACACACGATCTTCGGCTCTTCTCATTCAATTACCATCGTCGAACTTTTTCAAGTCGGTCCACCAATTCGGTCTGCGGCGTCTCATACTACGCTTGCCGGTACATGGTCTTCATCAGAGAACTCTACGCCATCTGTTATCGGTCCCACGGCAAATATCGCTAGGTAAGTAATACAGATCAAAATGACTGTTAACATATCGAAAACATCAAGCATAATAAACCTCGATATTAAAAAGACACTATATTTTGCACAATTTTATGAAGATCAAACTTTGTTCCTAACGCCGACAGTCGATTGCCTGCGGTTTACTGCAATCCTTCAAGCAATATGAAATTAATGAACAGGCTTTAGGCAGAAATAAAGTTGAAATTTTTTTTTGTATTAAGAAAGAATAAGCACAGACTACCTAGTGGTAAGTGGACTTTGTGATATCTGTCAACATCAGTTAAAGATGACGAACGTTGGCAAGTTCTCAGATACGCCGCCTACCTTTGAATATTTAGGACTGGATTAGATAAAGAATTAAAAAGGATGGGGAATAGGAAGTTGTAACATGAAGGTTTCCTTTTGTCAATTTAGCTCTCGATGTGTATACCTGCTATTTCTAACATAATTACCGTAAACCGTAACCAGCCTCCTTATTTATTTTTCGTCCACTGCTGGACATTGGCCTACTTAAGCACATTCTCTTACGCATGAGGGATATATGGCCTCAAAACACCAAGTTGGTCAAGCGGATTGGCGAGTTCACTCTTTTAAAGGTTGTGTAATCTCCCAGGATTTGTGGTAGCAGCGTTGTTATATCATAGTCCCCTTTTGCAAAAACCACGCGAAGGGAATGGTTTAGTGCTACTTTAAAGTCGGACACCACCACACGACACATTTCAACGACAGATTTCGAACATAGATGTTTCAATACACAACTGAAAAAGTAGATCTGACTCAGTAAATTGATTTTACATGTTTAGTATCTGCAAAGATTTGTTGGTAATTGGTAGGAGTGAGTTAAACACAAATTTATGTTTGCTGTCTGACAATCACTATCAAATAAGGTCAGGCAATTGAGAATTTGTTTAAGTGACAAAACAGTTATTTAGTTACATTTAGTCATTCGCTAATTTCACACTGTTTGCATAATAATAAACCCAGATTTATAATTAATTGAAAATTAGCGAACACTTGTCACGAGATGAAGGGGCAGGAAGTCCACATCGAGAGATGCGAGCAGTTTTTTCAAACACCCACATTTGTTCTTTGTAATCCGAAAAGTTACGGTAAACCACATGCAGAGAAGCGTCAGACGAAACTTTAACTTAATCAGTTTATTAAAAATAGTTAATTATTATATAATATAATGTCGGCCGGCTCAGAATGTCAGTACCCCATCTCTTCCAACGGGTATTAAAAAAGCCGACTAAAGGATAACAAACCCTGAAGAACTATTATACCACCTCTAATAGAGTGGAATCGCCATCTCGCTTGGCATACGTGGCATTTTAAAGCTATACATCCGCCATGCGCAATACACTGCATTGGTTTACCGTTACGGTTACAATTAAGCTGACCACTCATTTTATATTGTTCGCAGATTGGCTGCGGTTTACTGCTAGCTGACAATCCACTGTCGGCTAAACTCGTGCAATTGAGAATTTGTCTTGAACCGAATTTGTGGACTTGCGAATTTGGAAGCCTTATCCAGTTTTCGTTAAGTCCCTTTGATTTATTCCAACTTGATTGGTAACTTTAGTTTTAATGTATGGTAAATGATTGTAAATTAATTTGGATAAAAACTATTCTCAAATAATGCGCTTAATATTACCTAATTAATATTACTAAAATTACAATTACTACCTTGAAATATTACACAGAAGACTACCTTGAAATGTACTGCATTTCCCACTTTATCTTATTTCTCTAAGAGTGAGAGTTGCCAGAGTTTGTGTCTGATGCTATAAAATCCCGTCCTCTCCCATTCCGTCCGCCAATGTGTTCTAATTATTCAAAATAAAAAACATCAATAATTGTAGACAATTACGCGTCATGATAGTAATTTATTTTTAAGGGAAATTTCGAACGAATTTGGAGAATCGTATCGTTTTTATGGACCTCGTGATTCGCCCATAGCCACTTCCGATAGATAGATATACTTTACTGTACACGAAAAACATTACAGAGTAATACAAATTATTAGAAGTACAACTGGCGGCCTTATCGCTAATGCGATTCTATGAAAACTGCTGAATTTAGTCACCTCCCAAAGCTCTCCATCACACACGACCTTCGACTCTTCTCATCCAACTATTGCGATCTTCTTCAAGTCTGTTCACCTGACACTATGACTGCCAACTGACTATTTTCTACTGAGCTACGTCATGGGGTTCTTCAAGAGAACTATGAATAGGACCCTGCAAGGTCGGCGTCGCACTCCCAACCCCCGGGCATCCATGGGCGTCGGTCACCATTTACCGCCATATGCCATGCACGAACGTCTGACAACTCTTCTTTTAAAAAAAACTCAAAGAACAAAAGTCCATTATTTTGAGTATCGTGCGGTTTCTTGTCTTATTTTCCTTTAACCCGTATAACGCTTTATGTATCATTTGTTCGTCATAAAAAAACCATGTCTTCATACCATAATAAGATGTTAGAGTTACACAATCTGCCACAAGCTTGCATAAACCATTCTCAAAGTTATTAACGTTAGCTTGCAATAAACTAAAGTGTGCCATACTTTTATGGAGGAATTAGGGTATGTTACGAAGGACCCAAAAGCTAAATTACTTATGCCTTCAAACCAAACTAAAATCAACCTTAAGACGTTTAGAAATAAGTGTGGGTAGGTGAAACTTTTTTGGGGACGGTGTTGTGTTTATAGTATGGTTTATTAGGCAAATATCCCTTTTTTATGAGGTAAGAATGGCAAGGCTTATGTATGGAGTTAGATATTAAGTCGGTTTATTTAGTCGTATGCCGTTGGAATCTGTCGTTGCTTTGAATTCTGCTGTTATAGAAGAAAATATAGGTGTACTTCTGTGAGATTTTACGATATGCGCCAAAAAATACTAATCGTGATCCGCAAAACAAACTACTAGTATTTTTGATTATTAAGAATGTCAACGAAGTCAACGCATTTAGTAGATTTTTATTTATTTTCTCTTTAGGCACTATATTGCACGGAGGCGGACTTAATGCCTAAAGCCATTCTCTACCAGTCGACCGCTGGTTAAATTGTGAAAAATTTAAACGGGTGCAGAAGAACTCAAATAGTAAAGCTTAATTCATCTCTGTAAATAAATACATAGACATTCGCGATACATGCCAACATTAGTTCAAAACGATAAAAATTGGTGCGCCCCAGGACACGCTGCCTACCTTTGGAGATATAGGAACGGATTTGGAGAAAGGGTTGGAAAAATGGGGAAAGATAGGATGAGAATGAGCTCTGCAACATCTTACTTACTACTGAAACACGTACGTACATTAGGGAAATAAGATAAAGTGGGAAATGCAGTACATTTCAAGGTGAAGGAGGGTAAAAGAGGAGGAACGCCAGTGGAGCGCGGCCAGTGGCTGTTGGACTGCACCGTATACTCTCCCTCTCAATAAAATTACTCAATAGTTACATTGTTCAAGTTACATTTCCTACCTCGCGTAGCTTAAAAGTATGAGGTAAATCCATATTAATATAATTTTGTTACAAGTAGCAAAATCACATACCCAACCCCGACCTCTGCTCATTACAAACGCTTTGGACAATGGTTAGTTAGACTTCACTGCATAATTAGTCTGAATTCTTACTAAATGCAAGTTTGTAACGTGTTGGTGGATTAAACCGCTCTAAACAGTTAACCGAAAGTTTAACGGGGCAGCACTTAACCACAGTTTATATTGTTGCATAAGGTTTATGGCGAAAACGAACGTTACAGTCATTGGAGTTACCTTGTTTCTACTTTTTAACGGTAGTAGCACGCAATTGAAACCGTGGTTTGTTTGCGTGAAGCAGTGTAATCTTGGCACAGCTGCAAGGGTGTTGCACTCATAATTTTTTTTTTATTTTTTTTTATTTTTTTTTTATAGACTAGTGGGCGGACGAGCAGGCAGTCCCACGTGATGGTAAGTGTTACCGCCGCCCATGGACACCTGCAACACCAGGGGGTATGCGGGCGCGCCGCCGACCTTGCAAAGTCCTATTCACAGCTCTTTTGAAGAACCCCATATCGTAGCTTAATGGAAAGACCTCTTGAGGCAGTTCGTTCCACAACCTACGGGTTCGCGGTATAAAGTAATTTTTGAACCGAACAGTGCGCGACACCTCCGTATCGAGGAAATGCGGATGGACCGCACATCTGTGACGGGAGGTGCGGTTATAGAAACCCGAGGTGGGAATTATATTGAACAATTCTTCGGAGCATTCCCCATTGTACAGGCGGTAGAACACGCAGAGAGACGCAACGTCTCTCCGAATGCTGAGGGGTTCTAGACCGCCCGTGAGAGTGGGATCGTCGACAATACGAATAGCACGTCGTTGGATGGAGTCAAATGGGTCCAGTTGGTATTTCGGTGCGCCGGCCCAGAGATGAGAGCAATACTCCATATGGGGCCTCACTTGAGCTTTGTAAAGCATTAGGAGTTGCCCGGAGGTGAAGTACCGCTTCGCTCTGTTCAGCACACCGAGCTTTGGCCTTAAGGCCATTTTGGAAAATAAGGCCATTTTGGCCTTATTTTCCAGATGACAAGGCGTCACCAGTACTGTCATCTACATAGCAACGTATGTCACCAATTTGAAACAGGTCGTTGATATGCAGAAGGAACAGAGTTGGGGACAGCACGGAGCCTTGCGGGACGCCAGCGTTAATAGACATGGTGTCGGAGCAGCCACCATCGATAACGACTCTGATGCTCCGTCCAGTCAGGAAACTGGCAACCCATTCGCATAATCCCTCGGGTATCCCGAAAGATGGTAACTTGGAAAGCAGAGATTTGTGCCATACCCGGTCAAAAGCTTTCGCAATGTCTAGGCCTACAGCCAGAGCCTCGCCTCTACTCTCAATGGCGTGAGCCCAGCGGTGTGTTAAATACGCTAAAAGATCACCAGCCGAGCGATTATGCCGAAATCCATATTGACGGTCGCTAATCAGTTGGTGATCCTCTAGGTACCCAAGGAGCTGTGTGTTTATGACACGCTCCATCACCTTGGAGAGGAGGGAGGTGATCGCTATTGGCCTGTAGTTGGCCGGGTCTGTGCGGTCACCCTTTTTAGGTAAAGGGTGAACATGAGCTACCTTCCATGCTGCCGGGAAGTTTTTTGTGGAGTATGAGAGTCTAAAGAGTCGCGTAAGCACCGGGGATAACTCGGGAGCGCATAATTTGAGCACCACTGCAGGAATACCATCTGGCCCACTCGACTTTCGGATATCAAGAGTTGCTAGAGCTTGCCGGACTTCACGCTGCGTGAAACAGATTTCCGGCATGGAGTTTGTGCATCTCGAGATAGACGATGGTGATGCATCTCTATCGTCCAGAGTCGAGTTCGAGGCAAAAAGATAGCCCAGGAGATCGGGTTTCTCCTTCGCCCCGTGGGCCAGTGACCCATCGAGTTTTCGCAGTGGTGGGAGTGACGACTGACAGAAGTTACCTTCAGCAGCCTTGGCGAGCGACCAGAAAACTCGGCTTCCAGAAGGACAGCTAACTAGTCGATCGCCAATTCTGCGGAAACTTGCATTCATATAAACAAAAAGTAAATCTCTTACTTGCATTCATAGCACCACCCCACCTTTTCCAGTGGGTATCGTAAAAGGCGACTAAATTGCTACCAAAAGCCTTGAGAAATAATAAAAATTATAGCGGCGCGGCGTCAGGTTAATATAAGAGTAGGCCGCGCTCGACGCTCCTGCCATCTAGTGGCAGCGCGAGCTAACGCAACGTCGGAGTGTGACAGCTGTCATCGATGGAATCGCCACATTTTTTGGTCAGGACAGTAGTGACCTAGATTTAACGAGCCACCGACGGATCGTTGTCTTGATAAATTCGTAATTACGGTTAACAGTGTAACTATTAGTATTGTATTACGTTGTTGTTATTGTGCGAGTTCCATCCTTCATTTATTTTGGTCAAGGTTTCTACAATGTCTGAGTCGGTCGATGATACGGATCGTAGCTCTGGTCATCAGCAGAGAAATAAAATAAAATAAAAAAGAGTAGACTCGAAAACCCGCTTGGTATTAAGTGGTATTAGCGTGCGTATTAAGTGCATGACAATGTGCATGAAGAGGGTCGTGTCCAGCATAAGCAGGGCGGGTTATGGAACTCAGAATGATGAACAGAATCCAAGGTTTCTGGCTTCGGTAAAACTTCCCACATACCTATACAGAGTACTATTCTAGAATCGGCCGACGCTCAGGGAGAACTTAATGTTGGAAGTTAGTGTGAAAGGTTGAAACGTTTGAATACAAGAAATAAAACACAGCGTAAAATATAATTTTTAATATAAATTCTCGTACAATGTTATACTAAAACGTATACATTTGGAACTACATTTTTAATATTTCTTAATAAAAATTTCTTCCTACGTTTCTCTACTCTTTGGTCTTATATTAAAAATTCTTATTTGTATTTTTGTAAATACGTCATCAACTTTTGGTGTTCTAGCTTGTTTGAAAAAAAATGCAATAATGCTTTCTGCTTTTGATCACACTTAAAAAATAAAATCGGTGAGAAGTGATTCTACACTACTATTTCAACTATCTTATTCATGAATAGAAATATTTTAAAAATTCTTTTACACCATAAAAAATACTTATTTTACTTTTAAAAAACATCCAACGAAGAGGATTGGTCGAAAACCTTTTGGACAAGCGTCCTATACTATTTTAAAGGGGATGATTATTGCACAGATTGCAAAAATCCACAATCTTTACGCTTAGGTAAAGCGTGTGCCACGAGCAGGAAGAATTTCGGTCATTGATGGGAGATCAATCAAACTGGCCGTTTAAGAGATTTATATGTAATCGTCGATCAGCGACCACTTTACTAGACCTCTCATATTAAGGTTCAATAAATCAAAAAAAAAATAAAGTGGTCGGTGATGGACGATTTCATACAAATCTTTTTAGATACTGTCCAGTCTTGACTGACCTCATGTCATTGACCGAAATTCGTCTTACTCGTGACGCGCGCTTTAAAAGCAATAAAAGTGACTTGCTCACCTTTGTATTGTACTGAATACTCCCCTGAATAATTACCATACCCCTCCTAGTGGTTCTGCGTCAATAGGATTGTCGGATTACATACAGGATACATTGACCACTATACACTATTAACTTTAATCGAATTTGTTTTGCTGTTTCTTTTTTTGAGCGAGTGATGTTGGATATTTTGTTCACTGTTGTATTTGTATCAGCCATTAATATTCCCCTGCAGGGCACAGCCCCCCCCCCCCCCCTACTAAATATAGGGTTTCAGGCCATAATCCACCACTCGGGCCCAGTGATGGACTGGAGAAAAAAAACTGGAGTATATATATCCACCGACCTGGTGGATATTGTATATACTCCATTTTTTTTTATTTCTCGATCTTGCAGGTTTCCTCACAATGTTTTCCTCTAGCCGTCGAATTAGTGTCATTTTTAAAAAAAATCGTACATAAGTAGAAACTCAGTGATATGGGCCGAGAATTCGGACTCATCATCACACGAATGTGAGCAGAGTACTCGTATAGAAACCCCTAGGCTACCACCGATATTATATTTAATTTTCTGACTTGAACCCCACCCGCCTTCACAGCACCGCAGTGTACCTTCACCGGGCTTAAAAATGTTAATTATCAACTCGTGGTACTTAGTGTCGGTAAAATGAGCCCTGAGCGCTCGATGCTCGTGCTCTAGTACACCTTTAAACTTGAGCATTAAACGCTCATAAACGTTATAGTTCAATTTCTACGTTCGATGGTTTTAAACTTTTGAGGTTAAAAAATCTAGTCTAAGACGGTTATCGAGCGCTCGAGCTCGATAACCGTCTTAGACTAGATCTAGATCTTAGACTAGACGTCGCGACACCAATCTGAAGCGCAAAGATTGTACAAAAGTTATGTTTGCTTTTTTGCGGTAACGGGGCATTTCTTTACATTAAACTTCTGCGGACAGATCAAAAAATACATTATTTATTTCTATGAATAAGATAGTTAATTGTACTTATCTATTATTTATTGTCTTTAAATTAATACCCGTATTATATCTGCAAAATTATCTAAAAGAGCTTTTCGTACACTTACCGTCAACCTCTCGTCGTTTTCCTGATCTCAACACTATGGATTTCTAAGAAAATTTAAAAAGTAAAAAATAACAATAAGAAAATTGTTCCGGCAACTCTTGAAAATGTAGATGGCGCTAATTAATATAGTTTTGATACATAATATAGCTTAAAAGTAATTTTACTAGGTTATATTTTGTTTCTAATCAAAAAGAACCATTCGAAGATGGCGCCACAGTTGTAATAAATTAAATTTAAAAAAAGGCATTTCTAAACAGAAACATTAAATGAATTGAAAGTTTTATAAGTGTTATTATTACAGAGCAATAAATTGATCAAAGACTTCAAAAGAAACTTTATACAGGTACCTACCTATTTAAAAGGTTAATTCAAAATAGTATGAAAAAGTGGCAGAATAAAAATCCATTGTTTTGACGATCAGAAAATTAATAGATTTGTCAAGAGATTATCGATATTTTCTACAAAAAACCTGTAAATAAGAAGAAATATGAACCAATATATTCACAAGGGCTACCTCTATGATACTCTACTGTTCCTAGCAATCAACTTAAATTTTTAAATTTTTTTATTTTTTATTTTTTAAATAAGTAATAATTACAAGAGCAGGAGAAATACTGAAAGTGGCAGCAAATTTGAAGGATCTCTGGTGACAATGAAGATATAAGTCCCGGGAACTTTGTGTTTACGTTCATAGTAATTAAAAATTGTTTAATACAGTTATTGAAAAATAGTTCGTTTTACCATTTAGTATTTTGCCGCCCCTTTTAAAACGAGCCTTTTTAAATTCTTATTGGTGGAATGGTACGTTAAAATGACAACATCATTTCCACCTGACTCGATCTACAAAAAAATAACTCTAAATTAATATTGTCACATACATTTATCACGAAAATAATACTGCATCATGCTTACACTTCGTTTATTTGTTGGCTCCAAGCCACGGATATGAAGAGCTACGACCAAGTCTTTGCAAAAAATAACTTTAGATTTTTTTTTAATTTCCACTTGGCTGATAGAAAATATTACGTTTGAAAGCATACACTACTTTATATTGACATAAGTTCAGTTCAAAAAGTCTTCAGATGAAACAGAGCATCTGTGAACATCAAAACGGAGATAAATATTTTATATAATAACTTGCTCTTAAGTTTCTAAGAGATAAGTAAAATATATATTTTCTTAATACTAATTGTACGTTATTTTAAGCACCTGAAACTTTACAATAGCAATCTTTGTTCTAGAAATGCTATTATAATGATTATAGGAGATTCTTGTGAATTTATTAGAAGACAGGAAATAAACAGTTTGTCTTTCTTTCTAAAATTATTATGTAAGTTCACGAGTCGGTCTGAGTTTCCATGTCGTCGACTTGTCTTGTAAATCTAGTTTCTTGAAGCTCTCCCTCGCTGAGACTCGAGTCTGTGTCAGCTGGAACGAGATTGTTAATATTAATGAACTGCCGACTTAATTTTATGGTTTAACCGTTGCAGTTGACAACTTTTAGTGTTTTTTGAAGTAGCCTTTTATATTAAGTGAAGGAGACAAAATTATACCTACTTATATCAACTTTCTTACAATTTAAATTAAATTTTATGGCCGTCTTAGAATTTTATGTTATATATGTTCGTGTAATTTCGTGTGTAAATATATATATATGTGTGGTATGATTTACCTCAAGATTGTCAATTTTATTAGTACAAAGTATTCAATTTACTAAATACTTCAATAGAAATTTCAGTGTATAAAAGTCTTAGCAATAACCATTCATTATTTTGACGGTTTTTCACAATTGAAAAGTTGTCATTATTTTAACCTACCTACCTACCTACCTGTTAACTAATTTAAAATATATTAAAAGGATCAAGTGAAAAATAAAATAATTTTAAGGAATAAATCATAAGTTACAAACATGTAAAGTTTTGTTGTTCTATCTAAAACGATCGTAGCGCTCAGTACTCAGTACAGGGTTAATGTACGAGCGGCAGCGCGCCGCATTGATTGCGTAACGAGGCGTAGAATAAAACATTACGAACAATAAACAATAAGTTACGAAAATAAAAACTATTGTAAAAACTGGTAAAATCGATTCTACCTTCGATACTGAGCAACCTATTTTCAGCTGTTGAGTTATTTCAGTGATTCGTTGTATATTTACCATGAGCTCTAGTATCCAGCGCCAATACAGCTAGCGGCGCCTCATCCAGCATTCCCGACCATCTTGCAGCCAACACTCTCGATCCCCGATGTCCTCTCACGACCACTGTCGGCACTACCGGAGACGTGGACTCACCACCGTACATGGAAACTCCGACATTTCGACGGGTTATTGTACTGGAATTGTATTTATTTTTAGGTATTGGAAAAGTTTTGCCCAGATCATTTTAGACTTATTTTGCCTTCCTAGGGAGTAGACTCATTAGTAATATTTTTAACGAAAGCATTAGGTAACACTATATTCGGCAATTAAAAATAAACCCACGAATATATAAGTTTCTAGCTTGATTTCGAATACAAAAGGTTAATAATAATAAGGGAGCGCGGTGCTGTTCGATACCGCGCGTATCGATACTGCCGGTTTTTTTCCTGAACCCTGGCCGACTGTGCTTCCGCCGGGGTTTATACCGTCTCTCCCTCATTTCGGGTTACCCATGGAGAGACGAGATGGTTTAGAACCATGTTTTAAATAATAATAATAATCTTTATATCGGAAATGAAACAGTGAAAGTTTATATATTTTTTTTCCATTTTTCTCGAATGTCATCAAAAATAAAGGGAATTGGGAAGATCGGGGCCCCAAAAAAATTACGGCCCTAAAAAGCGTTACGTTTAACGTAAATTGGACCACCTTAATAAACACATATGTTTTGTACCAGATATCTTGGCAAATAAATATCACTTTTTATACATTTATTACAAAAACAGCCTTACCTCTGTTCAGGGTTCTGTCTAGGCCTCCTCTTCTTCTTGCACATAAGTATTATACCAACACATAACGTGGTCAGTACGGTCAGCAGAATCAGCGATAGTGCTGCGCCCACGAGCAGGGCGACGCTGTTGTCGCTGACGGTGGGCGGCGGGGGCATTGGTGTCATGGTTTGGAGAGAGCCTAAAAGTGAATAATATTACTATATCCGGCTATACACCGTATATTAATAATGACTATTATTAATATTTGTGACGATAATGTTTAATGTGGTGTTAGCTGACTATAGAATAGCACCATCCCATCTCTTCCTGCGGGTGTCGTAAGAGGCGACTAAGAGACAACAAAGCAGGCTACCACAAGCGCTTAGGAATTACACCACATTTGAAAGAGTGTACTCGCCAACCCATTTGGCCAGCGTAGCGTTTTAAGTCCATCACTGAAAGGGCTGATTCCATTGCATTGTGATGATAATAATAATAACAGCGTTGCTCGATACTTCCTGTGCCACTGAATCCCGGCGAACTGTGCTTCGGTTGGGGGGTAATACTCTCTCTCTCTCTCATTTTGGCCCAACGAGCGAAAGGTATGATCTAAAACCAGTTTTAGGCAATCATAATTATGTCAGACATGTATTCCGAATTTGATCTCATCTGTTCTCGTGGATATGGTAACAGGTGATTATGGAATAACAAAGCCGCTGCTGCAAGCCCTGAGGAAACTAGCATGGGGAGGCCCGTGGCCAGCAGCGGAAGTTAAAAGTTACGGTTACGGCTTTAAAAGCTGATCAGCCGCCGAGCGATTTCCCTGCAATATTTTTCGTCTTCAATTGATTTCATTACATAATTCGATTATATTAACGAGACAACTGCCAAGGTTGTCGCAGTGGAAGGAAAACGGTAGGAAATGACAGTTATTATATTGAACTCTGAGTAGCAAATTGAATTTTGTTCAAAAGTTTGACTGACAATTTAAAATATTTTTGATGCGATAACACAATGGGGAGGTCAAATTTTCCGCAGGAACGATAACTGATGAGGTAGACGAGTTCTCGAATGGTGGCCACGTGCCGGGAAGCGCAGTGTGGGATGCGCTCCGACCACGTGGGCCGACGACTTGAACAATTTTGCCGGTAGTAGTGGTTGGGTGAGAAGAGCCGAAGATCACGTGTGATGACGAGCCTTGGAAGAAACCTATGTCCAGTAGGCTGATGGTATGGTATGGTAATAACATAATAAGTGCGTCAATCTATAAAGATCGTCGGATTCAATAAGTGCATCCTGCCCGTTATGACGTATGGTGCCAAAACGTGGTCTCACAAGTTCAAATCGCACAGCGAGCGATGGAGAGAACTATCATTGCTGGGAGTCTGTTTGCTGGACAAAATCCGTAACGAAGAAATTCGACGAAGAACTAAACTAAACTAAACTAAATAAGAGCTGAAGTCCGTGTGTGGTAGAGATCCTTGAGGAGAGCCTATATCCAGCAATGAAGAGACATAGGCTGATGATATGGTAATTGATGCGATGGACATGCGATGGAATTGAACAATACAGTAATCGAAAAACTACATCCTTCCATAACAACTTGATAAAATACGAGTACAACAGTATTTGCAACTCACCAGGTCTATCCAAATCATCCATTGTCCTTATTGGTACACTGTGCAACGCTGCTGGCCTTGATGATCTCCCTCTCGGTGTCTCGGAGTACACCAGCAGTGTATACCGTCCAGGTGACAAAGCATCAAGTGAAAACTGCGGAGCGTCGTTACTGGCTCTGTACACTGCTTCTGTCAATCCTCGACCGGAAATGCCCTGATGTAAATGTGTAATTAAAGAGAAATTCCGACTCATTCGTGAAATCGTGAGTTCAAATCTTCAGTCGCTGGTGCAGACAATGGACATGGTAGATAAGCTTATTTTAAGAATATCCGTGAACACTAATTTAGTTAAGTCTTTTTTTCAATTATCCAATGAACGCAAATAACGAGCGACTTAAGAATGTAATTACTACGATTTTATTTACTACAATTACAACTAGTCCTAGTGTGACAATTACAACTAGTGTGGACAAAAAAATCAAACTTAAAACTAATCTCCGTTGTCCACACCAGCGGGGATTGTAAGTGGGGACAATGATATCAAACTCGACTCAATATCCCATCCCATCCATGCCATTTAGTAGCTAGTATAATTAAATAAAATTTCCAAAACATATTCCACAACCTTCCCAATATTGATTTCCTCTCTACCCAAAGGTTGTTAGGCAGAGATCGCTATTAGCGATAAGACCGCCTTTTGTGTATTTCATGTGCTGCAATGTCTGTTACTGCCTCGTTTTGTTTTGGTGTGCAATAAAGAGTTTTATCTATCTATTTTATCCAAATCCACTTAAATACCTCTAAAGGTAGCTGCAGCATCCAGGGATATTCCATAATTTGTCATTCTTGACTGAAGTTGTCATGTACACGGATGTCCATAGGGGACAGTGTCCACTTACCACTACGTCGGCTCTTTGTTCACGTCTACAAAAATTAGATAGAAATTTTAATTCGTATACACAAGTGATCTCTTAAATAATACTTTTAATTTATTCTAAAATGGCTTAAATATACGGAGTCGACAGTAAACCGAAAATGGAACCCGAAAGTTGTGGAATGAACTGCCAGCTGAGATATTTCCGTTGCTTATGACATGGAGCTCTTAAAGAGAGCGGTGAACTTATTAGGACGCTGCAAGGTCGGCAGCGCACCCGCATGCTCCCTGGTGTTGCAAGTGCATAATAGGTGAAATCGATGAGAGATACTCGCCGATTGCCGATTGTCTTAATTGCCGATTAGTGATTGTTAAGTAACGAATCGTACCTTCACTTGAAGATCGTGAAATAGACGTTAAGTCTAATTCTGTACCCGGAGGGAAAGAAATGGAACATGTCTAGCAATTATATAGTTTTGTAAATATACTTTGTAAAACGTATAGAATATATATATATATATAAAAGTGTGTTTTTGGGTGTGTGTGTGTGTGTGTGTGTGTGTGTGTGTGTGTGTATGTGCACATATAAGTAGTAGGCCCTTGCTCAGGCCCTGATCTATAAGGGCTGCTATAGCCTAAAGACCATTACCAGTTAGTAGACGCACGACTATTAGTAGACCAGAGTCATTGATTTTAGACGTGTAAATACTCGTAGAGTTTAAATTTGTGATTTTTGTAATAAATCTAGCAAAACAAGCACGGCGAAACCACATCACACCGTGCTCACCTGATCATTCAACGTGAAGATTTCATTGTCCGCGTGCACCTTATTGTGATACCGAACCCCGAAGATCTCGAAGATGAACCGCTGAGGAAGTCTTCTATCATGACCAGGTAAAGCTTCTAGTTATGGCTCGGCACTCATTGCAATGCAATCAGCCCTTTCAGTGTCTACTACAGGATATGGGCCTCCTAATGCCCATTGTCGCGTGCATGAGGAATTTATGCACTTATAACGCCACGCTAGCCAAGCCGTGAGTCCACTGTTTTAGAGGTGGTGTAGTTCCTCAGGGCTCGTGGTAACCTCTTTTATTAACAAGACTTCATGAGTGCCGTGTGGTTTCGGCCGGCTATAGAATAGCACCGTCCCACCTCCTCCCTCGGGTGTCGTAAAAGGCGACTAAGGGATAACAAAGCTCCTACCAGAAGCGCTGAGGAACTACACCATCTCTAAAAGAGTGTACTCGGCAACCCGCTCGGCCAGTGTGGTGTTTTAAGGCCATACATCACTCATGTACGAGACAATGTGCGTGAGGATAATCCACATCGAGCAGTGGATACTAAAAGGGCTGATTGCATTGCACTAATTATTGGGATTAATTACTCAACAAATGCCTTCTCAAGCAACATAACAAGCACGGCAAAACATAACACGCCGCGCTCACCTGATCGTTCAACGTTGAGATTTCACTGTCCTCGCGCACCTCATTGTGATGCCGTACCTCGAGGACTTCTAGAATGAATCGCTGAGGAAGTCCTCCATCATGACCGGGATCACAGTGGAGGATTTCGTTGTCCAGCTCGCAGTTGCTTGGCGGCTCTGGTAGGGCTAGGAAATTGAGAAACGATTTTTTAATGACAACGGCGCAATTAGCATATTCTGTCAGTAAAGTGATAGTAGGTTTACTGAGGACTGAAGAGGACTCCTTGCACATGATTTTATCATGATTTTATTAGAGCATCACAAACATTATGCACAAAGCACTTTTAGCACTTTGAAGTTTAATAATATCAAATAAAAACTCAACCACCGCTCCTCGAGTTTCCGCCAAAAAGTCATGAGAAACGGTTAACCTACTAAGCCATATGAACTTTGATCTTCAATAATGTTCTCTTTTGTACTAATGACCATATCGGCCCAAGCTGAGCTTGATTAATCGAAAGATATTCATCGAATAGATAACAAAAGTTTA
The DNA here is from genome assembly GCA_943735995.1 of Sesia bembeciformis. Classification (NCBI taxonomy): domain Eukaryota; kingdom Metazoa; phylum Arthropoda; class Insecta; order Lepidoptera; family Sesiidae; genus Sesia; species Sesia bembeciformis. The sequence continues at coordinate 13,888,908 of OX031042.1, read as the reverse complement.
AAAACCATATAATATAGAATAAAAACTATCGTAATTTTTAACCCGGAACATAAGCTACAAACGTGGGACGTATTAAAATTCGTTCAGTGGTTTTTGCGTGATGCGCGTTCAGGCAGATAGACAAAAAATTATTTTTGTATTGGGCTCGTACTTTACATTTTAACGACTTTTTAATAAAATGTTATACATACAAACATGACGTTACGATTTTATTTTATGTACATATATATAGATTTAATAAAAGTAATGAAATATTTTAATGTTACCCGCAGGCACAATCCTGAAGAGACAAGGCTCCCTCTGATTGCCGACGTCGTTGCTGGCCCAGCACGCCAGCCAGCCCAAGTCATCGTCAACATCCGATGGTAGACCGTGGATGACAGTGCTGCTAGATCCCATCAATGTTACGTTTGATGCTGGTATCTGTGTGGCAGTGAATAAACTGTGTAGGGACACGGTGCATGCAGAACGTACACAGTGTTTTACGAATGTCAGCAATTTGTGGTATACCGTCACTGTCCACACTGTACTCGCCAGATGTCTCACGAGATTTTCATATTATTTAATTCTTGTGATCATTTAATTAAATAGTATGTAAGACAATAGAAGTTATTTATCGGACCTTCTGAAGTTACATTATACACCTAAAATAGTACTCCACAAACTGTAATGCCCAAGTCCAGCAGTAGATACGTGAATTCGTGGGTTTCCTATCCCAGATTATACCGACATACTTGTAAAGAACACGTTTTTTAAGTAAAGAGATATATCAGAGTGCTAGGCCCTTATAAGTAAGTTTCAATTCGACGCTCATACCGAGAATCCAATATCGGTAAACAACAAACCCTAGTTTATTAAAAAAAAATGAATCATCTTAATTTAAACTTTTCTACGGTACGTATGTAAACCCTTGGCTTATACACCATCTACTTATTTCATATCTTAATATCTTAAGGAATTGGAATTGAACTAAATAAAATTGCATGATTTTATATAGGTTTTTTTTTAAAAGGAAGGAAGGTTTTTAGAAGGAAGGACTGACGAGCTGTGAGTCCACCTGATGGTAAGCGGATACTGTCGCCTGTGGGCACCTGCGATGCATGTCAATAGGCAAATAAGTTGCCTACATTTTGGGAACCAAAAATCAGAATTAGAGTAAAGGTTTAGTAAACTCTAGGAATAGATATATAATAGAGATATTATGCATACCGGTAAAACATCCCTGGTACCATTATAAGTCCAGTAAAACCTTAAAGGTCCAGCGTCCCTGATGGAAGGTGCGGTAACCGAACACCGCGCTCTTACTTCGCCTCCAGGCGCTCCAGCTAGTTGCTGGACTACACTCCCAGCTGAACATTCGGGACGAGCTAGTAGAGAAGAAAATATATAATAATTTTTTAAAAGATTTTTTTTTGCTGCACCTCTTATCACAGAGTGCACCTCTGCATTTCCTCAATGAGTAGACCATTGCGTAGGGTGTGGTCATAAAATCGTTTTATACCATGACGAACTGTCTCGCGAGGTTCTTGCATTACGCTACGACATGCGGTTCTTCAAGAAAGCTGTGAATAGGGTCTTTCAAGGCCAGCAGCACACCCGCATACTCCCCGGTGTTGCAAGTCTCCCTGGACGGGGGTGACCACTTACCATCTTGTGGGCCGCTTGCCGGTCTACTCCTTGTGCAATAAAATAAGATTTCAGTTTGTTCGAGCAACTACATGTAAAGAAAATATATTTCTTTCATTTGAGTTTTGCCGAGCTCCGCGCTGTCGGTAGATCTATAATATTATAGTGTCGGTAAAAGAGGGTAGGATATGGGATGGCGTGAGGTGAAGATAATCGTGCGAACTGTCAAATCAAATCAGGTCAAGATCAGTAAGACTATTGTAAATAATAGATTGTAAAAAGGATTGAAGAATAAACATTATATGTCGTTTCTTTGTATACCGAAGCAACACAATAGTTTCATTTGACAATCCTTATAGTGTGAAAATAATCAACATTATATACATATTATGAAGTACGCATATCCTCTTGCCAGAAAAAAAAACATGTTTAAAACGGTTTTCAACGGTTATTTATCATATTTTCCACAGTTAGAAGCTTGTTTTAAAGCGAAACTTTATCTTTTGAAGTACGGGATTAACGTAACTATACCTTGAAGACAATTTCTATTAGATTACTAGGCACTTGCTTATCTGATTAAAAGACATAAATCCTTATTTCTGCATGTCAGAGGTTGCAAACCCTAATCAGTTTTATTAGTGTACCATAAACAATTTATCAGACTTTTATAATTTTTAGGTTTCACGTTTAGTTGGTATAGAAAAGTTCACTGCTTTGAGATCAGAATTCCAATATCGAGAGAATGCCGATATCGTTTCACATGTTTTTTGGAAATTCTGTAAAAAAATATTTGCAGCAGGCATGAATGACAGCCTTATTCAATAGACTTATTCAATGGAGACCATAAATCAAGAAGCGTATGACGTCCTGCAGTCAAGTGGACTGACGACTTGAAGATATTTGTCAGTACTAACTGAAGGGGAATATCAGAAGATAGTGGTGTAATCGCGAACATTGGGATAGACCTATATACAACAGTGAACTGACGGTAAGGTATGGTAAAACTGGAGGTACTCGTATATCTATCAATACAAATTTAGCAATTCCCGCTACTATTATGTTCCTTGTCCTCCTTGTTTTCCTCTTTACTAGGAGGCATATTGGTATGTGCCTTAGACCTGGTCAGACTAAAATTGAAACACAATTAGCAACCATATATCTGTTATTACACAAGCCTTCCACCGTTTCTATTAGCTAAAGTTCGTCAATTCCACAAATAAATACTTACAAAGTATGTTCAACGTGAGTGGCTCACTCAGTCCAGTTCCCTCGGAGTTCCTCGCCCGGCACCTATACCGTGCAGAGTGATGCCTCCTCAAACTCCTCAGCACCAGTCTGTTGCCCTCCACCGCTATACCTCCGATTGGATCATCACGGATCACGTGCTCCTGTTAGAAATATATGGATGTGTTTTAAAGTCAGTACGCAATAATATGGTATTATTATAAGATAGATAATGGATATACTTTATTGTACACCAAAATCATACAGAGTAATACAAAGTACAACCGGCGGCCTTATCACTAAAGCGATTTCTTCCAGCCAACCTTTGGGTTGTAAGGAGAAGTCTATGGCGTTTATTGCTATCGTCTTTAGAAATATGGTTCAGATAGTATGGGTCTGATAATACTTTATCCCATTTATATTATAACTTTTATTTTATTTATAACTATTATCCTATTTCCTCAATGTACGTCCGTGTTTCGGTAATATGTGAGGTATGCCATAGCCCATTCCCATCCCATCCTACCCCTCTCCATTTTCCCAACCCTTTCTCCAAATCCATTCCTATATTTCCAAAGCGCATCCGAAGGCGTGACAACGTTTATTATTATAGACTATTGTTGTTGTCATGTATCGCGGATGTGCACGGGCGACAGTCTCCACTTACAATCAGGTGGACTGTATGCTCGTCTGCCGCCTTCGTCCATAGAAAAGAAATGCATGTCGGATTTTCTTAATGAAATGAATGTTACTTTGACAGTTTGTCCATCTGGTGGTAGGTAAGTGGTTTACCGAACCTCATTCTTAGGGCCTCATTTCAAGTTTCTTATTACAGTAATGCTATTCTATCCTATTTTTATTTTTTTTATTTATTTGTAAACATAGGCATATTGATATTACGAGTAAGCATGCACTCGGTTCTCTGTTATGACAAATGACGTACTTACAAATGTTGAAGTAATGGTGGCGGCATATTTTGCTAGTAAATTATAATGACGTAAATTGATAAAGTAATTAATTATGAATAAAGAGTGTCAATAATAATGTAATTAGATGTATAAAACACAAATAAAGGAAATCGTTTGAACAAACCATGCACACTGACGTTGATTTGGAAATCGGCTCCTAAACAGGTAAAGCCGTCACCAAATGCTTTTCTTTTTTTAAATTACTTAACTAATGTCATTGTGTTTATGACAATACAGCAGTTTTTTCTCTTATAACTTATACTTTCACCGATTCTATGAAGTCCAATAAACATAAATTGGTTTCATTATAGTAATAAAATGTGAACAGTAGTCGAGGTAAATTCGCGTAATAGAAAGGATGGGGTGAGGAAAAGTCCACGTTTCGTTATACTTCCCATTCTTCGCCGTTCTCTACACTTTTTTTCAAATCAACTCCTAAATCTCCAAATGATGACGACATATATCAGGGATCTTGTCAACGTTTGTCATTATGCACTGATGTTGGCAAAAATTGGCAACATTATATCCATTTACATGACGGACTGACTGCTAGTGTGCGATATTTATGAAATAAAGAATAATTGTACTAAAGTCAGTGTAAATGATCATTTAATTGTATTTTCAAAGGTAATTCAAACAGTAAACTTAATTTGGTTACAATTAAAAGGCAAACTATTAAATTTAGTTAGTCGTGCCAAGCAGTCTTTACCATAAGTTTGACCGACCTATTGGCGCAGGTGATAGTGATCCTACTTGCTGTGCAAGAGGTCCAGGGTTCGATTCCCGGTAGGACATACATTTGTTTAATAAAAAAAAGACAAATGTATGTTCGGGTCTGGGCGCGCGGTCTGTGTTTATCTTTGTAGTTTAAAAAAAGAAATGTATTATATGTATTTCTTGTAAGAATTTTATCTTTGTATGTGTTTCTGGACCCACGACACAGGGAATCCTAGTGTGGGCCATTGAGTGTGGCGTTAAAAAGGAATACAATACAATTAATTTATTTGTTTATTCATCTGGGGCCGTTCAAGTATTACGTAAGCAGAATTTTAGTCATTTTTAGTTTATTTTTACAAAATCTGTTCAAGTTTCTCATTTAATCAGAATTTATTAAATTTTACCAAAAAGATACGAAAGTAAATAAATAAATATTGCTGACGTAATCGCCATTCGGAGACCCCCCCCCCCCAACCCTTTGGTCCTTACGTAATACTTGAACGGCCCCAGATGAGATGCAAAACAAGTTAAATGTATTGTATTCTTTTTTTAACGCTGTATTTTTTTGGTTTGTGTTTGTCACGAGAAATACATACATGTTTTAATTATGATATGACTTCAGTCTAAAACACAAAATATCCTTTTAATTTGAATAAACAATTACCTATTTTCAAACATAATTAACTGTTTTGTACTCAATTACCAATAGAAAATTTAGATCAAGATGGCAACCTACGCAACGAAAACTTCGCAAGAAGAACACGATCTCAAAATACCCAAAAAATTATTCCAGTCAAGTTAATAATACCTTTAATAAGTTAATAATAAGTTAATAATAATAAGTTAATAATAATAATAAGAGTTTAGTCAAGTTAATAATAAGAGTTTAGTTAATAATACCCATTAATTTAATATTTTAATAAGTATACTTATTACGGTATAATTTACTTAAGAACACTTAAAATATAAAGTTATTCTCAGAATAAGAGATTTCCCTAAATATTGGGTATATCACGGAATATATGAATTAACAAGAAAATCCCAGCTCTGTAGGGTATACCGTAGAAATTATAATATATTAAACGATTTATTTACAGCTCACCATCACGCCATGTAGACACAGGCTGACTTAGGGTTTTTTTAACGAACTCTCTGAGTATAGTTGTTACTCTATACCCACTATACGCTACTACGAACGGTAATACCGGACACTCCATTTCTAAACAGCTGCCGATCGAATAGCTACTGTTAGATACCTAAGTCTATGTAAATCGATGCGATTGTACCTACGAGGTGCGAGTGAGTGAATGGTTTGTGTGAAAAAAAAGTGAAATTTCAAAAGTCGTAAACTTAATTTGTTTGTTTCCATGAAATAAAATTCAGTATTAGGAGGGTGCATTTATTTTATATTTAACCTATAATAATTATTTGATGAAATGAAACTTCGATATCCAGTTTAAATTTTAGAGACTAATTTTCTTGCATTGGAATAAGCTTTTGCATTGCCAACTATTGAATTAGGTTCGGCGGTCAAAAGGTTAAAGCTATTTATACTTTTTGGTAAGTGCTAATTTTCTATAGCTCAAGACTATGTCACATAGATTTAAATCTTAATTGCAATGTTGTTTCACTTAATGGACCACTGTAATATTATTATGTTATAACAAATTGAATTTTCATGTAGCAATAATTAAAATCTCATTAGAGTCAAGTGTGTGCTGCACGCTAGCCAAGACTTACTGTGTTCACTTATGTTTCTATTTGACTCGAAATTACAGGAATTAGAATAAATCTGTACAAGTGTGTGTAATATTTCCATCGCATACAAGACGGCTATAAAGACGAAAATTGATCACGGGGTTATTTATCTCTTTGAACGTGACAAAACAATACACATTCCGATTCCATTCACAGACAATAAACTGCTTTAATTATAACAAACAATTTGAATTTAAAAAGTCAGTTAAGAAATTTATCATTTTTATTCCATATAGCTGTGCCCGGCCACGCGTTGCTGTGGCTGCCCAATAGATGGCGCTTACCCTATTTTTACCTGTTTTTGGATAAAAGGCATGTTTTTACCCTGGGATAGGTATATAAAAACACACGCGTATTCGAATGCAACGTTGTGTCAAAATTTTAAAACAATCGGTGAAGAACTTTTGGAGATTTAAGATTTTGAACAAACGAACATTTACATTTTTATTTATATATAAGATTATTCTTTACAGAAGACAGCCGTAAAATGTAGGGCTATTCCAATTTTATCCTATTCTCTCAATATATTCGTACGTATGTGTTTCGATGGTAATTTAACCCACGCCAATTCAATCTTATCCCTCTTCATTTTCTCAATACTTTATCCAAATCTTTTCTTAAATCTCCAAAGGCAGCGCATTTGGGAGCGTGTCAACGTTTGTCATTCAGAACTGATATTGGCATATGTCGCGGATGTCCACGGGCGACACTATTCACTACTTAGAATCTAGTTATTTTTTTTCAAACACAATCAAACTCTTTTGATTATTTTTTGTTATTTTCAACGATCACAGAAGAGTTATTAGCAGTCACGTATCACACCTTTCTTTATTTAAAAATATTTACACCACCAGCTTGTATTGTCTCAGTCACAACTCTCTTTTTTTAAATTGTTTGTAAGAGTTACACTCTGTTCTAGTTAAGAAAAAAAGTGCTGTCATCACTATTAGCCACGTGATTTCACCTACTGACCAATTACATGAGAGAGCGTTCCTCGATTGACCAATTAACTCTGTGTTATATTACATTGGACAGATGACGTCACGTTTTGATAAAAAAAAAATTAAGCTTTGTTTTAAATTTTTGTCGTAATAGATAATTGTATAAAAAAAAAAGAATATTCTGTCTATCTAACTTCTAACCCTAAACTTAAATTATTACTTGCAACATCTTCAAAAATTTGGCGGAAATACGCCGCGTTCTCGTGCCAAAACATCAAACTCGCTCAATAACGTCTTTTTCATTTTCCCAAAGCAACTCAAATGCAGTGAAAGAAATTGGCAAGCGCAGCCGTCTGCGGCCACTAGTTTATTCTACCGAGCATTATAATGCCGGCTTTATTAGCTTTAACTAATGCTCGCATAATAGTAAGTTAGGAACTGAGATGAATTATTTTAGAACTCCTTATCTATACTAATATAATAAAGAGGTGAAATTGTGTGTTTATTTGTATGTTTATTTATTTATTTATTTATTTATACGGGATATACCCTTTTTACATAACAGATTAAAGAAAGGAAAATAGAAAGTACAACTCAAAGCAATATAAGATCAGAACTTCTCAGTTGGCGCGAAAATTCAACAATATCGTTACCATAAAAATTAACAGTATCACCAAGAGCGTTAGCCTTGCGCATCAATCGTATCAAAGTTTCATTCTTGCTAACGTCAGTTCTTCTATAGGGGACATAAAACACATCAGAGTTCCTCGTGCCAGCAGCACTTATTCTATAATTTATGTGCGATGTTAGGAAAGAGCAATCTAAAAAGTTGTTAATAATTTTGAATAAAAAAGTGAGATCAAAAATTACTCTTCTCTCCTGCAAAGATTGCAAACCCAGTTTACTAAGAATGTAAGAATAATCATGATTATCGCGTGACATTCCGTGACCATCGCGATAGGCCGCGTGTCGCAGAAAATTATGCTGAGGTTTTTCAATGAGTTTAATTTGTTCGTTTGTAAAAGGAGACCAGACAATTGAGCAATATTCCACCAAAGGGCGAACGAGAGACTTATATAGTAAAAGTAGTGTACTAACGCGCGAAAACTCCGACGTGTTTCTATAAACAAATCCCCACATTCGCATTGCCTTAGAAGAAATAGTTTTGATATGATCATTAAAATAAAGCCTCGCATCAAGCAAGACACCGAGATCTTTAACAGTTTCCACCCGTTGCAATTGATCGTTACCCATAACATAATTGTAAACTATACCAGTCTTCTTTCTTGTGAATGAAATAATTGAACATTTTTTAACGTTGAGTTTCAATAAGTTTAGATTGCACCATTCCATTACACTATCAATGTCGATTTGCAGAAGTTCTGCATCAACAGAGTTTTCAATATTCTTATAAATTTTAGCATCATCAGCGTATAAAAGTATCGAAGAAAATTTTAAACATGAAGGTAAATCATTTATAAAAAAGTTAAACAAAAGAGGGCCCAAGTGGGAGCCTTGCGGGACTCCAGAAGGAACTTTTATAACTTTAGATTTACAATTTTTTATCTCGACAAATTGAGATCTATCAGTCAAATAACTTTTCAGCCAACTTAACAACGGATTTCCAATACCCATGTTATTCAACTTTGAGACCAGTATATCGTGATTTACACTATCAAATGCCTTTGAGAAATCTGTGTAAATCGCATCGATCTGTCCATACTTCTCAAAGGCATCGGTTATATGTTTTTTAATAATTACTAAGTTAGTGCACGCAGACCTTTTGTCGATAAAACCATGTTGTTGCTCACATATAATATTCCTGAAATTGCTATAAACGCAACTAGTGACCATTTTTTCAAAAAGTTTCGGTATAGAATTAAGAATAGAGATTGGCCTATAGTTTGATACATCTGATTTATCACCACTCTTGTAAATGGGAACAACTTTGCCAAGCTTCCAGGCATCAGGAAAAATGCCCATAGCTAATGATTTACAGAAAAGAAGATGCAAAGGTTTTGTCACAGCATATATACAGTTGACCAAAAAGATATTAGGAATTAAGTCAGGCCCTGCACCCTTCCTGATGTCCAGCTTGGCAATTTCATCGAATACAGCACTAAGAGATAATTCCATACAGTTCATATAAAAAGTAGAATTGTAATCAGTAGGTGAGATAACATGATCATTTGCTTGATTATTTACATCAAAATTGTAACTCGATTTAAAATGAGAAGCAAAAAGATTTGCAATTTCTAAAGGGTTGTTAGATGTGTCTGACTTATGGTGAACAGTGTCAGGAATCTCATTGTAATTAGTAGTCGCGCTAATATGATTCCAAAAGGCCCTCGAGTTGTATTTGATCGATTCTTCAAGATTTGAAAAATAAGACAATTTATTTTCAGTTTGTATGACGTTGCATGCGGCGCGTAAACGATAAAATTCATTGTAGTGAATAGGCAGATGAGTTTGTTTGTTATCTTTGCAGATTAGTTCTTATCGCGAATCATGTTGATTAGCAAAGTGGAATACCACGGTGGATATGATTTTTTCCTTTCACGGCAATACGGAACATATTTATTGATGAGAAAATACAAAAAAGAATAAAAATCAGCAATATTCACGTTTACACCCGCATCGGAAAAAAATTCTATCCAATTAATATTATTCAACTCAAAAATAATGTTTTGATAATCAGCGTACTTGAAATTATAATAGTAATTCAATTCTTGGTCATTTGAGTTATTTGTGCACGGTAATTTTATTTCAAAACTAAGTGGTGGGTGAAATTTGTCTATTGGTAATAACGGTTCAAGAGCATTAACAATAGGAATGTAGTTGAAATTTGTAAGAACAAGGTCTAAAATATTACCAGAACAATTTGATATTTCGTTGTGTTGTAACGCATTAACAGACAAAAGAGAGTCAATAAACTCAGAGCTATCATCACAATAACCACGCTTCCATCTAACCTTGGGTAGGTTGTAATCACCCACAATAACAAATTTTGCAGATTTATAAATTGAGCATAAATGTTGGCATAAACATAAACATAAGCATAAACATAAATAAATGTTGGCGGTAATCTCTGGAACTAGTGAACCGATTTCAAAAAATCTTTCCCATATAGGAAGCTACATTATCCGTGTCTAATATAGGCTATATATTATTATGAAATTTTGAAAAAAAAAACTTACAAACCGAAGCGAAGCGAGGGCGGGTCGCTAGTTGCTGATATTTGTTTAACCTGAGTTTCGAGACAGTGACGAAAATCAAATAAATGTATGCAGTTTTGCGAAAACAAGTTCAGTCTAGGTAGCAGAATCAAAAACGGCCGAATTGCAAAATATCGTCAAATACAGATTTTGGTCAGACTCACCGGGGATACGAGTATACCTAGCATAATTGTTTAGACTAGAGCATAGTTCCCAGTTGTAAAAAATCGGATGTTGCGCTCCTAGATCGTAGAATAGGGAGTTGTCATTAGGACACTACATACAGGCACGTACTATAATAAAGGCAAAACCAAAATAATTGTGTCAATTGCATAACATAATCTAAGGAGAACGCTGACCCTCAAGACACAAGTTTATACCTAGTTTGAGAGTCAGAGATCAAACTAGTTTGTATAAAGTTATACCAAAATTATAATTTTGGTACTGTATGTGTTTACTGTACCAACTAGATTTGTAAGTGTTACAAGTGTAATAATAAAATCATTTCATTTTCAAAATGGCCGGCGACGCTTAATTAATTTTGCGAATATCTCGAGAACTACTTAAGCGATTTTCACATGTGAGGTATCATATGAAAGCTATTTATATTATTAATAAATGTTTCAGTGATCCAATAGCATAGATATTGTAGGAACAGAAATATTTACAACGTAGCAATTCGATGACACCGCTCGAATATATAAATTACTAGCGACCCGCCCTCGCTTCGCTTCGGTTAATAAGTTTTTTTTTTTGAAAACTCTTTTTTTTAATTTTAAAATAAAATATAGGCTATATTAGACACGGATAATGTAGCTTCGTATTTGTGAAAGAATTTTTGAAATCGGTTCAGTAGTTCCAAGGATTACCCTCAACATACCTACAAACACACAATTTCACCTCTTTATTATATTAGTATAGATAGATCACAGCAGCTATAAAACGAAACAAAAATTATATAAATATATAATTACCTCTTTATAAAAGGTAAAGTTGTTGGGCGGTGGTGAAGCGTCAGCTGAGCAGAGCAGCTCAGCGTCTTCGTCTTCTCTGAGCAAACGAGGCTCCTTGGGCTCCACAAGAGATATCTGGGCTACTGGCGGATCTGTAACAAAATCGAACGCGTATAGTGCGGTTCATATGATCTTAATTCAATATTCTATGGTTTATCAGTCTATTTTTTTTGCTACTTTTTTGAATACTAAATAACCAGCAAACCACGATCAACAAAACCAATCAATAAATAGGTTTATGAATAACTGAAGTAAATAATTTTAACAATTGACAATTAATTGACAATTTAACAATTTTAACCAAGCTTAATTTCTAAGAACGTCGTATCAAGTCCACGGACTTCCGCTTCGCGGGACACCTGTCTCGTTGTTTTCACCAGAGAAGCTAAACCCAACACATCTTTAAATTTACTGCTAATAATTTGTTCCTCATTCGGTTCTTTTTCTATTACGTCATTTCTATTTAACCGGTCTCCACAACAAAACCCGATGCTTCCGGATGCTCCAAACCTTTCAAAAATTGCGACAAAATCGGAAAGATGGTAGGCCTAATCTAGACCTAAGTTAGTTTTAGGGTAATACTGATGTTGGGACACAGTATTGACACAATGCACGTAGAATGAGGACGGTGTTGTGCGTTGTCAGCAATTTGCGGTATAGCGTCAGTCTCCGCTCCGTTCTCGCCAGTCGTCTCTCGCACGCTTCACGATATGCATACTTTCAATTAATCCTTCTGATCATTTAATAAAATAGGATAGAGGATAACGAAAGGTATTTATCGCACCTTTTGAAGCTACATCATACCCCTAAAACAGACTGATGTTAGCTTGGACCACCATTTCTCGTCCATTTTAGTGTCGCCACCCCAAAAAAAGCCAAAACAAAGTAGATATTCTCACGACCCCTTCAGTAAGAATTTGATCCCTAATTCTGTTTCTTAACATTTATTGATTTTAAATCATGAATTAATTAATATAAGCTTAATTTCTCCTGATCGATTGCGACCTCATAAAGTCACCTAAGTTAACGTCGGTCTTTCGTTAATGTTAATTAATTAATCTCGCCATAATTATAAAAGTATTGCACAATGGCCACTATTACAATTTCAGCCTCTATAATAAAGACCAAAAACAATTTCTACCCACAGCTATTATGTAGTCCCAGCACACACGTTGCGGTTCCGGGGTCGTGCGGTTGCGGTCACAGCTTTGTCCCTCCCACCGCAAACAGCGGCTTTTTAGCCGTTCGTGTGTAGGCCGCGTGAAAAATTCGCTTTGTTACGCCTGCGGTATTAACCGCTTTGATGTAACCATTTGTTTAATAAACCTTTGTAGTGTTAAAACACGTAAATGTAGTACCTAAGTTATATATTTATAGTGCTTAAATATAGGTACATAAATATAAGTAAATTGAAGGATGAAGTAATTCATTGGCCGTGTGGTGTAAACAAAAAAGAGAAATACATATATTTATTCCAACATGACACAGAAAACCCCAAAACGATAACGAAATAATTAGCGTGCGCGAATAAAGATCAATGACAAAAATGCACTTACCATACCATACAATCAGCATAGGTCTCTCCACTGCTGTATATAGGATACTCCTAAGGCTCGCCACCACACACGATCAAAGCTCTTCTCATCCAACCACCACCGGCGAATTTCTTTAAGTCGTCAATCCACCTGGTCCTAAGGGCGTCCCACACTGCGCTTCCCGGTACGTGGCCTCCCTTCGAGGACTCGTCTACCTCATCGGTTATCGGTCTTGCAGCAAATATGACTTACCCATTGCCACTTCAATGCCGATTCTACGAGTTATATAAAACGCAACTTAGATCAGCATAATGCTGAGGTATAAAAGGAAAAAAAACACCCTGCTGATACTCTGCTAGGGTCTCACAGAACAACCACGACCAACGACGAGCAGTGGAAAAAAATATTAAATTTGAACACTAGAGAGAAAAAAAGATTTGTAAACTTTTCCTGTCAATTTACACAGAATTATACCCAAAATGATTTCAGGCTTTGAAAATTGATTGGTTACATACAGCCTGTACATTGGCGTTGAAAAGTAAATTATAGCAAATTTAAAAATATAACCATAACGTAGTTGGATACTCTCAAATGTATTCACGAAGGTATTCGCTCGGAAAACTTCATTATAAAGTTTTACACGTCGTGTGAGGGTTTTATCTGTTTACTTTATTAACTTTTAACCTAATTACGTTACTTATTCGTGTTTACAGCTGCTTCTGTTAATGCACGAAAATTTTGAGGAGTTCATTCCAAAACTCAACAGCATTGCTCTAAACTTTATTTTACGAATGTAGCCGGTTTAGCTCAACGAAGAGTGCACCTTTTAGCTGTATATAGAGACATATTGAAGTTTGGGTAATTTATGATAATTGTAGCCATTTTGTATAATTGGCGTCGCGACGCATTGCGCGAAACGACGCGTCACGTCGCGCATTGCGTCACATAAATATCACACATTCTCTGAGCACGCGTACTTGAGCTGTGCGTCTAGCGATGCGGTGTGTGACCAGCGTCAGACGCGAGTCCGTTTACCACTTATTATGCTCGTTGCCTTTCCAAATTTAATTTAACTTTAATTAAACGTTTTCACTGAGTAATAAGCGACAAATTATTGTATATTACAATTCAAATAGTACTGACGGCAATCGTGCGTCCACGATTCCCATGTAGGACAACGCGTCCGCATCGCGACATAGATCGAAACGAAACGAGTAGCATGGGGTCGCTTGAAAGTGTACACACGATGTCGCGCTGCAAGTTGGTAATAAACACTACTTTAGGTATTTTAGGTAATTTAGATATGTTAGGTATTGCTCGATATTTTAGATGCACAGTAGTAAATTGAATTGTTATACATTCTATTAGCCATTCTATTTCTAACTCGGCATTCACAGGATCAAGACGTCCTATTTCAATCCAATCGTGCGCATGTTTCGATCTTATGACGAAGCTATTAAAAGGTTATTTAAACACGGTTTCTTGTAATTTATCTTTTCTATTTTACAATAAATACCAACATATTTGGATGCTTTTATGTATGTATAATATATAATTAACTAGTGACGCGCCCTCGCTTCGCTTCGGTTTATGAGTATTTTTTTCAATATTTTTTCCAATTTTCAAAATAAAATATAGTCTATATTAGACACAGATAAGGTATTTCCAATTGTGAAAGATTTTTTGAAATCGGTTCAGTAGTTCCAGAGATTACTCCCAACATACAAACACACAATTTTATCTCTTTATTATATTAGTATAGATTATGGCTGTCTCCTGCTTTATATTCTATTTATTTCCTAAATTATATCTTTTGTAGTCTATTACAGTACATATTTAAGGGGTGTCAGTACAGTACATACATATATATATATATTTACATAAATTAAATATATATACATATATATATATATATTATTAACTATTAACTTGATTTTTAAATATTGACAGCTATTAACATGTGCCTGATGCATAAAATATGTTCCTTTTCCACCTAATTGAGTCTCATCGGACCATCAAAAAAACTGAAATAAACACGCCAGGGACAGGCTTTAAACTATTACCTAAAACAACTAAAAACATTCGTATGACAAACGGGCTCTACAATGGAGGATAAAATAAACACTGAAAAATAAAAATGGCCGCCGAACCGACAGCAATATATCAAACGTACACTAGACAGGCAAGTCCGGCAAACTTATTTTTGCGTTTTGGTAAGGATGCCACTATTTGCTAAATAAAATTAAATATCGTAAAATCGCCCACGGGTTCTAGCTGAAAATCAAGGCAATACATTAAAATGTGGGTAATACATTAAAATGTGGGTAATATATTAAAATGTGGGTAATACATTAAAATGTGGGTAATACATTAAAATGTGGGTAATATATTAAAATGTGGGTAATACATTAAAATGTGGGTAATACATTAAAATGTGGGTAATACATTAAAATTTGGGTAATACATTAAAATGTGGGTAGTGCATTACATTTTAATATAACATATAGTTCGTTTTTTTTAATCCTGGAGACTAAAGTGACATTTCATGTGTTGCTAGTTTTTGATATATTTAAAATATAAATGTCCAGCAATCTGAATTAATCTTAAAACCATATTAGATATTGTTTAAAAAAGTGGTTTTCTGCAAAATCGCATGGTGCTGGATTGAATTTGTGGGAATCGATAGAATAATTCATTACAATTAAAAAAATCGTAAGCATGATAAGTAATGACAATAGTTTATCTTGGAATATATTGAATGCGACAAATTAATTAATAAATGCCCTCAATACACACAATATACAAAAAAACACATTTAAAATTTTACGATTCAAATAACCATAAGCACCACACTGCAAATTAATTAGCAACATTATATTCAAGTTTGACATTTGTACTTGTCAATTTAGTCTCCTGGATTAAAAAACGAAATTTTAATTATTGTATTAAATATAAAACTATGTTACCCGCAATTTACTATTTAGGAATATGAACCGTCCAAAAGATAAGTTTTTTTAAAAAAATAATCAAATACTGATTAAATCAAAAATATTAAAAGCACACTAATGTTAATATAAGAAAACAAGAGAATGGTATAGTAGAACACGCCAGAAATACACGTGATTTCGTATTGAAACGTGACGTCTCCTACGAGAAGTCATGTCATAATAACGTGAAAGAAAACTTAATATAGATTAAGTACTTACACATAACCTCCAAAAGTAAAGAGTCTTCCAGCGGATACCTTGGAAACCAAGGGTTGTAGACTCTGCAGACCAGCTTCCGTCCACTGTCCTCTCTCCTGACACGCCAGGTCAGCACACTCGTCGTCACCTCTCCGTCTACCTCCGTCTAAAATTAAAGTACATTAATTTACTGCGATTCTCGTTATTTTTGAATACATTTGAATACACTGCATTTCCCATTTTATCCTATTTATACTATGTACATAAGTGTTTCGGTAGTAATTCAAAAGAGCCAGAGCCCATTCCTATCCCATCCACAAATGCATTCCTATATCGCCAAAGGTAGGCAACATATCCGAGGACGTGCTAATGTTTGTCATTTTGGAGTAATATTGTCATGTATCGCGGATGTCCATGAGCTACAGTATCTACATACCATCAGGTGGGCTGTATGCTCGTCTGCCGCCAACGTCCATAAAAAAATACATTTAAAATAAGTCGGGTCTTCAAGTCCTTCGGTCAACTCAGTCTTTGTGACTATAGTCGGTGTAACCAGTGCTAATACTTTAAGGAAGGAGTCTTTGAAAAACAGCATAGGAAACAATTCTCTTTATACACAGACATTTATTATTCCGTAATAAACTAGCTTCTCATATTCTTATACCTGACGTGCCGAATGAGGCACCCATTTCCTCATTACAGTGACGTAATTAATTATAAACATTTTCTTTGTTGTTGTTTTTTGTATTTTTTATTTAGACTTGTCGCTGTATACAGAAATTAAACTGTTTTTCTTTCTTTCATACCAATAATACTCACAGCAGTTAGATTAGAGTTTATACGCTGGGAGTTAATAAACCAGTCTATATTTGGAGCTGGTTTTGATCCTCGGGTGGTGCATACGAAAGACCTCTCGTGTCCCGCCCGCGTCAGTCCGTTCCCCGTCACACGGACGAACTGAGGTTTTACTGCAGAAATAAGATAAGGTTTAAAATGGTATATGTACGCTTCTAATTAGAATCCTACGGTAGTCAATCGTGCGAAGTGTAAGTTCGTCTGCCGCTTTTTTTCTATAAAAAACGTCAATAATTTTCAAAAATTCGCTAGTTTTAAATCTAGTAAACTTCTCCATTGGTACCGCCATCTGTGGAATTCATCGCCGCGTGAGTTCTCTTTAGTTGGATGACTGCAATTATACGAGGGGCTGATGGCATGGATGTGTATCTATCTATTCTTCGGGCACACACATTCGTGAGATCATGAAACTGTATTCTTGGTCTTCGAATTTCTATTTAGAACGGAACTAGCCTGAGAATTAAAAACAAATCTAAGTTGCCCGCAAAAATCTACATTGTGTCCTGCAGTGAAACGTAATGGGCTAATATCGAATATACCATATCATACCATACCATCAGCGTGTGTCTCTGCTAGATATAGGTCTCTCCCAAGGACCGCCGCCACTACTTTTTCCATCCACCCACCACTGGTGACTTTCTTCAAGTCGTCAGTCCACTTGACCAGAGATCAAAGTAAATATCGAATATATATAATCTAAAATAGGCGAACCACTGACCAACCATCTCGTCTTTTCGTTCCTGGTGTGCCGTTTTGAGTACTGAATCTTACAGCTACAGAGTTTGTCTCTTTTGGACTTGTATAATTCTTCTCATTCGTGAAGGAATCAATTATTTACTTATTTGGGTTAAAAATCTAGGTGTTCTACATCCTGCAGGAATCTCTCCATTGTTAAATTTAGGTCTCTTGCAATACCCATCACAGGAACTGAAATCGATGTACCATACTTACAAAATAACTTAATAGTGACGTCTCTAATCTGCGGCTGCAGTAAAGGAGGGTCCACACGGCACTGCAGCCGTGCGCCCGTCATCTCCCTCGGAATGGCTGTGAGCTGCACTTGGCAGACGGAGCCTTTCCTCGTGAAGGCCAGTCGTTCCTCGCCATGGTACCAAGATACGTCTGGAGGTGGTTTACCTAAAAATATTGAACCTTTTTAATGAATTGCATTCACAACTATATTTTCCATTTTTAGCGGATTCAAGGAGAAATATTGATGGAGCAATTGATGGAGTTGAACTGATAATTTATATAAGCCTATAACGTCCCACTGCAGGGCACAAGCCTCGCCTAGTAAATCACTGGGAGGTTTCAGGCCGTACTCAACCAGGCGGGATTTTAAGTTCCGATTTAAAAAAAATGTCTTGAGCTTGGCGGTGAGGGAAAACACTGAGCCGATAGTGCTGATTATAAATCATGATACAGGGTATAATGAAATAAAAGTAATTTCTTATTCCATTATACTCTTGAGTCCCCATCCCATCCCCCCAAGGAGGATTGGCAGTTGTAACGGAATGAGGAAAATCCGAGTCCCATTATGAGGAAAGTCCAAATCCTTTTTTCCTAACCATTTCTCCAAATCCATTTATAAGTCTGCAAAGGTATACAGCACATACGAGGGTTTGCCAACGTTTGTCATTCTGGACTGATGTTGGCGTGTACCGCGGATGTCGACGAAACAACGCATGCTGTCATAACTAACGATCTGTTTTTTTGGTGTATAATAATATACCAAAATATGAATTGGTCAGTTTCTTGAATACTATAAAAAAAGAAATAGTCAAAACGAAATATACTTTTATATAATGACAATATAAAATATCTTATTAATATGAACTCGTCATGACTTGAAATCAGGGCCCATTTTTTATAGAAAGAAGGTGGCAGATGAACAGACATCTGGCGGTAAGTGGTTACCGTCGCCAATGAACATCCTCATACCAACATCTGTGCGGAATGACAAATGTTGGTAAGCTCTCGGATGCGCTGCCTGTCTTTGGAGAACTAGGAATAAATCTGAATAAAGGTTTGGGAAAATGGGGATGGATAGGGATATAGAAGTAGGTTGGGATAGGAGTGGGCTCTGACGTTTATCAGTCACCCTTGGAGATTTGGGAATGGAATGGAGATTTAGGATTTGAAGAATGGATTGGGAAAAAGTAGAGCGATAGGTTTTTAAAATATTAATGTTTTTTTTTTTTAAACTTATGTCGAAACGATTTTCAGATAACTTGACAATTATCTAGTTTTGTCATTAGTTTTCATTATTACATAGAGCGTTGAAAGGAAAGCTGAATACTCCAGTAATAAAATAAAATCTGGAATACGTGATCCGCCGATCCGCATTGGGCCCGCGTGGTGAATTAGGGCCCGAAACCCCCAAAGATTTACTAGTGGAGACCTGTGCACTGCAGAAGCCTGATACAAGTACAAGTATTACATTACCTCCAGCCGCCTGGCAGGAAAGGAGGACATCTTGTCCTTCGCGAAAAGGCCCAGCGATGGAGCCCAGAATTTCTCTGCCCTCAGAGTCGTATATCCGAGGGGATTCTGGGGGAACTGTGGAATAAAAATATGTTTAATTTATATGTATAGATGCCGTGCCGTTTGGCGGCTTTAGAATACCAGGTCACGCCATCTCTTCCCGTGGGTGGACAAAGCCCCCACAACAATCTGTAAGAAACTACATCACCTCTAAAAGACCATATCCATCTCATTCCTAAGAAAATGTGCATGAGAAAGATCATGTCCAGCATTGAATGATAAAAGGGCTGGTTGTGATTACGGTAGGTACAGATTATCTCTCCAGTACCTAACTTTTATAATCTTTTCAGCTAGCTTTGTTTAATTCAATCAAAGCAATCGCAAATATTCAACGATCAAGACAAAAATGTAAATTTTGTTCTAATTCACTGATTTGTAGTAGGTAAGTCAGATGTTTAGGTGAAACAAAAAAAAGAACATAAATGTAACGTTATTTATGCAAAGGGACCTTATTGACGATATGGACTCAATGGGTTAGAACTACATACTACTATGAGATCTTCCAACAACACTTTTCATTGTTCCATGATTCCGTTTTAATGCATTTTTTTATTTTTTTTATTTTTTTATGTACGAAGGCGGCAGACGAGCATACAGTCCACCTGATGGTAAGTGGATAAAAAGGATCCCCAACGGAAGTTTCACTCGATATGCAAGCAATCACTTAAAGCTAAGAGATAAATAAAATATAAAGTGTCCAGTCAATTAGAAAAAATCAACACTACAACTGAAATCAAAATAAATATACAAATCGTAGCAGAGCTATGTTTGAAAAAAATCATTAC
Organism: Sesia bembeciformis; assembly: GCA_943735995.1. Classification (NCBI taxonomy): domain Eukaryota; kingdom Metazoa; phylum Arthropoda; class Insecta; order Lepidoptera; family Sesiidae; genus Sesia; species Sesia bembeciformis. The sequence goes on along the minus strand of OX031042.1, from coordinate 13,868,542 downwards.
TCTACGAACGATACAGAGCCCAAAACAAACATTTTTAGAATTTTTGTCTATCTGTCTATCTGAACACCCATCACGCAAAAACTTCTGGACGGATTTTAATTAAACTTGGCATAATTTTAGCTTATGTGACGAGTTTATATTTAGGGTAAGTTTTATCCAGATCCTTTATAGAGTTCCCATGAGAATCACTCTGAAGTTCACGCGAACGAAGTCAGTCGCTGACACCGCTAGTTGGATAGGTAACATTATTACAAGACAATTACTAAAGAAAAAAAAATTAATTATGTATAATTAGTTTGAATATTTTTTTTATATTCAAAGCGAGGAACTCAGATTCAAATCAGAGAGCCCTTAGATAAGTAAATTGTACGAGTATACAGATCTCGTGCAAAGCCGTGTAATAATAACCTAAGTTGGTTTTTAACGTTTTTAAAACTTTTTTTTTATGGACGAAGGCGGTAGACGAGCATACAGTCCACCCGATGGTAAGTGGATTCTGTCGTTTTTTTTTTTTTTTTTCGGATTGACTAAATTCAAGAGTCACCGGACTTGTTTAGTTTAGGGCGAGCGCAGAAGGCGCTCAGCCAGGAGTAAAAAGTGTGGTTGCAACGAGCCTAAGGGCTCCCCCCCCCCGGTAAACCGGCGGAAGGAACGGACCTCGGCTTAGGGCGTTGCATTGGGGGGATACCGCGGGGTCGCGAGTCGGCGAAAAGCGCCCAGGCACGTGTCGATACCTAGTGAAAGTGTTGGCTGAGGGCCGGTGTGTGTTAACGGTGTAACGAGGGGGACGTCCACGTCTCCGCCGGCGGGGACGGTGTCTGTGTGCTGTGTTTGAGTGCAGTGTGAAAATCGCATTGGCAGCGGTGATCGGGTCGTCGGGATCGTCCAGGATGTGCCGCGGGCGCCGATAGCGGGGAGGGGCACTCCTGTCCGGTATGTAGGTGAGGGAGGAGACAATCAGAGGATTGGGATGGTGTGGTATTGCGTCATAGTAGCGTCGGGCGGTGTCTTTTATGAATTTGACGATGGAGGGAAGTTCAAAGTCCTTGTGGAGGTCGATGTTACGCAAGTACCATGGTGCAGCCACGGCCTTGCGCACGAATCTGTCGTGCGGATTCTGTCGCCCATAGACATCCGCGATACATTAGTCCAAAATAACAAACGTTGGCACGCCTCCAGATGCGCTGCCTACCTGTGGAGATATAGGAATGGATTTGGGGAAAAGGTTGAGAAAATGGGGAGGGATATGATGGGAATGGGCTCTGGCACATCTCACTCACTACCGAAACACGTACGTACATTAGGGAAATAAGATAAAGTGGGAAATGAACCAATTTCAAAATGAAAATATGTGTTTTAAAGATTTCTCTAGTCTCGATATCTGGGAAACTAGAACCGACAATAAGGTCCCTTTTGTCAAATTATGTCAAATCTGTCAATATTAAATCAACTTACCAATCACAGTCAAATTGACTTTATAGTTCCTTGTAGGAGCATCTACATAGTCTATCCTACACCTATAGATCCCCTCATCATACCGGGCCACCTTCTTCACGGTGAGGTGAGCTGATGATGGATCAGACTCATTGAGGACGAAGAAGGTTCGATCTCCAAACTCCCCTCCATCTGCGAGGTGGATTGGCGAGCCGTTTCTGAAGTCTACCCTGAAAAGATGACAAGGTTAAAATTGAATGACAATTTGAGGTTTTGAATCTAAGGCATCCACTGCAGGGCACAGGTCTCCCCTTAGTAAATCACTGGAGGGTTTCGAACCATAATCCAGCACGTGGACGCAGTGCGGATTGGTGGAAAAATGCTCCAGATTTTTTAATTCTTGAGCATGCGGGCATGTATTAGCCATACAAGTGATTTTTTTTCTATTTATATATACAATGGTGCAATTAGCACATTCTGCCAATGTCAAGTTTTCTTATTATTAAATAATTTAAAAATCTGAAACGCATCATGTCAATGTCCAATGCCCGTCCAAGTGGATAAGTTAGGAGTCGCCCAGTAAAGTGATAGTAGGTTTACTGAGGATAGAAGAGGACCCCTTGGAAGCACACGAAAAACTCAATCATATGCTTTTATTTCATTACCACAAACGTTACGCACAAAAAACACTTTGAAGTTTAATAACAAACAAAACGCACTGTATACAATTTTTATAATAATCAAACAAGAACTTTACTTCACTCCCCTAGTTTCCCCCAAAAAGTCCATATGAGTGTTTATGCACCCGTAATTAGAGCGTAATTAGCATGAGAAGTTACAAGTTATACATACATGTATTATACATTAATTATATGTATGTATAACTTATGTTTTTCTTTCAACATGTCTGTTGTACAACATGTTTCAACATGAGAAGTCTGTCACATTCAAGGACATTTAGGAACTGTGATGACCGAATTGACATGGGTAACGGCCATCCAGCGATGATTCGCGATTGTGGTCTTTATTAGTTGGTTCGACTCATTGAAATGTCCTGCGGTAGCCATTTTTTAGTCTATGGTTTAAATAAATTAAAGACATGAGATGTTTGATTCACTGTTAGGATGATTGATGACTCTGTCCTTGTGTCGCGCTGTCATCGCTATTATTTCCTGCTTAACTGTAGGCATGTTGAAGTCGTTGTGAAGAGTTTCATTGGTGATAAACCACGGAGCGTCAGTTGTAAAATGCAGTATTTTACGAATAGATTGAAATCTTTGTAATATTTCAATGTTTGAATGAGATGCTTTTTTTTCCGAGGACGATGACGGCGGTAACGGGCAGGGGCATTCCTATCGGGGGCACAGGTTAGGCCGGCAACTATTAGGGGTCGAGATGGTGAAGGACTCTGTCGTAGTAGTGCCGGGCGGAGTCTTTAACGTATTGGACGACGGAGGGAAGTTCCAAGTCCTGGAGGAGGGATGGAGGGAGTGGAGGTCGCCATTGCGAGAGAATGTGATGCTATTCCCCATAACGGAATACCGTAAACTTATGTTAAGAGAACAGATTTACTACCGACAAATTGTACTGCAGTTACAATTTACAAAAAGAAGACGTATGTTTTTGGATTACAAATGAAATAAAAATTATAATAAAAGGAAACTGTAATTATCTGGAAGTACTAGTTTATTCTTGGCTCAATTCGCTTGGAAGGGGGAGGGTGCATGCTACATTTCTGCATCCGCTGGGCGCACTCGACTGGCTAAGCTACTCACTCACAGAACACTACCGTAATTTTCCACCTATATTTTGTTGCCGTCTTCCCCCAATGTACGTACGTGTTTCGTTAGTGAGAGAGATATGTCTGAGCCCATTCCCATACCATCCTATCCTATCCGTCCTTATTGCCCCAAACCTTACTTCAAATCCATTTATGAATCTACAAAGGTAAGAAGCATATCCGGGGATGGGCCAAGGTTTGCCATTCTGCACTAAGTTTTGACATATATTAAGGATGTAGCCACTTGCCAAAAGGTGAATTGTCTGCTCGTTTGTCACCTTTTTTTCTATAAAAATATAGGTATGATGCACACTGAAATTTTTTATTATATTACACACTTATGCTAAAATATTGTAAATTTTATACATTATTTTGCATATTAGTCATATAAGTACTGAAATATAGGATACTTTACATACTATTAAACTTTCTGGCAGCGTAACGGAACTGCCTCGTAAAAATTTCCATACATTCAAAGCATTCTTGGACGACGCACAAAGAACGGTGCCAAATTTCTGCTTACTTTCTTTTACCAAGATTGAGTGCACGAATTAAGAGTCGTACATCTTAAAGAAGGAAACAGTATGGTGGAGGAATCCGAGCGGTTCCGCTCTGGACCGTCTCCAGCAAAGAGCACTGAATCAAAGAAGCAATATTTGTTTATTAGAACCGTTAATTAGTGATGGGGAATGTTCGGTAGTTGAAGAATCGATAGTGTTGATTTAAATAAAGTCACTTAAAATATCAACATATTTTGTGAATAATATAAATTTTATTTTATTTAAATTATTCACTGTATTATTCACTGTATTATTCACTGTATTATTCACTGTATTATTCACTGTATTGTAATTATTTTAGTAGACTGAAAGTTATTATATTTTTTATTTTATTTTATTTACTTCGTACGCGTAAACTTTAGAGTATGTGTGCTTAGCTTAATCCCGTGGGAACTTTATAATTGACCATTCACGCTTTACATTGCAACGATTTTTATCAAAAAAATATTATATGTACAGACTTACGATTTCCTTATATTTATTACGACTTACTTAATTCTTACGATTTTATTCTATTTATGTATGTATTATATATAGATTTAGTAAACCTGACTGCTTATTAATATTAAAACACATTAATATTCTTATTTGTCTCACAATAATGCTGCCTTAAAGTTTTCACTTTTATATCGCGTAAATATTTTATGATATCATAAAATAGGCCCGCAATCTTTTAATGTGTTCTAAATAGTTCTTAGAAATCGTCGGATATAAAATTATAATTTCAATAACTAAATTATATTATTCCATCATATATTTAAAATCTATCATCTCATCAACTAACATACATCACTAGGCCCTGTTTTCTTCAACCGAGAATCAATAACTTACGTGTATTTGCTTAAGAGCAAAGATATTAGGACCGGAGATGAGAGGAGCCTGTTTTTCCCGGCGTTTGTGTATGATATTAAATTATCATTTATATGTTTTTTTGAATTTCGTGCTTTGTAAAGTTAATGTATTTAAAACGTGAATCAATTTTTGAACGGTATTTGTTTATTAGAAGCTACCCGCGAATATGTAAATTTTATTTTACTGTTATTTTTGATATTTGTATAATTTACAAGATGGCGATTTTTCAACTTCGCAATGGAATTAGCCCATCTGTTAATTTCACTGAGATATAGAGCAATTTCTGTGTTCAATCTATTGAATAATGCCTACAGTTTGGCAACGAAAATTTTTCGTATGCCGTGATCTATATAAAATGAAGCTCAATTTTTTTTTCTGTTATATGTATCTACTTACCCTCGTATACTCGAATCATTAGCAAAATTATTTACCTTAAAATAGTCTAGCATTGAACTCATGTAAGTGTACTATTTTCTTATGAATTGAATCAATTCTTTGAAATGAAACTACTTTTCTTACGTCCATCTAGATTTGTTTACCAAAACACTAGACACAGAAATAAAAATTGAAATAAAATTTGAGAAAGTTCCCACGACAGTCTCCCGTCTAGACGCTTCCGGACTTAATTTTAAAGATTTTCATGCATCTGAATCTCTGTATATTCGTTTGTTCTATGTGGATGGAATACGTTCTCCTGGATGAAAGCCAAAACTTAGTGTCTAGTAGTGTCATGGTTTATGTAAAATAAAGGCAAAATATCATATTTATATTTATAACTATTTATTTACTGTTTATTTCAGTTAATTCAGTTAGATCATTACCTATGAAATGGCCGTTTTATATGGAAAAATTCGAATACATTTTTTTGTATGAAAATTATATATTTAATTAATTGAAGTATTGTCCATTATTATCAATGCACTTTTGCCATTTTAATGGAAATCGATTGATGCCTCTGCTATAGAACTCCTGGGTACGAGAATCGATGAATTCTCTGAAGGCGTTTCAACAATCGGAATGGAATTGAATTTCTTCCCTTGTAAAGAATTATCCAAATCAGTAGAGGCACGGTCTGGCGAGTACGGGGAGTGGCGAAGAGTTTCATTGGAAGCTCCTGTGACTTTGAGACTGTCTGTCGTGCGGGTGAGCGTTACCATGGAGAATCAGTGGACTGGAGCGATTGACCAGTTTATAATTCTTCGCAGTACACATCTGCATTAATTGTTGTGCCAGATCTCAAGAAGCTGTAGTGGATAATACCGGCACAGGACCAATGCATATTTTACGTGCGTTTAGAGTAACTCAGTTTACGTTTGAGATATTGTTTGACTGTGTTTCCTGGGTTCAACCATTGTGACGAACGTTTACGATTACCATACATGATCAACTTCTCATCACAAGTGACAATACGATTCAGAATCCCTTCATTTTTGTGCCGGTTCAACAAAGTAAGGCAAGCATCGACGCGTGTTAGCTGCTGACTTTCATTAAGCTCATACGGTACCCATTTTCCGAATTTCTTCACATACCCGATTTGACGCAAATGAATCAAAATCGTTTCGACTCTTAGGCCGAAGGCTGCTGCTAACTCAGACGTGGTTTGAGATGAATCTGCATCCACTATTGCTTTCAATTCGTCATTATCGACTTTAGTCTCCCGTCGTACACGGAGCTTGTTCTTGAGGTCAACATTTCCAAAACAGAAACTATCGAACCAAAAACTCACTGTGCGTTCGTATGCTGTGTTTGGTCCGTACACATCGTTGATATCGAATTCATACTCGAAAATAATACGAATTTTTAATTTTTACACCATGGTCGCAAACACAACGATATCTAAGCAAAAAACCGGTTGACGGATAAACAAATGAATTACCGATTTTGAAAAAGAAATTGAATTTGAAATTAATTTGAATTCGAAATTCCAAGCCAAACGCAAGATAACTAAGTCCAAAGTGGCCACTATGAACAATTGGTAATTTCATAGGTAAAGGACCTAATAATATTATGTTTATACAAGGTTAAGTGTAAAGAGCGAATACTTTCAAGTATTGTTCATTACCGAACTTCTTGCTACTAAATCCCAAAGAACTGACCGCTAATTCAATTTTGGTCCATTTTTTTTGATTTAATTACTCTTTGATTCACAATTTCTAAGTATTTCTTTGATTTCAGAATAGATATATATAGAGAGGGCGGGTGCACGGTACCATTCAACAGCCGAGCACTCGATTGTCCACATAACCCCTCTCTCACAGAAGACTGCCGTGAAATGTACTGCATTTCCCACTATATTCCATTCCCCAATGTACATACGTATTTCGGTAGTGAGTGAGATATGGCAGAGCCCATTTCGATCTCATTCTATCCTATCTCTCCCCATTTTCCTAACCCTTTCTCCAAATTAATTCCTACATCTCAATAGGTAGGCAGCGCATCCGGGGGCGTGCCAGCGATTGTCATGATGTCCATGGACGACAGTATCCACTTTACGACGGACGAACAGTAAGACAAATTCTCCCTAAAAGCCTATTTACGTCGTCCTATGAAAGTACAGAGGTTCTTTCTGCTGCTGTCTCGCCCGCAAATATCAAGCGTCAAATTAACTCACGCAAAGCCTATATTGCATTAGATTAATATGACGTGTGAAATCCCTTTATATTTCGCCCATACGCTCTCTCTTTGGAATGTAGTTTTTTTCAATCGCGAAATCGGATTAAAACAAACCGGTTTATAAAGGTTAACATTTAATTTGGCCTTCGCTAGCATGTTTTGACCGTGTTCAGAATAACACCGATCAGTATCTTCTCGTGGGTGTCGTAAAAGACGAATAAGGGATAGCGAAGCGGCTTCAACGAGCTCTGAGGAACTGCACCATCTCTAAAACAGTGGACTCGCCAATCCGCTTGGCTAGCGTGGCGTTTTAATTCTACACTATCCCTCATGCAGAGGACACTATGCATGACGAGACCGTTCCAATAGCCCATTCCCATCCCATCCTCTCCCTCCACATTTTCCCAATCCATTCCATAATCTGCAAAGGTTGGAAGCGCATTCGGGGGCGTGTCAACGTTTGTTTTTCTGGACTGATGTTGGCATGTATCGCGAATGTCTATTGACGACAGTATCCACTTACCATGAGGTGGACTGTATGCTCGTCTGCCACCTTTTTTATATAAAAAAAATAGTGGATACTAAAAGGGCTGGTTGCATTACATTGCAATATCGGTTAAAATATTGAGAACTAATTCTTTGATCGAATGTTTCATAATCTCTGCTTTGTCTCAAAGACACCAGGCATATTCTTAAAAGAGCCATATGTTTTTTTTATAGAACTGGCGAACACGTAAACAGTTTAACCAATAGGAAGTAGTTGTTGTCCAAGGATATTGCAAAGTTAGCTCAATACGTTAAAATAATTAAAAAAAAAAACATTAAACAGCTATTATGAGACTAATTATGATACCATACCATAGTGCCCGTGTCTCTACACTACTGGATATAAGCCGCCCCTAAGAACCGCTACCACACGCGGTCTTCCGCTCTTGTCATCCAGCCACTACCGGTGACTTTCTTCAAATCGTCGGTCCACCTGGCCGGAAGGTGTCCCACGATACGTTTCCAGGTACGTGGTCTCCATTCGAAGATTTGTCTCCCTTATCGGCTATTGGTAATGTGCCACTTCAGATCGCTGATCCTTTGAGCTATATTGGCAACCTTAGTTCTTCGTTGAATTTCTTCGTAACGGATTTTGTCCAGAAAAGAAACTTCGAGCATATCCCTCTCTAACTATAATATTAAAAGATAATTTGCACATGTATAAAACCCGGTCTATTAATAGACTATTTACCCTATTTAGCTGTTTTTATATATATACGTATTGTTGTACAAACGAAGTTGAGTAGCGTACGCAAACAAGCAATCGATCAACGAAACAATTAGTAAATTGTACGCGGTTTACAACAGGTTCCTGATGTAATAAAACAAACGAATGTGGATTTTCTCTTTTTTTGCGAAACAATATTAAAGAAGAAAGAAGAAGACCGTGAAATTAAAGGAGATAAAAGGACAAAAGACATTGCTCAGCAAACTCACTTAGCTTTCATAACCCAAAAAGTTAAGTTACATCTCGTTGAGTGCCTTCATAAATCGTAGCCCTGAAGCATTACTGGCTGCAGTACGGATTTGGCGGTCGGCCAACGAGAAGTACATGGGTTCAAGTCTGTTTAGTAAACGGATGCCTTTGTCTAATGACTGCCTGATTTTATGGAGCAAGATCTGAAATATAAGAAGCGATAACAGTCGGGAGACAATTTTTTTTGGCTACTGCTTGAAGAAATTCATTGCAAATTTATCACTGATAAGTGAATCACGAACCCTGGAAAAGGCGGTCAACAGGCGGGCGATCCACGAGATGGCTTACGTCGCCCATGGACACCTTCAACACCAGAGGGGATGCGGATGCGCTACCGAGCTTGCAGAATTCTATTGAAGGAACAGCCCATTGAAGGATCTCAGCCGTAATTAAGTGGAAAAATCTCGACTGGTAGCTCGTCTCACAACTATCGGGCGATAAAATGTCTTGATGACTACACTGTACACAGTCTCTTTATTAAAGAAAGTCTGATGAACCGCACTATCGTAACGAGAGGTGCGATGATGAGAATTTAAAGTCGGCATCAGATTGAACAGCTCTTCAAAACATTCCCCGTTATAAAGGAGGTAGAAAAAGCAGATCTCATCTCATTCTAATGTTAGGCATTAGATGAGACTAATGTTCATGACTAATGTTGGCATGTATCGCGGATGTCTATGGGCGACAGTATCCACTTACCATCAGATGGACTGTATGCTCGTCTGCCGCCTTAACATATAAAAATAAAAAAAAAAATCTTATTGTTGAAGTATTTGCTTGATGAAGCAAAGAAGCGTAATTCAATACTGAGCACTCGTCGTAAAACAGTAGGATGCTCTGGTTTACGGCCACGATGCGGCATTAAAACGGAACCATGAATCCGAAGCAGAGTTTACGATCGGCCCTATAGTATTTATTGCCAAACGTACTATCAAATAGAAAAAAATATATTTGTTAATAAAAAAATAAATAACTGTAATTAGTAAAAAAAATAAATAGAAATAAATAACCTACTTACACTCTTAATTAGCTCAATGAGAAGTACTTAAAAATCACGGTCGCAAAAGTGTACCCCGTGTACTGACTTCAAATTTTTTAGCTGTTTTTTTTTTTTGAGGGTAGTTTTATCGTCTTCTGGTCATTACTAGTAGAAATGTAGTGATGTTTTTTTGCGAAATGGATAAGCTCTTGCTGCACTTTTTCACAAATGACATCAACTTTATCGGTAACAGGGCGACCGGCGGAACTGCATCTTTAACATTAAGATTCCTTCGTTAGATTCACTCATTTTCTTGGACAGAAAAACAATTGAAAAATGGCGGTACACAGTTTTTATTCTTTTATTTCTTTTTCTTAAATGTTACCCTTTTAATGGTATCATAACTAGCCAATTACAAATAGTTCAATCAAAGATATTGGATCACAACTTCATACTTATAAAATACGAAAAGTCTTTCTCCCCGACCTATTACTTTAATCCAATTAAAACCACAGACAAATGTTAATTTGAAAAATCTTAGACAATTAAGAGGTATTTTACTTGGAATTAACAATTTCACCCCGCGGCTTGCTTTTTTCATGTTATAATTCCTTTGGTTGCATTTTAATGATAATACGACGTAAATTGCCAAATCTAGATAATTAACACAATTCAGCGAATAAACAACCTCAAATATTACGCAGCATAATCTGCTTTTTAGAAATAAATAAAATATTCGTTTTACGAAATTTCGTTTCATTATAGAATATGTTTCATTGTAATTTTAAGATATCATACGGTACTGTTCTAACTACTCTTCTGTCCAATTCTAGAAAAAGAAGTAAAATAAAGAAGTATATAATATTCTAATAAAAGAATTTGGCAGACCTACTGCTCAGCTAGAGATTCAGGAATCAGGATCCAGAATAATTAGGCAGGATGGAGAGTAAAACTGGATGATGATTTTAAAAGTAGAAGTTGTAATGAGTTTAAAAGTATAACATGGTGATAATTTTAAAGGTATAAGGGGGTGATAAGTTCAAAAGTATAGGGGGGGTAAGGAATACCATTTTCATGTAATAATGAACTGAATTACAACTAAAATCGCTACAATGAAAGCCAATGACCACCAATTGGATCTATCACGTTGGCATCGTATTTCCATAAATAAATCGTGTCCTCTATGACAAAATAACATACACATATCACAATCAAAAGATTTATCTTACGTGTTCCATTCGGAAATTGTTCTCTGGTTCGCACTATCAAACACAATGCAACGTTTTCTGTATTCCGTGCACGCAATGCAATATTTCAGCAATAAAATGACCGGACGATTTTAAATCGCAGTTCTAGATCTCGTGGACAAACGTAGAATACATTATTTTCAAAGTTTTACTTGCATGAATCAATTTTTATATGGTGAGTGGCAGTTTAGAAGTTGGTATTTGAAATGTTCTGATTGGAATTTTGGAACACTGGAATTTGGTGCACCAGATAGATTGCTCACCCCGGTTTGCTGGTAGAGATCTTCTAAGGGGATAAGCACGCCTTTTGTAACATTTTTTTTATCATTTGTATTTACAATAAAGTATATAAATAAATAGACATGCCTTTTAAAATATCCCGTTAATCCCGTTATTAGAATGTATAACACTTGCAATGAATTGTGAAAAGAGACATATTTTCAGACATGAACTACTCGTATGAAGAAAAGAGAGCCTGACATCTTTCAATGGATTTATTCAGATGCAATCTGAACTGTTTCAATAATTATTGTATTATAATTATTGTATTACTTCACTTACCTTGATAACAGTTTCTAAAATATTAGTTTACATTACATTTTATTAAAATAACTACTACACTATTAAACTATTAAAACTAACTAACCATTAAATTTAACTGACTATTAAAATAACTACTAGGTACACATTTCAAGTAATTAAAATAAGAATTTAATTACATTAAAATGACCTTGCAATTCGCTCTTTTTACGCTACCAATTGATCATAAGATTCTTCATATTTAAAAATTAGGAAATGTAGGTGGATTAGTTTTTGACCACAATTTTTTATATTGTATTTTTTTGTTATAATGAACGTTTTTTTCCAAAACTAAAAAAAATATTGACTAAAGAAAATTATTTGATTTATGTTTGATTAGTTTTCTTATATATATTGCCTAAATTTTGCTATGTGTGCTTTATAAATAAAAGATAAAATACTGTCCATCGTATTATTAAAACGTTATCCAGTTTAGCTTAAAGATATTTGCATTGTATGAATTTCAATTCCGGAGATCACGATTTCCAAATTTCGGATAAATTCTATTTCTTTTCTACTATTTTTGAATCGATCAGTGCGAACATTATCGTCATGATGGATATACAAAGGCGCACACAATATAAATGTTTGTGGTCAAACTGCAGGGCGCATTATTTAATGGATTTAAATAAAATTTGGTAGTGGTTCATACTCACACGAGCAGGTGGTGACGTGTAAGTTTCTATGTTAGTACTGCCCAAAATTCGAGTACATGTAATTACTCCTATCTGGGTTCATTTCAGAAAAAGCAACGCAGTCGTGTCCATTGGCGGAAGTACAAGTTTTTTGGATCCCAGCCAGTACCCTTACTAGAAGTTTAAAGTGGTTACAACGTGACTCGCAATCGAGATGTTGCTGTTTAAGGCTTAACTTCAGAAATAAAAGTCGTCTGGAGACCGCTCAACATTAGGTTCTTTTTGTGGCGGTCTGCGGTGTAAGGAAAAATATTTTCAAAGTTGGTTACTGAAGGATACGCATTCGCCTGTAATAACAGTTCAAATTCTCGCATTGAATCAGCTCTTATAGCATTGTCTGCTCGCCCGTATCTTTTTCCATGTAAATCGGTCATCTACAACAGCGGGGTTCGTTGGTGATTTTGCAGAATCTTGTAGTTTCTCCAAAGAACCCCATGTATCTTACCGGAATGCAGAAAAAAGTAATCATTAATCTTCAAGGCTTCAGCGCACACATTGGGACGATTTTTGCATATAAATCAATTAATCTTATGGAAATGGAAGACAATTCCACGGAATCACAACCGTGTTAAAGGTTGACGGTCCGAGGGACGGGTGTCCCTGGCAGATTTATATGGTTCCTTCGAGCCCCAAAAACGACCACGCATTGTAAACATAGGGACGTTCGTAAATCGTGTCAACCCTAAAATTGAATTGCTCGAATCTACTTTGAATTATTTCTGCCAAAAGATTAGAAATTACTTTGTTAATATAATGATACAGTTTCTTATGTAGTAAGCGCAACCAGCCCCTTTTACAGTCCGTAACCAGTCCACTGCCCGACATGGACTTCTTCTTCATGAGGAATGTATGGTTTTAAAACGTCACGCCGGTCAAGCGGGTTGACGAGTCCAATCTTAGAGATGATGTAGTTCCTCATGGCTTGTAGTAGCAGCTCTGTTAGCCTTAGTTGCCTCTAACAGACCCACGGAAAGAGATGGAGTGATACTATTCTAAAACCGGCTGAAACCACGAGTTGTATGTAGATTATATTTTTTTTATAGTAATGTAGGCGGACGAACATGCGGTCCCACGTGATGGTAAGTGTTACCGCTGCCCATAGACACCTGCAACACCAGAGGGTATGCGGGTGCGCCGCCGAACTTTCATAATTCTATTTACAGCTGTCTTGAAGAACCTCATATCGTAGCTTGATATTGTTTCGATGCCTGTCATATCGAAAAATATTTCTGTGGCGTTCAATATCAGTTTCGCAGAAACCAAACGTTTCAAACAAACGTTTGTGAACGTTTTTCTAAGGTTACATAAATGGTCATAGGAACTCTTAGGAATTATTGTTATACACCCTACAAGGTTGTATTTAATAGAATAGCCGGCTATAGATTAGCACCACCCCATCTCATTCGAAGGGATAACAAAGCAGTTATCACAAGCCCTTAGGAACTACACCTCCTCTAAAAAGTGAACTCCCCAACCTGTTTGGCCAGCGTGGCGTTTTAGGGCCGTGTACCCATCATGTACAAAACTGTGCCTGAGGGGGCCCATGTCCAGCAGTAGAAAGTAAAAGAGCAATTACGGCTATGGTTAATAAATTTCCATTACACTTCTTTCAGCATTGTAACAGTGGCTAATTCGTGGTGCAGATGCGACCGCAGAATATTTATTTTGTGGTTTTATTAATTCCTTTTTTCAGCGGAGCTTCCATTTTGTATTTTTGTGAAACGGCTACACTAAAACCCCAGGTTTAACCTGGCGGAGGTTGGAGTGTTGCCAGCTCGCGTGTCTCAGTATTAGCTCTTGATAAATGTATATAGGTCTTTGTAAATTCAAAATATTTCAACCAAAAAGTGTCGAGGGGAGGTATATGCAAACAAAAAGTTAGTTACAACTCAAGGCTAACATCTTTCTCAGATTGCATTTATTTTTATTGTATTTAATTGAGTAACCGCTTTAGTACATATCTAGGAAATCAAGATAATTTCCGGAGGAATACCTCTCCCTAGAGGTCGAAAGTAGGAAAACTCATTACCCACACTAATAACAAGGTAGCACGTGTACGCAAATGGAACATTAAATAATTAATTACTTTACTCTACCGGCCTAGAACATCCCACTGTCGGGCACAGCTTTCTTCTCTTTCTTCATACGTGGGCTTAATGCTGTTTGACAATTATTACGCATGTCTCCTGAACTTTTATAACAGACTAGCTTTTTGCCCACGGCTTGGCCCGCGTGGATAAATGGATAAATGGGAGGTTGGCCCTTTTATGCCCTATATGCTAAATTTCATGTCTCTGATTTAAATAGTTATTGATATAGGTATAGGCATTGCATAAAAAAATGTCCCCCGCTTTCCCCCTCTTCTCAGTGAAGTTTCTAAAAATCCTTTCTTCGTGGATACGTACGTCATAAAACCTATCTATTGTGCAAATTTCATGTTTCTAGCTTCAGCGGTTTCGGCTCGGCGATGATGAAACCGTCAATCAATGAGGACATCTCTATTTCTATGTACTTATAGATAATAACAGATCTCCCCCAGGGACCGACACTACACACAGTCTTCTGTTTTTCTCGATCAGTAACTACTGTCTCTACTGCCACGTTACTTTTCCCGGTACGTTTAACGTTCGAGGACTCGTCTCTTCTAGTGCGGTTAAGGGTATACAAGAGAAAAATTAAGAAATAACCCATTACCCTGTAAATTTACATAATGTCCAAATAGCTTAGAGTAAATTTCAAATGTCATTTACATTTCGGTACATTTACATTTATATAAGGTAATATTTTTCATAGCTTGCGCTCTGACGCGAGCGCCGGCTAGAATTATTTATGATTCCGTTCGTGTTGGTCAGGGCGAAGTGTAATAATGTTATTGTAAGGATTTTGAGGATTTAAAACGGGAGTCAGGAAATCTTTACGATGGAATCGTGATGTGGTATCCATTAGAGAACCTATATGTTAAATAAATATATTTGAATTAATTTTGTAGTATTATATATTTGGTACACAGTTCATTTATAGCATTTTAATTAACGAAACACGTTTAAATAAAGCGTTAATCACAGTTAAACATCACGTTTAAATTATCCCATGTGCATAACGAGCGTTTGATTGTTTAAATTTAACTGGAATTCCTCTATAAATTTTGGGCACAATCCTAAGAAGGTAGAATACAATTTACATTGGGAATGGTGAGCTTACCACCGTCGAGATTTGAACAATAAATTAGTTTCAGTGGAACAGTCTAGCCTTAGGGTGAGTGTACACGGCGTTTTCCCTTCGGCCTTATTTATTGAAACACTGTTTGCTACCACAGCTGATCTGAATTGTACCTATTTGTGTCGAATCATCGGTTGACTGAGTTTCCCGGAGAATATAGTTTAATCTAGGACTATAATTAACCTCTTTGTGTGTTAGAGGCTATTGTACTTGTACTTGTATCAGCCTGTAACATCCCACTGCAGAGCACAACCCCCAAAGTGAATGACTGGGGATATTCGGGCCTTAGTCCACCATGCAGGCCCATTGGTTGATCACATACTCCACATTTTTTTTTAATTTCTGGGGCATGCGGGTTTCCACACGATGTTTTCATTTTTTTTTTAAATCCGTTCTAAAGAATAAACTCAGTGATACCGGCCGAGAGTTTGAAGTCACGATTACACGAATGGGAGTGGAATAAAGATACCACTAGTGTGCACGACAGAATAATTACAAGTGATAGTGTCACGTGTGAAATGTGTATATAGAACAATGTGCTGAGGGAAATTAACTATAAACTGCGATGAGCAAGTGTGCTAGTGTCAAATCAGTGCGCATAGTGTGTACCAGCGTCCCAGGTCTCGGAGGAAAGGAAGTTTTCTGAATGAGGTTGCACAAGAGGTAAATAGCGTCGAAAGCACTTCTGAGCACGCGCAGTAGAACCATATAAATAAGGTTTGAACTCCTTTCTCCGAGATTACGTGATGTTAGATACATGCATATTTACAATTATATAGTGTTATAATTTTATGCTTATTGCAGACTAATTCCTTCATTTTACTTCATCTCAATGATTATGTTTATGTCAATAATTATGTGTTTACTTTTAGCTTTCCATTCTTATCCCTTCACTTCTTCACTTATCTCATTATATTTTGCATTCAATGGAGTGAAGTTGGAAAACAATATTTCATTGTAGTTAGTGGTTTAATAGACTTAGTCGCTGGCGACTTCGTTCGAGTGAACCTTAGCGTTTCCCGTGGGAACTCTTTAACGGATCGGGATAAAATGGACCTATGTCATAAGCTACAACTGCGTCAAGTTTCATTAAATTACGCCCAGTAGATGTGCGTTCAGACAGACAGACAGACAAAGATTCCACCAATTGTTGTATCGGGCTCTCTATCATGCGTATTTTACATTTTTTTCGAAAAATATTTCATGTACATACTCGGCTTTGTTACGATTTTATTATATGTATAGATTACTTGCATTCGTCGAGCATTCGACTTCGAATCGTATATCAACACCTACCTTTACATTCGAGATTAGAGCGGGATTATTAATTAGAAAGCTTTAATTATTGCCTTCGCCTCAAAAAGACGAATTGCTAAAATTTCGAACAGCGAACGTGCTAAAACTTTAAACTGTGTTAGCTCAACACTACTCTTTAATTGGCGTACCATGCTGTATTATAGGGAAACATGCATTACTCAATGGGACAGGATGGGATAAGATGGCATGAAGAGTAAGAAATATAATGGTATAATTAAAAATAGTATAACTTTACGCCACTTTCTTTACGCCACTACCATACAGCGTTTTCCACTTTATCCACGTACGTATTTCTGTTGTGAGTGGGATATGCGAGAGCCCATTCCCACCCCATCCTCTCCTTTCCAATTTGTCCAACGCTGTCCCCAAATCCATTCCGAAATCTATAAAACCGGGATGCGTCAACGGTTGTCATTCTGGACTAATGTTAGCATGCATTGCGGATGTCCATGGACGACGGTATCCACTCACCACCAGGCGGACTGTCTGCGTCTTCCAGCTCCATTCTAGAAAAAAAGGTAGAGTAACTGCATCTTCCCCCTCAAATCGCATGCACCCTCTCCTTGAGTGTTGCTGGCCGTCAATAGTGTTGGCTTGGATTGGCTAACCTCAATTTGTAACCGTCTTGGTTCCAATTATTGAGTCCAATCAGACGATGGTTTAATCAGTGAGGCAATACTATGTCTATGTTGATACCACAGTCGAAAGTCAAATTAAATTCAAGTTAGGTTTAAGTATTATTTGTATTAGTAGTTAAAAAATCTTCTATACATATAATAAAACTAGAACCAGCGTGTCTGTACATTGAATATATTTACCAAAAACTAATTGGAGGCGATGAACGAAGTGTATCAGAATACAAAAAGACGATTTTGAAAATTTTTATCTGTCTGTCTGTTCGAACACGCTAATCTCCAAAACTACGAAACGGATTTTCATGGAGTTTCTACGAATTAAATAAGCTTAGCTTGACGCTTCGCATGGGCTTTTTTTCATAAAAATCGGCTCACGGGAAGAAAATATATCCTAATTTAGAGTTTAAAAACTAAAATTCCCCGCGGGCGAAGTCGCGGGCACAACTAGTAATTCAATAAAACAGGGGAAGTACTGAATGGGCAGCAAATCGATGTCAGACAATTTGAAGGTGGGTTATGTTCAGGTTATCTGGTGAGTAAAAAAATAGTGGTTCCGTTCACCGGAAGTCCAATTAATTAAAAAATGTATTTCCTCCTTACCCAAAGGTTGCCTGGCAGAGGTCGCTAATAGCGATAAGACCGCCTTTAGTGCATTTCATTTGGTTCAATGTCTGCTACTGTCTTGTTTTGTTTTGGTGTGCAATAAAAAGTTACTATCTATCTATCTATTTAGATGGCCATGTAATGTCGGTCAGCTTTAAAATAGCACTACCCCACCTCTTCCTTGAGGAACTACACCACCTCTGAAAGAGTGGACTCGCCAATCATACATCTCTCGTGCACAAGACAATGTACATGATTAGGCCCATTTCCAGCAGTGGACGATAAAATGGCTGGCGACGGCGATTAGTTTAGGTATGGGAGGACATGTGAAGCGTAATTTGGGACGCCACCGGCCGGGTGGTCTGATGACTCGAAGAATAGGCCAGATGAGAAGATATATCGACCTACTACCGACAGTGCATAGTTTGACACAAGTACCCACAATGAATAACTCATCATTCGTAATAATAACCGTCACTTAGTTATAAACTTTCTGTCTTCCCCAAGTTATTAAACTAATTGGGGATCAGCTGAGAGTCCAAATTCATTAACCAACTTCACTAACTTACTTCCAGTTAACAAAATCGATATTCACTTGTAAAATAGTTAATAGATAGAAATAAGCTTCACTCTACAGTATTTTTTGCATATTTTGAATGCGAGTTATATTGTTCTGTTTTATTCTTTGTACTACGTCGTAAATTACACAATCGCGTTTATATATATTTACTTCTTGTGGTGCCTCTCCAACTAGTGGAGGTTGGCCGAATATTTTGCCGTGTCTCAAACAACTTTCGCCTCACAGTTCCTCTTAAAGATCAAAGGGAATCTTGAAGGTAGTATTTGGTTCCAGTCTCGTTATTATCATTCCTGGAAGTTCTTCCGTAAGAATTACAATTTATGTAGGAAAAACAAACATACACATTTTATATTGTAAATCGGTTCTAAACATTATTAAATCCATACAATTAGATCGATTCATATAATTAAAGGCTTATTTATGATTACTTGTTATTTATCTCGACTTTTTTTATTATTATTATTAACAAATTTACATAGAATAAGAAGTATATAGCTAACATAATTGTATCTAATAAACCATACAGATTTGTCTAAGATACAAGTACTGCTGGAATCAGTAGTCGAGACATTAAAAACCTACCTGTGAGCAGTGAACAAATTATAATTTGGACAAGAAATATGTTCTTAATTTTTTATTTTAAATTATTTTCGCTTTAGGATTATTATTAAATTTAATTGTTATTAAATTTAGGATTTTATTTTTAATTTTTTATTTTATTTTTAATTTTCGGCACAGGTTACATCAGCCATGGTCACGAGTTGACTGAAGAGGCGGGTAGTCCTCGATGAGAGCTGCGAGTAGTTTCAACTACCCACATTTGATCTTCACGTTTGGAAAGACTGCGACAGTACAATAACAAAGTCCGCGGACGTAACAATGGACGTACTCGCCGTAAATCTTGACGTTTAAATTCAGTAATTTATATATTTACCAAACTTTATTCCACATTGTCGTACAAAAAGCGAGTTTATGCCTTGAGGCATTCTCTACCAGCTAACCTTTGGGTTGATCACAGAGATACATTTGGAAGTGCGATGAGAAGTATTACAAATATATAATTTACATAACAACACTAAAATTCCCTTAAATATACCTAATATACATAATCACAACGAAATACATTAATTATTGGATTCCATGTCGACCTACGACATTTTTAAACTTCTTAATTTCAATCTTAATTCTTAATACACGAACAATCTTGAAATAAAAGTGTCGTTTAATGGAGAGGATTTTTGGAGTGTAGAGTTGAATCCAATGGTTAATTCCGGCGTTATGAACGTCAAGTAGAAATATTAGGTAACCAAAAGCCGTTAATTGTCAGCGTTTAGACCCGATTAGATATAAAATGCGTAGAATAAAAAGTTAAACTCATATTCACTTCAAAAGTTGCTCCCTACGCCAACACAGTGTATACAACCAACAATTTATAGTCACCGTACCGACCTTAGGCGGGGTCTCCCAAATTTGTCTCTGTCTTTGAAGCAAACATAAGCAGTTCCGTGTCCAAAATTACATACTTACTTCCCATAACTCTTAACGCGACTACTTTAGCGCCTATTTTAGATTGTCCATCGATTCTGTTAAGTTTGCAAACTTGCGCAATCCTTTAGATAAATTAAATTCTGACTGCATCGTATATGTACCACGTAATATTCTTTTAGACACGTTGGTGATAAAGAATAATGTTTCTTGTTTGTGAACATATATAAGAATGTAGAAGTTTGGACTTCAGTTATTTCTTTGAAAAGATGAGTATCTCGCCGTGTGGTATCTAGCGGTATAGTTTTAAAATAGTATCATCCTATCTGTTCTCGTCGGTGTCGTATCATGTTTTATTTATTTATGGCTTTCATGTACACAGTATAGGTACAGCCATCTAATATAAATAAATTTTATATACCTATATAGTTCAAAGTAATAAAATTAAACTAAATGTTAAATTATTCAGTTATACACATGTGTAGATTAAATTATCAAGGAAGACACTATGAAGTTCATTAAATTATCAACAAAGATTCTATAAAGTTAATTAAATTATCTAGAAAGACACTATGAAGTTCATTAAATTATCAAGAAAGACACTATGAAGCTCATTAAATTATTAAACCGTTTATTTATTATTTATATTATTATGAACATATAAATTAAAAGGCGACTAAGGAGTATTAAAGCCGCTGCCACGGGCCCTAAGAGACTACATCAACTCACCCCTGAAAGAATGGACTCGCCAATCCGCTTGGAGAGCTTGTAAGGACAATAGAAGGACTGGTCAGGACTACGGTGAGATAGTAACTACTCTAGTTTCCCCAATAAATTAAAAGTATACAATCTTTTGGTAATACCCTCTTACTTAAAAGATTAACAAACATTGTTAGTTTTGGGTGTTTAAGGGTGCAAAATACATTTTTGTTTAGAGTGCGGAAAACAATAGCCCACGGGCTTTGTGCAATTCACAAGAATAGAAGTGAACTGCTAGAAGCTTCTATTGTTTGCACTAGCTGCTAAATCAGTGCCTACAGCTTTAGTAGGTAGTATTAATATTATTTGACATACCACGGGCTCGAAATAAAGTTTCTTATCCATTCGATGGAATATGTCGTTATTATAATTATCTGGACATATTCTAACTAAATAACGGCCGATTCGAAATTCTGTTAGAAAGACATTTTCCTTTTAAATAGATTATATGTAGATATTTTTATAGGTATTGCGTGATTAATGATTATAGCTGCTGAAGATTATAGCTAAATGAATTTACAAACGTATAAATGTTTTATGAAATGTATTTGTAACTAACTACACGTAGATAAATTTGTAAATTTATTGTGGTACCTTATAAACAAAATTATAATATATCTACGAGCGACCCGCCCTCGCTTCGCTTCGGTTTATGTTTTTTTTTTCAAAATTTCAAAATAATATATAGCCTATATTAGACACGGATAATGTAGCTTCCTATTTGTGAGATAATTTTTGAAATCGGTTCAGTAGTCCCAGAGATTACCCCCAACATACAGACAAACACACAATTTACCTCTTTATTATATTAGTATATATCAGACGAAGCACTGTTTGAAATGCCTAATACGAGTACCTACATCCTCGCTCGTATAAACCAGTAATTAAGACTGACTCCTGAGCATACTGGAGGATGTTAGTAGACACGTACCAGATTTGAAATCAAAATTGATTTAAGCAAATTTAACACCAATGCGAAGTGCTATATTAATCCACACACTGGTTGAAGGCGTGGTACCATTTTGAGCGAGAAGTGCGGACAGATTGAATTACTAATGAATTTATTGGGAAGTGATACAAATAAATGTATCAAATATGTACTAACATAAATGTCTGTGATACGTTTGAATAAATATATTATTTGGTCCAAACATTCTGACGGACAAATAGAAGTTGGTGTTGTTATTGTTGTAGCTTTTTATTTACTTATAATGGATTGTTACAAAGGCGGACTTATTCCTAGGAATCTCCTCCAGTCAACCTTAAACTAACTGAGTGGAGTTATGCCATTAAAAAGTAGTTCACAGCAGGCTAAGAAATAAAAGATATATTTGTAGATAGACACGTAAATGTAAACTGAAATATATACACAAATAGTCTAAAATATTTTAATTTGACCACTAAAAGTATTTTATCTAATTAAAAATCAACATATAGGTACTTCATGATATTTTTATTACTTACTTATTAATAAAAATAAAAAAATGGTGTTTAATTTACTCGTATCTGCATAACACTAAACACAATCGCTCGCTTAGTTCTTGGACCGTTGAAAGCGCAGCTTCTGTTGGTAAGAAGGTATATGACTTCATAATATGTTTTGCACATACGAGTAAATTAATGATCAATTGTTTATTTTTGTGTAATAAATAAAAATCATTTGTGTAATAATAAAAATAGGTGTGCATATTAATTTTTAGTTAGATATAAGATAATTAACACGTACTGATTAACATATTTTTTTACACTATATACATACATATTTCTTTTTAATCTGATTTCAATTGAATCTGAGCATGTAGAACTGAGAATTTTTTCAAAATGTCGACAATGAATACTTTTATTTGGTCATTATCTTCACTTCTGAAATTCCGCTTGCAGTACAACCATGTCCTAGCACTTTGACTGTAGGAATCATCTTTGCATATTTAATAAAGTAGAGTAGTCGTGTTTGCTGTCACAATGTTTCACTTCTCATGCTGCTGTACTAGTTCATGTCAATCAATTACTTCTAACCCCACAATCTTAAAACGTCACATTATATGTCTAGTAATAGATGACTCACAGAAGACTACCGTCAAATGTAATGAATGAGCCCATTCCAATCCCATTCCTTTAAATATCCAAAGTCAGGCAGCGCAATAGGGGCCGTGCAAACGTTTCTCATTCTGGACTAATGTTGAGATGTCCGTGGGCGACAATATCCACTTACCATCAGGTGGACTGTCAAATCGTTTGTCGCCCTTTATGCATAAAAAACTATAGACTTCTAAACAAAATGTACTTAATTTATCTACTAGTTAAAACACCTACGATATCAGCCTATGACGTCCCACTGTTGGGCCTCCTGAAATAATAACGAGAAATTTTCGGGCTATAATCCACCCCGGGGGCCCAGGGCGAATTTGTTCAGACAGACAAATTGTAACAATTGTTACTTAATTCAAGAAACACAATGACTCATTCATAATAGAAAAAATAAATATTTTTTCTGTTATACTTTTTGTACAAACCTCGTTGTTGTCAACGACATGTACATACATGTATTATTGTAGTACGTATTTTGCGTGTGTTCCACATACTACCAGCTAAACTGCCTGTTCCTCACCCACCTTCTTTCAACGACAAAGAAGGACAAAGTTTACATTCCATTTAAAATTTAAGTTAAACAGAATATCTTTTGCCAGACAATTTTCAACAAATTTCAAAACAACAAAAATAATTAACATGCTATATACAATTCAATTATGAGAACTGTATTACTTTGAATTATTCTCATTGCGCCCCACATGTGTTTTCCTTTGCCTTCCCCGACCGTTGTGTTATAAAAATTGCAATGTTTTCGCGTACGTGCTGCGAATGTACAAAGCTAACTCTGCGAGATACAATATATGAACAAACATTTATAGTTTCAGTATGTTGTAGTCAACATAACCAGCCCGTTTCATCATCCAATGCTGGAGATGGACCTCTTCATACACATTATCTAATGTATGAGGGATGTATAAGGACGTATGTATATGTGGCCTTTAAACGCCACGCTTGCCAAGCGGCTTGGCGAGTTTATTCTTTTAGAGGTACTGTAGTTCCTCAGGGCTTATCCTTTAGTCGCCTTTTACGACACCCACGGGAAGAGATGGGCTGGTTGGTGCCATTCTAAAACTAGCAAAGGAAGAGGATATTTTAGAGATGTTTAAATTCGCGATTTATTAAACGTTTGACTTAAAAACATGATCGATTTTTTGTTTCAACACACCAAAAATATTGTATACTCATACTAAATTTTTAATTTCTCTTCACTTCGTGCCGAATTTCAGGATAAATTAATGTTAGAGATGGATGAAAGTATCAAAACTGTTTGTGACAGTGTCGATATGTTAGTTGAATTCATTTATCATGCTCCGTCAAGTATCAAGACCAAACGGCTGTTAATTAATAATATGCTTTAATCGTACCTTGTGTTTACATGTTTGTACAGTCGAGGAAAATGCGCTCCTTTAAAAAAAGCGATGGCCAGTCTATAATAATTTTCAGGGTAACAAATTAGTGGAAATTTTTCATTACCTTTCATTATTCTAGCGAACAATAGAATAATTTCCCTAATTTAATGTATAGTCCTTTTGAAACTTGATATAATTATACATTGCTACTAACATTTTTTTGCAAATTTATTAAATTTTTGTCTCTAGAAGGAAAAATAACACCATAACATTCTAGCAAGATTAAATTTTCTATTAATTCTTCGTAGGAAGATCGATTTTAACTTTATTATTTTTTAAAGTATACTCGTATGTATTACTTTTAGCCTAGTATACAGTGCTAGTTTCTGACTTCGCTTACATAGAAATTTAGCAAATGTACAATCTTTACAAGACAAATGACAGTCAAACTTTCGGAGTCACCATCTTGAATAACAATTAAAACTGATAAAATTTCTTTGAATAATTTTTGATATAATCGCGAAGATAGACAGACTTAAACTATGTAATTTTCCAATCCATTTCACCAGTTTATGTATCTTCACTGTAAGAAGGCCTCTCCTAAGGCTCATCCAGCCACAACCGTCAAACTTCTTCAAATCGTCGGTCCACCAAGCCGGAGGGCGTTCCACACGGCGCTCCCGTTATGTAGCCTTGATTGAAGGTCTCTTCTACTCCATCGGTTTTCGTTTCGCAAGTGTAATTCTTTTTTATTAAATGTTAACTAAAATTATATAAAAAATATTGAGCTAGTGTTTTGTGGTGTTTGCCGGCATAACAAACCGGCCACCACAAGGCCTGAGAAAATACACCACGTCTGAAAGAGTGGGCTCGCCAAGCCGCTTGGCCAGCATGACGTTTTGTGGCGTACGATATACCGTAACATCCTCCATGCACGAGACAATATGTATGAGGAGGCCCATGTCCAGTTGCCCATGACTTTTAAACGGAGTGGTTACAACTAAATATTTCAGATAATTCACCAGTCAATATACATCTTACACTTTTTGTCCCAACTGTACGGCTTAGCATATCCGAAGACAATTAATAAAGTTATGAAACTGGCGGCTGTGTGTTTGCGAAGCAAAGCTATTTGTTACTTGGTGTCCGTGACATTGTTATCGAGAATATCTACTTATCGAGTATTCTCAAAATCATTTTTGAGATTTTTTCAACATAAATCTCATTCCAATTCTGTTCTCGTATCTTGTTAAAGAATAAACATAATTAACAGTGATGGGAATAGGTAGTGCCATTTTACAGAAGTGCCACGCAAAACCTACTGGACAGGTTTTAATGAAATTAGGTTAACATTTAGGGTATTTTTCATTTAGATTTAGGTAAAGTACCCCTGGGAATCAACACGACCACGTCTACAAGCACGAAGTCTTAAGCTAGTTATTAATAAATTGTTTTATACCGCGAACCCGTAGGCTGTGGAACGAACTGCCCCAGGAGGTCTTTCCATTAAGCTACGATATGGGGTTCTTCAAGAGAGCTCTGAATAGGATTTTGCAAGGTCGGCGGCGCGCCCGCGTACCCCCTGGTGTTGCAGGTGTCCATGGGCGGCGATAACACTTACCATCACGTGGGACCGCTTGCTCGTCCGCCCACTAGTATATATTAAAAAAAATATATTAAAAGGTGCATGTTAGTGTTTAATTCGCCTACAACAATTAATTATGCAAATAAAATTGTTCTAAACGTTGATACAGATGTATTAATTCGCAGAGCATTCGAACACCCTACTGCAATCAATCAAGCATGACATCTGAATATGAGAGACAATGTCGCGCTTAAAACTCGTGTTAATTAATCACGTGGCATAAACCACGCGGGATGATATTAATTTTTCCAATAATCTAGTAGGTATCTATATTAATTTTCCCAATAATCTAGTAGGTATCTATATTAATTTTTCCAATAATCTAGTAGGTATCTATATTAATTTTCCCAATAATCTAGTAGGTATCTATATTAATTTTTCCAATAATCTAGTAGGTATCTATATTAATTTTCTCAATAATCTAGTAGGTATCTATATTAATTTTCCCAATAATCTAGTAGGTATCTATATTAATTTTCCCAATAATCTAGTAGGTATCTATATTAATTTTCCCAATAATCTAGTAGGTATCTATATTAATTTTCCCAATAATCTAGTAGGTATCTATATTAATTTTCCCAATAATCTAGTAGGTATCTATATTAATTTTCCCAATAATCTAGTAGGTATCTATATTAATTTTCCCAATAATCTAGTAGGTATCTATATTAATTTTCCCAATAATCTAGTAGGTATCTATATTAATTTTCCCAATAATCTAGTAGGTATCTATATTAATTTTCCCAATAATCTAGTAGGTATCTATATTAATTTTCCCAATAATCTAGTAGGTATCTATATTAATTTTCCCAATAATCTAGTAGGTATCTATATTAATTTTCCCAATAATCTAGTAGGTATCTATATTAATTTTCCCAATAATCTAGTAGGTATCTATATTAATTTTCCCAATAATCTAGTAGGTATCTATATTAATTTTCCCAATAATCTAGTAGGTATCTATATTAATTTTCCCAATAATCTAGTAGGTATCTATATTAATTTTCCCAATAATCTAGTAGGTATCTATATTAATTTTCCCAATAATCTAGTAGGTATCTATATTAATTTTCCCAATAATCTAGTAGGTATCTATATTAATTTTCCCAATAATCTAGTAGGTATCTATATTAATTTTCCCAATAATCTAGTAGGTATCTATATTAATTTTCCCAATAATCTAGTAGGTATCTATATTAATTTTCCCAATAATCTAGTAGGTATCTATATTAATTTTCCCAATAATCTAGTAGGTATCTATATTAATTTTCCCAATAATCTAGTAGGTATCTATATTAATTTTCCCAATAATCTAGTAGGTATCTATATTAATTTTCCCAATAATCTAGTAGGTATCTATATTAATTTTCCCAATAATCTAGTAGGTATCTATATTAATTTTCCCAATAATCTAGTAGGTATCTATATTAATTTTCCCAATAATCTAGTAGGTATCTATATTAATTTTCCCAATAATCTAGTAGGTATCTATATTAATTTTCCCAATAATCTAGTAGGTATCTATATTAATTTTCCCAATAATCTAGTAGGTATCTATATTAATTTTCCCAATAATCTAGTAGGTATCTATATTAATTTTCCCAATAATCTAGTAGGTATCTATATTAATTTTCCCAATAATCTAGTAGGTATCTATATTAATTTTCCCAATAATCTAGTAGGTATCTATATTAATTTTCCCAATAATCTAGTAGGTATCTATATTAATTTTCCCAATAATCTAGTAGGTATCTATATTAATTTTCCCAATAATCTAGTAGGTATCTATATTAATTTTCCCAATAATCTAGTAGGTATCTATATTAATTTTCCCAATAATCTAGTAGGTATCTATATTAATTTTCCCAATAATCTAGTAGGTATCTATATTCATTAATTTATATTCTAGTAGGTGATATTAGTCTATGTGCTTATTTATATGGAAGTGCCAAACGTGGACAACGGCAGCGAAGCGGCGGCACTTTAGGCAAAAGTAGACTTATGTCACTGCTCGCCGCCAGCCGTTTTACTTATGGCTACTGGTAGGGCTAAGTATATTTTTTTATACTTATCGCTATCGGCAGGGCTACGATATTTTGTAAAAAAATATGACATTTTTCAATTTGTATAGAGAAATTTATTAATAAAGAAAAATACAGCAAACTTGCGCGCAACCAGAATAAAAAAAAAATGATATCCTTATCAAATATAAGTTCGCTAAATAATACGGCACAGTCGTCAAATTAACATAACATTGTTTAAAAATTTAGGAACGTCGATTTCACTAATTGTTAAATTGAGTTTGACTAATCTGAATTACGCAATCTCATAAAGCGAACTTCTTCTCTCTCTTCATAATTGACATTTAATGACCAAGGAGGGTAAACACAACGGGTACTATATTTGTTAATTATTGCATACTTTCAATATAATCTGAGGTATACAGCTGCGTGAAAGGCCGAGGACAAACCTTATAGTGCAGTCACCAAAAAAAAATGCTTATATTCAATCAAAAGCTTTCTTCAAGACTGTGTGCTAAACACCAAAACTCGTTTCTCATCTGAACTGAAGTCGGATAAACAAGAACGATTCTTCGTATTCGGGTGCAATTTCGAATTCTTCAAAGGTTTCGTAATTTAATTTTTGTAATTCAATTGTCCTGTTTCTATGCTTGTAAAGTTCCGGAATCACATTTTAAAAATAAGGGACCTTTCCCAATAAATCTAATCCTGCAATTTCGATTTTTGCAAAAGTTCTGTTATAAATATGTGGAATTGATGTTGTAGGCATTTCCGCAACTTGCTTGTGACAATCAATAAATCGTATATCTATCCCGTTCTTCGCTAGATCAGGAAACAATTTTGTGAATGAGAAATGCTTTTCACGACAGTGCTGTATCTTATAAAGTTATTAAATTAGCTTAAAATTATTAAGTTTAGTTAAATTTAGTTGAGTCTAGTTGAGTTTAGTTGAGTTATTTTTAAGGTCGGTATTAGTTTATTGTTTTCAGTGCTAAAAACCTAAAAGCTGTTGGTCTCTGTTACTACAAAACTATAATAAAAATGTTTTACCTTTACGGTTACGGATCCGATGAATTTAGTTTGGGTCGCATAAGCACACTTTCAATACAAATTGTTATTTGAATATCTCTTTCTTTGACGGTATTGATAACCACCACAAAGAAGGACTAGCCCTGTTCATCTTTATTGAACAACTATATTATCAGACATTGTTCGTTATATCAATAGTAAAAATTATATAAATATGTTGAAATACACATATGTACTTCAACTTTATTTTGACAAGCCACAATAATTCCGCCAGGAATACATTATAATAAAAATTCACTACACGTTGACATTGAAAATGTTACAGTGACATAGTGAGTTGAAGGAGTTTGTATAAGTATAAAATATGTATATATACTGAGCCCTTCCAGTAGGGATAACTAGTAGGGCTAAGTGTAACGAGTGCCGAGTGAGGGAGAGTGCCGCTCGCCGCTCTACGCTAATAAATGCCTAAGTCTCTATCTGATGGAATAACTAATGCATGTTAAGCGATTAGAAAATATAATTATATGTACGAGTATTATGATAATTAAACATTTTAGTTAATTCTTCATTTTGCTGAAATGTTGAAGAAATAAAAAATAAAATCAGTCTCAAAGCAACCGTAAACTTTAACAAAATCTAATCTGGTTGAGATAATTCGGCCAAGGACTGTCAATTTCGATATCAATAATTGATCTCTCATTAAAATTAAATGGGATATGAAATCGTTTTTGCTTTGCGCAATTATCAATCTTCAAGTTGATTGTCGGAAAATTATTGTAACTTTAACTTTCATGTCTCTGTCCATATTTAGTTTCACTTTCATGTCTCTGTCCATATTTAGTTTCACTTTCACGATATATTTTTTCTCGTTCCAATACCATAGTATTCCAGAAATCTGTGTCTCTTCAGTTCTGGATACAGGCCTCTCCCAAAGACCGCAACCATTACACAAAAAACTCAAAGATTATCTGGCAGAGATCGCTATTAGTGATAAGACGGCCATTTGTGCATTTCATGTGTTACAATGCATGTTACTGTCTTATTTTGTTTTGATGTGCAATAAAGAGTTTTGTTACACATCTATCTATCTATCTATCTACATTAGCTAATTACTATATCATTAACCATTAATACGAAATTAATTATTATACTATCGTGACTATTTGATACCTATTCATTGTGTCAGTTCGTTCGGATTCGTCGTATGCAATTCAGGCCTGGTTATATTCAAACTCAATATAATTTGAGAAATAATTAAATGGGCAACAAAATATATTGTAATGGGCAACAAAATATATTGTAATGGGCAACAAATCGATGGAAGCAGATTTAAAGTTGAATTAGGTTTAGGCTCAATATCAATTGACAATGAAGTAAGAGGAGTCGCGCGTCGTCGGACTCCGGTTACTTGGCGATGATATAAAATGCTATGTGTATGTAGATAAATAATTTTCTGGTCAATTGGAATATAATTTCTCATTTCTAATTATTTAAATACAAACCATATTCATTTTGTATTGTGTTAATTATAACTACCTATCCATTAGGGCAAACTAAAACAAGACAAATGCAAATGACAGTGGTTCGTGTAACTGTGTTTCCTCAGACGCCTCCAATCAGCTGAATGTTTCTATTCCATTAAACAAATGAAGCTCGGGAGAAAAGAACAACGATACAAAAGAAACAACAACAATATTGTCTACGATAGAGGGAATAGAGTTGAAATTAGATTGTAGTGTTAGTTGCTAACGAGCTAGTTGAAACGATGCTTTGATTATTAATTAAGGGAAAGACAATGTTGTTTTCTAGTTGCCGGCTTATTGTGCTTTTTAGGGGTAAGTCATTAAAATCTATCCAGCGTTTTTTTTTGGGCGATACACATTCACACAGACAGACAAACATTGCTTTTTTACAAAAAATATTTAATATAGGTATAAACACGGCTTTATACGATTTTATGATACAGGTACATACGTATGTATAAATATAGAAGATGCTTAGAAAGACTAAGTTCTAATAGAATATAACATTACTTTTGGTTGGAGGGTACTTTCAATTTTTGATGCAACAATGTATAAAAACCAAATAACTCTTTTTTTATTGAAAAAAGGCGACAGACGAGTATACGGTCAACCTGAGGGTATGCGGATACTGTCGTCCATAGACATCCGCGATACATGCAGATTAAGGATTCGACTGGAAGAAAGCGTTGGGAAAATGAAGAGGGATAGTATGGGATAATAATGGGTTCTAGCATATATCACTCACCACCGTCAACGTACGTACATTGGGGAAAACGATGGAATACGATAAAGTAGGAAATGCAGTACATTTCAAGATAGTTTTCTGTGAGAGAGAGGTAACGTGGCCAGTCGAGCGCCCAGCGGCTGTGGAAAAGCAGCGGGCATTCTCCCCCTACAAAAACTTTCTTTATACAGTATATTCCAATAAGTTACTCCAATATTCGTCAAACATTATTAAACTATTTGAGACGATTTGTCCTATCTTCAGTTAATGGGATATCGGCAGGCCGATGCGCATATAGACGGATAGACCATTGTAGAGCACTGATTAAGCTATTCAACTAAGGACAATGGGTTTATTAACAGAGGCCGTGTCTGGTTCAGGAGTTATGAACATGATACATATTCACATTCACGGAGTGTAATAAACACTTCATGAACAAATGGATGAACACAAACTGTGACAATAAGTCACAGTTTGTGTTAATCCTATTGTGTCTCTGGACCCATTCCACAGAATATCCTAATGTAGGTAATTGAGTGGATGTCTTCGGAGTCCAGACGAAGTAGCAGGACATAGCGTTAAGCTTTATCCTTATGCTAGGGCTATACGCACTGCTCACGTAGGACACACGCGTGCACAGTAAGTGGTTGATATTTTTATACCGGCAGGACATAGGGTTAGGTTATCTTATCACTGAAAAATAGTTGGAATAATAACTTTGATATTTGTATTCAATATTAAAATTAGTCTGACATTTTATTGTGGATTTCTTAGATACCCAATGACGCGTTTTACGTAACTTTGCTAGAATAATTATTTTGTTACGTCTTATACTGTTTTTGTGAAGATCGAGTGATGATATAAAACAGGATACTCACAACTGATAAACGGCGATTTGTCCAAAATCCAACTTTCGACACCATAACTAACAGCACAATTGGAAGGTAAATATTAAACTTACGTATAAATCGGCACCCTGTTCCCATCCTTGAACCAGAGCATCATGGCGACTTCGCTCGACGTGGCTCCAAGGTCACACGGCAGTTGAATAATTCCCCCCGGTGCTGACCATACTTGTATCACATCTGGAACAAAATAAATAATGAATATAATAAAAAAAAAATGGTTTAAATTAAGAATGACCCAAAGCCGTAAAAAAACGTAAAAACCCGCATTTATTTTTATATTAATATCTTTGATATATTTTGTTTTAACTAAGGATCTGAGAAAACTATCTATTATAATACATCTTTATAAGAGTTATGGTCTTCCAGGAGTTCCATTTTAAACAAAAAATCCCTTTCTACTAATTATTCTCCACTAATAAAGCGGCTACCACAGGCCGCTTCCATAAAAAACACAATATTTTCAATACTTAGATTTTAAAGGAAAAATTATCTAGACAATAATTAAATTTGCAAA
This sequence comes from Sesia bembeciformis, assembly GCA_943735995.1. Lineage (NCBI taxonomy): Eukaryota > Metazoa > Arthropoda > Insecta > Lepidoptera > Sesiidae > Sesia > Sesia bembeciformis. The sequence goes on along the minus strand of OX031042.1, from coordinate 13,835,876 downwards.
AAAATTGTCCGGATCAATAAATACCATAGGTTATCAGGAAAGGGTAAGGAAAAGAAAGAGTTAAGAAACTCTATTGCGTTTAAAGCGCTTTTAACCGTTTCAATTTGTGGAGATTTGTTATCAGCATGTTTACACTTTTATGTTATGTTGTTTCTGCGTAATACAATATACTGAACTCTTTAAAATATAATAAAGGAAATAAATAAAGTAGATATCTTGTACATTTGTTCTCGAAAATTCCAAAAATAAAACGCGAAAAAAATTCAAGTCGCGTGGAAAGAAATCGCTTCATCGGTATTGTCAGGCGTCGTATTACTACAAGAAAATCTCCTGATTTAATGACGGAGTGGGTCTGTGGAGGGCCTAACCCCCTCGATTCACACGTTTCGGGGACGTTTGATCTGCCAACTCTCTTTGAGGGTTGTACGAGTGAGATGGCCGAATGTAGAGTCAGGACGAATCTTCTCATTGCTCTAAGTATAGCCTTTGTTAGAAGGTCGAAAGCATTTTAATGTGAGCTCACATTGTTAGCCGAGGGTCTGTAAAAGCCTCGCTTGTTATAGAAAATCCTGTAGAAATCAGGAGGCATTCGTGTTATTGTCTTTTCTCTTTTCCTAAAATCTTTCATGAATTGTGAATTTGTATCACATTATAACTGTATATCACGCAATTTATACAATGTTTCATGTCGACTGATATAATATATATAAAACGGTTCTAAATATAAATAAAATTATTTTATGGAACAAACCAAAAGTTACAAACATGTAGGTAATGTTTTGCTGTTTATCTAAAACATCCGTAGCGCTACTCAGTACGGGAACGGATGCCGTACTGAGTAGACGCATGCTGCGTCTGGTATTTACAATAAGTAGGTATATTTATTTTGCGTAACTGCGCGTGGAATAGAAGCTATTTACTAAGCGCGCGAGCAGTTGAGCTTTGCGGCCCGAGGTGGGGAAGCGGGGGAGATGCCCGCCGCGTGCTGTCTGATTAAATATATCTGTGTAGTTTTTCATATTCTAAATATAATGTCAATCGATATCGACATAAATTACTTACACGCCCAGCACTCGCTTATCGCATTCCTTCCGGAGCTGCACTGCTCGCGAGCCGAGTGTACTAAAAATGAACAATAAATATATTTTTTTTAAAGGTATAAATTGGTAGAATCCATTCCTCTCGATACTGGACGAATTATTATCAGCTCTTGCGTTATTTTAGTAACACGTTGTATACCTATGCTTATTTCTGTGCACGCAGGGATAACTCGAGATATATAAAATTTTAAATAAGAACTAGCACGTTGTATCACTTTGAATTTACAATAAAATAAATAAATCTTATTAATAAAAATCTTATTATTAATATTATTAATAAAAATCTTATTATTAATATTATTAATAAAAATCTTATTATTGATATTATTAATAGAAATCTTATTATTAATATTATTAATAAAAACCTTATTATTAATATTATTAATAAAAATCTTATTATTAATATTATTAATAAAAAATACTCGTATAATGCTCAGCTATTAAATATGTATAAGTCAGAGCATATTATTTATAGCAATATAATATGAATAACTGTACCTTATATTTCTGTCTAATCCTATTTTTTTTATGGACGAAAGCGGGAGACGAGCATACAGTCCACCTGATGGTAAGTGGAGACTGTAGCCCATAGACATCCGTGATACATGGCAACATTAGTCCAAAATGACAAACGTTAGCACGCCCCCGGATGCGCTGCCTACCTTTGGAGATATAGGATTGGATTTGGAGAAAGGGTTGGGATAATGGGGATAATTGGGATATTGGTACATTTCAAAGTAGTCAGTCTCCTGTGAGAGAGGGGTAACGTGGCCAGTCGAGTGCGCCCAACGGTTGTTGGATTGCATCGTGCACTCTCCCCCTCATAAAATATATGAAAAAAAGATTAGAAAGGTTCTTATCTGGCCATTTTCCTCTGCGGATTTAGTGCTACATCAATTTTCACTCAACTTTTTGACACATTCATCTCATATATCATTCTTTGCATACGGCTTATTACTCTCAACTCGGCCTCTAAATATGTATCGCAATTTAATTATAAAGATTTTTGCGTTTTTTGTTCATGTTATATGCGTGTACGTATTAAGTTAAACTATAGAGTTATTAAAACGTTTAATTAAGCCAATGTTAATTAAAAGCTTCCAAACAGCCGTACATATATATATATATATATATATATATATATATATATATATATATATATATATATATATATATATATACACGTACGAGTACATACAGTGGCGGATTAACATATAAGCATTATAAGTACATGCTTAGGGCCCCTGTTCTCCAGGGGCCTTCTCTCCTCTGCTGGCCTAGCGCGATCGATGATCCAAGCAACAGAGGGCCTACACGGCCTCTATGCTTAGGGCCTCCGAATCTCTTAATCCACCACTCAGTACATATATGCGCACATATACATGTTGTATAGATTCATACTTTTCCGAGTCTTAAACTTCAAATGAAATTATATCTAATTAACATTTCATGGACTTATATTTAACACTTCAAAAAAATTCCTTAGCACCCACATACATACGTATTTCTATATTTTAGAAACATTAACAAGTCCTATCGATAATAATGTCCCTTTTCCCTGATAACGTTAGAGTTATTGTTTTATAATTAATTAATTAATTAATATTGTGATTTTGATTACACTTCAAATTGTACTCTCTGTTAATTGAAAACTCGTTTTGTTTTTCCACGGCCTTTGTGCCGCTTTGATTCACTTTTGTACTCTTAAATGTATTACCATTTATTTATACTAAATGTGTATTTATATCTGCTAGGATACATTTTATTTTATTTATCGGAGCAAAACGACCTTATTGATTTTGAATAAGATTTTCTAGTTAAAAATTTGGCTTTTTCAATTTTCTGTCGAATATAAAAACATGCTCTAATATCAGATTTTTAAGATAAAGCTTTCATTTTTTTTAAGTATTCATTGTAGTCTCAAAACTTGGGAAAATAGAACCGACAATAAAGTCCATTTTTTTACAGATGCCACAAACCCTTTGCAAATACGTGTAAAAATAAATGAATTTGATCATCTTAGAAGTTTTCTTAGGTCGAAAAACGCAACAGATATTAAACGAGAAAAGTACTCATTGATTTCTAATTTTTCAACACATTACTTTATAATAGCCTTGGCAAATTCGTCTAGCTTCTACGAAATAGCGAATAAATTGAGAAATATTTTTTTCAATAATACAGTCGTATCGCGACAAACGGCACAACAGATGTCGAGTTTTCGCTCGTCCTTAACCATTAATAGTCCGTAACTCAAATTGGAGGGAACCGTTACTATTATTGTATGGTACAATATACCGGTGGAAGAGATTTTTTTTTTTGAAACGTAAAACAATATCTAGTGCAATAATGTTTTACTAGTGTCTAGGACATAGGACAGTGTCTAGTTACTGTGTACTAGTATTTGTCTAAGATAGTGGTATTCTCGACTCACATCTTGTGCCTCGTAACCATCAGTCACTGTACCAAAGTGTAATGGTGTGCGGCAGCGCTGCGCACAATGCACTATAACAGTATTGTAGTACAAACCGTATCAAAAATTACCCAGTATTTCTACATTATTTCATGGATCTATGTGTATAATGAATTATTGTGAAAAAAGGAACCCAAATAGTTTATTCTCCAATTTTAATCCACAATGCTGACGACGCGCGAGCGACGACAACGTATTCTTACTCGAAGTCTGGAATCTAATCTGATTTTACGCTATCGTCGCTATCTAATCTGTTATCGTGGAAGTCGTTCAATCCTTCAGTATTTCTAGCCAAAATCTATATTTCGATCGGAGTAGTTTTAAATGTCAAATGAGATTCGTTTGGACCGTACATCGTATTTTCGTGGTAGGAATCTAGCGAAATATCGGCCGGCCGGCGCCCTGAGTCTACGGCATCTGTCTCCGCTACTCTCTTATACTTTAAACCGTCACAAATTATAATAGGATGACTGTCATGTAACGCGTCCCTATCTGATATACAGCGGTGGACCATTCGTGACTAGGTGTCATACAATTACATGGTATTACCCTCGTTAGTTGCGAACGTGTGTATTATTGTCGGGAACATCATATGTATATGTAGATATATTAAAGTTTTCTCAGAATCTATGGAGGCTGTTGTGTTACATGAATGTTTACTTCAATTATGTAGCATAAATTTAGTGAGAAGATTATGTGGCAGGTGATAGATCTTTTTCAGAAGTTACAGAAAAGATCTTCGGAAATAAAAACATGTTTAATGATTAGTTTTTTTTTACTTATTTAGCTAATGTCCAAATGTTAAATTTAGTAGACATTAGCTTCTTGTTATGATGCAATAAAAATTTGCACGCTGCAATCCAACAGCCCCTGGGCACACTCGACTAGCCACGTTACCCCTCTCTCACCGAAGACTACCTTGAAATGTACTGTATTTCCCACTTTATCTTATTTCTCCAATGTACGTACGTGTTTCGGCAGTGAGTGAGAGGTGCTAGAGCCCATTCCCATCCTATCCCTCCCCATTTTACCAACCCTTTCTCCAAAGGTATCTCCAAAGGTAGGCAGTGAATCCGGGGGAGTGCCAACGTTTGTCATTTTGGACTAATGTTGGCATGTATCGCGGATGTCTATGGACGACAGTATCCAATTACCATCAGATGGACTGTGTGCTCGTCTGTCGTTTTCGTCCATAAAACAAAAGAACTAGTGCCTATGAATAATGTACATTCGGCAATAATAATTATTCCATCGTAGTTGAGAGCATTTTTGGGCCCGACATATGTAATTCGTATTCACCTCTGAACTTCACGACATAGATCTTTGCTAATGAGTGGTCAATTACCGTATTTGTTTTGGGCTATAAATCAATTAACACGAATAGTGCGGTTACTATAAACTGGTAACACAGTGTGGTACGAAATCTAGTAAGTCATCTCAGTACTATCAACATAGATACAACCTATTTATTACATAGATTGTACATCTAACATGTATGTACAAGAAATATTTAAAAAAAAAAATTCTTTGCATTGATATAAAGACACATTTTATGGAAACTTGGCAAATTATAGTCTATATACCGGGTTCATATTTAGGATAGGTAATTTTTATTAGGATCCATCATAAAATTCCCACGGAAATCATTTTAAAGCTCGCGCTACCGAAGTCGCTGGCAAAGCCTAGCATAGGTACAAATGTTGTATGGGTTATGTATGGAATATGTAAGCACACATATTCCAAGATATTTCTAGAGGATACATATTATATATACAATACAACATATACATATACAACATACATATATTTTAATATACATAAACTAATTTATAGTTATATAACTGCAATAGGACTGCAATTTTGCAAGGTCGGTGGCACACCTGGTGTTGCAGGTGTCCATGGGCGGCGGTAACACTTACCAGCACGTGGGACCGCTTGCTCGTCCGCCCATTTCCATATAAAAAAAGAAAAAAAATAGGATATATTATAAAGCTAACATTTAACTGATGTCCCTTTTATCAGTTATTATTATCACAATATATTATGTCTCGTTGCTATTGAGTCGGGTTAGAACCCGAAATGCGTCAACATATTAGTATCGTATTTCATGCTATATACCTTTACATGTAAAAACTTTTGCATATGTTTGCGTGAGTTGTATCTTGAAGATTCTATACTGGAGTTTCACTTGTATAGTATAGTAAAGTAACAAGCAATTAAATTTTAATCGAGCCGCGTACAGTCATCCACATATCATACATCCCGATCAAGTCATCAAACATTTCTAATCTTTATTAACGTCGCCATAGAACGCATTTTTGCACATTTTTAATATGCATTTATTTAAATAAAACGCAGTTAATTGTACGTTGATTAACAATGGAATGCAAACAAAATGACAGGCAGAATGTTAACAAGTAGTCTTATAGGACGTCACAAACTTACACTAATCTTCATTAAGGCTCATTAACACAAGGATAGATTCTGGGACATCTCGTGCGAGAATATTGTATGCGATTCTCGTATGCGACCAAACTACATACAATTCTCGTCTACAACTGTTCACATGATGATAAAAACTTGATGATAATAGGTATAACAGTGATCAGATGATGATAACAGTGGTGATAACTAACTTATGACCGATGTTGAGAAACTCTCATTATGCAAATGAGCCATTAGGATAAAATATACCTTCTAAGATTGCTTTTCAGAGATTTTTTTTTATTTCTTTTATACGGACGTAATTTTGAAACTGGGTACTAAATCGATTTGGCTCAATGAAACAAAACATACACTGAAACTATTTCCCTGCCAAATTTCATTTCTATCCGTTATGTATGCCCAGGGCGTATTTCTGCAGAACAAAAACTGCAGTATGGCTACAAATTTCGTTATATCCTAAATATATCCTATCCTAGATTCAAACACTAAAATGTTACGAGGATAAATTAAAATTTTCGAACCTCAAAAGCTTAGAAGTGACGCGTAAAATCAGTTCATTAAATGTATTGCATAAGATCTTGAATAGCCATTTGGATGGGGATCTCTTGCGGCATCTCAATCTGAAGGCACCGAATCGCCCTGTACGTACCCAACAGCTGTTTGACATACCACGGGCTCGAAATAATGTTTCTTACAATAAACCATTTTATAGAATATGTCGTTATTATAACGACCTGGATGTCGAGCTTGACATATTCTATTTAAACAACGCCCATTTTAAAGTTCTGTTAGATACGACATTATTCCTTTTAGATAGTTTATATATATATATATATATATATATATATATATAGTTTCATTTTACCTATTCTGCATGTTAAGAGTAAAGTTGTGTGTGTATGTGTGTAAGTGAATTTACGAACGTACAAATGTTATTTTATAAACGTACTATTTTATAAAATGTGTCTGTAACTAGATAAGTTTGTAAATTTGTTGTTGTACCTAATAAATAAAAATAAAAATATACTGTGACACCGAAATAACAAAAAACCTGAAAACATGTCAACTAATTTAAAATATACAAATAGTTTTCTTATACTGTCTAAAACGTTCGTAGCGCTCATTACTTATACCTATATTGGGCGTGCCACTCGATTAATTACAGTATTATAAATATTCTTCGACATCTTCCTAAAAGACGAACGTAAACTCACTCGTGACGCGTTTTCTAAAGACGTCATGTTCCATCTCCCTATATCCTAGCTGGGCGGGCAAAGCGATGATATTGCGTCGCACGTTGCGTCGCGAAAATATCAAACATTCGCTGCGCACGCCTGTGTCCTACGTGAGCTGTGCGACTGAATCACGCGCCACGTGCAGGAAGAATTTCGGTCATTCACATGAGATCAGCAAAGTCAGAACGGAATTATTGAACTTTACATATTAAGGGTCTAGTAAAGTGGTCGGTGGATGATAATTTCATACAAATCTCTTTTCCGTCCAGTCTTGGCTGACTTCATGTTAATGACCGAAATTCGTCCTGCTCGTGGCGCGTGCTTTACTATTGCGGTGCGTGACGCGTGTTTACGACTGTTACGACTTATTTCGCTCCTTGCCTCTCTGAATATAATAAGCGAGAAATTTTATGCGTTGTCGTCATGTTACAATTCAAATAGTACTATCAGCACTCGCGCGTCCACCATTCCCACGTAGGATAACGTGTCGCGACGCGACGCACCGAGCCGTAGTGCTCGACGACAGTCCAGCTTCGACAAAACCTTCATATAAGTATCATATATATATATATATATTAATGCCTGTAGGCATCTATATATTTCTGTATTTATGTATATATAGACACTATTTCCTTATAGCACTATCTACCTCTATTCCGTCTCCTGACTTCTCTTCACCACCCAAAGGTTGTCTGCAAGAAATCTGTTTAGCGATAAGGCCGCCAGTTGTACTTCTAATAACTTGTACTTTGTATTACTCTGTATGTTTTTGGTGTACAATAAAGTGTATCTATCTATCTATCTATAAGAAACAAAACCTTTAAAAACAACAACTGTCACGGTAAACAATATGCTTCTATATTCGGCGGTTGCGTCATTAAAATATCATGGACCGTTCTCAATATCAGCAGAACCACGATCAATATACCTCATACATATTCAGTGTGCGGACACAATTAGTCGGCTCCATAGTTTTGGACCCGACCAATTATATTCCAGTGGACCGGGGGTTTTTGCCAGGCATTTGAATGCGCGGATTTTATGGTCCGCGGGAAGCTGCCATTGTGGTGTTATTTGATTCATTGTGTTGTAAAATAGAAGATTTTGAGCGTTAAATTAAAAGTTGAAAGGTTGATAAACTGCTTGAATATAAAAATTACGTCAAATGTAGGCGGGCGGAATGTGACTTTGGGCTATTGAGCCTTATAAAGAGGCATTATTGCAAAGCAATGTAAGACGATCAGCCATATCAGTATCCACTGCTGAACATTCGCTGAGCGTGAGGAATGTATGGCCTTAAAACGACACGCTGGCCAAGCCGGTTGGCGAGTCCACTTTTGTAGAACCGGTGTAGTTCCTCAGCGTTTATGGTTACGACTTTTTATCCCTTAGATAAGGTGGTACTATTCTATAGCCGGACGACACCATACAGCACAAAAAACATGGCACCACACGGGAAAAAGTCGTTATTATTTATTAATTTCAAAATCGGCGAGATGGATGCAAATTGTCCTCGACATGAAATTCGGCAAAATATAAACTTATTAAAGTTTAACCTCGTTATATTTTATTTGGTTCTACTTTAGATGGTTTAAGTATTATGTCCGGAGTATGAAGACGAAAAGTGGATAGTTGAAAAAACTGCTCGCAGCTCTCGACGTTGGTTAGTACGGTCAACCAATTGGAAATGTAGGCCAGTTTAGAACCTTTTCTCAGCAACGAATAAAACCATTTTCGCCCGTTGCCATTATTATGACAAGGTTGTAAACTGGCCTACATTTACAATCGGTAACCGTTCATTGTGTTTGTTATATTATAACTGTTATTTATCTGACTGCAATTTTTTTTTAAATATTGTACTTTGGTATGACTCAGAGTCAGAGTTCGCAAATAAATGATTGGTTGATTGAAAGCCGAAACGTCCAGTAAAATAACGTAACATAAGCATTTAATACCCGTTGGACACACAGATTTTTATTTTACCATATACAAATGCGTCTACTTCTATACCGTTCACGTCAAAAGAATGGAAACCTCACATTAATAAGTGATTCGCCTCTTCGGCTCCCACATCATTCATCATCGGGCTAGTTCTAAGATCTTTTTATTCAAACTCCTAAACCCCGGTAAATCCTAAACTTTTCGCTTTGATCTCTTTAAACGATTTCGGGATTACAAACGCAGGTTGTATGTAAATCGCGTGAGGATTTTCTCTACACAATAAATTGGGAGCGGCCCTGAGTATAGTTGATGCACAGTATAGAACAATAGTAGAGAAATTCGTTCGTGTTATCTTATCAAAATAAACCAGAAAAGTTTGAGCACTTAGAAATAACATAACATAACATAGCACTCGCAGTGGAGAAATTCGTTTCTATTACTAAAATAATTATGATGGACTAAAAAAGGTCGTGCGCTTAGAAATTACTTGAATATACATACGAGTATGCTCCCGAGTAAACTAACCCGCCAACTTTTACATTATAAGATATGTCAAAGTTGGATAAGTCATTATAAGATGTATAATGAGAGTAGATAAACATATTTAATGTATTTTGAGGTAATTAGTTTCAATCGAACAATAGAAATGATAATAATGAGAAAAGCAATTAGATTTTCATGTCTTTCATATCTTTTGATTTTTTATAAGAACGTGATAGACTATCATCTAGTCTGCTAGATTATTTCTATAATCAAATGAGCAACAAATGGAGGCCAACGCTTTTTTAAAACTATGAGTCGTCTAACGTAAGCAAGCAATTTTTTTTATATTTACTACGGCAAGTTGCCACAAGCGCCGAGGAACTGCAATTACCTTTAAAATAGTGGACGTGCCAACCTGATTGGCCAACGTGGTGTTTGTGCAGGACACAATTTGTGCATGCTGCATTCCCACAGCCGCTGGGCGCACTCGACTGGCCACGTTACCCCTCTCTCACTGAAGACTACCATGAAATGTACTGCATTTCCTACTTTATCGTATTACCCCAATGTATGTAGGTACGTGTTTCAGTAGTGAGTGAGAGAGAGCCAGAATCCATTCCTATTCCATCCTATCCTATCCCTTCCCATTTTCCTAACCCTTTCTCCCAGTCCATTCCTTAATCTGCAAAGGTAGGCAGCGCATCCTGGGGCGTGCCAACGTTTGTTATTTTGGACTAATGCTGGCATGTATCTCGAATGTCTATGGACGACCGTATCCACTTACCATCAGGTGGACTGTATGCTCGTCTGAAGCCTTTTCGTTAAAAACAAAAATGTCTAGGCCCATGTCCAGCAGTGGACGATTTCGTTTTTTACATTTTACAGCACGATTAAGCCTCTTTGCTAGTAAGCAGCCACAAACGCGTTGAAAATTCGAGAATTGGCTGCTTTTGCGAAGAGTAGATACTGTTTATTATTAGTACTGTGACTGGACCCAGTTGAGCCGAGTTCGGTCCGCCAAATGAAATAACGTAGGAATGAAAAAGTCCTTTTCCAATAGAAATGAAACGAGTACAAATGTGCTTAGGTGATCGTGAGCGGTAAAGGTAGGATTTGTTGGTTAAAGTATTGTAAAATAATCTATTCAGCGCTTCCGATTTTTTAATTATTTGTTATTTCTTTTTTAAATATAACATGCGCGAGACTCTTTTGTAGTAACCGAAAGGTATTTCGTATTTACCCCAGTTGGTAATGCCCTACCTGCCGTGCAAAAAGTCCTGGGTCGGATTCCCAGTCGGAGATTCATTTGTTTAAAGACAAATATTTGTTAGAATCTGGGTGGTGTGTTCGTCTTGGCCCCAGCGTGAGCCATTAAGTGTGATGTTATTTATATTATTTATATAATATATAAATATGTAACTATATAAAACTAAAAATCTTATGAGGTCACAATGTTTTTTCTGGGTCATACATAACATACCATAAATATTGACAATATCTTTCGACAGAGTACATAATATGTCAATTATATAAGATTCTCTTTTTCCTAACAATAATATTTTCATGTAACATTTCGTTTTCACGAGAACCTCGACAGATTCCACTTTGTGATATCCGCCAATCCACCATTGACCCCACGTGGTGGATTATGTCCCGAAACCATCTCTTATAGTCTGATATCGATAATATTATTTAATTGTCAACAACAATAAAGGTATGTCACAAAGCATTTTCTAAGAAGTCGACTTCAGTAATAGCCTAACAACGTCCTGAAATCCGCTTACGTTACTATGGAACGTTCTCGATGGCGATTAAAACTCCTATCAATTTTATTTCAAACGATGTTATGGTTTTCGTGTTCTATTTCTGGAAATCTTTTGAAATTTGCCTTTTAATCACAATGAAATAATTACAGTGCTTTCTTGGTTAATTTAAATTAGCAGTATTTGATTGCCTTTGCTTGTTATCAAAATTAATTTACATGATCTGTTTTTGACAAGATCTGTTTTTGTTCTAAAACAAGTATGGAATAATCATATGGAGGTCGATTGTTCTCAATATTAATATGAAAGTAAGTATTCTTTATTGTATCTTAACCAGCACTTGTGTCATCCACTGTGTCGTTGTGGACATGGGACTGGGGACACCTCGCTGGCCAAGTCGATTGGCGAGTCCACTTTTTTAGAGGTGTAGTAGTTCCTCAGTAGCGGCTTTGTTATACCTTAGTTGCCTTTTACCATGGGAGGAGATAGGGTGGCGATATTCTAAGGCCGGACAACACCACACTGCCAATTCACGAAAGGGGAGAGTGCACGCTGCAATCCAACAGCCGCTGGGTGCATTCGACTGGCCACGTTGAATATACTCATTCTACCTGAATATCATATACTGAATATCTCTCACAGAATACTACCTTGAAATGTACTGCATTTCCCACTTTATCATATTCTCCAATGTATGTACGTGTTTCGGTAGTGAGTGAGATATGCCAGAGCCCATTCCCATCCTATCCCTTCCCACATTCTCAATCCTTTCTCCAAATCCATTCTTTCATCAACAAAGGTAGGTAGAGCATCCGGGGGCGTGCCAATTTGGACTAATGTTGGCATGTATCACGGATGTCTATGGGCGACAGTATCCACTTACCACCAGGTGGACTGTATGCTCGATTGCCATCTTCTTTCTATTTAAAAAAAAAATCACATTTACATTTTCAGTAATACTTATTATCAATATATTTTTTTTATTATAATTTTATTTATTTAAGATAAAATAAAATAAATTGTGTTCGAATTTAATCAGTAATATAGTATTACGAGAGATTGTAATGTTATTAATATTACACGTATAATGAGTAAAATAATTATGCCATAGCATGATCTTACTTAATTAATATCGGATTTCATAGTTTCACATTAACTCGTGCGTGTTAACCCCTCAAGGGGAAAATTACATAGACCCCAGGATGCAGCTGTTTGTTTACGCTATACGCTTGGGTTGTTTCGTCTAGGTTGGCTGCTATAGGGTTGAATATATCTTGGAGTTTGTTAAAAGATGGATTTATACCGGCTGGCTAAAGTTAATACTAAGAAACAGTGTGGGGCCGATTTGCCAATCTTCGGCAAATTTGATAAATTATTCAGGTTTATGTCAAAAAAAACTGGTAACCTCTCGACACTGAATTATTTACGTCATAACTCTGAACTTTTTTCTACACATGCACTCTAGAGATAAATATAAAGTTTATATTATCTCGAATAATTTATGTATCAAATTAAAGGAAGGAGAATAAAAGATGTATACAAAAGGCAAGCTTATCTCCTGCGGAGATTTCTTCCAGCAGACCTGGAAAAGTGTACAAATATACTGTGTAACAATAAAACTCCAATTTATCAGCTTAAAATAATCCTCCACTAATTAATATAATCCTCTCACAAGGCTCGTAGATTACGCAGACATGGCTTGTTCCTGAGAGCAATTCGCGATCTTGACTATCATAATATTCATAATCATTGTAACTATGACAGGTCAAAACATGAGACGCAAATATAAATATTTGGGCACCTGGCTACATTAAAACTGGGATAGTGCTATGGATATAAAAACCCGCATTGAGATCGCCAGGAAGGCCTTCACCAACATAAGGAAAGTTCTTTGCAACCGAAATCTCAAGATCAACTTGCGCACTCGTCTCCCCCAGTGTCATATCCGGTCCATCCTTATGTGCTGGATAATTGAAGGGAGCGCTCAGTTAACGATCGAAATATGGGCGTACAGACGTATGCTATCTGTACGCTGGGCGCAGAAGGTCGAAGGAAGTCCTGCGACTAGTCGGTCGGAGATTCGGACTCTTGCAGACCGTCAAATGCAGAATAGTTGCGTATCTGGGTCACGTGGTATGAAAGATAAACTACAGTACGCCACAGCCAAGGAGTGCGGTCAAGGTATGTTTAATCGCTTCGGTTCTGTTGTTTGATTTTTTTAAATTAAATTATTTTTCGCACTACTTTAACTAACACAAAAAATATTGTATAAAAATACTGGGTCCAAAACGAGTGCCTATATATAAATACATCGAGACAAAATATAAAGATAAGATAAAATCTCTGTGTGAACTATAACAAGTTATAGACATTTGCGTAGGAGACTCTTCATCTACCATTGAGATACCATTGAAAGTTACTCGTTCGTAGATATCTTTGTCCCAGATGTGGGATAGACATAGAAATACTCATAGACATGGCACAAGATTCAGTAGAAAAATATGAATTTACAACGCTAAGACTAATAACTTGTACAAGAAGTGCTTGTTAATATTCGTATAGGTATATGTAACTTTCAGATTTCCGTTTTTTCACTTATACATATTTATTTTTTTACTCTTTTTGAGCTATACAATGCAAAGGCTGAGTTAATGCCTTAAGGCATTCTCTACCAGTTGACCGTTGCTAAAGAGAGATGAAAATTGAAGCAGTAAAAATTCTATTTAAGTTTGTAAACGTGCGACTACGCTGTGGTAGAGTAACATATAAAATAATACACCTTAGAAGGTAGAATCGCTCGGCGCCTATAGTTAAGCCGCCGCGCGTGCGCCGGCCGGCTCGGTGGGCAGGAGTTCAGCGCATGCGCCGCACCGCCGCAGTAGTCAAGAGCTCTCCTAGCTAACGGTGCCATATACTCATATACATACGCTTTGTACAATTATTTGATTAGATTTGTCAGTACATACTAAATAGAATCCGAAGGACTATAGTGTGCTATGTAATAATATGTTACAATTAAATACATTGCTTTAAAACAACTGTGAAGTGATTTCCGTCAAAACACCTCACCATACCCCCATAACGCCATATACAAAAGGCCTCCCTCAAAAGAACCCAAACCTAAAATTTATTTGTAACTTTTGCGTAGTCAGGTTTTAGTTTTTGAACTTTTTTTAAACACTGGACTTTACGACTATAGCGTGAGCATCAATACACTTTTTCATACGAATAAACCAATTTCCATAACATTTATTCCAGTCCTCATAAAGATTGAATCCGTGTCTGTACAGGTGCTAAATCCCGGAAAATTCGTAACTTCGAGTGGAATTATTGAGCTCGTAATAATATTTTTTAAATATGTTTAATTAATTAATTTGAATAATTGCGAAATTATCTATATATCTAATAAAAAGGTTTAAGACAACTGGAATGCCATAAAATGACAAATGTTAGAATTCCGAGAGATTAAAAATTGGACAATCAATCGATCGTTACAAACATATAAAGTTTTGTTGTTCTATTTAAAACGTTCGTAGTGCTCATTATACTCAGTACAAGGTAAAAACTGAGCGCCGCGCCAGGTAGTTGTAGTTTGTGAATTTGTAGAATAAAAAATGTTCTAGAAATGAACAATAAGTTATAAAAAATAGCTATTATAAAAAGAATCGATTCTACTCTCGATACTATTTTCTATTTTCAGCTTTTGCAACCTTTTTCCAGCCTTGGCATTATTTCAGTGACACGTATACCTGCCTATATAATAATAATAATAACCTACTTATAACAAAATATAAATACTAAATAGTCAATGATAATAATAATAATATTTATGAATAATTAATTGCGGTTAGATTAGGCTTTATTTCTTGATAGTATTTATTGATTAACTTCAATATTTTTTTGTATAGTATTGATCTATATACGCTATACTTAAGGTATGCCCAATGATCTCCTTTGACAACTTATTAAAATATTTCTGCTGGTCTATTCGCGAGTGTTGCTAACTCTATAGCCAGGTCCGATACGATTGTTCGTAGCACCAAGTTGTGCATTCAATTTGCATTCAACAATGTTACTGCAGCACTCATTTTTCTGGAACGTTCCAATGAAGTGACGTTGAAAGGGTATCGATTCGTTTCGTTGAAGCCTTTTGTTGTTTCATGAATGTTTGTGTCGTATTTATGTCGTGTTTAATATAAACTCGTAATCGTGTTCTCAACGAAACACAAATAACAAACGCCAATGACAAGCGGCAGTTTTTGTCTCGACATTTAAGAAAGTGTATATTTAGTCATTGTATTGATATATCGTTTGTATCGGGGTGTGTCCGAACCTTTCCTGAAGTCCAAAACCACAGATATAGAGGGATAGATAATGCAAGCTGTCAGTCGATGCATGAGTGTCGATGTCAGTTGTGCGTGCGCGATGTGGATTCTGCTCATGATATATCGAATGCAATGCAATCAACCCTTGCAGTATCCACTGCTCGACATGGGCCTTCTCATGCACTTTGTCTTGTGCATTTTTTTATGGACGTACACTGCAGACGACCATACAGTCCACCTGATGGTAAGTGGATACTGTCGCCCATAGACATCCGCGATACATGCCAACATTAATCCAAAATGACAAACGTTGGCACATGATCGGGCAGGCCCCGGATGCGCTGCCTACCTTTGACGATATAGGAATGCATTTGGAGAAAGGGTTGGGAAAATGGGGAGGAATAGGATGGGAATGGGGTGTGGAACATCTCGCTCACTACCGAAACACTTACGTACATTAGGGAAACAGGATAAAGTGGGAAATGCAGTACATTACAATGTAGTATTCTGTGAGAAATGGGTAACGTGGCCAGTCGAGCACGCCCAGCAGCTGTTGGATTACACCGTGCACTCTCTATCCAGCAGTGGAGAGACAAAGTGATGGTATGCTACGGTATGGTGCCATTCTTACATAACGATGGTATTGCTAACATTTTTCTGCATTGAATTATTATAAAATAATGATCAGTACAATTAGTTGTCATTTTACAAGAACATACATAACAAATGTTGTGTTCATTGTATCGCAAATATATCCCATTATGTTCTGACTCAATAGACGTGAAAATAATAATTGTACACTTATTGCTTAATTAATATTAATACAGATCTCGCAATTCCCAGTAATGTTAATAAAAATCAATAATTATATCAGTCTATCTATATTACATCTATATAAATATAATAAAAATGTAACTGATCGCTGTCTGTACATGGAAGATATATGAGAAAAATATTATTGGGGGCCTTTATCAACGCAATAGAAGCCAAAACAATGATTGTTAGAATTTTTGTCTGTTTGTCTGTGCGTTTGTGCGCGCTAATCTTAGAAACGGCTTAACCGATTTGGGTGCGGTTTTCACTAATGTATTGTGGTAAGCTTCACTTAAAATTTAGTGTTTGTTTTATTTCAATCAGTTCATAAATAAAAAAGTTATATCAATTTAAAGAATCACGTCGAACATTTGTTCGATAAAAAATAAGCTATAAGAAATAATGTGTGTGATCGTTTTTGAAAATACCAAATACCCCTAAGAAGGTGAAGACGGTGTTTATAAACTAAACTCCACGCGGACGAAGTCGCGGAGAACAGATAGTATAATAATAAAACTGTAGAACCAGCGTGTCTGTACAATTGAATATATTTACCAAAAACTGATTGGGGGCGATGAAGGGAGATTATCAGATTTTCTGTCTGACTGTCCGTTTGTCTGTTCGAATACGCTTATCTCCAAAACTACGGAACGGATTTTCATGGGGTTCCCACAGGTTAATTAAGCTTAGCTTGGCGCTTCGAATGGGCTTTGTTTCATCGAAATCGGCCGACGGGAGGAAAAGATATTCCAATTTAGAGTTTAGAAACTAAAATACCGCATGTACGAAGTCGCGTTCACAGCTAGTCCATAATAATAATAAGTGGATTAATTAAAATAATTATACCTAATCGAGTTATGTAACGTCTGAAAACATTTTTTTCTAGTATTGGCGGAACATTGACGTTCAATCCGTAACAGTTCCGAGAGTTCGATGTTCCACAAGTTGGCAGCTTGAAATTAGGAAGTTTCTCATTCTAATCTATAACTTTTTGTATAGCTTGAAAGCCAAATTGTCTCTTGAAATCTAAAGATCAAATGAAGCTTTGGTTTGAGAAACGGTAATGGTTTGATCAGATGAGCAAAACTATGTATGTCAGAAATGTGGTAGACGCTAGTCTACCACATCTACTGGTAGACAGTCCACCTGTCGGTATGTAGATACTGTCGCCCAAGGACATCTGCGTTACATGCCATCAAGAGTCCAGAATGACAAACGTTGGTTTGCCCTCGAATGCGCCTTTCAGTGAGCCTATGGCGTCCAGTGGGATGTTACGCGTTAATCCTGGCTTCTATAATATTTATTTTTGACAGTGTATTGGCCTTAAAAGGCCACTATAAAAAAGAGTGCAATTAAAGGACAAGGGCCATATTGCTGATTAAGTTAATCTCATAACGTCGAAAAAATGACTTAATCTATCTATACATATAAAACAAAATGTGCAGACTGACTGGCCGATTGCCTGACTGACTGACCGATTGCCTGACTGACTGACCGATTGCCTGGCTGACTGATTCATCGTTGCCGAAAAGAAACCTCTGAAAATTTCAGAAATGTTGCTTGAGAAATAATACTTTGATAAACGCAGTTTGATGAACCATTAGTAAACCAGGAAGGAGACTTGAAAATTTGTAATTAGACTTTGGATAAATTAATAATTAAATATTGCATTAGATGCCAACATCAGTGAAATGTGACGAATGTTGGTATTACCATAAATGCTGAGCATACCTTTGAAGAATTAGGAATAAGGACTAGAAAAGATGGAGAACATGGAGTATCAGTATCTCATTCCATACTCATTTCCCTATCCAACCAGATAACGGAACGGGGTTTTGGGGGCTGGACGTTTTGGGACGTATTCAACGTCCCAAAACGTCCAGCAAGCTATAATATCCAGTAGAATATGAAACGAAACAATAATATAGGAAACAGGTACGTTTTTATGCAAGGAAAGGCTTTGGTAACTCTCGCACCCTCTCGAAACATGCGGATATGCATTGCAGTCTTCTGTGAGAGTGAACTAACTTGGCCAGAAGAACACGCCCGACGGTTATGGGATAGCACCGTTCTCCGCACCTACTTACAATCAAAATTACTTATTAACAGGTTCTTCAAAAAGGGAATCTGTATTTATAATACGAATAGGTACCACTTATACCATACTAGCTGTTGTCCGCGACTTCGTCCGCGTGGACTTTAGTTTATAAACACCGTCTTCACCTTCTTAGGGGTATTTGGTATTTTCAAAAACGATCACACACATTATTTCTTATAGCTTATTTTTTATCGAACAAATGTTCGACGTGATTCTATAAATTGATGTAACTTTTTTTTATTTATAAACTGATTGAAATAAAACAAACCCTAAATTTTAAGTGAAGCTTACCACAATACATTATTGAAAACCGCACCCAAATCGGTTAAGCCGTTTCTAAGATTAGCGCGCACAAACGCACAGACAAACAGATAAACAGACAAAAATTCTAACAATCATTGTTTTGAGTTCTATTGCGTTGATAAAGGCCCCCAATAATATTTTTCTCATATATCTTCCATGTACAGACAGCGATCAGTTACATTTTTATTATATGTATACAGATTAATTGATTTCAAAAGGAAACAGTTTCTCCTGATAGTCTGTTTTGCAATGACAATAAATCCGAGGCCAGATTGTTCAGATAGCGGGCACTGATTGCTGATTGACTAACGAATTCATCAACGCGGAGCCGAATCCCCTGAAGATAGAAACATGAAAATTTCAATTAATCATTGGACCCCCCAAATGATGAAACGGGGTGACAAGATTTGTTTGGAAAAAATTGAAGGTATAGAACCCTAGATAACTTGAAATTTGCAAGCAAAGCCGCGGGCAAAAATCTAGCCACAAAATAAGATTCTGATTTTTGACTCTTTCTATCGGTAAAATTGATTTTCTGCTATGACGGACCGTTCGGAGATACAGAAAAAAAAAAAACAATTGAACAGCTGTTCAATTTCAGTTTTATTCGTCTTTTCCCTGATTTTCAATATTCCCTTTAACTGATTGATAGCGTCGAAAAAATATTTAAATATTTCTAGTAAAACGAGAGCATTTAAATCAAGTTTTCTCCAAATCGTGATTTCGCTACCGCTACGGGCACGATGTATAAAATGTCAAAGTTATTACTTCACAAAATACCTATTTTAAACCCAATTAAAAACACGTACCGGAAACTCAATACCGGTTTAACCGGTGAACTGAGTTTAATTTAAACAAATGCTTCGGCAACAGCTAATATAATGCAGTTGGAGCGAGAAATTCATCGCAACCCCTTCGCAGGAAATGACGTGACGTCACCGTTCATTATTAACTTTGGAATTAATCTGCCATTGTACAAGGAATATTAGGGGTTAGGGGTTCAGTAATTAAAATATTCTGGTTTTAAAAAAGACCATAGAGATAAAATATAACCACAACAAATATACGTTTTATAATTTTATATAATAACATAACTTCAATAGTATAGTACGATTTTATTTAGAAAAACAGTATTTGAACAAGATTTTTCTGTTCGTCAACACTGTATGCATGAAACTTAAAAAATATATTGTGTCAAATCTCAGTCAAAGCAAAGTGAAACGACTGTAATAAAATAACGTCTTTTAGCGGATACTTAAGAAGGGGAGGTCGAGTTTTCATTTGATTACTATAAATATTATGTATTGTAGATTTTCTGGTTTAAGAGTGATAGTTTATTAAACTTCATGCTGCGTCATTTTGTGCGCAACTAATATTTCTGATAATCAAAAAAAGCATAAGACTGCGTTTTTCGTGTCCTTCCAAGGAGTCCAACTGTCCTCAGTAAACCTACTATCAGTTTACTGAGCGACTCCTGATTTACTTTAAATTCATTTTCACTTGACATTGTCAAAATAGTCGTCGCGCTTGAATCGGCGAATGTTATTGCCATCAAACCAAAGAAGAAGTCTATAATGATTAATGACATAATCACTAGAAAGATAAAGAAAGAAAACCAAATTAGTTATTTATCACAACACGACACACAAAACACAGGAAATACTTGGTAATAACATAACGACAAGTGTACATAAACAAAAATAAACGTGCGAAAGTGTGTCGCGGCGACAAATAGGATACCTAGGTATCCTATTTGTTCACCAGGTTTTTTGTTCCACAGATTCACCATGAACCTGTGGAATAAAAAAAAAGAACCACAGCGCTGATATTCCGCTACAGCCTTATAGTAAGCCCACAAGCAACGACGAGGAGTGGATTAAATCAAATGAACATTTGTGAAACCTAAAAATTACTAAATAGGTAGTTTAAAAGTTACCCAGTTAGGTAGGTACAAATCGACATATGTTAATGTATACACCCCACAGTCGCGTTTAGTATATACGAGTACAGTTTCAGTAGCAGGAGGAAGGCAGAGGTGCAGGAAAGGCGCCAGCTGCGCGCTCCTTCGCGGAAATTGCGAAACAACTGCATTCCACTTCCATAAACACGTCTTTCACTATAAGTTCAGTGAAACTTATTTAGGATTGAAGTCTGTGAATAATTTGGTGTTGCACTATTATAAAATTATGTATTTGTATAGGTATACAATATTTTTTTATTTATATTTTTTTTGATTATCTTCTCTCATTTGACACTAGCTGTGCCGGGCATGCGTTGCATGCCCGTCTTTATTTTTGTATATATATTCACATATATAGCATTTTGTATATATATATATACATAATATATAGCTTATATCCATCTGGAATAATCTACCTTTCAAATGGTGAAATAATTAGAAAAATTAGATGAAGGCCTTAACTGTAACATCACGTTAACCAACGTCACCTTTCAAAACGTAGAAATTGATCTGAAAAACGAATTGAGAAGGTTGAGCAATAGAGAACATTACAATTACGAGTGATTAAATGGTGATGGTGGTTACTTAACTGGGTGGAGATGAAATGGAGATTAAAGAGCATAATAAATAAATAAATAACGCTACACTCAATGGCCCACACTAAGATTCCTTGTGTCGTGGGTCCAGAGACACATACAAAGACAAACACAGACCGCACACCCAGACCCGAACATACATTTGTCTTTATTTTTTTATTAAACAAACGTATGTCCGACCGGGGTTCGAACCCGGGACCTTTTGCACAGCAAGCAGAGGTCACTACCAACTGCGCCAATCGGTCGATCAAAATAGAATATGGCGTTTTTATTTATCAGTTCATACAAAGCAGTATTTCTAAGGTTACATATAATTCATGGAATTTACCCTAAGAAATTCTTATAGACTTATTACGGCACCTGTATCTCATATAGGGAGGCGAGATGGTTGCTACGAAGACAATGAGTTACTAAAAGTCATATTCTCACTGCAGTAGTGTAGCGGTATATCGAGTATGCTTTATAAATACCTGCCACTAACACTAGATCCACACTAAGATTCTCTGTGTTCAGAAACACTCGCAATGACTAGCACACAATACCCACACTGAAACAAATATTTGATTTCAAACAAATAATTTTCCAAGAGCGTTGATAGCCTAGCGGTGTCTGTACTCGACTCATATTCGTGTGCGATGAGTTCAAATCCTCATCCCGTAGCACTGAGTTTTCTACTTAAGTACGGATTTTTAAAAATTGTCACTAGCTCGCCTGTGAATTCATCGTGAGGAAATTGGCATGCTCCAGAAATTAAATAAAAAATCTGGAGTTTTTGTACCTATTCACCCATCCGCGCTGGGCCCGTGTGGTAGATTACGGCCCGAAACACCCTAGTGATTTACTAAGCGAAGCCTGTGCTCTGCATTTCCCATTTCCCTGGATGCATACGGCAAACGTATCCAGTTCAGTCTCATAAACAGGGATATACAGGTAGATTTTCAAAATTATCCGCAAAATTTACATAAGAAAATATTTAAGAAAACTATTAAATGTGTAGGCTTCTTGTTCTTCTAAAACTTCGACACGATATTATGGTGACAATACCAGAGCATTTGATCATAAATCATTTGTTCTAGTTTATGAAAGTCTGTCTAAGTCTAGACTAGTCTAGTCTAAGTCTATGAAAAACCATTAGTAGTCTAATCTACTATAAGTTTAATCTGTAAAATCATTAAGAAAATCTTGTAAACTTAATTGCATTAAAATAGCGCTGAGTGTAAACATAGATTACAGCGCCGCCTTCATGCGTATAAACCCTAAACGTAGCTAGGCAATGCAAGTGTCACTTGTTAAGATAAAGAGGCTTTCAGCTGTGGGCTCTATTGATAATGCCTTTTAAGATAACCCGTCTTTAGTGTTCCGAGCCATTTCAGTGAAGGTTGCTCTCGAGATAGCAATTTGAGAACCGGTTGAGGAAATTACGATAATTCCAGTTTAATGAGCTACAAATGTAGTAATAAAACGGCATGGATTTTTTGTATTCTGTATTTTGTATTTCTTTTTTGTAGAAAAAAGACAACGTACATCTGATACAGTCCACCTGATGGTAAGTGGTTACTATAGCTCATGGATATTCGCGATACATGCGAACTTCAGTCCAGAATGACAAACGTTGTCACGTACCCGGATGCGCTGCCTACCTTTGCGGATTAAGGAATTGATTGGGAGAAAGGGTTGGGAAAATGGATAGGGGTAGGATAGGATGGGAATGGGTTCTGACCGATAGTATGTAGGGTGAATGGTGCTGATCCTTAAACCACCACCGTCCAATAATGTGACCATCGAATGAAAATTATATAAAAGTGTAAGAATGAGCGCTCAGCGCACGACGCCATAGCTCTGGGTGAGCGCTAATGAGCGTTATAGACTTGAACACCAAGGATTTTAGTCTCGCAATCCTTAGAAACCCGAATTATAACTCTTACGAATTTTTAACGGTCCAGATCAATGATCATAAGCTCACACAGCGGCCGAGCGCCAAGCGCTCAGAGCTCATGTTTACAACACTCTTATAAAATATAAATGCCACATCAAACGCCTATGTAACAGTAGATACGTTTAAATTCCGATATCGATACAGATATACACAAATATCTACGTTCGTATGTCTTTGTATAATTTCCGCCTTCAATCCGCTGTATCAGCCCGTATGCAGATTTTGCAATCGATTAAAATGGCACACCTCAAATTAAGCCTTATGTGTAAGGGTTTATGGTTGATAGCGGATCGTAGGTGACAGCAACCTTTGGAATTAATGAACGCCAGGTTTAGATTTCGTATGATCTCAACTTCGGGTTAAGGTAGAGAATAAGGAAGATTTTTTGATGTAGTTTGTGTGGGTCGTTTACTTTATTAATTAAAAAACAGCCGGCCGACGAGCAATCTGTCCACGATCTCGATCATCTGGATACTGTC
Source organism: Sesia bembeciformis (assembly GCA_943735995.1). Taxonomy (NCBI): domain Eukaryota; kingdom Metazoa; phylum Arthropoda; class Insecta; order Lepidoptera; family Sesiidae; genus Sesia; species Sesia bembeciformis. Next base: position 13,811,929 of record OX031042.1, on the reverse strand, counting down.
ATCCGTGGACATTCGCGATACATGCCAACATCAGTCCCTAACGACAGATATTGGCACGCCCCCGATTACGCTGCCTACCTTTGGAGATTTAGGAATAGATTTGGAGAAAGAAAATCGGTGGCAGCATATCGGTGACAGCAAATTTATTGCAGCAAATCGGTGACAGCAAATTTGAAGGTGGTTTAGGTTATCTGGCGACAACAAAGATACAGGAGTCCGTGGCTTTTTTAAAACAGATTGTAAAACAAGGCGAATATAAAATGCACACAATAGTCGAATACACATTCTTCATAATTAAAAATTGTTTATTTCACTTATATTCAAATATATTTACTGATCGTGACGTGCATTGTAAACAGCAACATTTAGAATGCCTTACCTGCTCATTTCAATACAATCTATACATATAATAAAAATGTAACTGATCGCTGTCTGCACGTGGAAGATATACGAGAAAAATATTATTGGGGGCCTTTATCTACGCAATAGAACCCAAAACAATGATTGTTAGAATTTTTGTCTGTTTATCTGTTTGTCTGTACGTTTGTACGCGCTAATCTTAGAAACGGCTTAACCGATTTGGGTGCGATTTTAATTAATGTATTGTGGTAAGCTTCACTTAGAATTTAGTGTTTTATTTTATTTCAATCAGTTCATAAATAAAAAAGTTATGTCAATTTAAAAAATCACGTCGAAGATTTGTTCGATAAAAAATAAGCTATAAGAAATAATGTGTGTTTTTGAAAATACCAAATACCCCTAAGAAGGTAAAGACGGTGTTTATAAACTAAACTCCACGCGGACGAAGTCGCGGGCAACAGCTAGTCTTTAATAAATCAATAGAACATTTTCAATAACTTTTCAGAAATTTAATAAAATTTAATTTAATAATACAAGCGTTAAAGCAGCAGATTGTAAAACGCAGTCTATACTGAGTCGTTCAGATGAATGATGAAATTGGAATAGAAAATGGCTTCACAATATGACGGCGATGCTCATCGACTCACACTGCAATTTCCTTTCTTCCCAGTCCGGGGACAGCATGAAATGTCTTATTTTATGGACTCTCCGCGACATGTGGAACGCGTGATTTAAATTACTCTTCGTGAAGTGCAGTCATACAAATGGTATTACTGATTTCGAAATGAGATTTGAAAGAGAGCGTCTTATCCATGAAGGGGATTGTGGAACGAAGTATGATTTTTCATTTCGGTATCTTAAAAGCAAATGATTATAGAATTAGTGTACATAGGTCCCCACTGATAAGTGGGGCCTTTAGTGACATGTATGTCTTTGAGGGCCCACTTGTGGGTCCGTTCCGTGGGTCGTCGAGACGAGGCGAATATAAAATGCACGCAATAGTCGAATACACAAATAATATAGTGAACACGTCCAAAAAAAGTCTTAACGGAAACTTAAGCTAAGTATTAACTAGCGACCCGCCCTCGCTTCGCTTCAGTTAGTTTCATTTTTTCAAAATTTCAAAATAATATACAGCCTATATTATACACGGATAATGTAGCTTCCTATTTGTGAAAGATTTTTTGAAACCGGTTCAGAAGTTCCAGAGATTACCCTTAACATAGCTACAAACACACAATTTTACCTCTTTATTATATTAGTATAGATTAGTATAGGTAAGCTACAAAGAAAAAATCCAACTCGAAATTCTTGTGTCTGGCAATCAGAATTTGATTTTAGGACAGACAGACTTCTGGTTAAAATTACAAGTTGTCTTATTCTTTCTAAATTACTTATTAATAATTGCATTACGGCGATTTGTACTATAAATTGTATAAATTACTTTAATAATTCTAAATCAAATTATGCAATAAATAGTCAATTGATTTGTTTATATTGTTATATTTTTTTTTATGGACGAAGGCGGCAGACGAGCATACAGTCCACCTAGGGTTGCCAGGTCCTAAAATACAGAAGCCGGACAGCACTACATGAGGCCGGACATTTTGCATAAAAGCCGGACATATCTTTTCCAAAGCTGGACATAACTTTTATAGTGAAAAAAAAATTGGTTACGTATTTTAATTAAGTATTTATTAAGTACAAAGTCTTCTGGGGAATAGATAACTTCGAAGAACAAACAAAACATAATAATAAAATAAAAGTTTTTAATAAACAAAAAAATATATCCTATGAAATATATTTGACAGAAGCCGGACCAGGCCGGACACGTAAATATTTGGCCGGACACAACTGTAAAAAGTCAAACATGTGTCGCCACCTTTATATTTTTATCGAATTACATGCAGCCTAGGTTCAATAAATTGGTTTAACTATGGCGACAAAGTATCTTAACTTGTTGTAAATTGTAATATATCATATCATAGGGAGATAAGGCATTATTAACTTCCTCTTATGATTCTTAGAACCACGACGCATCGTGGTTCAGGTGCGCTGGGGACCTTATGTTGATCCCCGGGAGACCTCCATCATCACCCCTTCTAGTCTGCCCTGACCGCCACGCGCACACTCATTAGCTGTCTATATTATCACTATGCTCTTCATTATCTCTCGTGTAACTCATTGTGCAATATCTCATTATTATAATAGAAATGCCTTATCTCTCTATGTAACGGTTCTTCAACATAGAGAATCACTCACCCTAAAGATAGTATAAACTATACTACTCCTCCGGCACGAACATCTTCAGTCCATGCACCTGTCCTCCCCTTGGCTCTTTTCCCGTTCCTACCCTCTTCACAGAGCTACGTCGTTCACTATACTCCCCCCAAAGCCACGTTATTCACTCTATTAATACCCTTTTTTCCCACTACCTTCCTTTCATACCCCCCCCGAAACGGTACAAGTCATTGAATAGTGTTGCCATTATAGAGACCCAACAAGATTTAATAAAGTATTGTGCCAATATATAAATTTATTATCTTATTTAATTATTATTGATTAATTAATTTATTTAATCATTAACCACCATTTACATTTTCGCGATACTTCGCGACACTCCCCCAACTCAGAGATGAAGCAAGGCAATTAGTTGACGCGTCCATTCAGCGATTTTCTCTTTGGCTCTGATGGCCGCGCGTCTCTTTGCTCTCTCTTCAACCTCATTCTCTCTCTGCTCGTCCTGTCTCTCAGATTCTGTCGAAAACTCTTGACATAATCCTTTTCCATCACTCATTTGCTTCTCAAAGGTCTGGTTAGACCCTTCTGATTTCTCAGTGTGCCCCGTCGTTGCATGTTTCTCATTTTCTTTCATAACACTGGGTACTTCGTTGATGACTTTTAACTCGTCTACTGGCATCATATCTAGTTCTGATTGAAATTCGAACCTCTCTGTAGCAGTGGAGCCTTTTCCTTTTGGATTACGTTCTATGTCTAGTGACGACCTATTTTGTCCTATGTCTAGTGACGACCTATTTTGTCCTATGTCCAGTGACGACCTATTTTGTTCTATGTCTAGTGACGACCTATTTTGTTCTATGTTTTGTGACGACTTATTTTGTTCTATGTCTAGTGACGACCTATTTTGTTCTATGTCTAGTGACGACCTATTTTGTTCTGATTGGCAGTCCGTTTTTGAGTTCAGGGTATCACCTGTTCTCTCTGCCTCTAGTATATATTGAGAACTCCTCTCCTCACTCTCACCCTGGTCAACCTCTAATGGATGGAGGTGACCAATAGAGCGTATAAATTCATTACCTCCTACCTTAACTTTGGCCACTCGGCACGCTCCGTCAGCGCCCCTTTTTAAAGACACTATCTTTCCCACCTTCCAGTTCTCTCTGTTTTTGCTATCTTCTTTAATCTGCACTATGTCACCAATACAGGGTAATTTATTAGTCTTTATCCGAGGTTGTTTATGTGAACAATCATATCTTTCTCTGAGACTACAGAGATATTGGGATGAGAACATCTTCTTGAACTCCTTTATAATATTTTGACCGGTCTTCCATCCTTCTATCAGAACGCGTTTAGTTACTGAACCTTCTTAAGGGTCTCGACTTCTGTTGACTCAAAGGTTAAGCATTTCCCTAGTGATAAAAAATCAGCTGGCTTGAGGACGTGTTCTATTTCAGATCCTACACGCGTCAAGGGTCTAGAATTAACTACTGCTTCTATTTCTTTTATGACTGTTTGTAGTTGAGTGTCATTCAATAGTTGTTTTTCTAAGGATCTTTTCATACAGTGTTTAACCAGGCCTACCATTCGCTCATAAAAGCCTCCATGCCATGGAGCTAATTGAGGTATGAACTTCCATTTAATTTTATTCCTAACACAGTAAGAGCTGTTGAACACTTCTGAAGTTAGTTTGAACTGCAAAGCATTATCAGATACAATCATAAGAGGTATACCCCTTGAAGATACGAATCTGCGTAGTGCCAGTAGGCACTCTTCAGCTGTCAAATCTCTCACCAGTTCCAGGTGGATTGCCCGTATTGCTAAACACGTTAGTAGACAAACCCATCTCTTCTCTTTTCCTCTCTCTCCCGTTACATATACCGGGCCAAAATAGTCTACTCCCGTGTAAGTAAAGGGAGCACTATAGTTCACTCTTTCTGCTGGCAGTGCTGGTGTAGGAGGTAATTTATATGGGCCTCCGCCGTGTTTGATGCATTTTAAACATTTCCTTATAACCTTTTGTACTTGTGCTCTTCCCTGTGGTATCCAGTGAGTCTGTCTGATAATACTCAGAGTGTGTGATGTACCTACATGATAATTCTTTTCATGTACTTCTCTTATCATCTTGTTTGTAAAATCACAATTTCTTGGGATTAATATTGGATGTTTCTTTTCGTATGACCAATCCGTATTGGTCATACGACCGCGACATCTTAGTATCTTGTCTGCATCTAGATACAAGCCCAAGTTCCTTGACAAATGGGTCTCTTTTCCTCTCGACTCATCTCTGAAATGTATTCTTTGTAATTCTCTAATTTCTAGTGTACCTTTTTCTAGGTTTACGTTCTCTAGAGCATTCCCTGCTTCTCCCACCTGACCGTTTCCACCTTCTTCTGGTGTCCTGCCTTCTATCCGGATAATTTCCGGGCATTCGACGACCGGACCCTCCCCGGCCGCACATAGTGTTGTTTCTTTGCTTATGTACCTGCTGCTTGGCCACAATCCCTTTTTCTGCCGCAGAAACTGTGGTCCTCCAAACCACATGTTCCTTTTCTGAAGCCAGAGTTCAGGTCTTGTTGCCAGGTCAGCAGGGTTCTCTTTAGTATTGATGTAACAACTTTCTAGGTCCTTATCCAGTTTAATTTCATTAACTCGTCTCGCCACAAATGGAGGTAATAGTTTAGTGGACTTCATCCAGTTCAAAACAATATAGCTATCTGTCCACAAATATTGTTTTTCGATGACCACTTCTAAGGTACTCTTCAGATACTTCAACAGTCTACTTCCTATTAGGTAACCAAGAAGTTCTAGTCTTGGAATCTGGAGGTTGTCCTTATCCTCTAATGGTTTCACTCTAGATTTTGACATCATAAATGCTACCTGAATTTGGTTTGCATGTTCAGTTCTTAAATAGGCTACAGCCGCATAAGCATCTTTAGAAGCATCTGTGAAACAATGTAGTTCGTACTTTGTTTTATAGTCTGTGGTTGAATTACCCGTGTACCGTGGTATTTCAATGTCTCTCGCAGTATTTAGCATCTTTGCAATGTCTCTCCAAGTCTCTATTAGATCTTCCGGTAATGTTGCATCCCATTTCAATTTTCTGATGCATATTTCTCGAAATAGTAGCTTAGCTGGTAACACCAATGGAGCTGCTAGACCACATGGATCATATAGTGATGCTACCGCGCTCAGGACTTGTCTTTTATTTTTAATATTTCTCATATTTTCTTCCTTGTAAATATCCTCTTTAACTTTTAACTGTAAGGTATCTCGTTCCGTGTCCCATATTAAGCCTAATACTTTGACTAATCTTTTCCGTTTTATTCGCTGTGACTCAGGGAGGGTTTGAAGAAATTCCTTATCATTTGAGTGCCAATCTCTAAAATTCATTGATAACTCTTTGAATCCCTTCTTAGTCGCGTTATATAACTCACATGCTTTAGCAGACGATGTTGACCCTGTTACCAAGTTATCAACATAACAATTATCAGCTACCCTCTTTAATAAGGTACTTTGTGTTACAGACATATGGTAGTGAATTGTTGCAGTCAAAAGAAAAGGACTTGCTATGACCCCAAAGGGTACTCGACAGAACCTTAAATGTAATAGGTTGTCATTTGAAAGAGGTTTATTTTTGTCTTTAATCCACAGGAATCTGCAAACGTCTCTGTCTTCTACCTGTAGGCCAACCTGAAGAAATGCCTTTTCGACATCAGCAATAACACCAACCTTATTCATTCTAAATTTTAATAATAATGCTGTTAGATCTCCGATCATAGATGGACCTCTGTACATGCACTCATTGAGACTCTTGTGGTCTTTCATCCTGGCTGATGCATCATACACAATCCTTCCTTGTTTTCCTTCCTGCTTCACTATGTGGTGTGGCAAATAATGAATAGGGGGATTTGTCTGATGGATGGTTTCACGTGGCGGGTGTATTATTTCAATTATATTGGATTCAAGCTGTTCCTTCAGAATATCATTATATTCTTTTAAAGTTGCCTGATCTATTCTATTTAGTAAACCTCTTAACCTCCCATATGCAATGCCAAAGTTAGTGTGTAACTCTGGTGGATATTCAATCCATGGCCATTTGACATAATATCTCTGGTCAAGGTATTGCACAGTGTCATTGAAGTGTTTGACTGCTTCCTCCTCTCTTGATGTTTTTGGAGAGTCAGTAATACCGATGGTTTCTAATGCCCATAAGAATTTTAAGTTCACATTTCTTAATGGGAGATCGGGCTCTGTATAATAAAAACATTCGGGCTCAGTGCAATGGCAATATGTGATAACTGATAATTTATTATCATTATCCTCACAGTTCACATTACCAGACAGGACCCATCCAAAGTCTGTGTCTACTACAAATAATTCATTTGTAATTTTAATCTTTTCATTTCTCATGAATGAAATATAATAGTCATTACCAATCAGTAAATTTATGCCCTCTCCTACAGAGTCATCATCCGCTAATATATCACATCGCAACGGCAACTCACCATTAATCCGTAGTACAGGCACATTGCCTGTGATGTGAGGTACAGTGTTAACCCTTATTTTGCGCTTGATACCTCGTTTAGTTATGAAATCTATTTCGGCAGCATAGCTTGAGGTTTCGGATGGCTGGTCAGAGCCGAATGTATATACTAAAAGTAAATCTTCTTTATTGAATTTAAGATGTAGTTTTTTGGCTAAATCAGTAGTGATGTAACTTCGTTGACTACCACTATCTAGCACCAGTCTGCAGGTTAAGTCACTTTTGGGAATTGTTACCGTGGCTGTCTGTAAAAATGATTTGTGGTTAGTTACATTACAATATGTGGGTGGTATCTCATATGATTTTTCCATCATCTTTCTTCTGTTTGTCTTGTTTTGACACAGTGCTCTGTTGTGATTTTTGTTACAGTAGAAGCAACTCTTCATTGTGTTGCATCTATTAGCCCTATGTCCTTTCTTAAAACAATTGAAACATTTCCCTATCAGTTTCGCTTTTCTAGCCTCTAAGGTTTTTACCATCTTACAGGCATCATTGAAGTGTTCTCCTTCACAGAAGATGCAACTCCTCTTAACTCTTTTGTAACTAGAAACACAATCGTTATCCCCTTCTGGTCTACGCTTTTGATTGAATGATAGTCTCTTTGAATAGTCACCAGGTGGCCTTTGAAATTTCTTCCTTTTCAATGGCAAGTTAACTGCGTGCATATTTAATGCTTCTGTAGTGGATCCTCTTGACGTGATTGTTCTTCTATCTGACCTTTCCATTGCTGTAATTATGTGATCTAATTTTACTCTAATTGTTTCTATTGTCTGGTTTTCTGTCACCATTAAATTTAGTTCGTATATGATATCCTCGGGAAATTTTGACAGGATAATTACTCTGAGATTATTACTGTTGATGTTCTCTCCTAGAGTTTGAAGGACTCTCAAATGCTTTTCAATAGTGTTCAATACCTCACGACATTTGCATGAGGAATACTGCGCCTTTTCTATTTTATTTATCGCACTGTAATGTGCATCAATTATGACATCCTTCCTACCATATCTCCCCTTTAATGTATCAATTGCAATAACATAATTATTATTTGTGATATCTAGTCCTTGTACAGCATCTAGTGCTGGGCCCTCCAAGGTTGTAAGTAGGTATGACATTTTGTCCACATTGTTGATTCCACGGTTGTGGATATTGGACTCAAAGCGATCCCAATATTCACACCATTTTAGTAATTCCCCTTTAAATTTCGGAAGCTCCATCTTTGGAAGCCTAGTAGAAGCTATCTGTTGTATGTGAGGTTCAGCACTGGTAATTTCCTCAACAAAGGATTCAATTTTCACCAAGATTTCCCCAGCTGACAATTCTATCTCAGTACTTTCTTTGATTAACTGTGGGGATAAGGTGACGCCATCGGTTTGTAGGTATTGTCTAACTTCCGTGCTTATTCTCGACATCTCTGTTTGTAATAGCTTCTGCATTGTGGTAAAGTCTGCCGCTGGAACTCCATGTTGTTTACAGTTTTCATATAAACTCTTTGCGTCCGCAACGGTTCGGAAAAGTTTATCTTTTATGAGGGTCAATCGACTGTGTAGCGCTTCTTCCATCTCGTCGGTCTATATTCAAGTTTCAGAAAGCCGTCTAACCCCTTTTTTATTTGACAGTATTTCTTTGCTACCGTACTGTTGCTTTACAATTTTGATTGCCAGTTGGTCTTTCGAGATTCTATACCTGGATTTCGTCTCGGGGACGTCAACTTCTTTGTTTTGACGGTTAGCGAGAGACGAAGTTCGCTGTTATTTGTCTATTTTCTCGGTTACCTTATCTCCTAACTTTACTATCATCATCACTGTGTTTCACAATATGAGTTAAGTTTTCACATGTATTTAATATCTAACTTCGAATGGGATGACGATCCTGTGTGGATTGTGGAACGACCTCCTTTTAAAGATCCATGCCGCGTTCCAAAACGTACTCAAGCCAAAGAAACATGGCTGACACCGGAAGGCAATACTAAAAGAGAACTACCCTTTAAGTAGTATAATTATGCAACTTCTTCAAATGTAGATGTTATTCTACAATTATCGATTTCATCTTATTATTATTATTTTTCTTTTCTTTTAAATGAAAGTCGAAACTTCGAATCGTCGAATATACTCAGCCACAGAGACTACTATTTAGGTAGGTAGTCTATTTAATGCAACCTTTTCAAATGTAGATGTTATTTTACAAATAAATCGATTACTTTTTATTATTTTATATACAATGTCTTTAAATGAAAGTCGAAACTTACGAATCGTCAAGTATACTCAGGCCAACGAAACATGGCTTATTATTTTTCTTCTCTTATAAATGAAAGTTGAAACTTTGAAAGGTCAATTAAATTACACATGGGACTACATATAATCTCATTCGTGTTCATGTCCCCCGAGCCTCATTCTAGCAGTGTCACATGAGCGTAACGTCGGTCTCATGCAACCTCTTTCTTTTTACTCTGCCACCAGATATTTCTTTCTGGCGGCGTCCCACGAGCGTAGCTACGACATCGTGGGACTCCTTTGTTGTTTGTACTCTTGCCGCCAGTTACCTCTTTCTGGCGGCGTCCCACGAGCGTAGCTACGACATCGTGGGACTCCTTTGTTGTTTCTACTCTTGCCGCCAGTTACCTCTTTCTGGCGGCGTCCCACGAGCGTAGCTACGACATCGTGGGACTCCTTTGTTGTTTGTACTCTTGCCGCCAGTTACCTCTTTCTGGCGGCGTCCCACGAGCGTAGCTACGACATCGTGGGACTCCTTTGTTGTTTGTACTCTTGCCGCCAGTTACCTCTTTCTGGCGGCGTCCCACGAGCGTAGCTACGACATCGTGGGACTCCTTCTGTGTACACCTGCCGCCAGTTACCTCTTTCTGGCGGCGTCCCACGAGCGTAGCCACGACATCGTGGGACTCCTGTGTACACCTGCCGCCAGTTACCTCTTTCTGGCGGCGTCCCACGAGCGTAGCTACGACATCGTGGGACTCCTTCTGTGTACACTTGCCGCCAGTTACCTCTTTCTGGCGGCGTCCCACGAGCGTAGCTACGACATCGTGGGACTCCTTCTGTGTACACCTGCCACCAGTTACCTCTTTCTGGCGGCGTCCCACGAGCGTAGCCACGACATCGTGGGTCTCCTTCTGTGTACACCTGCCACCAGTTACCTCTTTCTGGTGGCGTCCCACGAGCGTAGCTACGACATCGTGGGACTCCTTCTGTGTACACTGAGTACAAACAACATAACAGTAGATATATGAATATCTATCCTACATTTCGTGCATCTATCAGGTCCCAGCACCTCCACCATTTTGTCGCCACCTTTATATTTTTATCGAATTACATGCAGCCTAGGTTCAATAAATTGGTTTAACTATGGCGACAAAGTATCTTAACTTGTTGTAAATTGTAATATATCATATCATAGGGAGATAAGGCATTATTAACTTCCTCTTATGATTCTTAGAACCACGACGCATCGTGGTTCAGGTGCGCTGGGGACCTTATGTTGATCCCCGGGAGACCTCCATCATCACCCCTTCTAGTCTGCCCTGACCGCCACGCGCACACTCATTAGCTGTCTATATTATCACTATGCTCTTCATTATCTCTCGTGTAACTCATTGTGCAATATCTCATTATTATAATAGAAATGCCTTATCTCTCTATGTAACGGTTCTTCAACATAGAGAATCACTCACCCTAAAGATAGTATAAACTATACTACTCCTCCGGCACGAACATCTTCAGTCCATGCACCTGTCCTCCCCTTGGCTCTTTTCCCGTTCCTACCCTCTTCACAGAGCTACGTCGTTCACTATACTCCCCCCAAAGCCACGTTATTCACTCTATTAATACCCTTTTTTCCCACTACCTTCCTTTCATACCCCCCCCGAAACGGTACAAGTCATTGAATAGTGTTGCCATTATAGAGACCCAACAAGATTTAATAAAGTATTGTGCCAATATATAAATTTATTATCTTATTTAATTATTATTGATTAATTAATTTATTTAATCATTAACCACCATTTACATTTTCGCGATACTTCGCGACAACATGTCCGGCTAAAGCCGGACACCTGGCAACCCTAAGTCCACCTGATAGTAAGTAGATACTGTCGCCCATAGACATCCGCGATGCATGCCAACACTAGTCCAAAGTGACAAACGTTGACACGACCCCGTATGCGTTGCCTACCTTTGGAGATAAAACGAATGGATTTGAAGAAAGTGTTGAGAAAATGGGGAGGGATACGATGGGAATGGACTCTGGCACATCTCACTTACCACCGAAACACGTACGTACATTGGGGATATAAGATAGTGGGAAATGCAGTACATTTCAAGGTAGTCTTCTGTGAGAGAGGGATAACGTGGCCAATCGAGCGCGGCCAGCGGCTGTTGGATTGCAGCGTGCACTCTCCCCCTACCTTTCAGCATAATCAGATTTCAGCACACAGATCAAAGTGGCTATTAATTTGTGGAAACCACGTAGGATTTTTTGTATTTAAGTTTTCAAGTTTTGTATGCTTATACCGTATTTAAGTTTTCATCCAATGTAAGTATCGGTTTGTTTCCAAAATAAAAAAAATAATCATTTAAACGGAAAACCACTCAACATCTCGAGCTTCTTAAAGGCGCGGGGTATTTTTTTATCAGTATAGCACCCGTACTAGTATAGTATGACTAATTCGGACTTCTAGCCTTCCAAAAGTTCATTGCTCTAAAAAAAAGAGTCATCGAGTTTAAACTTGTTTACACTTTTTTTTCTATGTACCAAGAATTCTTGGAAACCAGCTTGCATGTCATAATCCAGCCTAATAACAATTACAAGTACCGATTATTGTCGACTTGATATTCAAATAACTGTAACTAGAATAGGTTTATCAAGGAATTAGTCACAGGAGATGTAAAGTGAATTTAGGTCATACGACACGACTGCGGCGCGATCTTTTATTTATCTTTTAAGCGAGTTTGAAATAAAGAAGAAAGTATAGTAAAAATATAATTCTCTGAAAAAATTAAACCCTAATTATCTTCTTCTCCTTTTACCTTTTACTTCCCACTACTCACTGTAGGAGATTGGGACAAAGAGAACTTTATCACTTTTCGCTGAATCGCATATTTTGTTTCATGATTTCTCTTTTTTTGGGGATCAACCAGACATAGACAAAAATGCTTCTTAAAGTTAATTAGTAATCGCTCACAGTCTTTTGTCCTTTCTTTTTTAAATTAAAATTTCCAAGTAGTTATATAATGATAAATAATTTCAAATAATTAATAAATTTAAACAGCGTTTCTCAAGTGACGAGTTGACCCCGCTTTGACGAGCCATCTTGTTTCTATTTATTCATCAAAACTACATATACAGTTATTAACAGTAAATAGCATAAATCTTTTACGATTTTGTGTACGATTTACCTATAATAACACTACAACAATAGGTAAGTTTGATTTCACAAAATAAGGGAAATTCCTGAAGTTAAGATAGTAATTAAGTTGTTGAGGAAGGCTCTTGGACAATAATAGGACATGGACTATTCAATAAATTTAGTCGTGTTTACGCCGTGTCATAAAAGTTATTAATAATATACAATATAGTTTGACAATTTTGGAAAAAGCAACTGAGCAAGCAAATCCGTGGTATAAACTAGTGGAACAGTACATAAACTCTACAACAAATTACTATACACACTTGCACACATCCAGACACGTGAAACTAAATACAAAATAAAGAAAATTATACTGAGTATCGCACCGAGTGTATACTGTTAGTCGTTGAGTCTAAACCGTATGGTATTTCTTTGTTCTAATTTATAAGCGACAGCGATTAAAACAAGCGATCAAGCTATTCGATCAACTTACAAAAAATAAACGAATGTATTCAACATGTTCAACGTTTAGTAGGGGAGAGTGCCTGCTGCATTCTCACAGTCACTGGTCGCAATCGACTGGCCACGTTACTCCTCTCTCACAGAAGACTACCTTGAAATGTACTGCATTTCCTACTTTATCATATTTCCACAATGTACGTATGTATTTCGGTAGTCAGTGAGATATGCCCGAGTCCATTCCCATCCCATCTTATTTTATCCCTCCCCATTTTCCCAAAACATTCTCTCAATTCATTCCTTAATCCGCAAAGGTAAGCAGCGCATCTGGGGGCGTGCCAATGTTTTGTTATTCTGGACTGAAGTTGGCATGTATGGCATCAGAAGTAGCGTCAGACGAAAAATCTCGAGGTTTCATTTTATTTTTATTAATAACTGGATTTCATGTAGAGGACAAATTGTATCCATCTTCCCCGTTGAAATTTTTATGTTTTTTTATTTCAATTAATTTTCGCACAATTCTGGAGAAATAGTGACGATCGGTGGAGAAGATTTTTAGACTATGGAGTTCTATCCACTGATTGTTCCCGGCGTTGAGTACATGGTCCGCTATCGCCGCTTTATTCGTCTGGTGATTCTTCACAGCTGCGATATGTTCTTTGACCCTTTCTACTACGGTGCGCTTTGTTTGGCCTATGTGTGACCTATGTAGGCCTTAACATTCGCGTTATGACCTGGTTAAATAGATAAACATGTGTGAAAAACGCGAAAATCTCAAATGTATCCTATAGTCCGCTATTTATAAATACGCTTTAATTTAAGTTTACACTTATATTAAAGCTCATTACTTGGACCACATACCACAGGCGCCGGCGCTTCATTTGCCGGCCAGATGCGTCCACACGTGCTGTCCATTGTACGGGTGTTCCAGGAATCTAATTGTCGCCATATTGTTCCTAAACTAGTGTCCTGCTGCACGTAACACGTTTAAGTCTAGAGTCTTGCTTTGTTTTCGGAATCTAAATGTTTCTATTAGACGCTCTGGCTTTTAATTTTCATCCATTATTCTTCCGAAATAATTACTTGTGGAATTTATTTGTCGGAATTCGTATCTTACGAAGTTTTTTTTATAGAACAGATGACAGACGAGTGAGCGGGCCACATGATGGTAAGTGGTCACCGTCGCCCATGGACACCTGCAGCGCAGGGGGCATGTGGTTGCGCTGTATATTATACGCTCCTTTCCAGGACACTTATTGTGTTAACTAGACTGTTGAAACTCGGCTTTACTTGGGATAATAACATTGAAAATACTCGTTTACAATCTGCTGCATTTTTAAAATTATGATAGCAATAAATATGAGTTCTTTGGCAAATTTTTTCGTTAGACCCAAAGAACTACAGTCACCGACATAACTCGTAGAATCGTCATATTGAAGTGGCAATGGACAAGTCATATTTGCCGCAGGACCGATGGGCGTTGGCGTAGACGAGTCCTCAAATGGAGCCCACATACCGGGAAGCGCAGTGTGAGACGCCCTCCAGCCAGGTGGACCGACGACTTAAAGAAATTCGCCGGTTGTTGTTGGATGAAAAGAGGTGAAGATCGTGTTTGGTAGCGAGCTTCGGGAGAGGCCTATATCCAGCGGTTTACAGGAACATCCCGAAATATTTTATTGTCTACTTTTTACTTAGTTATGGCAAGAAGGGTAATGTTTTTTTTAGAAAAACGATGACTAACAAGTCGCTGATAGTTACTTTGTCTAATTTAAAATGGTTGTCTCTACAATGATTTTTTTTTTAAAATGGGTATCTCATTTGAAGCTACAGAACCCAACAGTAGTTTCTAAAAAAAAAATATGTATATCTGTTTGTCTGTTTGCCTGCATGTATGTTTGTTTGATCACCACGTAAAAACTACTGAACGGATTTTGATCGAGTTTTCACTAGCGTATAGCAATAATCCAGAAAAAAAACTGGTATATATCTTAAAAAATAACTTTTAATAGAATTACTCAAAAACTACTGTTGGTCCTTTTACAGGTCTTAAAAATCTTTTACAGCCGCAAAGTCCACGCGAGCGAAGCCACGGGTGGAAGCTAGTAATATATAAATGTCGCCGGACAGGGCTTGTAAAGGTCTGCAATTTTTCTCTAAGCACTATTTTCTGAAACTTACTTATATCTCTTAATTTTCATTTGCCTATTGGTCGCCTACAAAAAAATTATACCGTGTATCTCTCATATCGATGATGATACCATAGTGGAAATATGAAAGCAATTCATTAACGTATCCGTCATTTAAATAATGTGTACTCTCATTTATTATCATCAGCTGTTTGTGTTATTAAATTGTGCCGAAATGTGTTAACTAATTTGACAAATTGGACACACACAATTTTAGATAATGGTACTCCAATCCTTGACGTCACGAGTATACTCGTCATAGAACCAGGACAATTCCTGCAGACGATTGTAAGTTTTATTACGTGACCCATAGGGAATATGACGGCGTATTGGAATCTGCAAGCAATAACATTTGTCGTACGTAGTCAGCTTTATTTAGGCCATTCGCTTGACAATCTTTCTCAAAAATTGTTTAAACGTGAGGACAGTTAAATGTACTTGTAAGTTTGTTAAGGAGTTTACTTTAAAATGAATAAATAGGTGAGACATGGGAAAATGTTTGATTTATTAGTAATATAGGAAAATTTTATTATAGTACCATATTTATACAGTAGGTACGTACCTATGTATCTTCTATAAGTAAGATATACTTCTTCTATAAGAAAACATGACATGCATTATAAAAATGCTATACCCACATCAAAAATAACTCGATGTACAAAAGAGTAATATCAAAAATTCTGTTCAATAATCAATATTAGACGTTAGACTACCCACGCCCTATAAAGAACCCAATATCAATGTTACAGTCTATACAAAATGTTCAATAACAATAAGGAAAAAATTACTATAGATTGTCAGTGTGAGCGGTAGATAAATAAAATGTAACAGAATTTGTACTTCAGGGGGCGCTGAAGTTCGCGTCCATATGGGTTAGGTACCTATCACCCACCTCCAGTCACAAAAGTGCGGTGAAACCGCATTACCTCGATACGGAGGTACCTCGATAATGTGACGGCAGCCCTTAGAAGAGACCTATATCCAACAGTGGCTGATGGTATATAAGTATTCCTAGATAAATAAGCACCCTTTTCATCATCATCATCATACGACCCCCCACCCCCCAAACCCCTAATAAATTACTACGCCGTACAGTAGGACATTAAAAGCTGCCAACAATCATTTACAGTAATAAACTGAATTTTAATAATAATAATAACCCTAAAATCTACAGTCGTTATCGTGAAAACGTAAAATCCTTTCAGACCTGTAAAATTTTATCCCAACTTTCAGGAAGTTGCCATATTTGTAAAATGTCGTGCAAATCTACTCGGTTTAAGTGCATTCAGTGGAAATGTGCATGTACATGCACAATGTAACATGCATGAAGCGTAC
This sequence comes from Sesia bembeciformis, assembly GCA_943735995.1. Classification (NCBI taxonomy): domain Eukaryota; kingdom Metazoa; phylum Arthropoda; class Insecta; order Lepidoptera; family Sesiidae; genus Sesia; species Sesia bembeciformis. The sequence goes on along the minus strand of OX031042.1, from coordinate 13,795,449 downwards.
CTACGAAATCTTGGCGAGAAAACTTACATTGTAATGTAACGTAGCACATTCACGGAAGTCTTTATTCAACCTAAGTTCATCGACATAAAACGAAATTATAAAACTAACAACAGTAACTAACTAGCCGCGGTGACCACGGCAGAGTTGACTGAAGAGGCGGGTAATCCAGGATGATAGGCTGCGAGCAGTTTTATCAACTACCCACGTTTGATCTTCACATTCGGAAAGGCTGCGACACACTAAACTAACAATGCCTGCGGATGTATTCGACGGTAAATCGCAAGGTTTAAATTTGTTAATCACTGGATACCACGTCGACGGCAATTTATATTGTCGATTGAAATTTAATATTGAATTTAATTGAATTAAATAGATTTAATTGAATTAAATTGATTTAATTGAATTAAATTGATTTAATTGAATTAAATTGAATTAAATTGAATTAAATTGAATTAAATTGAATTAAATTGAATTAAATTTAATTAAATTGAATTTAATTGAATTTAATTGATTTAATTGAATTAAATTGATTTAATTGAATTTAATTGATTTAATTGAATTTAATTGATTTAATTGAATTAAATTGATTTAATTGAATTAAATTGATTTAATTGAAATAAGATAGACTGCAGCTGTGGTAATTCCTATATAGGTCAAACTAAGCGTAGGTACAGTTACCGGAAGGGTCAGGGAACACATCGCTGCTATAAGAAACCGCCAAGCGAGTAAATCAGCAATAGCCGAACACATTTTCAACGCTGGAATTGTGCTAATAAAAGACATCCCGGCTATTAATTATGAAAAAAAAAAATTACCCATTTTAAAAAAACTTGTAAAATCTACCCTACTCCCCAATACTGAACAATCTATTTTTAGCGCTATTGTTTTTGCGACACGTTGTATCATAACAGTTTAGAATCTATAATGTTATGTTGTAATGTATTATCTAAACTTTAGATAATACATTACAACATAACATGACCATCTATAATCATACAACTTATACAATTACATAATTCATATAAAAACGCATGCTGCTTGCTGAAACGGAACCGTTGCATCTCGGAAGCATTAAAAGTTCGTTGTTTCGCGAAAAAATATAAAACATTGTTATGGTGGAATCGCCGTTATAATAGGAAAGTACGCAGTATGCATAAAACATTGAAGCCCCTTTGCCGCCGCGCGGGCTATGATCTAATAACACTGTGCGTAGTGGGCGCGTTCGCTTTGCCGTATACGACACGACAATCATTATTTTTCTCCTACTTGCTCGGAAATGGCTTCATTATTTTAAAAAAAGAATACGTCAATCGGCTCTTTTCTGTACGCACGCCAGCAATTTCCAACGCGTCAATAATAGAGATAGCTGGACAATAGCGAGGTTATTTTTAGTGCACACTAACATAAATTAGGTTTTTTTAGGTACACGATATTTATTATTAGAAAGGCTGAATGTGCATTTCTTTTCAAAAGTTTAAAAAAAGAACAATGATCGCGCGCGGTCGAATTGGCAGGAATGAAATTTCTGTTTCTTGAATTAATTTGTTTATTGTTTCCTCGAAAATTAGAGAAAAGTACTATACAAGTCTCGGCCGAAATAGCAATTAACGGCCTCGTTTATTTAAAAAGGACTCGGCTTCGCCTCGTCCTTTTAAAATCACTTCGTATTACTCGGCCGTCAATTGCTTTATTTCGGGCCTGGACAGTAATGTACTATTCCTATATGTGGCATAACAGCATAACATTGCGTGTCTCCAACGGATCCAATATCGTAGCTGTAGATAAAACGAAAAAAATCTATACTTCTATCTATACTAATATAATAAAGAGGTAAAATTGTGTGTTTGTAGGTATGTTGGGGGTAATCTCTAGAACTACTGAACCGATTTCAAAAATTCTTTCATAAATAGGAAGCTACATTATCCGTGTCTAATATAGGCTATAATTTATTTTGGAATTTTGAAAAATAAAGACTTATAAACCGAAGCGAAAAGAGGGCGGGTCGCAGGTTATTAATAAATTAGTCCGATGACATAAATATATAGAGGGCGAGACACAATACCATTTCGCATTGACAATTCCTTTTATTCACTTTTTCTTATTTTAAGTACAAAGGTTTATTTCGCAGTTTTAATACAAATCATAGATCTTTCGTAGGTTCCTTAATTCCTCATGCGTATGCTTTGTTAATATTCAAGTCTAATTTAGGTTATAACACGTATAATATACTAGTGAGTTTGTCCTGTGTCCAGTGCCAGATTTAGCTATAGTCCTCTTTCTAGGGTTTTTTATTCCTATTAGCACGAATTTCTCCAAAAAAAAAAATTTTAATAGACAAACGCGGCAGACGAGCATGATACCCTGATGGTAAGTGGATACTGTCATTCATAAAATCAGTTGTTTAATTCAGAAATTTCAGTTGTTTTATATAGTATTCAAAACAATACTGCAGTAATAGCCGGATTGAATTTTAAAATGCCCATGGCCAGCGTCAGCCGAAAAGAATATTTCGTTATTTTTCGTATATTTCAGAAAAAAAGTGTTCAGACAAAATTTGTAGAGTGAGCACTATTGCTATAGGAAATGTACCTATGTACATTTCCTTCAAATATTTCTAAAATTATTGTGATATCGGGATGAAATATTGAGGATCTAGCCTACACCTTTATTTAATTTAAGAACGACGCATAGCAAAAATAAAGAAAAAAAAATATACATCCCAACGGCTAGCGTTTTCGCGTTTATAAAACAAAAAAAATTAATTACGTTGTTTTTAGCTATTTAGCTATTTTATTAAATGAAAATGAAAAATACAAATGAATAGCTAACATTAATGGATACGGTTATTTAATAAACTTAACTTTTAGCACGCTGAGGTAAGATATGCGAATTGTAATATTAACTCAATAATGTGACACCTTAGGACATAAAATCAAATAACATTTTTTGTTTATCTGTGCGTCGTAGTTTAGAAAAAAAAAACATACAGCGGCTCAATACTATGCCAACCTCTGAGGTAAAATGTTTGAACTCTATTCAAAATAATAATGAAAAGGTATAATAAAAATCTCGTCGGCAAATGGAAACAGCCGTAGCTCCACTAACTCAATTCCGAGCTCGCCTCCTTTGACGCAACACTGTCTTTTAGTTACGACCTTTTACGTGGCGCCCGTTCGCTAATGCCTTTCTATAGTTTACGGGTTCACGTTTACAAAGAATCGTACGATTTCTAACAAGCTTGTTTATAAGATGAGTTCTTATTTCAAAGTTACGTTAACTAGCGACATGTTTAGTTTCACCATAGATTTTATGCTCTGCAGACTACTAAATGTGCTAACATTGAAATAGCCGTGTTGTGATGGCCGGTATTAAAATAGCACATCCTATTTCTTATGGTGGGTGTAATCAAAGGGGAATAAGGGTTACAAAGCCACTACAACAAGCCAAATAAAGCCAGCCCTGGTTACAAAGCCAGCCCTGAGATACATTATCTCTAAAATAGTGGATTCGCCCATCAGCTTCACCAGAGTGGCGTTTTAAGGTCATACATCCCTTATCCACGAGTCAATGTGTATGAGGAGGACCATGTCCAGCAGTGGACGGTAAAAGGGCTGGTTACCGTTAAAACTCATATATTAGACCCATTTGACTCCATCCAATGAGGTGTTGTTTGAATTGTCGAAGATCCCACTCTCACGGGCGGTTTAGAACCCCTCAGCGTTCGGAGAGACGTTGCGTCTCTCTGTGTGTTCTACCGCCTGTACAATGGAGAATGCTCTGAAAAATTGTTTAATATAATTCCCACCTTGGATTTCTACAACCGCACCCGTCACAGAAGTGCGGTCCATCCATTTTATACCGCGAACCCGTAGGCTGTGGAACGAACTGCCTCAAAAGGTCTTTCCATTAAGCTACGCTATGGGGTTCTTCAAAAAAACTGTGAATAGGATTTGGCTAGGTCGGCGGCGCACCCGCATGCCCCCTGGTGTTGCAGATGTCCATGGGCGGCGGTAACACTAACCATTACATGGGACCGCTAGCTCGTCAGCCCACTTCTCTATAAAAAATATATATATAAATCGATTTATATATATATAAATATATATATAAAAGAGAAAAGATATTTTTAAAGTATTTTTAAAGATTTTTTCGATTTTTAGACAGAATTTAAAGAAAGCTACCTACCTATTGCAAAGATTCTAACCTTGACCAGAAGGTTCAGAGACTACCTCCAATGTTCATCTCTCTATGAGTACCCACACATGAATTTATGGAAATACAAACTTGTAACGGCATAATTTTTAACTAAACGTAGGTAATGGAATTCGATACACATATAGATTCGAACTAAATTCCACTTAAGTTGGTAGATCAAATTCTACTTATTCAGTGGTTTCAATAGAATGGATTCAATATTTGAAAGAAAAAAAACAAAAATAAGGATTTCAGAAATGATAATTACTGGAGTCGTTAAGCCATATAATTTTCTCTTAAACAATGTCTACCTCTCCGACTAGGCATGAACCTTCTTCTACTCGTTAATGTTTCACTTTTAAACTTATTATTATATTTCTATCGCCTCTTCCCGGTATAACTGTTGGCAATCACGTCGATTCACTTGTAAACCATTAGTCAATAAGAGAAGTGAGATAAATTTCTCTAGTACGAAGGTGTTGTGATAAATGTCAATATGTATGTACTTAGAAATGTGGCCAAACTAACCCGGTTAGCTATTGTCTTAATGCTCAAAATAGGAACGAAACAACTGGCATGACAGTAAGGACTCATTCACATAAGTGATAGTAATGCTGCACTGTAACTGCGTTGATTGACATAACATAAATAACTAGATGAAAACATTTTAAACTGGTCATCACATTATCGATAATAAATAAACCAATACATTTAAAATTATCTACCGATCTTTATTAGATAATAGAATACTGTCGTAAAACGTACCACGAATATCTTGTAGCAGTGTGTGAGATTTCCTAGTTCCTATTCGTAATTCCTACATAGTAGTGTCTCCCGCTCGGCAACACAAGCATAATGCGAACGCACGTCCGCACTCGCCGGTGGCTCTGGCGATAATGACGCTTCACATCTATTTGACATTACGTTCTACCCACTTGCGCAAGAGACGGAATACTTATTATTTACTAGCAGTGCCCTCGACCTCTTGTGCAAAGTCGTTACAGTATTCGTTGTTAGCCTGATTACCGTGGGAACTTTATAATTGATATGGATAAAAAGTACCCTAAACGTTAACTCGTCTCATAGTCGTAAGTTATAACTATCCCAAGTTTCATTAAAATCCGTCGAGTATTTTTTGCGTGATGCGCGTTCAACCAAACAACAGACACAAATATTGTTGTTTTGGACTTCGTATCACTTGTACGTATCACACTGTAAGGATTTTTTGCAATAAATATCAAATGTAAAGACACGGCTTAGTTACAATTTTATTATTATATATATATATATATATAGATATTATTATCAATCTACACATCCTATCGAGTGGAAAGTATGATAGGTAAAGAGAAATTAACACGGTATCACGGCAAAAACCAGCATACCAGAGTTATGCCATTATTCTATGAAAAATATGACTCCTGCCTCCTATTTAGAACACCTGTTCCTCACAAGAAACTTCATTTCAAAAGCTGTCTAAAACGTCCACAGTATATCCATTTTTATTCAACTCCCCCATCAAAACTGTCCTAAATACAGAACTGCACTCGGAGACACGGGATATTTAGGGATCCACATGCCTTGGCGAGGAGCCAAAGATCAATGTGGCAAAATTAGCCTATGCCCGTAGCGCCATCAAAAAATACATCACTCATTTAATATGAAAATAAGTTCATAGATTCGCAGAATCCCTTCTTTGTAGCGGACTTGAAGTACAGTTTATCATAGATTATTATTATTTATTTATTTGATCGAGCGGTAGTCGAAAGAAATTACGAGGGTATTTCTTGTTTACGAGGGTATGACGCCTCGCATTTAGTGGTAGGTAGCAAGCACACCCGAACACCGTTCAAAGCACTCCGGCTGCTCTCTCACAAAAGCCAAGACCTATGATATTATGATAGGTTCTACATATGATTACACATTTCAAACTAAATATATGTGGGAGTTATATGTATTAATTCATGTTACCGAAACTCGAACCTATATCGGGGTAATACAGTAAAGTAGAAAATGCAGTATATTTCAAGGTGGTATTCTAGAAGAGAAGGGTAACGTGGCCAGCCGAATGCACCCAGCTGCTGTGTAATGCAGCGAACACTCCCCCCAAAGAATCAAACAAAAACTCAACTTCACTTCTCGAGTTCCCGCCAAAACGTCGTGCGGGTAGTTATTATTTGTCAAGCACATGTTCGGTCACCTACCCACTACGACGTCATATGTTCGTCTCCCCCCTATAAAGGGCGCTCACTAGTTGTTGACAGATCAGTTTATAAGCTGCCTTGCCACAAACTTGTTCGAGCGCGTTGACAAGTCGCGCCTTCCTCACATCAAGGGATTGGCGCCATTTTGCCCTCCAGATGGCAAGGCATTTCCGCGTGACCTGATCGCACCCAAACAACGTGGCTTCACGTGGAGCTTCAACAATGCCTAGACATGACACCTAAGTAGCCGCCCGCGAAAGGTCGCTCACTTGGCTTTCCACAAGCGGAATCTCCCCGGTGGGCTTGATCGCGCGGGCGACGTGAAGAAAGAAGACCAAACCAAGGCTACTTGCAAGAGTGGTCATCCCAGAGACCTGCCCGTAGTAGCGAGCAGCGAATCAACCTCTGGCAGTGGGCTACTAGCCCAGGCACAGAACTCCACCCCCCTCGAGAGGAGAGGGGGGGGGGGGGTGACAATGCTACATTTGACAGATCAGAAGTGTTTCGACTGTAGACACGGGACTAGGTAGTATTATTGCTCTGAAGTGTTTTTCATCATCAAATAACTATGTTACTGTTACTATGTTATTTTTGTTACATAATTAAGCCCCAATTAAGATTATCTCGAAACTTAATTGTAAGAATGTTATTATTTCTTAAATATGTATATTGATTGAATTTGATATTTGTTCGTTCTTGTTCTTCTTTCACTTAAAAATATCATTTCAAACTACGTTTGCTTCTATGAAAATGAAATTGAATGGCAATGTGAGAAACTTCACATTTGGCGAATTACTACAATCCTGTATGACGTCACAAACACGCGAATCACGTTAACCAGTCCAATGCCACGAGAGCGTAAATTAAAAGCCAACAATGTGACGTGTTTTAGCGTGCCCCAGAAGGAAGCGTTTAGGTAAGTATATGTTGGCCGCGAGCCAGATGACGAATATAGACGCGTCAGATGCGATCGGACACGTGGGGAGCTTGGTGACATGCTACTGTGTTTATTTGATTTATTTTATTTTGTAGTTAATCTTTACTGATTCTTTGGCTACGTCGGTCTTTTTAGGAATTCCCTTCGTTTCGTGACTTACAGCATCATTTCTCAGCCTGGATGTTGTGACCCATTGGGGGGTCGTGATCACATGTATGGGGGGTCGCAGTTGGTCAGGCAAAATTAAGCACTTATGTGCGAAAAAACTTTTTATTATTTTATTATCTATCTATCTTTAATTTTCGCGAGATTGTTTTCTTTATTTTCATACTTTTTCTAGATAAGGTTGAGAAACGTAGGTTAAGAAAGGCGACTTAGACCATGTCCCCGGAAGAAGCTGGATAAGAGAGCGGAAAACCAAGTCACAACAGGTCTTGGAATACGAGAAAAATGAAGAAACAAAGTAGGTCGTTTTCCTTTTGTTTCAATAAATTATAGTTAGGTATACATTATTATTACTTTATTGTTAAATAATATAGAAAATCCAAAGAATCGAAGAAAATACAAATACTCAAACAATATCAAAATTATGAATATTTTGTCAAGTGCAATCAGGTTTTTACCTAGTCACCCAGTGTTACTGAATGGATTTATATAATTTCTTTTTGATGTATTTCTAAGGTCAATTACTAAAAGTTTACCTTTTAAAATTTTCCCCTAATGTTTTTTTTTTTCTCAGGTTGTTCAATAACTTTTATCGTGTATTCATATACTACTTTAATTTTTCAAAGTACAGTCCTCGTCAAATAATACTTTCTCCCATAAGCCCAAATCACTCATTAATCCAACTTTCCCATTTTTCATTGGGATGTAAATAGTGTTCTCATCAACAGCTAGAGTTCAACTATCAACAATCAACTCCTATCAAGAATCCCCAAATTCTAACATCTGTTGAGAATTTACATTATGTGAAAATATGCACAAATTTTATGCACATTTTCACATAAAGAAACAAACCGACGTCACTGGGTGCTGTAAAGGTTGTTTTAAAAAATTGAACTTTAAAATCAATAAACTTTGATTCCGGTCGTCATCAAATACTCCGTGGTGGTGGCAGTTCTTTGAACCGGCGCATTGTCGTGGTGCAGGAAGCAGAAACTGAGTCTCGAGTTTGACCATCGTGAAAGATTTGTTAAAAATGTTGTTAAAAGCCGAGTTGTTTTAAGAGTTTGTAACTTTTTAAACAATTGAGGCAGACAAGTTCCAGTTGCTAAGAATAGTGACTTTTCTTTAAATAAACAAGGCCTAGCAATACCTATAATGCTCTCTAGGCAGAAGACAGTTACAAACTCATGGTGTACTGGAACTTGTCTGCCTCATTTGTTTAAAGAGTTACAAAATAGATGGCCATACTAAAAACTCAGTTCCTGATTCCTGCACCACGACAACGCGCCGGCTCGAAGGCGTCTAATTGCACTCGACTATTATGCCAATCTTAATAAACAACAAAGGTCTAAATTGAACTACCTATTTAACTCTAAAAATAAATAATTGACAGCATCTTACCACACAGCGCAGTCCGTTCACCCGAAGAAAATAGCTCGTAGAGTTGACAAATTATCCATTGGCTGAGCTCTGGCTAATCGCATCTCACTTGAGGCTTACGATCTCACGATCTACGTTCGGAAGCACTAATTTAGACTTCACACCTGTGTCCAGGTTCCATAATTAGAAGTCAGTGCGGTCATTAGTATACTAAAACTAATTTTAGTTCAATATGAAACTTGGAACTTTTGGAACCATCAAAGAAGTGATGGTTGAGTTTTTTTTTTATTAGTGTATGCATAATTATGCATTATGTGTTTGTGGTTTAATAGTAATAATTTATTAAACTTCAAAGTGTTTAGTCTTTGTGCATAATGTTTGTGATAATCAAATAAAAGCATGAGACTGCATTTTTCGTGTGCTTCCAAGTAGTGCTCAGTAAACCTACTAGGTATCGCTTTACTGACATCGACGTGAATAGACAATGATAAAATGTGTTTGTAAATTGTTGATTTCAATTACGAAGAAAACTTCACACTAGCAGAATGTACTAATTGCACTTATATGAAAGAAAAAAAATGTGAAATATACCAAAATTTTTGGGACATGTCACATTGTCACAGTAATGTATAAATGAGCGCTGAGCTCTCGAGCTTTTTTTGTAGAAGTACGGTGACGGAGGAGCAGCCAGTCCATCTAGTGATTAGTGGATACTGTCGCCCATACATGTCAATATTAATATTGAATGGCAAACGTTGGCATGCACCCGAATGCTCTACCTACCTTTGGAGATTTAGGAATAAATTCTGAAGGAGTTGGGAAAAAGGGGAATACGAAGTCTAACGGGAGGAAGGATTTTTACTATAAAAAAAAAAAATAAGGACAATCGAATCGCAAGAAATCACTACCTAGTGTAATTGTTCCTGATATTTTCAATCGTTTAAAAACAATCTATACCTAACACCGGTATTTACTACCATTACGTGTGTTACTTATTTCTGCAATGCAACCAGCCCTTTCAGTATCCACGGCTGGAAGTGGCCCTCGTCATGCACATTAACTCGTTCATGAGGTATGTATGGCCTTAAATCTCCACGCTGGCCATGCGGGTTCACAAATCCACTCTTTTAGACGTGGTGTAGTTCCTCAGGGCTTGTGGCAGCTGCTACTTTATACTTTAATCGCCTTTTACGACACCCACGGGAGGAGACCTATTTCCTTACTCATTGCTTACATTCTATAAGCAATTTGAATACATCAAACGGGTAATATTTTATAGCTTTAAGCTCTAATAACACAACGTAATAAAACGCTATAAAAAATCGGATGTACTGCAGACCACTCAATTCAACTCTGGCCAATAAACTCGCATGAAGAGTCCTTTAGATGTTAGATGTCCTTTAGAATATGAAAAGAAATACTGGGTATAATTTAATTTGTAAGGTTCCTTGTTTAATGCTCATAAGGTCAACGAGGGCGGAAATGTGATTACCAGGAAACGTTGCGTGTGATGCCCTACGGCTAGGTGAAGAAAGCCATCGGTAGTGGCACTTGAAGAGATGGAGTGGTACCGGCCGACACCACACGGCCATCACACGATCTCACAAATATGAGAATGGCGAGAATAAACCATGACTACTACCGCTCCCTTAATATTAAGCATAGCCGTAACATTTTCCTCAACTATAATTACAATAACACGACTGCGGAACACACTTCCAGACACCCCTGTCTTATTTAATACCTATCCAAGGCTAACATGTAAAATAACGCATTCTGTGGGTAGCTAAGTGTCAATAAACTATTTTAATGTAGCAGTTAAACTACGGGGGTTATCCCCCACTTTGGGTACGAGGAGGATTATTTACTGTAATTTAGTGGCAATATAGTTTCCTTGAATATGACAATTAGTTTAGTAATGTTTCAGAAATTATTTGTAAAATCTTGCAATATTTATTTCAATTAGTTTACTAAATTGAATTTATGAGAGCTTTTGGTCACGGAATAATTGGAACTATGTGAAACTTGAACTAAGACAACGTTTAACAAACGTTGGATGAAAAACACGTGGGTAATTTCATTTATACATAAGTAAACAGTACAAGTTTAAAAAAGAAGTTATTGTAGTTCAAATAAATTGTACAGAATATGAGTAAGAAACTACCCTCGCAATTCGAATTGACCACGAATCTACTCTTACAGGCAATCTTAATCTCAGCGTCTCGCTGCGTGCTGTTCTGTCTTTACCACGGAGAATACTTTGAAGAACAGTTTTAATGCCAGTTAGAATAGCCAAGCTTGTGTTTCAATAGCTGCATCTCTAGAAATTCTCAAATACTTACTTCCTCTACAAGGAGATGTCGCTCACTGTTCGGTCTACAAAGCAATCTATACCTCTTAGCCGTTTTGGAATAGAACTAGATGTCTTCCTTCTGCGCTACCACATAGAGCTATAAGAAGTAAATAGGATTTCACAAGGTCACCCGCGACATGAAGCTATCAGATAGCTGCGAATTGTCTCAGGTCTTACAACCATTTCGGCGCAATACATATGACTCCAGTCATATACAAAACAAAATCTTACAACTCATGAAATGGAGTCAAGAACTTAAAATGTTTTTCCTCTCTCTATTGGAAAGCAATAACTACATATTAAGGTTTTTTGGAGTAAAATTAAATTCATTACGACTTGTTAAATTTTGTTAGTCGTGTAAAGAGTTTGTTGTTGTTTGGGATATGCAATTTTGAACCTTTTGAACTGTGAAATTATCTCATCGACAAATTCGCTGTGACTTTTTAATAATTCGCTTGTGTTCAAAGATAATTTACCAAAATACAGACGCTTCTTTTCAAGATCAAATCAAATGTCAAAACAACATTTAGATTTCATAGTAGAGGAGGCAGACGGGCAAATGGCCCACGTGATTGTAAATGACTACCGCCGTCCATGGACACCTGCAACACCAGGGGGTATACGGGTGTGCTACCGACCTTGTGATATCCTATTCACAGCTCTCTTTAAGAGTCCCATGTCGTAGTATAAGACAAGGACGTCTTGTCTCACAGTGCGCTAGACCTCAGTAAATTTACGACATAAGAAATTAATTTGCGAAATCAGTTAAATACATTAAATTCAGGGATAACGGTCCTGAACATATTTCTATTGCATTCGATGTCACTGGGACCAAATTTGTACAACATGCACGCACGTACTTTGAACATGATGTGCAAATAAATAATAAAGTTTGTTAAGTTTAAGTTTAAGTTTCTTAACATAAAAGTACAATAGCTATTTTGCTTTCAGACAATCAAATTCTTAATTCCGTTAAAACTAAGTTTGTGTATCAATATAACTCATAGAAATGTCTTGAAAAATTCAGAACTTGAACTTTTCGATTATAACCGTTCGGTTATTGACAAAGTACCGAATGTTGCATCCAGCATAGCATATCCGTTCAATTTGGACGATGGCCAGGTTCAGAGAAATCGGGTCGCTGGCGACACTTTCTATAATAATATGCCTTCGAAATAGGCGCCAAAAGTTCATCGTGTGTTTACTATTAGATTTATTTCAACGTCTTCTAAATTTAATACTGTTTAAATTTGTGGTGGTTTAAAAATGAACTCACTCTTATTTTGAATTAAGTTGAACGAGAGAGAAAGGTTTATTACTATAAGTGCTTTAACTTTGCCACAAATTAAACGATCAAATCTGTGTTCCACAGATGATCGATTTTTCTAGTTTTGGTTGATATTTTCACTTAAGAAATCTTTAATTCATATCTAAAAACTCATCATTGCTAGAACTTTATTCATACTTGATATAATTGCGAATGCTGTTATCTATATGGATTGATAGTAAATGCACATTATCTACTCATAGGCATAGCTATACATAGGCATCTACCCAAAAGATGTATATCCCAGGGGAGATGTATATTTGTCATATTTTTTAATTATAATAATTGTATCTTACGAGTATAAACCAAAAAGGTGTATCTAAGATATAAGTTCTGCAGTTTCAGTATTCATAGACGTTATAACCTAGGTAGATTCACACACAGGTGAACCTTCACAGGTGTCAACAGTGAACAAATTATAATTAAGACGGGAAATATCTTTTTGATTAATTTTGAATTATCATCACTAATTTCTGTTTTATTTTATGATCTAATTCATTTATTAATCTAGGCACTTAGTACGTGATAGTTCGATATCTATATAATATTGTTCGCGTATTAATTACTAACTACTCGTGTGTTATACTACATAAACATAACTAAAATTACTAAAACGTAAACTCCTATAATCCCCAATAATTTAAAATTCTTATATGAGAAAGAGATGAATATGCTTATGCCTTTATTTCAACTTGACATAAACACTCTAAACTTATATGAAAATCACCAATAAATCTAATAATTAATTGTCCATACATAATTCAATTTAAATCTTAAACTTTGATTTAAAATTATAACCCGTAGTAAACCACAACCTCCAGTTGTAGAAAACCTTGCAGATTTTTTTAAATGTTTACGAAAATCTGTACAATTATTATCTTTATGATTTCTTAAAATATCAACAAGACTTTCAACTGCTTTGTCGTTATTAAAAATGAATAATACTCACTTGAGTCCGTGATCTCCAAACTAATCTGGATCAGCGTCTGTAACACTATCACTATCACTAACACACACAAATTGAGATCCCTCCCCATTATCACAACACACACGTCTATTCGACGTCCGTACTAACACATCACTTTTTACAACAATGACATCATCTTCGAAACCAATTTCACTGATTTTTGGGTACATTGGTATCGGCTCACCAAACTCTTCACTTCTTCTCTCTATTTTGGCTCTCTCTGTTTCCCCATCGTGGCTTCTAAAATTAAAAAATCTTTTTTTCATTCAGTCACTCATAACATTTGGATGATGTCCAAGTATTTTCTGGTGCGCGTAGAAATGTTGACATCCGCTCCTTGCAATCTGGAATAAAATGGTAAAATATTGAATTATGTAAACACTTCTACTGCAAATTTACGAATCGTGTAATGTAACATGAAAGTAGATAAACAGATTTTAGATAAGTTTAGATTTAAATAAGATTCCTACACTAAAAATATTTTTTATTGAGATAACAGCTTTACAGAATTTGTTTAAATTACAGCTCCATGCAGTTAATAAACAGAACAGCAGTAGAATGTTTTTCAACTGTCTTTACGGTAGATAGGTACGAGTACAACGACATTTTCTTGCAATGATTTAATTAAATTTTAAGTAGCAAAAATTACTTTTGAAAACCTTCATGCCATGGAATTGTATAGGCTGGATAGAGTAATAGAATAGCATAGGATTACATAATACTGCCTAGCCGCCATCTTTGTCAATCCTTTTTTTAAAGGATCTTCAAAGGTAGGCATCGCCTCTGCGCCAAGAATGTACGCATTGGTTTTTATAAACTGTAATGTACCTTCTGTTATATTTAAATAAATAAATGTTGATCATTTCATCTGATGTCCATGAACAACATTGGCTATATACTACATATTTTATTCCACTATACTCAGAATAAGACTCCTTGAAGCTGACCTGATAATCATTTTAACTTCTTTGATTTTGGCGTTTTGTACACATTTGATATTGTGAATCGAGTCTATACGCGCACAATTGAAAGATTTTCTTTAATTTACAAACGATAACCATATAATGACAGTTACTGAAGATGGATAACACTAACACAGAAGAGGATCAAGTCTACGAGTAGAAAGGCAAACTATAATCATGAAGATAATCATCGTTTGTCCATTAAATTATTTTCATAGAAAACGAGTACATAACATGACATTTCTCTCAAATATAGAAGAGCCCATTTTAACTTGAGCCCCCTCCCTCCTGTGCCCCTCAACAATAACTGGGGTGTTCCAACCGCGGTTCATTTGGCCTGGTCGCATTCCGTGCGTCATATTTCCTTTCATCTAATAATAATCCGGGACTCGGATGTGACGCTTCCCTTGCCTTGAAAATGTTAATTATCTGATTCAATTAACGCCGCGGGTAGAACGGACCTTTTAATGGGTAAACACCAATCAAATATTTCATTTAGTATCATTTGATGAGTATTCTTTTGGGAGACTATTACAACGATATTCTATATTTTTTATTGGGGAGAGTGCACGCTGCAATCCAACAGCCGCTGGGCGCACTCTACTGGCTACATTACCCCTCTCTCACTGAAGACTATCTTGAAATGTACTGCATTTCCCACTTTATCTTATTTCCCTAATGTACGTACGTGTTTCGGTAGTGAGTGAGATGTGCCAGAGCCAATTCCCATCCCATGCCTCCCCATATTCCCAATCCTTTCTCCAAATCCACTCCTATATCACCAAAGTTAAGCAGCGCATCCGAGGGCGTGCCAATATTTGTCATTTTGGACTAATGTTGGCATGTATCGGGGATGTCTATAAGCCCATACATTCCTCATGTACATTCCTCATTAGGCTCATGTTCAGCAGTGAACCATAAAAGGGCTGGACTATTGATATTGTGCAAAATCGCCTCGGTAGATCTCGAGATTATTGCTAAAAATCACAAGGAGAAATTGTCCTTAAGGCAAACATTTAAAACCAAATACCTCCACCAAAATACTCCAAAATTTCAAAATTTTCGTCCTAATTTATGGCATTTTCTTCCTAATTGAACGCAGTAAATTAAACATTTAGCAACCTAATTCCCTGACTTAATTCTACAGCGAGTGATTTTATCCAACAATTGTTTGCAGGATTGTCCTCCGAATTTGCTGTAACAAAGGGCGATATAATTACGAAAGCTGCTATCAATTGAAGTTGGTCGAATATGGAAATGCAGATGAAAGGTCAAAACATAATAGCGATGAAAGAGTTATCTAGAAATTAACTAAACATAAAACGAAGATTAACTAATATCGATAAATTCCGTCATCTCCCAGGATGAAAACGGCACGGGATAACATGGGATCGGATGCATCTCGCATCCCGACCCACATCGAAATGAAAAATATCCGATATTTATATCCACCTGTTGTTGACTGTAATTAAAATTAAAATTAATATACCTTGCTGTTATTTTTTTAGATTGAACGAAATACCTAAATGAAACTCCTTTTTCAAAAAAATGTTTTCCAATAAACCTTTTTTGGTTCCTCAAACAAAAAAGATGCCTTGTCTGTGTCAGCCTTTCTGTTAACATTCAAACTTTACAAACAAGACAGATATACGTAACTACGTGTCATATGTTATATGGAATGTTTTTAATTAAACGACGAAAATCAATTAACAGAGAACTGTACATTGAAGTTCTGTTTAATTAATGGGCTAAAAATAATTAAAGGAGAAGTGTATATTGAAGTAATTTATAATTAACCGGTGAAAAATAATTAACGGAGGTGGACGATTTGAAGTTCTTTTTAATTAACCGGCAAAGATTAAGTAACGGAGAAGTGTACGTTGAAGTAATTTTTAATTAACCGGTGAAAAATAATTAACGGAGAAGTGGACGTTTTGAAGTTCTTTTTAATTAACCGGCGAAGATTAAGTAACGGGGAAGTGTACGTTGAAGTAATTTTTAATTAACCGGTGAAAAATAATTAACGGAGAAGTGGACGTTTTGATGTTCTTTTTAATTAACCGGCAAAGATTAAGTAACGGAGAAGTGTACGTTGAAGTAATTTTCAATTAACCGGTGAAAAATAATTAACGGAGAAGTGGACGTTGTGAAGTTCTTTTTAATTAACCGGCAAAGATTAAGTAACGGAGAAGTGTACATTGAAGTAATTTTCAATAAACCGGTGAAAAATAATTAACGGAGGTGGACGTTTTGAAGTTCTTTTTATTTAACCGGCAAAGATTAAGTAACGGAGAAGTGTACGTTGAAGTAATTTTTAATTAACCGGTGAAAAATAATTAACGGAGAAGTGGACGTTTTCGAACTTCTTTTTAATTAACCGGCAAAGATTAAGTAACGGAGAAGTGTACGTTGAAGTAATTTATAATTAACCGGTGAAAAATAATTACGGAGAAGTGGACGTTGTGAAGTTCTTTTTAATTAACCGGCGAAGATTAATTAACAGAGAAGTGTACGTTGAAGTAATTTTTAATCAACCGGTGAAAATTAATTAACAGAGAAGTGTACGTTGAAGTAATTTTTATTTAACTGGTGAAAAAAAAAATAGCGGAGAAGTGGACGTTGAAGTTCTAGGTAAAACTATTTTACCTACACAGCTTTGACTTTTTTATACACGGTAATGGAAAAAGATTGTTTATTGCTTCTGGAATTTATTATTGAATAAAACTTAAAAAAAACGTTTTTTTGGCCTTTAATTGGCGTAGCACGTTTTAATTGAAGTCGATTATAAAACCTTTTCAAAATAAAATGTACTATCTATAATACATTTATCATTTTCTCCCTATCTTAAAGTTGACCGGCTGGTTGTATTAACTTCTGAAAATATTGTTTTAATTAGATTATTTTGGTTTAAACGGGTTGCAAAAAATACTAAATCGACAGCAAATCATGATCAGCAAAACAAACTATTATTGACTAACTGAAATAAACTATTTTAAATTACTAAGAACGTCTTTATTACCACCAGAGAACCTAGACATGGGTTATGTTTACGTTTAAATTTTCCTTTAAATTAACTGCCATCGATTTGGTCCCACTTTCAATATTTCTGCGGTTATTTAATTCTTTCCCGTTTTAGTTTTTTGACGTAATCTAATTTTATACAAAAAAAAATCTATGTGTGTATTTATTTTTAGAGAAATAATGTGTTTAACGGGAATTTAGAAAGTGGTTATTTCTACAAACGTGTTCGCGTTTCGATAGTAAGTATGATATGCCAGAGCCCATTAACATCTCATCCTAACCTATCACTCCCCATATTCCCAAGCCATTCTCTAAATCCATTCCTATATATCCAAAGATAGGCAACGCATTCGGAGGCATGCCAACATTTGTCATTCTGGATTGATGTTGGCATGTATTGAGAGGTGGACTATATGCTCGTCTGCCGACTTTCTTCCATAAAGAAAAAAAACGTTTTATGTACATTATTCAAAGCAGAATTATTGTAATAAAGGTATAATTATAATAAAGTTCTCAGGTTCCCACTATCGGTAAATAAGTGATAAACGGCAATGAAGGAACGAAATCCAAATACCTACCGGTTAAAGAGTCTACCTGACTATCCGTCTTTGAATAAGATACAGCCTAATTTCGTAACATAAACAGCATGACTTTATTACGATGCTAATAAACCTCCACAGCTAATAAGTTCCAGAAGCTTCCCTTACTGCTACTAGTGACAACAATATGCACAATAACCACACGAGAAACATTCAAGAAAGACTTCTTGGTGTAACTGGCATAAGTGTATAACATGAAAACACAGTAAAGACAGAACAGGTAGACAATCTTATACGAACGCGCGAAATGTACCGACAAAGCATAGTGCTGCTGATGTATCTACCGCATGGTATAAGTTTATACAATTATGAATGTAATGTAGCAACACTTATTTAAAATAAAATATAAATTGAAAGCAAAATATATGTTTTTTTTTCAAATCATACCAAAAATCACTTATTATTTATTACGTTACTGTTCTTTTCGAATAATCGCTTTTTCTCAACTCTATTCTGTATTTATAAAACTCTTCCCTCTGTTCGCTTAAATTTGCGATTTGGGCGTTTTTTTACTATCGTGTATTTTTTCTTCTAAAAACTTTTAGTATACGGTAAAGATACGGTTAGTACTAAGTATCAGTGTATGTACATACACTGATGTACATGCACGACTTTCTTTGTGAATATTATTTTTATAAGTTATTCACTAAAATGTATAGTATTTACGAATCTCGATGTTATGAAACAAAACAAATATTCGTTAAATCTCTACTGCAAAGTAGGCGTACAAATTACGATGGCGACTTGAGGCGGTGTCAGCGTTGCGCATGTGTGTGTGTGTGCGAGAATTTTTAACGTTTCAACATAAGTTTATCTTCCATGATATCCCTATATTGTGTTGAAAATGCGGTTACGAGAAGCCCCTACGAAGTGGGACGAATGAATGCGCAGTTGTTTTGTTATGTTTGTTCATACTCGTGAAGGCGTCTCATTTTGTATGAGACATTCATTCTGCATATTCACGTGCATGTAATTTGTAGCAATTCTGCAACTGAAAATAATTACAAAGCTAAGGATTTGTATGTAATTATAGTGCTGTAAATTGTTGTGAGCATTTCGAAATGTAAAATGTAAACAAATAATTTGTTATTCACTAGGGAGAATTAAAGAAGACTTGTGGAGTTAGAAAAATGACCAAAAAAAGTCTGCGAACAAGCCTTCCAAACAGTCTTACAGACACTTTAAATTGAATGAGACGCTGTAACCGTAATCAGCCTCCGACATGATCATTTTTTTATGGACGAAGGCGGCAGACGAGCATACAGTCCACCTAATGGTAAGTGGATACTGTCGCCCATAGACAACCGCAATACATGCCAACATTAGTCCAAAATGACAAACGTACGCACGCCCCCGAATGCGCTGCCTATCTTTGGAAATATAGGAATGGGTTTGGAGAAAGGAGAAAGGTCAAAAGGGGGAGGGATAGAATGGGAATACATACGTACATAAGGGAAATAAGATAAAATGGGAAACGCAGTAAATATCAAGGTAGTATTCTGTGATAGAAGGGTAACATGGCCAGTCGAGCGCGCCCAGCGGCTGTTGGATTGCAGCGTGCACTCTCCCCCTGACACTGACGTGTACACTCTCCTCGTGTACATTATCTTATGCATAAGAGATGTATGGCTTTAAAACGCCAGGCTAGTCAAGCGGGTTGACGAGTTCGCTCTTTTAGTAGTGGTCTAATTCCTCGGGGTTTGTAGTAGCGACTTCGTTATCCCTTAGTCGCCATATACGATACCCACGGGAAAAGGATGGAAGAGGTACAAATAATAATAATGATCTTTACCGTTAACACACATGTATAAAATCTATAGTTCAAACTTTGCATGTTATTTCGTTATACTGTTGACTACCGAAGGGTCAGATTACAATCTAAAAGGTGCAGAACAATATTGTGTGACATTTGTGACACGACATCCTGTTGTTGATCTCCGAATGCTTAGTAATGTGTTTAATACCAGCTTTGCTAGAGTCGGAAATTTAATCGGTTGTACCTACTATGTATTTGAAGAAGACATATAATAGAGTTGTTTAAACAAATATGTTTATACGGTTCCAAGGAAAAGGAGAATACGAAAAGTTTCAAAATATTTTTTCTGCTACTTGTATATACAAAGGTAGATTTGTAGATTATGTGGTACCGTACATATACATAAAAACATTAACAAGTATTTATACTCGTGACGAATATACAATCAATGTATGTACTTTTATAAACGTGACAAAGGAGAATGCTCACGAAAGTATTGAGCGCGGGGCCCTTTTCGAATATTTCGTAGTGTTAAAATTTTCATATCTATAATCGTTTTTGTTCTTGTATATAGGCATTACTATAAGTTTATTTGTAATTTAAATATATTAATATTTTTATATGAATAAAATTATAGTAAACATTAAAAAAAAACTGAGAAGCAAGTGAGTGAGCTATGCCAGAGCCCATTCGCATCCATCCTATCGTTCCTATTTTCCCAATCCCTCCTCCAAATCTTTTCCTAAAGGTAAGCTTTTGTTGTTACTCTGTTGTTAATATTCTGTCCGACTTCTATCTTGAATACCTACTTAGCGAACACATTGCAATGACAAAATTATAGGCATTGCAATATTTATTCATATAACGCCAGCCTATGAGAACGGTCATACGCCTAAAGGAAAGATGACACAACATTCCGCGGCAATGTAATTGAATACATTCGTCATCATTCCATCTTTTCCCCTTATTTGTGTCGAATGTCACTGGTTGTGTAATTGTGTGTAAGCTGACACTGCTTGTGATAATTTTATGTAAGCGAAGTATCAGAATACAGATATAATAATAATCTTGCAAATGAGATGAAAATAAGTATAAATGCAGATTTTTCATAAAGAATATCTATCCAATACTGCATAATAAAATGGTATACTGCCGTACGGTACATACGAGTACACCTTGAGTGGTGGCCTGCTTTGGCAGAGGCTTATATCCAGCAGTGGAGATACATAGGCTGATGGTATGGTATGGTACATACTGAAATCTTACTTTAAAAATATATATTAATATAAATGTGTTTGGATGGTTTAAAGTTATGCTAAATACATAAAAAATAAATATTGCATAGACGTGATTGTACAAACGAATTTCTTTTAAATGGTAAATTTCAAAAACACTGTATCTTCGATATGGGGTGTGGAGCATCTCAAATCGATGGTCTTGTCTCTAGAAAAACCGGCCTACGGTTTATTAGGTCCTTACAGGGTTACTTCTATAATATTAGAAATGTAATGGCTATAAGTATTATTATTGCTTTAAAAGGGATATTATTGCAATAAATTTACAATATTATTTGCAATAAAAGAGAAAATAACGGTAAAATGCAAAATAAGTGCTGCTCGTTGTTAACGTTCTGCGTCCTATGATCGTTAGTAAACAATACTCGATAATTAAAATAAATATCGATATACAGAGCCCAAGTAAGAAATATCAACAAAGATATGGAAAAACACAATACTGTTTACAAACAATAATTCCCAGTATTGGCTACAACGGAAAACGACTGAACCAAATTACGTTCTTACGTAGCTTACTAGTTATTGAGGCAATGGAAAACATTAGTAACAGGAAACGGAAATCTCTGAAATTCTACAAACATCTCGGATCCAAACACTTCAAATTGTTGTGACATTACTCCACTCGGTCCAGTCATCTCCGATGCTAATTGCGAAGGCGCCGCGGAGGCAGAATTTATTTAAATCAATCCAGCTTAAGAGCTCGCACACATTAGGGCGTCAAGTTCTTTCGCTACAGTACTACCGTCAGTTACAGTTCTACAGTCGGCCGACTTATCTGCAATTATCCTTTGGCATATTAATGCCAGAGAATAGTTTATTCATGACTAATAAGCCCTACTAAATAGTATAGAGAAATTCCATATCTTAAGACTGCTGAAGACCTAAAATTGTGAATTTTTATTCTTTTATGGACGAACGCGGCAGACGAGCATACAGTCCATTTGATGGTAAGTGGATACTGTAGCCCATAGACATCCGTGATACATGCCAACATTAGTTCAAAATGACAAACGTTGGCACGCCCCCGGATCCGCTGCCTACCTTTGGAGATATAGGAATGGATTTGGAGAAAGGGTTGGGAAAATGGGGAGGCATAGGATGGGAATGGGCTCTGTGTGCCAGAGCCCATTCCCATCTCACTCACTACCGAAACACGTATGTACATTGGGGAAATAAGATAAAGTGGGAAATGCAGTGCATTTCAAGGTAGTATTCTGTGAGAGAGGGGTAACGTAGCCAGTCGAGTGCGCCCAGCGGCTGCTGGATTGCAGCGTGCACTCTCCCCCTCATAAGCACTCTCCTCATTATCACCTGATCTTTCACTCAGCTACTAGGTCGACTTTTTAAGAAAAGTTTTAAATAGGATTCGGCCAACACACCTATAGTGTCGCATGGACTCCTATAGTGGAGATGCAATCCACTTTTTAAATAAAAATCATTTTTTATGTCGCCGAGACCAGCGATGCGATGTTAAACTATCCGCAAAAGACCTAATGAGAAAGAGAATGGTTGCCACCAGTTATACCGGATGTTGTATTATAACAAAGCCGTCCGAAGCGAATGCCGATGATACTCTCTGCCATGCCAATAGAAAGTAAACAATCTTACTCAAACATACTTTACACAATTAATGATGGACGGCAAAAATATCGTAACGCCATAATGTGAACGAGGTCTAAGATTCCGGGAAACCGCTTAATAGATTTCAAAGAAAATAACACTATAAATAACACCAGAGATGTCGTTCTGACACGAGATGGAGAATTTTAAAATAGATTTGATGCTCTAATTGGACATTAAAGTATCGTATTTAGTTGAATTTTTTATGTCGTCGTGCTGCTACTGAAAATACCAATTTATATAGAACGTATACTATGTACCTACTAGTTCTAAAGACCACAATGATTTTTATAATAATCCTTGCAAAATATATTATGTTTTGAATACTTGATTTTATTAATATGTGATGTGGATACTAATTATTAACTTCATTTATTTATTTCTGTTTAATCAATAATAATGGAGTCATTTCGTGATCAACAAGTTTAACAAAATTGCTTTCTGACTTATATTTATCACTATTTAAAATTAAACCTATCCTAATCAATCATACGAGACTCCTTCCACCCTTTACATAGCCTCAGAACCCTTGTCACTCGCCACACCATTAATCTCTTCAACTTAAAAAAAAATATCTATAATTGAACGAACAATAACACGAACAATGCGTGGTACATCATTGTCGACCGCTTAAAGTGCTACCGTCGGTTCAAAATCATTTTCAGTTTACAGAATGTCACTCAGATCAAAGAAACTCACTTCAAACGCGACCGTAACTTCTACTAATTTATCTTTTTCATTCATTTTGTCCTTTCCTACTTGAATGTTAAGTTCAAATTCATCTAAAGCAGTAGCGTTGATAAGTTTGTACTGACCTATGAGATTTATTTAATATCTTTTTTTTAATTCGATGACAAAGTTAGTTGCAGCTTCAAATGCGTGTCCTAATGATACGTTCTTTAAATCCCTTTACGTTAATTTGTATGTAGTCATGTCAGTTTATGTGGAAGTTATTTTTGTTCCACCCTCAGAGCAAAATATTGTAATGTACTTTTTTTAATTACCCGCATCGCTGGCAGCAGCTTAAAATAAAGTGAGAAACTTTATTACAATTGCTTTTTGAGGGACATAAAATAAATTCACTTTGGTTAAAATTATTTTTTTATTTGAAACACAGCAATCAGACATTTCGTACTTTTCGTATCAGACTTCCAGGTTTGCGATATAAAGTGTCTTAAAGACTGCTCTGTACGCAGGAGCTCTCTATCAAAAAGGACGAATGAACCGCCGTTCCCTAATTGCCTACATTACATTATACATGATTACACTGCCTACTTCTTTAATAATTCCACAGCACACGTGCTTAGTATGTACTAAGGTAAAATAGGTAGGTACTTAGTAGCAGGTGCTCAATCGAGAAGAAAACATCTAAAGTAGAGGCCGATCGATACAAACTCTGCAGTTCATTATCAACTAATTCAATAAACGATTAGGAAGTGCCTACTGAAAATATAATCGAACAGACCTATTCGTAACAGAAATCTTTCATATTCCTGTGGGCAGAATTAACTATGTAAAAACTAGTTTTTTCTGGCGTGCCACATCAAACTCCAATAAAGAATTAAATATTAGAGCTTGACCTATGAAATTGCGGTTTGTTCATAGTGGCCACTTTGAACTTGGTTATCTTGCGTTTGGCTTGGAAATATAAATTCAAATTTATTTTAATTTGAAGCTATGACAATCAGTTATTCGTTTGTTTTCCATCAAACTACTCTTTGCTTAGATATCGTTGTGTTAGCGACCATGGAAAAGTTAAAAAATCACGTTATTTTTTAATATGAATTCCGTCGTGGCAGCAGAGCAGTAAATATGGCACGCGATATCATCGGTGTTTACAAACCAAACGCCGCAAACGAAAGCACGGTGGGTTTTGGTTTGATCGTTTCCATTCTGGAGCTCAAGAACAAGCCACATGGACGACCGGAGACTAAAGTCGATAATGATCTATATTAATTCATTTGGGTAACTTTTTACAAGAGAAAACATTCAATTCCGATGAGGCAGTGAGAAAGGCCTTCAGAGAATTCATCGATTCCCGTCCCCAGGAGTTCTATCATAGCAGAGACATCAATCAACTTCCATTAAAATTCCATTAAAAAAGTTTGTCTGGATGTATATCGATTGAATTTTATTATTATCAATTTTCAATTTACTTTATTATTACCATGTGACTGTTTGTTCCTGAATAAATAAATGATTTATTAAATAAATAAATTTATCGGAACAACGAAAATGAACTTTATCATTGCAATGACTCGTTTATGAATGCAACAACGTTTGTACTCGTGCTAATGCTCGGTTAGTTAAGTTAGTACAAGATGGAACATCTTCCCACTAAGCAATGAGCGCTACTCTAGACTACAAGCTACACTGAGTGTATTAAGCTACACTGCAGATTGGCCATAGACTGTATGTGCGTCTCCTAAAAAATCATATACTACCTAAACGTAGTTAGTATGATATAAAATTGAACTTCAGTGAATCAAAATAAATGTCACTAACGATTTGTTTCAATAAGTTGTTTGAATGAATATAGCAAAAAGTATGAAATAAAACTAAATGTACCTTTATAACTCCTTAATTTTTATAACCCTTTTTTACTATGAAGTAATGAACATTAAACATTATCGTAAATAGAATTTGTCGTGTAAACATAATCGTATAGAGTCATAAATGTTTTATTAATATTTTGAACTATAAATTAAGAGTACTGAGAAGAATAAAGGCTATGTACTGTAGTCTCAATTACGGCAATATTAATAAATCTGACTAATTGAATTTGTGACATTATTTGGGAAAAGGGACCTTATATTTGATATTTTGTGAATTTATCGTCAAAAAATGCAGTTATTATTTAATTGAACTGTTCACTGACTTTGAACGCATTTCTCATATTTATAAAAGCCTAAGTTTCGACTTTCTCGATGTTGTATATTTTCCGAGTGTATAATAATTATGTATCTATTGATGTTATTTAAAATTTTATTATATGGATAATTAATATATTTTATTTGTATGTCAGTTAGGCAGGGTGTAGAAGTAAAAATAATTATAAAAAAATCCTTTGTGGTCGCCTGACCACCGATTCGCCGTGAAAGTGACACGGTATTCACGGCATTTTAGAAAACCTAATGATTCGTCGCATTTTTAAAGTAAACGAAACCATTAACAGGCAATAACAACTGACAAACAATAACAAACATCTATTTAAAGATGTAAAAGGAAAATATTTCTATTCTAATGTAAATATTGTCTCGGCGATTGTGAAGCAAATGGGTCAAGAGTATATAGGTACCTACTCACTCTTCGAATTGCTTTTCATTCCGATTCTTTTCATTGCTGCAACTTACCTACGTACTACACCGTAAATATGTATAAACAGTAGGTAATTGTTATATTTACAACTTGTTACTTTTTTTCATACATGGCAATGGTGCAATTAGCACATTCTGACAGCACAGTCGTAATGAACAATTTCAAAGTTTAAAACGTATCCTGTCAATGTCCAGTCACTATGAAGTAAGTCAGAAGTCGCTCGGTATAGTAATATACGGTAGTAGGTTTACTGAGGACTGAAGAGGACTCCTTGGAAACATACGAAAAACGCCTAGGCCTAGGCGGCGAGGTGAAGCGCGTAGAATACAACTGCGCGTAGATTAAAGTATATACTAGAAATGAACAATAAGCTATGAAAAACAAATATGTAGCAATAGTTGGTAAAATCGACTCTACTCTCAATACTTGGATTATTTCTGTGAAACATTGTATAAAACTCTAAATGTGCCTCATAGAATACATGTATCAGCCTATAACGTCCCACTGCAGGCACAGGCCTCTCCTAGTAGTAAATCACGGGGGGGTTTTGTTCCGCAATCCACCACGTGGGCCCGAAGCGGATTGGTCGTTCACATACTCCAGATTCGTTTTTATTTCTGAAGCCTGCGAGTTTGCTCGGGATGTTTACACTCACCGCCGGTGGCAATTTTAAAAATCTATACTTATGTAGAAACTTTTTATCACCCCTAAGCTATCACCGCACATATAATACATATATAGGTATAACTCTTCTCGAAATAGATCCTTTATATGTTTAGACCATTATATCTATCTATTTACGATATAAAATGTGTAAAAAACCCCGAGTTTCATGATTCGACTGTGCCAGCGTCACCGGGGACTTGTAGCTTTTAGATTGCGGTCTAGTCATGTGCCCCTTCATAAATTTTATCATAAAAGATGTCTTCCCTGTTGTGCAGTTTTTATAACACAACGGAGGATTTCTTACACCTGATTGCGGAATGTAGGCACAGGAACATACTTATCGCAAGATATCTATTGCATCGGAGAAGTTAATGTAATCCACAGTCAGCCCTTGACTGAGGAAGCGGTGAAACCATCTACATTTGCTAAAGATGCCCTGAGTTTGAGAGTTGACTAAGATGGGATTATAGTGAACTATGAGGCAGGCATAAGCATAGGTAGATAAATAAAAAAAAAGGTGAACGTCTAAAAGTTATTTCCGCTTATTCGTTAATTGTAAGTGGCGAATAAGCCTAATTATTCTAGAATCTAATTGACTTTCCAATCAATTAGTAATTAAATATATGTTTGTTTGTTTGTGTGTTTGTGTGTGTATGTGCGTGTGTGTGTGTGTGTGTATGCGTGGATATTATTAGTTCGGTGGTGTACACTTCGTCTCCGGTTGGCTGTAATAGTTGTGGATATCTTCACTTTAGATATTAATGTACTTTTCAATCACTGCCATCTACTGTCAGATTAACGGCTTCCTTAGATTTTCCTTTGTATGATTAAATGAAAAAAATGATATTTGTCATTCAACATTTTTTTATAGACAAGTGGGCGGACGAGCAAGCGGTGCCACGTGATGGTAAGTGTTACCGCCTCCCATGGATACCTGCAACACCAGGGGATATGCGGGTGCGCCGCAGAATCCTATTCACAGCTCTCTTGAAGAACCCCATATCGTAGCTTAATGGAAAGACCTCTTGAGGCAGTTCGTTCTACAGCCTAGGGGTTCGGGGTATAAAATTATCGATATATAAAAGTTGTGGTTAAGTTCATATACTTAAGTTAATATACTGTTTCATAGCTACGAGTTACGAGTGTTACGAGTGAGCACGCTTATAACAGTTGAAGCGCAGACAGTTTCTATTTGTAAAAATGTACTTGAATGATTTTTTTTTACTAACCGTAAAAATCCTGGATGCTATACGAATTCATTATAAAGTGTCTTATATGCGTAGGACAATACTAAATGTCTTTAAAATTAATTCAGCGGTTTTTATGTGACTACTGATGTTACATATGCAGATTTAGTAACGATTTACGCAGTAGTTTTATAACGTACCTGGATAAAGGTTCGTAGATGTGAACATAGGGCATAAGCTGTAATTACTATGGCGGTTTAATTAAATGCCGTCGTATAAAGTTTTGGTATCTTGAGGCTGACATAAATTCAAATTCAAAAGCCACACAATAAAACAAAATGGTTTTTCTTTGTTACGTGTTGAGACGGTTAGATAAACAATCCAAAACGATGACTATTTAGGTCTGTAAAGCTCGTTACTGAAATTATTATTTTTCTAAATTTTTCATGTACAAACAGCTTTGTTCGTATTTTGTCATATAAATATTGATATTTATTCAATTTAGTACACCAGATTATTGGTTGTTGAATTATGATATGTGAAAACATAATTGAATTATCATCACCCAATAACAATCAATTAAGACAAGAATAAAAGAACAGTGGGTGGTGAATTTGTCACGTTCAAAAAGCAATAACAAATCCAGTCCGACAAATTTATCTTTGCGGGTAGTGGTGGCGCTGATAACGTGAATTTACAAAGACAATTTTCAATAATGCTGAGTAATACAATGAAATAGTAAAAGAAAATGTAGTAAGTATATTATTTCGCAAAAACAGAGTATATCTTAGAACTAAAAATAACTAAAGCTAACTTAATATAAATATTAAAAGTAACAGGCTGTTATTATATTGCTCAAGGTGTCCCGTTTACCTATATAATGTTATTTTTAATTTACAGTTTCTTTAATTAACTTTTGTCTTTATTCTATAAAATACATTTCCATAGAACTTATTTTTTATAGAAAGAAGGTGGCAGACCAGCAAATAGTCCAGAGTAAGTAAGTGGATCGCCAATATACATCCGCGATATATGAATTGGCTAAAATGATCTCAAATATTTAAATACCTATGCAAAAGCTAGATTATTTAGTGCGACCATTGTATAGTAATTTTGAGTTCAATATTTATATTCCAATATATGAAAATTTAACCAAGCAAAATTCTTCCACGTCACCTAAAATGCATCCTGACGTAATATCGAATCGAACATCAAATAACTTAGTTTTGAATTTCACCACACGCATAAATAAGTTTGTCGGGCTGTATTGACCATCGAAGAACATTAATCATTCGTTTAGCGGCCCGCGTTTCCGTCGGTCTGTAAACACTTTTATTGTTATTAATTGTCTATGATAACTTAATTTATTTTGTGGCAGCTAAAACTGGGTAATGCAACTGTAAGTTGTATCAATTTAATTATTACTTTTTTAGTTTTTTTATATACTAGTGGGCGGACGAGCAAGCGGTCCCACGTGATGGTAAGTGTTACCGCCGCCCATGGACACCTGCAACACCAGGGGGTATGCGGGCGCGCCGCCGACCTTGCAAAATCCTATTCACAGCTCTCTTGAAGAACCCCATATCGTAGCTTAATGGAAAGACCTCTTGAGGCAGTTCGTTCCACAGCCTACGGGTTCGCGGTATAAAGTAATTTTTGGACCGAACAGTGCGCGACACCTCCGTATCGAGGAAATGCGGATGGACCGCACTTCTGTGACGGGAGGTGCGGTTATAGAAACCCGAGGTGGGAATTATATTGAACAATTCTTCAGAGCATTCCCCATTGTACAGGCGGTAGAACACACAGAGAGACGCAACGTCTTTCCGACTGCTGAGGGATTCTAAACTGCCCGTGAGTGTGGGATC
The DNA here is from genome assembly GCA_943735995.1 of Sesia bembeciformis. Lineage (NCBI taxonomy): Eukaryota > Metazoa > Arthropoda > Insecta > Lepidoptera > Sesiidae > Sesia > Sesia bembeciformis. The sequence continues at coordinate 13,765,630 of OX031042.1, read as the reverse complement.
GTCGACAATACGAACAGCACGTCGTTGGATGGAGTCAAATGGGTCCAGTTGGTATTTCCGTTATATTATTATATAATTTTGTGTTTCCGCTTTATTCTTTAGATCTCTATGCAATCTTGAAAATCAATTACGAAGACAAGAAAGTCATATTATTGCGATAGTAGGTTATGTCTGCGTGTCTCCACTGCGGGATGATCACTCCAAGGTATATTTAATATTTCTATTTAATGTATATTTCTATAAAATAGAAAGAAAAAAGACACAAAATCAGTTAATGGGAGGGGGGAGAGTTCACCCTGCAATTCCCCAGCCACTAGGCACACTCGACTAGCCATGTTACCCTTCTCCACGGGAGACTACCGTGAAATGTACTGCATTTCGCCACTTCATCCTATCCTCCCATTTTAAGATGATGATCATCAACTAGTCTAGATTACTAATCGCTATCTCTTGTATTTTGAGGCAAAAGCAATCGGTAAGATAATCTGCGATCTCTATTAACCATATAATTGATGCAGTTGCAACATTCCGTCAGATATGCAACGAAGCCATTTAATTGACTGGCATTTCTCATTGCTTGCTTGGTTTATTGCTTGTACTGATAAGGTTTCATCTAAAATGTTGTAACAATACTCTTTCGAGTATTGCCCGATCTATTGTCTGTTTCAATCTGTAAAAACGTGCCTATTATACTCCGCTATATGTACATATGCTTATATGTATGTTTGTGAATATCTTATAAAACACTTCTAACTGCGCATGTTACTGGAATTCTGCTGTATAACAATATATTTGTAAAAAACACTTTATTAGGGTAAGTAGTTTTATTCATAAAATCAGTTTCTTAAGTGCCTTTCAATTGTTTCAGTGTTTATCTTTTATATTTAATACTTTTACTGATAAATAAATTGCTGAAGTGAAGACTGGATGTCATTTTTTTTTTATATACGAAGGCGACAGACGAGAATACAGTCTACCTAGGGTAAGTGGATACTGTCGCCCCGCGATACATACCAACATTAGTTACGAGTCCAAAATGACATTAGTCCAAAATGACAAACGTTAGCACGCCCCCGGATGCGCTGCCTACCTATGGAGATATAGGAATGGATTTGGAGAAAAGGTGGTAAAATGGGGACCGATAGGATGGGATGGGAATGGGCTCTGGCACATCTCACTCACTACCGAAACACGTACGTACACACACGTAATACGATAAAGTGGAAAATGCAGTACATTTTAAGGTAGTCTTCTGTGAGAGAGGGGTAACGTGGCCAGTCGAGCGCGCCCAGCGGCTGTTGGATTGCAGCGTACACTCCCCCCCTCTACTTATTTCCTAAGAAGCTTTCCTGCTAGTAGATTGTAGATAGAACAATCTTTGAAGCAGTACTGGCCGCTTGGAATGTTCGTGGTTTTTGAAATAGGTCATTTTTAAATTTATCATACGAGTGTAAAAAGGTAATTTAAACTGTTTAAAAAAAACAATTATGCATCCTTTTTTATTTCGATTGTCTAATCAATAAATAAATAATCATAAATTTTATACAACTCCCACTTGTAAAATAGATAAATGAAAGTGTAAGAAATATCTGTGTCAGCCCTTCCATAACAAGTTACCGTGATAAAATACATGATTGAGACAAAACTTAAATTTAAGAAATAAAATACAGGCGTGTGTGATATGTGCATGAGTGTGTGTGCTTTTAAAAAAAATGTTTTGTCTTAAATAATCAATCAAATTTATGTCTTTACAGTATTAAAATTAAGAAAATAAGACTAACAAAATAAGTAGTCGAACCAAAAAAGACTTTTACTTTATATACATATAATGTCGATTATTTTCTCTTGTTAAGGATTGTCAAATGAAACTAACTATATTGTGTTGCTTCGGTATACAAAGAAACGACATATAAAGTTTATTCTTCAATCCTTTCTACAATCTATTATTTTTCCTTACAATACTCTTATTTAACTTTACCCACAATTTTGACCGTCAGCACGATTCTCTTCACCTGACGCCATATTCCCATATCCTACACTGTCTTACCGACATTATGATAGTGTTACCGACAGCGCGGAGCGCGGCAAAGCTCAAATGAATGAAATATATTTTCTTTACATACAGTAATCAACACGCTATTTGGAATGGTATTTGAAACCATTCCATTCTAGTCCTTATAGCAAATTAAGGCACCTATGGGTGTACAGACACCTGTTATGGTTCGTATTTTGGATCCCATATGGATCATTTTATAATATATTAAAAGAAAAATCCAAAATATATTCACTGCCTGGATACAGGCCTCCTCAAGCGCATGTATTGTATGGCCTTTAAACGGCACGCTGACCAAGCAGGTTGGCGAGTCCACTCTTTTATAGGTGCTGTAGTTCTTTAGGCCTCGTGATTGTGGTTTGGTTAGCCCTCAGTCGCCTTTTATGACACCCATGGAAAGAAATGATGTGGTGGTATTCTACAGCCGGCCGACGTCACACGACTTATCAAACTCATAACTGTTTTTATACTTCCACAGCCGGATAAGCATTAAACTACATCCACGCAAGGACATAAATTAACATTATTTATATCTTTATACTATTTTGAAAACGGAAACGGGAGTCCATTACTTTTATTGCGTGTAACAACTTCCGGTCTGGAATTTTATTTCTGAAAGTAAAAAGTTCCTCCTACGCTGTGAACACAACCTAAACTGTTGGTGTACTTTTACCGTTCATATGTCCATTGGAGGGGGACAGTGCACGCTGCATTCCAACGCTGGGCGCACTCGACTGGTCAGTCAGACATCCTATTCCCTAATTTACGTACGTGTTTCTGTAGTGCGTGAGATATGCCAGAGCCCATTCCTATTTCATCATCTCCTATCCCTCCCCATTTCCCCAACTCTTTTTCCCAATCCATCCCTTAATCTGCAAATGTAGGCAGCGCATCCTGGGGCGTGCCGACGTTTCTCATTATGGACTGATGTTGGCATGTATCGCGGGTGTCCAAGGGCGACAGTATCCAGCTTTATAAAACACTATTGACCAGCCCTAGCTTCGCTTTTGTTTATGTTTTTATTTTTTCAATTTTTTTTTTATATCAAAATAAAATATAGCCAGCCTATATTTGACACGGATAATGTAGCTTCCTATTTGTGAAAGAATTTTTGAAATCGGTTCCGTAGTTCCAGAGATTACCCCCAACATACCTACAAACACACAATTTTACCTCTTTATTATATTAGTATAGATTAGCGACCAGCCCTCGGTTTATAACAGTTTTTTTTCCGACATAGTTGACGAAGATCATCATAACTGTAGCTAATTTGCACATAATATATAGCCTATGTCCATCTGGAATAATGTACCTTTCAGATGGAGAAAGAATTTTTCAAATAGGTGCAGTGGTTCCGGAGATTACCCTCCACATACACACAAACTCACTAAAAATTCGCACTCTCTTTATTATATTAGTATAGAAGTACGTAATTACAACAGTACCTACCTAGTTACTGCATTCCCCTAGTAGATACCAATAAACAGCTGTGTGGGCATATAACTAGTTTGTTTATGTAACATTCCTAGATTATATAAGCCAGAAGTGGGACGCCGACGATTGTTAACATCTGAGACATGATATTACGATTAGCTAGCATACCATTTGACCTTATAACTGTTTCACATACAAGTAGCAACGTATTTTGCGTGTTCTCAACAGGATAGTTCCTAAGAAATGAGTGCATTTTTTTATAGAAAGGGTCCTGGGTTGAACGAACGTTAATGTACTTTTAAGATTCGAACGTTGTCAAGTTTAATCGTTTGATTATTTTAAAATATCTGTTTAAAGCTCGAGTCTAAAATGGTTTAAGTTAAGGTTCTCAAAGTTTATTGGCGAGCAATCGCTCGAGGGCTCGTTTATACCAAAAATCATAAAGCTAATATTGAGAGCTAATATGCACAAACGATATCTCTCTGGCTCATGTAACTCTACAAATAACGATAGGTAAAAGCCTACCAAAGACTCTTTGAGAACCTGAGAAGTGAAGTGAGTTTAAGTTTGATTATTGTAAAACTTGTGAATTAAGCGTTTTGTGGTTTAATAGCGATAGTTTATTAAACTTCAAAGAGTGTGCTGTATGTGATAATCAAATAAACGCGTTTTTCGTGTGGTTTTAAAGAGTCCTGTTCTGATCTCAGTAAACCAAACACCCACTTTACTGATCTACACCTGACTTACTTCGATGTGACTGGACATTGACGGAATCCGTTTTAGACTTTGTAATTGTTTATTACGAAGAAAACTTGACACTGGCAGAATGTGCTAATTGCACCATTGCCATATATGAAGGAAAAAAAGTCTACCATAAAATGTACATGTACATGTACAAATGTACCAACAGACTTGAGATATACGTCAAATGAAAGCTATTATTTCATGGATCTGTTAATGATATCACAGTAAATATCGAAACCATATGTGAGCCATGATATAAACCGCTTTTCTATACTTATCTTATATTTATTAAAATCTTGTTCATACTTTAAAAAAATATATATCTTTAGGAGTTATAATTGCTTAAAACGATTATGGTCGATCGGAACAAAATCAATTCAATTCAATACGTTTATTTGTGGACAAAAGTACATTGGTGGAAATGTTACAAGAAGGTTTCTCTATGTCCCGCCTCGTGGGTATAGAAATATACACAAACATTTCATACACGTACATACATCCAAACAAAAGAACGCAAAAGTCAACAGAACATCAGTAAATTACTAAAGTCAGACTGTGTCTAATGCATCTATAAATCGGACCTCACAAAAACAAACTAAAGTCACAAGTGACAACTAAAGTGACAAATATATTGTTACCATTTTCTGTTTGTTCGTGAGTGGGATGACGTCCATACGTTTTCTTTCCCATCGTCCTTTGTTGAATTGTTTTTTATTAATAATAGATAAAACATATCCGACTGCTGCTATCGCTTTTTTATCAGTGGTTTACCATAAACTCAGAATAGCGAGACTAACAATATTATCCAAATTATTATAATGTTAACGCGCAAGGATTCGCAGGCGCAAATAAATACAATCACTTGGTTTCACTTGGTTTACAACTAATCGATTTTAATAAAATGAAAATACTCTTCCCGTGAGTGTCGTAAAAGGCGACTAAGGAATAACAAAGCGGCTACCGCAGGCCCAGAGGAGCTACATCACCTCTATAAGAGTGGACTCGCCAAACCGCTTGGCCCGCGTGGCGTTTCTGAGGCCTTACGTCCCTGACGCACGAGACAATATCTATGAAAGGGCTGGTTGCACTTAAACAAATATATACGCTAAAATATTAATAATCGTGAAAACATTATTAAAATCTCATTGAGATACAGGTATTCAAAATTTCAAACACGCTATGCGCTATGATGACGTTAAACTACACAATTCTTACAAGGTTTTACTTTTCATATCTAAAAAAGAGATTCGACTACTCTGTATATTTTTGATTTTTTTTATCAAGGTGTAGTTTCATGAACAATATTCAACCATATATCGTTTGTAAGTTTGTATGTATCGTGACGTCACACGCTGCTCGGTCAACATCCAACTTTGACACGCTTTTCGTCATTTTTAATGATATCCTAATAATTTCATCACGAGCTTTTTTTATAATTCTACAAACCTTTTTTTAAATAAGAAATAACAAAATAGTGGACTTCTCCAATATACATTTCTTTATAATAAGTCCGATACCCAATTACACCCCAAAAGTAAAATTACAAATCTCTGCATCCAACCTCTCGACTTTCCCAAGAACATCCCATTTTCCGTACCCAAATCAATCGTTCCTAACCTAAGGCAAATTGCCACCGTGCTCAATAATCCGGGGTCACACGCATAGGGGACCTAATACCTGCTCAATTCGACACTTCCTCGCAATGTTTTCCAACTGAACTTGTTACGCACTGTGTTCGTGATCCGATTCTACTTAAAGGGTCTTTGGTAACATTTTTTTCGAGAGAAAGAACGTGGCTGACGAGTGTTTCTTTTACAGAAAGATAATTCATAGTATTATAGATATATGCAATCAGCCCTTTCAGTATCTACTGCTGGACATGAGCGTCTCCGTGCGCATTGGCTTGTACACGAGGGATGCACAAGAGATGATGTGCAATAAATTGAGTCTAAATATTATTACATTTTCCATTTTTGATATTGCTACAACAACCTCCATTGATGACAATAATTATAGCTTTTAGGTATATTTTTGTAAGCCTTTGTTTTGTATCTGTTGTGTCTTATGTAGTCTTGCACGCCTCTACTGGCAGTTGTGACGATCTGAATGTATTTACTTACCATCTTTGCCATCTCTATAACGCACATTGCAAGTAAATAAGTAAATTGAAATTGAAATTTATGGCCTCAAAACGCCACGCTTGCCTCTAAACGCCAATCTGGCATCAAAATACCACGCTGGCCTTTAAAATTTACGCTGGCCTCTAAACGCCACGCTAGCCTCAAAACGCCACGCTTTAGAAGTGGTGTAGTTCCTCAGGGCTTCTGGTAGTCGCCTTTTACGACACCCACTGAAAGAAATGGAGTGGTGCTATTCTATAGCTATCTGACACAGTACGACACATAGAAGATAATATTTTTTACAGAAGGGTGCAGTGGCAGGACAAATCTTAGAAGACTACCGTAAAATATACTTCATTTCCCACATTGTCCTATTCCCCCAATGTAAGTACGTACGTGTTTCAGTAGTGAGTGAGATGTGTGAGAGATCATTGTCATCCCATCCCATCTCTCCCCTTTTTACCCTTTCTCTAAATCCATCCTAAATATCCAAAGGTAGACAGCGTATCCGGGGGCGTGCCCATGTTAGTCATTCTGGACTGATGTTGGCGTGTACCACGGATGTCCATGGACGTCAGTATCCACTTAACACCGGGTGGACTGTATGCTCGTGTCTGCTGGCTGGTGTATACTGATGTATCTTAAACAAATAAATAAACCACGACAACAAATGTTTCAAATTTACTTAGCTAACCTTGGTAATGGGGGTTTTTATAAATAATTTAAAGAACTTTGTAACCGTTATTTCCAAATCAGTTGTAAAGGTTGCATATAGAATGGTAACCGTAATTAATGGATTCAGTTAGCGAATACCAAGTTTCTAAATTAAGAGTTTGCATCCTGTTTAACTTTGCAAGTATCACAGTGCAACACAGTGTCGCAGCGTGCCTTGTTAAACTGTGATTCATGCTCTGGATTGCTCCGGTTCTATCAATCTATCTTGTTTGACCGTGTTATGATACTGTATGGATTGTAGATGACATATCGTCTATCTGACCTTGACACGAGCAGCGGATGAAGCAAAGCGAATCAATCTAGTCAATGATATTATGTATCTAAATGAAGTCCGAGACCTTCCCAGACCAATCTATCACCGCCTCCTGATACTTTATCAGAAGGTATCAGAAAGTCGGTTGTAATTTATCAGAAAGTCAGTATCAGCTAGATTTAATTACCAGATAATGTATCTATTAGATTGTTAACAGTAAAATAATAAATAAAATATTTACTGATAAAGTATAAGGAAATTGTGAGGAAGGCCATAAATGTGACGTTTAACAAAGAGGCCTTTTAATTATGGACTTACTGATTTTGGTGAAGTTAACTATAAAGGTCGATGGGATAAAATGTCGTCCCAACCCACCAAGTAACATAAAAATAGTAACAATGTTTATTCATAATCGTTATACACAATTGTAAATGCTAAAGCGATTAAACTGATTAAATTGATTAACCAATTTTATCAACAAATTGAAGATAAGAGTAGGAAAGCGGTTTATATAATGGTTTTACAAAGTATTAACATTAACTAACTTGAAAAGCTTCCATTTGAGGTATATCTGCAGCGTGTTGGTAGAAATTGAGTTTCTCTGGGGACTCTTTAGGCCTGTGCAGATGTAAGCGATAATCGCTGCCGCCTGCGGTAACGATATTCGCGTGCTTACGCGATAATTCCTTCGTTCAGACATAGACGATATTCGCTAACCGCTTCGAGAGGCGATATACCGCGTACAGCGGCCTAGGTCCAGTGTTAACAATATCGCTTATCCAAGCGGTAAAACGCGTGCCTTGGCGATATTCAATCCCCTTGCGATTTCGCGCGAATGCCAGTAGTCGTACAAAATATTTTTAATTTTATTTTTATATTTTTAAATTAAGTCTTACTAACAATAAAATATGATAAAAAATGTTATGATCCTGAGTTGATCGATATAAATAAATAAATAAAAATAAATAAAAAAATAATCGGCGGAATATCGTCTAAAGCGAGATTCTTCCTGCTCGTGGCGCGCGCTTTAGACGCTATCGTTACCGCCATCGTCCACTAGTGTTATAAGATTCTATTGAAATGGAAACATGCTCTAACATCTGATTTGTAAGATAACCCTATATATAACAAAATATATATGACCTATATATGACAGAGCCGTGTCAGTTACATTTAATATTCTTTGAAAAAAATATTTGCAATATAAAGTACAGAGCCCAAAAACAACATTCCTTTTTCATTTTTGTCTGTTCACACAAAAATTACTGGACACATTTTAATAAAACTTCACATAGTTATAACTCATGTATAGTATTTACATTTAGGATACATTTTAGCTAGATCCATTTTTAGAGTTCCCACGGGAATCGCTCCTGAATTTCCCAAGAACGCAGTCGAGAGGACCACTTCTTAAAAGAAAACCAATACGTATAATAAAATTGTAACAGAATCGCGTCTGTACATGAAATATGTTTTGAAAATGTGATTGCAGTATAAAGTACAAATGATACAGAGTCCGAAACAACAATTGTTAGAATTTTTGTCTGTCCGTCTGAACGCGCTCACGCAAAAATTACGGGACAGATTTCAATGAAACTTGGCATAGTTACAGCTCATGTTACATTTAGGATTCTTTTTATTCAGATCCGTTGTAGAGTTCTCGCGGGAATCACTCCTAAAGTTCACAAGGAAGTAGTCGCCAGCGCCATTTATTAAAAAAATAAATAAGAACTAAATGAATACACAGAGCCTGAAACCATAGATTCTCCTCATTATTTAACTTTGTCTTCGGCAAATTCGTAAAAAAAATGATGGTAACTATAAAAAATTGTATTTAAAAAAAAAAAATGACAAATATTCATGTCAATGAACACAGAATCGTGAATAGAATCCATTTTCAGGTTTCAGGTTTCGAGATTGAAACGGCTATATGCTATATATTTATTTATATATCTCTGACGAAATATTCAAGCAATATTTATAGAAAAATACTTGTCTACGTTACATAGGATTCCAAGGGAAATGGTAACAAGCGACGAACGTAACTCAACGATTGCATAAGAGAATGTCCTTGACAAATATTACACGAGCTAACAGTTGAATCCTTCAGTAATTTCCAGGGAAATCTCAATTTTCTTGGAAAATCTACCTCGATATTTCCCGGAAAGGAATCCAAAAATATACTGAAAACACAGTCAAAATTCAAAATGAATACATACTTTATTTGCCTGCATAACAACCGCTTTGGCATCCGCTTAAAAACACAGCATTTACAAAACAAACACAACACGCTTCAATTTAAACCCGTAATCCTGTAACACATCAATTCATTCCCCGAAATCCGGGATATTTGTGAAATTTTCTACGAGACTGGACACATTTTTTTCGAACGGATTTTATGAGTCACCGGCGCGAGCGCGCGCGCCGCTAGCGTCGTCTAAACTACGGATTCCTCTTATTTACGATACAGACGCGCTAACTATAAATAAAATGCATAGTACCGCGTTTTTCTGTTGACCACTGTAGCTTCATGTCCTGTGACAATTAAGTAAAAATGTTTCTTACTCCGTTTAAAGAATAACTTGATAGTTTCGAAGAAAACGTTACAGCTATTGTGCATGCAACTTAGTGTAAATTGTAATTTTAGAAGTTTAAATTTTGTTATCTACAATATGCTCTCTGTAGCAGATAGTTGATAAATAATCAAAATATGTTAACCAGCAATTCTGTACACTACGTTTTTGAATTTTCAGTTGGATTTTTATTTATAATCTCGACTAGCTTGTCCGCGACTTCGTATGCGTGGAATTTTAGTTTATAAATTCTAAATTGGGATACCTTTTCTTCCCGTCAGCCGATTTTGATGAAACAAAGCCTATTCGAAGCGCCAACCTAAGCTTAATTAACCTGTGGTAACCCCCATGAAAATCCTTTCAGTAGTTTTGGAGATTAGGGTGTTCGAACAGACAGACAGACAAACAAAAACTTTCAAAATCGTCTTTTTGTATTCTGATACTCTTCGTTCATCGCTCCCAATCAGTTTCCGGTAGATGCACGAGGCACGAAATAAATATTGTTTTCTTTTGTTTTATTTTATCAATTATTTTATCTTTAATATAGAAAGAAATATTAAACAAAAGGCGGACTTAACGCTTCTTAGTACATTCTCAGCCAGTCAACCTTTGGTTTAAGAGAAATACGATATCGAAATAAATGCAACTTAATTGAATTACAAACTATACATGTTTATAATGGATAGAAGGCGGCAGACGAGCATACATTCCACCTGGTCATAAGTGCTAACTATCGCCCATAGACATCCGCGATACATGCCAACATCAGTCCAGAATGACAAACGTCAGCTGCCTACCTTTGAGGATGTAGGAGTGAATTTTCAGAAAGCTAGATAAAGCTAGCTAGATTTCAAAATCATGCGGCACCCAAATTTCTATATGCGGAATGAAATCGTTCCCTTTCTGAAGAGATTGGTAATACGCGATAAGAAGTGGATCACCTACGATAACAATGTTTGGAAGCGAACTTGGTCTAAGCGATGTGAGCCATCACAAATAATCCCAAAGCCAGGCCTCGCTCCGAACAATGTCGTGTTATATGTATGGTGAGACTGGAAAGGCATTGTGTATTACGAGCTTTTGTCACATGGCCAAACGATTAATTCTGATGTCTACTGTCAGAAATTAGTAAAATTGAAACAAGCACTTGAAGAAAACTCCCAGAATTAATGAATAGAAAAGGTGTAGTTTTCCATCACGACAATGCTCGACCATCTTGATAACTCAACAAAGATTAATGGACTTTAGTTGGGAAGTTCGAATGCATCCCCCATACACTCCAGACATATTGCACCTTCGGATTATCATTAGCTCCGCTCTTTACAAAATTCTCCAAATGGAGTAAAATTACATTCAAGAGAAGCCTTGTATAAAAATTTAAATCGGTTTTTCGTTCAGAAACTCCAATAAATTTATAGCAATGGGATAATGGCTCTGCCAGAAAAATGGCGAAAGATAGTCAATATTCCAATCAATAAATATTTATGTAATAAATAAAAGTTTTTATTTTTATCACTATAAAAAGGCCACGAACTTATCCGACCATATGTATATAATATACATATGTAATATAAGCCGTTGTCATTGACAATGACGAGCTTTGAATTACTGAAAATGATTGTTTGAACAGGAGAATAATGTAGGCATTACTTATCTTTATTTACTTATTTGGAACATCAAAAAATTATATAATACATGCAAATTGCATAGTATTACAAGTGAATTTTCCGTATTTGAATACAAGTGAAGTGAACATCAACACAGATGTTCACATATAGTTCCAAGATGTGTAACTACATCTTTAGTATTCACCAGGTCTCCTTATTTTTTTTTTTCGGCTAGATAAAAACTCCTATATATTCAAAATTCTTATATATTCAGGAGACCTTTTGATATGCATAAAGCAAAGTAGCTGTAATTTTATACAACATCTGCCTGAATATTTTTAATTATCCTCATTGTCACTTCGAACTCCTTTACCATATATTAATCGCACCTTCAACTCTAGTAAGAGATTTCTCTGATTATTTATTTATTTGTAAGGAAGAATACAGACATTTTATAAATATTGTTGAAGAAATATAACGAGAAAAAGAAATTAGTGGACATGCCATTTAAAATCTCCACAAATATGATTCGAGAAACTAGTTAAGAGTCACTAACTCTATTTAGTTAGTTATCACTAATTATTGTGTAAAATCTACCATCAGCCTGTGTGTCCATCACAATCATCCTTTTATTAATTACCGTTAGACAACAATCCCTGGATGAAGAACTTTTCAAGGCAGTCAGGTTAAATCTCGGCCCCACACCTAAAGAGTATAATCGTTTCGAGGCAAATAAAACTTCCTCTACCTTAGTTTCAGAACACATTAAATAACAATGTTTGCGCCTTGCAACACCTTTGAACTTTAACTTCATAGTTATAAAGGTCAGTTTACAATAGCTACCGATGAAATGACTTAATTTGCGTGGTTGACGTGAGACTAGGCGTATTGTGATGTTAATTTTAGACTAAAAAACCGTTTAGAAATCTCGCGGCGGTTTCGACATAGTTGTAATACGTACACTACGAGTATACTACCCATGTATATACAGCTAGTCTTGCAAATAAACCGTGCCTCTTTATTTAAACAGAAGAGAGACTAATGACAACGCTTAGGGTTTCTGACCCGGGAATTCCCGCCCTCAATTTATAGGGAAATTTCCTAAAAATAATTATAATCCGAACGGAGTCGCTGCCTGGGGGTCGCCAGCGCACATCGACAACTGGCTCTGGGCGTGGCATAAAGCGAGCCAGCCAAACTAGAGATGTGGGCAGACCACCAGGCTCATCCTCACGTCCATCATCTCCACCAGCCGGCATGGTCACGGAAGGGCCTTCCACGTCTCAGCATTTGGGACCGGCCGTTGGTGAACCCATGCAATGCATAGAATGGTAGGGGGAATTAAATTCGAACGCTATGCATGCATATTTCAGGTCCACAGGGTCCGAGAGCAGGAAGACGGGTTATCCAGCAGCAATGTACCGAGACATTCTGCTCAAGATCGAGTTCGGTACATACAGCGTAGGGGAATCTTTAGCGCGACCATACCAGACCTGATTGAGCGGAAGAAATCTCAGATGAAACAGTCGCTCGGGAGCATATGAGGAGCATACTGGAAGTGGCGATTCCGGAGTATAGCGTAGTGGCTCTAGAAATAAGACCAGATCTCTCCTGAATATCTCTCAATATCAAGGTTCGGGATGTCGTTGAGAGCATTAATAACTTACCCTCGTATTTTGAATACAGCACTGGTTATGATTCGATTCGATCCTATTTGGCAAAGAAGGATCGAACGCTGAATCACCAAGGCCAGGGTCCCTATCGGCAAACTGATCAGCTTCAGGTTGGGTAACACGAGACCCAGAGTCATGCGCTTTATCAGGAAAGTGTTCCTCGGGTAGGACATTGACATGTCACACCCGCTTTCATCTGAAAACGGACGGTGCGCATCGACGACGTGAGACAGAAGATCACTGTATAGGAGAAGCAAATGCGGTGATACTCAGAGAGGGTAAAGAGGTACCAACTATAAGTGTGTTAGATGGAGATTATATCGAAAAATGAAAATAATATCAGGAAGTTGAGTGTCCTTTTTCTTTGTGAGGTCGAAACTTTTAGACCTCCCCTCGTATGTCAAGCTTCCTGGAAAGTTACTCAGGCACGTCACCTCCAGTGGCTCGGCTCTTTGCACATCACTGCGTATTTGCATAGACATAACCACGCGGCCAGAATTCTTCACTAAGAGCTCGACTTGAAATATGGTCTGTCAGATCAGAAACTGCTTTGTTACAAGTACACACGAAGGTCTACTAGGACCGGCTCGTCAACAGCGTCACGCACATTACTATTCTAGCTAAAAAGCCTCCCATCATATTGACGAACCAGGCACAGTCTCGGGTGTTCTTAGTAGACATCACTAAGTTATTTTATTAGTTTTACTGATAGTCATTTAGTATTAATCCGTCCGTCATTTTGTAGCCACCCGTGAAAAAATAAACAAAAGAAAACAATAAAGCATCAAAGGTCAATTGTCTTAGTGGTGCAGGTATTTTTTAATTTAACCTTTTATATAATCATTGATAAACCCGTTTCTCATGTATACCCATCTAATATTGTTCAGTTAAACGATTTGAATTTCGCGGACCTCCTCGAAAACTTTTATGCAAAAAACTAAATAATGTCCAACTGTCCATCAATAAGAATGACTTCGGAAAGGCAAATCTAAAGAGGGTGGATTGAAACTCGTTCGGATCTGTATAAAAATTACGAGGGTCATTTGTTAACGTTCTGTTTTTATACCTACCCGCAAACTGCTTGAATTTTATTACTGTAGGAGTTCTGTTTATTGCCTGCCATATAAAAAGGAGGTATTTTGTTACTTTTAAGAGTGCATACATTCACGTTACATTTAAATGAATTTGGTTGGTGATTCAAATTCAAAATGCTTATTTGTCAGAACAAGGGCAAGACACGATGTAAAGTGAAATACATTTCGCAATATGTTCTGCCTAAAATAAGAGTGCAAAAGATTTTGTTTCGTCAACCTAGGAATGTGAGATATTAATTACAAATATTATAACAAGATATTACAGATTACAATATGTCATAATAAATTCACAGTATGAATAAATATATCATTAATTGTGTAAAATGGGTTTCTTTTTTTTTTTTTTTTATAGACTAGAGGGCGGACGAGCAAGCGGTCCCACGTGATGGTAAGTGTTACCGCCGCCCATGGACACCTGCAACACCAGGGGGCATGCGGGCGCGCCGCCGACCTTGCAAAATCCTATTCACAGCTCTCTTGAAGAACCCCATATCGTAGCTTAATAGAAAGACCTCTTGAGGCAGTTCGTTCCACAGCCTACGGGTTCGCGGTATAAAATAATTTTTGGAGCGAACAGTGCGCGACACCTCCGTATCGAGGAAATGCGGATGGATCGCACTTCTGTGACGGGAGGTGCGGTTGTAGAAATCCGAGGTGGGAATTATATTAAACAGTTCCTCAGAGCATTCCCCATTGTACAGGCGGTAGAACACACAGAGACGCAACGTCTCTCCGAATGCTGAGGGGTTCTAGACCGCCCGTGAGAGTGGGATCGTCGACAATACGAACAGCACGTCGTTGGATGGAGTCAAATGGGTCCAGTTGGTATTTCGGTGCGCCGGCCCAGAGATGAGAACAATACTCCATATGGGGCCTCACTTGAGCTTTGTAAAGCATAAGGAGTTGCCCAGGGGTGAAGTGCCGCTTCGCTCTGTTCAGCACACTGAGCTTTTTGGAGGCCATTTTGGCCTTATTTTCCAGATGACCCCTAAATTCGACTTTGCTGGAGATGTCGACACCAAGGATCCCGATACTCTCCGAGATCTTAAGAAGCATGCTCTGAAAGCGAGGTGCTACGACAAAGGGGTTTTTTTTTAGCGGTGAATGCACAGACTTGCGTCTTACTGGGGTTGAAATCCACTAGGTTCAGAGAACCCCAAATCGAGACTAGATCTAAAGAGTCTTCGATTTCAGACACAAGCCTGGCGCGACTCTCTTCCACTTCTACCCGAGGGATGTTGGCGTGGCCCCTGTACAAGGCGTCACCAGTACTGTCATCTGCATAGCAACGTATGTCACCAATTTGCAACAGGTCGTTGATATGCAGAAGGAACAGAGTTGGGGACAGCACGGAGCCTTGAGGGACGCCAGCGTTAATAGACATGGTGTCGGAGCGGCTACCATCGATAACGACTCTGATGCTCCGTCCAGTCAGGAAACTGGCAACCCATTCGCATAATCCCGCGGGTATCCCGAAAGATGGTAGCTTGGAAAGCAGCGATTTGTGCCATACCCGGTGAAAAGCTTTCGCAATGTCTAGGCCTACAGCCAGAGCCTCGCCTCTACTCTCAATGGCGTGAGCCCAGCGGTGTGTTAAATACTCTAAAATATCACCAGCTGAGCGATTATGGCGAAATCCATATTGACGGTCGCTAATCAGCTGGTGATCCTCTAGGTACCCAAGGAGCTGTGTGTTTATGACATGCTCCATCACCTTAGAGAGGAGGGAGGTGATCGCTATTGGCCTGTAGTTGGCAGGGTCTGTGCGGTCACCCTTTTTAGGTAAAGGGTGAACATGAGCTACCTTCCGTGCTGACGGGAAGCTTTTTGTGGAGTATGAGAGCCTAAAGAGTCGCGTAAGCACCGGGGACAACTCGGGAGCGCAAAATTTGAGCACTACTGCAGGAATACCATCAGGCCCACTCGACTTTCGGATATCAAGGGATGCTAGAGTTCGCCGGACTTCACGCTGGGTGAAACAGATTTCCGGCATGGAGCTTGTGCTCCTCGAGATAGACGGTGGTGACGCATCTCCATTATCCAGAGTCGAGTTTGAGGCAAAGAGATGGCCCAGGAGATCGGCTTTCTCCTTCGCCCCGTGGGCCAGTGACCCATCGAGTTTCCGCAGTGGTGGGAGTGGCGACTGACAGAAGTTACCTTCAGCAGCCTTGGCGAGCGACCAGAAAACTCGGCTTCCAGAAGGACATCTAATTAGTCGATCGCCAATTCTGCGGATGTGCTCATTCTTTGCTCTGACAATGATCTTCTTACTGCACCTCGAGGCAGCGTTAAATTTCTTCCTCAAGTCGGTGGTATTCGGATCTTCGGACACCTGCGCTTTGGCCCAGGCCCTGTATGCAGCCCGTTTATTACGACGGGCCTCTCTGCAGGACTGATTAAACCAAGGTTGGCTCCGTCCACCTACGGGTATCACGGAACAAGGAATATAACATTCCATGCCCTGCAACACCACGTCGGCAACGGAGTCTGCACAGGTATCCGGATCTCCCGACGAGAAACAGAGCTACCTCCAGGGATAAGAAGCATAGAATTCGCGCAACCCATCCCAATCTGCAGACTTGTAGTGCCAGACGTTGCGCGTTCCCTGTGAATGGGTCGGCACGGATTGCTTGGCTGGCACAGCAGTTCGAACGATACAATAGTCGGATGATCCTAACGGAGCATCAACAACAACATTGTAGTCATCCGGCCGCGTAGTCAGCAGGAGGTCCAGTAAGGAGGGAGTGTGGCTCTCGATATCAGGTATCCTCGTGAGTGAGGACACCAATTGCGAGAAACCATAGGCCAGGGCAAAGTTGTAGGCTGCTCTCCCTGCGCGGTCGGTAGTTCGGGATCCCAACCACTCTTCGTGATGAGCGTTAAAATCACCGAGGACCACCACTTCCGCGCAAGGGAACTGCTCGAGCACGCTATCAGTCGTCTCTTGTAGGCGCTCAAAAAAGTGAGTCGTCTCCGTATCACCGCTGTGGGACCTGTAGAGGCAAGCGTAGACTTTAGTGGAACCACCATAGTCAATACGCGCCCAGAGAATCGACAGGTCCCCGTCTTCAAAATGGCTGAGGCGGCGACAACAAATATCCTCCCGGACGTACATGCATACCCCAGCACGTCGCACAAAACAGTGCTCCAGTTTGTAGCCGGGGTAATGAAGATACGATGTATCGGCCGGGCAGGATATCTGTGTCTCCGTCAAGAAAAGTAAGGCCGGCTTTGCCGTCTCAAGGTGGTAGTGGACGGCGTCGATGTTACTATGCATCCCTCTGATGTTGCAAAAGTCCACTTGAAGTGTGGAACTTAGAGGGTGGGCCGCTGAGTGATCATTGTACCTTTTATTTTTCTTGGCTATTGTGTAAATAGTGTGAATAGGAAGAGAAGAAATGGGGGACGGAGAGAGAGGTGGTTGCATGTGGATCAAATGACAAAGCACGGAGCAGAAAAAAAACCAGGTCACAAAGGTTGTGTGATTTGCTGGCGCGGGGTACGGATGGGCCCCCGGTCCCCCCCTGGGGGCAGCAGTCGGGTTCCACTCCGGTCTCCTCCGGCACAACTGCTACCCCAAGGGATTTTTCGCGTGCGGCGGGGCAGCCTCCTGGGGTGAAGATTAAAGGAGAGATCCCCGGGTTCGGGCCCCCAACAACCCGCGGGCGGCCAGCGGACAACCGTTTCACCGGGTCTCCCTGACCCCCGCGCCACCATGTCACACCCATGCGCGTCTGTAATTTCCCACTACCGCTGGTCCTCCTTTCCACACGCAACAATCTCTCTCTCGGGACGGCTTCTTCCGCTCACCGCCGGAACACGATGCGGGCCTCGCGGCTAATACGGCACCATTATGGCGGCGGACTCCGACGGAAGGGTGGTAGCATTGCCGACGGAGTAACCCTCCCACCGCTAAAAAAGGGAACGCCATTGCCTCGTTAGTTAATAGCAGGGTGCACCACGAGCAGGTGAGGTTGGCTTAGGCTCCAAAGATGGTAGGTGAGCCTCTTACACCCCATTACTTGCTCTTCTCCTACTTGCTCGGAAATGGATTCATTATTTTAAAAAAAGGATACGTCAATCGGCTCTTTTCTGTACATACGCCAGCAATTTCCAACACGACAATAATAGAGATTGCTGAACAGTAGCGAGGTTATTTTTAGTGCACACTAACATAAATTAGGTTTTTTTAGGTACACGATATTTATTATAATAAAGGCTGGATCTGCATTGCTTTTCAAAAGTTTAAAAAAAGAACAAAAAACGCGCGCAGTCGAATTGGCAAGAATGAAACTTCTGTTTCTTGAATTAATTTGTTTATTGTTTCCTCGCAAATTAGAGAAAAGTACTATACAAGTCTCGGCCGAAATAGCAATTAACGGCCTCGTTTATTTAACGTTTATTCCAATATTACTCGGCCGTCAATTGCTTTATTTCAGGCCAAGACAGTAATGTAGTATTGTTGAATAACCAGTTTTTAAACATACATATTTTAAATGTTTCTTTCTGGGAGGTATTGCATTATGTGGGCATGTAGTATAACTGAAGAAACTCTTTTGGTGTATATTATTCTATTGGCTGTGACCGTTGATTATCCCCGAACTGCTAACTAAATCACTTCCTAAATATTAACATTTATTAGACATGGTGCTGCTGTTAATAAATGTTAGTTAATCTTAGGCTTTAGAATAAAGACCACCCCGTTGCTTCTAAACCATGAAACCGCCATATGGACATACTCATCATTTATTAGGGTGACAATAAAAGCAGCGTCAGAGCGGGCCGACCGGCGGCAGATAAATCGTCCCACTCCATGTAATGAATAACGATTCATAATAAAACAATAATATGACCACTTTACTGCTGAGGGGTATCTTAGTTGCTGATGTAGACATTCGTTACTTTCGACTAACTTTGCCCGCGACTACGTTCGTGTATTGCAGCTGGAACTTTTTAACGGATCTTTAAAAAATGGATTCTGTCACCCTGCGATATCAGCGATATATGCTAACTTCAGAATGACAAGCTTTTCGTCTCCTACCTTTAGAGATTCGGGGATGGTAGGATAGGTTAGGGATGGACTCTGGCATATCTTTCTTTTTTTTTACATAGTTGGAGGCAGTCGGGCCAACGGCTACCATGATGGTAAGTGGCTACCGCTGCCCATGGACACCTGCAACATCAGGGGGTGCGGTGCCGGCCTTGCAGAATCCTATTGACAGTTTTCTTGAAGAACCTCATGTCCTTGCATAAGGGGAAGACCTCACGAGGCAGTTCGTTCCACAGCCTACGGTTTCTCGGAAAAAAAGATACAGACCGTACAGTGGGCGACACTTCCTTATCAGGGTAATGCATCTGTACTCACTACCGATATTTACCGTTTGTAAGCACCACATGATCTTCCTCAAACCCCAGATTATGGGAAAATACATGCAGATGAGAAGGGGAAGGAGATTTAAACGTCCATATTTATGGACTATATGCTAATCCACAACATATTTATGGTAAATGACTTTTAGTATACTGCGTTTAATTAACTATTATTTTTTGATATCATTTCCTTATTTAAAACTAGCTATGGCCGCGACTTCGTACGCGTGGAAAGCTATGTATACGGCATCGTTTCTTCCCGTCAGCCGATTTCAATGAAACAAAGCCTATTCGAAGCGCCAAGCTATGCTTAATTAACCTGTGGAAACCCTGTGAAAATCTGTTCCCTAGTTTTGGAGATTAGCGTGTCCGAATAGACAGACAGACAGAGAGACAACAATTTTCAAAATCGTCTTTTTGTATTCTGATACTCTTCGTTCATCGCCCCCAATCAGTCTTTGGTAAATATATTCAATATACAAACACGCTGGTTCTACAATTTGATTATATGTATACTTAGAAGATAGATTAAATTACTGTCATTACCATCGGGTATCAAATTAATTCAGTCATCATTAACATCGTCAAATTGATTACAATTTAATATGTATGTCATGCAAATACTCTTTAATACTATAAAAGCAGTGTTCCAACAGCCATTTGGACAACATCTTAAACGTGTATTTTGGTAAATTTTTAATACTACATATTTGGTAATTTACTACAGACATTTATAGTCATACAGTGAACATTCCTTTTATACAAGTATAGTGGATATCTTGGTAAATAAAGTGAATCGCTCATGGAGGCAGCACATCCGAACACCGTTCAAAGCACATCGGGTACTTTTTAATGTATAATGCAGACTTTTTTAATCTTTTTACATCCCTCCAAATACCTTGCTCCACATATAGCCCACATATTAAAGCGGGTGCAAAAGATACTAAACAGTAATTCATCTGTTTAAATAATAATAATAATAACACTACATATTAATAAAATACATACATACCTAAAATATATATTAAATATATAGATTATACATATGAATAAGATAATATATATATAATACATACATACATCTATATACATAAAAATGGATGTTGGTATATCTGAAATTAATAGACTTCGACACCGTTTGACCGATCACCATGAAAGTTGGCACATATATGTAGTTTTTCATGGAGAAGGTTTCTGTGTATCCACTTTGTTGTAACCTGTCACTAGATGGCGCTGCAAGCACATCAACTTCTATATCGTTCAACCGATCACCATGAAAATTGGTATTTGAGCACGGAGAATATTTTCGAGCTATCGACTTTGTTGTAACTCGCTACTAGATGGCGCTGCAGCACAACAATTTATATACCGATCGCAAATATCACATCGAAGGCAAAACAAAATAATTTGTGATTTTATACAGATACACAGGATATACAGAGGTAAATAAATATACACAGGCAGGACAACATCTCTCGGGTTTTGCTAGTATAATATAAATATAGAGAATCAAGGAGAAAAATACCATTAGATTTATAGTTTTGGGTGGTATGTTCCCAAAGATTCCCCTTCGTGAGGCCATTTTTATTAGGAGACTTCCTTATATATTGATTTTGGTTTGGTTAAATTCAAATTTCGTCATTTGAAGATTATTTTTAAACTGAAACATGCTTCAACCTGTAATTTTGAATGAAGCAATAAAAAGAACGACAGGTAAAAGTGTCCCAAAAAATCAACACACACCAACACACTTACTAGAAGATACTGAAAGGGCTGGTTACAATTATAGTTACTCGTATAAATAAAAGCAATTTTAGTTCAAGGTATTCAGTTCTCTAAACGTTCCTTTTTCAGTTACCACGACAAACAATACCATATAGCACTAATCAAAACCTATTCCATGTTAGCATGCTCCCACTGGAATGGAAACTTGGATGCAGCATGCAATCGAGTTTGCAGCAAAACGAAAACACGTCTAACCTCGATATTCGCTGGCTTCAGCTTCTGGCTGTATAAAATCAATGGATATGCCATGCTTTATTTTACCAAGCTTATAGATAGATAAAACTCTTTATTGTACACTTTAGAGAGAAAAAATAAGTATTTTAAACACAGGTAGATGGAGTAGTATACAAATCAATAACGCAAAAACTGGAAATGAATTGTTCAGTATAGAGAGTAGATTGATTCTATCAGTATTTACAATAGATTTTTTTTATAACTTATTATCCATTTCTAGCATATCTTTAACTCTACGCGCAGTTACACAATCAATGCGGCGCGTTGTCGTAGCCTGCGCTGCGCCGACCTAGGCGACCAGTTATTACGCCGCGCTGTACTGAGCAATGAGAGCTACGAACGTTTTGGATAGAACAACAAAACTTTACCGTTTGTAACCTTTAATTTATTCCCTAATATATATTTTTTTTGTTAGAACGGTTCCTTTTATATACTTAAAATTTATTGACGTGTTTTGAATTTTGCGTTGGATTCGGATTTCGGTGGCACGTTGCACCATCGATATGGGAATGGACATGATACATTATACGTTCTTATCAAAGAAACCTGGTTGACAACTTCTAGGATGGTGAAGCAGATGAGGACGGGTTCATTAAAATGTCAATTTTGAGAGCTACTCTGAACATAGAACACTATTAGCATCTAACGTGACTGCCCCAGCGTGCTTGTATGACACATCTAGTATGCATTCTCAGATCAATTATACAATACAAATAATGTAGTTTGGGGGGGGAGGAGTGTACGCTGCAATCCAACAGCCGCTGGGCGCGCTCGACTGGCCACGTCATCCCTCTCTCACCTTGAAATGTACTGCATTTCCAAATTCCCACGGGAATGGATGGGAATTGCCAAAGACAATTCCCATCCTATCCCTTCCCATTTTCTCAACCCTTTCTCCAAATTCATGCCTATATCTCCAAAGGTAGGCAGCGCACCCGGGGGCGTGCCAACGTTTGTCATTTTGGAGTAATGTTGGCATGTATCGTGGATATCTATGGGCGACAGTATCCACTTACCATCATGTGGAATGTATGCTCGTCTGCCGCCATCGTACATAAAAAAAAACATGTGTCAATAAGATTGAAGAAATAAAGTCAATATCCGAAACATCTGATTCTTAAGATAATACAATAGGAAATATGTTATTTATTTCCTATTATATGTATAAATTTACTAAAATGAATTTATACTGTCCGCTAACTTCATGCTCATTGCTTTTCAGGGGATTTCCAGCGCTTCATTGTCTATTACATGCAGAACAAAAAAAAACAAAAATATATGGGTGTTTATTCGGCTATATCAATTCGGCAGTCTGCGCACAATGGTATCTGGTGGTGCGGCGCGGGGAGCACATTAATCTCAGACTTTGTTTGAGATTATCATTGGCACATACATACGGGATTGTGTTGCGTCGATCCGAACCTCCGCTCGAGAACAGGTGCATACACTGGTCATTGTAATACACGTAGACATTTAGAAAAACCGGCTACTACTCGTCACAGTAAGAGTAAGCATAAGATAAAAGTTTGCATTGCATCACATGTGCGGTTTTAGAAAGTAAATGGAGCAGTCAATATCATCTTTAACGTCCCACTGCTGGCCATCAGTCTCTCCTTACAATTACAATAGCAGACGCCATAAATCATAAATTAATAATTATCATAATAATCATAATTAATTATTAGCGTTGTTTATTCCAGCACCACGTATATGTATGTCCTCCACCACCTATATAATAATACCTATATAACAATAATAATACTATAATAACTATATAATATTTTAATTATTATGTAAACGGGTTACTCGCGATATATTATTTATTTATTATAGCCGATATTTCGGTCCAGTTACGTGAATCGAGGTCGTGGCGAGACTGCGGTCTGTCTACCCTCCGTCGTGTTCATTTTTGAATCACCTACCCACAATGATTGTTTTTTTTTCATTAAATTTCTTGAACACTATATCTACTAACAATATCACCACACACACGCGAGTTTAAACTTTTAGATGGTATGGAGGGTAGACATATTTGCCAGCCAATAACAACAACAGCTTCACCCGCCTCTGCAGTCTCGCCGCGACCACGGTTCATGTAACTGGACCGAAATATCCGCAATAATAAATAAATAAATAATAAATCGTGAGTAACCCGTCTACATAACAACTATTATGTTCAACCACGATAACATAAGTTTAAAACCTATATAATATTTTAGGTCGAACAATATTTTAGAATTATTTATCAGAATCGAACATGCTCGGCATTATAGATCGACGTGTATACACGTCGTAATTAATTCAAAGAAAATGAGCAAACATTAAGCGAGACTCATCGGGGCGGCAACGTGATTCCAGCTAACCGCCTGATTATCATACACACACATTAAATTTAATATATAAATGTACTCATACTCAATGTGGCTGAGTTTATTTATTCTGTAAAGGACTCGAAAGGTCCCGACTTTCAGGTCTGCTGAACAGTATAAATACGTCTAAATTTTTCAGTAAATGTAAATGAATCTAAAAGTTTAGAAATATATATTTTTGGAGTACGATACTGTGAACTCGAATCTAATTGAAAAAGCACATTAACAGCATTTATTTATTGTAGAATTGTAAAAGTGCAGGACCGATAACCGATGGTGTAGACAAGTCCTCGATTGGAGAGCACGTACCGTGAACTTAGAGTGGGACGCCCTCCGGTTTAGAAGGACTAAAGACTTGAAGAAATTCGTCAGTATAGCTAGATGAGAAGAGAAAAAGGCCGTATGTGGTGGCGGTCCTTGGGACAGGCCTATATCCAGCAGTCGAGAGACACATGCTATCGGTATTGTGCAGTATCGCCGCTAATACACCGATATCTTCAATTGATCTTCACACTTCTTATAATTGTTATAATTATACTTATGTGTGTAGAGCTGCTGTGCCGGCATTTCTAACATAAATCAGGTATGTGGCTTGCCCAAACCATGGCTGGTATAACGAGTATTCATGAACTTATTGTATTGTACAGGTAGTTGGATAAAATGAGGTCAAAAACCAAACAGTGCACAGTTAACTCCTACTTCATGGCCCAACGCAAAGTACTCTACAATTCGTCACACAGCCTTTTGTTTCCTCTCTTTTGTTTCCATTTTTGCGGTTCTCTCTTGTAATACCCATCGAAATCTCTTTATTTTCCTTCCGCGCAGCTTTTCTTTAACATAACAACAACCTTATTACTTACAACTCTCTGAGTATAATCCTGTTTGAAAACCAGAATATTTTTTGTTTCCAGATCGGCAAATTTAAATTGGTTTATATCGGAGTCATTCCTAATTATTTCTGTCAGACGATTTGTTCCTTATTTCTTTGATTTTAAAGGTTATTCTTCGTTGACTTTTGGTTATTATTGTAAGAATGTGATTTTTGGCGTTGTTTTTATTCGCTGGTGT
This sequence comes from Sesia bembeciformis, assembly GCA_943735995.1. Classification (NCBI taxonomy): domain Eukaryota; kingdom Metazoa; phylum Arthropoda; class Insecta; order Lepidoptera; family Sesiidae; genus Sesia; species Sesia bembeciformis. The sequence goes on along the minus strand of OX031042.1, from coordinate 13,740,518 downwards.
TTTTTGGAAGCCATGTTCCTTTCAGTTTGTCCCGTTGTTTCTAAATGGTTTTTGATGTATTGATAATGTTTTTGTTGCTTCCTTACTTAGCTTCCTTACCCAAGTTATATATTTTCTATTTCTTTGTATAAAAATCTATATTTAATTATTTTGTCGCTTTTACAAAACCGCTCTGACTGACAGTTTACTAAATCGTGTCTGCATCAAATCTTTAATTAATATGATTTCATGTATTCTATATGTATTAGATTTTTTATATGAAATGTCTTTCGATCAGATGATGCGATATCTTGAGGGACTTCGCCTGTGGTGGCTGGTTGAGAATTGCCGAATATCGTGTGTGGCAACGAGCCTACGGAGAGGCCTATATTTCTCCCTAAAGCCCGCCACCACAAACGACCTTCGGCTCTCCTCATCCTGATATCACCGGGGAACACCAGCGAACGTAGTTGGCCCACCTAGCCGCAGGGAGTCTCATACTGTAGATCCAGGTACACGGCCTCCATTCGACGACTCATCTTTTTTTTTTATAGACAAGCGGTTCCACGCGATGGTAAGTGTTACCGCCGCCCATGGACACCTGCAACACCAGGGGATATGCGGGCGCCCCGGCCACCTTGCAAGATCCTATTCACAGCTTTCTTGAAGAAGCTGTCGTAGCTTAATGTCGTCTACTCCAACAGTTATCGATCCTACAGTAAATATGCCATTTCAGCATACTGATTCTATGAGCTATATCGGTGACTTTAGTTGTTTGGCAAACCTCTGCGTTTTGTATCTTATCCCGCAAAGAAACACCGAGCATAGCTCTCTCCATAACTCGCTAAGTGACTTTGAACTTAAGGATAATCCCTACCGTTAAAGGCCACGGTAGTTATCCTACCGGTAGTTTATCCAACTACCTGTACAATACAATAAGTTCGTGAATACTCGTTATACCAGCCATGGTTTGGGAAAGCCACATACCTGATTTATGTTAGAAATGCCGGCACCGCAGCTCTACACAGATAAGTATAATTATAACAATTATAACAAGTGTGAAGATCAATTGAAGATATCGGTGTATTAGCGGCGATACTACACAATATGCCACGTTAAAACAGTGACAAACCACGGAATAAATGATTTCAGCACCGTGCTTATGTCATAACTGACATGACGCACTAATTGAAATCTTTCGTCTTCAAGAACTGTGGTATATGCGACCAGAAGAGCAGACGCATTATCCTAAATACTGCCCAGCCGTGTTGAATGCGCTGAATTACTTGCCACAACTAATTCATAGTATTGAAGTATTCTGCGCGATAAAAAAGCGAAAGTCCTCCCAAAATGCTCCTTATTTCAGATGTGAATGAACAGAGCTTCAGTAAGCAAACACGTTTATTTTAAAACCAACCACACGGGAGTTCCTAAAACTTTGCTATTTATCTTGTAAATCAACCGACTCAAATAGAAGCGCTGATAAATATTTTTTTCTATGAATCATTCGCTGTATTTGTTTAAAGCTTGTTTGTAAAGGGATCTTCATACGGCATTAGGTTTCGTCTATATTTCGTTTGAAGTGCAATTATTTTTCACATGCTTCCAGGAAGGGTACACTATCCACTGCAGGACATGCCATGGAATGTATGGCTTTAAAACACCACACGGGCCAAACTGGTTGGCGAGTCCACTCTTTTAGAAATGGTATAGTTCCTCAGCGCTCGTGGTAGCGGTTTTGATATCCGTTAGTTGGCTCTTACGACACTCGCGGGTAGAGATGGGAGTTTAGTCTTTACCACACGGCACTAGGGTTGAAAACCTGATAAATATTCACATCAGTTTTAATTTTAGTACATAGGGACATTATATTATGCCTTCAATATATATATATATATAGTATGCTTGTAACATATACGTATTATTTTCTTTTTTTATAGAAAAAAAGGCGTCGTTCGAGCATACAGTCCACCTGCTGGTAAGTGGATACTGTCGTCCATAGACATCCGCGACACATGCCAACGTCAGTCCAGAATGACAAACGTTGGCGCGCCCCCGGATGCACTGCCTGCCTTTGCAGATTAAGGAACGGATTGGGAGAAAGGGTTAGGAAAATGGGAATGGGCTCCGGCATATATCAATATTAGGCATATATCAATAAATATTAGGGATTTTATTGTCCGGTTTCGCTTCCCTAAAGCGCCGGAACACTACCCCCTCAGGCCAGAAGTCTGGACTCAGACAGGTGCACCGCACACATGCTCTATCATGTCATAGTGATATGATTAAGTTAGTTTCATGATCAAACCCTTAAGAGTTTGATCGAACTCGATGGATGATTCAATGTTTAATTGGTTTTATCATATATCTAAAAAATACTAAAGCTTGTTTCCAATTCCATATATAATATAAACGTCGAAATTGATGTGTTTGGATGGTGATCCTAAGAGAGATAAATTAAATGAGGCCCAGAAATATTGAAAGTGGCAGCAAGTTAAAGATTCTCTCGTGACGATAAAGATATAGGAGTCCCGCGAAGCAGGACTCCATCAACATTGTATTGTCAATCTTACTAATTAAAAATTGTTTATTTCGGTTACTCAAAAGTAGCTTGTTTTACTTATCACGATTTGCTGCCTATTTAGTATTTTTTACCGCTTATTTAAATACAAGTCAATAATCGAGATTTACACACAAGATGTACCACCCACATTCTATGTGAGAAGACCTTAAACTTTACATCTCTACGTAATAATCCTAACTGTTATCATTTCCTTTGATTGCGTTAATTTTATTATACTCGCAGTTATGCGGGCGTTAACCTAATTTGAAATGAGCTGAGTTATTTCGAAATTGAAGCTACCCAGATGCGGAAAGGGAAGGGAGTTATGAGTACCTATTTTCAACCATAACTGCAAGTCAGACTTGTTTGCATGAGACGAGAGTCGCTTTCAACACAGTCTTCGATAGATTCATATAACCGCGAGGTTGATACACAAGAAAAGTGCTGGGGGAGAGTGCACGCTGCATTTCCGAAGCTGTTAGACAAACTTAACTGGCCGCGTTACCTCTCCCTCAGATAATTTCCCACGTTATCCTGTTTCCCCAATGTACGTACCAATGTTTCGGTAGTGAGTATTCCCAAACCCATTCCCATCCCATCGTACCCTATCCCTCCCCATTTCCCCAACCCTTTTTCCAAATCCATTCTTATATCGTCAAAATGGGCATGCGGGGCGTGCCACATTTGTCATACTGGACTAATGTTCACATGTATCGCGGTTGTCTATGTACGACAGTATCCACCTACCATCGGGTGGACTGTATGCTCATCTGCCGCCTCTTTATCCATAAAAAAGTTAACATTGGATGAAACAACCATTAAAGAATTCGAATCGCAGATAACTGACATGAACTAGTCAAGGTAAAGTAAGATACGGAAACTAAATAACTAATTACGTACACAACAAAACCATACCATACCAAAGCTAGAATAGGTGTAATAATTATATGACGATGGAAACGAAAAACTCGTGGTCACTATCATAAAAACATATGATACTTAGGTTAGGGGAGTTTACGAAAGCGTCCACGGTGAATAGTCTTAATCGGAGATATCCTGATAGACTTGTGTTTGATGTAACTCCAAGAATATCAAATCATAGCAAAAGCAGTTTAAGTATGTTAAATCTATAATATAATCTGTAGTGGTGTAAGGGTCCAAGTTAAACAAGGTGTATATGATGACTGATTTATTAAATCTGGATCCCCTCTCCATTATTCATTTACATACCCTCAACCCACACTATATATTTTATATTAAACCTACCCTCAACATCTCCCTTTATATATAATAAATTTACTTAAATTACTATTTAACATCACATCCCATCCTCTATATATAACATTAAGTTCAAAGAGTAAATTAGACTATGATACAATTAGTAATTGCTAATCTTTGGCTAACTGACTGCTTTAGAATTTTTTGTTGTTCAGTTTAAATAGGAAAGAGAAGGGATGAAGGTTCTTTCATTATAGAATTGCATTGAAAGTACGAAGGCGGACGCACCACTAATCCACTACGGGTCACTGTGTACGAGCCCTGCTCTGGGCCCTGCGCTGGTTCCATCTGTGCGCTTGTTCCACCTGTATAATGTGTGGTATCTAGGTCGTCCCATTTAGAACCTGTTTTATTTTTAACATTAATGTCATTAGGCCCAAGACAACTCGACCCAGGTAATTTCAATATATGATTCCGATTACGACGCAGTACTTTGCCGTTTCTCGTTTCTAGCCAGTATCTCTATTGATATAAAGAAACTAAACAATTCACTATTAAAAAGAAAATTGCAGTTGGCTTGTTACTCGTAACTTTTATGACATTAAGCAAATTCTTGACCTAAAATTTGTAAAAAACAATTTTATTATGATCTCATTTATCATTATTTTATTAATTTATTACATTTATTAATCATTTATTACATTTATGACGATTTAGCTATGTTATTATGATCGTTACGTATGTAATATATAGTTATATTTTTTTAGTGGGTATTCTAATAAGTTTCTATTAAACATATGACCACCGATGACACCTGTAATATACTATGTTTGACGCAAATAAATATTTATTATTATTATTATTATTACAATATTATTAGAGTAGTAGGGACACTCCTGCGCGACCTTGAGTTATTTGCCTAGAGTCGCGCGGCGACTTAGTTGTCTCGTCAGCGTGGGTCGGCAGCGGCGACGCATTCCCCTTCGATTGTTACAATAGAACATACGTAAGTATTGCCTTGTTTGCGGATATAAAAACAATTCAAGATATAAAGATCTCATTCAATTAAATTTAATATATTAAAGTATATGTGGTACGTAACCCCATCCACCTTATTAATTTATTGGGGTTTCGCTTAAATCCAATTACTTTTTTAGGTTTAGTATACAAATTAGGTAGGTACTTATCTTATTTTATGACAGTGACAAGCTTAGCACGGTCGATAGGCGATAAGCGATAGCGGTAAGCGGGAAGAGGTAGGTAGCCAATTGACAAATGTCGGAGTCTTCACTAGGTATTTAGTTTCCCTTCTACGGAGTTATTATTTGTTCTTAGGTCAGTATTCAACGATCAGAATATTTTTCGCGTCACGTAGTTAATTAAATAAAAAAAAAACGCCAAATTAAATCGAACAATAGCCCACAATATAAGAGGCTTTCACGCTTTATAAAAGAGATTCGAGGGAAAACTAAAACAAAGCCTTTTGGGGCACTTAATAAATGTACCGCGCCCGGGAGGCGGTTTCGAAAAATGTAAATTTCCATTTTAACGACTTACGGTCAATTCGAATGTCTTTATTTCTTTAGCAACGCTTTGAATAGTTCTTTTAAAGATAAATATAATGAATACTAACCCACTACTCAATAATAAACAGTTTAGAGAATTAAACATATTTTACCTCTCTCTTTCTAAGTTTAAATCGAAATGCCTTAAATATACCTACATCTGCGGAAGGCCAAACAAAAGAAAACAATAAAAGATCAAACGTCAATTGTCTAACAGATGACTTGGATGTAGGTGATTATCATAACTATGTTTAGTGCGTGCACATAAAGAAGACATTTATAATAATAATTAAAGATTTTGATGGCGAGAATCTTCAATAAACTATCAGAACGGTTTTTCAAAAGCGGCAAGAAAGTTAAATACCTACCTGACCACCATATAAAGGTGTAAACTCCGGATACGCTGTCTACCTTTGCACATTAAGTAATGGATTGGGAAAATGGAAATAGGCTCAGGCATATCTCACCGAAACGCTTGGGGAAATACAATAAAGTAGGAAATGCAGTACATTTCAAGGTAGTCTTCTGTGAAAGAGGGGTAAAGTGGTTAGTCGAGTGCGCCCAGCGGCTATGGGAATGCAGCGTGCACTATCCCCCTACAAAGTTCACTTGACAGTAAACTTGCACTTTCCTCTTCTGACTCCTGTAGTTTAATCCTTACTAACTCTACTCTAGTGCGTCCATCGCTTTCTATTTCCGAACCGGTTGCAATAAATCAAACAGAAAAAAAATTGCAACCGCAAGTTTTACAAAATCCGCCACCGCTTCAATTTCGGCCGTTCAAAAAGGCCCAAAGGATAGGCAAAAAGTTGTAAAAGGCAAGCCCAATACGGCCCGCATCGAGGCCAAACACGAAACCAGCCAAGTTGCGACAACATTATTCGCTTTTCAGGAAATTTCCTGCATTTTAAGCAGTGTGCAAAATTTAAATACTAGTTCCAAAATGTAAAATATTTTCTGCCTTATGGAGCCTTATGAGGGACGATGACTATGATTGAGGTTTCTAACAAAATGGTACTGTGAATGGAATATTGAATACCGCAGTTGACGGTAAGTTAAGACAGCATTGCTGTTTTAAACTTTTAAGTGCCTTTGAAATCGTTTTTTTATAGTAATTTTTTTATTGTTTTTTTTTTATGGACGAAGGTGACAGACGAGTATACAGTTCACCTGATGGTAAGTGAATACTGTCGCCCATAGACATGCGCGATACATGCCAACATTAGTCCAAAATGACTAACGTTGGCTCGACCCCAGATGGGCTGCCTACCTGTGGAGATATTGGAACGGAGGTGTCGCGTACTGTTCGGTCTAGAAATCATTTTATACTGCGAACCCGTAGGCTGTGGAAGGAATTGCCTCAAGAGGTCTTTCCATCAAACTACGATATGGGGTTCTCCAAGAAAGCTGTGTTTAGGACTTTGCAAGGTCGGCGGCGCATCCGCAGGCCCCCTGGTGTTACAGGTGTCCACGGGCGGCAGTAACACTTATCATCACGTGGGGCCGCTTATGTATAATACATTTATTATTCCTAAGATATGTATTTTTATATGTATATTTGTATGCACTTTATGTAAATATTAATATGTTTATATGCATTATTATAGTCATAAATATAGATATTATGTATATATTTCAATATTAACTTACACTAGTTCCCTTTTCTATCTTCTATTATATATTTGTTACATTTATTTACTCCCTCCTCACTCCATGTCCTACATAGTCCAAAAGTTAACTGGGAGATAGTCCGACTTTGTAATCGTTTACATAAAAGAGTAAATAAAATTTCGTAAAAAAGGGAGGAGCCCTGGATAAAATCCCGACTACTCCTTTGACTATGTGTCACATGACAAACATACTTCCCATAGATAATCTTACACACACAGTAGCAAGTAGATGACCACGCAGTTTTACACGGATATCGTGTTTAACGAGCAATTTGTCGAGTTGCTTCTAATGAATAAGAGTACAGCAAAACGACGCATACAGAGGAAATGAATATAAAATGATACAAAATATTGAAGACACCAATTTTATAGTAACTTGAATATATTACAAAGGGAGGTCCAAAAGTTTCCGGCCTGACAAAGAAAATGGACACTCAAGTTCATGAAACTAATTTTATGTTTCAATATAGTCTTAGTCTATTTGAACACACATTTCGTATCGTCTAATTAGCATTTATATCCCAGTGTAAAATTAGTTCGAAGTTTTGTCTTCAAAATGGGCGAAAATCGCAACGGTCTCTTCATCATCAGCGGTAAATCTTCTACCCCTTATGTCCGCCTTGAGTTTTAAGAATTTCTTAAGTTATAAGAATTTAAGAGTTTTAAGAATCACTGGGAGCCAAGTCAGGACATAGGGTGGGTGGGGAATTTCCGTGAAGCCCCAGTTTAGAACATCAGCATTCGCAACTGCGGTGGCGTAGAAAGATGCATTGTCATGGAGAAGCCGTTTTCCACGACGTTTCTGCTTGAACTCTTCTCGTAGTTGCTCGATAAGGTCAGCATAATAACTTCCAGTCACTGTAGTATTTCGTTATTTTATGTCTATAAGCAATATTCCTTGACAATCCCGAATATCGAAGGACTGACAATATTTTTGGCGGACTGAGTCACCTTTGACTTTTTAGGGCGGTGCTTCAATAGAACGACGCCACTCCATCGACTCCCTTTTGAAAAGGAGATCATAGTAAAGAAACATAGTTTCATCCCCAGTAACAAATGACTCGAAGAAATCGTTTCCGTTTCTCTGAAAGTCCTCCAAAACTTCCTAAGAGCACGCTAGTCGTTCACATCGCTGCACACTTGAAAGAAGTTTTGGCACCCACCTCGCACTAACTTTATTCATATGAAGATGTTCATGAAGAATCCTAAGGACTGTAGTTTTTAAAAGCCCTGTCCTTGGTGGTATTTCTTTCTTATTCGTATGGTTTGAAATAAATAGTATTAATATTTTTTTGTATTTTTATTGTATATATGTGTATATTTGTATAATAATATATTATTAAAATGTAATAATCGTATTATGAAGATGATGTTTATAATGGTTTATTTAGGTTCACAACATGTCTGCCCATTTCATTGCCCACCTATCGCTCTCCGAGATTTGCTAGTAGCAATCTCCTAAAGGGATGAGCAAGCCCTTTGCATGTATTTTCTTATGTAACTACATATTTTTATCATTTGTGCGTACAATAAAGTATGTAAATAAATAAATATCACTTACCTAAGTACCTACTTACTTCTCATTCTTCTTTGTGGGGGAGAAGAATCAGATGGGCACTAAAAATATTGTACGTTCACGAAAAGGGGGATTTAAATTATTGGGAGCCAAAGAAAATATTCAGTTTTTAACAATAGAAGGTGTACTTACGTAATACGTAATACCAACAAGGTATTAAACAGTTTATATTTCATTCAGAGATGAGTTTAGTGATAACTTTCATGACGCACAATTTCTCCATAGCCTTTACGCTAGGTCTGTTGTACGGTAAAGGAAAGAATAATTACTAAATGCCGAGTAGATTAATTACAAGGACAAGGGAATACATAAAAATGTACTACATTGCTTCTCTAATTTAATTCCTGTGTATATAAAATACATTATTTTGTGTGCACAGTTAAATATAAAATAAAATAAATACGTTTTTTTAATCGGGGTCGTCCCGCACTCACTGTCTGAAAATCCACCGGTTCATCAGGATCCCCCAAGATGGGGATGTACGCAAAATTTAGTTTTCTAGGTATGGGGAGGTAACGAGGGGAAGAATGCCCCCTGCAATCCAACAGCTGCTGGGCGCGCTCGACTGGCCACGTTACCCCTCTCTCACTGAAGACTACCTTGAAATGTACTACATTTCTCACTTTATCGTATTTCCCCAATGTACGTACGTGTTTCGGTAGTGAGTGAGGTGTACCAGAGCCCATTCCCATCCTATCCCTCCCCATTTTCCCAACCCTTTCTCCAAATCCATTCCTAAATCTCCAAAGGTAGGCAGCGCATCTGGGAGCGTGCCAACGTTTGTCATTTTGGACTAATGTTGGCATGTATCACGGATGTCTATGGGCGACAGTATCCACTTACCATTAGGTGGGCTGTATGCTCGTCTGCCGCCTTTGTCCATAAAAAAAAAGTTACATTAGCTTTAAAAATATGATAACTTCTTATATATACCATATTATTTGATTATAAAATAAAAAGGTAAAATAGGTAAAATCGTAATTTAGGGATCCTGTTGAACCGCCGAGTGTCCGTCGATCCCCGGGGGATCCTGACGAACTGGTGACTGCCGACGGATCCGTCGAGATATTTTGATAGGGGATCCTAGTGGACGGACCCTTTTAATCCGAGTAACCATCTGTTTTATATTGATACATTCTTTTAGATCATGACCATACTCTATATAGCCTTGAATTCCATGTAACTACAAACATTGTCGAGAGAACTGTCCGTCTGCTGGTTCAGATGTAAACACCGACCCTTTATCGATGTATTCGTTTACAGCGTCGACTAATTCGGGATAATTCACTTGTTTTATGTCCGCCATGTGTTTTATTCGCTTTGTTAGTTTATTTGGTAATCAAATTGACTTGTATTCAATGGACACATGCGTAGGGAAACACGCAATAGTAAAATGATATGAATAACTGCCGGACATGGGCTTCTTCATTCGCATTCGCACGCAGGCCGAGGGGGTTGGCAGGTTGACGGTTTTGGAGGTGGTGTAGTTCCTCAGGAATTGTGGTAACGGCCTTTTTATCCCTTAGTCAGCTAAAGCCTGCCAGTAAATATGCGATAATACCAATATACAGAAATCTAATGACAATCGTGCAGAATTTAGGGAGGGGAGAGTGCAAGCTGCAATCCCTTCGCCGCTGGGCGCACTCGTCGGGCCAAGTTAACCCCCACTCACAGAAGACTATCGTAAAATGTACTGCATTTCCCATAACTTCCTATTCTCCCAATGTACTCACGTGTTTCGATAGTGAGTAAGATATGCCCAAGCCCATTCCCATCCCTCCCCGTTTCCTCAAACACTTCTCCAAGTCCATTTCTAAATCTCCAAAATTACATAAGCAGCGCATTAAGGGACGTTCCGTTCCATCTATATCGCTATATATCGCGGATGTCTATAGACAACAGTATCAATCTTACCACCTAAGGCAGGGATGGATGGGTGGGTGGATTAATGAAAGAGGTTAATTTGTCTTGTCCTTGACTAATACTTATTCTGATTTTGATATAAGTTTTAAGTGGCATAGCAAGCTATGCTTAAAGTTTAATTGTGGAATAAAATCTGAAATTAATATAAACAGCAAATCTAGATAAAAACTGAACAACGAAAGATACAATTTCTGAGTAATCCTTTCTATCGGTGTAAATCGATATAAATCCCTTCCACTTTTCATCATACCTCGACCCATTAAACATGAACTATCAAATTTTCACATTTTCATATTTTATTTCAATGTTTCTTTTTTTCCATTTATTAAATTATTTTTTTCCCCGTCTGTTCAAATGGAAATAAACAGTGAAGTAAATTGCATCTTAACTTTTACAGGACCTATTTGATAATTTTTACGTTTCACGAATGTTCATTTGATTTAATACAAGGCCTCGTCGTTGCTCGTAGATGGATAAGGCTCGTGAATAAGGCACTAACAGAATATCAGCGCTGGGTTTCATTTCCACACACATTTACACACTCGTTTACAGACCCATTTACACACACATTTACACTCACATTTTTGTTTAAGCACACTTGTTGTTATATTACTACTCTGATTATTACTAAGTATTCCCTGTATTTGGTGTGTCGTATTGTGATAAATAAACATTTTTTCTTTCTTTCTTTTAAATAAGGAGTGAAAAAAAATTCAGTGTCCTTTAATAAAAAAAGCAAATAAATACAGGAAAAATCAATTCGCTTTCCAATCATCAATTTTACGTAATTACAAAATTACATCGCTATACTCACGTAATAATTACGTTTCAAACACAACAACGGTAAAGGACAAGGATTCTATTTGCTATTGGAAAGATGCGAAACACTCATTTGTACAATATACCACAATTTTGTGTCCTCAAATAGTGAACAATTTTATTGTAATATAGCTTCTCTTGTGTTACAACAGGGTTTAATTTGGCTTGGATCTTGAAAATATACTTTTAGGGAGGTGATGGTTGCATGAATAGTGTTTTGTTTATAAAGACTAATGGTGTAACTAGGCTTCGCATGGATTTTTTTATGGTGTAGGTGACATACAGGCATGCGGTCCAGGTGATGTTAGCCACCACCACCTGCACACCTGCAACCCAGGGGGTATGCGGGTGCGCTGTCGGCCTTGTAAAATCCTATTCACAGCTTTTTGTCGTAGCGTAGCGGGAAAACCTTAGCAGGCAGTTTATTCCACTACTTTCGTATTTTAGTTAGTTTTCTAGTTTTGGTAATTTTAGTTTTCTTGAACTATTTTTTTCTGTTTGTATAGCACAAAACATACAGAGAAATACAAAGCACAAGTAATTAGAAGTACAACCGACATAATAATACAAAATAGAAGTGGATAAATAATATCAAAGAAATAATGTCAAATAAATAATGTCGAAGAAATAATGTCAATGAAATAATGTTGAAGAAATAATGTCAAAGAAATAATGTCAAAGAAATAATGTCAAAGAAATAATGTCAAAGAAATAATGTCAAAGAAATAATGTCAAAGAAATAATGTCAAAGAAATAATGTCAAAGAAATAATGTCTTTATATACCTACATATACATACATAGATTTTGAAATATACATTGATGTATATTTTCGAAATATTTTTCGTGGAAACCAATCTAATACGCCATTGAATTACTTAGAAATAAATTGATTTAGACCCCCTTGAATATTGAAATTTAATGATAAATTAAATTCCACGGTTATGAATAAGCAATTTTTATGTACTTTTAGCTACCATAATAAATAATGGATCAATAAATGTGTCTGTATATTCGTCATTACATTTAGTAACGAACGCTGACGAAGAAACACAAATGGGGCGATGTTCGCATCGCATCCAGGGAAAATGCAGTTGCGCTACCGACCTTGCAGTTTCTTTGAACAGTCCCATATCGTCCCGTATGGAAAACCTCAGTTAGCAGTCCATTCCACAATATTCGCGTTCGCCATATAAAGTTTTTTTTTATATTAAAGGAAGCCAATGGTAAGTGGCCACTACCCCCCGTGGACACCTGCAACACCAGAGGGGAATGCGAGTGTGCTGCCGACCTTGCAGAATTCTATTCACAGCTTTCTTGAAAAACCCCATGTTGTATCATAAGGGAAAGACTTCGTGAGGCAGTTCGTGTCTTGTAAGCACTGGTGTGTGCCTTATAAGTGTATATTGTGTGTGTTCTGTAGTGTCTTGTAGTGTATTATCTGCACTCTAAAAAGTAGCACTGTATACAGTCAAGGATGTGCGGATGAACCGCCGTTCGGTGACGAGAGGTGCGATGATAAAACCCCGAAGTTGAGACCCAAACTGCGCTTCAGAACATTCCTCATTATACGGTAGAAATAGCAAAAGTGCTAAAATAAACGAAGTACAGAGGGACAGTTGTTTCATTTATTTAAATTTTACTATAAAAAATGGAAGTCGACGGCTACCATAAACCCTGAGGAACTACACCAGTTCTGAAAGAGTGGAATCGCTAACCCGCTTGGCCAGCAGCCATGCTGGCAATGTGCAAAAATGAAGTACCAAGAGCGGACTTACCTTAAGGCATTCTATAGCAGCAAAACTTTTGTACAGACAATGGAATGCATCATAGATTGTGGAGAAAAGTTGAGAACTACAGAAAATTTCAATGCAAGCGAAGTCATAAATGAAGCCTAGTATTTAACAAATTCAAACGCGCTCTTATTTCGGGAATTCTTTCGCTGATGAAATTGCTTCTTTGATAAAAGTTGATTGAAACAAAATTACAAGAAAATCAGAGGTTCGGTTTTTATAGATGTTTTATTAGGTTGTCGCTAGAAAAAAAGGCGAAGTGACGCCGTGAAACGTTTCAGATTTTTCATGTGTCTAGATATAAGATATGATTTCACATTTCTGTGGATCTTAAGTGCATTATGTTCACCCAGATTTAGGCTTTGTATTTTTTGGATAAAAATAAAATAGCAACTATGATTAAACATACTTAAACCTTTTCGATTGAGAAAAATCTTACTTTAATCAACTTTACATAAAACATCACGGCACCTGGTCGACATTAGACACTTCTTTTTTTAATTCTATCTTTAAGCGTTTTAGTGTAAAATTAATTTATTGTTTAATGTGTAGTTATTCAATAAATAAGAGGGGGAGAGTGCACGCTGCAATCCAGCTGCCGCTGGGCGCGCTATACCGGCATCGTTATCCCTCTTTCACAGAAGATTACCTTGAAATGTACTCCATTTCCCACTTTATCTTATTTCCCTAATGTATGTACGTGTTTCGGTAGTGAGTGAGATGAGCCAGAGCCCATTCCCATCCTATCCCTCCCCATTTTCCCAAACCCTTTCTCCAAATCCATTCCTATATCTCCAAAGGTAGGCAGCGCATTTGAGGGCGTGCAAACGTTTGTCATTCTGGACTGATGTTGGCATGTATCGCGGATGTCTATGGACGATAGTATGTACTTACCATCAAATGGACTGTGTGCTCGCCTGCCGCCTTTTTTCTATATAAAAAAATCCTTTCATTCCTTTCCTTTTTACTTTCCGCTCGATTTGTTATGTCTTCTGATATTGTTGCTGTCATTAAAATTCTTTTCTTTCTTTCATTCGAGGCTTCGACTAATTTTGGACACAAATCATGAGAAAAGAGGTCAGGTCAGAGTCTGCATCATGAGACTATCACAGTTTCACGTTTATTGTTACAGATAGGAGGACGGAGGTGGCAGGCGAACAGATCTATACCATCTGGTGGTAAGCGGACGCAATCGTCCAAGCACATCCGCGATCCAACATTAGTCTAAAATGACAAACGTTACCACGCCCACTGATTGATTTGGCGTAAGGGTTGGCGAAAAGGGACCTAGGGTGGTTTGGTATTCGCATATCTCAGTAACTACTGACACATTTACGTACATTTCTAGGAATGGGATAAAATGGGAAATGCAGTACATTTTACGGTATTTTACTGTTTCACCTATTCTTTGTTATTTGTGATAATTACACAAAAGACTTCAAAGTGAAGTTCAAAAGACGTTACAAAATAATTATCTCTAAAGTAATAAAAGTAACAAAAAGGTACCGAACCCTGAAATGTGTACTAAAAAGGATCCACGGGGCCTAATTGTGTCCCCAGATCGGCACTAAATCGAGTCCCAAACATAAACACAGCAACTCACGTCGCGTTCCTGAAATACCTAAATAAATAACATTTAAAAGGTATTTCTTTGTGCCGATACACTAACGACTGATTTGTGAACAGTTGGTGGAGACTGACCATAGATTAAACATTTCAAACTCGATAGATGCGTCAAGTTACTTCAAAACTTTTTGCCGGGAAAGGAAGTGAAGTTGAATTTTCGTTTACTTATATATATGTATAAGTATAAGTAAACATTTATATTTTTTCTAATTGTCATTATATCGATTTTATGATACACCACTCATTATTCTCTGTTTGCCCCAAAGGTGGCCTGGTAAAGAATGCCATAATGTATTAAGTCCACCTGTTGTACGTATAGTCTGTGCATTAAAGTTTAAATTAAAAAAAAATTAAGTCCGCCTTTCCATGCATCAAAAAGGGGTAAGTAAATAAAAAACCGTTTATATTTAAACAAGCATCAACCAAAATACTTACTACAATGGGCAGCAAATAATAACAGAAATGAATTCATCGCCAGTTCGTCATCTATACTAATAAATATAATAAATCGGTAAAATTGTGTGTTTGTAGGTATGTTGGGGGTAATCTCTGGAACTACTGAACCGATTTCAAAAATTCTTTCACAATTAGGAAGTTAGATTATCCGTGTCTAATATGGGCTATATTTTACTTCTAAATTTTGAAAAAAATATTTGAAAAAGAAACATACCTAAGCGAAGCGAGGGCGGGTCGCTAGTAAAAAATAAAGTCATCACCAAGTCGACGGAGACCTGCTTCGCGGGACTCCCTATGTCTTTATTATCACTAGAGAACCTAAACCTAACCCTGCTTCAAATTTATTACCCTTGATTTGCTGCCATTAAATTACTTCTCATAAAAGATTAAGAAAAACGAAAACAAACAAATTCCCGCTGTTTCTCAGTCATGCGCTTTAAGTGACGCATCTGTACCACCGCGTTAATCTATTTAAACAGGGTGGCTTAGTGTATTTATAGCAAGAATTCCACTTCTCAACTCTGTCGGGATTATTATTATACGCTTTGTCGCGTGTCGCAAAGACGTGTCCTTTTACGACTAAAACTCATTTTAGGGCGCTGCTCCACTGCAGGAGAATGGGGTAGCGAGTTGGTTAGCGAAAAATACATGATACTAATTACGCCATACTCTATGCCCAGCACCGAGCATAAACAACTTTTGATAGATATCCGATAGTGTTCAGAAAGTATGCGTGGATTACGTGGAATTCATTTTTTTTTTTCAATATTAATAAATACCCCAGGAGGCTATCAATAAATACGAAAAAAGATAATATCTAGGCTGAAGGTTAGCGCATCTACGAAATCCATCATGTCAGTGCTTTTACAGGTGTTAAAAATCTGTAACAGCTGCTTTGTCCACGCGAGCGAAGCCGCTGTTGGAAGCCAGTTGATAAATATAAAACATTAGACGATTGATTGTTAGACCAGTTGCTAACCTGTGTTAGTTGATCTATATCACTTGTGTTTCTCTAACCACCTCATAACCTAAAGGCGATCACTGACTGATCTGTTACAATCTAATCTGAACTGTTAGATCTAATCTAATCTGCGAATGCCGGGAGCATTCGCGTGTAATGTAATAGTTCATATTCGAGCATTGCATCAGTGAATGCGCCCAAGCAGGCATTACAGTGCGCACATCTGTAATAATTGTGCTCAAAATCGAATCTAGCATAGTTACATTACACGCGAATGCTCCTGGTCAGTGACCGCCTTTAGACTTAGTTTTTTTTTTTTTTTTATGTTCGAAGGTGGCAGACGAGCATACAGTCCACCTGATGGTAAGTGGATACAGTCGCCCATAGACATCCGCGATACATGCCAACACTAGTCCAAAATGAGAAACGTTGGCATGCCCCCGGATGCGCTGCCTTCCTTTGGAGATATAGGAATGGATTTGGAGAAAGGGTTGAGAAAATGGGGAGGGATAGGATGGGATTGGAATGGGCTCTGGCACATCTCACTCACTACCGAAACACGTACGTACATTGGGGAAATACGATAAAATGGGAAATGCAGTACATTTCAAGGTAGTATTCTGTGAGAGAGGGGTAACGTGGCCAGTCGAGCGCGCCCAGCGGCTGTTGGATTGCAGCGTGCACTCTCCCCCTCAAAAAGCGTGCACTCTTAGTTGACTCGGAACTGAATATTAAAGTAAATGAGTTAATAATAATCATTGAAAATTATCATTGGCATCAGAAAGTGACCTAACCACTTGGTTATCAACCATATAATTAAACCATTCAATTGCCTTTGATAAATAGTTGCCGTGTCTCAGGAGTTTCACAAATGACAGTCGTTGGCCTACAACCAGCAATTTTGTGGAGACATTTACACTTCACGACTGAGGCAGTCGTGAAGTAGTCGTTAAAGGAAATTAAATTATTAATTACCTACTAAACGATGTGCACATTGTAGCATGTCCATGGTTTTACTAGTTATATTAGTTTAAAAAAAAACATAATATAAACGATGTGTTCGCACATAAAACCTGGGGGTTCTGTCTTCTTAGTTCATTGACACATGGAGGGGGAGAGTGCACGATGCAATCCAACAGCCGCTGGGCGCGCTCGACGAGCCACGTTACCCTTCACTCACCGAAGACTACCTTGAAATGTACTGCATTTCCCATTTTACCTTATTTACCCAATGTACGTACGTGTTTCGGTATTGAGTGAGTAGTACCAGAGCCCAATCCCATCCTATCCCTCCCCATTTTCCCAACCATTTCTACAAAACCATTCCTATATCTCCAAACGTTTGTCATTTTGGACTAGTGTTGGCATGCATCGCGGATGTCTATGGGCGACAGTATCCACTTACCATCAGGTGGACTGTATGCTCGTCGGCCGCCTTCGTTCATAAAATATATATATATATATATAATGCATTTTTGTGTAAAAATTATCTTTTGAGTTTTGTACTGAATAATGAACGGAATTAAAATGGTTTCATGCCATGACCAAACAACGTCTCTTACATACTTCCTTTATCTACCTATTTCATCATGACCCTTGAAGTTTAAATAATAAGTGTTTTTTTGTAATATAATATTATTTTAATTCATGTTTTATTATTAAAAGTTTTAAGAATGTGGGAAGTCCACATCTGGCAATTGCTGTGAAGTTGCTTCTCAATCTGTATTTATTATTTCGTGGATTATAACTTGCCAAACTAAACTGTAAAATATGCTTAAATAGTGGAGACTTTGTTTTTTTTTTATTTACACAGATTTGCGTTAACATAATTTATTCTAACAACAGACTGTATGTTTTCTCATAATTTTTATAATTCTATGTTGAAAATGGACCGTTTGTATCAATTGATTTTCCCATGGTTTTTGCGTGCGGCCTCTCGGTTCGCTTTTTGCGCGGATATTGCAGCCGCGACCATATCATTACATCTAAACACAATTTCTTAGGTACTGGAAAGTTGTTTATAGGTACAGTCAGCAACACAATAGTACATAGAATAATTTATTTCTGGGGGCGTATTATACAACCTGAAAAAAATATTAAGTTCTAAGCAAGTCTGGTATCGCCTCCAAAATTCTTTATCACTTGCTAACCAGTTTATGTTAAATTATATATTTTTTCTCTGCAGCTTGTGATATAAACAGATACAGGTATACAATATGGTTTAACTTTAAAAGAATAATGTACTAAGTTGATTCTTAGCTCGTCATAAAAAAATGTACTTTAGATTAAGATATTAATATATCTTAAAATAAAAATACCGAAACCTAAGATTGTACTATGCTAAATACTATGTTGCTACGTGCGATCTAATAACCTTTTTAAGTTATGGACCCAGTGGAAACATAAAATAGAAATGTATGGAGACAAAATCGAGATTTGAAATACTGTAAAAAGATGGCGAAAACAAATGCAGACTCAATGGAGGTAATAGACGCAGAATCCTATCATTTGTGGATGTTTGAGATCAATATCTTATTTCAAGCATATTAGTTGTGGAACGTAATAAACGGTAAAAATGAAAATGAAGAAAAAGAAACGCGGGTGAAAAAGATGGACGGACGCAGAAAATAATAATAAGAACAATAAGTAAAAAACATGTGATTCGGTTATTAAACTGCACCATGTCCTGTTTATGATGGTAGCGAGGAGAGAAACAAATGCAACCCTCCTTCAAGAGTTGTTTATAACTTTTAAAATTATACTATAATGAAAGATTTTTTAGCAGAAATTGAAAATATCGCTTTTTTAGACTTAAAAAACTTCCATTAGATTTAAATGAAGAAACGATTATATCATTTTGCCCGACCGCCATACATATCCCATCTCAACTTCAGAAAGCGATAAAACCCCCAAAATTCTTAATGAATCGGCTGGTTTGTGAAGAAACCAGAAATGTGCATATGGAAGAACCATTAGCGTACAAAGCAATATAGTATATGCCTAAGGGTAATAATAAAACGACTAAATACAAAGATAAAGTGTTGTAAACGCAATAAATTTCCCATTTTTAAATATCTCCAATATTTTACCAATACTTTGTATGAGCCCGACGGACACCAAAAAACTTTAAAGTTCCACTGTCTGCCATGGAAACCAAATTGAATAACAAAATTTATACGAGCAGATCCCGAATTTCACAGGGTCCGCCGCTTGGCTTCACTCCAGGTACAAAGTTTCTGCGCAAGTTGGTAATTGAAAGTTTGCGAATATGAATCGTGAACTGTTTTGGACATGATGTACGACTGTTATTAGTTGTTCTACCTATCTGCCTTGGAACGATTACGGCGGAGGGCCGAATGGGTTTAGATTTTGGTGACTGTGATCTATAGGTGACTGTAATTAGGCCTTTTTGCATCCACTGTTGGACACTGCCTTGATTTGGCGAGTCAACTCTTTTAGAGGTGGTATAGTTCCTCAGTGCTTGGGGTAGAGACCTCGTTATCCCTTAGTCGCCTTTTACTGTACCCACGGGAAGAGATACGGTGGTGTTATTCTAAAACCGGCCACCACCACGGCCAGATTTCACCACACTCATCACTAATTTTCGCGCCATTTATACTCAAAGTGAATAATTGATGCAGTTCCGCGTCATCAACGATTCCCATTTAATTATCGAACACGTATGTAAATCGGAAGACGAAAATTGAATAGCCGATAGCGATGCACCTTTCATGAATATTGAAATCAATGAGTGGATCGGATCATACATAAGTCAGAGGTTGACGGCCAATCAGCCTTCACGAATTTAATTTACGAAATTAATTTTTCAGCTCGTTTTTAGATTCTATTCAAACGACCAGTAGGAAAATATTAAATGGGCATCAAACAAAACAAACTAGTATTCACTAACTGAAATAAAGTATTGTTTATTAGTAATAATTAAAAATGTCAATAGAAAGAATTGAAAGAATTCTTTATATAGAAAGAAGAAGACATTAAAAGGTTTCTCAATTAAGCTACGATATGGGGTTCTTCAAGAAAGCCGTGAATAGGATTTTGCACAGTCGGCAGCGCACCCGCATGCCCTCTGGTATTGCAGGTGTTCATGGGAGGCGGTAACACTTATCATCACGTGAGACCGCTTGTACAGTCAACCCACTTCTCTATTATAGAAAAAAAGAAAACATACGGAAGACAGTTCACCTGGTCGCACGTGGATACAGTCGCCTCGCGACATCCGCGGTACATGTCAACATCAGTCCAGAATGACAAACGTTAGTACGCCTCAACTGCGCGGTCTACGTTGAAAAGGGTTGAAGGAATGTACATGGATAAGATGAGAATGGGCTCTGTCATATCTCACTACCGAAACACAAACGTACATTGGAGCAATAGGGGAAATAAATTGGGAAATGTACTGTTTACTATTCAGTTATTTATTTTTTATATAAAGTTCCACTATTTAACCAGCTTCCTCGTTAGTTATGACTTTGAACCCTTTAAACTTCATTTATACTCGCAATAATTCACACACAATATCTGTTAAACTAGACTTTTTGGAGGGAACTCGAGAAGGAAGTTGAGTTTTTGTTTGATCAATTGTGTGCTATTCGTTTTGTAGTTTAATAGTGATAGTTTATTAAACTTCAAAATGTTTTTCATGCTTGGTGTTTGATAATCAAATAAAGCGTGAGACTACGTTTTCCGTGTGCTCCAACCAGTCCTCATCTGTCCTCAGTTAACCTACTATCGCTTTACTGAGCGACTCCTGACCTACTTAAACGAAACTGGAAATTGACAGGATACGTTTTAGACTTTAAAATTGTTTATTAAGATGAAAACTTGACACTGGCGGTATGCGTTAATTGCACCATTGCCATATATGAAAAAGAAAAATCTATATCAGGCCGGTAGTGGCTGAATTAGTTTCAATTCTCTTTATATTAGGAGCAGTCTAAATTATTTTATTGCAAGTGAAAATGACTTAAGAACGGATAGAAGGAACACGCCAGTCACTGCATAGTGTGCGAAATGTGCAATAGTGGAATATATTCGAATAATGCAATGACACTGAAGGCTTTTGCTGGTTGCAGTAGGCACGTCTTCACAGATCATTCAACAAATAACGCTAGGCGTATGAATTCTAAAGCAAATTTGAAATATCAGAAACAAAAAATCCTACTGATTTGGAGGGAATAAAGTCGCAGAATCATTTTTCGAAAGGTATCATTAACGGTCTGTAGGAATTACTGCGTAATTAAAATTACCGTAAAATGTAGTGTACTTCCCATTTTATCCTATTTCCTCAATGTACATACGTATTTCGATAGTGACTGAGATATGCAAATGAGATATTCGATAGTGAGTGAGTGAGATAGACATCGTATTCTATCCCTCTTTATTTTCCCAATACTTACTTCTAATCCAGTCCTAAATTTGAGCATTCGAGGGCGTGTCAACGTTAGTTATTCTGGAGAGATGTTGACATGTATCGCGGATGTCCATGGACGACAGTACCCACTTACCACCAAATGTCTGCCACCTGCTGTCTGTAAAAAAAACGAAAGACAAGTCCTACAATATACAAATTAAATAGTGTTGTTTTTATTATGGTTCTTCTATTATTTAACTATATCTATGTATTTTCCTTACCAATGGTTTACCGCATCTGGCTACAGTATGGCGGTCCGAGATTCAGCGGCGTAAATCATATGGACTTTCTAGGAAGAACAAAAATAAAAATAATTTAATGTCCCCTTCATTAAGTGTAGCGACAAATAAAAGAGAAAAATTTCTCATAAGATTTGACATGACGATGCCACACAGCGTTACGTTGTGACATTCATGTGTCAAATGTTACCATATACGAGTATGTATCTAAGCTTTTGATTTTTTACGTGACCGCAATGTTCATAGTGCAACGTATTATGATAATCATAGATTTTATCTGCCAACCGCGAAGCTTAGCGATAATCCAGAAGTTCACTATGATGTTATTTCTAATCTAAAAAAGGTTTAAAAAATTAGAAAAAGTCTCATAATATTTTTTTCTGTTTTTAAAAAATGTTTTTATATACAAAATGATATACGATTCTAACTTTTTAAACGATGATTAGTTAAGTTAGAAAACAATGCATATAACCTTAAATGAATAATTAGTAATTATATTTGGTAGGGGAGAGGGCATGCTGCATTCCCACAGCCGCTGGCCACGTTACCCCTCTCTCACAGAAGACTACCTTGAAATGTACTGCATTTCCCACTTTATCGTATTTCCCCAATGTACGTACGTGTTTCGGTAGTGAGTGAAATATGCCAGAGGCCATTCCCATCCCATCCCATCCCATCCTCTCCGTCCCCATTTTCCCACTCCATTCCTTAATCTGCAAAGGTAGGCAGCGCATCAGGGCGCGTGCCAACGTTTGTCATTCTAGACTGATGTTGACATGTATCGCGGATGTCTTTGGACGTCAGTATCCACTTACCATCAGGTGGTCTGTATGCTCGTCTGCCGCCTTTTTTCTTTAAAAAAAATTACTCTTTTAAGTATTCTAAAACACCTTACCGACAATATTACAATTTAATTAAATTATTTTTAGATCGAACCATTTGACCATGTAGATATAGAAATGATGTAGAAATATCTTTATTTTTTATTATGTGATTACATTGATATTTCGTTAATAAAAATTCGCATATCCAACGGGCGGGATGTAGAGAACATCTTTTCACCTACAATCCACAATTAAAATTTTTGGTTTGATTTGAAAACCGGTCTATTTAAATTGGTTTATTGAAACTGGCCTAGCAACACGTGAAACGTTTTTACGTTTTACGAAAGCCCTGTTTTTACAGTTCTAATATCTAAAACATTTTCAAAGTGACATATGATGTTTACACTACATTTACACTTAACGCTCGAAAGACAATCCTCTTCGTATGAATGATACATGACGACATCGAAAAGGCGTGCTTAAACGATATTTTCCACTGAATTCTGTGTAAAAATACGCGGGCTCTGTATTAGATAGGTTTTTTGTATAAATAATAAGATAAGGACTTACGCCACCCATACACTTACGCTATATTAAGCTATGCTAAACATATCATTATGTTTATTGATCAAAGGATGGACGACAATTTGCCATGTCTTGGCTTGTGAATTTGAAAAAAGGTGGAAGACGAGCGTACAGTCCGCCTGGTAGTAAGTGGATACTGTCGCCCATGAACATCCGCGATACATGCCAACATCAGTCCAGACGGACAAACGTTGAGGCGCTTCCGGCTGAGTAGCCAACCTTTGGAGATTTAGGAATATATTTGAGAAAGTAACACAAGAAAACTTGTATCTAAGAAAAGTTACACAAGTGTGGACTGTTTGTTTTTAGTAGGCCGTCTCACGCCGGCTCTGGGTTCCTTTGTAATTCTTCAAATGGTAGGAGATTAAGAATCCCTAAGAACCTATCTACTTGAGACCACGCCGATTCCTCCCATATTAGCAAAAAGAAACGAAGATTTTTCTTCTTTTCTTTAAATAACGTCAGCCTTGAAAAACGGCTGGCAACAAAAATTACACGACGTTTTTCCGGAAGTCTAGACACCGACAAAATCAAATCAAAATAATCTAAATTTGATATTTCAAAGACTAACTAACTTATGCTAATTTATCATGCGTAAGATTAAACTTTACAAATCTCACAAAGGATATTTTTCACTAAATTTTACGTAAAAGTGCGGCGGGCTCTGCACTATATAGGTTTTTTGTAAAAACAATAATATGTAAATTAAAAAAACTAATGTTACTCATTGATATAGCATACTCTTTTTTGCTATATCAATCAAGTTATAACATATTATTATATTATAACATTTACTTAGGCACGGTAATATTATATACAATGCACGATTTTAGTATACAATTAAGATAATATATAAGACATATCATACTATTATCATCCAGATGTGCTGCGAATTAAAATCCAAGGCGATCTAGACAACGACATTAAGTTGGCGCATGACAAAAGTATTTTAAACATTAAAAAGACCGAAGTATAAAGCATGTGCCTTGCACTGGAACTTCAAAAGCTATTATCGATTACTATCGCTTAACTCTCTAGCTGGTGGACAATCACGTAAACAGATTTAGAGACCATTCTTTGTTTTTCTATATAATCTGTATAAAAATGAAGAAATTCTGTTCTTAAAGTTCATAAAATCGCGTTTCAAAGTAAAAATAAAGAATCAAATAAAAAATATATATTTTCACCAAACGACGCGATGTTTCAAAGAATCAGCGATAGAACAAGAGAATTCTTTTAATTATAATGTAAGGAATTTTTAATATAGATTGTATTAATTGGGTATAATTAGCGACTTTTAATTAAGATCATTCTTTTGAAATTAGACTTTATATTGGGTAAAAATTTTTGTCTCGTTTTCTGACCTTGATGAATTTTCCGTTCAATTTTATAGGTAGGTATATATCCTTTAATTTTATATCTGGGCTTGAAGAAGAAAGTCTACAATTAGTGTGTCCTCTCTGTTATGACACACGGTGCCGAAAAGAGACCTTTGGAATTATCCATCTGATCAAAGTAACGCAGTGAGCTACGGAGACAGCTATTCTCGGAGCTTTTTGCGGGATTCCAAAAAAAGTGATTCGCCAAAGGAATCAACCACATAGGACATAGGATTGGCATGCATAAATGTGCTGTAGGACCGATTACAGATGGAGTAGACGAGTCCTCAGATGGAGGCCACGTACAGGAATGCGCAGTGTGGGACCAGGTGAACCGACGACTTGAAGAAGTTCACCGGTGGTGGTTGGATGAAAACGGCCGAAGACCGTGCGTAGTGGCAAGCCTTGTAAGAAGCCTATATCCAGCAGTGGAGAGACATAGGCTGATTTGATTTTGCTAGCGAAGAACAAGCAGCCCGAGAAGCAGAAGCTTAGCAATACTTGGTGGCCGCAGCGACGCACAACTTCTGTTATCAATCCCTCCACATCTTTGGTACGAACTCTCCATATACTTAATTAACATATACTTAATGGTCTGATAATAAACGCCAGTATAGAATCATTTTACAATACGATCTTCTAAAATATAAAGTTGTCAGAAACGAAATTCTTTTTGTTGATATTAACTTATATATCTATGTGTTTTGTTGCGTCAAATAAAAATTTTCTTTATCTCTTTCTTTCCAAACCGACCAACAAATGAACTGTGGAGGTACTTGGATTTTTAGGTGTTTGATATTGATGTATCAGAAGATATGTGTAAAAATAAAACTGTGATCGGACGATTACAAATCTATTAAATGATCACAAGAATTAATTTTAATAAAAGTATACATCTTTCTGGCGTGCGGGAGATGACTGGCAAAAACAATGACGATATACCGCAAATTGCTGACATTCGTAAAACATCGTGCGAGTTCGTGTGCACTGTGTCAACACTGTGTCCCTACACGTCCATATACAGCCAAATCCGTACAAACAGACTTTTGGTCTGGATTTATAAACGGTCGGCGGGATTCGAACAGGCCACCCAGTGAACTGCGTGCCTTGAATATTATCATATGGTACAAGCAGAATAAAGTGGCGAGTGGCAATTTGAAACGATTTTTAAGCTAAAAAGTATGCTGCTATGACCAACTGTATTTGATACATGTCTTTTCGTTCCTGGAATATCATGTACTTGTAAATTACTTGTAATTGTTACTCTCACACATTTTTGGACATATTTTTATAACTTTTCAGTATAAAATACACCATTTCTAACTGCCCGTGACTATTTAATTTGGACTCGCATTACTCGAGATCATGTGTTCGAAGCCCAAAGCGTACCACTGATTTACTTAAATACGGATATTTCAATTACCACTAGCTCGCCGGTGCGAAATATTCTGATAAAACCCGCATACCATAGAAATTATAAAAATATAGGGAATTACCTATTTGTACTTATTATATGTAATTATCTAACAATCCGCCATGGGCCCGCGTGGATTATGGTCCAAAACACCCTAGTGATTTAATTTCCTTAGCAAAAGAAAATATACAATTATTGAAACACATAAGAAAATAAAGTACACATTAGAATATAAGGTGGAATATGTCTTTTCTACTCCACTTTTAGGTGGACATAATAAATAATTTACTTCAAATAAACTCGTTGCACTGACTACTGTATATTGATATGCCCTAAACCATAGACATAATAATATGTAGATAGACTACGCGAGTAAATTTTAGTGATGAGATGTAAATTACTCATCAATGAAACGAAACATCTCCTTTTACTGGATTCATAATTTTAGACGAGTTTTTTTTATTATAGCTCAGTTAGGTATCTACGACGGAACGGAGATGGTATATGCATTTGGGGTAAGAGAATATATGTATATATGTTTGTGTACCACTTGTTACCTCTTTTCTCTGAAATACCTGAAATTAAAAAATGTAAACATAAATTTTCTTTTCCCATTGCTTTTTTTCGGGGAAAAATATCCTGTGATTTTCCTTACAATTAGTTTCACGCAGCATAAGATCAAGTAAAAGCCAATCAAAAGCCGAATGCAGTTGCAGTCACATTCCTGCATTGCGAGTGGTCAGCGAACAAGCAGCTCGCGAAACTTTAGCAATAAATTCACTGGAAACGGAGCGAATTGGGGCAACTCGGAGGCTGCATGGGACTATTGTTTAATATAAACTGACCCTCTGTGACCGGTTACGTTTATAACACCACGATATAGATCAGTATGATAAAAAAAAGAAAGAAGTTTTAAAGAACTTTCAAAAAAGGGGGTGCACGCTGCAGTCCCACGGCCGTTAGGCGCACTCCACTGCCTAGTTGCCCCTCTCTCAATTAAGGTTATATTTCGCCTGTATCTCTTTATCCGAGTTTTAACGTGCTTGATTCCTGGCGGATTCCAGTATCTTAGTTCATGAAATGTTGGTGGATTAAGCAGTTGATTAATTGAATTTGATGTCTTGTACGTATCAAACCATGTTATTTATTTATTTCAACACAACTTACGGACCAATTAACACTCCAATTTTATAGACCAGCAGACAGACAGAAAGGCTGCATAAACCATAGCCATGGTATTTGCTATAAATTTTCGTCAGATTTTAGTGGGTGTTATTTTTTTTTAATTTTAAAATATTGCTAGTTATTATTATTGGCCCACAGTAAGCCCCGAGCGTATCTTTTTCAGGCCATACATCCCTCATGCAAGACAATGCACATGAGAAGGTCCGCATCTAGCAGTAGACGATAGAAGAGCTGGTCACGGTTAACATTATCTACTTTTACTTACTTTTTTATCGTATTTTCCGTACACTATGACAAAGACCTGACAACAGACATCATGCACGAATAGAACTAGCCGAGCGTTTTGTTATTTTGGCGCCAAAATAAGCTAATTACTGTTATTACTGAAAATGTTTAACATATCGTTTACTTAACAAATTGGCTGTGGCGTGTGTTTGCCTTGTGTATTTGCTCATTCCCCGGTAATTACCCTACCGCCGCGGAGATAGTGCAATTAAGGAGTTTCGGAAAAGTAAATAAATTATTAAGAAGGATAAATAATTTGACGCAATTTTGAGTGCCGCTGCTTACTGTTAGATGTAGGCCAAGCGAAGAACTTTGATATAAACTGCCACAAAGATTATTTATAGGAAAAAAAGTTGACAAAGGAGAAGAACGTCCCGTTTATGGTGAACAGTTACTGTCACCGATAGATATCTGCGATGCATTTCAATAATTCAATAATTTCAGTGGACATGGTCATATCCGCAGAATATCCGGAGAATTAGAATTGGAAAAATTAACTTGAGACTAATATGAAGCTGACTATTCATCTCTTAACAGCTTTCCTTCAAATAGACACCAGTTAGTTATTTTATTTGCATTATGTATCTGAACATTTGTATCTATGTATTATTTAAATACATATATATCTAATATGCTCGCGCTGATTTACTGTTTTGATCACGTTGATTATTGTAAATTTTGCTGATTTTATTTGATTATTGTAAAATTTTATTGGATTTGTGGTTCAATAGTGGTAGTTTATTAAGCTTCAAAGTATCTAGTGTTAGTGTATAATGTTTGTGATTATTAAATGTGATTATTGTGATTATGAGACTGCGTATCTCGTGTTCTTCAAAGGAGTCCAAATCGGTCCTTAGTAAACCTAATATCCCTTTACTGAGCGAATCCTACTTCAACGGAACTGGACACAGGACAATGACAATGGCAATTATTATTTGCTGTGTGGACAAATGGCTATGAAAGTGTCCAAATACATTATTAAAAAAAGTCTATGACAAGCGAAGGACTAACATCCGTCATTGGGAGAACAAACAACACGCTTCAGCGCGCGCCGCGGCAGCAATTCCCAATCCCAATCCAATCCCAGTGCAAATCTCTTAATAAACCAATATTAATCGTGGGAACAACGTTAAGATCGCCAGCTGCTCTGAATGTACTGTACCTGGAGCCTCCCGGGTGAGTATTTGACATTTACTATAATCATTTCATTTCGGCTATTTTTTCCCAAATTATTTTGCAGTTCCGCACCCCGCATTCCGCTGTCTGCGGCCTGGACCCTAACGGGTTCTCCTTCGCAAATACACCCCGCGCACACATAATTTAATTGTATTTGATATGCATGTTTGTACCTATACATATGTGTGCGTGTATTTATATTTTAAGTGTTTATTATTATTTAAGTGGCTGGGAGAAAATGCTTAATAGCATCATGTCAGCCTTTTGTTAAAACAAGAACGTCTAAATAAAATAAATAAATACTGAGAAGGAGCTTGTATCCTGTCATTACACTCAATAAGGGAAGAGGAATGGGAAGACATGGAACTGGGTAATCATCGTGTGTGGTGGTGAGTCTTGGGAGAGGCTTATATCTAGCAGTTGAAAACCACAAGCTGATGGTATAATATGGTTTGCGAATATACTCCTACTTACTCGCAAGTCACTGCAGAGGTTAGGAAGGTTTTCTTCATTATAGGTAAAAGGCAGCAGAAGAGCATATAAAAGGCACCCGATGGTAAATGGATACTGTCGTCCATAAACATCCGCGGTACAAATGACTTGGCCGCGGTACAAATAGTACAATACTTCAGTCCAAAATGGCAAACGTTGGCACGCCCCCGAATGCACTGCCTACATTTGGAGATGAAGGAATGGATTTCGAGAAAGGTTTGGGAAAAATCGGGACGGATAGGATAGGATTGAATGCGAATGGGTTTTGGTATATCTCACTCACTACAGAAACACGTACATACAGAGTGATATGTGCCTGAGCCCATTCCCATCCCATCCCTCCCCATTTTCGCAACCCTTTCTCCAAATCCATTCCTACATCTCCAAAGGTAGACAGTGCATCCGGGGACGTACCAACGTTTGCCATTTTGGACTAATGTTGGCATGTATCACGGATGTCTATGGGCGACAGTATCCACTTACCATCTTACCATCTTACTAGATGGACTGCATGCTCGTCTGCCGCCTTCAACCATAAAAAAAAAACATACATTGGGCAATAAGTGGAAAATGCAGTACATTTCAAGCAATGTGTGTGAGTTAAGCCATACAAGAACACGAGGAACTTTTGAGCTCCTTCACTGTTACCATAGACACTATAAATATAGATAGACTATGTTAGTTCGTGAAATTGTATGGAAACAAAGCGTGTGACGTCATGAGTACTTAGTGATAGGTAACAATTCACCAATGAAACGAAACATCTCCCTTGACTCGGTTCGCCACGATCAATGGTTACAATTAATTATTGTGCAATTAGGTATTTTTGTATTTTGTAGGATCTTAGCGCCAACTTCGGACACGCAGCAACACACGCGATTTCTATGCTTCTATATCTGTGACTGTTACCCTTTAAAATCCTCTCGTAATATTAGCAATAAAAGCCATGCAGAACTGCAACGTCAGATTCAATTTAATCGGCGATAAAAAGACTAACGCTATCCGGAACCCATCCACTCCCTTATCTTGGCGAAAACACATGCGCCAAAGTTACGGCCTCGCAGTATGGCCACAGACTTAGTTTCAGTACTTTATTGTGAACCGTTAAATTTTACAACCATGCATAAGCGGAGCGTTTCGAGGGGCAAAGAGTAAGTGGCTAAACTGTATAGACACGACATGAAATATATTGATATAAGACACTGATATACCTGTAAAGAAAATATATTTCTTCGATTTTAATTCCTTTTTTTTAATCAAATGTATGTGCAAATTTGATTAAAAAAAAGACAAATGTAAGTTCAGGTCTGGGTATGTGTTTGTGTATGTATGTATATGTCTCTGGAACCACGACACAGGGAATCCTAGTGTGGGCCATTAACTGTGGCGTTATTTATTATTTATTAAAGAACAATTAGAAACGGAAATTATAAAAATATATCAGAATCAATATACAGCGTGTCGCTGAAATAACGCAAAAGATGAAACCAGTTCAGAATGGAGAGTGGAATGCATCGACAGGACATGTAATACATATTATTACATCTCAACCGCACACATCGTTGATATAAAGGGTATTTATATCAACAGATTTAGGTGACAGATTTAGGATGTTAAAATTAAATAAAACGATATCGATTTTACATAATATTATAATGTATATTTTATATATATTTTTATTTTAACCTCATAATAAAAATAATTGTACAATATATCACACAATATATCATACAATATATCTGTTTGATCAATAATATCTGTCAATTATATGTAATTATGTATATTATGGCAAATCAAATATGTAATTATGTATATTTAACAAACTATTAATATTTTTGTTTATGTACTGATCTATATTCTATATATATATAAATGGATGTTGGTATATCTGAGATTAAGAGACTTCGACACCGTTTGACCAATCACCATGAAAGTTGGCACGTACATGTATTTTTTCATGGAGCAAGTTTTTATGCTATCCACTTTGTTGTAACTTCCCACTAGATGGAGCTGCAGCACATCAACTTCTATACCGTTCAATCGATAGCAAAAATCATATCGAGAATAATTTGTGATTATATATACAGAGGTAAATAAATATACACAGGCAGCACAACGTCTACCGATACAGAGGTAAATAAATATACGCAGGCAGCATAACGTCTACCGGGTGCAGCTAGTGTTATATAAACGTGGATTTATTTTAACTGTATTTCGAATAAATTTGATTTGTTTTTTAATTTGTTTTTGAAGACAGTTTTTGACATATTTTTAATTCTTAAATCTAGAGCTAAATTATTTTCAAATTTAGGTGGTACTAAAGGGTGTTTTTTTTAGAGGTATAGAACTTTAAGTTGGCAACACTGTTTTAACTGGCGGCCATTTTGTCAGCTGTCAAGTGATTTGTGTTTAGTTTGGTTTGGCATTTCAACATGAATAGACTGACGCCTGAACAACGCTTCCAAATTGTGCAAATTTATTTTGAAAATAATGGTTCTGTTCGAAATACGTATCGCGCACTACGTCCATTTTACGGTCAACATAATCGTCCATCAGAGCAATTAATTCGACTAACTATGGACCGTTTTCGCACCACGTTTACTCTAAATGATAATACGCATCTACAGAGACGTCGTACAGTGCGTACAGAAGAAGCCATTGCTGCTGTAGAGCGTAGCGTAGAGGAAGACCGGAATCAGTCTATCCGCCATCGTGCACAGGAATTGGATATGTGTCCATCCACTTTATGGAAGATTTTGCGGAAAGATCTTGGTTTGCGTGCTTACAAAATCCAACTCGTGCAAGAATTGAAGCCACGCGATCACCTAGCAAGGCGTAGATTCGGTGAATGGGCCCAAAACAAGATTGCCGTTGATCCCGATTTTCATAAGAGAATTTTGTTTAGCGATGAAGCTCACTTTTGGTTGAATGGCTACGTCAATAAACAAAACTGCCGTATTTGGAGTGAAGATAATCCTCAAGTGTATGTTGAGACACCGTTACATCCAGAAAAACTGACTGTTTGGTGTGCTTTATGGGCTGGTGGAATCATTGGTCCGTACTTCTTTAAAAACGATGCTGGCCAGAACGTTACAGTCAATGGTGACCGCTATAGAGCCATGATTACTGACTTTTTCGTTCCTCAATTGAACAACCATGATGTACAGGAGCTGCGGTTTCAACAAGACGGCGCAACATGTCACACAGCTCGTGCCACAATTGATTTACTGAAGGAAACGTTTGGTAACCGCATAATTTCACGTTCCGGACCCGTGAATTGGCCTCCAAGATCGTGCGATTTAACGCCGCTAGACTATTTTCTGTGGGGATATGTGAAGTTGCTAGTCTACGCCGATAAGCCCGAAACGATCGACCACTTGGAGGACAACATTTGCCGCGTTATTGCCGATATACGGCCACAAACGTTGGAAAAAGTTATTGAAAATTGGACCTCCAGATTGGATTACGTCCGAGCCAGCCGTGGCGGTCATATGCCAGAAATCATATTTAAATTATAATGCCAAAAGATTATCTTTTGAATAAAGTCAATTTCATGTCAATTTTAAAAATTCATCCTTGTTTTATTCCATTTCAAAGTTCTATACCTCTAAAAAAAAAACACCCTTTATATATTTTCGTGTTCTTTTGCCATAAAAATTGTAAACTCTGGACGCATCCAATTCTAGTTTCGCCATTGCTCTGGTGCTCTGAAGATGATTGACATTGTTTTTAAACTTGTTAAAGCCAAATAGTTCCAATGCAATTAACATATTAACCCTTTCTTGTATTGGGATTATTTTACATTCAAGAAATAATCTGTCATAATCGGACTTACATCGTTTTTTCGTAATTTTTTCGTTTTTTTTTGTATATGTAATACATAATATAATGTAATATAATATATAACATAATACACTTATATGTAATACATAATATAATGTACTGGTTTACCAGCGAAATAAATATTTTATTTTGTTATAAGATATTATAATGTGATAGCCAAGTAGATATCTACTTTTAGCTAAGTGGATACTGTCGCTTATGGACATCCGTGATATTTGCCAACATCCTTCCTTTGGGGAATTAGAAGTGGATTAGGGAAAAGCATTGATACGATATTACAAATTAGGGAACACAAGTTGATATGAAAAGGAGAATAGGAGTTTCCCTTGTTCCATTAGCTTCTTCGTTCTTCCTTGAAGGAAGTGCTGATGGGATGAGATGGGAATTAGGGACTGACGAATGACAGACTTCCTTCGTCCCATCAAACGTCCTACTTGACAATTTGCCATTGTTCTTTGAAGAAATAAAATTATTAGCAATAAAATAAATAAACAAAGCAAGCTACATATGTGAATGAATGAATATAAAATTTACCTATTTGTTATAAAACTACACACATAATTATTAAACACTTGGCTTGAGGTAGAGATAATTCTAACGAAATACAATTTGCAAGTGTTTACAACACAAACTACTTAACAAAATAATAAAAAGTAACAATATGTCACATCTATGACCTTTTGGTGTTTGCTGTCCGTCTCAGTGCGAATTTTATGTAGTCACCCTTCATTTTTTGTTCCTTTTCTCGCAAAGTTGGTCACACTGTACCGTCACATGTCCATGCAGTGTTGCCAACAATTTCACGTGTGAAGTTTAAATTAAACGGCGTTTTTTAAGCATCGCCGGCGACTTTTTGGCGGGAACTCGAGAAGCGAACGTTCAGTTATTGTTTTTTTATTGTAAAAATTGTGTATTGTGAGATTTGCTGTTTAATAATAGTGACAGTTTATTGAACTCTTTCACAGAAGACTACCTTGAAATGTACTGTATTTCCCACTTTATCCTATTCCTCAATGTACGTACGTGTTGCGGTATGAGTTAGATACGCCAAAGACGATTCCCATCCCACCCTATCCCATCCCGTCCCATTTTCCCAACGTTTGTCATTCTAGCCTTATGTTGGCATGTATCGCTCATGTCTATGGACGACAGTATCCACTTACCACAGGTGGGCTGTATGATGGTTTAAAATTGCTAATTTCCAAAAAAAACTCTAATTGGAAAAAATCCAAATTCCACTATGTCACGTACCTAGGGGTACGTGACATTCGTTTCATTTACTGAACCTAGATCAGTGCATCCTTCAGGTATCATTCAGTTTTTTGTACTATGTACTAGTAGGGCTGCCACCCCTCCGGGTTTGACCTGGAGTCTCTGGGTTTGGTGGACGCTTGTCCGGGCTACGGGTTAACATCTTATATCTCCGAGCGGCGCAGCTGTGACGTTGAACATTCAAAAATCTCAGAAAAAATAGAAATGATTTGTAAACCGGCTCTTGTTAGGCTCGAACAAATGCAAAGGTACAATTTAAAGCGTATCAAAGACAGTATAAGTTAATCTTGTGGTAATTTTATTCGTAATTTAGTACTAAATTAAAAATTTACTACTAAATATTTCCTGTTTCGTTTTTATCTCATTTTTTTTAATCTTCGAGTTTAGAGTATTCTGAAGGTGGCAGCCCTAGGGTATTTGTCCACTTTATATACGATAGATATTATTTGTGCTTGATATTAATTAACAAATGATCTCTATCAATGTTGTATTCAACTTCAATTGTGCACATATAAGAATGTAATATTTTAATTAATAATTTTCTAACTTTGTAACCGAGATAATACGGGTAACACTGGCATAAATACACCTTAAACAATAAATTAAACTCGGCACTGGCAGAATGTACCTACTAATTGCGCTACCGTCATATACGAGTATGAAGAGAAAAAAAAAGGATCGACCGCTATTTTAAACTGTTTTTAAAGGATAGCCGAGTATTTTTTGTAAATTAAGTTGGATATATAAACTTCACCCCCATATTTGCATACTTTTATTGGCCGTATAGAAAATGTTTTTTTTATACATTTATGGGGGCAGAATTTTAAATACACAGGTCTTTTATTTATTTAATCCATTCCCGTTTTGTTTCACCCAAAAAATATTTATTTTATGTAGAATATTTTTCATGTCTGTAATTGTTTTTTTTATATTACCCGGGCGAAACGTGAAGTAAAATGGAAGAAGTAAATTTTGTAGTAAACGAAATCGGATATTAATATTTAGCTTAATATTAATATATAACTAGATTAACTTAACATGTATTATCACATAAACTTTCCCCATTTATGGTATATATTTATAAAAAATATCTTAATATAACTTAATATAATCTTAATATAACTGTATAAAAAAAATGTTGTTTTGGGTCTGTGTCGTTAATACTTTCTCAAATATCGTTCTTAAATTCTTAAATTAACAATATTTCATTAAATATCCCAACAAAATCGTTACGATATTCAATATTGTTACGTTTTTAGGCTAAGGACAAATCTAGCGAAAAATTCTCACGAGGAATTTTCACAAGCTGACCATCACTGACTCACTGACTGAAGGAACCATCACTGAAGAAACCTTGCGGACCACGGAGATTTCGCTAGCTGTTAATATAGCGAATAGTGTCAATGTAGCGATTATATTTCAATCACAAATATTTCTGTATCAAACATTATAGAAACACTTGGGAAACACAACACAAATTAACCAAAGTATAGCACTACACTTTTGTTACACATGTGTTACAACGTTGAGAACTTTACGCGTCAGCGTGCAAACATCACACACGTGCGGAACGACGCATGCAGAGGACGCACAGATTCTCGCACAGTTAAGGTGCTTGCAATACTCGTATAAGTATTTTAATTTGCCACGATGGTGCGAAATTCCGCGCTAGATCAGTCCCCAGCCTTATATGTGTAGATGAAAAAAAAACTAACCTTTTAGAAAGTTGGTTCTGCGTGAGTACGCTTCTCAATGACGTTTCTGCTGTAATTCACCAACAAATACAAACCTATCAATATTCGCCTCAACTCTCGCTGACCAATACAATACTTGTACAGTCAACAACGAGGTAATGTATACTTTAATGGCGCGAGCGCTTGTAATGAGAACTGGAATCGAACGGTTTTGGGCACATTAGCGTGTTTCTGACTGTACCTACATTAGGTATAAACACCTAAACGTATACGTAGCGTACCGTTTTACACTCGTCAGTGATACTTCATAAAACAGTCCAGTTTACAACCGGCTGTTCGGTTCACTACATTTAAGTTTACCGTTTCACAACGAATGTGAAAACGGTGTTTTCATTGTTCAAGTATATTGTATTGAGACTTGAAATACTGTCTGTTCGCTTTAAGAACACAGTAACTCATCGCTCGATATAATAGGCGTCGCCTTTTTTGACCCCACAACACGAAATAAATACCTTTTTCAAATTCCAATTACAGCAAATCCCAAGTAAAAATGTTTCGGTCAATAATATATTCTGGACGTTACGCCAAATTTCCATGTTCGTAATCCCTCAGGACCCACCCGCTGATGTCCATGCAAGGGGGATTTAGTAACGTACGATTTAATAAGGGGTTCGGTTCCGGTGACCTAAATTGGGAAAATAAAATACATTTACTTTTTTAAAGTAAATTAAATGGAGATTTTTTTTTCTGTTTATGTGGCAATGGTGCAATTGATACATTCTGCCAGTGTTAAGTTTTCTTCGTAATAAACGATTTCAAAGTCTAAATCGTATCAATGTTCAGCCCCGTCGAAGTAAGTCAGCAGTCGCTCAGTAAAGCGATAGTAGGTTTACTGAGAATAGAAGAGGACTCCTTGGAAGCGCACGAAATAGGCAGTCCTATGCTTTTATTTCCTTATCACAAACATTACGCACAAAAACACTTTAAAGTTCAATAAAAATGAAGTAATGAAAATAACTATGAAACCACGAAACGCATAATATACAATTTTTATAATAAATCAAACAAAAAAACTTCACTTCTATAGCTTCCGTCAAAAAGTCTCAGAGATGAAAATACTGAAATGCATTTTTTTTTTTATTGACGTTTAACATCCGACTGATGCAAAGATCACACATGACTGCCGTAAAATGAACTGCATTTTTCACTTTATCCTAAAATGTACGTACGTGTATAGGTGGTGAGTGAATATGTCAGAGCTCATTCCCATCCCGTTCTATCCCCACCCCTTTTCCAACCCTTTCTTCAAATCAATTCCTAAATATCCACAGCTAGGTAACGCATCCGGGAGCGTGCCAAAGTTTATTATTCTCGATTGATATTGGCATGTATCACGGATGTCCACGGGCAACGATATCCACTTACCACCAGGTGGATAGTTAGCTCATCTGCTGCCTTCTTTCTATAAAAAAAAACTTCCTAACCTATGCACATATATGGGATATACTCACATGAACACTTGTATGTCTAAATTAATGCTTCAAGATATGCGATTTCAAATCGCGTGATTATTTTACGTCATGTGAACATGGTTTTAGAGAGAACCCACCATTTTAAAATGAAGTTCATGTCACCAAACACCCTCTAACGTAACAAAGGACCCTAAAATAACTATCGATAGTTACGATATGCAGATTAGATGGGTTAATGACAACCACACGGCAGTGGCTGTCATTAAAGACATCTGACGATGGTTAAACAATAATTAGGTCGCGCACGTGTAATAACAGGGTACAAAAGCGGACTTTAATTGGTATACGGTAAAAATTGTGTTACCCACAGGAAGTACATAGTTATTATAATAAATATATAAAGAATACTGTAACACATTAAAACAAACCCCGATGGCAAGCGTCAGTCGGAAGAGAGATTTTATTACTATTTTCAATTTGTTTTACAAAAAAGTGTTTTGAAAACAGTTGTAAAACATCGTGAACCCTATCCGAAAACATATCGATTTTTAAACAGTTTACACCATCGTACTGAATTACTGAGCCGAGGGATATAGAGGTATAATCGGGTAGACTGAGCCAGGGTCGTACAACTTATATACCTATTTCATTTCATTTATGAGGCAACATTTTTACAATTGCATACGAAAATAGGAAGGCCTTTAAATAGACGTTAATCTAACACATAAGATATTACTGAACAAATACAAAATAAATTACACTAAAAATTAAAAATGTAACAGGTGATATTACATGACATAGATAATTTATAAGCAAATAAGCAGAGCTTATCATTTAACTAATTCTTATTTACGTTAAAGTTTCTCTACCGTGGGTAAAGCCACGGGCGCTCGTTAGTGTTGTTAGTATTTCTCTTTTTCCAGGCCAAAATCCATTTTTCCAAATTTTTTACATATAGAGAACTGTCGTTTATCATGTTTCAAAATCAATTCAAGCCACTATACTAAGCCCATTGACAAAGGAGCTGGTAGTAGGTGGATGAGAAGAGTGTGGGTGGTTATCCTTAGGAGAGCCCTATACCCAGCAATGGAAAGACAGAGGTTGATTGTATGGTATGGTATTTCTTTCCATGAAGCCAACTATTATTACTAAACAATTTGGGATTCACCTATGGCATCAACGTTATCTCATATTATGTTTCAAGAGGAAATAGAAGAAAAATTACCCATAACTAAAAGACCGGCGGTCTTCGCTTTAAAGGGCTAAAATGCAAAATGTATATAATTGAGAGTCCGCCTATTTACAATCTGGTGTTGATTCATGAACTTAGTAGGATAATGAGGGATTGACTCACTTTCTATTGTGAGTTATTTACATGAGCCGCAAAATTAAATTATCCCACACAAGGATACAATATGTATAAGTTCTAGTCCAAACGCCAAAATTGAGTGTAATCTACAAACCTTAAAGAGATTATTGAATTCTTCCTTTTATTTTACAGGATATTTCAGTAGCATCCTAAACGCCTTGTGAGGAGAATATATTTTCTTGATATGCAGAATTTCTATTAGAATTAGGCGCCAAGTTTCATGCAACAGACTTCAAAAAGAACTTTGATTAACTTTCTTAGATACACCATTCGGTCCAAACGACCGTCCCAAAAATTGTAGTCTTTTAAAACGTGTCGTTATTCCACTCGACGACACATTACGTGTCGTTTGGACTAACATTGCTTAGCTGATTGAAAATGCGCTGTCTATAGAACTGTGCCTTTAAATATAGATTTTTGTAATTATCGCAAGCTTGGCAGTGAAGAAACCAGTCATTTTACTAGGTTTTTTTTATTATCATGAATACACTATTGTGCATTCACATGCATTCTCCTGCAGCTACATCGTCAACTCTTCTCAAATTGCTGCTACATATATGAACAAAAGGCATGTCTAACTACTCTTTTCAATACACCGTTATCGTATGTGTACTTGTATAACTATATTCGAAAATTGTATCTCTAGGTAACAAGCTAGGAAATATCAGCCAGCTTCTCTCTTTTCATCCATAAAATTAACGTCCTGTTTTCGTGTGGGCTAAGCGAGAAGTGAGTGATGGATTCGAAACGAGTTATGATGTGGAAAAGAATCAACTCAAGAATCAGCAAGTGAAATGGCACTGGGCAAGCCATATATCCTGCAGGACCCAATGCTTGAAGGAACCAATGGAGGAGAAGGATCCTCGAATGGAGACCATACACCGGGAAACGTAACGTGTGACGTCCTCTAACCAGGTAGACTGACTTGAAGGAATTGTCTAAAGCTGAGCGCAACTGACTAACGTATTGTAGACTGTACAATACTCATTTTGAATTATCATCGATTGAATTTTGTTTAGAAATCCGCGAACTCGTAGGCTGTGGAACGAACTACCTCAAGAAGTCTTTCTATTAAGTTACGATATGGGGTTCTTGCCCATGCGCATGCCCCTGTATTGCAGGTGTCCATGGGCGACAGTAACACTTAACATCACGTGGGACCGCTTGCTCGTCCGCCCACTTCTCTGTAAAACAAAAAAAGTTAACAACTCAGTTAACCTGCTATTACCATTTTGCCTAATATTACAGAACAAAAATAAGTAAATATTTTTCTTTTTACTTAACTTGCATTGTGATTTGCTGCAAATATAAGGTGGGACATTATAGGCCAACAAAATATAAGGTGGGACATTATAGGCCAACAAAATATAAGGTGGGACAATGAACAGGGACATCTACTGCTAAAGCACTTTCTCTCATCAATTAAACCACAACATAAAGTTACATCACTAAACAGTATTTCCTGCACGACGACGCTCCACACCGTTCCTGGAACACGGCCTTTGTAACATTTGACATTTTGTTTTTAGTTTTTTCCACAGGCTTTTGTCTAGTTTCCTGATATGCGTGCTTTTATTGACGTCGTCTCTTCTAAAGGCCTGGTGGTGTGTATGGCATGTGGTATTGTTTAGTACAATTCATATTGTGTTGAAAAAAAAATAGTGGAGTGCTTTGAAATAAAAGTCAAAAAGGTATATATGTAGAATGTAACGCGTGTAATTTCTTACTTACACTTAACCCGGATTTATACGAATATAAATCCTAAATTTTAGGAGACTACAAACTTTCAAGTGATATAGGTAAAACCTTTCATCGTAAACCGTACACTAACATTGTGCATTATTAAAACCCTCACTATATGCCTTGAAATTGTTAGTAAATTTATTGCATCTACCCTCTCGAACGTAAAAGTTGAACTACACATAACACTGTGAACTAAAACTCAACCCTATCCCGGTCAGATCATAAAATTTTACAACTTAAAATCGTACCAAACTAAAATATAGGTACTCCTATTTGCTAACAGTAACTATTGATGGAGTAGGATGCAATCATATTGTCCTGTTACAGCAATCTTGAAATGATCCAAATTTAATGAGAACATAGCCTTGCTGTGTTCCTTAAAGAGAAATATAAATTTGTTGATATGAAAATGTAAATAGACTGGTAGTTGATAACCTTTATTTTCCCTAACCTTTTTAACATACACTGTCTGATATAAATTTTTAAGCGACTAAGTGACGCAGTTCATCTTGTTGTAATTTTTTATAAAATACTTTTTTCTTATGCTGTGCTTTCTCCTGTAAAGGAGCTGCCATATTCATATATTGATTTATTAATAATTTATATTCACAATGTATGTCAATTTATTGATGAACCTGATAAAACCAAGGATCTCTCAAAACGTCTGGTCGATTCCAATTGCGACTATAGATAGGGCTGGACATATACTCGCACTACGCTGATACGTTCTTGTTTCCTAGAAAGCAATCTAAGTACGAGTATAGGGTGTTTGAGCATGATGTACTAGATATTGCTTAAATTTGTTTTAAATTCTAAGTGTTTTTAACACTATTCGCCTTTAAGAAATTTTACTTTATCAATGAAATTAAACAAAAAAACATCAGATAAAAAACATACTTTATAAATAACTAACCATTAATACTTATATAATTAAATAAGTACAGGTAATAAGTTAATCATTAATATGTACTATAATACTCAAATAAATACATAAGTTTCTATTTACTTTCAACATAATTTCAAAGAGGATTTATTAAATACAAAAAAGTACAAAGAAAATAAGAATAAACCTGTAAATTTCATCACAAGACTTATTTACAGGTAGCACTGTCTGACCCACTGCTGTATATCGGCTTTTCCCATGGCTTGCCATAACACACAATCTTCTGCTCATCTCATCCAGCCACCACACGCAAACCTCTTTAAGTCGTTCTTCTACTTCTTCTTCATCAGTCGTCCAACAGTGGAGACACCTATAGGATATTGTATGGTACTATCAGCAACATGATTTATCTGCCTTTTATTATAAAACTGGTATATATATGAGGTGTTTGACATTTCATAGTTTACTAGACTTCAATTCATTCTATCAATGGCAACTACGATAAAAATTTAGTACCAGCTGCGAACCTAAATCTAGCACGAGTAACATTTACCCTATTCTCAGTAGCGCCATATGATCTCGCCCTAAGCGCTGGAACTTATGATAATGCCTCGAGCCTGAATAATAGAGGAACGGTGAAGTGCTAGAGGAGTTTATTTATATCGACGACATTGTTGTTTGAACACTTGTATTCTGATTTGTAGGCAAACTGACAACATCATTTGTTGCGATGCTAGCGCTAAGGGGAACTAATATCTCTTTAAAATGAATAAGTTTTAATTTATCAAAGACGATAATTTATCATTCAGTTTCGTAGTCACATTAATCTAAATTTAGGACGTTTTGTTTTCATTATTTTATAGTATTCTAATGTGTTTTTAGAGTTACGCCCGTTTAGTCTCGTGTTCAGATTTATCACAGAAAATGATATGTCAAGATTTGATGACAATTATTCACAAATGAAAATAATTACAAAAATATATATGTATACATATTTTTCGTTTTTCTCTCTCTTATTTGTTTTTTGTTTTGTTTTAAAGGAGTGCAAAAAAAATGTCGTTTTATCATTAAAATTGGGTTTATTGTTATTATTTTGGGTTACCGTTTCGGTTATTGGCGAGTCGCAATAAAATATACTACATATTTGAAATAGTATGTCAAATCGGAATAAGTAACCAATCCGATTAAAATTTTAATTATGTAACATCCCTTTCCTCCTTTCCTGCTTGTGGAATGGGAGATAGGGTAAAGTATATAATAGGATAAACGGATCCCTTTATCCTACTCATAGCGGTCAGGTATATACTTACAAGGGAAATACAAAGTAAACTGCGTTAATCTATACATGTAATAAAAATGTAACTGATCGCTGTCTGTACATGAAAGATATATGAGAAAAATATTATTGGGGGCCTTTATCAACGCAATAGAACCCAAAACAATGATTGTTAGAATTTTTGTCTGTTTGTCTGTGCGCGCCAATCTTAGAAACGGCTTAACCGATTTGGGTGCGGTTTTCACTAAGGTATTGTGGTAAGTTTCACTTAAAATTTAGGGTTTGGTTTATTTCAATCAGTTCATAAATAAAAAAGTTATATCAATTTAAAGAATCACGTCGAACATTTGTTCGATAAAAAATAAGCTTAAGAAATAATATGTGTGATCGTTTTTGAAAATACCAAATACCCCTAAGACGGTAAAGACGGTGTTTATAAACTAAAGTCCACGCAGACGAAGTCGCGGGCAACAGCTATTCTTAATATATTATTGATAACATATTTTTGATAATAATCATTAACAATACTGTTGTAATTACCTGTGTAAGAACTTTGAAAGCATATATGTAATTGAAACATCTTCAATAAACGGAATTATGTACCTACATACATGAGGAAACAACAAAAGACTTAAGCAGAGATCCCCCCCCCCCGCTCTCATCACGCAACTTTCCTGAAATTCGTAACAACTAAACCTAATTAAGTTACATACGGAACGAAGACTATTTATCTTTCATACTATCTCTTACATACAGCACGTAACAAAAACGTCAGCTACATTATCTATTCATAATTCATTATTAATTTACACGTCCGAATACCGCCCTTATAACAACGGTGGTAAGATCTACGCTCTCCATAAATTACTTAGCATCTCGCGTTGGACAAAGTTATCTCAAAAGTTGGCGAAGGAAAATTGAGCTTTATGTCGTAGCTGTAAGATCTGTAATGGGTGTAAGTGAAGTTGGTTCGTCTTGAATAAAGATGAATGGTGGTGTCTGCCATCTCTCTGTAGGTGGTCTTTGAGAGACAGATGCTCGCTTGTACGTCGCTCAACAGTTCACAAGCGCCATTTTTAATTTTAGAATCCGCCAGACGCTGGAATTCCAATTAGGAATGTGCTTTCACGTATGTTCTTTTCGGAGTGCAGTTCGTTAGTTCATGCATTATCAAGTTCTTTGTGCCTTAGTTT
Organism: Sesia bembeciformis; assembly: GCA_943735995.1. Taxonomy (NCBI): domain Eukaryota; kingdom Metazoa; phylum Arthropoda; class Insecta; order Lepidoptera; family Sesiidae; genus Sesia; species Sesia bembeciformis. The sequence goes on along the minus strand of OX031042.1, from coordinate 13,696,616 downwards.
AATTAAAAATTTATAAACACATCTATAGGTATTTGGATATTATGTTTTAGAGTCAAAATCAAATGATTTATAACATAGTTAGACGTTTGAAAAAGTGTTGAGAAATCATAGATAGTTTAAAGTTTAAAGATAAAATAATTAGCGATATTAAAAAAAAACTGTTTCATTCCAAATTTAAAATCGGTACCACAATTCCATAAATTTTGTCACAAATTACTATTCTAGAAAATAAATCTCGTCTTTGATTTAATAATAATTGTAAGTATATAACAGATTTAGGTCTATTTTGAAAAAAAAAAATTCTTTACTTATTTACAAATATCGAACATCAAAGATCAAACACAGCCTATGTCAATCCGCATTAGTTCGGCTTCTTGGAGAATGAATATAGTGAAAGATTTTCGAAATCGGTTTACATGACTTGCCACTATACTTTTATTACTTACTCGCAAATATGAATTTGCACACGACTGTGTGGGTGCGTATTAGATTCTGAAATTTATCGTTTCATTTTCGATAACTACTCCTAAGGGAAATACAGGTTCAGAGGTTCAATGCCACGTTCGAACTTGTGGAAACTTCTGCAATTACAAACCTTTCCATAAACTATTACTTCTACCCGGATCTCCTTCACTTTTTCTTATCAAGCGATGAGTCTTTACAATTCGACATACCACATAATCTCTCCACACAAGACACAAGGAGAGCTTCTCGAATGAACTGCTTGATAAACACTCTATCATTAGTTGTAGGGCAGAATTTTATGCAGTTTGATCGCATACGAGAATCGTATACAATATTCTCGCTCGAACCGTTCGAGAAACTCTCCTGTGTTAATGAAACTTTAAGGTGTCTACCAAAACTCATAATTACGTACGATCTTTTGTTCTTGTGATCCATTCACTATCGGCAAACTCATTCAAGTCGTAGGTCCACCTGGCCGGAACGCGTCATCAGCGGTCTCCATACGAGGACTCTTCCACTCCATCAGTTGTCAGCGTGGTCGGCCGTGGTAGATATGGCTTACACATTGACACTTCAATATGTTGATTTTGTATAATAGCTACTTCAGTAACTTAGTTGTTTGACTAATTTTTTCGATTCGAATTTTATTTCACATAGACGAATACAGTCCTCTGGAAATTACTCCATCACTTGAAATTTTGTAGGGATAGGTATTAATTTCAGGGTTATTTGATAAATAGTAATAAATCATATAATAACACTAAAGTATAAATATCTACGTATATCGTCAGTATGAACTTAATGACTCTTTTCCAATTTACATATTTAAGTTATTTCAGGATTTTGCTTGAATTGAAACATGCTATAAGAAGTGATATTAACTAACAGTAAAACGAAGAGAGTATAAGAAAAAAAAAATGTTAATTCTTATTACAACAAAACCATCTGTATTGTGACACCAAAAAAAAAGTAGACAAAACATTTCCCGTACCGGGAATCGAACCCGAGCCTCCTGGGTGAAACCCAGGTATCCTAGCCACTAGACCATACGGGATTCGGAGTGGTTAAGCAAGTTTACTGTTTATTTTTTGTTATACTCGTATATGTGATGTGTTATTTATAAACCAGAGTAATTTAGTATTTTTTTAAATTCTTTAAAAGTATTCAGATGTCACATGTCACTCGTATAAAGTTTATGAATTTTAAAATATCTTTGTGAAATACATCAAAAACTAGTTATACCTGTATATATCTGTATTAAGAATATTTTCTACTTTTGTCTTCCAATTTTTTTTTAGTAATAATTTGTCTGAAAATTTAAATTAAGAAAATGTCTAAATTTAAATAGGCATTCTATCTAAATGTCTAAATGATATCTGAAAAAAAAACGCAAGTATTTTTTTTTTATTATAGTGAAATAAGCGGACGAGCAAACGGTCCCACGTGATGGTAAGTGTCACCGCCGCCCATGGACACCTACAACGTCAGGGGGCATGCGGGTGCGCCGCCGACCTTGCAAAATCCTATTCACAGTTTTCTTGAAGAACCCCATATCGTAGTTTAATGGAAAGACCTCTTGAGGCAGTTCGTTCCACAGCCTACGGGTTCGGGGTATAGAATGATTTTTGGACCGAACAGTACGCGACACCTCCGTATCGCGGAAATGCTCTGACCGCACTTCTGTGACGGGAGGTGCGGTTGTAGAAATCCGAGGTGGGAATTACATTGAACAATTCTTCTGAGCATTCCCCATTGTACAGGCGGTAGAACACACAGAGAAACGCAACGTCTCTCCGAATGCTGAGGGGTTGTTGAATGAATGCTATGTACCTACCTATTACAATAACACGGAAGATGTCTTATCTTCATTAGTTACGTGTGTAATTTATGTACCTACACTTATGTTCCAATTCCCTTTGTAACTTTGAAAATTAATTTTAATTTGAATGAATAACTAATGTTGAATTTAATTAATTAGTTTTATGAATATTTAATTTGAAAATTAAAACATCACTTTCGTAATTAGTAGGTACATTACAGGAATTAATACAGTATATAACATAGGGAAATACATTGTTTACAATTTTCTTTATTATAAGAAGGCTGCTGGTGTTAATTGAATAGTGTCGCTCATATCGTAGTTCATGTCTTCAGTTCAACTTCAGTCCTTGATGCGCTGCCCACATTTGAAGATGTAGGAATGGATTTGGAGAAAGGATTGGGAAAATGGGGACAGGGATAGGATTGGGTGGGACGGGAATGGGCTCCGACATATCTTATTATGACACATAACATTACACAAAAATAAATATCTAATTTTGCCAACTAGCGTTGCAATATACCGTTCACTGCTCTCCAAACCTTATGTTTGTATATCTTAAAATTACCCGCACACAACTCTGCAATGAACACTACAACGCTCGTAGCATACATAAAACCTATAAACATGAACGCTCCCAGCAAATGTTGTATACTTAGCGGCAATATTATACCTGCACCTTCATCGGCAACCGTGTGAATGAAGAGTTCTTCATTCCACTTATCAATCAAACCATTTTCAGAGACACTGCGGATGATATTATTAAATTTCTCCAACATCGGAAACCATTTTCTCGCCAAGAGAACGACGCCATATTTGTAAAGATTATCGCTTTCCGGAAAGCAGTAGATTAATGGAGCGCCTTTTCCTAATTTCTGATCCTGATATTCGGCTTGCCGCCTCGACGAAACAACCGCAAAGTTCATGTCCTTCGCTGTCCGCCGTATCCCCTCGGCGAACGTCGTCGAGTTATATTTGCGATACAAATAAAACGAGCTAGCGTTATTAGTCTCAAAATAAGATCGGTAAATCTCTCTGCCTCCCAAAGGAATTCTAGACTGTGTGAGATCGGCCTCGCTGCTTATCTGCTTTTCGAATCGCGGATGCATTAAGAAACTTCTGAGGAACGATTCATACGAAATCCCCATGTTTATACTGAAGCAGAGCCAACCGAAGATTAATATGCGGAATGTTGCGCTTTTCGGACGAAACGTTGCGCCCCATCCCAAAAGCATGCTCAAGGTCATGAGCAAGGAATTTGTCGGCCATTTTGTTACACTGCGGTTCTGTTCTCTGTAATAGAAATAATGAAACGCAAGTCCCATTATTACGATGCTTGCAAATGTAGTAACCCATGTGGACCATTGAAATATAGCGACCAAGTTATCCCAAGTCGCGGCAGGTTTTGCTTTCGGCACGCACCACGTCATTTCGTCTTGTGTATAGCTCACAGTTGGATGAAACCACTTCCGAATAGTTCTAGTCACTTCTATATTTCCTATAACTAGATCTGCTGATTCATTTCTCAATACCTCATACGCTCCGGTTGCTGACCCATTTGGGGAAATGACTCCCCAATTTTCTATAGTTTCTGACATCCGTACAATTAAAGTCGTATTCATAAATGCGCTGATCATTTTAACAAGGTTTATCTCCGCGCCCTTTTTAAACAAATAAACATCATTGTAGGTAGTGTTTGTTATTTTTTCAACTGGAGGCATCACATACGGTTCGGAAACCACAGCATAAGTTACTAAAGGACACCCCCGTAAGTCCGAAGGGAACGATTCTCTTTGTATTTCTATTTCTTTGATGATATTATTCTTACATCTGTCCAAAATGTAAACTGAATCACATTCACCACCGCAGTTCGTGTCGCTGTACGGACTCCAGGTGTACGTAATCATTTCTTCGTCCTCTGGAGAATATATGAAAATTATTGTCTTAAGCAGCTTATAACGTCGCAATTCGTTTATGAACATTATAGCAGTCACTTCGCCATCTTCATCTGTCTTCAGCTGGTAGAATATTATTGCTTTTGCCAATGGATTCCATGTTGGCAATTTATTCAGTTGCAATATATTCCTCGTTAATTCCGACTTCTCTTCTAAGATCAACATGTAATTCTTTGCTTTTTCTGGAAAGTGCGACGCGTTCGCGTGCGGATAGAAAGAATCTTTTACCATGACAGAATATTTGATTCCCCCGTGTATGGTCTGCAATAACGGTCTTTGTGTAGTAGAAGCATACGAGTTAACATTGATAATGACGATGCTACCGCTCAACGCTTTCTTTTCAACAAAGTACTTAGCGGATAACTTTAAAACGCATTGAGCAGTTTTTGCCGTTTGACCGGATTCGCCAGCAGCCATTAGGAGTGGATTTTCGCTTATCGCTACAGAAACGAAAAATAAAATGCATAAGAACTGCAGAAGTGCGGTAGCGAATGACATGGCTAACTGAAAGTGAATGGAAAACTAATGGTAGGTTTCCAGCGCAACTATGATTGTACTAACTAACCAAGATTATTAAGTGCAGTTACGATAAAGACTTTGAACTTCAATATTCTTCAATCTTGCAAAATAAAGGTCTGATCATGGATAGAGACGATGATTCATATATGTTTTAATACATTTCGTAGCAAAATCGTCCTTTGAAACCTACGTAATTCAAACGAACAAAACCTCAAAAAAATCAATTCGTTTTACCTAACATTGCGTTGTAATGAATAGCACACTAAGACGGTGTAATCACAGCTTACACAGAGGGCATTGACTAAGAGATATAAGTATATAATATGAATATTTTGTAATATATAGAAATAAACCTTTGTGATATATCTATGTCTTTGATTATGCCTATTCGCTTATTATAAAGAAATGGCTCATTTCTAATTAAATAAACATTTCTTTCTCGACGATATCACTCAATAACGTTCCACTGCAGGCCATAGGCTTCCCCTTATAAAAGTAGATTTTGAGCCATAATCTACGACAAAGCATCAATACGGATTTATAAATATCACACATGTTCCAGATTTTTTAATTCTCTCCGAACTAGAACTAGTGATTAGTCGTTAAAAAATTCTCACTTAAGTAGAAATTCAGTGGTACAGCTGATAATGTTGTAAAATACAGTGGTACAGCTGATAATGTTGTAAAATACAGTGGTACAGCTGATAATGTTGTAAAATACAGTGGTACAGCTGATAATTTTGTAAAATTCAGTGGTACAGCTGATAATGTTGTTCAAATTCAGTGGTACAGCTGATAGTGTTGTTCAAATTCAGTGGTATAGCTGATAGTGTTGTATAAATTCAGTGGTATAGCTGATAGTGTTGTTCAAATTCAGTGGTACAGCTGATAGTGTTGTTTAAATTCAGTGGTACAGCTGATAGTGTTGTTCAAATTCAGTGGTACAGCTGATAGTGTTGTATAAATTCAATGGTATAGCTGATAGTGTTGTTCAAATTCAGTGGTACAGCTGATAGTGTTGTTTAAATTCAGTGGTACAGCTGATAGTGTTGTATAAATTCAGTGGTATAGCTGATAGTGTTGTTCAAATTCAGTGGTATAGCTGATAGTGTTGTTTAAATTCAGTGGTATAGCTGATAGTGTTGTTCAAATTCAGTGGTACAGCTGATAGTGTTGTTTAAATTCAGTGGTACAGCTGATAGTGTTGTTCAAATTCAGTGGTACAGCTGATAGTGTTGTATAAATTCAATGGTATAGCTGATAGTGTTGTTCAAATTCAGTGGTACAGCTGATAGTGTTGTATAAATTCAGTGGTATAGCTGATAATGTTGTTCAAATTCAGTGGTACAGCTGATAGTGTTGTTCAAATTCAGTTGTATAGCTGATAGTGTTGTTTAAATTCAGTGGTATAGCTGATAGTGTTGTTCAAATTCAGTGGTACAGCTGATAGTGTTGTTTAAATTCAGTGGTACAGCTGATAGTGTTGTTCAAATTCAGTGGTACAGCTGATAGTGTTGTATAAATTTAATGGTATAGCTGATAGTGTTGTTCAAATTCAGTGGTACAGCTGATAGTGTTGTATAAATTCAGTGGTATAGCTGATAGTGTTGTATAAATTCAGTGGTATAGCTGATAGTGTTGTATAAATTCAGTGGTATAGCTGATAGTGTTGTTTAAATTCAGTGGTACAGCTGATAGTGTTGTTCAAATTCAGTGGTACAGCTGATAGTGTTGTATAAATTTAATGGTATAGCTGATAGTGTTGTTCAAATTCAGTGGTACAGCTGATAGTGTTGTATAAATTCAGTGGTATAGCTGATAGTGTTGTATAAATTCAGTGGTATAGCTGATAGTGTTGTATAAATTCAGTGGTATAGCTGATAGTGTTGTATAAATTCAGTGGTATAGCTGATAGTGTTGTATAAATTCAGTGGTATAGCTGATAGTGTTGTAAAAATGATCTATAAACGCTGGACGCTTGACCGCTAATGTACCTTTAAGAGTCGAGCCTTAAACGCTCGTAAGCGTCATAGTCCAAATTTTTAACTTTTGGTCTTAAGCCCTTGTGATTAAAAAATCGAGTGCAAAACAGTTAATCCATATCGTTTATTGGCACTTATTTAACGCTCGAACACTCGCGCTCCCTTTTCCAAACATTAGGTCGAAGTTTGAACTCACGAGCATACGGGCACATACGTGGAGGGAAAATACACCTAAGCTAACCGAAAAATATGCCAAACTTACATTGATTGTCATGTCATAACAGTGCAGCGAGACGCGTGCCAACGTTTGTCATTCTTGATTGATGTTAATGTGACTCGCGGCTGTTGCAAGGCAACAGTATCCACTTACCACCAGTTTACTAGACTGCCACATTTTTCTTATAAAAAATTACATAACTCCTAGAAGAAAAAGAGACTGGTCTCAACTAGTGACGAAATCGATTTTAAACAAATACCATTCGTAGCCGTTTTATCTATCAGTTGTCCGCATTTCGATTTTATGGATTTTTATATTTTACGGAGATAATTTCAAACAGCCCTTACAGTATCCACTGCTGAACATGGGCCTCATCGTGCATATGAGTCATGTTCATGAGGGACGTAAGTCCTTAAAACGCCATGCAGTTATTTACACTAAAACAGGTTAAATAGAGTTACTTAAACAGGGTTAAATAAAAAATACCTGCTCCGTTTTATTATTGAATTCTTCCCTGAAAACAAACAGTAGATACGACTTTTTAAAATTATGTTTTCTGATAAGTTTACGCTGGGAATGATAAATGGAGATGTGGTTATATTTATGTAAGTAAAAAATGACGTAAATGCAATTATTGAGCAAACACTTCAATATGTTAAGATCCTGGATTGATGTTTTAAAACAAATTCTGTTAATAGTAACGACAATCTTAACATCTCTATCTGACAGCGATGGAGATGGTTCGATTCAAAATAATGAACAGAAATATGAACTAAAAGAAAGATAAGTCAGCAGTACCAGTTTACCTTAGGCTATCATTATTTCTGACATTTCAGACTTATTTGTAATTCAGTGACATTAGAACGAAATAGTGTAGCACGAAGGAGATTTCAAGAAGTTATGTGCCAATTATTTGACTTATTGACGACATTGTCCCTGAACTACGCTCGCCTTAAACACAACTTTAAAACAATTAAATTTAAAACAATCGGAATAAGATATTTTCCTGCGGTAAAATGGAACCTATATTTTAAGTTAGCAATAACTAGCAATACATCGGTGAAAACTGCATTCAATTCCATGCAGTGGTTTTTGCGAGATGCGTGTACAAACATACAGTCAGACAGACAGACAGACAGACAGACAGACAAAATTTCTAAAAACTGTTGTTTTGGCTTCTGTTGCTCTAATAAAGACCCCCCATATTATATTAGTTTTTTTTCAATATCTATAATGTACAGACATCGGCCCGTTACAATTTTATTATATGTATAGATACGCATATTATCTTTATTACCAAAGAAATAATTAATGCATTTGTCATCACATATGCTAATTCTGATTTTAAAACTATCTTTACGGTAGTTAGTGTTAACATGGGGAATGTGAGTTATATTTATTTAGGATCATCGTTTTTTTCGGAATGGCCTAATTCTTGTGGCCCTTCAAGAGTTTCAAGCCTTTCAAGAGTCACCGAACATGTATGGCTTATGGCGAGCGCAAAAGACGCTCAGCCAGGAACAAGTGTGCAGCAACGAGTCTAAGGCCTCCCCCGCCGGTGGACCGGGGTAGAAACGGACCTTGACTTAGGGCGTTGCTTTAGGAGGGTACCGCAGGATCGCGAGTCGATGAGCAGGCACGTGTCGATATCTGGAAGTGTTAGCTGATGGCCGGTGTGTTCAAGGTGTAGCGAGGGTGACATCCTTGTCTCCGCCGGCGGGGACGGTGTATATGTGAAGTATGTGAGTGTAGTGTAAAAACCGCATTGGCAGCAGTAATTGGGTCGTCTAGGACGTGCCGAGGACGACGACGGTAACGGGGAGGGGCATTCCTATCGGGGACATATGTTAGGCTGGCAACTATTATGGGGTTAGGATGGTGAGGGACTCTGTCGTAGTAGCGTCGGGCGAATTTTTTGGATCGTGAGGAATTCGTTGGGTCATCAGAGAAAGAAAAAGTTATCATAATTATTATTGCCATTTAGTGAAATAAAATTTTGATCCTTCTTTGAACAGTGGAGTAGGTAGATACGTTATTCGGTAGACACGTGACGAGCGCGTCCCGTATCGCGATGGATATGTGGCGAGCCGCCGCGGCGAGTCCATGCCTTTTACTCGTCGACTGCCACTAGTCTATATCGACGTATGGCGATTAGCTTTAGTTATAATGAACTTAGTGGCACGGCGAGATTGTCGCCGCGATAATCTCGCTCGTGTAGGTGGCGACTAAGCATCGCTTAGTTACAGGACCGAAATAATATTTCGGAGAAAGGTTTAAAAGTTATGTAAATACAACACAACGGGAGAGACAAAATAATGAAACAGCCGCTTTCAATTTACATAATATTTAATATTTCAAAGTCGGTAGCTGTACACAAAACAAAACTTGGTCCGACGAGAGTCGAGTGTATAATAACAACATCAATTAAACAGATAAGTACGAATATAGCAAAAAAATTTGTTTATTGTACGTACGCGTTTGCTAAGCACACAGCTGGCTCTTGTTAGCGTGTGTACAAAATTATATTAATTTACAATGATTTTAATAATAAAAACATTTCCAATATTTACATTCCCTTATCTACCTTTCACAAAATTAATTCTGTCAGAAGGAAAACACATCGTGGTTTACGAAAATGACCGAATGAAATATTGTCATGAAAAACATGAAGAATGTCCACATTGTTGGTGTAAGGTTTCATGTTTTATTTTATTTCATGTCAAAACTTAGGTACGGCTATATTCTATGCACATTAAAAGTAACGTCACCCGTCCAATTATATCCAATGTACCACAGCGTTAATTGTTCAATCGGGAAACACTCTCGTAATTGGTTAATAGGTGAAATCACGTGACTGAGTGATGACATCACCTTTTTCTTAACTTGAACGGAATGTAGTTACGGAGTATTGTTCAGTTACATGTGTACAAGTTTTCGCAAATAACGACAGCATGAATATAATAAGTAAGTCGTTTTCATTCAAATTGCAACAAATATTGTTTATCAACCTAAGAATACAAAAGAATCCTACTGCAGAGTGAATGAAGCGGTTACCATCAAAAGTAAGTTTGTAGCAATAATAACAATATGACAAAAACTGAAACAACAATTAATACCATTATTAATAATTATTAATATGTCATAACATTATTAATAATGAAAAACTTTGTTGTATTTGACAATCTTTAATAACAATAATTACATTATGTAGATGGGTCATGTAAAGAACATATTTTAAAGTGTGGACACTTCTTAAAAATCATTGTAAAAACACTTCCCGTTACACAGAGCACAGCTGGTTGCAATTAGAAAAAATCCATTAACGCTAATTAACCATCACTTTCCGGTACAAATAACTTTAATCGTATTAATCATTAAGTTACCACTAAAATTGACTGACAAACAAACTGTTGGTACTAACATTTTGTGCCGTAAAACGAGTGTGATACATACAATAGCTTAACATTATTAATTACAATAGATATTATTCAGTAACTATTTACAATAAATGCAACATTAAATTACCTAAAACCTGTGCTTTGTAACAATCTATATAAATATGTTTTTCCGACCTTAAGTTTAAAGCTAATTTATTTAAATCGGAGAGAGGAAAATGGGACGGTGGTGTACACTCTAGATGTAAAAATATAAGCGATTTATTTATACGAGTATATTCATGGATTTAAGAGGAAACTGCATGCAACAATCTATAAGAGGATTAGGAATTATCATTGCTAAGACCAAGAGAATATTTGTCATGTTACCTGAGAAAGTGGACCTTATTTTTGGTTCTAATTTCACAGATATTTAGTTTTTTATCTTATAAAATCTTAAAACAATGAAATTTTAAATTATAAAATATTATTGTAAGAGAAGCCAATAAGTCCATACCGACAATAAGGTACCTTTGCGCATATGACGTCACATTTCATTAACAAAATGATTAGGCGATGATAGGAATATATCACAGACATGGATTTTATCACGAAATGGTGATTCCTTCATTTTTTAGGAATTATGAATTGACGGCATCTATGTAAACCATTTGCCTTTCCCTTGTTAGCGACAATGAAATATAAAGGTTGAAATATGTGTCAGTTAGGTTAGTTAGTCCCAGATCTTGTGATCTTACTTAGCAGTACTCTATGTGTAGACCAAAATGTGTTTTTTAAAGGGAAAAATACAGACCCTTGGGGTACCCCACTTAATAAATTATTACGAAGATACTTAAAATGGCGTTCTGTCGCTGGTTCGTTTACTTTGTTGCTTTCTACAATCATAACAGACAAATCATGGACAATTAATACAAGAAAAGCAACTGATGGTATAATAAGATTACCGTAGTAAAGTCAAATCAATCGATTGCTATTTTAAAGTATTTTATATTCTCAAGCAGCATATTTTATCGTCTTCGTTTAGTTTTTCTTTATATGTTACTACACTTGCATTGAGTGAAAATATTTTTTTTTAAAGAAAATAAACTGAGCAATGAAGTAATTTGTGAGAAAGATTAATCGAAACTAAAACATCTATGTCTTCCATATGAAATCTACAAGCTCATACTTCAATTACGCGTCGTATGATAATGTACAAACCGTCCAAGTATCTAGTAAGGATGGCGATCTGAGATCGAATAATTAAAAAATGATTCTTCCGGTTTAATAATTCGATGTTTACACCGATCTGAAACATTAAATCGATCCAAAAATTAAGAAAATCACATTATTATTGAAACTGAATTCAATTTGTAAATAATGATTTGGACCTTTGATTCGAATCACCTTTACCTTTGAAAAATTTGATATCCCTGCCATCAAATCGTTTAGACGGATTATTTTGCTACAATATCATTACAATTATGACTTCTAAATTTTAAAAGTCTTTAAAAACTTTGATTCTTTGATCGTCGATTCGAATCGATCCAAGAACCGATATTTTTCGGGAAGAATCGCCATCCCTAAGTATCTAAAGTCCAAGCGAATCGACATTAAAGTCTTATGATATTTCATTTCCTAAATTGACTCCTCGTCGCGTCTTCACTATTAATAAAAATATTGTATAAGATCTAATAAATATAGGAAAGAGATATTGAAATTGTAAAAACACTGTAGTCTTCAATTGAACGATATGCTTTATTTTCGTGGTGGCAGCCCGAATTATACTTTAGCAACGACTAAATTTTAAGCTTAGGTCACATTGAATACATAAAAACAATACATGCCAGGTATGTACTACGGTTTTGCACCGGAGGTAAAGGGAATCAGTTTTGTTTATCTACCTAACGGAATCACCGGAGATTTTAAACACTGTATATACCAAAACTAGACATGGGCAGTGACACGAGCAAATGAAGTAGCCAACGTCTGAACATTGTTTTAAATAGCACATATGGCTTTACCATATACAACACCCTAATCGATAATGTCGACGTTTGTCTGACTCCATGTTATTTTATTCGGAGATTTCACGTAACAAACGATTTTCTCCGTTTCCTGTATTCACCGAATTTTCTCCGGAAATTCAAGAATCAATGCAAAATTTTGCTAATGACAAGTTTGCAAACAGTTTTTAATGTTTCAATGTCGCCGTAGCTTTATAAATAAGGAAAAGATCATTAACAATTTGTGTCAAATATCAAAATTGTTTGACAGTGTTATTCAGTACAAACGAAGAAAAAAAAAATTGTGGTGACTTCGGGATTGCTGAAAGCTTATTGAAGCCTAATACTATAATGGAAAGATGTCATTCAATTTTGATATTTGATCGGAATAAGGATTCCAATCTACAATAGTCTTAGTGTAATTTAAACTATCAAAGGCAATGTAGATAGTAAAGTTAAATCGCAAAATACATGAAATAGGTATACTTTAGCAATGTAATATCAGGATCACTGAAGAATTGTAAGAAAATTACTTAAAAACAAAAATAGAATAGGTCTATTCTATACAAAATTCAATAAATGCAATTCCAGGTTTCACATATTTGAATATTGATCGTTAAAAATTGCACAATCCGATCGCACAAGTGATCTACATATAACATTACAATAATTAATATTTACAATTCTAAACACTTGCGTATCAGTCGGTATTTCTTTTCTTACTTTATCATTCTAACGCCTTAAAGCAACTTATGTATTATCCGCTGATCATTTGTGACAATATCTGAAAGATGAGACCCCGTTGTTGATTTCAGTTTCCCAGATATCGAAATTTAGCAAAATCTTAAAAAAAAATCTTAATTGCTTTGTCTCAAAAATCAGTTGTTAAAGCATGTTCCTATTTAAACATAATTTAGAAGCAAGGAGATTTTCAGTTAGAAAATCTTCACCAAGTCTATGGACTTGGTACCACCAACAAGGTGTCCCTTCAGATAATATCACATTTATTAACAATCATCCATGATTCAGATCTTACAAAAACTCAATTCAGTTTTATGTCATTTCAACTGCGAGGTTAAGGGAATCGAAGCAACTACGGGATGCCTGCGGTAAATTCACATCACTATATATAAATCGAACTACCGTCTTTGATATGTCCGTAACCACATCACAAACACAACGGTGGAAAGTAAATTCGTCTCTATCACCCGTGGGGTTTATACGTACCACTCTTTGATGCCGTCTCGTTTGACGGGTTGTGTGGGGATAGGGGCTAGGGGCACGGTAGAGGCTGTACCGTTCCTATTGAGGGGCAAGGGCTGAAGGTTTCTTACTGCCCCGCCTGTGGGAGCGCTCGATGCTCCACTTTGGTAACTTGAATGGGCCTAAAAAGATTAAAAATATTTTTGTATAATAATTAAATAGTTTGATGACTTTGAAAGACTCGCAGTCACCGTGTCAACATTTTTATAGAGCTAGATAGATATGTTTTATTGTACACCAAAATATACAGAGAAACACAAATTATTAGATATTAGAAGTATAACCAACAGCCTTATCGCTGAAGCGCTTTATTCCTTTGGGTGGTAAGGAGAGGTCTGTAGACGAATGGAGGTAGATGGTGCAATAAACAAATAATGTTTTTATATAGATACATACATACCTACATACAGAAAGAACTAAAGAAATAGAAAGGGCAAAGAAATAAAGTAAAGATAAACATAGCAAATGCTCAAACGGTTCGATGACTTGAAGACATTTGTAGATGAGCTAGGGATGTATGGGTAGAGTGGGAAAAATTTATTTAAAAGAATTAGAATTAAAAGATTAGAATTTATTTAAAAAAAAAAACTGTATTAAAAAGTAAAAAAGTATGTTTCTGATGAGGTCAAAAGGTCGAGACATGTGTTCAATTTTTATTTTTTTGTTTGCTGTCGTCTATCTAAGTGTAATACATATTATAATTAGAAATATGTAGTTATGTATGCGATCACTTGTATACATGTACGAAATAACACTTCTATCAATTGGTCTTACCTGATTGCCCAGTAAGGCAGCACTCGCACCCTGCTGATAATTCTTGTCTTCGGTGACCTTGTACGAGGGGTCGAGTTTGAACACGATGTATTTGAGCACTATTATGACAATCAGTATTATCGCTATCAACACCGACGCCACAATACCTGCCGACACGAAGCGAACATTCACTTGAATTACTTCTTCTCCTTTATAACAAAGAGATTAAAACTTAATGTATCAATACTTGGACGGAAAATAACAATTTCACTAGACTATTTCGTAACGAAAATGTGGTGAACTAAACATCAAATGTATTCGAGTTCTTTATATGCACTTCTGTATGCACGTAATAATTGTAGCTTTACATAAAAATAAACCTGTCACATATGAAACTTATGTACAAATGCAGTAAGATATAGAACTGTACGTACACTGGAATAAATCAGACCACATTTAGTGAATTAATAATATCAATATCATAAATAATAATGGTTTGTCGATATCCCACTACAATCCTCGTACAATCCTCGAATCGAGACATGAGCTTTACATCTGTGTGAGTGGGTGCCGAATTGCGCAATCCGATTGTCGAAATGGTTCACACTGTACATTATCCGTGTGCAGTAGTGTGCACTCACGCAAATGCAAAGCTCATGTCTTGTTGATTTCACTATACCCTCTTGTGGAATAGGTCAACAGCTCCCATACATTTGAAAAACTTTAAAATTACGGTTCGGTCCGCAATTACGTTACTAACTCGACCACAAATTGATTGTGACGGACCTGGGCTATCGCCATCATTTAGAGAAACTTTGTATTTGTATAAATACTCCATTAAAATGCGATTTAAATAAAATAAAAATTACACATAAAGCAGATGTTTATGTGTAATTGGCGGTAAGAAAAATAAAATGACGAATAAAGGGCGGAAAATCATTTTTGGCCTTTTTCTTGAAAACTATTAGTTTTTAGGGAAAACAATTTGAATCAAAACCTTGAAATTTACTACCACAACTCTGGTATTTTTTTTCATATAATAAACGCAAAGGCACGTTGCGAAATAGGCATCAAATCTGTGGTGTTAGTACTTTCAAATATTGGGAATGATTCAGTTTTTCACCATTTTCACGGCTGATAATTTTCACAGGCTACTTACCTTCTAATTACCTTCTACATACATTTCTACTTACCTACAATAGTAGCGTAAAACTCCGACTCGGGCGGCACAACTCTATTATCCGTAGTCTTCGGATGATACCACTTAGTCGTAATCTCATGTTCATAACCATTGTAATCCGGATGACCTCTTCCAAGTCCTCTGTCCGGATCGCTCTCGATCTCATAAGTGGGTGTACCAGCTTCCATCCCGTTTATACCCCGGTCTATGTAGTCTGGTATGTGGTTACTGTCTTCTTCTGTAGTGTGCGTCGATTCTGTCTGTCGGCCTATTAGTGTGGGTGTATAGTGACGGCCACCGTATGTGTGTACTGGAATATTAGACGATTTTTTATTAATTTATAAAGGTTTAAACAAAAAAATCATCCTCCCATCCTTTCGTGGGTCAAACGAATCCTTTCTTTCGTGATAACTAACAAATTTAGTTCTAAAACTTTTTTAAATTCTAAAATTCAGCAAGTTTTTTTACACAAACCTCCCGGACTACTTGAGACTCCCACCGATTTACTTAGATATAGATATCTAATAGTAGCAGTTCGTTTAGGTACAGAGTATGCGGCGTTGCCGATCGTAGTAGCATGTGTACGCAGAGTAACAAAGTCAGAGAAATCACTTTAAAAAAGTCTTTGGGGGGATATCGATTTCAGAAATAATCGTAGAACAAAAGTTGTTACTTTTAATGATAAAATTGTTTCCAGGACGCAAGAGATTTTTTGATAACTCTGTGTTAGAAATCAAAATTAGTGTTAGTTTGAAACAGATTTTCAGGACCAGGAAACTAAGGTATTTTATCACATTGTCATTTTAATATGTCCGTAATTATTACTGAACTTTCGTTGTATAGTAATTTAGATTAGAAGTATACATTTTTTATAATTTAGTAGACACTTAATTTTGTATACATTTTTGGTATAGTTTTAATTTTATCATACAGAGTATTTTAATGTTCTTACCATCAGTTGGAGTAGTTCTCTTCTCTGGTGTAGTTGCAGTATCCACAGTACCAGCATGCATATTATCATGGTCAAGTGGAGTTGTATGACCGTCAGTACTACTCTTTGTACCACTTTTAGTGGTGTCCGTAGATCCATCCGTGGAGCCTTCTAGAGACTTCTCCACATGATCGGTTGATATGATTGAGGCGGTGGGTGACGTCATACTGTGCGTACTTGACGCTCCGGAACTGTAATTAATTTGGTATATTATTAAACAGGACAATTCAAGTTGGGGAACCACATGCGTGCTAGAAGTTGGGGCGAAGTTCCCACTTCTTGTGATGCTCGTTCAGTCTGTTCCGACCCGTGTCGGTAACAAGTGGCAGAGCTTGACGTCAGCACTGATCTGATCTTTTTTAATTAAACTTAAATCCAAATAGAAAATCAAGGGTAAAATAATTTCTTATCCAGTCGCTACATCCTAAATGCCAACTTAGCTATGTTCCTAGAAGGTTCAGACCGCAACACGGTTCTGGTGACTCAGCTATCGATAGCAAGGGACTAGATGATGTAACTACATAAATTCAAATTGTTTATTTGTACATTGTAAGTACCAGAGTATTAGTTACATTCCATCATCACTTCATATCATGCAAATATTGTCATACATATTATTATTATTACTACCTTGAAATGTACTGCATTTTCTACGTTATCGCATTTCCCCAGTGTACGTACGTGTTTCTGTAGTTAGTGAGATATACCAGAGCCTATTCCCATCCCATCCTATCCCTCCCCATTTTACCAACCCTTTCTCCTAATCCACTCCGTTATCTGCAAACGTAGGCAGCGCGTCCGGGGGCGTGCCAATGTTTGTCATTTTGAACTAATGTTGGCATGTATCGCGGATGTCTATGGGCGACAGTATCCACTTACCATCAGGTGGACTGTATGCTCGTCTACCGCCTACGTCCATAAAAAAAAAATGAAAATAATTCATACGTAGTCATAGGATGGTCAGGCTCAGTCACTTCCTCGCTGCTGGAACCAGACCCTTCTATACAGTCTTCGTCATCACAAGGTTTCATCAGCTTACCACTTGCATCACCCTGTAAAATATTCATAATATACAATTCAATGCAACCAACCCTTTCAGTATCCACTGCTGGACATGGCCCTCTTCTTGCACATTGTCTCGTGATGAGGGATGTATGACCTCAAAACCCCACGCTGGCCAAGCGGGTTGGCGAGTCCACTGTTTTAGAGGTGATGTAGTTCCTCAGGGCTCGTGGTTGCCGCTTTGTTATCCCTTAGTCGCCTTTTACGACACCCACGGGAAGTGATGGAATGGGGCAACACCTCATCTCTTCCCGTGGGTGCTATAAAAGGCGACTAAGGGATAAGAAATATATACACACATTTGACATTTTTGAGTTTTTCACACATAGATATCTAATTAACGCGTATATTTACCTTATTTATTGAACCTTTCGGATGGAATGCACCGACCATGGTCACGAGCTGACCAACCCAGCCGAACGTCGAGTAAAATAAATAAGGTATACATACGTATTAAGACCCATTAAATTAGATAAATAAGGCCATACATTCCTCGTGCACAAGACAACAAGAGGAGGCTCGTGTCCAACATTGGACGTTTCATGCAAAAGACAACAAGATGTCCACGATATGTGGACGATATAAGGGCTGATTACAATGACATTATCTGAGAAAACCATATGTTTTTTAATTTATTTATGTAAACTTCATTGCACAAGTACCTAAAACTGTACAAATGACTTAATACCACGCGGCATTTTGTACCAGTCAACCACTAGCTCAAACAAAAATAGGATCGCGGATGCAATTTTGGTTTTAATTATAAATAGTATATTAATATACAGATATATCATCTAACGTTACATATGGTAAAACTCCGGTTCAATACAATTAGATCATTTGTGATATAATTGTTTGTTAACAGTTGCTATCTATAAAACTTTAATCGTAAACAATGGGAAACCAGACATATTTGCGCAATCTTTAATAGTTATCAGATGTTAGAAATCAACAGATCTTTTCAAGAAACAATTTTTTTTTATAGAATAGATGGCAGACGAGCGGTGGGCCCAGATGATGGTAAGTGGTCACCGCCGCCGCACACCTGCAATAATACCAGGGGGGCTAGCGGGTGCGTTGCCGGCTGCACACAATCTTGTTCACAGAATTTGAAAGTTTCCAGAAATCCTGTTTGCAGAGTCCCGTATTGTCGTAACTTTATAACAGTTTAAGAACTCGTACCTACGCTCTTACCGCTAAAAGTAGATATGATTTTAAAAGACCGTTTTGAAAAACGTATGTGCCTTACTACCCTCCTGAGAAAGTTAAAATGATTCAAGGGGGCGATAGAACCTTTGGATATACACTTTTATCTGGCTCTACCTTTTATTTTCCTTCACACATTTAAATAATAATTGTATAATACTTGAAACTCGCGGCACTGTATCATGGCGCTTTTCACGCCTATCATGTTTCGTAAATATTGGCAGTGACGTGTGTTACGCGCGCTCACATCATGGAAACCGCTGACGCCTCAATACCTACCGCGTGTCACCAACAGGACATGGAAACTGGGGCATTGCTGACGGTGCGGCACGTGTAGCTGTGGAAAGACTTCATCGCACCGAAGCATGGAAAATTCCGGGCACTTATAATCCAACCTCGATTAGAGTCGCACATTAGCTTGTAGTTAGAATTAGTAATATATCTGTAATACCTTTATAATTAAATTTAGTATTTAGTAAATTGGTTTTTTTTCGCTCCTCCGACGGCAGTCTACGTAATTGGCGCAGTCGGTAGGATATTCGGTCGGTTCGCGTTCACATACGTTCCAGACTCGATCGTCCCGCAGCGCGCCCGGTGGCACCCTTGCCTTAGCCGAATATCTGAACAAAGGACCACGTCGCCGGAGAAGAATCCAGACTTCGATTGGGCGGAAGAAGACCATGCTCGTGTAAGTACATTGAATTGTTCTGTGTAGTTGCTTCCCTAATTTTAGTCCTTATCCATAATCAAAATTTTCCACCCCAAAAATTCGGGTTCCCGCGAGACTAGTTCACCTAGGCAGTCTCGTCGGCATAGTACCTTAGACATAGGTAGAAATATAGTTTTTGATCTAGATATCAATAGCAGTAGGTTAATATTAGGCAATAAAATGGCCTCCTTTGATCCTGACACCATTTTTAAGGCTTTACGTCTGGTGCCAGAATTCGACGGAAATCCGCACATTTTAACTAGATTCATAAGGATCTGCGATCAGCTTGCTATCCAATACTTATCAGACGCCCCTGGAAATGAATTAAGTAATTTATGTCTACTGAGTGGAATATTAAATAAAATCACTGGTTCAGCAGCGCGAACTATAAACTCAAATGGTATCCCCGAAAATTGGCTGGGGATCCGAACTGTGCTGATCAACAACTTTTCCGATCAACGAGATGAGACAGCTCTGTATAACGACCTCTCTCTCGCTACACAAGGTAGTTCAACCCCTCAGGAGTTCTATGAGCGCTGTCAAACACTATTCAGTACAATAATGACGTACGTAAGCCTACACGAAACCTTAGGTACCACTATCGACGCCAAGCGCATCCTTTACAAGAAACTGACAATGCAAGCATTTGTTAGAGGACTAAAGGAACCGTTGGGCTCACGTATACGATGCATGCGACCAGACACAGTAGAAAAAGCGCTTGAGTATGTGCAGGAAGAACTAAATGTAATATATCTTCAGCAAAGAAACTCCGATCCGGTGTCTGAGCGCAAGCACAACACGCCAATACCTATCACACACAAAATACTACCCATGGCCCCTATGGCCTTACCCACACAGAAACCATTTACATTTCACACACCAAACTGGCAACGACAGATGCATCAACCACCACCATTCCGACCACCCTTTCAAATGAATCAGACACCATACCGTCCACCGCACATGCCCACGCGAACACAACAGATGTTCCGAGCCTTACCACCTAATTACAATGCTCAGGGCAACGCCTTTAGATCACCATCCGGCCATACACCTTATAACACTACACCGAAGCCAATGAGCGGAGTTAGTCATTTCAAACCATCGCCCTTACCACCTTCGGGTCATGACTGGCGTAGACTTGGGAATCCGCCACCTTCAAATTATTTTAAGGCCCGAGAGATGAATTTTAACCAGTGTTCCGACTATGATGACTATTATAATTATTACTTACCTGACCACAACGAATCCTATAATTATGACGACATTAACGATCATGACTACAACTACGACACAAACTATGAAGCACAATACTATACCGACACCCTGGAACAATGTACAGACAACGACAATGACATATACTCTAACCCCCAACCTTCCACTAGCCGAGAGCAGGATTTTTCCCCCACCTTGAAATCAAAAAAGCCAAGATAGAACTCAACCTTCAAACGCAGAGACAACTCCCGTATATTAAAATCTCAAATCCACCCCTGAAGCTGTTAATCGATACAGGTGCTAATCAATCCTTCATAAGCCCCAAAGCAGTACAACGGTACTTTCCACATGTCAACCTGGATTATGATCCTTTCGAGGTAACAAACGTACACGCAACCACTAGAAACGACTATTCAATTACTATCCCTTGCTTCGCGGAATTTCAAGAACCAGAAAACATTAAATTATTTGTGTACCGATTTCACGATTACTTTGATGGTCTTATTGGTTTAGACTTATTAACTGAATGGGAGTCTCAAATCGATTTGAAAACCAGAACATTAAACACGCGCGTTTCTGTAAACCCTATTCACATGTATAATTCTCGTAACGTGAACCTTTATGAAGACATAATACCGGCTAACACCTCGAAACTTGTCCGCATACCTATTAATACTCCAAACGGCGAAGTATTTGTCCACCAGCAGGTTCTATGTAACTGTACTATTCATGAGTGCATTACAACGGTATCCAACAACCGCGGAGTCATAGAGGTGGAAAACCCAACACCCAATGACATCATATTCTCGCTAGATAGGCCGGCGGAAGCAGTTGTATTCAATATAGATGCTACGAGTATAGCACAGCATCCAGACCGCGTGAACGAAGTTTTGTCTCGTTTACGAACTAATCACTTAAACCCAGAAGAAACGGTTAACTTGAAAGCCCTTTGCTCACGCTATGCCGATGTATTTTATATAGAAGGAGAGCCGTTATCCTTCACCAACAAAATAAAACACCACATTCGAACAACAGACGAAGCACCGATTCACACTAAAAGCTACCGGTATCCCTTTGTACATCGCCAGGAAGTTAGATCACAAATTAGCAAAATGTTAGAACAAGGTATCATTCGTCCTTCAGACTCCGCCTGGAGCTCACCCATTTGGGTGGTCCCAAAGAAAGCAGATGCTTCCGGAAAACAGAAATGGCGTCTAGTTGTAGACTTCCGAAAATTGAACGAAAAGACCATCGACGACAAATACCCAATTCCCAATATTACCGACGTCCTGGATAAGCTGGGAAAATGTCAATATTTCACAACCCTTGACTTGGCCAGCGGATTCTATCAGGTTGAAATGAACCCCGATGATATCCCTAAAACCGCATTTAATGTGGAGCATGGGCATTTCGAATTTCTAAGAATGCCTATGGGACTTAAGAACTCGCCATCCACTTTCCAACGCGTTATGGACAATGTCCTAAGAGGATTACAGAATGTCATTTGCCTAGTTTATTTAGATGACATTATTGTCTTCAGTACATCCCTCCAGGAACACATTGTTAATCTTGAAAAGGTTTTCCAACGTCTAAGAGAATCAAATTTCAAAATCCAAATGGATAAATCCGAGTTTTTGAAGCTAGAGACCGCGTACTTAGGACACGTCATTACTAGAGATGGTATTAAGCCAAATCCCGACAAAATAGCGGCCATAGAAAACTACCCCTTGCCGAAGACCCCTAAACAGATCAAACAATTTTTAGGACTAATAGGTTACTATCGTAAATTTATACCAGACTTCTCAAGAATCACTAAACCGATGACTCAGTGTTTGAAAAAAGGTAGTAAGGTCACTTTGGATTCAAACTACGTGAATTGTTTTGAGAAATGTAAAACCTTATTGACCAATGACCCGATCCTGCAGTACCCAGATTTTAATAGAGAATTCATACTTACCACGGACGCATCCAATGTCGCTATTGGAGCGGTTTTGTCTCAAGGAACCGTAGGTTCCGACAAACCAATATCTTACGCTTCACGTACTTTAAATAGCAGCGAATTAAATTATAGTACAATAGAAAAGGAACTGCTTGCCATCGTTTGGGCGACTAAATACTTTAGGCCCTACCTTTTCGGACGCAAGTTTAAAATAATAACGGACCACAAACCTCTTCAATGGTTGTTAAATTTGAAAGAACAGAATTCTCGCTTAACTCGATGGAGACTGAGGTTAAGTGAATACGACTTCACAATCATATACAAGAAGGGTAAATGCAACACTAATGCCGATGCTCTATCGCGAGTAGAAATCCATAATGAAGAGACAGATTCAATGGTCGCCAATCCAACTGAGAAGCCACCCACACTAGAAAACTCATCCACTGCCACTGCGCATACCAGTAACGAACACCCCATTTTGGAAATCCCCATTACTGACGAACCTCTCAACAAATTTCATAGGCAGTTATGTTTCACCGTAGTAGGCGATATGAAAAGACGACCGGCAGTGACAAAACCCTTTGACACACACACCCGTACAGCCATACAACTCTCAGAAAGCTCACTAGAACAGGAGGTGATTAGCGCTATAAAAACATACGTCAACCCTAAAGTCAAAACCGCCTTATTAATAAATCCACCCCTTGCCATGTATTCGATCATTCCTATCATTCAAAATAACTTTAAAAATTCTGCAATGAACCTCGTATTAGCAAAAACCGAAATAGAAAATATAAAAGAGTACTTACGGCAACAGGATATAATCAGACACTATCACGAGGGCAAGACAAATCATCGTGGCATCAATGAATGGTATCTGGCCCTTTCTAAGAAGTATTTTTGGCCCAAGATGAAAGATCAGATTACAAAATACATAAGTGAATGCACCATATGTGGCCAGGCCAAATATGATCGCAATCCAATAAAACAAAAATTCAATATCGTACCTCCAGCCACCAAACCCCTTGAAACAGTACATCTAGATTTATTTACGGCTCACAACGAAAAGTACTTGACTTTCGTAGACGTATTCAGTAAATACGGACAGGCATACCACTTACGAGATGGAACAGCTGTTAGTATAATACAAGGTTTGTTAAAATTTTGCACCCATCATGGACTTCCTTTGACGATAGTTACTGACAACGGAACCGAGTTTACAAACCAGTTATTCTCCGAGTTCACTCGACTTCATAGGATAAATCATCATAGGACTTTACCTCACACGCCTAACGACAACGGAAACATAGAACGATTTCATTCGACACTGTTAGAACACTTGCGCATATTACGACTAGAACAAAAAGACGAACCCATTGTAAACCTTATGTCATACGCCATTTTAGCTTACAATAGTTCGATTCACACTTTTACAAAATGCAGACCTTACGACTTAATAACAGGACACTTTGACCCAAGGGACCCATTCAACATAGACCTCACCGAGCAACTCCTACAGAGATATATTCAGACGCATAAAGTACAAATGAAACTTATTTATAATATAATTAATGAGTATACAACTGCAAACCGTACTTCAATCATAGAAAACAGGAATAAAGACCGCGAATCTGAAGTAGAATACCAACCACATCAGCAAATATTTGTAAAGAATCCTTTCTGTCAACGAAATAAGCTAGCCCCACGATACACTCAGGACACGGTATTAGCCGATTTACCGATACATATCTACACATCAAAAAAACGAGGTCCTATAGCCAAGTCTCGCTTAAAGCGAGTGCCTAAAGCCTCTAAATTGTTACAGGATTCTGCTGATGATGACAACTCCCCTAATCCGAACTCAAGAGATAAAACTTGAGAGTTTAGATGACGGACCTGGACTACTTCCTTTTAAATTGGGACCGACTCAACTTATTACACATTATCATACTTTTCTACAGTACATACAACTTAGCGACTTTGAAAGTAGCATCAACACATTGCAAACTCAACTAAACGACTTCGAGACACAACTCGACAACGACTCCTATTCCCTCTATGAACTACAAATTAAATACCTTACACATAAACTCTCAAAAATATTCACTCAGTTAGATAGTTTAGAACCCAAGCGAACCAAAAGAGGTCTCACAAACGAGCTGGGTTCCGTAATTAAGAGCATAACAGGCAATCTGGATTACCAAGATGCCATCAAGTATAATCACGCCATTAAGGTATTGGAAAATAGTCAAAATACAATCTCTTCTGAATTAAATAATCATATTAGTCTCAGTAAAGAATGGATGACGCAAGGGAATAATATCATAACCCAGTTAGTTGAGAATCAAAAGAAAATTAACGCAACACTACTTTTGTTATTAGACAGCAATGCTTACGCAGAATCTAGTTTAATAAAATACGCCAAGTTTGCTCAACTATTCGCAATAATTAGCGAAAATGTCGACGACTTATTTTTAGAACTAGTTAGAATCGAGGACATTATAGCGTTTATTCGAGTTTCAATTACTCATCATTCTATGTTAAGTTTAAATATAATTAGTAGTATGTTAATTAAACTTAAGAAAATTTATAACGCGACCCTATTACTAGACATAGAGCCTAGAGAATATTATAATGTTATTAAAACTGGGTCTTATTACATAGATAGGCAATTAGTACTAGTTTTTCAAATACCCATAGTTTCCCCAGACATGTACGACCTTTATAAATTATCTATATTTCCGAATAGGTATAATCAAACCCTCGTCCCTCCATATCCTTTCATAGCAACTAACAGGTATACATTCATGTACATGGAGGCTGAATGCCCGAAGGTAAATCTACGCTACCTATGCGAGGAGAAGATCAGTCACCAACTACAAACTCAAGCGGACTGCATTCAAAACCTCATCATCAACCAAGTACTGGACAAGAGATGCACCCCAACCACAATAGTCCTCTCCAGAGAAGCAATGGAAAAACTCGACGACCGGTACTACGCGATCGCCTTCCCACATCCAATAAAAGTTAAACTCACATGTGGCCGAGAAGATTTCGTTACATTACAAGGTAGTTATTTGGCTACCGTACCCACCGGTTGCATCATACACACATCCGAATTCACAATCATCAATACCAACGACCGAATAGAAGGCAATCCCATCAAGATGACGAAAATTTCGTTCGACACCAACGCCCACGATACCATTTCATCTAACATCGGACTAAACTCCATCAATCTAAAAAGTCTTCAGAACACCCAAGAAAGAATAATGTTGCAAACACCCATGACTTTGGGAGCCACAATACCCGAAGCATTATACCACACCACGATCCCTCTCTACATACTTATATTAGGTGCACTTGCACTTGGGACTCTGCTACTAATAAAACACTACAGGGCGAACAGCGCAGATAAGGAAGAGTCTGCACCGGAGAACCATACCTATGCGGACATTGGAAAAATCTCGAGAGCGACACAGGCTCCAGCAACATTTTCGCTGAACGTTCTCAAATAGTTGCTGTTCTCACGGGGGAGGTGTTACGCGCGCTCACATCATGGAAACCGCTGACGCCTCAATACCTACCGCGTGTCACCAACAGGACATGGAAACTGGGGCATTGCTGACGGTGCGGCACGTGTAGCTGTGGAAAGACTTCATCGCACCGAAGCATGGAAAATTCCGGGCACTTATAATCCAACCTCGATTAGAGTCGCACATTAGCTTGTAGTTAGAATTAGTAATATATCTGTAATACCTTTATAATTAAATTTAGTATTTAGTAAATTGGTTTTTTTTCGCTCCTCCGACGGCAGTCTACGTAATTCGTGTAAACAAATTATTACTATACTTCATTGTTAATAGTGACGTTGACGCGGTTGCGTTTCTGCTTTATCGATAGAGTATGGAAATTAGTGCGATATTATATTTAAAAATATATTAAATTATAATAATTAATTATATAACTCATGGAATATGATATACAATTTTTACGCGGGTTTTTTTTTACTGATTCACTTTTCTTCATATCGATAATATTTTGTTTACTTACCACAATTTTGCTATATTACATCAATGTATATTATAATGTATGGGATCTATATTTAATTTTATAACACAGCACAGCACAGTAGGGTCAGCGGTGCCTATAAGTCTTATGTGCTTGTGTTGTGGGCACAACATACACTATACACTATACAGTCAGTGACGTTACTAACACTCCTTTATCGGAATGGACGCATTAATTAATAAAGTGCCACTCAGGGCCGTCTTTACCAGGGGGTGCAAGGGGTGCGGTGCACCCGGGCGCGGAGCGCCCGGGGGCGCCTGTCGAGCGCTGAATTTTTGGATATTTCATTGAACTTAACGCCATTGCACAGTTTTATATACTTGTTACTTACGACAAATATGTATGCGCAAGCAAAAAAAAAATAGTCATTAACAATAATATTTTTTTTACTTTTATTACGCTTTCGGCGCTTGTCATACCGCATTACTACACTACACAAATAACAATTTTATTTAATACAACACGCGCGCGGCAAAATCTCTAATCCAAAGACAGTGTATGTATGTACGTTTGACACGTTGCCGCCCGGTAGCAAAATGATCTCTAAGTCAATAGAGTGTAAGTTCATTTGAAATGGGCGCGCGGGCACTTATGGTATTTACTTATGGTGCAGGGTGTGCGGCGCACAGGGGCGCAGGGTGTTAGGGGGCGCCGAGCGCCGCTCGCGACGCCTCCTAAGAGTCTAACTAGAGGGCGCCAGGGTATTGATTGCACCCGGGCGCTACATGGGCTAGAGCCGGCGCTGGTGCCACTGGTATGTACACATAAGTATTTGGTTTCCTTTACACTCTCACAAAGGACCCAACACATAGTTCTTTGATTAACTACTATAAAAAAATTAAATTGTTATTGACATTTTAGAAATAACATATAAGAGTACACAACTCAAACTTGATCGTTATTATTTCATCGATAAAATTTGAAACGAGTCTCGAGCACTATTTTTAACTGTCATAAGAGTCATGGAAAATTGATTTAACTATAGTCTTTGTAAGTACCTAATTAGTAAAATATACCTTTCTTTTTAATGACATGACTCCTCTTAGTTATTATTAAGTTATAAATACTAGGAAAAAGTCCGCGATTGTATTTACAGTAATATTGTAGTCTTATTGTAACAATTGATTATAAGTACAATAAACAACAACCATTAGGTATATGAGAAAAGTAAAAAATAAACGATAAATTATTCTTTTTGTATTATCGAAACCTCCAAGTTTCTAGCTTGATTTAAAATAAAGAAATCTTAGCTAATTCTTGTGTCTTTCTCGAATATCATTAAAAAGCTCTAGTGCCTTTTTTTCTAAGGGGAGCAGATTACACCTGTTGTATGTAATTATAATCAGGAAAACATACTTTTGCATATACTCCGGACGGTGGTCTTCTAGTAGACGGTACATATACAGGAGTGATCAAATCATCACCAGATCCAGCATCAGGTAACACACAGGCGTCTTCATCATCATCTCTACAGCCTGAGCCCGCTCCTGAATACACTAGTTCATCTAACACCCCTGGTCCTGCGTAGCCGGATGGTGGCGTCTGAAAAATAATAAAAGCTATAATTGTCCAGTGGTAAACTCCATTGAGTCTAACACTTCACGCTAAAGACTAAAATCTTTAGAAAATGGGTTATAAATTATTACGAATAAATATAGTAAATAAATATATGTGGCGTGGCGTCGGCTGGCTTTAGATATAGCAAACATGAGTTTGGAGTGACGTTGGCTGGCTTTAGATATAGCAAACATGAGTTTGGAGTGACGTTGGCTGGCTTTAGATATAGCAAACATGAGTTTGGAGTGACGTCCGCTGGCTTTAGATATAGTAAACATTAGTATGGTTTGGCGTCGGTCGGCTTTAGATATAGTAAACATTAGTATGGTTTGGCGTCGGTCGGCTTTTCTGTAGCATTTGTGTTTGTATGTTTTATATAATTTTCGCCACTACTAGCAAATGCGACCATTGCATTTGCAACGCACATTGCAAATAAATAAATTGAATTGAAACTGTTGTACATAATAAACATTTAAAATAGCATACTTGCTGCATCCTATTAATATCTCTGTCCAGTGGCGAAGTCGCTCTCCTGGCGTCACCTCTCACAGTTGCAGCAGGATCGCCGGATGCTGCAGCGTCTAATACACGTACTCCATCTACAACCAGTCCTGATACTACACCAGCAAAGGAACGAGCTCCTCCTGGACCACCTCCTACTGTTACTGAAGACATACTGTTGAATATTGTAGATTGTTGACCACCTGGAATAAACGATTACTGTGTACTAGAAAGGAAATGTCAGAGTAACTTACGGTAATCCATCATTTTTACATTGCCTTTCAAGTTACTCGGCATACTAAATCCAGTAATTAATATTCTATTTTCCAATAGAATACAGGCTTCCCTAATGTGGGAGCTAAAGCTTTATTTGTCAAAAGTTATGCAGCTTTATGCAGGCTATCAAGCGACACCTTGACCTTCAATTATTATCTTTTGTTGTATTGGCCACTTGTCGCGCTTCTATGGTCAAATTATACCTATAGTTTTTACCAAATAAACTACATATTTGTATTTAAACTTCAAGGTTCCTGAGAAACATAAACTTAAGTAATTAAAAACTCCTTTGGAATCATTTTAGTCAGTACGTAATACTTGTAACACCACATTGTACATATATATTAAATTAGAGCGTGCAATTACTGTTTCGAGATAGAAAAGCTTGATAAGAATTTAAAATGTCAGAATAAATTAATTAAAGTCCGAAGAAAGACTGTCTATATCATATTTATCTCCATTGCTGGATGTAATAGGTACGTAGATCTCTCTCAAGGTACTCCACCAAACATGGTCTTCTGCTGGTACAGGTGATATTAAATGCTAAAAGTTACTGTTGCCCATAGTCATACATAATGCGATACATACCAACATCTGCTATCTGCATGACGTATTCCTATAGCGCCTGAGAACATCCAATAGCAACGATTTGTTTTCACATTTAATATATACCTGAACGAACAGGCGTAAGTTAAATTATCTTTTTTTAGCAACTACCCAAACACTAAGACATATCTCTGTTGCACTAATTCCAACGACCAAAATGACATTTATATATTTTAATGCACTGTGTTACAAAAAAGTGATTAAAGTATTATTGATTAAAGCATATGAGTACAGATAAATTACGAAAACATTGGCCATCGGCTAATCCGGAAACACCCGAACGCGTCATCCACGTCTATGCAATAAAGTAAATTCATAGACGTGGATGACGCGTTCAGGAGTTTCCGGATTAGCCGACGCACACTGGGGTATGCTATAAGGAGGCAATGCCCATAATCAAATTTTTAAAATGTGGGTAGTTCATAAAAATTATGGCAAGTACTCACTTTATGATATATTTTGTATCAGTTAGCATCGGTCTTATCTATCTAAAGGTTATCAGTTTGCTTCTATACTACCTTAAAGTTCACAGTGTTCATAATTATTGCATTTGCAATAGTGAGATTGATACATTAAAGTTGTCATTACTTTAGCGATATAATAGTTATCTTAAAACTAAAATATGATTAGTGAAGCTCAAGGTCAGTACAATTTAAAATATTAGTCAAATTAAGTAACTGGATTGTTTAAGCATAGGAAATTAAAATCTCAAATTATTATTATTATTATTTTTTTAAATGAGTGTTTCTTTATTATGCGCAATGATCTTTTGAAATTGAATATTGTATTATAGACAGTGAACCTTCCTTATTAAGAAACCACAAGCAAAAGTAAAAGCACTTTGCGCAAATTTGTAATATTTTACAATTTCGCTTTTACTTCATTATTAGGCGCATTAGATTTTTTAAATTTGATTTCAGATATAACTGCCAAAGTCAATATTAAGAGAAAATCTTTACTAGAAGTATTCTTCAATAGCAATTATAAATCATTTGATCGCAAATTTAAAGAAATAATAGATTTTGTTGCCAATAAGACCACTTGTCCAAAGCGATCTCGTACTGATTTAGTTTCAGAACTACGTAACTTCAAACAACAATTTAAAAATAAATGGCTGTTGCGCGGCAGACATAAAGAAAGGTTCTTAACTAATGAAAAGACGTGGATTGATGGAAGTTGTGAATTTACTCGATTTATGGTTTCAAAACCAGGAAGACCAACTTTAACTTTCAACGAATGTAGTGAAAATTCGAAACGTAGAAAAACATCTAGTCTCCGTACTGAGAATGCAGATTTTTTAACTTATGCTGCTCAAATGAAGTTGAGGGCCTCAGGAAAAATTACAGAAGCTCAAGTCATTAAGAAAATGTCAGAGTCTTCCAAATATGCCAAGGACTGTTTAGACATATCTACCGAAGAAGCTAAAATTAAGAAATTATCACCACGAGAAGCTCTTTCATTACTTGTTGAAGCACAACTGTCACGTAAACAATACGATATAATCAGAAACTATGCAAAAGACATTTTCCCATCTTACAAACTGATACAGGCTGAAAAGACTTTTTCTTGTCCGGAAAATGTCCACGTAACTGAAACTGAAGCTGTCGTGCCTCTTCAATCTTTGTTAAATCACACTGCCATTCGTCTGGTGCAGTCACAGAAATGTGTTTTGGATTCACAGTCAATAAGCACTTCAGATAAAATAGTACTATACACAAAGTGGGGTTTTGATGGGAGCTCCAGCCATACTCAATATAAACAAAAGTTCATCTCAGAAGCAGCTGACGACAAATATATGTTCTTAAGTAGTCTCGTGCCATTAAGACTTTCATACGAAAAAAATGGTAATTCAGTTATTTTGTGGCAAAATCCAAAGCCTTCTTCGCCGCGATTTTGTCGACCCATCAGTCTCCAATATCTTAAAGAGACAGATAAATTAGTAAAAGCAAAAAAACAAGATATTGATAATCAAATTCAGAATTTATCATCAACAGAGATTAATATAGATGGTAAACTATATATAATTGACCATGAGCTCATTTTTACAATGATAGATGGAAAGTTGTGCAATACACTGTCTGACACCAAATCTACCATGAAGTGTTATCTGTGTGGTGTAACTTCAAAAGATTTCAATAATCTTGATGTAGTTTTGCAAAAACCCGTTAATACTGAATACATATCGTACGGTTTATCAGTTTTGCATTGCTGGATACGATTGTTCGAAGCGCTTTTACACCTGTCATATAAATTACCCATTCGGGCAGGGCGTGTAAACAAAGAAAATAAAGATATAGTTGAACAAAATAAAAAAAAGCTGCAAACGGAGTTTAAGAAACAACTGCATCTAATTGTTGACAGGCCGAAACCTGGGTTTGGCAACAGTAATGATGGAAATGTAGCACGCACTTTCTTTCAGAATTATGAAAAATCTGCAACAATAACACAGATTGATCTGCAGCTCATAAAACGATTTTATATAATACTGCAAACTATATCTAGTGGATTTAAAATAAATGAAAACAAATTCAAAATGTTTTGCCTAGACACGGCTTCTCATTATGTAAATCTATATCCATGGATGCCAATGACACCAACAGTCCATAAAATATTAATTCATGGACCTGAAATTATTAACCACGCATTGTTGCCGATCGGTCAACTCAGCGAAGAAGCACAGGAGTCCAGGAATAAAGATTTTAAATCATACAGAGAACGCTTTAGTAGAAAAACCTCCAGAGCTGAAAATCTCATGGACGTCATAAATCGTTTATTTATATCCTCAGACCCCATCATAAGCCTGATGCGCGAAGTACCCAAAATGAAAAGAAAACCCTTTGATCCGGAGGTGATTGACATGCTAGAAGAGGAATAAATGTTAATAAATTATTGTTTTACATTGTGTGACTTTTGGGTAATGCCTGCATATAGCCTGCCCCAGTGTGCGACGGCCAATGTTTTCGTAATGTATCTGTACATTTTTAGTGTTAGAACTAAAGAACTTATTCTTGCAAAAGATAAAATATTTACCCTGCGGATGACGTATATTGACATCAAAGTTATCCAGCTGCAACGCAGCGCGACTACCGTTCCTTGTGAACCTCGCCACGTGGTAGGCCCCATCATCCACCCTGGCCGTTTCATCCCCTAGAGGATGATCACCGCCTCCAACATTGTACACCATGAAGAGATTGCCACGAATCTAAAGAGGGAATAATACATTTTGATTTATCCTACATAATTTTGGCCAACCAACCAATTTATACCACGAAGACATCCTTAGAACTACGAACTACTTCATGATGTCTTCCAATGCTTAAGAGGAACTACACCATTATTTTATTTTTATTATTTCTAATTATCTCCTTTAA
This sequence comes from Sesia bembeciformis, assembly GCA_943735995.1. Classification (NCBI taxonomy): domain Eukaryota; kingdom Metazoa; phylum Arthropoda; class Insecta; order Lepidoptera; family Sesiidae; genus Sesia; species Sesia bembeciformis. The sequence goes on along the minus strand of OX031042.1, from coordinate 13,663,579 downwards.
TACCTCCATTATTTATATTATTCTTCAATCTTATCATCGCTTGTATTACTACTTTTCCTCCTATTCTAATTATCTTACAACTTATGGAGGATGAGGGTACACGTTGCAATCCAACAACCGCTGGGCGCACTTGACTGGCCTCGTTACCACTTGACTGGTTCTTTCACAGTATACGAGTACCTACTACAGTAGAATATCAAGTACTGCATTTCCCACTATATCCTATTCCGCCAATATGCGTATGTGTTCTGGTAGAGAGTGAGATATGCCAGCGCCCAATCAACCATTTTAAATATGTAAAGGTGTGCCAACGTTTGTTATTCTGGGACATGTATTAAGATTGTTACAAGACGATAGTATTCACTTGTCAACTATTCGTTCTGCCGCCTTCTCTTTATATAAAAAAAGAGAAAAACACCTTGGTCTGAGGAAGGTCTCGTCCTTGTGATTTCCATTCGGTCCTGACCTCATGCTAGTGGGTGTCGTCTCGATACCCACAAGAATATATGTGATGGTGCTATTCTAAAGACCACCGACAATACAAGGTGAAGATTCTGTATGGTACCAGAAATAAACTACGTTAAGTTCATTTTTTGTGAAATATCCCCTTTTTATAGATAAGTATATAGACAGTTAAATAAAACTTTTTATTCGATACCAAATTTCAATTTCTCAACGCATCACTTTTTGCGTTGTTAAATATTTTTACTCCTTATCCACCTAAAACTTTTCCACCTTTTTAACATAACTCTGATAACGTTCAATTTGTAAAACAGCATCGGTGGATGTCGTTCGCGGCCATTCAAATCGATTGATTTACCACGTTACAAAATGATCTCAGACTAACGGAATGAATTGCTGAAATTCAAGATAAAATAACACATTGAAAAGAAAATATTAAGTTACTAAATCCACTACACTCACGATCTCCATCTGCATATAATCCTGCGTGTTCGAGGACTCGATCCTTAGCAGGACGGCATCGGACTTGCTCGTGACGAAGCCTAACGCCACTTTGTCTGTCTCCGTGTCTGCCACTGCGCTTGCTGGGAACGTGTATGTAATAGTGCCTCGACCGGGGCCGAATTCGTAGGCTATTGATTCTGGAATGTTCAATTTATTGTGTCATATTTATTCATTAAATTGGAAAACGCCAGAGCATATAATTTTACATTTTATTATACATTACATTTTACATTTTTTACTCAGCTAATAATAATGGCATATTAAGGTCCCATATCGCGCGACTACGGGGATAATAAAGCGACTACCACAAGCCACGAGGAAGTACACCATCTCTAAAAGAGTGGACTCGCCAACAGGCATTTTAAGGCCATACATCCCTCATGCACAAGACAATGTGGAGACCCCTGTCCACCAGTGGATACTAAAGGGGGCGGATTGCATTGCATCAGCAAATAATAATGCCATATTTAAATTTCTACATTTATGCAGTTTATATATTTTATTACCCACATCCCATAATATATTTTCAGAAATCTTCACATACGAAATTGCGATTCTATGATTTAAATCGTATTGAGAATCACGTAAAAACTACTGAACAGATTTTGATCCGGTTTTCACTAATGTATAGCTAAGTATCCAGAAGGAAAACTAGTATATGTGTCATTTTCACATGAAACGAGGAAGTTTAGTTATAGACGAAAATAGAAAATGACTTTTAATAGAATTACTCAAAAACTACTGGATGGATTTTCATCCGTGAAATCCATCATGTCGGTGTCTTTACGGGTGTTAAAAATCTTTTACAGCTGCTTAGTCTTTGAAGCCGCGGGTTGAAGCTAGTTATCTATGAGGTAGCGCGTTTTAAAAGAGAAATATATAAACGAGAGGCAAAATAATTCAGAATGAGCATCAAATCGTTGATAGCAAATTTAAAGGTGCGTTAGGAGAAGATTCTCTGGTGACACTAAAGAAATAAGACTTCCACATCCGTACGCTTGGTGATGAAATTTTTACTAATTTACTATTGTTTCTGCTGAGCCATTTTAAAATAATCAAAATAATAACACAGAGAACTTCTTGCAAGTTGTAAGATCAAGCTGCAATAAAAATAAGACGTTACATTTACATTCAACTTTAGCGTAAACAGCTCTTTGTTCTTCACAATAAGAATAGATTTCAAATAATTACCATCATAACAAGTAGGCCCTGTGAAGGAAGTGAGATCACAATCACACACATACGCATTCCACTGTTGCACGCACACACCCTTGTTTGCACACGCGTTGTGTGTGCATTTCGTGGGCCCTGGAAAATAACATTTTTTTATTCCAAATATAAATGTTGAGCAATTTCGCGTTCGATTCATTTGAAATAACAGACAGTGATAAAGTTTAAATATAAATTGACAGCTTAAATGTGCAAGCGAAATTCGCAATTATCTTTTTAAAAATGACAAATTGGAACTGATCAACTTTTAATTAAACAAACCAGATTCAGTGAATTAAGTTTTTTTTTTATTATTTCGACAGTATAGAAATAAAATAAAAAAAGATTATTAAGTTTTATTTATTTTTCATATTACTCATGGGAATCTTACCTTCACAACCGGATACTAAAGATGAACTAGGAACTACAGCATCCTCAATCAATGAAGGAGCCTCTCCGGGCAAATCCAAACTGGACATACAACCTTCGAACCCTTGGCGAGACAACACGCCCACTGGTAGCGATGTATACATGTCTTTAGGTACACCACCGACGTAAAGTACACTGTCTAATTCCAGCATCAGGTTGGAACCTGAAATTAATTATAACTTGTGTCCAGACTTTTTGGTGGGAATTCGAAGTAATGATTTAGTTTTTGTTTGAATAATGACAAAAATATGTATTACGAGTTTCGTGATTAAATAGTGATAGTTTATTAAACTTCAAAGTGCTTGGTGCTTGTGAATGTTTGTGATTATCAAATAAAATCATCAGACTACATTTTATGTGCGCCACCAAAGAGTCCTCTTCTGTCCTCAGTAAACCTACTATCACTTTACTGAGAGACTTACTTACGACTTACTTACTCCGACGGCACTGGACATTGACAAAATGTGTTTTAACATAGGTAATATAAATGTTACTTTCATAACATTACGTATAATTGTAAGTTATAATTTTGGAACATGTGTCGGTGTACAATAAGGAGTTCATCTATCTATTATTGATTAATTTTCAATCATCTTAAGTAAGTAAGTAAGTACACTTTACTGCACACCAAAGATTACAATAAAGGTGAAACAAAATTTAAATTAATAGATAAACAAAAGGTAGACCTTATCGCTAAAGCGATCTCTTCCAATCTTACTTCATAAACTTATGAGTGATCTTGTAATGGAGATATTATTCCATATTTTGAGAGAGACATTATTGTAATTGAAAGAATAGCAGTTATTTGTAAACTTACTTGTAGTATGGACTTCTAAATCATCGTCAACTTGCAATGTATGTATCTTTGACGTTGCCCTCCTAATCGACACTGTATGCCATCGGTTGTCATTCAAGAAGTTATTCAACTTATCCTTCATAGTCACCACGCCATCACCAAGATTGAAAACACAATGTATATGACCACTGACTAACTCAACAGCTATGAAATCCTGTTTCTTTCCCCCATTGTAAAATAATAGACCATCCATCTCCGTGGTTCGGAAATAAAAATCCAAATAAGTATTCGCATACGCCTTCAGCAAAGGTAGACCAACGTATGTATGCTTGGATTTAAAAGTGACAGATTTATAAACGTTTAAAGAGTTCGGTTTCACAAATTCTCCAGTGAAAATTAGGTTTGAACTCTCATAAATAATGTTACTCTTATCTCCGCTTCCAATACCAATCGTTTTCGCCAGGTCAATGTACTTTATACCATTGAAAACAAACTTCTGAAGATAGCCAATGAAATTTGGTAACGTTGAAGTCATTTGGATTTCTTCTTCTGGGTGGTACAGACCTCCTAAATGAAGTGTTGATATCTCCAACGTAGAAGCTTTTCCTAAAATTGTTTCAGCTGCAAAACAAATCAATGTCAGTGAGAAGGTGGTTCTGGTAGAAGTCAATACATTTAAGACAACATTGACTCTAAAATAAAAAGAAATTAGCAAAGTAAACGCTGTATAGAGTTTTGTTGTAGCAGCCATTTTTACATAAACATTTTTTTATAAAAGATTAGCGTATTATGACAAAGATAGTATACAAAGTCAAGCTTAGTAGAAAGACGGCTAATGATTCATACAATTTGACCAATCTAGAAGAGGTTAGCGTTTCATTACAGTTTCCAAACCTACAGAAGAAAGTAAGTAGCACTGAAGCATTACGAATATTTTAACATTTGCTTCAATTGTCTCATAGTCGGTGTTTCTAAATTATAACAAAGTTATTACCTGACGTTAGAACCTGTTCTGAAGTTTAAAATAAATTAGTACTAGAAGTCTTAGTAGCGATATTTTTAAATCCCACGAGTTCTTACTCGTAAAAGCAATTAACTTATAATTATTTTTAAGTATTCAGAACAGGTGTAAATATAAGTAGTTGCACATTCACATAGGAGAGCTACTGGAGAAAGAAATTAATATAAATGAAGTAATAAATTAGAGCATCAAATAAAAGGTGGAGATACCAAGTGCCAGCTAGAAATAAACTCAAAGTAAGCCACTATACTACAACTACAGGACGTCTAACACCAAAATCTAGACACTTTTCTTGAAGAGGTTTCTAAAAAAGTGTCTTAAGGTTTGAGTCTACTTAAAGAATTATTTCAAGTTGACTCAATTTTACCAACTTATCTTCTACGTTTGATTTCACTCCTCCAACCTTTTCATCAAATCATTTTGGCTTAATATTTTATTTACATTTACTGTTATTTATACCTTTAAGGCAAATATTTTATATTTGTATCGATAATTTTTATCTTTTATTCATTGAACAGCATTTGCTTAAAGGCTAGCGACGGAATCTACAATGGTCACTGAAATGACAATCCATACAATTTCTTATTCAGTGACTCAAAGACCTCATTCTCAATTAATGAACTTCATACTTAAGCGTGCTGCTATTATCTACTTCCTAACTTTCTACATCTTTGCTAGCTTCAATGTCTACAGTACAGGTTGTTTTAGTGTAGGGGCCAGAGCAATTACTTTAAATGTATTGTGACGATCAATGGCTATTAACAGAATAAGTGATTTAATATTAGTATTATTATCAGACATATCTTTAGCGAAGGTGAAAGGAGCAAAATCAAGACTAACCTTATTATCCACTACTAAGGGTCAAAATAAAAGAGTGCGGGTGCTGTCCCGTGCATACGTACATAACGTACCGCGTACGGCTTGAGATCCGTCCACCTGCAGTTTGAGGTTAGAGGCGCGCCGCGAGAAGCGGACCGTGTGCCAGTTGTCGTCTGCTACGTTCGTACCCGCTAGGAGATTCTGAGCAAGAAAATAAAATTCTATTTATTTAAAGGTACTTTACCTTCTCCCGATCTACCAGCCTCACACTGACCCTTCCAGCAGCCACAGCGAGCTCAATCATACCCGCAGCCTGCTCAGAAGCCGTCCGCAGAAGACCAGCTTTAGTAATGCGGAATTTCAGCATTAACTCTTAACCCTTACAATGAGGAGTCTGTGCTGTCTGTTATACATTTTACTCGTTTTTATCATCAACAGTAATTAAAAGTTTCATTACCTTCTCCCTATCTCCCAGCTTCACACTCGCCCTGACCCTTCCAGCAGCCACAGCGAGCTCGATCCTATCCGCAGTATGCTCCGAAGCCGTCCGCAGAAGAAGGCCAGCTTTAGTTGTGCGGAACCTTAGCATTAACTCTTCAGTCTGCGTCACGTGTTCAGAACCTAATGATGCAGTCAGGTGCTGGCTGCCGTTGAGGTAGATTGTTGGAGATTCTGGAATCGGGTGATGTATTGATTTAGTATGATGTGGCAATGTTAGAATAAAATTATGTTATTTTGTTATAAATGAAATTGAAACAGACAGTATTTATGGAGCATAGCAAGTAAAAACACATTAAATATCCTAAACCAATAACTTACTTACTTACTAAACTTACTTACTACACAAACGTAAGTAAGTACTAAATTACATGCATGTAACCATACATACAGTTCCAGACAAAGAATAAAAAAGTGAAATGGAATTGAATTATATCCATTTAAATGAATTTAATTAAACGGCATGATAACCGTTGGCCGCTCCTACAAAATCAATAGCCTTATGGTTGTCATGTAACTCGGAAGATTCATTTTTGTTTAAATGGCTTGTCTGACAGTAAAAATTTCGGTGACTGAGGTCAAATTTTATTATAGGCAATGCAGAGTTTGACAAACATATTTTTTGTATAATTTCGTTTAAATATAATAAAATATACTTTTATGATGAATATTGAAAGAAGGACATTTCAAAGACGATTTAAGGATGATTATGAAACGAACAGAGAATCATATTATTATAGAAATTATTGAAAAGACTTTAAATAAATTGTCAAACGATATGTCTACTGCCATACTTTCTTGTAAAGAGACTATAACTCAAAATACCACCAAGAAAGTTTTGCTTCACTTCAATTCTAACCTTACTTCGACACGAACCCTAGGAGCCATACATAAACTGTTTTGTGTTAACAAATTTGCAGAATTTCAGAAGAGACCCTTACCACGTCCACATGAAGGACCACCGTAGTTGGTGGCAGAACAGTCACACAATGCTCTGTTCCACCCCTCGGAACATACGCCTCCGTGCTGACAAGGAGAGCTGACACATTGCTTCATCAGCACGTGGCAGGCTGGACGGACTGACGCTGGAAAACAACAAGTGTTTTATTTGCAATAGCTTCAGTTAGTAAAGAAAGAATTAAAGATTTATTTTATTACTGATAGTCTTTTACATCGGCTATGTAGTGTCGGCCAGCAATAAAATAGCACCACCCCACCTCTTTAGGAGCCTCTCCATGCACAAAACATGAAGAGACTCATGTTCAACAGTAGACAACAATAATTTAAAAGATTGTAGGGCTACGATTACAACCTTTTACATTCAAGCCTTGGAGGACTATTTTACAATTACAAAGCAAACCTAACAAGTAATTGCTAGCCCAGAATATTCTTGATGCCCTAGATCCCGCACTAGGTAAGCATGCGTCTCAGGAAATGATAAGTTCTGCTGTTTAGACCACAGATTTAATTTTTTTTCAAAAGCGCCTTTTAGGCAATTGAGAAACTATCGATATCAGCCTATAATGTACTGTAGGGCATAGACCTCTTCTATAGGCCTATCCGCCTAAATCCGGTAATGTCAATGGATTGATTCATCATTGAGAAATTGAAAATTATGAAAATGAAGGAAATGTATTTAAAGTTTTTGTTGACAATCAGATAAGAATTATATGCAATAATAAAAACATAAAAACCGGAATATGAAATTATATCCCAAACAGTATTGTTACAAATCCCAATTCAATTAAATTGTTTCAATAATGGTTTGATAAAACATCTTACCAGAGTCTTGCTGTCGGGCATATGCTGTCAAATCTTGGGGCTTCCCATTCAGCACCAGATCTCGTATGCAACCTACAAAGCCTTGTCTCAAGGCTGCTGTCCACAAAGCTGGAGGAGTCCTGGATGCGGAATACTCGCCACCCAAACCTCCGACGAAAAGAGGCCCATCCAGTTCAAGTTGGTTAGATTCTCCTGCAATTTGAAAAGTTAAAAATGTAGACATGTTTTAACATGCTACGTATATGCAACGCATCAGTAAAATAACTCAAAAACTGATAATAGCAACCTATTAAGTATCAAGAGTAGAATCGATCTCACTAGTTAAACGATTGCGGTCCGCTCCCCCGGCTCCCAGTCATTACCCTGTATTAAGAAAGGAGCGCTACGAACGTTTTAAATAGAACAACAAACAAACGTTTTAGAATGTTTATAACTTTTGATTTATTCCCTAAAATAATTGTATTTTCCGCTAGAGAGGTATTAAGAGAATTTTATAGAGATAGTTATTTCAAGAGATATATTTAGAGGTTTTTATGGAGAGGTATTTGATGTTAGTTAACATTTTCGCCTTATCACTTTTGTCGGTTTATTTGCAATTCCTTAAAACGCCTTAGATAAGTCTTTAAATGGAGTGATAAAGAAAACAGTGAAATTTTAGGTGGTTATGCTTGGAAACCAATTCAATAGCAATGCCAAGTTCTATCCCACCCAAATGCATTATGCAGAGATAATTATAATTAGAGAATAATTTAGAAATAAACCGTAATATTTAATTTTTAAGAGCGGGTTGCCTACGTGTATTTATACTCGACTCACATTTGTGTGGTCGTGAGTTAAAATCTACTTGAGTTTCTAAATAAGTGTGGATTTTTTTAAATTGTCACTTGCTCAACGGTGAGAGGAAGACATCGTGAGGAAACCCACATGCTCCAGATATAATAAATAAAAAATCTGGAGTATATGTATCCGCACTGGAGCACTGGGCTCGCATGATGTGTTACGGCCCGAAAAAGTGATTTACTACAGGAGGCCTGTGCCCTACAGTGGGACATAGAAGGCTGATACAAATACAAGTAAGATGTTTCAGAGTTTACGTTATTTCTTTATATTGCACTTGTAATTTGTCATGTATAAAAAGATCAAATGGAAATTAGAATAAATTGTGTGCTTTATTTTATCTATTTACATACTCATACAGTAATATTTGTACAACGAAAACGTTTATTTTGTATCATAAACCAGTAATGGTTTACCTGTTACCTTTTACTTAAGCAATTTTTATTTCTATATGATTTTAATGGCCAGTATAAATTAAAGGAAAGGTTTTAATTTAAATTTCACTGTTAATAAAACCTTTTACATGTAATGGATCACGTAGCTTCACTCTTATTTCAATTTTAATATGAAAACATTCCACTTTATTATGTACATCCACATTCGGATCATAAAATAATAATGAGTGATTTATTAACCTATGTATTTATTGTAGAGGGAGAATGCATGCTGCATTCCCACAGCCGCTGGGCGCACTCCACTGTCCAGTTACCACGTTACCCCTCTCTCACAGAAGACCTACCTTCAAATATACTGCATTTCCTACTTTACCTTCCTCAGTGTACGTACGTGTTTCGGTAGTAAGTAAGATATGCCAGAGCCTATTCCCATCCCATCCTACCCCTCCCCATTTTCCCACGCCATTCCTTAATCTGCAAAGGTGGGCAGCGCATCCGGGGGCGTACCAACGTTTTGTCATTCTGGACTGATGTCGGCATGTATCACGGAGTTCTACGGACGACAGTATCCACTTACCATCAGGTAGACTGTATGCTCGTCTGCCGCCTTTTCTATATAAAAAAAAAGAATAACAGATAACAATGATTCATTTATTTTTTTCATGTCAGTTAGCTAAATCTACTCCTTTGTCATAATTGTAGTATTGTATTGTAGTATTCCTGGTTTGATGTAACAATACACCACATTATCCATTATGCAAATACCCATTTTCTTGACTTAGGTTATCTTTAATTTACTTTTTTTGTTTATAAACGTATCTGTTCGAAAACTTGTTAATCCTTTCATATAAATTTACTTGTGTAATTTGTTAAAGACATTTGTTTATAATCGACAACTTGTTAATCCTAGATACCATTTGCTCTAACAACAAGGCTTCCAGCCAGGAAAGATCAAAAGTCATTATTATCAGAATTAAATAACTAAAGGTTACAATAACTGCCTGTCTTAGTATAATCGGTATTACAGTTACAATCTGTATCTGTATTACTGTTTACAGTTACAGTTACAACTTCTGTTAAAGATCAAAAGTTATGTAGGTATACGACGAGTAGGTGTGATTTTAATTTTGATAATTTCATAGATTCTGTCTCTCCATTTTTAATGACAATACATTTAACGATTAAAATACTATAAAATATAAGTAACTATAAAATCAGCGTGAAAGCTGTAGAAAAAGGACACCCGAAGACTTCTCACCGGGAGTTTTAAACTCTGCATTAGCTCCATCCACCGTCACTCTGCCATCCCTTCCCGTTCTCCTCAACAAAAACTCATGCCAATGAGAGTCATCGACTCTTCTTCTGGAAGCCCTGACCCTGACTCCTCCGGAGCCAAGATCGACATGGACGTAAATATACCCATTTAGTATCTCCACAGCAAATAGATCCGCCTGCAATAGAATGATTAGGACTGATGATGGATTAGGTGTACCGTTTATCTTAAAAATATATACAATAATAATATAGTATATTATAATATAATTCGGTGCAAGTGAAAATAACTTATCTACAAAATTTAAAGATACAAATAAAAATAAAAAATATTAGTAAAAATAGATGCTAAATGTGCTTTTTAGATTAATATATTTTAAAGTTTTTTATACGTAATCAGCAAAGATCGGAATAGGTAGCTTGATTTTTCGTATTTGCATCACGGTATCATACAGAACATCGACATGCCTTTTTTCTATTATTATTAAGTGTATCTATTACTATTTTATACTTTGTTAGGCTTTTTACTTGAAGTCTTTGAACACCACATTTTTTTTTGCCTAAAATGCCGGTCACCTGTGCATGGCGTGGAAAGTGTTAAGAAAAAAAATCTTGCTCATATTGATTCGTTTCTCACCTTACACCTAGCTCCACGTAATCATTTTGAAATTCCGGAAAAAAAGTCTTAATAATTTTAAAATTCCGGAATCCCGGAGGTATCTCCATATTAACATATACGTTTCAGATCATTGACCCTAATTCAATCTACCTACTCCGATCTATGGTAATCAGACAAAGGAAAAAAATCGTTTTATAAAATGACATTTTATTTTTTATTTTTTAGAAATGACGGCGCCTTCCTGTGAACGTAATTAAATTAAACTAATTATAAAGTTTAAAAATCTTTGCTAAAAGACAGTCAAAAAAGATTTCATATAAATAAGTTTAAACATAAGTATTTACGAGTAATGTAATAAATATAAATGTACTTTATAATGTAGGTAGATACGAGGGGAGGTCCAAAAGTTTCCGCCCTGACAAAGAAAAGGGTCACTAAACTTCCTAAAACTATAATTTTTTCAATAGTCCCCGTCTCCGTCTATTTGAACACATTTTCGGATCGTTTAATTAGAATTTCTATCCCAGTATAAAAATAGTCAGAAGTTTTGTCTTCAAAATGAACGAAAACGGCAGCGGTCACTTTATCATCAGTGGAAAATCATTTACCCCCCTAAGTCCGCCTTGAGTTTTGAAAACAAATAGTAATCACTGGGAGCCAAGTCACGACTATAGAGTGGGTGGCGAAATTCCGTGTAGCCACATTTTGGAACAGCAGCTATCGCAACTGCATTGACGTGGACGGGTGCATTGTCACTGAGAAACCACACACCTTTGCTTAGTTTTCCACGAAGTTTCTGCTTGCTTGCTTCTCGTAATTGCTCTCTCTATAAGATTAGCATAATACCTTCTAGTCACAGTAGTATTGCGTTTTTTATGTGCTATCAACAATATTCCCTGACAATCCCAGAATATGGAGACATAATCTGTTTGGTGGACATAATGAAGCGCCGTCTAGAAAGGTAAAAGTGACTCCTTTTACCTTTCTAGACGGCGCTTCATCAGAACGACGCCACACCATCGACTCTCTTTTAGAAAATGGATCATGGTAAAGGAAAATAGTTTGCTCCCCAGTAACAATTGACTACGAAAAATCGTTTCCGTTTCTCTGGAAGGCCTCCAAAAGTTCCTTAGAGGACGCCACTCGTTCACTTCGCTGCACATTTCAATGAAGTTTTGGCACCCACCTCGCACTAACTTTATTCATATAAAGATCTTCATGAAGAATCTTAAGGAGTGTAATTTTGAAAGCCCAGTCCTTGCTGCTATTTCTTTTGTCTTTAGCCGTTGGTCACCCAGATTGGTTGGTAGGTTCTTCTTCCACTAATTTGATGTTGTTTGGAGTGAGTGCCTCAACAGGTCGACCGGACCGAGGTTCGTCGTCGATGAACTCTCGTCCTAAACGAAATTGCTTACACCAATCTTTAGCGGTTGAAAATGATGGAGAAGAATCGCCGTACACATTACCCAACCTTTGTTTGATATCGGTCGGGCTAACACCTTCCTTTGAAAGGAAATTTAGCACGGAACGATATTCCAGTTTAAACGTGTTAAAGATTTTGCGACTTCCTGTTGTTCTAAGAGTCGAGGAATAAAAACTAACGAGGGTTGCACTCTAAAAATTATACACGAATTAGCAGGACAAATGACAATTACAACGACGTAGGTATAATTTTTTTTTTTTAGACATAAAAATATATCAGGCCAGAAACTTTTCATTGATACTTGTAACAAATTCGCGTTTGCAACTATAATCTTAATTTTCTCATTTTCGATTAGACTAACATTATAATTATATATAATAATAATTGTATTTATCACGAAACCATTATATACAGTCCTTTCTTTATTAAACAATCTTCTATATCGCTTGAAATATATCCACTTTCTGTTAAAAGCTACCAGTTACACGAATGGATAGTAACGAGTCGGTTGGGAGAGGCAAAAAATCTACGTTACGTGCAAACTATTTCAAAGCAATTTGAATAGTAATGGTTTGGAAGTAACGGGTAAATTTTATTTGTACCAAACTGTACAAAATTCATATTATATTTGTTGTAGTACATCGTTGTTAATTAATAATATATAGTACTATTATTTGTACTATATTTTTATATGTTTTGACACATGATTTTATTACTATGATTTATCGATTTTTAAATTCAATATCTTTAAAATCTATCACATTGGTTACCGGTCCAACTACAGATATGGCCTGCTCATACAGCTTGCTGATTCCTTGAAATACGTCGGCATCTTTGACCTTCTGTCGAGTTTCTTAGTTTAGAATTGTGTCCAACAAAGAAACTCCAAGCATATCACGTTTCATCGCTCGCTGAATGAATTCAAATGAGTCAGTTCTACTATCAGAGTCCAGCTTATTCTTGCATCTTCCTCATATTATTATTTTGAAAATGTATTAATTACATTATCTTCCAAACGGTAAGTGTGTGTTCAAAAGTCATTCCTTATTTGTTATAGGGATAGGTACGACTAATACCTATTTTATTTTTTAGATGTTGCACACAGGTACCTTATTCTATATTTTAATACAGGAAAGACTACAAAAAGGAGTCGCTGACGCGTTGCTGACATTCGCAATACCCTTTTAGCCCTTCTCTATTTACGAGTAGCAACATTACGGATTAGAAAAAGCAAAAAATATTCACGATGAAAATAATTTTAATAGGTGCTACTTTACCTTTGTTTTTCTCTACCCTTTTGAGAAAATAAAAGAAACAAAAGTGCATCAAACTACAAACATTCAAAAATGTGCACACTACGCATTCAAATTTTGCAACATAAAGGCTAAATCAAAGCCCATAGCAACGGGAAATTCTACAACACAAAATATTTGAACAATCCAAAAAGATATAAATAAACTTATAGGATTTCGGGGTTTGGACATGTTTTTGTACATAGATAATTAATTTCATACAATATATAAATGTATTAAAATATGTTACAAATGTTTAGAAAATGAGAAAAAAAAAACACTACGCTAGTGCTTTGTGGTGCGAATTTGTGTAGGTATTAATAAAGCCTTTTCTAACCAAACCTGTGTAAACACGTATAATTCATCAACAGTGCCTTCGACAATTGACGAGTAAATATTTTGTCCCATGAAATAATGAAACATTAAGATCAAAGAGAGAGAAAGTAAATGATGGTAAAGAGAAATATTAATGAGATTATTGCCAGTAATATTGACTAGCATTTGGGTTAAAAAATATTGTCCGTTTAAACGTCTTCTGTAATCCGATGTAGTTACTGCTAAGGTCATTTTTCAATCGAGTCCGTCACGGTTATCATTGGAATTTACGAGATATAACAGTGTTTAATTGACCATATGATTTATGAATTTCAATGCGTGAATTTTATTATTTCAACAAAATATTTACTCGCTCTGGTCACTACCTAAATTGTACCGTGTCCTAGGTGCTATGTGTCCCGCTTCATTGTCTGACTTCAAATGTGATCCTCAATGATCTCGGTAGATAGTGATACTTTGGTTCAACGTACTCGAATATGTAGTACCTTACCTCCAAGATAATGGGATTTTAAATATATGAAACAACTTACTTTTATCAACAACATATATAATGTTACTTCACATATTTACTGCCAAGTAATTGACTTTGCGTTAGGAAAACGAGTTGTTAGATGTATTTTGCATACAAATATTCTTGTTACAGACAGCTCAACTTTGAAATTAGGTTGAAATTTTAGCATTTAGCCAATCGTTGTCTTCATATATTAATGTTTTCTACATCTAAAAAAATCGGATTATTCTAATGACAGGGTGGGTATATATATATTTGTAAAATTATTTGCCTCCTCTTATCAAAGGAATCGTCGTCATCGTTTGACAAATTTTTCGCTTTCCATGTTTCGCGTAGTACTAAGCGTAGTACTTAATTACTAAGCGAGCAAGAATATGCCAAATTAAAACCAATCTTGAAGTAAAACAATGAGGATGCTGTTTGGGGTGTGCTCGGACACTACTGTGCACGTCAGACAGACAGATAAACATCAAAATACACTTCAACACTCAAAAGTGGGTGAAACTTTATAAGGTACCATACACAAATTCCCCTATTACTGTGTTTTCCAATACCTACTCGTATTAAATCAAGGATGTTTGCATATAGTTCACATTGTATAAATTTGAAACATGATTTTAGAAATGGCTTTAAAATACTGAATGGGCAGCAAATCGTGATCAATGAAACAAACTATTTTTTAATAACTGAAATAGATAATTTTTAAGTATTCTAAGAATGTAAAGAATACTATAATGTAGATAAGAATATGTAGATAATTATTTATATTAAATTTTAATTAAACTTTTTGATTGGAAATCAAATATACTAAATATATTATATAAATAATTAATTACCTCATCAATAGATAGAAATATATAAAAATAATCATACTACGTCAACAAAGTGTCAATATCAGGCAGCTGCCTCAAATCCGAAGTGAAGATTTTTAGAAAATTGATTTTTATGTGTCGACGGACTCCCGCGTCTTTATTATCACCAGCGACACTAAACCTAACCCACCCTTAAATTTTGCTGTCACTTTCGGTGTTTCTGCAGCTCTTCTAATTATTTCCCTTAAAAAACTCTCTAAATATGTCTATTTAGGATTTATTTCTTTTTTACTTTTAACGCTGTATATTAATGATTTAATATCACCATGTCTACTCTATTCATTGATATGATTACTATTTGTCTCTTATACATATCTGAAATTTATCCTGATAACGAAATAAATAAGAAAAACTTTATTAAAGGATTCTCAAGTATAATCTATAACGTGGGTTTCATGTGACATAATCCATTTTACAGTCCATTTTATCAAATAATTTAATAGAAAATTTCTATTAAAATACAATTATTGTATAGTCCGTTCATAATTACGAAATTATAATTATTTTCGATTCGGTTTATTCCACTTTAATATTAAACAAATAATGTTATGGATGTTATATATGAAATTAAAGCTCTTATGTTTCGACGTCAATACTAAGTCCATCGATGTTAATGTTGATGATAAATAATTCAAGTCACCTCATCGTGTTCCGTTCAAAATCAATACGTGCATTTTCAAGTTCATCGTTCACGTCATACAATGTCATCTATAGAATCGTTTACCCTATTTTTATTACCACCCCCTACCATGCAGCCTTCTCAATGGATAATTTAATTATTCAATATTAAATTTGGCAACGGAAGTTAATTAAGAATTTCAAATAAGCTGAAACGTTATGTTGATAAAGGCCTTTTATTAAGTCACAGTTATTAATTTCAGTTCAGTAGGTATAATTAACCTGAGGAATTTCATTATCCGTCGAGATTTACTCGGGGATTGCATTTTGTTTAATTTAATAGCTGACGTTTATACGGTCACTCAACGCAACGTAACATTTTATAATAGTACAATTTATCTTTACGATACAATAACATTTTAATACTCGTAATTCATAATAGCAGCAAATTGCAGTGTTATTTAGTTTCTTTAAACGTGTGCCTTTAATAACGTGTGAAGATGACAGTTTTACATTATACCTTTAATAACGTGTGAAGATGACAGTTTTACATTATACCTTTAATAACGTGTGAAGATGACAGTTTTACATTATACCTTTAATAACGTGTGAAGATGACAGTTTTACATTATACCTTTAATAACGTGTGAAGATGACAGTTTTACATTATACCTTTAATAACGTGTGAAGATGACAGTTTTACATTATACCTTTAATAACGTGTGAAGATGACAGTTTTACATTATATCTATAATAATGTGTGAAGGCGACAGTTTTACATTATACCTTTAATAACGTGTGAAGATGACAGTTTTACATTATATCTATAATAATGTGTGAAGGCGACAGTTTTACATTATATCTATAATAACGTGTGAAGATGACAGTTTTATAAATAGTCAATTGTTGCTTAGTTCCGCACCAACCTTCATCTATACATATAATAAAACTGCAAAAGGGTCGAGTCTGTACATTGACTTAATTTGAAAATAAATTTGGGGCGTCTCTTTAGAGACGCTACAGATCCAAAAACAGTAGTTTTTAAAATTTTTGTCTGTATGTTTGTATGTATGTCTATTTGTTTGAGCATCCTGTAAAAAGTACTTAACGGATTTTTATCAGGCTTTCACTAATGCACAAGCTAAGTATCCAGAAGGAAAACTGGTATATGTGACATCTTCATACAACATAAGGAATTTGAGTTATTATGGAGGTAAATAAAAAACTATTGGATGGATTTTCAGCCATGAAATCCATCGTGTCGGTACTTTTACAGGTGTTAGGAATCTTTTACAGCTGCTTGGTCCACGCAAGCGAAGCCGCAGGCTGAAGTTAGTCATTTATAAATTGTCAACCGTCATTATTGTTGATAATCATTTGAAATTGAATTATAACTACATTTTATATTAACCTTTAATTTTACGCGTTTGAGGCCCGATTTACAAAAAATGAAATTGAATTGTTAGTTTACGAATAAGTCAACCTTCTCGATACTACAATATGTTTTTCCGTGTGATCCTGTCTTCGTTTTGTTCACATCTTGCCAATGAATTAAGTGTAATGAAGTCGCTAGTTTTACTTTTGTCTTTTTCATTCACTTTTTATCCCTAGCATTTCTTCAAAAGACTAGTGTACAAAGAAAATAATAACTATCATCTGCAAAGATAAATTGTACTGTAGTTTGTTCTCCATAAAGGAAATGCAAATGAAACGTCTACATTAATTTATCCTGGACTTCTGCTGTTTTCATATACCTACAGAAACTTTTGTACCGCGTCACTTTTATTTGTATTATATTTTCAAACAATGGTAATTTGACTCTTATATTAAAATATTTTTCAAAACGAATATAATACAGAAGAGGCAAAACAACAAACGTCGTATTCCATTTTTATGTTTATGTAGACTCGAAGAGGTTTAAAAAATTTTGGTATGTTGTCCTCTTTAAGTTTCTCGACTTTATATTCTTGTATATTAGTAAAATTTATTTTAAAAAAACATTTTTAATTGTCTGGGGCCATTGGGCTTAGTTTACTATATAGCACAACTCTGTCAACCTTTGGTACAAATTTCGATTCAATTGTGAATATTATCCGTATCGGAGCCAAAACTGTAAAGAGTCCGGTTCACTGGCAAGTAAGGGGGATATAGGCCTTTTCAATAAAAACAGAAAGAAGTCAAAATTAGATGCAATCCTCGATTTAAAAAGCAACCTCATTGGTGATGGAGATGATAATGGCAATGAAGTCTCTGATTATGGAACCGATGGTCATGAAGATGATCATGATGTTGATTTTTCAGTTGGTGATCTCGGTCCAACCCCAAAAGCTTCACCCCTTACCGTGCAACCTACCCTTGGTGGTTTGGCTCCCATGTTGAAGAGGATCAGGCCATTGGGTTCGTTGGTTCGAAACTTGAAGGATATCGTTCCTGTCTTCACTGCTTCCCATTTGGGTAGGATCTGTAAAACAACATACATTTCAATGAAGATATTATTTGAAGAACCAATCGCTGTAAATGACTGCGCATGCGCAATTGGAGAAGTCGTCCATTATTTAGTTCATCTGCTAAATGTTTCTTCTTTAATAAAAATATGATGTAAAAATACAACAGC
Source organism: Sesia bembeciformis (assembly GCA_943735995.1). Lineage (NCBI taxonomy): Eukaryota > Metazoa > Arthropoda > Insecta > Lepidoptera > Sesiidae > Sesia > Sesia bembeciformis. Next base: position 13,645,270 of record OX031042.1, on the reverse strand, counting down.
ACAATAGGAATATGTATGTAATATTGAAACTACATTTGGAACCGGTAATATTTCCAATTGATTAATTGAATTAATTGCTTATATTTGTTATAACCTGCCTGTGAAAAACGATATAGATTCTACAGATATTAATTTATGTAAATTAAAAAAAATATTAAAATATCTGGTTTTAGAAATGTCTGGTTCACAGTGTTGTAATAACAGTTTTGTGCTACCATGAAATTGACCTTTATGTTTTTTTTTATGTACGAAGGCGGCAGACGAGCATACAGTCCACCTGATGGTAAGTAGATACTGTAGCCCATAGACATCCGTGATACATGCCAACATTAGTCCAAAATTACAAACGTTGACACGCCTCCGGATGCGTTGCCTACCTCTGGAGATATAGGAATGGATTTGGAGAAAGGGTTGGGAAAATGGGGAGGGATAGGATGGGAATGGGCTCTGGCACATCTCACTCACTACCGAAACACGTACGTACATTGGGGAAATAAGATAAAGTGGGAAATGCAGTACATTTCAAGGTGGTCTTCTGTGAGACTATGTATGTACTCCTTTATTTCTATTAAAATAGAAAAAAAGTTGGAATCTCTGGAGCTCGTATCCATTAAATAATTACAACTTGTATAAGAGGCTTGATGGATGCCCAAAATAGTCCATATTGCGCCTTTAATACCTAAATTATTAATCTTTTAGACTAAGCGAAAAATACTGGTTTAGTGAAATTACTAAAATTAATTTCAACTTGAGCGAGTAATATTATTTGCATACTTAATGACTATAAAACTCAAAAATATCGCGCAAATTCTGTACTAAATTAACCTCATATTAGCTAAAAAAATCAATCAAATTACAATAAATGAAACACCGGAATCGGATCGTTAATTGCAATAGGTCGACGCGACCTCGGGTCGTTCCAGTCCGTCCTTCAAAGGGTTAAAGTAATTTCAAGATCAAAGCACCGATAAAATTCATTCCATTATGTGTTACTTTTGACGTAAATAGGATGAAAATATTGGTGTTATTTGAATAACTCCATCGCTCTAATTGACTTTTACGAAAAACTAGGACGAAGTGTAAGTATAATTTGCCATCAACGTGACCATTAAAATAATGTTTGTAGTAGTATGAGTACGTGACAGAATATTGATCATAAGCTGAAGAGTTTGGTGTTGGTGTTTTATATAATGGTCGGATTATTTATATAAACTAATTTGTATGTTTTTTTTTTTTACTTCGAATGATTTTCTATTATAACGATCCACCATGCCACACCTTCCACCAACCGTACATTAAAACGATAGAGGGATGTCCACAGATTCTAAACTTGATAAGACAATCCCCAACGAAAATGAATGGCAATAGGCGACTTTTTGTAACTAGAACCGAAACTTTATAAAAAAATAATATAATATATTAATTCAGTTCTATTATTTTACTGATAGCAATAAGTATTACTTATTAATAACAATTATTACCTACTTTTAATAATTATTCGATCCACATTTGGGAATAGGAATTGACGAGAAAAGTTAACCGAAAAATAGACCTTATCTGAGCAAAAAAACCTTATTCTTGATATGGAATTATTGAATTTGGGTTAGATTTTGTAACTTAAAATCTCAATGTTTCAAGATTTGGTTAAAAAAAAACAAGCTCTGACATCTGATTTTAAAGAACAAGCAAAATAAAACATATTTTATTTTTAAAGATATCACTAAAGTAGCAATATCTGGAAAACTAGAACCGACAATAAGGTCCCTTTTATCGGATAATGTCACATAATTAGATTTATTTCTTTGTTTCACACATACAGATGCACAAAGTACAATAGGCGGACTTAATGCTACATGGCATTGTCTTCCAGCCAACCTTCAGGAGAGAAAAGATAATAATGTACGAAAATGTAGATGTCATCATCGTCATCATAATCAGCCTGTTGCAGTTCACTGCTAAACTAGGGCCCCTTCTTGTGCACTCCATCTTTGTCTGTTGGTGCTTGCTCCATCCACTGAAGATATCGAAACTCGAAGTGGCCAGTAATAAAATCGGTCATTTCATAGGTAAGCCCTTAATATTTCCCCCTAAGTTTCCTCTTTGAGGTCACAACGGATAGACATCTCGATAAAATTACCAGTTCTACAATCTACAAGATTACCCACGTAAAACACTTTGCCGACCACGACAAGGACTTGTATTTCCGTATTCTTTTTTGCCAAACTCGTTCCTAGCACTATTTGCCTCGTTCTTATCGCGACATTAAAATCAGTTATTTCAATTTTTCTGAGCGTTTTTCCCGCACTTAGTCAATGCGCATCGGCGCGAGTTATAATTTATTTTAACTACCAGAACCAAAGAGTTAAGTTATTCAATTATAGAGCAGGAGACTTATCAGAAGATCTTTCGTGCAGAATTATAGTCCTGGAGGAATTTTATTGCCTTTTGAAATTTATGGGTAGTGAATAGGCGGCGATATATTTGACTGGACGATAAAGAGATCCCGAAAATTCCTAAGATATGTTGTTTCATTTTAGGATCCGATAAAAAATCTAGATGTAGTCTAGGTAGTACAATATACTTAAGTAGAAGAATGTTTGAGACCAACTTATTATGAATTTATAAAAAACGAACTGATAATAATGATCTATCTTTTTTATAGAAAAAGGCGGCAGACGAGTCCACCGTGGTAAATGGAAACTGTAACCCATGGACATCCGCGATACATGCCAACTTCAGTCCAGAATGACAAACGTAGGCACGCCCCCGGATGCCGACTGCGGATTAAGGAATGGATTGGAAAAAAAGTCGCGAAAATGGGGAGGGATAGGGATAGGATGGGATGGGAATGGGCTCTGGCATATGTCACTCACAACCGAAAAACATACGTACATTGGGGAAATACGATAAAATGGGAAATGCAGTATATTTCAAAGTAGTCTTCTGTGAGAAAATATGTATCTATGAATAACTGGTATTTTCAGTAACAAAGGCTTATAAGAAAAAAAAAAAAAATAAACACAAGCACAACGAGCATTAGGTGGTGGATGTACAAAAATAGAAATCATGAATAAGAATTCGTTAATATAAAAGGTTATTCATAAATGTTCACATTATACAGAAACGGAAACATCGACGAATTAGTCAAATGGCAACGTGATTTACCGAGAAATCACTCTGAATGTACAAATTAGCGTTTCCACGGTAAGCCATTACGGCCATAATGGCGCGAATGAATTACTGTTTACACTCGAATGTGACCAACAATGCGAGTAATATTTACGGCACAGTCGAGATATATGGCAACAGTATTGAATCTAGACGCTATTTCAAAGAAATATTTTTGAATAAGAATAAGAAGGTGGCAAACGAGCATACAGTCCACCTTGTAGTAAGTGGATACTGACGCCCATAGACATCCAACATTCCAACAATTAGTCCAAAATAACAAACTTTGGCACACCCCCGGATGCGCTGCCTACCTTTGTTGATGAAAGAATGGATTTGGAGAAAGGGTTGGGGACGTGGGAAGGGATAGAGGATGGGAATGGGCTCTGGCATATCTCACTCACTACCGAAACACGTGCATACATTGGGGAATATGATAAAGTGGGAAATGCAGTACATTTCAAGGTAACGAGGCCAGTCGATTGCGCCCGGCGCCTGTTGCCTTGCAGCGTGCACTCTCCCCCTCCAAAAAAATATTTTTGTATATTTCTGTAACTAACTATATGTTTATTTATTTACAGTTTTAATTTTCACAAAAGGCTAATTTTATTGCTACAAAGCATGTTCTCATAAGCATACCTTGGGCGATACAATAATGGTATCGTAGCTCGTGTATATTTATATATATGTATATAGTATTATATCTCCTCTTCCCTATTGGTCATTTTCTCCCCCTTACGCACGCTGCTTCGCAATTTTCTAAAGTAGATTGATTGATTGATAAATTCTTTATTGCACCAAAATATATGTACAAAGGCGAACTTAATGCTATATAGCATTTTCATCCGGCTAACCTTTGCTGGTTGAGAGCAGGCTAAGGGTAGTGCCGCTTAAATTTAAATTAAACTTAATTAATGTTATTTTAATTAAAGTTAAATAGATGAGATTTCTTCTTGGAATAAGAAGTCTTGGAATTTCTTCTGGCACTAACTATAATATTCTTATAACTCACTGATGGTGGCTGTATGAAATGAGCTAAAGATCGTGTATCACGAGGCTTGGAAGAGTCCTATATCTAGTAATGTAGAGACATAAGCTGATGGGAATGGTATGGTCAATAGACGTAATTCCTTTGAATATGTAAGGAACACTTTTAGCATTCAAAATAAGATTTCATACTGTTGAACAGTGTTGTGTTATAGTCACAATAGAGTCTCAAAATAACAACTTAGACTCCACGCGGCCGGACAATGCCTGGAATTGATTCAATATAAAACCATTTTTATCGACACTACAGAGTCGATTGTGAGAAATAAATCGCGTTCTTTATACCGTCGGTGCCTGGCGCTGATAGAGCGGGCAGTAACAAAACATAGCCTACAAGGTGTATAAAAAGTTACTTGTTAGGTTTATAATACGGTCTATAACACAATCTAAAATAATTATTATGGAATTTGACAGTTGAGAAAAAGGAAGATGAGTAACATGCGCATATTTATAGCTACCTGAAATTTTAAGTGTTTGAGACTACATGGAGAATAAAAATAAGATATTTTATTTTCCAATAATCACCAGAACGGTGATAGTCTGTTATATATTCACGATTCTTTTTTTTTAGATAGCGAATTCAAATGTTGGTTCGTACCACTGATTAGACTGACTGACTAGTTAGGCCGTGAAAGAAAACAGGGGGAAGAATTAGAGCATATTTATTCCTTAGTCCGCTCTCAGATAGGATATGTACGGGGCAGTATGACATTATAACGATGTGGGAGTGTACATTGGAAAAGATATATATACAGCGGAGGAGAGACAGGTTGATGATACAACCGTAACCAGCCCTTTTATTGTCCACTGCTGCATGGAACTTAAATATGTATGTATGGTCTTAAAATAAAATGGTTAAGCGGATTGGCGAGTCCACTTTTAAAAGCAGGTGCAGTTCCTCAGGACTTATGGTAGTGACTTTGTTACCCCTAAGTTGCCTTTCACGACACAACATCCACGGAAAGAGATGGGATGGTAGTATTCTAAAGTCAGCTGACACCACACGGTTAATGGTATGGTAATCGAAATATAGACAATATGGCGTAATATCAAAGAATGTAGAAAAAAGAAGAAACTGTCGACTCAAATAATGTCTAAGTGAAATGGTCAAGGGAAATCTAAATTCAAGCAATTCAATTCAGATAATTCCAAGTAACAGACGTATACAACTACACTCCATATGTAACAACCGTAACCCAATCAGAGGAAACTGAAGTGCACTCTCGAATCCTTACCTAAACGCTTAACGCAAACCCAATAGCCTTCGTCCCGGATCTAATAAAGGGTCACTACTCCGAATACCCGGTCAAATTCAAGAGTCCGGCGCTCAAAAGACACTTGAAACTAGTGACGGTCGTAACGAGCCAGGTTGGAACGATTTTTCAAATGGCAGTCCATTGTTTTTAATTGGTGCTGGAGATGGGACGACGAAAGCTATTGTCGGGTAATGAGGTGTGTGAGAGTTCATTGTTGGCCAGAAAACTGCAAGGTAAGATATTTTTTTTAATTAAGAACGATCTGTATGCTCCATTTTTGTCTTTGCGAGAGTCTTTTGTGTGGAATTTGGAATAGACTTAGCAGCTGTGATTTGGTTTCAGTGAGTAAATGACGGAATTGCTTTTAATTATACGTTGTATTCCGTGCCGTAGTTTTTAATATTTGTGTAAAAAAGTTTGATGTTTGTGAGTAAAAAAGATTAATGTTTGTGAATAAAAAAGAAATATCACAGATATTGAAAATAGTTTTTAACGGTTATGTTATTTGAACTAATTGTGCTAGGTCACTATGTAAGGTCATTATGTATTTGTGCTAGGTTACTATGTAAGGTCACTATGTAATTGTGCTGATTGCCTAAGCTAACAATTTTTTTATGATAACGTGAGATTTTTAGCTTTACAAAGATTTTTTTTAAAAGAAATTAGTAGTAACTTTAAAAATACCAACATTAAATCGTGAATGATTAACGTTGTCACAAACAGGCTAATTTAGCAGAAAGGCTACGACTTTCATCAAGCGGATATTAACGATACCTATCCACTATATCTATTAATAGCGAAATAATTTAGGCAACAATTTGAGAATAAACTAAAGTAGTGTCAAGACAATAGTGATGTAATTAAAATTGACAAACTAGTAATTTGTCATTTTAAAGATTTTGGTAATTTTTGGAAACATACAAATAAATTAAACACTAAGCAGAGTCAGTCTATAAACATTGACGGTGTGACTGGAAATGCACAAATTGCAAATTTGTTTACATTTAATTTTAAGCCGTTTATGAAGGTGGATACTCAAGTTGTTGGTCCAGTTCTAGGTCAGCAGCATATCCGCTTCACTGTCAAAGAAATTGCATCTGTTACTAAGGGCGTGAAGCGTGAAAAGTCACCTGGGCTGGGTGTGCGTATCTAGGGTTCTTACAACTTAATGCTGTTCAACTTTTGTATAGTTTCTCTTTTCTTCTCCATTATGTACGAGTACCTATATACTTACCTTCCACGGAAACTCATGAGGACAATTGTTATGCCCGTTGTGACGGATAAAACTGGAGATTTATTAGATAAAAACAATTATAGGACAAATTATTACTTGAAACAATATTAGCCAAGGGCCTATTATTCTGCTTGATCTGCACTTGGAAACCCACTTGAATTTACATGATGCACAATTCGATGTTAGGGTTGCGTTGTCAAAGGAAAGTGCGATCCTGTATCTCAAAAAGACTATAAAGTACTATAAAGACAAGAATACTGCTATATGTGTTTCTTGATCTGTCGAAAGCTTTTGAACTGGTGTCCTATGGGATCCTGTGGAAGAAGTTGTTACCTACTGGTGGAGTTGATTTCAATTCTCAAATTTTGGAATGAATATCAGATCAACTCTATTCGGTAGCTCAGTCGGATCCTTTAGTCTTCAGTGTGGGGTGAAGCAGGGGGGGGTTAACCTCGCCCAGACTATTTATTCTTTATGTAAATCGTCTGATCGTTGGGCTTAGCAGTACTATGGTTGGCTGTTCCGTAGACGGCACAATGACTAATAATATCAGCTACGCCGATGATATAGTGCTGCAGTGCCCTTCGATCAAAGGGTTAAGGCGATTAATTAAAATGTGCGTTAAATCTGCGGACTCAGGTATAACGAGAAGAGTGAGTTGTTGCTTTGCAAAGCGGGCGATACGTGCGGATCACAATTGAAAAGGATGTCAAAGTTTAAATACCAGGGTCACGTGGTTACAGAAAGCTTTAAAAATGAGACATTAAGCCTTAAGAGACATTGAAAGGTAGAGCAGGGCGTTGGCGGTCCGATGCAATATGCTGGCTAGCGGGTTTGGACGATGTTCGAGGGAAGTAAATCACACAGTTTGAGGCGTACCGCCAGTCTTTCTACTCCTGCAGCCTGTGTACCAGGTATACGCATTGTTCAATATAACTATGCATTCAGGTGCTGTTGGGTCTACCTCGATACTGTAGCACATCAAACATGTTCGCAAAAGCGAGAATAGATAGCTTCGCAGCTATCATAAGGACAAGAGTGGCATCGATTATGTGACAGGTGCGTGGGAGTAACGATAGCATACTGAGTATGCTGGCAGCTAAAGTAAATAGCTCGATGTTGAGCCACTGGTAGGGTGTGCACCAGAAATGAACAAGAAAGAAGAAACAAAAATATATGTTTAGGTACATGTATAATATGTATTATGTTGTGTATGTACGTGTATATATTGTGTACTGTATTGTTTTATGTATTAGGTGGATTGTGTCTGATTTAAATAAATCAAATTAAAAACTAAGTATGAGTGTTATTACTTACACGAGATTTTAGGTATCCGAAGATTACAAATAAAACAAAAAAATGTGACTCACCAAGTGTGCGTCTCTAGTAGTAAATGTCACAGGATCGGCTGTATCTGATGCAGAACAGGAATACTCTAGGCGTCCTGTCACAGTGATGAGTTTGCTGCCTGTCCTGGCTAGATCGATGAGGTTTAGACGAAGGGTGTCCGCTGAGAACTCCACCTAAATGTTAAAAATTAAAATTAAAAAGCCTTAGCTAACATTGAACCAATGAATGGATGATAATAATGAATTAAATGTTATCAAATGAACATTTAAAACTTATTTTAGAGACTGACCGTCAAATGCTCGTAATTTAACTAAACACTTTCAAATTGTTAAAAGATTTCCAACTCTCCATTGTACATTTTGAACTTAAAACAACTGAAATTTTGAACTAAAGTTTAGATTTACGTAAAATTAGTATTAAACTTCGGATAAAACAGAAGTTCAAGTTAGAACAGGGTCGTACTGCTTAGATCGGTCTTAGAGTGTTCGAAGTAACAAAAACTTAGCAATTTTCGTAACAAAAAGGAAAGTTTGTAAACTTAATTTCTGTAACCCCTTACCTTTTTCAAACACCCGATGAAGTTATTATGGACCCTGGCTCCAGGTAGAGCTCTTGCGTTCAATGAACCTCCCACATGGGCTCGAGAGCTGGCCAACATTGTGAAGGATCCTGCGACGTGGGCATGCTCAGGATACACATCATCCACTACTGCAGACACCTGTGAAAGAGGTTGAAAGAATATAAATTACATACGTCGAGTGCCACACGATTAGGCCTGCCGTTTTATGATAATTGGAAATAGAATGAAGGAAAAGAAACGTTTATTCGTACAAATCTTATTTGAGGGGGGGGGGAGTGCATGCTGCATTTCCACAGCCCCTGGGGCAGTTGACTGGCCACGTTACCCTTCTCTCACAGAAGACTACCTTGAAATGTACTGCATTTCCTACTGAATCCTACTTTATAGTATTTCCTCAATGTACGTGTGTTTCGGTAGTGAGTGAGATATGTCAGAGCCCATTCCCATCCTATCCCTCCCAATTTACCCAATCCATTCCGTAACCTGTAAAGGTAGGCAGCGCATCCGGAGGCGTGTCAAGTGTGTCATTCTGGACTGATGTTGGCATGTATCACGGATGGCTTTGGACGACAATATCCACTTACCACTTTTTTCTATAAAAAAAAACATAAGACAACAGCAAACAAAAGGACACAATCATTAATTGATCCCTTCGCCGTGAAACCAAGAAGACATACCCCGAATTTCTGATAATTTTAATGTAATCTAATACAAGTTTCTACGCAGAGGAACCGAAGATTTGCTCCAAGTTTCAACATAAGCAACGGGGAAAGTTTTTTCATATTGGATACGCCGCGGGACACTATTTAATGAAATTTGTTTCCTTTGAAGTTATTGCTCATAAAATGCGATATGTATTATTTTATCTAGAGCATCGTTTATTTGATCGACCGAACATTCATCCTCCATAAAAATTGTAAATGAAGCGTCCTCAAACAAATTTTTGGCGCTTTTTGATGTTCTATTTTGGAAGATTAAAATGAAATTTTGATCAATAATAATTTGGTTAACCTTTATTAATGGAAGATATACATCATAATTAGCTACAAGTTACTAATATCTGTCCATTAGGCTTAGTTAAAAATAATTGTTTCAAATTTGGCAAACCAAGATTTTCTTGGCTGTTTTGAGAAATATCGAGTGTAAAATCAAGAACGAAATTCTTGATTTTATGTTTGATCTGTCTCTAAATATTATAGGCGGACGGACAATCGGACAAAGGCTTTAACTAATGAAGCTTCTCTGTTTCCACAAAACCCACAGAAACCTCCTCCGTGTCTTACAATATCTTGCAAGAGACAAACATTTAACACAATACCCGACAATATAATTCCCCATTTCCTTTCAGCTAACTACGCCAGGATACAATTCCGTCCTTCAGCCTCTCTTAAATAACGTCTGACAATTTAAATTTCGGAATGTTTACTAATCGTGACTCAAATACCAGAAGTGAGCGTTTACTTTGACATCTGTTCTTTCTTACACAATTGATAATTTTTTTAAGGACGAATTTGGCAGATGTGCATACAGTCCACGTGATGGTAAGTGGATACTCTCGCCCATACACATCCGCGATACATGCCAACATCAGCAAAATGACAAACGTTGGCACGCCCCCGGATGCGCTGCCTACCTTTGGAGATATAGGAATGGATTTGGAGAAAGTCTTGGGAAAATGGGGAAGGATAGGATGGGAATGAGCTCTGGCACATCGCACTCACTACCAAAACACGTACGTACATTGGGGAAATAAGGTAAAGTGGGAAATGCAGTACATTTCAAGGTAGTCTGAATTATTACAATTTAATTCAATATACATACATAATATTATAACGAGGTATTGGTTTTGAGCAAGCTTCAATGTGGCAGGTGTTGAATACGAAATTGTAATAACAAAGACGCTTTGGGTTCAATCCAAAGGTTGGCTGGTGGAAAATGCCTTCAACCATTAAGCTCACCTTTATTACGATGAAAGTTTCTTAAATAAATGTAAAGAAAATCTATTTCTTCGAATTTAATTTGCGGCTCATTCCGGGCGCCATCGATATACAAGGTTATCGATCTTGTATATCGATGTAGGGTAATCTGTGATTTATAATCTATGATGGTCTGTAATGTGTGGGTAGATGAAGATGGCGTTGTTGATTTGGATAGTTTAATATTGTGAATTTGTCTGTTGTTTGAAGCGAAAGGGATTGACATTTGAAGAATAGACTTTAATGTCGTTTCTTTTGTTACAGGTAGGATTTCTACTATAAAATACTGTGCTAAACTGTATGGTAAATACTGTGTAGTAAATAATTATATGTGAAAGAAACAATAAACGATTCTTTTGTTACAGAGAAACTCAATATTGTTTATTTTATAGTGTCAATTCCCTGAAACACTATTATATAAATAATATTCTTTCTCTCAGTTTGCTCTACTTCTTCTATATCTATCTATCTATTCTATCTTGGATATATTTGACAAATATGACAAATATATATTTGAGAATTGCATTTGACAAATCAGTTTACAAAAAAAACAGAAGAATTGGGAGTAAAACTGATACAGCCAAAGACAAAGGTCAACGAGACAACACCAATCTTTATGACGAACGCTAGGAAATTGTGCCCAGATAGACCAAAGAACGCAATTATTCTCGGGTTGAGTTTATTATTCTAACCGTAGTGCCTAAAACGACTGCGACCATTGTTGTGCGAGATAAAGGGACAGTAATTAGTGTATCTCGCTAATTGGACGGGAAATTATTCATCTTGTCCCAAACCGACGTTTATTTCCATCCAAATAAAAATATACGCCCCAATGAATATTCATTTGGAAGAGGACGTTATTAGATTTTGAATTGAATTGAATTTTGATTTTGAATCTATGAAATTGAATATTTTATTAAATTATTATTATAAATGTACAAACTGTCTAGGATTATTTAAAAAGCTTGTTCAAGCTAGGTTCAAGCTTGATCTAAAAATGCTCTTCGTGTAAAAGTAGTGATTTTTGTTTTTGGGAATAAAAACTCAAAATTAATCTATACTAATATAATAAAGAGGTAAAATTGTGTGTTTGTATGTTAGGGGTAATCTCTGGAATTACAAAACCGATTTAAAAAATTCTTTCAGAAATAGGAAGCTACATTATCCGTGTCTAATATAGGCCGTATTTTATTTTAAAAAGTTGAAAAAAAAAATTGAAAAGTAAAAAACTTAAAAACCGAAGCGAAGCGAGAACGGGTCGCTAGTATTAAATATACCTGAAATCCCACTTGAAACATCAACGCAAGTTTAAAAATGAAAAGGCTAATACTAGTACATGTGTACGAGCAATGCATATAAAGTATCAACCAACTGAGCGTTTACTCAAATACAAAATCTTTTGCAGCTTATTATCAACTTATTCCATAAGTCGTTATGGAGCTCCAACCGCAAAAGTAACGTTGTGGAACATATCTATTCCTTCAATTAGAACAAATGAGAATGTACTTTAAAATTATCGTATTAACTCGTTGGAGAACGCGGAAAAAGTTTCTAATCCTGTGAACGCGCTCGGTTGGCGAATGCTTTACATCCCCTCCCTCAAAAATTCAAATTAAACAGTCTGTAACATGACGTTTTCGTAACAGATGCTAATGATTTATTTCCGTTTATAATTTTCGTACAATTGACGTAGTTATGTCCCAAGGACCATTCATCGTGACAAACTCCTCGCCACAAGATTTCCGTATAATGACAAAAGAGAATACAACCCAAACCGTAGATTACTATTATTATTTTCCATCAAACGAGGACATCAAACGCCTCAAAGTTGAGCACGTTGGGTCGTTATCACAGAATCACAGTAATTTATAGCATAAGTACACATTATAGCAGTAGTAGTTTTAAACAAGTAATTTTTAAATAAAACTTCAAAATTTCTGTAATGCTTAACGGGCCCTTTCATTATCCACGTCTGGACACGGGCCTCATCGTGAACATTGTCTTACACATGGCCTTAAAACGCCACGCTGACCAAGCAGGCGAATCCATTCTTTTATAGGTGGTCTAGTTCTTCAACGCTTTGTTATACTATAGTCGCGTTTTACTAACCCCAGGAGAAGAGATGAGTGGTTCTATTCTAAAGCCGGCCGACTCCACAAGGCCACGAAATGCTGTGTGTAACGTAAATGCTGTGTGTAAGGAACATTTTTCATTAAATGATAATGGTGTTTTAAGTTTCCATGATGCACATCACACTGTTCTTAATAGCAAATGGATTATGAAGCGAAAAGTCACGTTTGTAAGTAATGTGTTTTAAACGCCTCCACGGCATTTCTAGGAGATACAAAGGATTACAATCGATTACAATGTCTAAATAAAAGAAGTATTGTCGAGGTGGGAGCCAAAACAAATGACATTCGTGAAGCATAATTTCAATAACATAATCCATAACAACAGGTGATTGCTATTCATTAATCATCCGAGGAAAGATCCAGGGAAAGAGAAGACTGGGGAGAAAGAGAATACTTTGGATAAATACCTTCGCCAATGGTTTAAAATAAGCAGGCGTTCGTAGTTCAGAGCTTCTGTGTCCAAGGTTCAAATGACTTAAATGATCGGCAATCTTTTATTAAGATTAAGAAGAAGAAGTTCTTCTTTATCACCTTTCAATTTTAAAAAAATCGGTAAGGAGTTCTCATCGAGTATATACGACTATGATGGCGGATCTTGATGGAGATGTATATCCACCATTCAATAGTGACCATTCAATTACAATATACAGACTGTTGTAAGACAAAGGATTTCTTATAGAAGAGATGGCAGACGAGTGGGAGGATCACATGATGGTAAGCGGTCACCGCCGCCCATGGAAACCTACCCAAGAGGGTTGAGAGTCTACCTTACACCTATAAGGATAATAAGATCCTTCCCATTCACAGTTCTCTTGAAGAACCGCGTGTTCGCTGGAAGAAATATCCTGTTACATCTGTATCAATACCTACATCACCCGTTATATCTACATCGTTTTAATCCCCTTTTATACACTGGATTATGTAGGTTGAATAGAAACAACAGTAATAATTCATACAAATTAAAAAAGGCAAAGACAATTCTAAAATCCAGAGCTGTTGCTCTACTGTTTGTTTCGAGTACTGCAAAAGATACTCGTGTTGATTATCTCCAAGTTTGTTGACTAAGCGGACTCTGGTTTAGATTAATATTTGCTCGCGGAAATTATACAAGAACGTGAATTTCGTGACAGTTTGAGGGAATGCTTAATTTATGTAATATGTCAAAATGATTTTGGTGTTTCATAGGGTAAATTGCTTATTTTATGCATTGGACTGTTAAAAAAACTTTATTGAACGAAGCCGTACAAAGGCACAGAACTTATATGAATGACATCTTTTTTTGGAGAAAAATTAATGATTTTCTGTTTTAAGATAGAGAATTAAATGAGCTATAGCAAAATACTGAATGGGTAGCAGATTGATGGAAGAAAATTAACAGGTAGGTAAGGTTTAGGTTCCCTGCGTGACAATAAAGATACAGCTGTCCCGTGAAGCGAAACTTAGTCTAATTTACGATGATATTTATATAATTTAAAATTATTTATTTCGGTTATTCATAAATAGTTTGTTTTCCTGATCATAATTTACTGCTCGTTTAGTATTTACTGCTCGTTTAGTATTTACTGCCCGTTTAGTATTTTTAGCTGTTCGTGTAAATACAAATCTATAAGATGTACCGTACCTATCAATCTGTTAGTAAACGTTTGTCGTTACGAATAATTTGCAATGAATTCGCCTATTTTTTCTTTTGAATTTATTTTCACTTTGTTATAACAAAATGGAGACCTAATGATGGTATGGTGGGTGAAAGTGAAATAAAATTTTAAAACAAAAAGAAAAAAAATACTAAATATATCCAAATACGGATACACTATGATAATAATGTATCTAAACCGTATCTATTTCGAGAAGGTGATCGTCGGTCTTCCTCTTAAAACTATCTAGAGATGAGGCATTTCTGATGACGGGGAAGTTCGGTCCAGAATCTTGAGGTCTGTACGATGAACGAATCTGAGCGGAAACCTGTACGATGCGATACGATTACTTAGCCTGCATAACAAATGTACCAGTCCTTTCAGTGTCGAGTGCTGGACACGGGCGTTCTCATGCCATTGTCTTAGTTTTCGGTCGCCTTTTACAACACCCACAGGAAGAGATGGAGTGATGCTACACCAATCGACATCAGGCAGCACAAAATTAATAACAAAGAAAAAACTACAGTAAATTTCTTCCTTACGCCAGGATAAGTCTTATTGCAATCCATAAAGATTCGTATATTACAATTTTAATTCGCACGTTCTCGTATTAATTCATATTTTTTTTAATACAAGCACCGTTCAATGCCGTCGTCTATTGTGGAGTCCACTATTGTCAACGTATTCAGTGGAGGCAGCATTCTTTCTATTATGCTACACCCGCCGCAACCCATTCTATTAATTTTGAAAAAGAAATTAAAATTTTCCTTGTTGGACCTTAATGTATGGAAAATAGAAAAACGTATTTCCGTATTCTATGCTTTGTGAATGGGTCTGCTTGTGTGGAAACTTCATTGACTGAACGTGATGTAGTGAAGTACAAACATCTGATGCGATTATAAATTGATACATTACTTTTTCAAACTGCGATGTGTGTGAAAATATCCTCATATATTTTGTTTGTTTCATTTTCGTTCTGTTGCCCAGCCGTGTGGTTTCGGTCGGATTTAAAATAGCGTCCACAACGAACTAGACAAATTACCGAACTATACCACCTTTAAAAAAATGGACTCGCCAACCCGTTTTTAAGGTCATACATCCCTCATACACAAGAGAATGTGCATTAGGAGGTCCATGTCCAGCAGTAGATGTTAAAAGAGCTGGTTGGGATTACGGTTTTTATTGCCCGCGGCTTCGGATGAGTGGATTTATTCATAATTGCGTTTAATTATCCCCTGGCACTTAATTATTTTTTTTAATATGAATCAGGGATCCGAGGCAGACAGAACGAAATCTATACATAGTATAAAACAAAGTCGCTTCCCGCCGTCTGTCCCTCTGTATGTACGCTTAGATCTTTTAAACTACGCAACGCATTTTAATGCGGTTTTCATCAATAGATAGAGTGATTCAAGAGGAAGGTTTATACGTATAGTTTAATATTGTTTTGTGTTAATTTGGATGTTACGGGCATGCAACGCTGCCGGGCACAGCTAGTACATAATAATATGGATTCCCTTTGTTGGTCAACCAATAAACATACCGAAATATTGGCGATTCAAGTGATCCATACAAAATTAGACAATCTATATTTTAGCCCCCTGATACAAATAATAATTTTTTATACCCCATTTCACCTCTTTCGGGTTGAATTTCGAGAAATCCCTTCCTAGTCTTCAAGTCAAAAAGAAGTTACGAAAGGATTTTTTTTCTTTATGGAAAAATGGTAGCAGACGAGCATACAGTCCACGTGATGGCAATGCATGCCAACATCAGTCCAGTATGACAAATGACGCCCCTAGATGCGATGCCTACCTTTGTAGATATAGGAATGGATTTGGAGAATGGAGAGGGATAGGATAGGATGGGATGAGAATGTTCTCCGGCATATCTCACTCACTACTGAAACGCGTATGTACATTGGGAAAATGGAATAAAGTAGGAAATGCAGTATATTTCAAGGTAGTATATTATGAGAGAGGTGGCCAGTCGAGTCAGGATATTTCTCTTCAAAGTAGAGATTTAGCGTCATATGTTTTGTATCTACGTCTCTTACATTAACAATTTCTGTATTTACAACTACATTTTGAAATATTGTGTTTTCTTCATCAACTTTGTAAAGATATGAAAATAAAATAGGTATGTAAATTTTAATTTGAGTAAAACAACCATCCGGCCGGCTTGAATCCATTCAGGGTCGCTGCAACACTTGAAGATTCCAAGTGGAGTCACCCTCGACGGCAAGACCTTCACCTCCACCGATGCAGGTAAAAATTTTAACAAAGGGAATTTGCAGTGGAATCTTTGTAATCCAATGCCGCTAGCTTAGTTGGTACCATGCCACAATGACCAAATTTGTACGTTTTCAATATGAAGGATTTTTTCACCTATATATCTATATATATTTGGTATATTTATGTATATATTTATATTTGGATTTATTTTTAGCAGTGAATTTAGCATTAGTATAATTTTAATATTTAAGTATTATATTATTACTGATATATGAATAAAATTATGGAACCAATTTGTAGTTATTAACTCATCAAGAATTATGACTTTTTCTTATAGCCTTATAAGTTAGTGAAAAAAAAAACACAATATGTTGAGGAAAGACTCCGAAAAAGAGTAACAGTCAATATAGTACAAAGTTTACGTAAACTTTTTACCTTTCGGAGCATACCGTCCAAAAAGCAAATTTAACAGGGCAAATCATCCGAAAATCAAATCGTCCAATAAAGACTTTAAAAAAATGTCACGATATTTAAAATCTTTTCGTGCCACAACAAGTTCTGTAACAAGTGACATACACGGGGATACATCGCAATTAATAACTTGTAAACAAAGTACTTCCTACCTTTCCCTCCCCACTGTTCCAACCGTTATGCTCCAAATCTATTTCTAAATCTCCAAAGGTGGCAGGCATGTTGGCATGTATCGTGAATGTTCATGGGCGACAGTAACCACATACCACCAAGTGGACGGTCTACAAGTTTGCCACCTAAAAAAATCAACTATAATAATAAAATTAATTTGGACATATATGTAATCGCTGTTACAGTTTACAAAATTTATGGGTCATACGACAGTTTAACTACCAGCACTCACTGGTAGCATAATTAATGCACTCGCATTAATTATGAGGGTAATTATGACATGCACGTACTGACTGTGTAACCGAATTAATTATGTTTTTATTGAAAAGGGCGGCAGACAAGCCTACAGTCCTTACCTGATGGTAAGTGAACACTATCCATAGACATTCGGTATATGCCATTCGTTAGCCTCCGGATGCTTCGCCTACCTTTGGAGATATAGGAATGGATTTAGAGAAATATTGGGAAAACGGGGAGGGATAAGATAAAACGGGATGGGAATAGGCTCTGCCATGTCTCACTCACTACCGAAACACGTACGTAAATTGGGAAAAAAAGATAAAATGAGAAATGCAGTACAATTCAAGGTAGGCTTCTGTGAGAAGGGTATCGTGGCCAGTCGAACACGGCCAGCGGCTGCGGGATTGCAGAGTGCACTCTACCCCTCCAATGAGCTTCGATGAAATTAAGTAATTTTAGTTGTAATCTATATCAGTTTCTATATGTCGATGGGGGTTCTTCATGAGAGTTGTGAACAGGATTCTGCGCGATCGGCAGCGCACCCGCAAGCCCCCTGCCTTGGTGTTGCAGATGTCCATGGGCTGATGTGACCACTTACGTGGCCATTATGTGGCCCGCCCGCTCGTCTGTCATCTATTCTTTAATAATTATAGAATGTAATAAATCACGCGACCCTACGCGAATTGGTAGGTTTTTTACACGTGCCCCAGATTTTATTTATTTCTTGAGCACGTGGGATTTATCATGTATTCACGGCTTAGTTAGTTATAGTACCATACCAGACCATACCATCAGCGTATGTCTTTTCGTTTCTGAATATCAACCTCTCCGAAGAAAAATTAGGCGAAAAAAACTAGACAATAATATTATATCATAAAAAATAATCCAAAAAAAGTTTCGTATTTTTCCATATCGAGGAACTCAGAATTGTAAACGAAATCCATGGTTTCAGGCTTCGTTAAAAGATCGGACATACCTTGTATCCATACTGTGAATATCTATTTAAGACAAGATCCAGAAACAGCGTGTTAAAATTTTTACATCCTAATAGAAAATATGAAATATGGTTGAAAAAGTTCACTCACCCTGCAGAAGCTGGTCTGAGGCGTGATCTGAAAAGAAATAACATATATTTTAATTTTGTATAAAAACATATTAATTTTGTACATTGATAGTGTAACTAGCTTCTACCCGCGGCTTCGTTCCGTAAATGGTTTTTAACACCTGTAAAATCACTGAGAAGATTGATCTCACGGATGTGCTCGGCTTCAGCTAGATATTTACTTTTATCTCGCAGCGAGATGTCAGATAATCCAGTGTTAGGGGGAGAGTGTATGCTGCATTCCCACAGCCGCTGGGCGCACTCGACGGGCCACGATCTGCATTTCCTACCTTATCGTATTTCCCCAATGTACGTACATTTACGGTAGTGAGTGAGATATGCCAGAGCCCATTCACACTGATGTCATTTTGCTGATGTTGGCATATATCGCGGATGTCTATGGGCGACAGTAGCCATTTACCATCAGGTGGACTGCATGCTCACCTGCCGCCTTTTTTTTTTTATAAAAAAATATATAATAGTTTTTGCACAAAGTTGCACACTTTGTAATGAACTTATAAACATATATAAAAGTTGTGTGTGTAAAATGAATGTGTAATGTCGTTGTTGTAATAAAAACATTAAATTAAAATTAAATTTATTTGCTTAAAACATTCAAATTCAAATCATGACATCCAAGTCATTGCACTGCTGTTTTGCTTAAATCTAATAAAATAAACTTAAATCATAGATTACTTATCATTAAGTATTATATAAATGTTTGAATAATGTCTTTTAATTAAACATTTTCTAAAACGTCATAACTCAAAGACACTCGTTAAACGAACTTAAATAAATTACAAATTAAGAAATACTGATTAATCCTAGTCTAGGTCCCGATAGAATATATATATTTATAATGACTGGAAAAGTTAATGTTTACACATAAATGGAACCATTATTGTGACAACAGACGACCACATGTACTGGTATAATAAAAAAATTCTAACACGTATAACATATGTTTTAGAATTTTTATGTCAAAATTCATACTGCACCATATAATGTGAAGGCTTACTACAAGATAATGAAGGCTTTATATGTAGGTACGTTTATCTTTTAATTATCTGCGCCATAAAGGAGATTATTGCCAGGCGGAATAAATCAACGCTGATAAAGACCTTATAAAAACAGTTTCTTATAAAGACCATCAATAAAGTTCCTAGAGCTGTTCCTTCAGTTTCAACAATATAACCAAGCTGCATCTTAACCAAGTACCTGCACTTAATAGTTGCAAACTACACTACAAAATCCAACTTGTGGTTACTGAAATCCGACAGTCCGTACGAACACTAGGTCAAGTTGTATGCAACTGTCGACTTAGTTTAAACTTAGTATAGTTTCTACGACGCCTTCCAACGTTCGCATTCAAATGTGCTTGTACAGCTTTCGATTCAAAATTTAGATTCAATGTATAACTTTTTAATTATAATCTTAGATAAAAGAAAAGGGGGAAGATACGGCACGTTCTTACATTGAATCAACTGAAAATAGGCTCGAATGCACAACTACATGCACACAAACTCGTACAGCTATAATTGAAGTCACGTTGTACGACGACAACAGGAAGACAGAGATAGAGCAATGAGCTTGGACATTAGTAAGAGCGAGACAAGATACACGTGTCGCTCGCACATGTTTCGTATAGTTTTATATTCGTATAGTCTCGCTCACTCATTAATGGGCGAATGTAAACTAATAATTTTAAAAAACTTCTACAAATTATTACTTTTGGGTGTACTTACGCGTGAAAAGTGATTCCATGTGTCTTGTTTTTGCTCCTTGAGTGATTTGTGCACTGAATGCATAGGAAGCAATTTTTAAATGTATTTTTCACTACAAAACTGTGTTCACCGTGTGAGTGTATCACGTACAAGCAAGTCGCGGTTATATCGGTGACTAAACGAAGCGGGTCCACTGGACTCGGTTTTGTAGAACCACTCGCGGTAAGAGAGTAACGTATCTTACTCCATTTGATTTGATCTTAGGTTATAATAATTAATTGTACGTCAGTTTTCAAACGCGTACAATTAAATAGGCTTTTGTTTATGTTCCTACGTTCTTCTACATTCTTAAAAGTACATTAGCGTTCACTCAGCGCTCGAGCGTCGAGCGCTCAACGCTCATTTCTACAAAACTAAGTACCTTACTCGTGGTACTTGGAATTTTTATTCCGTGACCAGGTAGAGGTAAAATGGACATTAGTCCTATTTCGGACATCAAACACACTTATAATTCTTTAACTAAATTCAATTACCTACCTTCCTCTCGGTTTTTCCTTTTCAAATTTTACGAGCGTATTTTATCACATTTTGGGTCACATTGTGAAACACGTGTACATTACTTATTAATGACATTGGATAGAAGGGTTCCTTTTTAAGCGTGCCTAAATAAACTTTTAAAATAGGGTAGTCGAAGGACTTTTGTTAATACTAGATTTAAATAGTGATATAACAGAACTATTGTAACAATGAAAACGGGAACCAGGAAAGATTTCTTATTTGAGCAAACTGTAGATATTAAAGTATTTAGATTTAAACCGGTCCACAAGTATCAATTTTACCAACTACCCTCAAGCGTATGTGCAGTGTCCAAGAAATTGTCTTTAATTACCCTTCATTTGTAAATTAGACATAAAAAAAATATTTAGGGTTTCCTATTGTGGAGATCATGATTTTGAATTTCGGAAAAATCTTAGGGTAGTCCAAAACAATAAACTTTCTTAATGGATTAAAGTTAATTTGGCAGAAAAATAGTTTGAATCTATACCTCGGTTAAGTTTTAAGATGCTAATCAATTCAGTAGTTTCAAAATTAGGACATGTCCCACCTTCCGCCCATGGTCCCGAATCGCGGGATTGTTCTATTTTTTTCTGCGCGCATCTGCTCTGCCTCCCTACAAGTTTTCTTCTTCTTCTCCAGTGTACCTGATCCACTCTCCCCTTTCTGGGGCTGAACTCCACATTTTACAGCTTTTTTGGGCTCCTTTTTTTGTGGCAATGATGTGCAAACTCTCGTAGCCCGCGGAAGTGAGGCGTTCTGAGAAGACGAGTCGCTTGCGGTGATATTAAATACTCTAGACAGACTCTAGTCTAGTGTATTTTAGACGCAGCCGTGAAAACGGGCGTGAAACGCGAGTGAACCGTAACCCAATACCTACTAGATACAACCATTGTTAAATTTCTTCTTTCCCCACCGACATTAAGTAATCAAATTAATTCAGTTAAAATATTACGGTGTTTTATACATTTTTTTTTAATTTCTACTATTGTAACATTTCTTACTTCTGAGACTAATTAAAATGCCCATTTTATTTTCAGTCGTCTATTCTTTATACCCTCCATCCTTGTGATCGAATGCACGCGTGTGGAATTTTTCTTGTTTTTCTCTATTTATATAAAAATATATCTCGTAAATCATTTTTATTAAAACACCCTGCACTTGAAAATTCCACTTGAAACAAGATTCGGGAAAAATCCAATAACATCTCGGTACTGAATCGCCAGTTACTATACTCTTAACGTTTATTGAAAGACGAATCAAAGAAGCATTGGAAGATCCGAATACGTACACTTATTTTATATATACTCGTATACACAAATATAATAAAATTGTAACAAAGTCGTGTATGTACATGGACTATTTTTTTAAAAAAGTGATCGCAACATAAAGAACGAATTGTATAAAGCCCAAAAGGTTTTCTTTTTTTAATTTTTTGGTATTTTTGTCTGTCTGTATAAACGAGCAACAAGCAAAAATCACTTAACGGATTTTAATGAAACTTGGCATAGTTACAGTTCATGTACCAGGCTAACATTTAGGGTATTTTTTATCCAGATCCAGAGTTCCCGCGGTAATCGTGCCAAAGTTCACAGGAACGAAGTCGCGGTCAGCGCTAGTCTATTATATTCCTTATTATATGTATTTAACCGAGCACTTGAAGAAAGTCGGCCACTTTCTTCAAGTCGTCAGTCCACTTTGCCGGAAGGCGTCTCACGCTTCGTTTCCAGGTATATGGTCTTTATTATCTAGATTATTCTAGATTAAATTCGAAGATAAGTCATATCGATTCAGTCATACATTTACCTACAATGTCAACTGCCACCGCGATACCAAAAATCTCATATTCTGGTGTGTGTAAGATTTGTGGTAATGTTCATATAGGGATGGGATACGTAAATGAAATAACCGACAAGCTTCTATAAATGCCATTGCTATTAGGTACGAAAAACATAAAATATTTGTAATTTTTGTTATATGTTAATCTATATATATATATGTTATATATATATATATATATATGTTATATATATATATATATATAAAGATGTTGGTATATCCTAGATTAATAGACTTCGATACCGTTTGACCGATCACCATTGACACATATATGTATTTTTTCATGGAAAACGTTTATATGCTATCCACTTTGATGTAACTTGCCACTAGGTGGCGCTGCAGCAAATCAACTTATATACCGTTCAACCGATCGCAAAAATCATATCGACGGCAAAACAGAATAATTTGTGATTTTATATACAGAGGTGAATAAATTTACACAGGCAGGACAATGTCTGCCGGGTTTTGCTAGTTAAATAGTCTAGACCAATAATATTTTTGTTGTACGTTCACTCCGCGGATAAAATGTGATGATATTTCACTTCTTCAAAAATATTTCGTTTCTATATATAGTCGGAGAGAAAATATATAGAAGCTATATTTTTGAAATTATAATATATCAAAAGCTAAATGGTTGAAATTCGTAAATAATGTTTTAAAATTAAAAACCGGTTTTCATTAGAATTTGTTTAATAAAATTACGTATTAGGCAAATGTATTTGATAATTGTTAGAATTTTATCTGTAAACTGTAAGATCAGTCACAGATCTTCATTACAATTTGTTTAATAAAATAAGTATAGATATTTAGCTTTAATGTTAGACACGAGTGTTGTGTTATAGTAAATACGGTTTAGAATCGTTTGTGAATTTAAATCTGTCGCAAATTAATTTGTTATTTTATTGAAAATAATCTGAAAAGTTTATAAGACTCTTCGACTAACAACACTCGAAGTAATCACATACTCACACATGCGTATATTTTATGATTAATTTTCGACAACATCGACATCGGCGCCGACTCTAGCCCATGTAGCGCCCGGGTGCAATCAACACCCTGGCGCCCTCTAATAGGCTCTTTGGCGGCGGCGTTGCGAGCGGCGCTCGGCGCCCCCTAAGACCCTGTGCCCGTGTGCGCCGCACACCCTGCACCATAGGTAAACCCGGCATTGGTACCAATTTAAGGAATCACAGATTTATACTTTGTAATTTTGTAATCTTCATTATAAATCTACTTACAATTTAATTAATCACAGATCAATATGCAATATTCAATACATTCATTTAATCTTCAACACAACATTGGATACGTTTCGTTATACCTACGGGTTGAACTTCGTGAAATTCCATTTTAGTAAATGTTTATGCAATATGAAACGGCAATTCATAAAATAAAATTGCGACTTGGCCGCCATTTTATAAATTGCTACCGTGTCGCCGCGACTAGTGATCTCATGTACCCGACGCCTTAGAAACTTCTAGGCTATCATCATCCCTAACAAATTGAGTTATTCATAAACTATTTAAATCACGACTCATACATATTTTAACCCAAGAATGGCACAAATCTATCCAATTGCCATCTCACCGAAACACGTCAAACCGCACCACACATTATGCCCCGCAATCTCACTGCGGACATTTATTGGCCAAATTGTTCCAATTGGGAAATCGATCATTATCGCAATTAGTCGGAAAGACTTTGGATCGGAATGAACAAGTTCCTAATTTTCTCAATAATATATCTTGAAATGCACCATGTGAACTGATGACTTGGATAAAAAGGCTCCATTTTTTTAAACTAAACATAGTGGCCAACTTGGAAAGAAAGCGTCATGTGTCATAAGGTACATTAAGAGGGTGGATCTATAAGCACTGGTTAAAAAACAAACACAGAATGGCTAGCTAATAATAATACTAACACACAAAAGGTCCAGTAGGTATGTAGTAAAAACGGGCAAATTTTTAAATAAGTAAAAGTGAGTGCTGCGGACGGGCAACTGCTACACCAGGGAATTGTAGCTGAATAGAATCCTGAAACGATTTACCCAATTTCAGGATCCTATTCACAACGCTGCAATCCAACGGAAACAGAAGACTACCTAGAAATGTACTGCATTTCCCACTTTTTCTCATTCCTCAATGTACGTTCGTACGTGTTTCGATAGTGAGTGAGCTATACCAGAGCCCATTCTCATCCCATCCTATCCCGCCCCATTTTTCCAACACTTCCTCTAAAGCTACTTCTACAGCTTCAAAGGTAGGTAGCGCATCCGGGAGCGTGCCAACGTTTGTCATTGTGGATTGAAGTTGGCACGTACCGCAGATGTCCATGAGTGATAGTATCCACTTACCATCAGGTAGAGTGTTTCGGTAGTAAGTGAGCTATACCAGAGCCCATTCCCATCCCATCCTATTCTATTCCTCCCCATTTTATTAACCCTTCCTCTAGGACCATCGATAATTCGTACATCACGCTGTTAGATACAGACCGAGAGGTATAAGCAAAATCCCATATGTCTACCAAACAAGTCACTATTCCATAATGTATATCTACCAAAGAAGTCACTATTCCATAATGTATGTCTACCAAACAAGTCACTATTCCATAATGTATGTCTACCAAACAAGTCACTATTCCATAATGTATGTCTACAATATAAGTCATTATTTCATCATTTATGTCTACCAAACAAGTCACTATTCCATAATGCATGTCTACCAAACAAGTCACTATTCCATAATGTATGTCTACCAAACAAGTCACTATTCCATAATGTATGTCTACCAAACAAGTCACTATTCCATAATGTATGTCTACCAAACAAGTCACTATTCCATAATGTATGTCTACCAAACAAGTCACTATTTCATAATGTATGTCTACCAAACAAGTCACTATTCCATAATGTATGTCTACAATATAAGTCATTATTTCATCATTTATGTCTACCAAACAAGTCACTATTCCATAATGCATGTCTACCAAACAAGTCACTATTCCATAATGTATGTCTACCAAACAAGTCACTATTCCATAATGTATGTCTACCAAACAAGTCACTATTCCATAATGTACGTCTACCAAATAAGTCATTATTTCATCATTTATGTCTACCAAACAAGTCACTATTTCATAATGTATGTCTACCAAACAAGTCACTATTCCATAATGTATGTCTACCAAACAAGTCACTATTCCATAATGTATGTCTACCAAACAAGTCACTATTTCATAATGTATGTCTACCAAACAAGTCACTATTCCATAATGTATGTCTACCAAACAAGTCACTATTCGGCAACAGAAAAAAGTGCTCATATTTGAACAGAGAGCGCGTCATTTTATCCTCTAAGCACTGACTGATACTTTTTCAGGTATATTTTCATATCTAAAGTGCGGAGTGAACCAGACCTTACACCGGCTGATAATATACCACGGTATTGATGGAAATAACAGAATTAAAACTTTAATTTGCTTAGGCTTTGTTGAAGAAAATTTCGTATTATGAAGCGAGATTTCCATGAATTCAATATACAAGTAAAATTCAATCTTTCACTAAAGGTTTCTAAAGAATTCTAAATCTCTAATTTTCTAAAGAAGACATTCTTCTCACGAAGCTATATTTATTATTATTGGAACCCTTTAATTGATATCTAAATTTAGTTACTTAAAGCTCTACCACCTTCTCTTTAAATAACATAACACTTAATGTACTCGAGAGAAGAAATTTATTGAACCCGAAATGGATGAATTTCTATTTTTGACAGTAACAGAAATAGATTGGACCTTTGTCGTGATTACATTCATCAATGAAGTCCAAACTGAAACTCCCTCTTTCGCCAAAATGTGGAAATTGTTATTTTGATTGTTCTTAGTACCGCGGGTGTTATTTGATAGGTACCTAAGTCTTTTTCCCAAAACTGTTTGTAATTTATTGGCATTTATTGGTACCCAACATTTTAATGACGACACACAGTACGTACGTACCCAATGTACATACGTGTTTCGGTAGTAAATGAGATAGGCCAGAGCCTATTGCCATCCCATCTTCTCCCTCGCCATTTTCCCAACATTTTCAATTCCTACATCTCAAATGGTAGCCAGTGCATCCGGAGACGTGCTAGCGTTTGCCATTCTGGGCTGATGTTCATGGGCGACAGTATCCACTTACCACCAGGTGGACTGGATGATACTCGTCTATCGTTTTAACTATAAAAAAAACAGACAGCAATAAAAATATCTATATTATACAACTGTAAAATTAAAATGGTGTTGTATCGTCATTGCGACTGAGTAAACGATTTTTTGTTTGTTTCTTCTTTTCTTTCTAATAAATAATCTAAAGCCAACACAAGATTACACAAATTTGATTACGGACTGTGAGGTTCTTGGAAACGACAAGTCACAACGTTGTGTTTTGTAATGATAACTCGCTGGCGACACGAGTCGTTAACCAATCGTTATTAGAAAACACAAACATGCCTAATTGCGCTGTTATCAATTGTAAAAAATCAACAAAAGTGGTGAAACGAGTCAACGGAGACGTTTCCTTTAATCGGTGAGTGGTTTTTCATCAATAAAATTTACACGTGACGTCACACGCTTAGTTTCCATACAATTTCATGGACTTGCGTTGTCATCGGTATGAGAATGGACTAGATGACACACGGTGTTGCCAATGCTTTCTAACTAAAGCGCGCTGAATTAGCGTTAAGAAAGCGCTAGATTGAGAAGTTTTCAGAAGGCGCGCTAGATCAAAGAAAACATTAAAAAATGAATAGTAATTTTCATTATATAATTTTTTAATCAAAAATTATCAGTGTTGATATCAAAAGAAAGTACCTATTAAGCATTTGACGGACCTGTCAGAGAGATGAGGTTTTTTTAGATTGGTTTCTTGTTATTTAGAGCCAGTCTATGTTTAATTTAAACAATTACATTTCGTTACACGTTCATATAATTCGCTCTTTTCACTGAAGAGAAACATTATTAAAACAGCGCTGGCATGGGCGTTAGGCGTCAAGTGTGTTGGCCGCTAACAGAGCCAAAAGTGTCAGGTCTAGCGCCGAAAGCGCTAAGTTTTGCATCACTGATGGCACGTCATACATTCTTATCAAAGAAACCTGGTTGGCAGCTTCTACGGGGGGGGGGGGGGGTGAAGCAGATGAGGAGGGGTTCATTAAAAAGTCTTTAATAGGAGTGTTTTCAAAACAGATATGAATTAAGAATTCGATAGCTATAATTGGACTCTAACGAGTGTTTATATGTCATATCTATTTATATATTCTAACATCGATGATAAATGTCTATGCTTAGAGCGACATTTAAAAAAACTAGTAAAATCCACATTGATTTTAATTTTGAATGCAGGAAAGACCATCCATTATTTTCACATTCATTTTCTTAATGGTTTTTTAATCTCAATGTGCGTCCCATTTATTTTTCATTTTTCATATTTCCCTATAGAGATACGTAATTGGTGAACTATATTAGTACGAGTATAATAGATTGTAATATAGAGCCTGTTCAGGAAAAACGTAGTAAGTTCCAAATTACAAAAAAATATGCTTGCTTTTGCATCGGTCCTTCTATATTTCCTTCTTCCTTCTTCTGATCCCTATTTTTTTTTAAACAAAAAACGTAGTCCACCTGATGGTAAGTGGATACTGTCGCACATAGATATTCGCGATACATGCCAACATCAGTCCAAAATGACAAACGGTGGCACGACCCCGGTTGCGCTGCCTACCTTTGGAAATATAGAAATGGATTGGAGAAAGGGTTGGGAAAATGGTAAGGGATAAGATGGGATTGGGCTGTGGCACATCTCACTCCCTACCGAAACACGTACGTGCTTCTAATAATGTTCTATGTTCAGTAGCTCTCGAATTATTTAATTCATATGTGTTTTGAAAATGGAGCATTCTTATTACGTAGTACTTAAGTTTCAAATTTGATTTTTTAATGAACCCCTCCTCATCTGCTTCAATCTTCAGCGACTTCACGAATGAGAGTCGAGAATAGGTACCACTAAGCCATCACCGCTCTTCGTATCATCCACTATCTTAAAATCGTCTTGCTAATCATAAATCTCTTGGTAAATAAGTCAAAACACCAGATTAATAGGTTATTACTCATGCCTTAGATTTTCGAATTTGCCCAAAATATTTTCCTTCATGGCGAAACTACTAATAAAAGATAATTTGTACTTAAATAGAGAGTCAGTAGTACGGATTTGGAACTCACTTTTATACAGAGTCGATAAATCGAGTCCTAGACTATCGCCACACGCCACACAAGGAAAGCCTCCTTGTACTGCCATTAGCGCGATAATTGTCATACCCTCAAGATAATTTCAGACCGCCCACGGTGTTTGAAACAAATATTACTATAATGATACCAATTACCATTATTTTCATTTCGACTAAAACCATGACTAACAAATGGATATCTGTTTATGACGAATGGTCGATTACATTTAAATTCAGCGCATGAATAACACGCGAACCACTCATAAGGTTCCACATCGATCCGAACTCAACGAAATTTAAAAAGCACTTCGTTGCACAAAAAATAATACAATGAAAATGACACGACAGTTTAAATAAATAGCTAATAAAATGTAAGCCTTAGCGCTAAAACGATCTCTTCCAGACAAGCTTTGGACGGGAGGACATGTATGCGAATACAAGAATAATAGGTGCATGTGTTATAATTACTTTACTAAAGCGCACGCCACGTGTAGAAAGAATTTCGGTCATCAAGAGCTTTTAAAACAGATGTTGCCTTACTATAGGTACACATCGGAGCTGGTACTCAAAAACGACCGCGCAGAGCTCTACTGGGACCGACTCATCACGCTCTGTGCGTTTCTAGTCTAGCTAGTAAACCTGATGTCGTGTTGATCGACCAGGTGCAGTCTCGGGTGTTTTAGTGGACGTCACCGTCCCGCATAACGGAGGCCTCGTGAAAACCGAAATAGGGAAGAGACGGAAGTATCTCGACCTGGAGCACGAGGTCAAAGACATACGGGGCGTGACGTCGGCTGAAATCGTCGCAGTCGTTTAATCCGTAAACGGATTAATCCCGACCAATCTAGAGATCAACCTGAGGCGGTTCGGTTTCCGTGGCAGCTCGCTTCTAGCGAAGATGCAAAAGGCGGTGCTGCTCGATAGCGGTATCGAAATCATCCGCCGATTTCTCTAGGGTCCTGAACCCTAGCCAACTGTGTTTCCGTCGGGTGTTTTACCGTCTCTCCCTCATTTTGGCTCATCGAGGAAGAGACGAGATGGTTTAATGTTATCAATAATAATACATATTAGATACCCTACATAATAACAGTATGACAGTATTGCTATACTATGTTTTGATTTACAAAATACAATAAATACATAACAAATTAAACAGAAGATTATTAAGTAAACGGCAGACAAAGAAACGGGGAATTATGGGTAAACGGGAAATAGCTAAATAGCTAGCTCTAAGAACGTACAGAGGGATATCCTTAGTAAAAAACTGCAAGTGCAATAATATACCTATCAAAACGAATCGCTGTTCCACGCGCGCTTAATTGGTTGTATTATTTCAGGAGAGAACGACAGGGGAAAAGGTCCAGCGCTGTATTTACGCATTATTTCATACTTACATCAATGAGTGAGCCTGTAACTTATCCTAAATTAGATCCTAGATTACTTCGTGAACTAACAATTTTTGTTCCAGAGTTAATTGCAATTGCAGTGACAGAACCACTCTCTGCTTAAAGTAATTGTAGTGTAGTATATTGTACAAGTATATGTATTTATGTACATTGTGACCAATGCTGTATGATGTTACAAACTATATTAATACTTTTGTTTAGGTGCTAATCTATATATATAAAAGAGGATGTTGGTATATATGATGTTAATAGACTTCGATACCGTTTAACCTATCACCATGAAAGTTGGCACGTATATGTATTTTTTTCATGGAGAATGTTTCTGTGCTATCGACTTTGTTGTAACTCGCCACCAGATGGCGCTGGAACACATCAACTTCTATACCGTTCAACCGATCGCTATTAAAATTGGTACACATAGTAATTTGAGCGCGGAGAATATTTTCGAGTTATCGATTTTGTTATCACTCGCCACTAGATGGCGCTGCAGTAGATCAACTTCTATGGCAGGACAACGTATGCGGGGTTTTGCTAGTGTTATATAAACTTTGAGTTATTTTTAATTGTATTTCAAATATTTTTAATATTTTTTTTTAGTTTGATTTTGAAGACACCTTTTATCAAATTGAGGATTTAGGATATATATTGATATATTTTCGTGTTCTTTTGCCATAATAATTGAAATTCTGGACACATCCAATCTGGCACATCTGAAGAGTATCTTGTCATTTGCCGGCTGCTCTTACCTCCTGTATCCTACGATGGACCGTCAGCTTGTGCCACTGATGGTCATCGAACCTCGTCTTCGTCGGCTTGATATGCATCTCTTGCTTGCCGTTACCGAGCCCCATGGTGAGAGAGACGCCTCCATCTCGAACTGCCAGGTTCAAATAATCCGCCTCATGACCTGAGAAGACACATTGTGTTATAAAAGTTATCTCCTCGTATTGGAATCTACATTGAAAAAGCCTTTAACAAGCTCGACTTGCTGAATGGTATCCTGATTAAATTAAAGTATACACATTACTACAAATAAATACAATTTTGATAACACAAATCACTTTAACGCCTTTCTTAATCATCAATTTTGAAAGAACATCTTGTAATTTTAAACAGAAGAATGATTGTGCTTAGTAAAACCAAATTCCGTTTGCTAGATACAAGAATTATGGTTGGGAGTTTTCTCACCGTAGCCTAATCTAGCCTAGCTCTGTCATCTAAGCTAATCACTCAGCCTAGTCGTAACCCGCTGCGGAGATAAGAAAACCACATAAACCATAAAATATTTCGTCTCAGTAAAGAGTCATATCTGCAATAAACACCGATAGTTTGTGTCCCTTCGCTGTTGAATATAGGTCCCTCTTAAAGCTCACTGCCTTGCATGAACTTTATCCAACGACCCGATAAAATTTGCCAGAATAAAATGTGAAGATAAACAGTAAATTGATAAGTTGGCATTATTGACGCCCATGGACACCTGCAACACTAGCGGACATGCAGAATCGTGTTCCCAGCTCGCTTGAAGAGCCCCATATCGTAGCGTAACGGAAAACTACAGATGGCAGGGGCAGTTCATTCCACAACTTATAGCTTAGCTTGCTAGATTATACAAGTTCTGTAGGCCTGCAATGTGAAAGAAGAATCTACGATGCATTATGACAATGTAATGACTTCGCGAGGATAAAAATGGATCTTTTAGGAAGCCATTCAAATACTTTAGAATACTTAAAAAAATTTGACAAGCGAAGCGTGGGACGCCCACTGACCAGGTGTACCGACCACTAAAATAAGTTTGCTGGTAGTGGCTGTAGGAGAAAAGGCCATGTGTAGCTGCGAGCCTTGAGCGAAGTCTATATACAGCAGTGGAGAGACACGAACTGAAGGTACGCTAGAGTAGATACGCTATGACTCAAGGATATCCTGAAACTATCATTTTCGAAGACACGCCCCCGCTTACAGAAGACACTTCCCTGGGTAAAGGGAATAAATAATACAACATTTTCCATTAAGTCGAAGAACTTGGGAATTCTAAACGACTTCTGATAAGGAAATTGATGATCTTAATTTAGCCCTTATTTTAACTTTATCGCCGTTAATTTATGAGAATAAACTATTTATCTTTTTTTTATTATTATTACCAAATTTACAAAGAATAAGTATATAGCTAACATAATTGTATCTAATAAACCATACAGATGTGCCTAAGATACAAGTACTGCTGGAATCAGTAGTCGAGACATTAAAAACCTACCAGTGACCAAGGAACAAATTATAATTTGTACAAGAAATATCTTCTATAATAAATTATTTTCGCTGATATCTGTTTTAAGTTTAAGATCTAATTCATTTATTAAAAATACTAACATTAGAAGAATACCATAATAATAATAGGATAATAATTGTCTATTAAGAAGTAAACTAACATCAGAAACCGAAACAATAATAAAATAACTAAATTCATTGACACATAAACACGTAAGTAATTATTAAGTAATATACACTTGTTTATTGTCAAATTTTACGACAGTTTCAGACTTCTCTTTGAAGATACGCGAGTTCAAACAGAGTTTAGGGATTCATTCGTCCTAAGTACACAAAGGTTTAGTATTAAGGGCCTACGTGTCGACGAAGTCTGGATTTCGTGTTCTAATTGACGTGTTATTAACAAAGTTACAAGAAATTAAATACAAGTATACTAAGGGTATAGTTAGAGGGCCTATACTAAATAGATAACTGATAGGAAATGTATTGTGGGGCTTTGATATTAAATTGCCTAATTTATTTGTCAATCTGGCAGGATGGGTTCATAAAGATTTGTTTGCTATAGAATGTACCAACGTACATATTTCGGGAGTAAGCGAGATATGACACAGTATTATAGATAGGAAGTAAAATGGGAGGGGTAGGGGGTTCCATATACTTGAAATATACGTATATTATGGCCGTGTAATGTCGCCTGATTTTAGAATAGCACCAAAGCGGCTACCATAAGCGCTAAGATTAATGAAATTGGACAAAGAGATAGCTTTAATCCAGAGAAGGACACAGCATACTTTTTCTCCCGAGAAATTAATTACTTTAAAGCCAAAGCTAGTCCAAAGTAATTCATTGAAGGACTATATCAATATTTATTGAAGGACAAGTAAAGGTAGCTTTAATTTTTTTACCCGTATAAAATAACAGCCCATTAGGCTGTCGTGTCTTGAAGTACAAGGAGATGGTGTCCTGAGTGCTGACGATGGGCTCCCCTCCAGTTTGCGTCAGGTCGTACGATAGGAACTCGGCACCTCTAAAAGTAGCCTCTGATGGCGCTTTATCTGTAACAAGGAAAAATAATGCGTTTTGATTTAAGTCTTGTATACAGGTTTTTTTTATTCTTCCTAAATGGCAATGGTGCAATTAGCATATTCTGATAGTATCAAGTTTTCTTCGATAATAAACAGTCCCGTCGAAGTCAGTCAGGAGTCGCTCATTAAAGTGATAGCAGGTTTACTGAGGACTCCTTGGTATCGTACGAAAAACGCAGTACCACGCTTTTATTGGATTATCACAAACGTCACGCACGAAAATCATTGAAGTTTAATAAACTATCACACTATTAAACCACGAAACGTCTAATAAACAATTTACATAGTTATCAAACAAAAAGCTCAACTTCACTTTCCCGTCAAAACTCCCCGTATACAGGTTATTGTTTTCTTCCAGGGTTATTGTAAAAATACGAGCTATATTTTATTATACTACCTACTAACTGTACCCGGCCACGTGTTGCTGTGGCTGCCCAACAGATGGCGTTTACCCTGTTATGGGGTAAAATGTTTTACGCTGTGATAGGTATATATAAACACGCGCGTATTCGAATGCAATGTTGTGTCAAAATTTCAAAGCAATCGGTGAAGAACTTTCGGAGATTTAAGATTTTAAACAAACGCCCGTTTACATTTTTATTTATATAGATAGATGTATTCTAAAGCGGCCCCTAGACTTGCAATAAAATTGTACAATAATATTATTGCACCAGTACGAGTCTCAATACACTCCGTAAACGTGAGCCGTACATAGTATACTGCTCACCTCTCTGGGCCGATACACCGAAATGTTCAACGAACGAATGATCAATGATCAACAAACTGAAGTAGCCTAAGTCGTAAGGAATTGTGAGAGTAACAAATCTATTTGGGGGAGAGTGCACGCTGCAATCCAACAGCCGCTGGGCGCGCTCGACTGGCCACGTTACCCCTCTCTCACAGAATACTACCTTGAAATGTACTGCATTTCCCATTTTATCGTATTTCCCCAATGTACGTACGTGTTTCGGTAGTGAGTGAGATGTGCCAGAGCCCATTCCAATCCCATCCTATCCCTCCCCATTTTCTCAACCCTTTCTCCAAATCCATTCCTATATCTCCAAAGGTAGGCAACGCATCCGGGGGCATGCCAACGTTTCTCATTTTGTACTAATGTTGGCATGTATCGCGGATGTCTATGGGCGACTGTATCCACTTACCATCAAGTGGACTGTATGCTCGTCTGCCGCCTTCGTACATAAAAAAAAAGTTCAAGAACTTTGCTATTAGTTTTTGCTATTAAACTTTACTACCGCCATAAGTCGATGCTGAACTCTGCAGAAGCTGTTCCAGAAATAATAACAAATTTCTCAACTTCACATTATTATAAGTATAAGAAGAATTTTCGTCGCCGTACAATACTTTTCCTTTTAACTTAATGTACGCAAGTAACTAACTTTGACATTCTTAGCGTCTTATGTAAGAGGAAAAACCTTAAAAACATGATATTGTAACTCCCAACAAAATATTCATGAAATAAGATATAACGAAGTAAACATCGAGCGATCTTCAAACGATCATGCTGTAACGGTATTATTAGCTAAGTACATTATAATACATAGACAATGTATTAAGTAACGAAATAATAATATTTCCTTTGTTCGTGAGCTTGGAGTATAATTACAATTCAATCAATGGCCACATTCATTGCGGACAAGACCGGCGCGGCCTGTCGATATTGTGTGGTCACGGTTCAAGCGAATATAATAATAGCACACTAAAGTGAGACAAAATTAAACTTGAATAAAATAAAAAATACCATATAGCAGCATTTTTGTGTGAAGTTTTATTTTGATGTTTCATAAAGCGGATCAGTCATGAAATGGTTCATGCCAGGAAAAAATTTGAGGAAAAATCACATTTAGGGCATTTTATTTGTAGCTTATTTGTAAAATTGTAGCTCTTACAATTTGTTATTTTGATTCCATTTTAGCTCCTTTGGTTCGCAGGCGGAAATAATCAAAAGAATATAATAAAAGGTCAATCATTTGAAGAGTTGATTAGAGCGTCAACGTTCGACGTCCCACTCCAGCCCACTAGGCTCTAAAGCGCACAAATTACAATTCCTTCTGTTCATACAAATATTTTCCGTGTTTTCTATGTGAAGAGCTGTTTTCATTTTTAGAAACTGTTTCATGATAATAAGATAAAAAGATACTCCCATTTATTTAAGATTCAATTCAATTTGACATTTAATTTAAATATACCCGTTAAATAGACTATAGAAACTAGATATAGAAACGATGCCGAACCTTGGATGTAGTTTAAGTCTGCTCCACTTTTTAGAAATAAAATCCTCCATAGAAATATGCGCTTTGAAATTAGAACGACGCTTTACAATATGACAGAAATCATCAGTATATTCGAGTTCCAGGTCATTTTTACAGTCCATACACTTTACTTACATTACTTACAATTACTTAGTCCTAATGGTTGTGCGAAACATGCAAATCCGTCTTC
Source organism: Sesia bembeciformis (assembly GCA_943735995.1). Taxonomy (NCBI): domain Eukaryota; kingdom Metazoa; phylum Arthropoda; class Insecta; order Lepidoptera; family Sesiidae; genus Sesia; species Sesia bembeciformis. The sequence continues at coordinate 13,609,090 of OX031042.1, read as the reverse complement.
AGCGAAGTTTCTTGCAGATGATGAAAGTCCCTTATTTCTATGTTAAACCAGCGAGACGTGCACATCGCCTTTACAACGCGACTCTTACAGAAAAGAAGATACAAGTAAAAGCAGTGCTAACGGAATGAGAGTGGCAGCAGTTAGAAGTGGGTACTTACATTTCTACAAATAGAAACTACCAACTTAGCGAGACCCTTTTTACTACGAAAAATCGTTGAATGTGTGGGGCCTTCAAAGCTATTACGCAACGCAAGACCGGTGAATCACAAGTACGTCTAGACCACTTGAAACGCTTGCAGTGACGGCACATCCCCGTTAATTAATGTAACCTACGTACGGGCACAGTTCATTGTAAAACAGTAACTTAGGTTGACTTTATTCTTGAAATACATAGACTACACGCATTGGGTAAATGAAGCTTGTATATTTGCGCAAATTAATATTTATCGTCATTGATATTGTAATAAGTTATATGTCAAAATGTTTTTTTATAACAGATAAAATTTTAGTATTTTTCATAATTATGGATTTAATCATAAAAAAATTAACATTGTAGTAATTGAATTTTTTTTTAACACAAATGTATTATGTACCAACATAAAGTTCTCTATGGTAGCTCGAAAGGTAGCTCTTTTCTATACTATTCTGTTTCAAATACACGAACTCTCTTGGGGACTCGTCACTGAACATGAAGCTGCAGCAAATGAAGTCTAATTTTAGGTCTAACAACTTTAAGACCTATTACACTATATAACATTAGTAACCCAATAATTACAATAACCAAATTTATATGTATAGGTAGTTATTTACAAAACAATCCTAAACTTTGCTTTTATTTTTAACAAAGAACTGGTGGTATGTATAAGCGTGTGTGCATGTGAAGCGAACTTCGAACATCTCCAGAAGATGCGCTACTGCTATCATTATAGTTACTGTGACGGCACTTAAATTACCAAGTTTCCCATATGACTTTCAACTCAAATATAAAATTAATACCGCTCCAGCCGCATTGAATCGCTTTCGTATTGAAAAAGTTTCGGCCCTTGTTTCTTCGTTAATTGCTTATGAATTTCTTATTAAGATGTAAAGAGTTTGTTTGTTACAAAATTTTGAGTAGAGAAATGAGTGTCTTTCCGAGTGACTGTGAAAGTGGTAAGAAAATTTTCTTGGAGTTTGATCGTTATGAATGAAACTTTGTTTTCGACGTATGGTGTCGGCTTCACTTGACAGTGCGGTCATCAACACACTTTATACCGCAAACCCGAAAGTGTCCGAATCGAAATGAACGATACATTGTAAAACTGGTAGCATCCATTCTACTCTCAATACGGACCAACTTACTTTCAACTTTTGCGTTATATTAGTGATATCTTGTATATAGTTGAATATGGGCCTCTCCCAAGGCTTGCCACCAGATACGGTCTTCCGCTCTTCTCATCAAGCCACTTTCTCATTCTGAATTTACACAAAAGAAAATTGTTATAAACCAAATTAACCTCCATTCGCTTACAATTATCCTCCCTCGTACCCAACAGTTCGTTGATGCAGTTTTAATCGCTGCACAAGTTTCTCACAGCACGTGGACGCGGTGAAATTGATTAATAGCGGGAAATTTGGCGTTTATGGCTTAATAGACCAACTTTGTAACCTTTAGAGTTTAGATGTTGTACAGAAAATAACTGGCGGTATTGTATCCAGACAGTAATTTCAAAAAATATAAATTTAAAAATAGTAGTATTTATGATGGCTAGGTTCCACTTTTATTTATGATAGCTATCTGTGGCCGTGTGGTGTCGCCAGGCTATAGAATAGCACCAACGCATATCTTCCCGTAGGTGTCGTAAAAGGCGAATAAGAAAGCGGCTACCACAAGCTCTGAGGAATATCTAAAAGAGAGGACTCGCCAACCAGCTTGGCCAGTGTGGCGTTTTAAGGTTATACATCCCTCATGCAGAAGACAATGTGCGTGAGGAAGCCTATCTCCAGCAGTGGATCATACAATGGTTGGACACGGTGATGTTTCCACTTATATATTATGGTCTAAAGTGACTTTGAAGGTGTAAGCGGAGGCAACCGGGTAACCGCCGCTTAAGAAGACGTGCCAATCTTCATCAGTCTTGAATGATGTTGACATGTCTCTTTAAAAAAATTCTATTCTCTATAAAATTTCTCTATGGAAATATGAAATTTGAATCTAGCATAAATTATAATGTATTTAACATATAAATTATTTTTGATAATATCGCGGCGCCATGTTTTGAATGACGTGAGATTTGATATAGATTATAAATATTAATATTATGATCAGAGATGACACGAAAACACTTAGTAGTGATTGCGTGGCAATATAGGGGTAATTAATTTATTAACCGACGAAATCCAGGGGATAACATACTTCAGGAAATTAGACTATCTTGAAATGTACTGCATGCCCCGCTTTATCTTATTTCCCTAATGTACGTACGTGTTTCGGTAGTGAGTGAGATGTACATTCCCATCCTATCCCTCCCCATTTTCCCAACCCTTTCTCCGAATACATTCACATATCTCCAAAGGCAGGCAGCGCATCGGGGGGCGTGCCAACGTTTGTCATTTTGAACTAATGTTGGCATGTATCGCGAATGTCTATGCGTGACAGTATCAAATTACCATCAGGTATGCTCGTCTGCCGCCTTCTACCATAAAAAAAAACTTCAGAAAATAATTCATTGGAAGTAATGCAATTAAAATTTATTTATTTTTTTAGTTTAATAAGCATAATGGCCTTTTGAGGTATATACATCAGTCACGCGTAATACAATAAGGCTCATATCCACCAGTGGATACTGAAAGGGCCGGTTGCATTGCATTGCATTTGTTTGCAATGGCCCTTTATGTATGAAAATAAAATTTTTCATGTATGTAGAAATGAAAATGTTTAGTTTGATTAGTTGTGGGCAAAAAGGTAAATGTTCATTACAAACGCCATTTTTACAGGCAATTTTTTTTTTAATCCTTGTGTCAATATCAGTCTGTTACGTCCCATTTCTGGGCACAGGCCACGAAAATCTATGAATGCCTTCAAGAAATCTGTGAATATTATTTTGCAAGATCCGCATACCCCTTGATGTTGCAGGTGCCCATGGGCTGCGGTAACACTTACGAACACGTGGGACCGCTTGCACGTCCGCCTACGTCACTAAAAAATAAAAAAAATATATATATCCATAAACATTCTAGTCTTTTGTAATATTTCTAGAACAAGAACTTACACAACAAAACTTCCCTTTTAAAGTGTAATCCAATTTAAATCCAGACTTGTTTGACTATTTATTCCACGCTATCCAATTGGACTATGTTACAGTAACACAACAGAGTGACATTATTAATTCACAATTTCGCTTCGTATGGCGTGTTTTGCTATTAGTGTTGCATTTAACTGGCGCATCCCCTCATATGATTCTCTCAATTGCAAAAGTTATTCATCATTATAAGAATGTAATTGGCCATTTGCAAACCGTCCATGTTTTATTATTATAGTTTATAAATATCAATTTGCCTGATGCCTGATCAATCAATTTGGCCATCAGTGGACGATATAAAAAGGGCTGATTACGATTTAGACGTTTGTTTGACGTTTCAATTTCATACATAAACTCAAGAACTCTTAAATTCATGACCTCACTCAAATGAGGCGCGACTAGCGAGTAACTCACGAGACAAATTGTAGTCCGAAACAGTTCAACACTCATTTGTAACGTGTGTGTAATGGCCGATGCATGTTCATTGATCGACTATTATTAACCCTGCTTGCATTCAACTCATTAGCTCGAATATACTCGTAATGCTGTATATAAACGTTATGAGAAGTGAAAAATGATATTCAGAATTATTCTTGAGTTATTTGGGACATTATTTGTATGTATCTTTTAACCTTTTTGGTTTGACAGTAGTTTTTTTTTCATTTAAGGCAAATGGTGCAATTAGCACATTCTGCCAGTGTCAAGTTTTCGTCGTAATTAACAATTTCAAAGTCTAAAACGTATCCTATCAATGTTCAATCTCGTCGAAGTAAGTCAGGAGTCGCTCAGTAAGGTGATGATAGTAAGTCTCATGAGTACGGAAGAGGAGAAAAACGCACAAGAAAAATTTTGAAGTTTAATAAAGTATCACTATTAAATCACGAATAAATAAACAATTAATTTTTTTTTTTACAATTAATCAAACAAAAACTCAACTTCACTCGAGTTCTCGCCAAAAAGTCGACAGCAGTTTTTTTTCTTTTCTTATATGGCAATAGCGTAATTAGCACATTGTAGCTGTGTCATATTTTCGATTTTTATGGCAATATTGCACTCAACACATTATGCCAGTGTCGCGTTTTCTTTATAATTAAGAATTTCGAAATCAAAATTCAAAACACATGCCGAAGTTTGCAATCCATTACGTTGCCCTTTTGTAATATTTTACAAGAAAAAATTAATAAATAAATGCAATTTGTATATAAATAGTCTATTTGTCGCCAAGTGTACTTGTATTTTTACAACACTAATGCAAATTGCCTGAATCGTGTCTTCCACTTACCATTTTTACCAGACAAAACACACTCGAGGGAGCTATTGAAGTAATCTCCAATCACAACATTATTCATGGGGTGTTTTAAACAAACTTTTTTATCTAGAGAGATAAAACTTTTTTATGGAAAAAAGGGCAGCAGACGAGCATACAGTCCATCTGGTGGTAAGTGGATACTGTCGTCCATAGACATCCGCGATACATGCCGACATGAGTCCAGAATGAGAAACCTTTAGAGATACAACTTTTGTTCTACGACTTCTTTCTTAATTTGGTCTTAACTTTTATCTAACATTTTTTTTCTAAAATATACAAAAAATAGCAAAATCTCCTTTCAACTGGCGCCTGCTAACGACCTTTCTGGTTCCTGTAGTTATGTCGTATTTCAGGATACTGACCCACTCCGCATGTTATGTACAAAAAAATGCCTACAGCGGCGGGCCCCTGCGCAGGGGTTTATTTCAGTCGGTTGCCGCGAACTCTTTGTAACGCACGTGCAAATAAAGACGTATAAAAACTACCATCATATTGTGTAAATAGTTATAATACTTTTTATTTAATTATATTATAGAATTAATTTAAAATTGTGTTTTAAACTACTATTATAATACATATAACAAATCTCCAAAGGTAGCCAGCGCATCCGGGGGCGTGCCAACGTTTGTCATTTTGGACTACTGTTGGCATGTATCGCGGATGTCTATGGGCAACAGTATCCACTCACCATCAGGTGGACTGTATGCTAGTCTGCCGCCTTCGTCCATAAAAAAAAAATTGACAAATTGGACAACTTTTGCGATGAACACACAGTGTCATTATATGTCTTTCTTCACGGGATGTCTTTCTCCGATGCGCGGAGCATTCAATTTGGATCGCGCTGAATGAAATTTTATTTTTTTGGTATGTTTTTGTAGGTTTTCTGGAGCGTTCTTAGGGAGTGAGCCTTCTGTACTTGTACTATTAGTTATTATGTGACTATATCCAAAGCGATTCACATCCAAATACAGTAATTAAGAAACACTTCATACAGCTCAAAACATTAACAAAATTAGGTTGTAATTAAGAAAACCATCAAATAGGGGGTTGTTATCCGATTTACTCGCGAACGTGTTTGTACACAAAATTGGGGAAAACATTTCCAGAGTTTTACCACAGCAGCGTATAAATGACAGTATAGTAACTCTAAATTGGATATTTATTTATTTATTTTTAAAAAAAATAGGCTACAGACGCACAGATGTTGACACGCCAGCGGATGCACTGCCTACCTTTGGAGATTTAGGAATGGATATGGAGAAAGGGTTGTGAAAATGGAGAACCATAGGATAGGATGGAATGAGAATGGGTTTTGGAATATCTCACTCACAACCAAAACACGTACGTATTGGGTAAATAGAACAAAGTAAGATATGCAGTATATTTTATGTTAGTCTCCTGTGAGTGCGAGGTTACGTATCCAGTCGAGTGTACTCAGTGGTTGCAATTTGCACCTGCCCTCTCCTAAAGACTCCCAGTAGACACATACTTATAATTAATAATTCTAATGAGTATATGACTAAACTTTTATCGTCAATGTAGACCTCGCAACACGACCCCTATATGAAACAGGGTTATTAAAAACGTGTCTGTGTGCGTTCCCAATCAATAATTTGCATCGAGATTGAACACTATTCCTTTACTACATTGTGTTTTTATAACTTCATTGTTGGGGCGACGTAAAAACAACCAAGTACGACTTGCCAGCTTATACGTCGACACCGAACGTAATTTCGATTTACATAAAGGTGTTCTAGGGAAATAAGCTATCGGGTTTGATGTTTGAGGGGATCACAGATAAGGTTTCGGATTATTCCTTCGGTTTACTAAACAAGTCCTTCCTGTAACCGAGAAAGGCTATAAATGTTGGAAGAAAAAATAACTGAACGCAAACAACTTCGGGAAACTGTTTACAGGTGTGCTTTTTAATGCGATATTTTTTCAGCATGTATGACAAAATCATTTAACCTCTGCTTAAGGTAGGTACACCAGTGTTACGGACTTGAAGAGGTTTGCTGGTAGTGATTGGATAAGAAGACCCGGAGATCGTGTGTGATGGCGAGCGGCAGCGGAGAAACATAATCTAATCGTATGGTATAGTAACGTTTTAAGACGGGCTTATTGCTGTAATGTATTTTCTCTCGGCCAACCTGTTAGTTGTCGTTTGGTATAATAATACAAATACATAAGACATACATATACGTAGCCATATATATAAGTATTTAATCAAATTAATATATTATTAGCCGAGTGGTGTCTGCCTGCACCGTAGAATAGCACCATCCCAACTTTTCCCGTGGGTGTGGTATCGTGACGACTAAGGGATAACAAAGCCGGTATCACAAGCTCTGAGGAATTACACCACCTCTAAAAGAGTGGACTCGCCAACTCACTTAGCAAGGACTAATTACGGGTTACGGCATTATTTATTCAAAAATGGATACACTGTGTTATACTGGTAGAAACCACGTGAAAATACTCCCTAAAAAATTGCGCTTTGTAGGCAACCCGTCTTAAAACTTTGGTAAAAAGAGAAATATATACTTTTATTTCTCCCGAGAAATATAAAAGAAAACTATATCATAACACACACAACAACCAGAAGTGTCTGGTAGAAAACTTCAGTCCTTTTAAAAATTTGTTACGTCTTAAACTTAGAGGAAAATTTTGAAGGAAATATCCATCAAATAACCTTGAGGTATCTTACACTTTTGCGGGTTAATACAGGAAACAGGTTCTGTCATAAATTTGAAGGTGGCTGATGAAAAATAAAAAGGTAGATTTCATTATTTTTCATTTTTAGAACAGAATAGAATATTTTTAAAGTACGGTACTTTAGTTAGTAAGTCAGTAGAAACAAACCTGTTCGGTCCAAAAATTACTTTATACCGCGAACCCGTAGGCTGTGGAACGAACTGCCTCAAGAGGTCTTTCCATTAAGCTACGATATGGGGTTCTTCAAGAGAGCTGTGAATAGGATTTTGCAAGGTCGGCGGCGCGCCCGCATACCCCCTGGTGTTGCAGGCGTCAATGGGCGGCGGTAACACTTACCATCACGTGGGACCGCTTGCTCGTCCGCCCACTAGTATATATTAAAAAAAAACATGTATCGTCCACATCTAAACCGTCTCCGGTATACAAATTATCAATTATTATTATTTACAGAATACACATTAATTATAATTATCAATTATTGTTTACAGATTACAAATTTAATTATAATTACCAATTATTATTTACAGATTACAAAATTAAAACGTTTTAAAAATTTACACAAAATTTAAGATTAACACATTATATTATCTTTTAATACAAGCAAATTATTATAAATCTCAGATTATTTATTATTTGTTTCTACATAAACTTTTGTGTGCATCGTGAGTTCATTGGTGAAGTAGGTAATAACAATTTAAAAAGCAAATATTTAATCATAAATTGTAGAACTTCATGAACCCTATCCACAAATGTAGAGTTGGATGTACAGACGTACAGAAGTTGATTTTTTGACTTACTCTACTATGATCACCTGGGTGAACAAAGGCGACTCATTAGTGTCATCTGTGTCTAAGATAATCACACTCCTTTCGATTTTATGTTTTTTTTTTGTATCCCTGAATCACAGATGAACTGCATAACAGTTTTGAACACAACAGATTAGATATCCTTAGACCACAGTCTTTCTACCAATGTAACCAACCAATGCACTTGGATAGAGCAACGGTGGGGGGACGAGGTGACGGACGACGCAGTCGACGCACCGCTAACTCAATTAGTTTGCGGTCTCGAGTTTAAATGGTTGTCGCGTGTTTTATAAATTTTGATGTCCCTGAGTAGTTACTTGTGGCTATGTACTGTGGCGATGCGTAGATATACACAAATGGATATCAATAATTAAATATGCAACACCTATACAGATGAACTGACAACTAGTATTTTTTTATTTACGCAAACGGCCCTATAATAGCACTCGTGATCCATCTGGTGGGCTGCAGGTGCATTCTGGTGATTTTCAGGCGTCAAACTAGTAGAAGGTAAGATCTTTATACTGTACCTAATCTATCAGCTCTCAACCAGCTCTCATATTATGATGTGGTATGTCTACTTACATCCAGTTAGGCAGATGGACAAAGAGATATACTCCATTACGTAGCTACATTTCCCGCAGAAAACGTGAAATGACGCCGTACAATTGGGTTGAAAGGTGAGGGCGGAAGCCATATTGGTTCGAGCTTAGGTTGGGAAAACTCAATTTTGTACTAGATAAGTGAGGCCCCGCTATATGCAAATTCTGAAAGCTATTTATTCCGCAGTCCACTATGAAGGCTTTTAGCAACACAGAATGAGTGGACAGTCCCTATCCTTGTAAAGAGTAAAACTGACATGTAATTGACATGTAATGACAGAATAAACTGATCTGATATAACATTAAAATTTTAATATAACAAACATACCTATAGAAACAATTACTTGAAAAACCTATATTCTAAAACATTTTAGAAAATTTTTAAACATTTTCTAAAATATTTAATATAATAAATATGTAAATAATTACTCGATAGACTTGTATTTTCGTAGTAAATGCGTAATGCTTGTTGTGCGGGATACGTATGCACTAAACACGTAGAGTGCTAGTGTCTGTACTTCGCACCAACTGGATCGCCTGGGGGGTGTGGACTGTATAATAGGTTTTTTCGTGAATGAAACAACAAGGCTTGTTCTTCAATAGAGCCGGGGTAGCGCAGAGGTACTTGTTCTTCTTCCATCTGGTGGGTACTTCCATCTGGTACTTGTTCTCGGAGTGGATGCCGCTGCGGAAGTGAAGTTGACCGGAAAACGGTCCGCTTTTATTTGTTTACTGACATCTTCAACTTCCGGCTAGTTGCGGGTTTCCCCCACCACTTGTCAAGGACGGGCTTCCCCCACCACTTGTCCATGTATGCACCCCTCCCGCTACCCGCGGGGAATCATTTATTTTCCTTATCGCTAACACGTATTTACATTTTTGATAAGATCCTAGTATGTCCTCACCTACACTATCCACCAACGATTTATCCTGATAAGTAAGCAAAGACATACCAGGGATCACTCCATTATTATCAAATATATACATAAAAACTTAACAACTAGTTGCGAAACTATATACATGTTTGCGTAAGTACCCTAGCCTTTTCGTCGTCAACACTTGTTTAATCCCTAAGTACGAGGGAAAGTCAAAAATTATCTATATTTTCATCAAAACACACCTTTGAGGTTGTTCGCTCCACAAGCAGTTTGCATCAAGGAGGAACAACGAGTAGTGATACAACTTCTCTGGTCGGAAGATGTGAAAGGGGCTGAATTTCATCGTAGCCTTTTATCATAATACGGGGACAGTGTCTTGTCAAGTAAAAGAGTATTTTCATGGATCGAGAAGTTAAAAAGGGACCGCACTAGTGTGACCCACGAAGAGGGAGCAGGACGCCCATCAACCTCCACCACGGACGACAAGATTCAACAAGCTCGAGAGATGATTCTGGCGAATAGGCGGTCTCCTTCGAACATCAGTCATGGTTCTGCCCATCAAATCGTCCACGACGAGCTCGACTTCCATAAATTCTCTGCACTATGGGTGCCAAGATAGCTTACTGCAGAACACAATCTCAAGCGTGTTGACATTCATTCAAACTATCAACAAGTTGGCTTTTGAGATACTGGAACACCCTCCCTACAGCCCAGATCTTGCTCCCTCCGATTTTCATATATTTCATTTATTTAGATTTCATCTTGGGCCGCTCAAATGATGCTTTGCGAGGTCGTCGATTATCCACAGACGCAGACGTGCAGAAGGCGGTGCAAAAGTGGCTTCGCAAAAAAACGAAAATCTTCTTCTTGGAAGAAATACGCAAGCTAGTGAACCGCTGGACCAAATATATTGACAAAGGAGACATGTATTGTATTGACAACACTATGTTGCAAAATGATGTAAATATTGAACCCCTATTTTTGTGTAAATAAATTGTAGAACATAAAGTGTATTTTCACTCACCCTCGTATAACAAAAACTCATTGATAATAAAGGTATTTGTTTACTTTTTATTCCTACTCGACATTTCGGCACGACTGAAGATGAAAGTATTCCAAGATGGGAGCTGCGAGCAGTTTTAGCAACTACCCACATTAGATCTTCACATTCGGAAAAATTGCGACACACTGCAATAACAATGTCCGCGGACTTATTCGACTGTAAATCTAGGTTGGAATATAAAACGTGTACAAAACACGAAAGTTTAAAAAGTTATAAAAAGTTATTGATATGGGCCAGGGTTCGAGCTCACCATCTTACGAATGAGTTCAGAATAGGTAACTCTAGGTGTAGGGCTAGACGGTACTGTCATATAAGTCTTTGGTTTATATCAATACTAATATTATTGGTACCATAGGAAGCATACTACTCAGACAACCTACAAAATAGACTAACAACATAACAGACTGAAATAATGCTTTTTATACCACCTGCAATTTAGCTGGCATAGACCACTTGCGTTTCTGATCACCTCGTACCAACCTAAATATTCGAACACCGTCCACTAATTTCATATCAGTCGAAGTGAAGTGGGAATCGTATCGCGAGATGCCACAGAATTTTATTATCGTTGTTTGTTGACGCAATTCCCAGACGCGAACATTGTTATGTCAACGTTTCACTGCCTTTTAGCCAAGCATTTTTTAAATTTTTCTTTACACTTACAATTAGTTAAAGATCGTTGTCACTATTTTTTTTTTCTTTATAAAACTATTCTATACTAGCGACCCGCCCTCACTTCGCTTCGGTTTATTAAATTTAAAACAATCGGAATAAGATATTTTCCTGCCGTAAAATGGAGCCTATATTTCAAGTAATACATAGTAATACATCGGTGAAAACTGCATTCAATTCCATCCAGTAGTTTTTGCGTGATGCGTGTACAAACATACAGACAGAGACAGACAAAATTTCTAAAAACTGTTGTTTTGGCTTCTGTTGCTCTAATACAGACCCCCCATATTAGGTTTTTTCCAATATCTATAATGTACAGACATCGGCCTGTTACAATTTTATTATATGTAAATAGATAACTAGGTTTTATATTACATTATAACTAGGTTGTAAGTCATATTTTTTTACAATTTGGGAATAGTGCAAACTAACATCAATTAATCATCAATCAATATTGACACATTAACGTTATTAATAAATATATAACACAATTTACTGAGTGCCCTAGCAGACTAAGATTCCCTGTGTCATGAGGTCCAACCCTCCTTAAATTTAGGCGTGGTACCTGAATCAATATGCATTGAAATAAATGTATGCGTGAGTTTCTATATGTACGTACGTATGCATGGATGTGTATATTTGGTATTTGTGTGTATTCATGAGTGAGCGCTCTCGTGTTCAAGTAGTGTGGGTGTGTGCCTGTGCGAGTGCGCTCGCACCATTATTTAGAAGTGTGTAGAAGACCTTCCGTGGAGTGGTAGTTAAGCGTAAGCAGCCATTTCTTTGATTTGAATCTTACAATTCTCCTGATGCAATAATATTGAGTAAGTTATTTACTTTGCAGTAAACAAATGGACCGAGAAATTAAAATGATCTTTAAGCCATTTTTGCTCTAGTCACTGGAATATTCCACATTACATATCGTCTAGGTCGAGTAGATTTATTTACAGTATCAAGGGCAGTTTTAGGGTAACGAAGAATGACAGATATGAGGACTAACTGCCTCACTCTTAGATCAGAGCATTCGCTGTATAAGACGTCTGAAAGCTGTCTGCCGTTGGCCACTTTAAGAATAATTCTTTGTGCACGTTCTAATTTTATTAAAATACCGCTGCCAGCTGATCCCCAATTATTTGCCAATTATCTATAATTTGCCGTTTTATGACCTTTTATTATTATAATTAGTCTTCTGAGTAACACATAACTGCAGATGATCGTAAATAGTAGTGTAAATTCATATACATATGTGTAATATGATGTATATTTTGAGAAGGACCAAATTGCATGCGCCAGCGGCAAAAGTAGATTTCTCTGTTTCTTGTACATTATAGAAAAAAAATACTTAAATAAAAGTTATAGAACTTCATGACTTGTCCTATTGATAATATATCTATCTATATTTCGCGATATATCTATTCAGCTGGACGAGTCATTATATTCTTAAACATAGGGACATCTTAACATAAGCGAGACCACGAGCAAAGCTGGCCGCAAATACTCTGACCCAATGAAGTACTTACCACAATGTCTAGAACGTCTTTCAGTTACAGTCCTTGGGCTAAGTTTAACCACAAAGGGCTGAGACCAAAGTTAGAAGACACTCCAATTTAGGAGCAAGGGACAGAAGTGTTCGTAATTGGATATAAAGTCAAGAGATGTATTTTACGGGCATCATGCAAACTAAAGAGTATGACTTATAAACTTCTAAATAATTATTGAAAAATACAGGCAGTTCCTCGGGACTAATGGTAGGCCTAATGATTGGGATTTGTTATCTCTTAGTCGCCTTTTACGACACCCATATAAAGAGATGAGTTAATACAAATAATTCGAAGACGTTAATATAAACAAATGATTTTAATCGAATTCAAATGTCATAGTCCACCACACAGGTCAGATGCTTACTGGATAAATGGTAGAAAACTCACTCTAATAATGAATCTTAAAACCTCGATATCGAATTACAATATGCTAATATCTCAAGGGCATGCTTGTTACGCCAAGGAGGATAGTAGTCAAAACTCAATATAAATGACCTGTATTATGCGATCCCCGCACTAACCTGCTCTGTGGACTGGTATACGGAAGTGTTTGGAATAATTTATTGGAGTTGTGCTGCTTGTGTGAGGTGATTTTTTATTCAACCTTTGCAACTTGATCACGACAGCTTGCTGTTGAGATTGACTACTTACCGTGTAAGGCTGAAACGGTAGATTCCCTTCATGATTCTAAGTTATAATTAAAAGTATATTTTTTGTAAAAAATATTAATTTTGTATTTATATCAAACTCATCGATATGGGAATAGAGTCGATAACACATCATACGTTCTTATCAAAGAAACCTGGTTGGTAATTTCTAGGGGGTGAAGCAGATGAGGGGTTAATGAGAAAGTCAAATTTTGAAACTTAAGTAGGTACTACGTAATAAGAATGTTTAATTTTCAAAACACATATTAATTAAAGAATTCGAGAGCTACTGAACATACGAGAACAACTGTTAGAATCAAACGTGGCTGCCCCAGCGTGCTAGTATGTATTCTCAAATCGATGTATCAAACTGTACCATCAGCCTGTGTCTCCCCACTAGGATTATATTATCTGTGCCTCACTGCTGGATATAGGTCTCTCCCTCCCACGATATTCTCCTCTTCCCATGCAATCACTACCGGAGACATTCTTCAAGTCGTCAGTCCACGTCGTCAGTTCGATGACTATATATACCTACTTCAATAATCTTAAATATTTGCAAAATTTCAATCAAAATACCTTTTTTTTTAAGAATGATTAATTGTCATATTGTTCAATAATTACACCCTGTATAGAGAAATCCACAAACAAAACATCATTATAACAATATTTTTTAATGCAATACGAAAATAAACACACGAGGGCTTGAAACGGTTTCAATTTAGGGATTGGAACCGTATACTAACTGCTGCTATGCTTAAAAATCTACCTTTAAAATAATAATACTTGAAGTGAGTATCATTTTACAGAGGAGACGACGGCTAAGCACCCTTGCAGGGGCGATAAGCCGCTCTAATTTCAAGAACAAAGCAAGTAAAACGCGATGCAAAACTCATCCTTAAACGCTAGGAAAAGTAAGAAGTATGCGAATAAAAAATAATAAAAATGAATAGTATGCGGTGATAACCTAGAGGTATCTATACTCGACTCACATTCTTGTGATCGTTAGTTCAAATCCTCCGCCCGTCCCACTGAGTTTTCTACTCAATTACGGATTTTGTAAAAATCATGAGGAAAAAACTCGCATGCTCGAAAAATAAATAAAACATGGAGTATTTGTATCCTCTATTCCACACTAGGCCCGCGTGGTGGATTATGACACGAAACCCCCAGTAATTACTAGGGACATTAGAGGCTGATACAAGTATGCGAATACTGTCCTTCCGTTCAGTATAAGATAATGTCTGTACCTCTTCGGCGTATTGTACACGAAAATGTGATTTCAAAGAGCCATTATTCCTCGCGCATAACGAGATTTGTATCCAGGCAACGTTCAATTTGCAGCATTTTACCTACATGTTTACATCGTAAAGAAAATACCTGTACACAGGCGGACTCTAATTTGTATACACTTTGGATTTTGACTTTTGGAAATTCGACGGATACACTAAAGTTGCCGACGTAGCTCAAAGAATTAGCAAGCTGAAGCAGCAGTAGGCTGGCCGATAACCGATTTTTGGAGTCCTCGAATGGTGACTACGCACCGGGAAAAGTGGGACCCCTCCGGCCAGGTGGACTGACAACTTAATGAAAGTAGTCTGTAGTGACTGGATGAGAAGAGCCGAAAACCACGTGATGCCATCCTTGGGACCCCATCACATCACTTGGGCCTATATGCAGCAGTGGAGAGACACAGGCTGATGATATCGTATGGTTGAATTTTGACCCTTTAAAGCGAAAAACACAGAAAAGATGCCAAGAGATGTCATATATTTGGCATAATATTTCCTATTGAAACAAGAAGTATGAAAGAAAAACTTTCATTTGTTTACACAGAAACTTGAAAGCATTTTCACATTTACTAATACCTTTTAATTAAACGACTTTTAATTTCGATTTCTACCAAACTAAGTGACTAGGAATGAAATGTTACATTTTGTGTTATGTTCAGCACCGCTACAACATGAGGAACAACACCATCTCCAATGCTAGCTCATTACTCTCGTGGAGGCTAGATTAGGGGACGCGAACAAGAGTGTAATTGATGCACTCCCGTCAGCTCGCCTCTTCAGTCGGTTTTTGACGCGAGTCAAAGGACGCCAGGTGCGACGTGAAGCGGGCGAGACGAGGAGCAGCTACTACACTCCCGCGCTTACTGATTATACAACCAGACTTCGCAGACTTTAAAAATGAGGAACGAGTGGACCCACGACAATTTAATAAAATTTGTCGAGTTATATCAAGCGGCACCAGTAATATTGGATCCGAAAAACCACAAACATAAAGGCAAAATCAAAATTAACAAAGCTTGGAGGAAATAAGTGAGACTTAACAGATACTAATAGAATTTTTCGTGTGATACACGTTCAGAAAATTAATATATGCAAGGGCGCACAAAGCGCGGCAGCGGTCACTTCGACCACGTCGGTTGTGTCGGTGATAGAGGGAGCAAGTGGGAAAAGGCGTGGATAAATACTTCCTCGCGTCGCCTCGTGTTGGCTCGCCTCCGCGAGAGTGAAGAGCTAGCATAAAACAGTGGACTCGCCAACCGGTTTGGCCAGCGTGGCGTTACATACAGATGCAATCAACGTGCATGAAGAAAGCTCTTCATGTAAAGCAGTGGATATTAAAATAGCCTAGCTATGGCTACGTCAGTAGTGAACCGCAAGCGATTTATGGAACTTTTGCGTAGTCTGGTTTAAATTTTCTGGTTTCCATTTATTATTGTATACAAATAAATGCTCGCTATAGTACCTGTGATTGGCGAAATCGTTAAAAGGACTCGCCAATTAACGTTTACTTATCATGTTGATACATGTTGTTACGAGTAAAAGAGATATTTCAAAGAAATTCTCCTTTGAAATGTCTCTTTGATGTTAGAGCCAATCATTGTTTGTGAGAAAAAGGAAAATATCTTTTTTCTGTTTTATTGACATCAGTTTATAACGTCCCAATGGAAGGCAAAGGCTTATCTTTGTAATTACAAAGGGATTTCGGGCCATAATCCAACACGCGGGCCCAAATTATTAAATGTCATATATTATTATATCCCATAGTATTTTTTAATAAATCTCTGGCACTCTATTTTCTCACGATGATTTCCTTGGTGATGAGCTTTTGATTACCGAAAATCGGGAACTTTTGGACTGCAGCACATGAAAGACGCCGACAACGCGATTCCGATACTGCCTTCCCAACTAAAAGCCTATTTAGATATAAGCGATTTTCGCTGCTGCCTACGGTAGCAAAATTAACGCCAGACGATATCCCACGATATCGCACTTGTGATATCGCAAGTCGGGCGAATACGCCACAGGTAGGTACGGGATGTCACCTAAGCACACGTTGAACAGAGATGAAGATGAACAGAGAAAATAAACCATTAATTCTGTATCAAATAATGTCAAATAATGTTCCCGAAGCAATCTTTCAAATTTGTTTTTATCGTGGGCTTTCCTAATATCAGTAGAAAACGCATTCCAGAGATTAACTGCTTGAGCAACAAATCTATACTAATATAATAAAGAGGTAAAATTGTGTGTTTGTAGGTATGTTGGGCGTAATCTCTGCAACTACTGAACCGATTTCAAAAATTCTTTCACAAATAGGAAGCTACATTATCCGTGTCTAATATAGGCTAGGCTATATATTATTTTGAAATTTTGAAACAAGATTTGAAAAAAAAGATCTTATAAACCGAAGCGAAGCGAGGGCGGGTCGCTAGTTATGTATATTAATAAGTATGTATGAGGCGAATAATTTTATTTATTTAATCTTTATTGTACACAAAGTGACAAAAGGCGGACTCAATGCTTAGAAGCATTAAGTCTGAATCTCTCAGTCAAGTGACGCAGTGAGAAGTCTCAGTCATAATTAATAGTGACGCATATTAAATACCATAATATAAATAAACATATATATATATATATGCATACATACATATATTAATACCATACATAATCTATATAAACATTTACACACACTGGTATTTTTAAATCTGGTTCAAGTCTGTTCTGTCAGCGAGCACAGACTAAAGGTAAATAGCTTCCGGTTGTAGACCTGAAAACAGAGGGGAATGAGAATCGAAACTCTATTACGTGAGTTTTCAGGACGAGTGGAACGTGACGGTTTTAGCTTCCAACTAGGCTTTAAGTGGCGACAAAAGATATTTTTTTATCCTTCCAATTTCGCAGGTACAGAATTAATAAAGAATTGAACAAAAATGCTTAAAATAGCAACTGAACTGAAGATTTTAAAATATACTACATTTTGTGAGAAAATGGATCTCACTGACGGTTCTAATTTCGACTTTAGTGAAATCTTAATAAACTAACATATTGTTATTTCTGTACCCACGATACCACCCACTGGTGGATATTTTTAGTAGTGTGATTAAAAGTTCGAGCTATTTGAGTCTAAGGTACCAATTGGGGGTTCAACTCCCAGTGTATGGCTCAAACTTGGACGCACCCTTGAGTCTTAAAAGCAACTTATGGGCCTTAATGTTTAGACCCTTTAAAGCTCGATAGCTTTGACTCGAGACTCGAAGACAGAGCTCGGGGCTCATTTTTCTCAACACTACTTTCTGGTCTCTCAGAATTCTGACACACTTGAGACAAACATCTAATTTCGGTTTTCACGCATAAATACGAAGCAGTACAAGCTGAATCCGGCTTGGGCCGGTTCTAACCGTCCTAAACCACTCTAAACCGGTTCCGAGCGCAATGGCGGCAACAATCTGCATGTTAATGCCGCTAAGGGCCCAATAAAGTGGAGTTATTACTCTCTGCTTCACAATGCAATTGTTATTCGAAGCCAAGTTAATTGTGTCATGGATTTGGATGTAGTTAACGCAATTTAATTGCTCAAGTGACCTATTTAATTTTGGCTTATAAAGCAAATGGAAACTGCTAATATTTTATTTCTGTAACAGGACTCCTTCGAGTATTGTCTCTTAATGTCCTCTTTCCATCTCTATTTCTTGGAAAGCCATTCCGTAATTATCTTCGGTTTTCAAAATTTCAAATTAGATTCAAACATCCAACTAATTTTAAGATCTGATTATTTTTTTAAGATCATACTGTTACATTGTTCAGACGCGTTTATTATAATATAATACGTTTATAAAATGTTCCCGTGTGTATATAAGCAAGAAGTATCTGCGGCCACGGGCGGTTGAATGCTCGGTCGCGCTACCGGCTGCCAATAACTTCTATACATATAACTAAATAACTACCCCTTTCATACTACATACGTATATATGTAACTACTTTCGAGATACTAGTCGCCTGGTCACATCTCGCTGCAACCAGCGACACTGCGTATCCGACGTCCTATAGGCAAGGATATTTTTAGTGCCGCATGTAATTATAAATCATGGATATATACCTATAAATAAAGTCCCACCATTTAATATGAAGAGGCGTTTATATTTATCACACTCCCGATTTGTACCCGTTACATTTTTTTAATAGTCTACATTTCGTTATATCTTCTATATAAAGTTAGAGCACTCAAACTTAGTCTGCAATAAAAATTATTGAGAGATCTATTTATGTTTAAAGCATATTGAATTTGAAATTGTTTTTACTAAACATTTACAAATGGTTACAAGGGCCTGGGTGTGTGTTTGTCTTTGTGTCTGTTTGTTCAGTGCGGCATTGTTTAACAAAAATAGAAAATACTGTATTATGTCTGTCGATATCAGCCAACGTTCCACTGCAGGCCACAGGCCTCCCCTAATAAAATCCCTAAAGAGTTTCGGGCCATAACCGACTACACGGGCCCAGTGCAGTTTGGTGGATAAGGTAAAAACTCAGGGGAACTAAGCAACATGAGTTAAAATATACAATAATAAACCTACATCTCGAAGAATAACCTTAACTACAGAGAACGTGCGGTTCGGCGAAAGACAATCTGAAACATGAAAACGTGATTCAGAAAATTAAGCTGTACGTTATAACCGCATTTATTATAGTCATATGAAAATCTATTAAAATTTCTACACGCCAAACTTTTTTTATAGAAAGAAGGTGGCGAACGAGCGTACAGTCCACCTGGTGGTAAGTGGATACAGTCGCCCATAGACATCCGCGATACATGCCAACATTAGTCCAAAATGACAAACTTTGGCACGCCCCCGGATGCGCTGCCTACCTTTGGAGATATAGGAATAGATTTGGAGAAAGATTTGGGTAAATGGGGAGGGATAGGATGGGAATGGGCTCTGGCACATCTCACTTACTACTGAAACACGTACGTAGGTACATTTCACGGTAGTCTTCCGTGAGAGAGGGGTAACGTGGCTAATCGAGCGCGCCTAGCGGCTGTCGGATTGCAACGTGCACTCTCCCGCTCTGACAGTCAATTATAGTCATATATATAGTCATATAAAAATGTCTAACAATCCATAAAGGATATCAGGATTTTCATATAAACCCCATTAAAATTTGTACAACCCAAACGTAGCGATCGCAAATTGTCACAATGGATACCGAAACTAAGTTTTCAATTAAACTATTCTGCGATTAAAACTGTTACAGGTCTGTTCAGAGTGTGTCTATACTTTCTAACCCACTCAAATACGAGCCGATACAAGGCCGATGGGTAAAAGTGTCCCGAAAAATTAACATGTAACACACTAATAATTGAGAAATGCCTCAAAAGAATGCTTTTATTTTATAGATCTTTTAATTATATAGCAGTTGATACGTATTCAGGCAGACAGACATACAAGAATTACGAAAATTTTTGTTTTTGTCTCTATATCATTCGTAGAGGAACACTGCAACGATTTTTTAAAAAGTATATCATATTTTAAACTAACATGGACGCGGCTTTGTTTCAATTTTATCTAATACTAGCGACCTTCCCTCGCTTCGCTTCGGTTCATAAGTTTTTTTTTTTTTCAAAATCTCAAAATAACATATCGTCTATATTAGACACGGATAATGTAGTTTCCTATTTGTGATAGAATTTTTGAAATCGGTTCAGTACCGGTCCCAGAGATTACCCCCAACATACAAACACACAATTTTACGTCTTTATTATATTAGTATAGATTTTCGTCGCTTATTATATAAGAAATTGAAACGAGTTAGTGTAAAGGTTATTTTAATTTATTTTGGTATATTTTATTTCATTTTAGTTTACGTTAGTTTACTTTAGTTCACTTTAGTTCACTTTAGTTCACTTTAGTTCACTTTAGTTCACTTTAGTTCACTTTAGTTCACTTTAGTTTATTTTAGTTTATTTTGGTTTATTTGAGTTTATTTTAGGTACATGATTACTATACGTTTATTTAGGTATTTCATTATTTCTTGCTACAAATTTTAGCGTTCCGCACCCTACATAAATTACTAATACCTACACCTACCAGTGTGTGCAGGAACACTAATTTTTTTTTAGTCGAACCTCCATAACCAAACCCCAGTTCCAATCCAAAACCCAGTTTGCACGAGCTCAAACAGCGGCCAATTTCGCAGGCCACATAACGCTCCAATCCAAATTTCCGAAGCCACCTTCGGGGCAGCTCGGTCATTTCCTTCAATACAAAGACAAAGAACAGCATGCAATCTTGTAATAATACTCCTACGGATACTTCTTCTTGGATAGTTAGAGGAGACGCAAATCTTCTATATTCCTCAGAACCCTTTCTCAAGAGAATACGTATACAATCTTCGAAAACCATTTCAATTCAACGCTTTAAAATACTTTACGATTACTTCGTTTTTCAAAATATCTCCTCCTCTCCTCAAATCGCACGCGTGGTCCAAACATTTGACAGATTCGTGAAGACGTGCCGTGCCTATTGCACTCCATAGAAGCTGACGGCATTTGTGGTGGTTTTATTTACTCAATCATTCTGCCTGTTTTAGTTCCGGTACGTGATAACTGGCAGTAAGCACTGATTACTTGAAGACTTTCGTCTTCAAGCATTTTTATATAGGCGATAAGAGCCTACGCATTTTCATAAATGTTGTGTGGTAGCGAGCTATTGGAAAGACCTATATGAGGCAGTTAGTGTCATAGGCTGGTGATAGGTGTTTATTTTACAAAAAATGATCGAATGGGACAGCGGAAGCAGATGTCATCATAATCCGTTACCAGCCAATTTATTAACCACTAGCTGTGCCCGGCATGCGTTGCATGCTCGTCAATTTTTTTACACATAATATGTATACATAATATATAGCCTATGTCCATCTGGAATAATGTACCTTTCAAATGGTGAAAGAATTTTTGAAATCGGATTAGTAGTTTCGGAGATTACATCCAAACTTACAAACTTTACCTATTTATAATATTAGTATGGACATGAGTCTACTCACCCACATTGTATTGTGCATGTAAAATGTATAGCATTAAAACGCCACGCTGGCCAAAACGGTTGGCAAGTCCACGCTTTTAGATCCTCGTGGCTTATGGTAGCGACTACGTTATCCCTTAGCCGCTTTTTACGACATCTACGGGAAGGGATGGGATGTTTCTAATATAAAACTAGCCGACACTACACCGACACCGACACGGCCAAGCCTGTGGTGTCATCATATTACACAACTAGCTATGCCCGCGACTTCGTACGCGTGGAAAGCTTTGTACACAGCATATTTTCTTCCCGTCAGGCGATTTCGACGAAACAAAGTCTATTAATTAACCTGTGGAAACCCCATGAAAATCCGTTCAGTATTTTTGGAGATTAGCGTGTTCGAACAAACAGACAGACAGACAAACATTTTCAAAATCGTCTTTTTGTATTCTGATACTCTCCCTTAATCGCCCCCAATTAGTTTTTGGGAAATATATTCAATGTACAGACACGCTGGTTCTACAGTTTTATTATATGTATAGATAACAATAGGAAACTCGATCCCCTCTTTCAACTATCCACGTGTATTGAATTTTCTACGAGCGCAACGAAGGTTCATTACTGTTTCCACGTTTATTGGACATCCGTCGCCCGTCGCCCGGAATAATGGGCGTCCACGCGTGTCACCGGAAATAGGCACGATGACGGATCCGGATGTACGGAGCCGGCTGACGCGAGACCTCCTGTCGAGAGCTGTCGATTGGACTTGTCCGCGAGATTTGAAGCCGACAATTTTGAAATGGGGTTTCATGAGAGTCCATTTGAAGTTGTGTTCGGTACAATGTTTATTATCGTCTTATAAATCGACAGTAACTATTTTTTTAGCGTAAAACGTTTTATTGTATTGATAGGTATAGTTTCTTTTAGTTCTTGTAAGTTATGCGGCCGGCTATAGAATAGGCCAGCCCTAAAACTTCCCGTCGGGTATAAGACGACTAAAGGATAATAAAGCCGATACCACGAGCCCGGAGGCACTAAACCACCTCCAAAAGATGGATTCGCCACCCAGCATGGCGTTTTTAAAGCACTCATACACAACGTACGTCAGGAGGCCCATGTACATTGAGGAGGTTACCGTATACCATTTTTAGTGTATAGTGGCAAGTTTTCGGAGAAGATTATATTCAGATATTTGTATTTTAAGACCATTTAGCGCAATTCGTAGCGATTCTACCTGCTGTGTAACACGGGGTTCCATTCCAAGTCGATAATTATTATGTTTAAAGACAATCCATGTTTGTTCAGATATGAGTGGTGTATTTGGCTTTGTATGTGTCTCTGGATCCACAGCACAAGAAATTCTAGTGTGAGTCATTGAGTGTGGCGATATTATTATGTGGAGGATCAGTCCAAAGAACGGCAAGTTTTGGAACAAATACCTGAATGCTTTGATACGAGATCTGAAACATATTCTTGGAATCGTCTAAAGGTGGTCATTTTATGAGAAAGAATTATAATAACATTTTAGGTCTTAAAAGATGAAGATATATTTCAACAGAAAATACTAAATGGGCAGCTAATCGATGGCAACCAATTTAAATGAAAGTGGTTTGAGTTTAGATTTAGATATTCTTAATAAGTAATTTAAAATTATTTCACAAATGTTAATCAATCCCTGTCCGGGGAAATCCCTGTCGCAGGTTGTCTGAAAGAGACTGCATAATTGCAATAAGACAAGTTATTGTTTTATTTTTTCATAACTATGTGTGCAAATTCTATTGATGTGTACGTGTATGTACAGTGCACGCAAAACGCGCACGGTGTTTTTTACGAATGTCAGCAATTTGTAGGATAGCGTCTCTCTTTACAAATTTTTTCGCCAGCCGTCTCCCGCACGCCAAAAAGATATCAATTAATTCTTGTGATCATTTAATAGAATGTATGGAAGTTCTTTATCTCACCTTCTGAAGCTACATCTTACCACCAAACATGTAGCTCCAAATAAGTGTATATTTAAAGGGAATAAATATTTAAAAGCGGGCCAACCAAAATATGTATTGGCTACGATGACGTTTAACATCTATTGTCCCTGGCCAACAGGCTCAAGGGTCGTGTATTATGTAAAATTAGTTATTTCAACAGAAATAAAATGTGTGTCATAAGGTGTGTGTGTGTCGAAAGGGCGCCTTTTCATTGTGCATCCAGTGTTTAAAGGAACAAAGTGTTTAGATTAAAAAGCATTATTATTATAGCGCCCGAGATGCACAGCAAGCAAAAAGTTAAGTTTATTTGGTGATTATCAACAAAAACATAACACCTGGTTATTTTAAACAATTAAAGAAAACCAAACCATAGCAGCACGTTGCAGCGGACGAGACAGCGACATCTATCGGCGAGTGAAAAGAAACTACATAAATTACCAAACGTCGTTTCTTCTATGGAATCAAACTATTATTATTATTGTTTATTTAATTTATTCAAAATAGGCTATTTTCATGATCATGATTTGTTGCTCTTTTAATATTTTTACTGAACGTTTAAATACAAGCCAATTGAAATGATTAGTCTAAATATATAACAAGTATATAAAAGCTTTTAAGTCTAGTTTAAATTAACTACAAATCTCAAAATTTTCGTAAAGTTGGTATCATTGGGAGCAACGAAGAGTTTTCATCAGTTTCATCACTTCGATCAGTTAGATAAAGAATCGTCGTAAATCTGAGTCACACTGAGCACAGTTTTATCCGCGAAATTTATTTTTAAAGTCCCAAGTTTAAAGACACTTTAAGGTTTAACTTGTTTTTTATGAGACAGGTGGAGGTTAGAAAAGTGGTTAGAAAGATTTTAAGTCTTTACGGGAGCTTTACTGCGTCTGTCTAAGTTCATTTCAAAACAAAAAAATCAAATCGGTAAGATAAAGAACAGAACGTGTAAGAAAAATACACCGCATCTGCGGACGAGTCACCGTTTGTCATATTTGACTGATGTTGATGCTTATTACCACAAGAAGGACTTTCAGCTCAATGCCACCATCTCGCTCAAAAGAAATTATAAACCATCAAAATGAGCGACTGAAGCATAAATCTGTTAAATATGAAAAATCGACCCTTAAAATTACTTGCTTGCTCTGAAAAGTACGAGAAATATAAATGTTGCGAGGGACTGAAATACAACTGAAAAATTTACCCTCATTTTATTCCCCCCCCCCCCTACGATTATGCAGATTCGCAAAGAATCGGCATCCTGCGTTTACTCAAGCAACATTGGAATGCTAAAATCGGTCGTTCGAATTGCCCATTCAACTGTGAACATCGATAAAATTTGAAAAGTAAAATGTCTAGTGTATAAAAACACACAACCGTAACTGGACAGCCCTAAAGTCCTTCATCCACTGCTGGACTTGGAAGCCCAAGTCCAGCAGTGGATGAAGGGCATGCACATTGTCCTGTGCACGAGGGACATAATGCTTTAAAACGCCATATTTACCTTACTATTAAAAAAAAACTATTTAAAGAAGTTCGAATATACCGTTGTACAGATACATTACGAAAACATTGGCCATCGGGTAATCCGGAAACACCCGAATGCGTCATTCACGTCTATGCAATAAAGTATCTGCAATAAAGTATCCAATAAAGTAATAAAGTATACAATTAGAGGTACGGTAATTCATAGGCGTGGATGACGCCTTAAGGTGTTTCCAGATTAGCCGATGGCCAATGTTTTCGTAATGTATCTGTACCACATTGACCAGACTCTAAACATTTAGATCTTACTAGCTGTGCCCGGCCACGCGTTGCTGTGGCTGCCCAACAGATGGCGCTAAGGGTGGACTAAGGGGTATGAAAAATAGATGTTGGCCGATTCTCAGACCTACTCAATATGCTCACAAAATTTCATGAGAATCGGTCAAGCCGTTTCGGAGGAGTACGGGAACGAACATTGTGACACGAGAATTTTATATATATAGAGATAAGAGAAGAGAAGATATGGAACGTATCATAGTTTGTGTCCGTTAGACGAATATTTTAATTACTGCTGTGCCGTAGAGCTATTACAGGCGATGCTTCAAATGTTTAAATTGCAATAGGGTCCTTGAATCGATGATGCGTTGTGATGGGCCAGGTCAAGAAATATTGTATATTGTGGAGGTATTTAAATGTTTCCTGAACGAATGCGTCCCATCTGTTATTTTTTTTTGCGAATTAAATATCTTTTCTGTCTGTCCACTGCTGGATAGTCCTATCCAAAGAACCGCTATCACATATCTGCTCTTCACGTGTCTTCTGCTCTTCTCATCCAGCCACTACCGACGACTTCCTTCAAGGCGTATGTCCACCTAGCCGGAGGGGAGCGGTCCCACGCTACCTTTCCCGGTACATGGTCTCTATTTGAGGACCCTTCTTCCCCATCGATTATCGGTCTTGCGGCATATATGACCTCTGAACTGCCGCTTCAGCTTGCTGATCCTTTGAACTATGTCAGTTTAGTTTAGTTCTTCAATTTTTTTCATTACGGATTTTATCGAGCGACAAAACCGAGTGAAACAGGGGGACGTATTATCCTCGAAACTGTTCACGAACGCAACGGCGGACGCATTTAAGTTGCTGGATTGGAAACAATGTTGAGACTGTGTCAACGGCGAATACATCTTTAACCTTCGAGTCGCTGACGACATTGTTATCATGACAGATTCGTTGGAGGATATGAGTTGGATGTTAAACAACTTCAATGTGACCTCGCGGCTTTGGATTGGTTTTGGGATAAGTCTGTGCAAGACAAAAGTCATAATCAACCTGCCTAATCTATACTAATATAATAAAGAGAGAGTGCGAATTTTGTGAATTTGTGTGTATGTGGAGGGTAATCTCCGGAACCACTGCACCTATTTGAAAAATTCTTTCACCATTTGAAAGGTACATTATTCCAGATGGACATAGGCTATATATTATGTGCAAGAAAATTGCCGAGCATGCAATCTGTTATAATTTCATTATTTATTTTCAATAATCCCAAGAACGTGTCTCAAATAATTTCGAGTTAAAATAAATCAAGTAGCAAATAGAAATGCCAACCTCTTCCAAGAGTCTCCCAACAAAAATTCCGCCCGAATACTTGAAAACTCTGAAACTCCCGCTATCAGAACTCTCCAAGAAACTTCCCCGACAGTCAAGTGATTTGAAACCCCTACCACGGGTTTTGAACCGCTCAAAATTAGATTAGGCGAATTCCAGGGCACCGAAGTTCGGGACACGAGGGACTAATTGCGTTTAGTGTGGGTACAATGTGTCATCAGGTACTACTCTTGAATTTAAAGTGTATTCCAAACTTATCACTGTCAATTTGTATAATTACTACCAATTAATACTTGGTATGTGGTGCCGACCGGCTATAGAATAATACCGCCCCATCCCTCTTCGCAGGTGTCATAAAAGGCGACTAAGGGATAACACAGCGGCTACCACAAGCCCTGAGGAACTACACCAGAGGGGAGAGTGCGCGCTGCAATCCAACAGCCGCTGGGCGCGCACTACTGGCCACGTTACTCCTCTCTCACAGAAGACTACCTTGAAACGTACTGCATTTCTGTCTTTATCTTATTTCCCTAATGTACGTACGTGTTTCGGTGTAGTGAGTGAGATGTGCCAGAGCCCATTCCCATCATATTCCTCCCCATTTTCCCAAGACTCACCAAATTCATTCCTATATCTTCAAAGGCAGGCAGCGCATCCGGGGGCGTGCCAACGTTTGTCATTTTGGACTAATATTGGCATCTATCTCGGATGTCTATGGGCGACAGTATCCACTTACTATCAGGTGGACTGTATGCTCATCAGCCGCCTTCGTACATAAAATAAAACCTATGAAAAAGTGGACTCGCCAACCCGCTTGGCCAGCGCGGCGTTTTAAGGCCATACATCCCTCATGCACAAGACGAATATGCATGATGAGACCCATGTCCAGCAGTGGATACTGAAAGGGCTGGCTGGGTGCACTGCATTGTTGTAATGCTTCCTATAAGAGCAGTCAAAGCCTAAGAGCGTTGATAAGATAATAAGACCGGTGATAGCCTAGGGGTATCTATATTCAATCCACATTCGTGATGTTAGGTCGTTAGATCGTGAGTTCAAATCCTGAGCCGGTACCATTGGGTTTATACTTAAATACGGATTTTTTTTTCTGCTCATCGTGAGGAAACCTACAAGCGCGAAAAATAAAAAATAAATCTGGAGTATGTGTATCCACCAATCGGCACTGGTCCCGCGTAATGGATTATGCCTCGACTCCCCCAGCGATTTACTATGGGAGGCGATTTATCTGCAGTGAGACGTTAATAGGTTGATAACATTATCAAGTCATTATTACAATGCACATGCTTAATTGTGGGCATAATTTATTGTAAAAAATTATTTTTATCCTGTCCTGTTGTATAGCATAACTCTCATATGTACTGTGTCGGTTGCTTTAAAATGCCTCTCTCTCTTTCTTCTGCATCTCTCTTCCTTTCCTTTTTTCTTTCCCATATCGATAAAATACCTCAATTCTTTGTTCTTTTTGTATGATCAAAAATATACAAAGATTATAACGTCAACAGTGCGAGAATTCATTATTCACTTTTCAATGTAACCTTACTACTCTGATTGATAACCAATTCTCACCCCGTATCTTCCCATGAGTGTCGTAAAGAGTGATTAAGGGATAACAAGGCCGCTACAAGACCTGAGGCACTACACCACTTCTAAAAGACTGGACTCGCCAACCGGCTTTCGCCGGCAGCGTACCGTTTTAAGGCCACACATTCCTCATGCACAAGACAATGTACATGTGGAAGCCCATGTCCAGCAGTCGACGATGAAAAGACCTGATTACGGTACGGTACTTCTAAAGAACTTTATATACAATCGCTAAATTTTTATACTTAAAACATGCCTACAGAATCGGTCACCTTTTTATTCTCTTCACAAAAACTTTTCTTTCGACTACTTTTATCGGCGCTAATGGTAAGAGCCTTACGCGTAGATACAGCCCCAATTTTTAAATGAATAAAGTTTGCAAATATACGGCTACAGGTGAAAAAGGCGATTTGTCAAATGGAAATGGAAAAAAAAAATCAAATTTTACGTAATTGAGATTGGCGCACTTTTACAAAACATGCTGTATTTCTTTTTACGGAGATAGATAGAAAAAAAACCTCTTTGTTTTACAGTCAGCAACAGATCAACCTATATGCGCTACTAATACTAAGGGCTAGTTTTGAATGATTTTGGATAAATTGGCGATTTGTTGAGCATAAATAAATCAAAACATAGTAATAATAGACATTGTAAGCACACAAAATCAAATTTGTAATCGCTCATCGCTAAAAAGGACCTTTGCCAGACGGATATCCTTTTGGGTATAGAAAAAGAAAAAAATAAAGAAAATTATGTTTTCGATATAAAATCAAATCAAAGCATTTATTTTGAAAAACATAGGTAACAAGTATGGTGTTAATTACAAACATGACGCATTATGTTTTAAACCTTTGTTATCATGGTTGAACATAATAATTCAACCATGATTATTACTAACCGTGAGTTACTCACGATTTAAATAATAAATAAATATTATCATAAACAATACCATAACAATCATTATGACCCATTATGTTCTGACTTATAAACTGAAACACTTGTCATAATATTTTTTTTTAAATCATAACAATCGATCTTTATGATCATAACAATCATCAGATGTGCCTCAAATATTCTAGCTTTCTTCAAATCACGTGAAGCGAACCCTTAAAACCCTTCAAAAACTACTCAATTAGACTATATCTTCAAATCTTAATTATGTACCAAATAAATCTATACATATCGTAATAGGGCCGTGTCAGAACATGAAATATTTTTTGGAAAGGTCATTTCATTGTAAATTACAAGCGATACAAAGCCCAAAACAACAATTTTTCGATTTTTGTCTGTCCGTCTGTCTGAACACGTGTCACGCGAAAACTACTGGACGGATTGTTATGAAACTATGCATAGTTATAATTTATGTACCGGGTACTACCCTAAATGTTAACATTTAGGGTACTTTTATCCAGATCGATTATAGAGTTCCCCACGGTAATCACAAGTTCACGCGAACAAAGTC
Source organism: Sesia bembeciformis (assembly GCA_943735995.1). Lineage (NCBI taxonomy): Eukaryota > Metazoa > Arthropoda > Insecta > Lepidoptera > Sesiidae > Sesia > Sesia bembeciformis. Next base: position 13,579,132 of record OX031042.1, on the reverse strand, counting down.
GCGGGCACCGCTAGTTCTAGAATAAACTTTTCAATCTTGAAAGCAACATGAAACATTTTTACGTACCAATAAAGACTAAATCATGAAACATTACAGGGTAATGGGTATGTAAATAAAGACCAGGTCAAGGCCTCCAAGGTCGCGGCCACATTGTCCGGTGAGTCAAACCACGTAAACGTAAGAATTGATTTTAGTTTGTGGTCGTGGTGATGAGAGAAGCGGGTGTTATATGGAAGAATATTTATGTCAGGTCGCGTGTCGTTATCATTAGCAACAGCAAGGTATCTGCTGATATACTTTGCTTTTCAAAAACGGCTCAAAAAAAAAGTAGTGTAGGTCATAACACCTACTATGGTTTCGGCTCGGAGTTGATGAGTCAGTCATTCAGAATCTTTCCCTTTAATAGAAAGATTAATGTCCTGACTTGTATCTTTGGTACAGAATTTCCTTGGCTCGATACATATCGATAAACTTGATCATTTTCTCGTTATCCCACAGCGTTTTGCGGATTCCAGATGAAAGCACGGATACACGACGCGCTCCAACGAATGACACGTATCACTTTATAGCGGGCAAACATAACGAGTCGCGATGGATCGGCTCGCATAGATACCTGTATCAGGCGGGGTATCTGGCACCTGCGTATTATAACACATATATTACATTCATGCATCACGTCGCAGATGCAATCGATGAAATACAACGGTGATATGATACAAATGTGTTATATTGCTAGTTGGATGGCACATTTAATGAGGTGATATAAAATCGCAATCGCTTATATATTGCACCCGACACTGAAGACACTAAGTAGTAGGTACAAGTGGTTGTCACAACGGCGCCAAACGCTCATTTGACATTCCAGTAATAACAAACGCCAGGCTATTCCTGGAACCGTCTACACTTCTGCAATTTCTCAGAATGCATCACATATTGATGGTGAGTCGTCTGCGTATATGTCGCGTTGAAGGTTGAGTTTAGTGTGTTATTTTTTTTATTTTTTTTAGAGACTAGTGGGCGGACGAGCAAGCGGTGGGCGGACGAGCAAGCGGTCCCACGTGATGGTAAGTGTTACCGCCGCCCATGGACACCTGCAACACCAGGGTGCATGCGGGCACGCCGCCGACCTTGCAAAATCCTATTCACAGCTCTCTTGAAGAACCCCATATCGTAGCTTAATGGAAAGACCTCTTGAGGCAGTTAGTTCCAACGACACGTTCTAAACCTAAGCTGAAGTTCCAGCTGAAAATCAGCGCTGTGTATCATCAAAGGTACTCAACTAAAGCTGAGTTGGACGCGCATTCAGGGCAGTCACATAACACACGGACACTAGACTACGCTATTTCTTTTAATTTTCCGAAATTATTATCGTATTATTATTACGAATTATTATTTATCTACTTAAACACGTGAGTTTGTATTTTCTTAGCGTCTTGTAACTAAATAGATAGATAATAGAATAGATAATAGAATAATCTAAACAATAACAGTATTCTAAATAGAATCGAATATTTATCTGGACCTTAGATTTATACCATAGACTAAGATATGAAACTAAGGTGCCAACGCAAGCGCATTAAATGACGGCTACTCTGGCCTTCTTAGAAAAAAGTTACAAGTGCGTTTTGATGACATCCGAGAAAAATGCTAAAATTTAGGTAAAATTTTAATTATTTTTAAATGAAGCTAGAAACTCGGACTTTTGGATAAAACAAAAAAATAACCATTGTTTATATTTAATTAATTGTTTATGGATATAACGAACATAATGTTACTTATATGTTTGAGTTAAAACTGTTACTATACCCTTTCTTCTTAGAAGGACAGCATTCCCAATTTTTTTCCATGGAAAGAACCTGACCAACATTGGTAAAGAATAGCTGACGCTGACAGGCCCCCGGAATATTTACATAATGTGCGCTTTTTGTAGAGCGCCTTCTCTTATTGGCCATTCCGTAAGACCTCGTCAGTCCTATCGGATCATCTCTTTCTCATTAAAAATGTTGCGTATGAATCGCCGCGTACTGTACATATTAGCCTTTTCCTCTATAATTACATTTTATAACAGCAAACATTTTCAGTTTCAGCCAAAGTAAACACAACACAGCTGAGATACGTAAGTCTAGGTATTTCGTAAGACCTTAAGTGCCGAGAAATGTCGTGTAGCTGTAAGTACTATAACAAATGTGTACTTAGCAAAAATGGAACGGGTTTAGACTTACACATTTTAAGTTGCAATCAAGTAAAGCGTGGCCGTGTAGTGTCTCTCTTCCCGTGAGTATCGTAAAATGCGACTAAAACATAACAAAGCCGCTACCACAAGCCCTGAAGAACTACACACCCTCTAAATGAGTGGAATCACCAACTCGCTTAACTCGGGATGTGTTTCAATGTCATGCATCCCTCATGCAAGAAATAATATAAGGAAGTCCATAAGGATGGAAGTCATAAGAATAATAAGGAGGATTCATAAGGAAGTCCAAGTCCAGCAGTGGACAAAAACATAGAAGCTCGTCACTTCACCAAATTAACATCTCTATATAAACATGTACAAACATGTAAAAACCACTTCAACATGGCGCGGACAAAAACCTTTAGTAGTTGAAACACAAATCAATACAACCTGCGCCCATAAAAACCTAGCTGTCGTGAACATAGTTCTGTCGATGCGGACACAATCGATTACGTTTTTGTCCAACTACGACAAGAAAGGTATCGATTTTAAGCCATTTGTATTGGACGAGATTGGCTTGAATGGCGTAAAAAGAGGTCTAGCTATCCAGTGAATGGAAACCGACTACACTCGTAGGAATGTTGAAACTATAGACTCGTGGTTTCCAACGGAGACTGTGCCACCCACTGTGGGCGCTGCAATGACCCAAGGGGGCAGTGGAGACTTTAAATAAACATATTTCATTGCTCCTTTACCTTTATTTAGTTAAATGAAGTCATTACTTAAATGAAATAATTATAGTCTGGGAAAGTAGTAACCGTTTTTTTTCTGAATGTGATCGGTACCTACGAGTAAGAAGGTTGGGATGTAAGATGTAACCTACGATTAAGAAGGTTGTATCGCATAGATATGCGATACACAATGTGCCGTATGGTGTCGGCAGGCTATAGAATAGCATCACCTCATCTCTTCGCGTGGGCGTCATAAAAGGCGACTAAAAGATAACAAAGTCGCTACCACAAGCGCTGAGGAACTAAACCACCCCTGAAAGAGTGGACTCGCCAACCCGCTTGGCCAGCGTGGCGTTTTAAGGACATCCGTTATGCACGCATGAGGTGGCCCAATTCCAACAGTATATATCTAAAGGGCTGGTTGCTATAGACTATAATTGACTGGCTATAGACTATAGGCAGAATTCATTCTTATTTGAAATTGACTGCGCTTAACGTATTCGACCAGATGGACCGATGACTTGAAAGTCTGCCAGTAGTGGCCGGAAGAGAAAAGCTCAAGACCGTGTGTGAGCAGGGCCGTAGCCAGACTGTGTAATCAGGACAGGCTCAAAAAAATTCAGGGCAGGCGAATTTTTTTTTTACATACTTTTTTTACAGTTTTTTTATATCTACATATTTCGCAATACTTTCGTTAATTTTGTTTGTAGTAGATATTACATAAAAGTGAGCACATGGAAACAGTAACTTTTTATTTATTCACATGAAGTACATAAAGTACCTACTAAAGTACAATAAGATGAAATAATTTATTTATCTTTATTTGATAGGTTATTAAAGATGATTAATTAAAATGATTTTTCAAATCGAAATCAAACATCGAAATCGGGACTGTCCCGTCAGAATTGGGACGAGTGGCAACTCTGCCTACACCTATCCGGATTTCCCTCTTGGTCCCCAAACATTGGTTAGTGGCTAGGGCAGGCTCAAAATTTTCCCTGGCGTACCCCTGGCTACTGCCCTGTGTGTGAGTATTATTAAGTAATTAGTTACCCTACTAAAGAGTAAAGAAAAGAATGAGAAATTCCCATTGAATTCCAAACTGTACTTTTTTTCCTTGAATTGGTACCTATGTTTATAAATAAACTTTGATACAAAAATATGCATAGCAGCCCTAAAGAGACAAAAAAATGCGATAACTGATAACAAATATATAGACTATGCATGTATAGACTATCTTGTAAAATGACGCACACAAAAGCGAGCTACTCGTACTTGTTACATTTGTACACAAACACAAAACCTTAACAAAAGAAGATCATTGACGGATGCTACGACCCTTTATAGTATCTGCAATAATCACCAGCAGATCAATTTTAAGGTGCCTACACGTCCCACACGTTCGCACGCCCTCAACAAGGAGCCACTTTCCATGAATAACGCCGGAAAACACGCGCCACTGCCAAGGATCTGCCACTCCTACAATTCTAGTCTCCATCCAGCAGACATATTTAACTGTAGACGAACGACTTTCAAGCGACAAGTTGACAGACTTCTCGCTTGAAAAGCATATTTCATGTATCTTCGAGTTTCAGACAATATTTTCACTCCGATATAAATTTCCGTACCATATTTCCCATTTCACATCTTTTGCTTTTATATAACTTTAGTCTATCACTTAAACCATTATTTTGCTTGTCTTAGTGGAAAACATCTTAGGGGATTGTTTCATCATTATATTTATTGTATATAACTTTTATTCTTAGTCTATTGTATAAACTCTGTTTCCGCTGTTTTTCCTTAATTAGATAAACAATGGATTCGGCCTTCAGTTTGATTACAATAACTGATTTGATGAAACAATGTACAGTACTTACCGTCATTAATGGCGAAAACCGCTGACTCAATCTGCCAGCGGATTATGGCCAATTTACAGCGGCCCACTCACGTAGCAGATGTATCCAATTACCGATCGGCACGTCGTCGGCCTGATTTCATTAGTAATATTTACCCGAAACGCCTCACAAAAATAATAGCAATAACGCCTTTTGAATTTATAAGTAAAACTTTGCAATACAAAATTTTGCTATTATTTTATATCAGGCGAAATTATATTACACTAATCTACTAATATCGCAAAATAACTTTTACTTAATTAATTAATTATAGCTTAATGTGTGTATATTCAGGCTTAAAACATGTTTGCGTATGTTAAAATTTAATAACGAAAGTACAAAGGCAAACAATTTATTTCGCAGACTATTTTGTTGGAAACGTATTCACGGTTTTAACAAGTGTAATTTCGTTTGTAACGTTGACCGCACAGGAGCGTGTGAATACGCAAATTGTGAAATACCTTCAGAGCGACCGCTGATTACGTAACACCAACAATGTTTATTCAGAAGTTTATTCTACTCAATTAAACAACTAGTAAAGTCAAGTACTAGTAAAGTACTTATTATAATGTACTTACAATTAACTTGGCTGTTTGGTGTCGGCCGGCTTTAGAATAGTACCACTCCATCTCTTCTCGTGGGTGTCGTAAAAGGAGACTAAGTGATCGCAAAGCCGCTACCACAATCGCTAAGGAACTACTCTAAAAGAGTGGACTCGCCAATTAGAAAGGTTTTGATTTGGATTGATTTTGGCGTGGGCTGTGTTTATGTGTGAATTAAAGTGTAGAGTCTATATCAGACGACAAAATAAATACTCTGAAATTTGATACTCAATAGATGGTCTAACTCACCAAAATTAAAATAAAAGTTAAATAGATTTTTGAACAATTTTCAATTGGAGAAACCGACAAAATGCTCCATTAATTTAACCGGCAGCTTTTAACAGAGACTGTTTGGCATGCCAGCGGCTAATGGCATAGCGAGCGGTCTGTGAAGTAACGCTGTGTTAGCACGCGAACAGGCCGCAGAGTACAAAACATACAGCAAGGAAAGTCAGCATTTAACTTTAAAAAAAGCAGGTTTGAAAATGTGCTGAAAAGTAACTGCCATTCGTACGATAATGCGGTTTCCAATCTAAAAATTACAACAACATTTTTGAACAAAAACCCGTTTGGCAAGTACCTACGGTAATTAACTCACAATAAAAAAAAATATTAAAAGGAATTGAAAGTCAAAGGTCATTGAAACATAGCGGTCTTATGGAAGATCGAAAACGCATCAAATACTTTGATATATGTTAAACGTTAAAACCTTCTCTAGTAGCAAAGTAATTTCTGAGTAACCCACATCAACATGTACCAGAATCAGTTTCAAATTAATACAAATAGTAATTACTAATTACTGCATTGGCTCTTAGCCTTTTTAGATAATGCTTGAAGGAACTAAATGAAAACATGACAAAGATACTGCGAACGTCATAACAGTCATTTGTGATTTGCTACAAATCTCCGTACTGAAGATTCGCTACTGTTCGTCTGTGTTGTGACCAAAGAGAGTTTCCCTAAGCTCAGCACCCATGCGTACAGTAGAGACTTTTCCAGAGAGCAGCATTTTTGTTTTTGTGTACATGACCAAAGCCAAAATAGACAATACAGCTTTTATGCTCGTAAGCTCACAGCTTACGAGTTTCCATAGATGAATGGTGAATATTTAGATAAATAATAACTACGGGACAGAGTTTGCTCGTGTGCGTAAGTAAATATTCGTACTAAATATGCCTCAATATTTAGTGTCTTTTTTTAAAAAATAAATAACGCCACATGCAGTAGCCTACACTAGGATTCCCTGTGTCGTGGGTCCGGGGATCACACACACACCTAGACAAGAATAAAAACAAATGAATTTCCGACTGGGAATCGAACCCAGGACCTTCTGCTCGGTAAGAAGGGTCATTACCAATCGCGCCAATTAGTCGCCAAATTGCAATGCATTTTACAGAGAAAGCAGTGAATTAAAATAGGCTAAAGTGTAACCATCCAAATGAGGTAAGACATTCCAGCAAGCTCTGACAATAAGCAGGGTCGCTGTAAAAATACTATGGATACAACGAAAGTACCTACTTATTCCTAAAACGAATAAACGCAAGTATTTCGTAAACGAAATCATAGGTCGAAGTTATCTATTTTATTTCTTTTTAAAACAGTCTTACCACAAAAACAAACTGATAAATAAAATAGTAGATATTAAAATACACGATTTTGACTCACACACTTTAAAATAATACGAAATGTCAGTGAAACGAGTATAATATTAATATTATCAGTCAGTGAGCAACAGGACAACGAATATATGCAGACTTGTAGCGTCGTATTTCATTTAAATATTCGCTAAAATTTTCACAAATAATTTATTGAAAATGAAACCGAATTCGTAAGTTTACATTTTGCGAATATTTCGCATGTTTCGAAGACGAATAAGTACAATTTTCGCTCCCCTTAAATACCAAATTCGTCATAGTATTTTTAATCTTCTCGATAAAGGTAATATTTATTTCGTAAATCCATCTACATGTAAATAGATCTACATGTTTTCAATTTAACTTGGAATAGAAATGTAAATATCTTCTTTGTATTATACATTCCATCCTGGATTGGACCTGGCTAGCTTAGATTACAATTTAGTAACATCCTATGGGAATAAGAGGACACAACTTTGAAGGTTTAATTAAGATATTGTGGACCACAAAAGCCACGTCAATATAAATTTAATTATGTTGTTGAAGCTTTTTCAATTTAACATGTTAACATGTTTTCAATTTAACTTGGAATAGAAATGTAAATATCTTCTTTGTATTATACATTCCATCCTGGATTGGACCTGGCTAGCTTAGATTACAATTTAGTAACATCCTATGGGAATAAGAGGACACAACTTTGAAGGTTTAATTAAGATATTGTGGACCACAAAAGCCACGTCAATATAAATTTAATTATGTTGTTGAAGCTGTTACTAAAGACGTTGTAATGATAAATGAGGAACTGAAAACTATTGTTTTTAGTAATTTAAATAGGTGAAAATTTATGTCATGCATGTCTATATAAAACTGTAATTGGAAAGGTTAGATATAAAAATAGCTACATTTATAAAACTAAAGAGAAATGTGCTGACGGACTCGTCAACGCCGAAGCTAAACCGCTGAAGCTAGAAACAAAACAATATGAACATAACCTTCCTTTTACGACATGAAGGTGTATCAGGAGGGAATTTCTCAAAATTTAACTCCTTAAGGGGTGAAACGGGGTATCATGCTATCCTATCAAGCTTATTTACCTATTTTCCAACTCTTTGTCCAAATCTATTCCTAAATCGCCGAAGGTAGGCAGCGCATCTTGGGGCGTACCGACGTTTGTCATTCTAGACTAATGTTGGCATATATTGCGGATGTCTATGGACTACAGTCTCCACTTATCACCAAGTGATAAGTGCAATGTCGAATTTAAAGAAAAATGCAATGTCGGGAAAAAATTGTTCAAAATATTAAAAAACATTTTTTCTCAATCCGGAGGCGAATTCATTTTCGTTCACGAATATGCTCAACATGTTTCGTTCATTTCAATTTAATTTGCAATATCATCAGCCTATGTCTCTCCACTGCTGTATGTAAGCCTCTCCCAAAGTTCGCCATCAGCGATTTTCTTCGTTATTCGACCTAGCTGGAGGAAGTCCGGGGCTTCGGGTACGTGGTTTCCGTTTGAGGACTCATCGCCCCCATCAACTATCAGCCCCACTGCATATATGGCTTACTCATCGCCACTTCAGTTTGCATAAGTGCAATGTTGACGTTTAGCGCAATATTGCTAATACATTCGTGCAGGCGCTAAGCTTGGTATTAATCTGTTAACCCAACTTAGGTATCGAAAATTAGAAACGTGAGCTATGTGAGCATAATGTAAATTTCTAACACGAGGACGGGGATAAGGAAGTGATTCCATCTCACACTAAAGTGCAACGTAATGCACCGGTGCCACGTGCTATATGTTACGTTAACATAGTGCTCGAGAGGGGTAGGGAAATAAATATTGTCTTCTCAAATGGGTGAGTTCTAATTAAGTATGGTGTGGAATTATTAAAGACAACTTTATAAATAATGCACACACTGGTTTTTATAAATTGTAATGTACCTACCTTCTATTTTCTTCAAATAAAAAAATAAATACTAGAAGACATCCAGCTACTACAATATACAATAATCTACCTACAATTATCAACAGTTAGACTTTTCTTTGAACTAATTTACTATCACCTACCTCTCTCACAAAACGCGCCTTCATAATCTCCATCCCGGCACTCGCAAACCGGTCCATCATCAGTGCTGATGCAGACCCCGCCGTGCTGGCAGGGGTCCCTGCGTTCACACGCGTCGCCACTACCGTTGCTAATGCGGGATGTCTGTAACAAAGAGATACATGTTACCATCAAGTTAAATTGTTATTTTTTTTTTTTTTATATACTAGTGGGCGGACGAGCAGGCGGTCTCACGTGATGGTAAGTGTTACCGCCGCCCATGGACACCTGCAACACCAGGGGGTATGCGGGCGCGCCGCCGACCTTGCAAAATCCTATTCACAGCTCTCTTGAAGAACCCCATATCGTAGCTTAATGGAAAGACCTCTTGAGGCAGTTCGTTCCACAGCCTACGGGTTCGCGGTATAAAGTAATTTTTGGACCGAACAGTGCGCGACACCTCCGTATCGAGGAAATGCGAATGGACCGCACTTCTGTGACGGGAGGTGCGGTTGTAGAATCCCGAGGTGGGAATTATATTGAATAATTCTTCAGAGCATTCCCCATTGTACAGACGGTAGAACACGCAGAGAGACGCAACGTCTCTCCGAATGCTGAGGGGTTCTAGACCGCCCGTGAGAGTGTGATCGCCGACAATACGAACAGCACGTCGTTGGATGGAGTCAAATGGGTCCAGTTGGTATTTCGGTGCACCGGCCCAGAGATGAGAGCAATACTATGGGGCCTCACTTGAGCTTTGTAAAGCATTAGGAGTTGCCCGGAGGTGAAGTACCGCTTCGCTCTGTTCAGCACACCGAGCTTTTTGGAGGCCATTTTGGCCTTATTTTCCAGATGACCCCTAAATTCGACTTTGCTGGAGATGTCGACACCAAGGATCCCGATACTCTCCGAGATCTTAAGAGGTATGCTCTGAAAGCGAGGTGCTACGACAAAGGGGGCTTTATTGTTAATTGTTACACACACAAAATATACATAAAACAATAACATCAACAAGAAGTGCATTAACAAACAATGCCAGCGCATACTCAGCATATGCAATAGATCTATGTAAGACTAGGAAATATAAGAAGAAACAGAGGAGAAAAAAAATTGAAAAAGATTTTTTTTTAAATGGCACTGAGACATGTTCCGAAAAAAATATACCGAAAGAATTTCAACTCAATGGGTTCTCTTAATTAATATATTAATATTCAAGTTATATTAATATTATTCAACTTATTTTAAAAAAAAAATCAACACGTCACTTTTGATTGTGATAGAATGATCTTAAATGGTGTCCCTTTGTTTAATAACACAGTTAGTGAGATTCGTATCAATAGTCAATAGCGATGAGGAGGCCAAACCGGGGACCAAAAGGACCCGTTTCAAAATTGCTATGAGATTAACTGCATCTGCAGAATTATGAACGAAGAAACGGTTAAAGTAAACTAGTCAGATCTAACCCTTTGTTTTCTATCTTCTACATATACGAGTAAATGAATTATAAAGAAAAACCTTTATGCGTCGTCTCTTACATACGCTTGTAACCCTATAAATATAATTATACCTTGTATGTAAGTCCTTAACTAGGTTTTCGTTGGGTTATAAAGTGCGGCGGATGTTGCACGGCGGCAATAAACTTTATGATAAAATTGTGAAAAAAACGAGGAGTAATGTGTAGGCTAATAAAAAGTTATATGAGTGTAATAATGCCCATAGTTTAGTGGCTGTTACACGCTGTGCATTTCGAATTCAGAAAAAACTGCGGGGCGCATTTCATGACGATTTGAAGTCGGCACAAAAATAGATTGGGTATATATTCGGTCCCCTCTCCCTCCGGGCCAGGTGTACCGACGACTTAAAGAACTCCGCCGGTGGCTGTTGGATGAGAAAAGCCAAGAATCGTGGTGGCGAGCTGCGGTAGAGTTCTGTATCCAGCAGTGGAGAGACATGGGCTCATGGTATGTAATATACCCGGTTAAGTTTGTAGATGGGCTAAATTATAATAGTTTCAAAATTAGAATAGGTAAAAATTTTCAAAAAATCCTAATAATATGTTAAAGACAATGTGTAATATATATGAAAGACATGTTGTTAGAAAGGGGTCGTAAACTTTTACAAATCTTAGCTAATTTTCTTTAAACCTCTGCGTGTCGCTACACCGCGACGATATACTGTATGGATACATGCATAGACTAGTGCATAGCGGGGGTAAGCATGTACGTCAAAATAATTGTTTTTTAAAAAGTAGTTTAATTGAATATCGAGATATCATTTGAATGCTGTAATCAATGTCGAGTATTGAAAGATTTCATTGTAAATTCGAAGTGCTACAACGAGTTTGAACTACTTATTTAATTATTATTTTTTATAGACTAGTGGGCGGACGAGCAAGCGGTCCCACGTGATAGTAAGTGTTAGTATTTAAACTACTAAAAGGAAGCTCTGTCAAATTAAGGGCTTATGAGTTAGTATTGCACAATCAACGGCTGTCGTTGTTCTCTATTTCGTCGAAACGTGTAACATGTGACGCAAAACGCCGCACATTATATACCTGATTTTTTTAAATGATAACAGTCTTGAAAAGTATTAAAAGACCTTTGGAACTGACCTTTGGACCTTTGGAAGTTAAGTTTATTTTTCAATGAAAGTAAGCTTACCTTGGCCAGTATACATAATAATAACAATATAATACTTAAATACTAATATTATATTAAACTTTTACATTAATTAAACAAATATTTGTGTATTTTCGATTATTTGGAAATTGCAATTTAGGACATGTACATACAATACATGTATTTTATAACAATACATTAGTGTATTAAACATTTAATGTAATAATACATTCGTAGCTCAAACACAAATGCTCTTTTCATGTACACCAATAGTTCATTCCCCTCCTAAATAAATTACACGCCGGACTGTATCACGAAATCAACTGGTATTTTCAAACGAAAATCTATTTTGTTTAACTGTTTTCTTTCACCTGAGTACTACGATGCTACGAACGTAGCACCGTGCTACGGTGCTACGAACGTAACACAGTGCTACGGTCTACGCAAAAGAACGTAGGTAGATCTTTTTATATTAAGCATTGATTTTTCTATAGTTCGTGCCGCTTAGCATGGCAATAGCGAGCATTCACACCTGCCTACTAATGTACTCGTGATTACGACACCGACACTTGCCAATGTTCCCCGTAATGAGCGTAAATAGCTATCGCCAGCGTATCGTGGTAGCAGCCACGTTGACATCGAACGAATGAAATCTCAAATGTTATGATGAAGTTTCTGTTTCAAATAAATTTTGTTAATAGTAAAATTGTCTAATCGGTAACCGTAAAAAGTCTTTCGTCAGAAAACAAGCAATAACTTATAAAAACTATGTTGAAGATGTGAAATAGTCACGTCATTGAGAAACTCATATCTCTTAAAATATTTATTAATTTATAAAACTGGACTTAAATAAATGCCCTTTACCTCTCAGCTACAACCTTTTATTTTTCAACCTACCTGCGTACGTTCGGGCACTGCCCGCGCACAAGGTCAAAACTCTCCCCTACACAAAAGAGACAAGTTACGTCATGCTTCTGGCGTAATGTGCGTAGGCGAGTGACGTCACCGACGTAACGGTTACAACACAGAGCTCATACAGAATTTTGAATCTAAATTAACCCATTTAAACCAATGTTTAAATGCTATGTTATATTACATATAACTTTTTTGCATACGTGAGCAAATTATCTCGGAATGAATTTAATGTTCAAATTTATTACAGTAATAATAATAATTGAAAAATAAACGACTTTTTTGGTGAGAACTCAAGAATTGAAGGTCGAGTTTTTATTTGATTACCATAACATTTTGCGTATGGTAATCAAATAAATGGTATGGTTTATTTGATTACCATACGCGTATGGTTTATTAAATACTAGCGACCCGCCCTCACTTCGCTTCAGTTTAGTTCTTTTTTTTTCAAAATTTCAAAATAAAATATAGCCTATATTAGACACGGATAATGTAGCTTCCTACTTGTGACAGAATTTTTGAAATCGGTTCAGTAGTTCCAGAGATTACCCCCAACATACAAACACACAATTTTACCTCTTTATTATATTAGTATAGATGTACAGACGCGCTGGTTCTACAGTTTTATTATATGTATAGATTTTCTCAAATTTGCAGAAAAAATTTGCAGTCGTACACGCAATAAGTAAATATATTCGAAACGTTACTGAAACTAAAATATATTCTTAACAAAACCGTTAGAGAAAATCCTTGATAAGGAAAAGCGAAGCAAAAAAGTGTTACAATCTAGCAGCACCCTCTTCATTGTTGAAGACACGCGTCAAACAGATAAGTGAAAGTATCTCTGCGAGGAACGTGTTTTATGGTTATTACGACTTTCTGTTGTGATTTGTTTCAAAGAGCAGTGATAGTTTACCACTGCAGTATACAAGTATCAAGGAGAGTGCACGCTGCAATCCAACAGCCGCTGGGCGCGCTCGACTGGCCACGTTACCCCTCTCTCACAGAAAACTACCTTGAAATGTACTGCATTTTCCACTTTATCGTATTTCCCCAATGTACGTACGTGTTTCGGTAGTGAGTGAGATGTGCCAGAGCCCATTCCCATCCTATCCTATCCCTGCCCATTTTCCCAACCCTTTCTCCAAATCCATTCCTATATCTCCAAAGGTAGGCAGCGATCCGGGGGCGTGCCAACATTTATCATTTTGAACTAAAGTTGGCATGTATCGCGGATGTCTATGGACGACAGTATCCACTTACCATCAGGTGGACTGTATGCTCGTCTGCCGCCTTCGTACATTAAAAAAAAAATGTCTCACCCGAGGCCCGCCACCATAAAACTGTCAATTCAAGACTCATATTCGATCTCGTCATTTCAAGCTCGTATCACTGAATTTTTAATTACGTGCAGATTTTTAGGAGGACATCAACGATGCCTGTTTTAAATGGGAAAATCTGTAAGAGTTGGACCTTCATATATTATAACAATTCTGGTTTATTATATAATGGACCTTTTATTATATAAGGGAGGGATTCGATTCTTACTCATTTGTTTAGCGACTAATCTTTGGTATGGTCTGGTATAATAGGGTCTTTTTGGTGAAACAGGCAATCCAAGTGTGTTATTTAAATGCAGAGTTTTTAAACTTCCTTCTTGTTCACCCGAAGAAGCTATATACATACATAAAAATTCCCATACACTATTTCCATGCTCACATATTTTATAACTTTACTAGCGATCCGCGATTCAGTATAGAAGTTCTTTTGTCAAAATATCAAAATAAATTGTAGCCGATATTAGACGGTGATAATGTAGCTTCCTATTTGTGTAAGAAATTTTGAAATCGGTTCAGTAGTTCTAGAGATTACCCCCAACATACTCATAAACAAACACACAATTTCACCTCTTTATTATATTAGTATAGAAGTATAGATTCTACTCTACTCTCAAGATAATGGCCTTTGTTTAATATAAAAGAGACACCTGCCCCCACTACCCACGTAATTCTCTTTAAAAATACATCCATAACCGTAAACCGTGACTCCGTTATGAAAGCAAGTACACCTTCTATGGTATATGTGGGCGGTGCGTGGGATCCTACTGAAAACATACGGTTAGATTTACGGTCGTGACCGTCGCGGCCAGAAGCAATTGTGATCGGGATGGTTACCGTTACCAACAACAATACAATGTATTGTGACTTTTATTTATTTCTTTTACTAAATAGGAAGCCAATATAATATGCACATTGGATACATGCATTATATGATAAATACACTAATATGGAATTTATATATATACCATACTTATAGGCTAACTCAATATGTTTGCAGTCCTTTTTATGCACTAAAGAATTTAAGTATTTTCCCAAAAAAATATAACAAAAACAGAGAAGGTAAAGTATGGTAATTTAGTGTCGTATTATAAGAAAGATAATTAATTTAAGGGGAAGTAGGACAAGGATCCGTGGTGTGATTGTATAGTTGCAAAAATGTAATTTTGATTCTTTTTCGAGACTGTAGTGTTCTTAAAAATTTTCACAAATAAACGCTGGACCCTTGTGTTTTATGTCCAGCGCAATCTAATCCTACACTATTTATTATTCGTGATCAATTAGTTACGTAAATCAATAGAAGTAGTTTCTTGTCATTGAAAGCAAGAAATATCCGTTGTTGTTTCCAACGACACGCAGTTAAACACTACATCAAATATTTCTTTCTGTTTTTCATTTACTTATAAAAACGTGTTAGGTGTTTACATACAAGGTTACATACATTACATACATCCTGCCAATACTGGAGTAGATTTTTTGAAAATTAAATTTATCCATGTTGAAAATTAACTTATTAACCGTTAGGTCTGTACTTATTAACTCTACGCTCGTCTACGCGTCAAAGCGGACGAAGTCGCAGACACGGCTAATTTATTTTTATTTATTTATTGAAATAGACGCACATATAAAAATCATGGAACACGTGCTCCATGTGATAAACCCATTATAGGTGCTCACTGCACTCACATTTAAAAATAAAAACTTTGAAGCCACAGGAATAATAATAAACCAAAAAGTTTTACTTAAAATTAAATTTACTTAATTTAAGTTTTACTTAATTAAGTTGATAGTTACAATAGTGCCGATACATCAGGTTTGAACAGCGACAAGTAATTAACAAAATTAAGATTAAATTCACAATTATTATTATACATTATTGTTATTATTTAGTTATTTGTTGTGTTATTAGTCGTGTCATAGGTACATGTCATATGATATTATGAATAAAGCATTCATTCTAAATAATCTGTTTTGGAATTAATACACTTTTCCAATAACCGACCAAACATTTGAGACTTGTGAATAAAAATTAGTCAAACGCAAGTTGATTAAACCGCGCGTACTTAGATGAAATTTGAAACCGTACGTTTTATCCGCAATGTGTTGGTGAATCGCCCACGCAGTCAACCCTTAGTATTGTGAATTTTAATCATCACCACGTTTCACATTTAATCATATTTCATAGGAAACTGAGTTCTAATACCACTTATACCAAACGTGACTAATTATGTTTAAACATGTCACTTTAGGCTTAATTTACACTTTAGGCTTTCGGCTCTGGGAGCAGTTGACTGGCCTTATTACTCCTCTCTAACAGGAGACTACCTTGTAATGTACTGCATTTCCCACTTCATCCTATTCATCAATCCGGCAGCGCATCCGGGGGCGTGCCTATGTTTGTCATTCTGGACTGAAATTGGCATGTACCGCGCATGTCTATGGACGACAGTATCCACTTAGTACCAGGTGAACTGTATGCTCATATGCCGCCTTCTTCGTATAAAAAAAGATCCGCAAAACCTTCGTTGATTGTGGGCGACCACGAATATGGTAAAGCAAGTTATCACTCAAATAATTTTGGGATCTACTCTGATTTTACGCTTCCAAAGTTTTGGGCCCGATCGAAGTTCAAACGAATGAAGTACTATAAACCTACTGTGACATTTCTTCGTTTGGAGCTAAAGGATATCGGATATGTCCAATTATTTAAAATTCTGTTTCATTTTACTTCATGAAAACAATTACCTACCAATAATTATCATATTACTTAAAAGTAACATAAAATAAATATTAAAAATATAATAGGTGCTTATTGTACTCAAAATATAGTAATATTGAGCATGGTGTACAAATTAAGTCCCTGTGACAAGGTAAACAGCATGCTGGCGGCATTACTTCGCTGGATGGCAAGAGTGAAGGCAAGGTAATGGCCAGCCCTAGGGTCGCCAGTGCTGTCAGTTTAAAAACCAGACGCTTTAAAAAATCTTCGAAATCTTCTCGCTAGGACCCCACGGACCCTAGGGTCTCAACACCGAAGGCAACAACAATATAATCGAGGTCGGTATACCTATATTTAAAAGGTGAGATATTTTTATAGTGAAATTTGACGTTTGATCCCCAAGTTTCTTGACAAAATCCATATTTAAATCGATGTCTCGTGCGATCGAAGTAGTTTTAAAATCACAAATAAACTTCGTTCGGGCCCATACGTTTCGTATGGGAAGTGAACCCTAGTAGTGAACGTTCTGTAGGAATCTACAGAAATATAGCCCGATACTTCGTTTTTCGTGTTTTCGGAGTAGACCGCCTGTCTCGACGGCTATCGCAACGCGTCATTGGTGATGACTGATGTTGACCGATTTCAATGCGCCGACCACCGGCCAACCACAAGGTGATTATTACGAACCACACATAATCCTAGCCTAAGTAGATAAAGCTATATTCTGCCATTTAAAACTAATTAACTCAATTCTTGATTTAAAAGCAATTAGTTCAACTCACTTTTTTGTCATTTCCACAATACTTCCATATCTTAAAAAAATCTTTATTTTTCTGATAATTCCAGAGTAATAAAAAATAGTAAATAAAACCATTAACACGACAAAACGTCGTTTGAATGCTTACAAACATAAATCGTAGTAGTTCGCTTCCTTTCCTCGTAAACAAAATGTAGTTGCGCTATGAACCTTTGTTAAAGAGTCACAGAAAAAAATATGGCGTATGCACACGGAGTGATTTACGTTCAGTGAGTGATTTACGCATTTCAATATAAAAAACGCGCGAGAACTTTTAGCCATACCGCATGATTTTATAATCATTTATATTATCTTATTGAACAATCATAAAAAAGGATACATAAAGATAATTTCTTGGTTGAATTTATCACGCCACTGAACATTGTCTCTACATTCGCAAATAACATTCGGTAGTGAGTGAGATGTGACAGAGCTCATTCCCATCCTATCCCTCCCCATTTTCCCAACCCTTTCTCCAAATCATTCCTATATCTCCACAGGTAGGCAGCGTATCCGGGGGTGTGCCAACGTTTGTCATTTTGGACTAATGTTGGCATGTATCGCGAATATCTATTGGCGACAGTAGCCAATTACCATCAGGTAATCACTTACCATCTCGTCTGCCATCTTCGTCCATAAAAAAAAATAGGTGTGTGTGCTCGGTTTAATGTGTGTACATAAAATTATCTGAAACGATTAAACACTCGAAGCGCGTGCAATTAAAACGCCCCAAATTCGTCCCGTGTGTACAGAGTGTAAAAGAATTTATAAGGCAATCACGAAAAATATAACCGAATAAACAGTTCATTGAACTCATAAAATGCGAATGTTAACCCTCAAATGACGGTAAGAAAGGTCATCTAGACCGTTTACAATACAATAAAAAGTCATGACTAAGGTCCCCGTCTTTGCATAGCAATGAGGTCTCAATAAGTTGGGTCAACATAAATCGAATATTTTGGTTCAGAGATTTCTAAAACCTCCCAATTTACAAATAGGTGGATATAACAGCCAAGATTTATAAAAAAATATCTGCATGTGAATTTGTATTTCCAAAAATTTGTATAAAGTGATAAATATCGCATTCCATCAATATACCACGCTACACGTTCATTTAATATTACGATCGCGTTAAGTACCTACTGAATGAGTTATAACATTCGCCCAAGGCGTCCATTACACAATCAATCCAGTCATTATCGTGATTGATCGTGATTCAGATTGACCGTGTAGTGTGTTGAATTGATGGATTCCAAACACATTACACGGTCAATCACGATCACTGACCGTGATCCACGGGCTTTGATCTGGATTGATTGTATAATGGACGCCTAAGGGAGACCTGTGCACTGCAGTAGGACATTATAGGCTGATAACGATTGATCGATTTTATTTTATTTCATTGCGTAACTATCTAAAACGATTAAAATGTACACTTAAAATGTAATAATTCGGAAATATGTACACTATTGTGAGGAAAAAACAATTATGTCTAATTTATGAAATGTAATAAGTAATATCCAAATTAATCAAAAAACATTAAATAAGTAAAATACAATAAATAACGATTCATACAGAATTAATTCAAACAATCGATAAATTTAGTAATTTATATTCTGGCATCTTAATCAACATTGTGTTTCATTATTTTGCTATGGAGAATTGCTAAAGCTTCGAGCTTAAACAATTTTAAAAAATAGAAACTCAGTGGTACGGGCCGAGTATTTGAACTCACGATCACGCGATTAATTTTAAAATTGACACAGCCGAGGTGAGAGAAAACATCGTGAGGAAACCCGCATGCTCCGGAAATAATAAAACTGTAGTGGGCCCGCGTGGTGGATAATAGCCCCAAACCCCCAATAATTTAAAACTCCGTGCATTGCAGTGGGACGTTATACGCTGATACAAGTACAAGAGCATAAACGACGTATCTTTGGAAATATTGTTATATACAGAGTTAAGCGAAAAGCACACTCTTAACACTGAATTTCTTGCACTATTTCTTTTTCCCACAAACCACTCACTCGCACCGATTTACATGGATGAAGGTATCTATTAGTAGTGGTTCGATCAACCGACTTTAGAATAGTGGATGCTTCGATCAACAATACAATGTTGATTGAAGGTATCTTAAAAGACAACTAAGGTTAACAACGCCACTACCACAAGCACTGTGGAACTACACCACCCCTAAAAGAGTGGACTCGCCAACTCGCCGCCTGCCGATGGCGTACCGTTTTAAGGCCATACATCCCTCATGCACAATGTGCAGTGGAGGAAAAAAAAGAGTGGTTGCGGCACTTGTAAAATTCCTAGTAAAAATAATTCAAAAAAAATATTTGTAAGCGATATTCTTTCTATTTATATTAGCTATCCACACAACTAAAGGTCAAAATTATAATTTTAGATTGAGTTATTGCTTAACATTTTCACATCACCGGCTTCCATTAATTCAGTAATGCTTATCCGAGCAAAATTGAAGGCTGTTCATTCCTAGAATCTAAGTTTGTGTGTACAAATAATAATAAATACGAATAGATTTCCTTTTGGAGATTTATAAGGAATCCACCTGTTGGAGAGATTACGATTTTCGAATTTTGGAAAACTTCCACTACATGTAAAGTCCTACAAATATAACAGAAAATGCCATATACTCATTCCACTTTCTAACTCTTTAATGCCTCAACAACAGTATATATATCAATCAGTACCTACACTAACCATATTTTACTAAGAATTAACATGTATTTCGTGTTTTTTTATCACACAAAAAAAAATTGTGATTAATTTACTCGTATATGCATAAAACGTTGCGTAGTACATACCTACTTACGCATACTTACTCAGAAGCAGGCGCGTTCAAAGGTCAAAGACCTATGCGAGTGATTGTGAATAGCGTTATGCGCATACGAGTAAATTAACCATTAATTATTAATTTTTAGTGTAATAAAATAATTATGAAATATATTTTAATGTTCAGTTAGATATAGTAGTTTTAGTGTATTAATTAATGTATAGTTTGACTCTAGTGCGTATTATCCGCGCGGGTATCTGACAGCGGGCCATCCGCATCCGATAAGCGATCACTGTGACGCGGGTATTGAAAGTTTTTTTTTATAGATGCACGATACATGCCGTCATCAGTCCAGCATGACAAATGTTGGCACGCATGCGCTAGCTACGCTTGGAAATTTGGAAATGGATTTATCTATCATTCGATCCGTGCGTGCCTACTGCACTATGCAAAATTCCTTAAGTGTTAGTATATCTAATCAGTGAAGTATATATATGTGAATATTCGGCTATTACTTTTATCTGTGTTTTCCCATTACAATTTATTACATCACGAGGATAATAGCCTCAAAACTACTTATCTTGTGAAATAGACTGTGAAACAACATTTCAAATGAAGTGATGATGTGCCTTTTAAACTCGCAGTTTAGTCGTTATACTCATTCCACTTTCTAACTCTTTAATCCCTCAACAAGACTATATTTACTCATTAAAATGAGTTTGATTAACGACCACGGTAAACCAGGCGGTTATTACACTGGCGTACATCGCACCCTCAGTTTAACAAAGCCGTAAGTCGTCTTATTTCGAAATGTATATTTTACCATTATTCAAAAGAGCTTATTCTAAACTATTCTAAACTATTATTCTTACCATTATTATATTATTCTAAACCATTATTCTAAACTACACCCAATTTTTTCCTAAGAGATAATTATGGTCTAAAATCCGTTATAGTCATTTGGAAAAAATATATTTTATATTTAAATTATTTTAAAAATTATAATAAGCATAAAAATATCACTTTACAGGAAGTAATAATGATTAATATTTATTATATTAATAATATACAAAACTCGGAACAAAAATAATATAAAGATATGTAACATTTTACAGTTTTTTTTATCTGCCGATAGGAATTCATTTTCAGCTCACGGCTTTATTGCACCGTGAGTGTGATATAATAGTGTCAACGTTGCTTTTAATTTATGAAGCTCGTGAGTCGTCAAGTGACGTCACAACATGGCTACCGCAATCGTTGTGAAGTGGGGGGCTTCGTCACGCAGCTATTAAGGGAAGTAAGGATACCGTTTATATGAACGCGATAGACAAAACACTCTTAGTGGCTGACTCTTGGCAACTGTTCTCATTTCTAAGCAATATTTAAAATATTATTCTTTTAATGTAATTTTGTTTAAATATTTCTTTACACTCACACTGCCAGAGCATTGCAATATAGGCACTGCTCATTTGTTAGTTATTTAATAATATGTATGATTAAATATTAAAATGTTAATATAATATTAAATTTTTTGCATGCCATGAATGGTAACGTAAGGATCGAATGTACTAATAACACCTCTTGTACTCACATTGTGCAAATAAAGAATTTGAAATTGAATTTGAATAAAAAAAATCTGTGCATCGATCAGGACCGCGGGTGTATATCGCCCTCGAGGTCCGGGCGGTATTGAATAAATGTATCTGAAATGGAAATCTAAAAATCACAAGATGAAAGTGAGCCGCTCTTTCGACGACAGGATGGCGGGATCGACTTCAAAAAGTTGTTTTTTATGAACATTCTACTAAATATCGGGTTTGTAGAAACTTATTCACAGATTTTAAACCTGATATTAAACTCAATAAGAAATGCTTAAGATCTAGAAAATTTTAAAACTATATCTGTTTGTAACTGTTGTAGATATATTCCATTCCAGAGGAGGCGGAGTTCCAATTCTCGTCCGTAATGACTGAAAGCATGCATTAAGTGAGAAAAAATGTATAAATGACAAAAATTATTTATAGATAAATTAAGATAAATTTCCAATAATAACGGGATAAATAACAGGTTTATAAACCTGGTTGGACAAATTATAAGAAGTCCCTAAATATATTCGAAGTGCAACTCGCAAAAAGGAAAATGTTAGAGTCTTCAGAGATTTCAACAGCGACTAACCTTATCAAAATTATGAGAATGATTTGTACTCGTATAAATGTTTGCTACAAGAATCCGCATTCAAACAATATAGATAACAACTATTGTACACGAAAAAGCTCAAAAACTAAAACAATCCTAGATCATATATTCACAGGCTTGTGCGAGAGATATTATCTTGTAGCTATTATTGAATCATCTCTTGAACTTTTAAATTGTCTATTCCTACTTTTGTTGTGTTGGAATAAAGTGATGTTTATGTCTAATAAAGAAACTGTTTGTATAGCATGTACAGCCAAAAGGCACCTGTATGCGTCCCGACGCTCGCGTTGTATTAACTACGGAACGGGAAATGGAAACAGATGCGTTAATTACCCCCGAGCAGCCATTACCTAATTGGTTGACGAAGTACAGGTGCATTTTGTGTTAGTGTATTTGTCTCCATTTTCTTTGCCTGTATATAGTGGCTGTAAATATTTGCAGGTCTAAAAACTTAAGTGTACAGCGGGGAACCATCATTTATACTTTGAATTGAATATAGATAGTACTGCTTTCCTACAAAGAAAAGGCAACATTTTTAACGAAAGCATAAGTTAACATTTTATTCGGAAAATAAAAATAAACCAAGAGAATAAACAATAAACAATAGTTCTTTTTGTTTACATTTTTTTTTGTTGTTTGTTTGTTTTGTTTTCTTTCTTTTTTCTATAGATGGCGGTATAAGTATACAATTTTGATCCGAAACGAAGAGCTGCGTTGCAGGTCAGTATTTTTCGTATTTCGTATTGACATACATAATGACGTAATCATTTAAATAGCATATGAAGGCCCATTCGGATTTACCCAGCTTGTCATATTAATTTATACATTAACCGAGATCCTAGATATTCGAGGGAGAAAACACACGCTGCGTTCCCACAGCCTATGGACCTCTCTCTCTAACAGAAGACCATCATAAAATATACCACGTACGTGTTTCTGGGGTGAGTTTTGCCAGAGTGCATGTCCAAACCCCATCCCAATGAGTGGGGAGTAGGATGGGATGAGAGAAGCCATTTGTCCCATTATACTCCCCATTCCATACTGTAAAGTATAATAGGATAAACTAATTGTCTCATTATACTAATGGTTGGTGCTACCTGGGCCATACGTCAAGTAAAATTGAAAAATAATCCTATATCTCCAACCTATATACTACCAATTAATATTTGCTGTGTGGTGCCGACCGGCTATAGATAATACCACCCCATATCTTCCAGCAGGTGTCGTGAAAGGCGACTCAGGAATAACACAACGGCTACCATAAGCCATGAGGAACTACACCAGAGGGGAGAGTGCGCGCTGCAATCCAACAGTCGCTGGGCGTGCTCGACTGGCCACGTTACCCCTCCCACACACAAGACTACCTTGAAATGTACTGCATTTCCGACTTTATCTTATTTCCTTAATGTACGTAGGTGTTTCGATAGTGAGTGAGATGTGCCAGACCCCATTCCCATCCTATCCCTCCCCATTATCAAGACTTTCTTCCTATCAAGACAAGACTCTATTCCACTTACCATCAGGTGGACTGTATGTTCGTCTGCCGCCTTCGTACATAAAAAAAACCACGGGACGAGTTGAGGTGGCGTCTATGCCCGGCCGACAACACACGCCATTGGTAATAGAGCGTGGTTTAATAGACAAAACGTGAAAATCTCTAAAGTTTGATACCGATTTTGTTTGTAATTATAGAGTAATTATTGTTTTTATAAGACTGTCCTTTTGTTGTCCGAAATAATAAAAAAACAAGGACCCTCCGCTCAGGTAATGTACCATTTAAAGGTTCAGTAGAAACGAAATGAAGCTAGATAGCAAGCAAATACATCTGCAGGTAGGTTTGTTTATTTTTCAGTTAGACCACGGGATGAATTTTAATGTAATTTTACATGCAAATGCGAGGATCCGCATTTGTCCCTCAGAATGATTCATTCAGTTTGCTATAGAGCTTTCATAGAAATAAACTAAATTTCAGTCTGTTTAGTTAAGAGATCTAAAACTTTAAAACTTGAATATTGAAATAATTGTACTTTAAATTATTTGACCAATGTTTATCACATAAACTTTAAAGATTTTTGATTAATCTTCGTATTAAGGTAGTATTTAGTCAGTAATTAACCCACGCATTCTCCATCGCTGTGCCTTTTCGCTAACACGCGAGTTATATCACGTTTCTCAGTAATGACAGTCGCAGCGTCTGTAAGAGTGGGGTAACTCAGATAGTTCATTCAAAATAAACATAACACCTGGGAATAATTTCAATGGAGCTAATTTTTTGTGTGAGCTTCCATACTATCTTTCTGAATGAGAAATTGCATATATCTTACGAAAAAACTAACCATTTAAGAGATACGTTTATGTTCATCCAAATTTTTTTTTTGTGCATACTCGTATTTTATCATACTCGCATGCCTCTGTATTGAACTTGTATGCACCTGTTAAAGTATTGCACACGGTATGTTGAATTTATAAGCTTTTAACATGTGTATTTTTTTTCGTGTAAATGTATCTTGTAAATAAATAAATAAATAGATACAAAAAGAAAGGAATTGTTCCGAAGTTCCGTACTTTTTATGTCCACTTTGACTGGACTGAAACAGAAGTCCGTAAGATGCAGCATCGTCCTCTCCGTGACCTAACCAAACGAGCAAAATACTTAGTCAGTTGTTAAAAATACAAAAATTCACAAGTCATGTTTTATTACCGACTTAATCTAGCAGTTTATGACCGCAGGTAATAAAACTGGTTTAATAGGCTAGAGGAATAACTCGATTTTACTTGTACTCGACGGTTCTCGTAAAAGGTTTACGCGGTGTCATAATGGTAAGTCGTGCCGTTATCGCTACCTTGATCACGTGGCTGAAAGGTATTCTAGGAAATTGTCTTTGGGAAGAGTTCTTTGTCATGACTAACATTGCCATCTCTATATATATCTATATTTTTTTAAATAATATGTCTGTGGCTTCGCTTCAGTGGATTTAATTACTTTTTATTTATTGATCAATTCTTCTATACTAATATAATAAAGAGGTAAAATTGTGTGTTTGTAGGTATGTTGGGGGTAATCTCCGGAACTACTGAACCTATTTTAAAATTATTTCACAAATAGGAAGCTACATTATCCGTGTCTAATATAGGCTATATTTTATTTTTAAATTTTGAAAAAAAAATCTCTTATAAACCGAAGCGTAGCGAGGGCGGGTCGCTAGTGTTGCATAGTGACCAAAAGTGGAATTAATGCTTAGAAGCTTTATTTTCCAGTCAACTTTCGGACTGCTATATATATTTATATTAAAGAAAAAATATATTTAATAGTGGCATATGTAATTAAATACCATAATATAAGTAAATATATTTACAAACATGCATACATAAATACATAGGTACCATTCATACATGTATGTATACATACATACATACCAACATGCTTAACTATAATATACCATTAATAATATCTTCATTGATAGCCTTATGTCTGAGCAATATTCTACACTTTGAGTAAAATTTAATCAGTCTTTTCTTAAAACTAGTACGCTACTGTACCGTTAATTGTGACTCCATAGAAACTTCGATACCTCGTTTAATTCTGGCTCCATAGAAACTTCAATACCTCGTTTAATTATGGCTCAATACAATCTTTAATATCCCGTTTAATTGTGACTCCATACAACATCGATACCCCGTCTAATTGTGGCTCCATTCAAACTTCGATGCCCCGTTTAATTGTGACTCCTTACAATCATTGGTCCCCGTGTAATTGTGACTCCATACAAACATTGATACCCCGTGTAATTGTGACTCCATACAATATCGATACCCCGTTTAATTGTGACTCAATACAAATTTCAATATTCCGTTTCATTGTGACTACAATCAAACTTCGATACCCCGTTTAATTGTGACTCCATGCAAACATCGATAGCCCGTGTAATTGCTATTCCAGACAAACATGGATACCCCGTGCAATTGTGACTCCATACAAACATCGATACCACGTGTAATTGTGATTCCATACAAACATCCGATACCTCATTTTATTCCTTTAGGGGTTAAATTTCTAGAAAACACATCGTCAAGTTTTTCTTCAAGCCGCTCTTGTCACGTCAAGGATAAAAACATTTATTTACCCTTTTAAATGTAACCACGAGGTCATTACCATCTGGGACATAGTTGACATTGACGTAGGTTTTCGATATCAGCCTATAATGTCCCATTATAGGACATGGGCCTTTCCTTGCAACTGGTAAGGGATTTCGGGTCATATAATACTCAAGTGGTGGATATTACACATACTCAATAGCAAACGGTTCATATAACACGATTTCCAAAGGATTAATAAACAAGTAATCAGAAAGAACTGCTATCAAACCATCCAAAATTTAGTCAAGTAAATTAGATTCCTGAATAACGTGAAATGTAATTCTTTAGTTTTAGTTTTTACTGTCTAGTCTAGTTAATCGCTTGCCGCCCAATTTTTTTGCTATAGATCAGCGATAGAATAAGTTTGAGAATCCCTGTCTTAGTGAGATTTTTTTTTTATATAGACAAATGTGCGGACGAGCTAGCGGTCCCACGTGATGGTAAGTGTTACCGCCGCCCATGGACACCTGCAACAAATCGACATTCGACAAGTTCAAAAACAATTGCATCACTACATATTCTCAATTACTGCTCTTATTTCAAAGCTAAATCCTCTAAAACCTAGTTACATAATACATCGACTTTTCCTTACCGATCTAAGCAAAACTCGTCTCCCGATGCAAAAGATTAAAAAGCCGTCGTGCTTGCATCGCAGGTAATGGATTCTTAATGGGGTGCGCATTTGGGCCCGCTCTCCCCAATATCAACGCGTCAACAGCACATAATGTTATACATAATACGAGTCTTATTACATTGTGTTAAAGGCGAAAATTGAATGTTATGTTGTTGATGGTAACAAATGAGCTCATACTCGATATAAGTGAAAACGTTAAGTTAACATATTACATACTACATTATACATGCTTCTGATCAATTCTTTTAAAGACCGTTTTGGCACAGGCCGTACAAAAAAATTCCGCCTTGATTTTTTTTATAGAAAAAGAGCGGCCGATCAGCGTACAGTTCCCTAGTGGTACACGGTTACTGTCGTCTTGCAATATTCACGATGCATACCAACACGACTCCTGACTTACTCCGACGGGATTGGACATGGATACGTTTTAGACTTTGAAATTGTTTATTACGAAGAAAACTTGACACTGGCGGAATATGCTAATTGCACCATTGCCATATATGCTTATTTAAATAAAAATGTAACGAAGATTAAATATCAGTTTATTGTATTTTAATTATATTTGAGGAACATGCAGATTTATTTAAATAAATTGTTACATAAAAAATAAGAAGCACTTGTCCAAAATAGCATTATTAGATGAACTTTATTAACTTTATTAGATTAACATTGTAGAGAGATTTTTGTATTTTTAATTTTATGGATGAAGGCGGCAGACGAGCATACAGTCCACCTGATGGTAAGTGGATACTGTCGCCCATAGACATCCGCGATACATGCCAACATTAGTCCAGAATAACAAACGTTGGCACGACCCCGGTTGCGCTGCCTACCTTTGGAGATACAGGAATGGATTTGGAGAAAGGGTTGGGGAAATGGGAAGGGATAGGATGGGATCTCACTCACTACCGAAACACGTACGTACATTGGGGAAATATGGTAAAATGCAGTACATTTCAAGGTAGTCTTCTGTGAGAGACGGGTAACGTGGCCAGTCGAGCGCGACCAGCGGGTGTGGGATTGCAGCGTGCACTCTCCCCCTCTTAAATTGTCTGTATTGTTGGCAGTGTGCTTGCTTTCCGGCCGAGTTATCTTGTTTTATCAAATAAATGCCTCTATTTAGTGTATTATTTGAAACATTATTAGATATAAACATTTATAAAATAGAAATAAAACAATTTCTAAGGAAAATCATACAGTTAAAAAGTCACATATAAACAACAGAATTGTAGTTAAGAAAATAATTACTATTGATTACTCTTATCCGTTTTAGGAGAGTAACTTGTTAACGTTTATAGTAAAGGCAACTATCTGTAAACCAATATGTGACATTTTCAAAGCCACAACTAGCTAATTCCATCCCATCCTCCCCGTGAGGGAAAATCCTCATCCATTCTATTTCCCATCCTTCCCATCCTCTACTCCCGAATGCTCCCGGCGCATCCGGAGGTGTGTGAACGTCTATCACTCAAGCGTGACGTTGACATGTATCGCGGATGTCCATGTATCATCCACTTACCATCATGTCTACCATATTCTTTCTACAAAAGAGTCCTTTGCAAAGGAAATACTTCACAGTCGCATTATATAATTCGCGTGATAGCTCATAACTCTGGCTAGAGTCCACTACCCAGTAATTTTAATGTCATCCACCGAGAGCCCGGAAAAGTGTCAAATCAAAAGAATATTTCCATGTGATATGTGTTGCAGTACATTAAACAGACAGTAAGACAACTTCGTAAGAAAACTAGAAAAGTGCCTCACGCACACAAACGTAAGTAAGACCTAGACACCAACATGTGTATTCGTTTCGTAAGATTAAACGAGATAATTTGTGGAAATAACTTTATGAATGTGAAATAAATCAACTTTAGTATCAAAATGTGTTTTCTTTTTATATGGCACAATTTTATGGAAAAAGTACAAAAAATTGTGATCTTTAAATGTTGCAGCCTTTCAAAGTTGGATACAGACCGAGCAGCGAGTGACGTCACGATACATATACATACAAACTATATATAGTTGAATAGCGTTTATGAATTTCTACAACGTTCGACGAAACATTCTTATTTGTAAAACATACGGATAATAGCTGAATCTTCGTTTTAAAGATTAAATGTATTATAATAAGGCCTTTTAATTGTATATATTGAGACTGGAAATGTACTGCATTTCCCATTTTATCTTATCTCCCCAATGTACGTACGTGTTTCGGTAGTGAGTGAGATGTGCCAGTGCCCATTCCAATCCCATCCTATTACTCCCCATTTTCTCAACCCTTTCTCCAAATCCATTCCTATATCTCCAAAGGTAGGCAGCGCATCCGGGGTCGTGCCAACGTTTCTCATTTGGACTAATGTTGGCATGTATCGCGGATGTCTATGGGCGACAGTATCCACTTACCATCAGGTGGACTGTATGCTCGTCTGCCGCCTTCGTACATAAAAAAAAAAAATATATTGAGACGTCAACATCGCGAGTTGTTCGTTTAAAACTGTGAATAGCTATATCTCGGTAATTTTTCAACGGATTTAAAAAAAACGTAGGTAATATTTTAGCGTACGAGTATATTTTTATTTAAATGCTAAAATCCGTCACTTCTTAACTTCTCCATCGCGGCACTCTCTAACAGTGAGTCGGGCCGTCCAGGACTACCTGAACAGAGGATCCGAACGCAATTAATAATCGAATAAGATGCCGAGTTGTGTTACTATTTATTTAATATACTGTGATGCGGCACCCTGCTTGGCAGACAAATCACGCGCGGAACATAAATCTCCACTGACGGAGGCAACGAAATTCCACCCATTCTGCCAGATTATTTCTCGGGACATGAAATAATTTTAAATGCTACAATATGAATTGAGTAACCCACTTTGACCATATTTTGTATATCTGGAAATCGAAAGTTGTAAGTTGAAAATACTAGCTGATAATTTTAATTAGAAAAACTTATTTGTACACGTAGTCATATAATACCTAAATTATATATTTTGTATAAATATAAATATGTTGTATAATGCAATCCAGCGACTGTTGGATTGCAGCGTGCAGAGTGCCCCTTCCGTGCATCCCCGCCCCCTCCTGGTAATCAGATTCACGAACTCGGGGATGTAAGTCGAGAAAAGCTATCGCCTATAATCCTATCATCGCAGACAGAGACGAAAACCGACAACAGATAAAAGTATTTAAAAGGAAACCTTATTGCAAAGACTTCTTGAAGTCAAAACAACTTCCAATGTTCCTTGTTTAAAATCGAAAAGGCTACGTTTAACAAAATCGATCGTCTGCTTTGTCAGCGTTTTGTGGCACTTCGGGATGATTCGGCAATTTCGGAGTTTCCCTTAACTTGGATTGTGAACGCTAAAAGACACTGACATTATACGATCCACTTATCCGCGTCCGAGATAAAAGAATTACCTTTGTAATGGCATTTTTAAAGTAAACATATTTTTGTAAGGACACAGTGCACGCAGAACGCGCACGGTGTTTTAAGTTGTTAGCAATTTGCGGTATATCGTCACCGTCCGCACTGTTCTCGTCAGTCGTCTCCCGCACGACGCACGAGATGCACGCTTTTGGAGTTAGCTTGGAGGACAATGAAAGTTATTTATCGCAGCTTCTGAAGCTATATCAAACACCACAATACACCTTGAATTATAACCTTCAAATTTTTAAAGGTATTTATTTATAGGAACGACGGCAGATCAACATGCGGTCCACATGGTGTATTGTCTTTTATCGAACTTCTTGCTTCTAAATCCCCATGAACTCCAACTGACTAGTGATGTATGAGTGTTTGTACATGGAAGAAGTCGGCAGACGAACATACACTTCAACTGGTGGTAAATGGATACAGTCGCCCTGCGATATTCGTGTTAAATGCCAACATCACTCCAGAATGACAAACAATGGAATGCCTCCGAATGCGCTGCCTACCATTGGAGATTTAGGAATGTATTTGGATAAAGGGTTGGGAAAATGGGGAGGGATAGGGTAGCGTGGGATAGGAATGGGCTCTTTCATACGCCATGTATCTATATATGTATATGTTTATTCAATATTAATGGTAATTAATATACGACGTTTTTCTCAATCTTAACTATTATTATACCTGCCGAGCCATCTCTGCATAACGCAAAGGTTGACTGGGACATAATGCTACAAAGCATTAAGTCCGCCTTTTGTCAATTCGTGCAATAAATAAATTTAACAAAACGTTTTGTGTAAACCGTCAACATTTTTTTTTTCAAAATTTAATTTCGCTCCAAACCTATCACAGAAGACTGCCTTGAAATGTACTGCATTTCCCACTTTAACCTATTCCCCAATGTACGTAAGTATTTCGGTAGGGAGTGAGGGACGCCAAAGCCCATTCCCATTCCTTCCTATCATATCGCTCCTTCCCAACCCTAAATTTCTCCCTAAATTAAACTAATTTAAACCCTAAATTCCTAAATTTCCCAACCCTTTCTCCAAATCCATTCCTACATCTGCAAAGGTAGGCAGCGCATCAGGGTCCGTGCTAACATTTGTCATTTTGGACTGATGTTGGCATGTACCACGGATGTCTATGCACGACAGTGTTCACTTACCACCAGGTGGACTGTATGCTCGTCTGCCACCTTCTTCCTACAACAAGAGAAAACCTCATATACCCTCATTTGACTCTTTTGCCATCTATCGTTTGATCCGTAAAAACGTACGTACTGTAGGCGTATCTACTATAATGATTGAAACCTTCAGTGGCAGTGTTACACCACCACTAAACAAAGGTAGATTCGCCAACTCGCTTGGCCAGCGTGGCGATTTGAAGCCTTACAAAGACAATGTGTATTGATGAGGCCCAATTCCAGCAGTGGATACTGAAAGGGCTGCCGTGCATTACATACTACTCACTATACGCTACTACAAAAGGCAAAACCACACACTCCAATCCTGTTAATCGAACCACTACTCTACTTCTGTACTGCACTGTTCTCTTAGACGCTGTTGTAGTTCGTTCGTCTCACGAAGGCAGGTTAACCTTGTTTGTAATGGTGCAACATAAATACACATACACTGGTGTGCGAGGAACGCCGCCGTCTCCCGCCAGTAGCGTTAGCAAACTAAGCTTAAGCATATTTTTATTTTATTTTATTTTCACTAAAATAAACGTAAATCGATAATACACTAAATGTTTCGTCATCACAGGATTCGTGTTTCTGTATGTTTATTACGATAAATGTATATATGTATGTATTGTATATTTTGTGTACATGTATGAGCACAACCACTACTGCGCGTAAACCGCCTTTGTGAGATGAAAGAATAAGGGTAGGGACAAACTGGTCCCACGTACGCAACGTATGCGATGCAACGTTAGTGCGTTGGTGTGACACTTGTCCCTCGTATGCAACGCGCATTGGCATCAGAGACTTGTCACTTCTCAAAGTGCACTAGTATTGGTACGTTGCGTACGTGGGACCAGTTTGTCCCTATCTTAATACGTAATTCACGCACACTTAAGTAATTTTGTGATGGACTGAATTTCACTTTATTTAATGAGTTATCTGTAATTCTACTAGATAAATTAACAAAATTAATTCTATCTCCTCTAAAGTATCTGTCAATTTAATTGGACAGTTTCTCAATGTCTTTCTACGACGCGTAAAACAATGTCACCTCAAAATCGAACCCATGATCTCTTGAGGCGTGGTTCAAGGAGGGGTGAAGGAAATTCATTGGACTGCTGATTTATCGTTCCTACGAACCGGTCGGATTGGTTGACCCCGGTTGAGTCATGAAAATTAGAATCAGGAATGTTTTTATACTATATTTTGTGGAATTGATGGGAAATGGGGACGATTCTCTTTGGTATTTTTGAATTTTTGTCTTGTAAGAAATAATTTAAACCATATTTTGATTACAGCTATATATTATTATAATGGTGTTTATTTCAGCTATTTTATATAGCTAGACATGTCTGAATTCGAAAATTGACATGAAGGAAGAAGTCACACAAATAAACTTATAGTCCGTTCCAATTGAATTTGTATAAAATGTGTAGTAGCCACTACTAAATTATTATAATAATGTAAAAAGTAAATAATGAGGTGATAATTCCTTACATATCCATAATTTGATGATTAAAACTGCAAATTTGACCTTGACTTAAAGTTAAATGTCGAGATATTTCATTTAATTTATTTTGTTTTCTTCAAATTGAATTGGAACGCACTATAAAATCTTTTCTTTTTATATAAAAATAAGGTGATGGAATAAATATCAGTCCACCTGGTG
Organism: Sesia bembeciformis; assembly: GCA_943735995.1. Classification (NCBI taxonomy): domain Eukaryota; kingdom Metazoa; phylum Arthropoda; class Insecta; order Lepidoptera; family Sesiidae; genus Sesia; species Sesia bembeciformis. The sequence goes on along the minus strand of OX031042.1, from coordinate 13,545,621 downwards.
ATTCCATTAGACCAACAACGTTAGTCCAGAATGACAAACGTTGGCACGCCCCCGGATGCGATGCCTACCTTTGGAGTCAGGAATGGATTTGGAGAAAGGGTTGGGAATATAGAAAGGAATAGGATAAGATGGGATAGGAATGAGCTCTTGCTGACTATCTCACACACTACCAAAACACGTACGTACATTGATAAATTATAAACTTAATCCATAGATGTTAAACAACAATATAAACTGGATCGCAAAAATTCCGGGTCGCTAATAAATGGCGTGATAGTTTCTTAAATACATAAGACTAATTTGCGAAACTATAGTATATTGTAGATGACTGATTAATATATATAAAAAAATGTGTAACACGTTCTGTACACTATATAACTTTAATTAAATACGAAAAAATAAGAAAATTTCGCTTCTAACTTATGACAACAAAAATACACTTCGCAGTAAATCTTAAAAAATAAAAGTTATTTTGTCAATTTAATATTTTGTATTTCCTCCACGAGCCCGTATCACTTCAATAAGACGATGTGGCATGCTGTAAACCAAATTTTTAATACGATTTTGGTCTATGTTTTGCCCATTCTTCCACTAGCGCATTCTTTAACTCGTGTAAGGTAACGGGAGCAGGAGAGCGTTGTCTCACGCATCTCCCGAGCTCGTCCCATGCATGTTCTATAGGATTTAAGTCTGGGCTGCGAGCTGGCCACTCCATGCAGGTAATACCGACGTCTTGAATATACATATTGACCAAATGAGCAGTATGTGGTCGCGCATTATCGTGCATAAGAATGGAAATTGCACCCATATTCACTAAGAATGGACCAGCATGCTCATTTAAAATCTCTCCTACGTATCTGACAGCAGTCAGAGAACCGTTTTCTATGATCACTAACTCCGTGCGATCCTCTGAAGATATCCCAGCCCAAACTATTATTGACCCTCCACCGAATGGCACCTTTTCTTCAAAACACGCTTGATGATACCGTTCTCCTGGCCGTCTAAATACTCTTCGTCTCCCGTCGTGCGTAAATAAACAAAATCTGGACTCATCGGAAAACATAACCTTGGACCAATCTTCATCTGTCCATCGGATGTGTTCTCGAGCAAACCGTAACCTGGCAACTCGATGTTCTCTGAGCAGTTTGGGGCCGTTTGCTGGTCTATAAGGCTTTATATCAGCTTCACGAAGACGTCGCAGAATCGTATTAGAGCTCACATTGTTGTGGTGAATTTCTTGAAGACTGTTTCGGACCTGAACAGCCGTGAGATGTCGATTTCTTAACATAGTGCTCACGATGAATCGGTCTTCTCGTGTAGTTGTGCACCTTGGCCTGCCATTTCCTGGTCTCCTGATGTTCATGCCGGTCTCCTGAAATCGCTGGAGTACTCTTTGGACCGTTGATAAAGATACTCCTACTGTTCTAGCAGTGCTACGCTGACTTCTTCCTTCTTGTACCATGGTAATAATCCGTGTACATTCTTCAGGTGATAACGACATGATATTGCATTGAATACTCTGATCAATCCAAGGAACCATTTATAATGACAGCTCCGTTTGAAACAAAAGCAGAAAAAATATTCTTTTCCTAATTTTAAATTTTGAAGTTTTTCAAAATGCAGAATATTTTTTTTAAATCTGTAACTTGTACAAATGAAACCTCTTTAGAGATTTAGAACAAGCATTAGTAACCTCCTTACTACATATTATTTATTCGAGCGATCTAGGTATATAATTTATGGAGATATCACGGTTTTTATTAGCGACCCGGAATTTTTGCGATCCAGTGTATAATACGGTCTAGTACCTAACAATTACATATACTGTACTTATATTTAGGGGGTAAATCTTAAAAAAAGGTCTATTTCTAACAATGGAGAAAAATATACGTATCGTAAAGTCTATTTCCACGATAAGACATCCCATCACTTTATCTTTTATTTAGACAATGACTTCCATTTTTTAATGTCCATTATTATGTTAAAAGCCCAATTGTCACGTGTCACTGCAAACGTTACAAAGAGGCAAGTCATACAGGTCACTGCACTCGCAGACCCGTCCGTCACTTCCTCGCCCTTTAGGGGGGTGAGTCCAAAATGTTGCCATTAAATTAGCAACGTGGAAGCTATTAATGCGACACGTGAAATATTGTCGTCGAGATGAAAAAAATAAAAGGCAAAAAAAAAAATATAAGTACCTGGCGAGTAAAAGTGTAATACTTAATCTATATACATATAATAAAACTGTAGAACTAGCGTGTCTGTACACTGAATGTATTTACCAAAAACTGATTGGGGGCGATGACGGAAGAGTATCAGAATACAAAAAGACGATTTTGAAAATTTTTGTCTGTTCGAACACGCTAATCCCCAAAACTACGGAACAGATTTTCATGGGGTTTCCACAGGTTAATTAAGCTTAGCTTGGTGCTTCGAATAGGCTTTGTTTCATCAAATTCGACGGGCGAAAGGCAAAGATATCCCAATTTAGAGTTCAAAAACTAAAATTCCACGCGTACTAAGTCGCGTACTAAGCTAGTATATAATACAAGGCGTATCCGAATTTTCCACGAAGCCAAAAACGATGGATTATGCTTATAATTCTAAGTTAATTGATAGATAGATTACTCAGAACACAGTTACAGGAAACTACAGTTAGAAAGAAAAATACAAACACAAATAAAACATATAACACCAGAGAAATTTTAAGAAAGTGTATAGCAAAAGAGACTGCGTAGTCTGCTTTCCGTGTGTCCTGTGACTGCCCTGGGTACGCCTCCAGCTCAGCTTTTGCTGTGTATCTGTGATGACTGAGATGACACACAGCGCTGACTTTCAACTTGATTGCGTTGATTATTTTACCAGTAAAATCATCAGCCCTTTCAAAAATTCCCTAAGATAAAAATACTAACTGATTCAAGCGACCACAATCACAAATTTCACATCATAGGCCCTCACAAAAGTACTCCGTTAATTACGCCCACACGAAATCCGCAGACAAAATTACAAAAAGCAAAACCTTGTGCGTGACTATTTTTATAAATAACGTGACTCCGTTCTTCTCAGGTACTTATTAAATATTACTTTTTACCAGACAACAGCGATGTCAAAATGTCATATTACCATTTTTCACTTAAGTGGCTAGGAAAATTCATATAATACATAGAAAAAAACCGCCACAAATCCGTCTATTAAATGTTTTTGGGAAAAGTTGTTTTACTGTAAAATACGATCAATACAATTTTTAAATAATTTTTAAATTGTAAATTCAAAATACAATTTTTTTTTTTGGAACATTTGTCTATCTGAACGCGCAACACGCAAAAACTATTGGACGGATTTTAATAAAATTTGGCATAGTATAGCTTATATACCGGGCAATATTTAGGGTAATTTTTATCCAGATCAATTATAAAGAATCAAGCTGACCACGCATATGTTGATGTCTACGCGCACGATGTTACGGGCAATCCAAGTATGAAACAAAAATTTTAAAACTAAAATCCAATAAATACCGCAAAAGATTTAAAGTAGTTTTTTTTATTTATTTATTTAAACTTCATTCAGTGCCCTTTTTTATGTACCAGCTTTTAATGGCCCACTGCAGGGCACAGGCCTCCCCTAATAAATCATTGGGGGATTTTCGGGCAATAATCCATCACGCGGGCCCGGTTGCGGATTGGTGGATATACACGCACTCCAGTTTTTTTTATTTCTGACGCATGCGGATATGTACAAAAGGTAGATTTAATGCCACAAGACATTCTCTATCGGTTAACCATCAGATTACACCGAAAGGGGATCCCAGATGTAGTTTTAAATTAAAAAGTAAAATAACAAAAAATTAGTAAAAGTTAAAAATAAATCTCTCTTATCTCTCTTTCTCTCTCTGAAAATACGAAAACCAATCAACACCGCAGACCTCAACCCTAGTTTTACGCAGCGACAAATCTGATCACGTTACTTTACGTAACAATTGCGAAGTGAAATAACCGTTATAATGACGGTATTACGTAATGCCGCGTTATTTTCGTCTAACAGCTTGTAAAATTGTCTACAGTCACGAACGCACCCAAAATATTTTAACTAGTAGTTTCAGTTGAGGCGTACATTTTTATGTAATGCGTCTTGAGGTTTTGGTGTATGCTCGTGTATGCTGCTATAGGTTTTTGTGTCTATGGGACTGTATGCTCGTCTGCCGCCTTCGTCCATAAAAAAACACCTATTTATATACAGTCAATATACAGATCTATTATTCCAAGTACTCGTAAACAATTATAATACATCTCGAGACAAACCTCTCTCTGCCAGAGAAAAAGATGAAGAAATTCCAACAGTCGACAACCCACGTACGTGCAAGTCCCCTTAATAATGTATACTGGGTCCGAACCCGCGCTATCATACTTGAGAATGCGGACCAATTTATAAACTGAAGGCGAGTAGAAAAATCGTAAGACCGTATTTTTATAGAAGAGTATTTTTTTATACCTGTAACACCAGGATACAAGTGAGTTGCCGACCTTGAAAAATTATATTCGCAGCTCTCTTTAAGAGTTCTAGAGACTGAGAGTGCCTTCATCGACATGGACGAAACATCTAAGAAATACGAATCGAGTGAATTCTCCTTCAATTACATAATTACGACTAACTATACCATTCATACCATATTAAAGTATAAAGTATTTATTCTTAAAACATTTATTCTTGTCGTCCGTTATGAAACTAAAGAAATAAAGAATACATAATTAATTTTAGTTACAACCTTGCAGCACGGCTATCGTTTATTTGTAAAATCGCAGTTGCAATAACATTAAGCGGTTTTAAAATCGCTCCCGGCTATGACTTGTCGACTTCCACACGGGAACGCTCAATGGAATTTGTTTGTTGGATTTACTGAACGCATACACAAAACATTTGGACGTGAACTGTATTCCATGAGCAATAAGATCCCGTTTTAAACACAACACGTTTTATAGCAGGCACGTGACAACGCTTATGCGGGAAATTGAGACGTTTACGACGAATAGTTTAAAGAAAAGAAATCTACAAGGAACTTACAGTCATATTTCTTTAAGTATTCGCATTGGATGTAAGAATAAATGTATATTTGAAAACCTTCCGAGTAAAGTTACGATTTGTCACTTAACACTTATTAATAATCGGCAAATAAGACTGCCGAGTATCTCTGATCGATTTCACCGCGAGTTGTGAACTGTATAATGGCTACTTGACGGTTAACTGATAGGCCAAGCAATAGAGCAAAGTATTAGCGATTGTGTGACATAAATCCTAGTAGGAAACTGAGTGTGCCATCATATGAAGGACATTCCATAGATAAATTCCGTTATGTTTTCCACTCGGAAATGTCTATTAATATGTTATAAACATTTTTTTTAAAATATCGGTTTTTTTTTATAGTTTTTTTGCTTATAAAATGGAAATTAATGAAGCAATCTTAATACTCAACGTAAAAAAATTGTTGAAAATAAAAATACGAACAAAATGAGAGGTCGAACGACTTGATCGGATAATTAGCAACGGAGAAAATCCGGAAACACCGGAAAATTTAGCGTTTTTTTAAAAAAGTTCACAAATTGCCCGTTTTTACACTTGCAGGGCGAAGAGATAGTAATTTATAGGTAATTGTGTAAACTTCCGACGCTGTCCGACTATTATTTTTGGCGCAATCGTAATTTTAATTTTTCAATGCGTTATTTTGCTGCTGGCCTGGATGCGTTTATAGGTCGTCCAATTTTATTTTATTAAACTGATTAGAAAAGTAGAAGTGTAGTGTGACAAGACGTATATTTTCATTTTTGCCTAAAATAATGCAAAACAGGTCAAAAATGCACGTAAAAATGACTAAAAACGGATAGTTACCCCAAAATAAAAAAAAATTAAAAATTAAAATAGCTCCAGTAGTTGCTGAAATATTTAAATTAAAGATTTCAACAGTTCGCGCATATATACGCCTCTTCTTAGCTCCCGTTCTTCTTCCACTACTCGATTTTGGGGTAACTGAATTCAATGCAATATATGTGCAATTAAATTAGGATTACTGCACAGACTTGGAGAACCTAGTTGGAGCAAATATTCTTGGTATTTAAGCAAATCAAATAAATCCATCATTTCCATTTAAAAAAGTAATACTCACTACGAACTCAGTGATTTAAAATTGAAATCGTATGTAACGTAAATGTGGCGTATTGAATCGTATGTATGTGGCAGTTACCTCCACTACTCAGCAGTCGTATTGTCAAGTAAGATAACGGCAAGTTTAATTGGTGGACTTGGATACTCGGATTTGTTGCTACAATTACCGGTCACTTTAATTGTCGGTTAGCTTAATCAGAACAAATTACACAGTTAGCTTAATTACATCCGCAATCAGACCTTTTATCGTTCACTCTTGGACATCGGCCTCCGCATGCACAAGACCATAACCTGGTTGTATGGCCTTAAAACGCCACGCAGGCCAAACGGATTGGCGAGTCAACTCTTTTGGAGGTGGTGTAGTTTTTTTTTATAGATAAGTGGGCCCGTGGACACCTGCAGCACCAGGGGGTATGCGGGTGCACCGCCAACCTTGCAAAATCCTATTCACAGCTTTCTTGAAGAACCCCATATCGTAGCTTGATGGAATGACCTCTTGAGGCAGTTCGTCCCACAGCCTACCCTCACGGTGAACCCTCACGGAATAAAATTATTTTTGGACCGAACAGTACGCGACAATGCGGATGGACCGCACTTCAGTGACGGGAGGTGCGGTTGTAGAAATTCGAGGTGGGAATTATATTTAACAATTCTTCAGAGCATTCCCCATTGTACAGTCGGTAGAACACACAGAGAGACGCAACGTCTCTCCGAATACTGAGGGGTTCTAAACCGCCCGAGAAAGTGGGATCGTCGATAATATTAACAGCACGGTTCCTCAGGGCTTGTGGTAGCGGCTTTGTTATCTCTTAGTCACCTTTTACGACACCCACGACACCCATGGGGTGGTGTTATCCTAGACCTGGCCGTGACCGCACGGTCACGATCGATATTTCTTCAAATTCAAGTATAAATAAGTCCGTTCTACATAAAGTGTCAATGTAAAACGATTTTCTAGCTTTCTCTTGAAATGATGATAAACTCTAGATGAAACTCTGTTATTAGAAGAGCAGCAAACTATTGTACATTTGCTACTCTAAAAACTAACCTTCAAATCTCTAGAGTGTCGCAACTCCTGCCTCCTTGGCGGTTGTCCAGGCAAGTCTGAGTACACGAGGTTACGCACAGACCCACGGTATTTGGGCTCGAAAATCACTGAAGGTAACGCCAGGGTTGTCAGCTTCGAATTATACCTGAAACAATGGAAAAAATGAGTTGAGAATGAGTTGGAATAAATAAAATTTACTTTTTCACAGGCATTGTCTTATATATCTTTATGTCACGTAAGTACAGTTTATTACACATAAAAAAATACAGTGATACAAAAGTATAAATAACTAGGTATACAAAAGTGACACAGTCATCACTAAAGTGATCACTAAAGCGATCTCCTCCAGGCAACCTTTGGGTGGGAGGAGATGTATGCGATTACAAAAATAATAGGTAGATAGTGCACATATCATAATAGAATCAAATATGTAAGAAATTCTGCAATAAACTGTAGCATTATTCATGGTTGGGATATTTAGACGTCTGTAGTATGAATAATGTTCCGGATATTTGAACGTCTGTGATTTAAAGGATGTTCCAGATATTTTGACGTGTATGGAAATTAATGAATCAACGGCCTAATTACTCTGGAATATAGGTTTACTCTGCTGTAATCTTTATTCGTTATTTCATTCGTCATCCAATCACACCGGTGTGAGAGTGCTAAGGTCATAAAGAAATACCAGCTCCGCCTCCCCATGGGAATGGGAGTGGAAATTTTACGAATGGAAAGAAGGAAAACTTATAATTTGTTGCTGCTATGGGCGACAGTATAGAATTACCTTCATGTGGACAGTCTGGGAGCTTCTTTCTATAAGAAATTGGAAACATACATTCAATATAAAACTTAAGCCACAATATACTTCCTATATATAGATCGCCGCGCACCTTATACTTTGTATTTATCTTCATGTTGCACAATAAAGTGTATCCATCTACAAGGGCGTAGTCAGGATTTTATCCAGGATGGGGCAAAAGCAAACAATTTTGTTCATGGTGAGGTAAACAATTTTCTTATAATTTAAAGAGTTAGTGTAACGCAGAAAGTCTGTTACTTATTCTTATCCGTCCCGGGGGCGGGCGCCCCACCCTGCCCCACCGTGGCTACGCCCATGTCCCTCTGTCTATTCCGCATCTTCCCAACCCTTTCTGTAAATTCCTTCCTAATCTCTAAAGACAGCAACAAATCCAGACAAAGTTTGTCACTAAACTGATGTTGGCATGTATCACAGATGTCCATGGACGACAGTATGCACTTACCACCGGGTGGATTATCCACTTGCCCCCCATCTCCTTACTACAAATAAGAAAATTTATAGCAACGTATATAACAACGAAATATTTATCTCGATGCAACTGACTGCAATTTATACTCGGTCCCTTTCTGTTGAAGCGAGACAGTGCAATATTTCATACCGACGACATATTATTCTCAAAGACGCGTATTTTTCAAATTTCTTCAACTGGGATAAATTACAAACTTATCCATCTGGGGCGAATGAAATATAACATTACTTGTACGAGTAATGACTTTTGAGAAATAATTTAAGGAAACAAATTCTGTACAGAAAAAATAAAAAGTATGCAAATGACAGACCTGATAATAATTATTTAACATTTTACTGCTATCCATATCCATGCTAATCTATGTAGAAATAGTTGAAAATGTTAACTAAAAATAATTAAAAAAACACCGCGTCGGACGTTGACTTTTTAGCGGGAACTCAGTAAATTGTGGTTGATGTAAAAATTATATAATATATTGTGGGATTTATGGTATAATAGTGATAGTTTATTAAACATCAAAGTGCCTAGTGTTTATGATAATGAAATAAAAGCATGAGACTGCATTTTTCTTGTGCTTCCAAGGAGTCCATCTCTGTCGTCAGTAAACCTGCCTAATATCAAATATCAATGCCGTGTATCGCGGATGTCTATGGGCGACAGTATCCACTTACCACCAGATGGGCTGTATATTCGTTTGTCGCCTTCTTTCTATAAAAGAAAACTTTACTGAGCAACACTTGACTTGCTTCGACGTCACTGGACATTGGCAAAATGTGTTTTAAATTGTTTTGACTTTAATTGAGAATAAAACTTGACACTGACAGAATATGTTAATTACACCATTGCCATATACTAAAAGAAAAAAAAACACACCGCGTCACGTGACAATGTGCATGAGGGCTAGTTAAGTGACGGCATACACATATTTAATATAATTCTTCAGTATTCTTTAAACTGTTAGCAGCTGATAGAAACTAATGGCTGCATGAGAGAACTTACTTTATTAATAAGCTCCACTTTTTACAGTATTTTCCAGTCCCGAGACACACATTCGCATTTATTAGGGTATGGTCGCAGTGAAGGCAGATAATTATTTTTATTAGATTGTCAAATAAATATAATGAGCGTTTCTTACAAAATTCTCAAAATCTATTAAGACACTTTTTTTATATAGACGAGTAGGCGGACGAGCAAACGGTCCAAACATGATGGTAAGTGTTACCGCCGCCCATTGACGTCTGCAACATCAGGGGGTATGCGGGCGCGCCGCCGACCTTGCAAAATCCTATTCACAGCTTTCTTGAAGAACCACATATCGTAGCTTAATGGAAAGACCTCTTGAGGCAGTTCGTTCCACAGCCTACGGGTTCGCGGTATAAAATAATTTTTGGACCGAACAGTGCGCAACACCTACGGAGGTGGTCGATTAGGTCCGCATTGGTCCGCATTAGGTCGATACGGTATCGATCTAATGCGGATGGACCGCACTTCTGTGACGGGAGGTGCGGTTGTAGAAACCCGAGGTGGGCATTATATTAAACAATTCTTCAGAGCATTCCCCATTGTACTATAGAACACTTCTAGAACTTTCTACTGTCGAAAGTATGATAAATAGCGAACGGCGTTATATAACTGCATCGTCGTGTAAACGTCAAACAAAAAAAAAATATTAAAACGTAGGTACATTCTTTATAAGGATATCAATCTGACCACTCAACGAATGATGCGTTTATCATTATTAATGTTTATTTCCTTTCGATCCACTAAAAATTTTTCGTCCAGTTTATCCTCAAACTTCGGAAAGTAATTATCTGAGTTTATTAAATTATTATAAATGTAATCTTGTAATCTTTTGAAAAGATTTGTACTTAGCAAATAAATTTTGTGGAGTAGGTAAACAAAGTTGCATTGGGCCTCTCACTAGGATAACAATTTCAGGTTTAGTTTATATTCTAAATGATTTACAGTTATTGATCACAGGTTGGTCATCTATACTAATATATACTAATATAATAAAGAGGTAAAATTGTGTGTTTGTATGTTGGGGGTAATCTCTGAAACTACTGAACCGCTTTCAAAAATTCTTTCACATATAGGAAGCTACATTATTCGTGTCTAATATAGGCTATCTTTTATTTTGAAATTAAAAAAAAAAAATTAAAAAAAACTTATAAACCGAAGCGAAGCGAGGGAGGGTCGCTGTTACTTATAAATATACTTATAATTTAAGAAATGATTACAGACCATCTCGTCTTACCCTTGGTGAGCTAAAATGAGGGAGAAACGGTATAACCCCCAGACGGTTCCAGTGGCGACTATAGTTATATGGTCAATCCATCCTACCGTAAAATAGAAAAAGACAATTAATTTTTTTTTATGGACGAAGGCGGCAAACGAACATACAGTCCACCTGATGGTAAGTGGATACTGTCGCCCATAGACATCCGCGATACATGCCAACATTAGTCCAAAATGACAAACGTTGGCACGCCCCCGGATGCGCTGCCTTAGTCCTCTATGAGTCTTCTGTGAGAGAGGGGTAACGTGGCCAGTCGAGCGCGACCAGCGGCTGTTGGATTGCAGCGTGCGTTCTCCCCCTCAGAGTTGAACCCTCCCCCTGAACCCTCATTGTTCTTTGAATACTTTAGTGGCACGATAGAATGTGATTTGTACGAATTAGGAAAAATGACTATGACTATTTATCGAAATACACATCGGCACGATTGTACTTCCTATTCTACTGCGGTATTTATTCTGTGTATATTTCTATCTTGATTTACCTTTATTTTTGATGTTACAAATTATTGTGTTGTGATATCCGGAATAAAGTGTAGTCTATCGCCTATTCTCTATAAACATTAATATCCCGACTTGCTGCTGTTATCTTATACCACGATGGTCAGTCTATTGTAAGGAGTTAAAGAAGAAATGAGCGATAGAAACTGACCACCTTATATATCAACATAACTAAACTATAAACCAAACGAAACCATGTCTGTCTTGCTCTTCGCTACTCGCGCCCACTGCCACCACACCCTACTACCGACGAACAAGAACTAGAAAATCTTCAGTGAAGCTAGAATTTAATTAGGTTAGCGAAACTCCTCAGGGCGTGCAGAAATTATTGCTTTTTTAATACTTCGGGAATTGCTCCGGGATAATCCTAAGGAATTAAGTACTTTGAGTTTCCGTGAAACGTTTAACGTGACAATGCATAATTTGTAATACGGTTATTAAAAGGTAACGAAATTAAAATATTTCTAAATTTGAAAGAAAATATATTTTTTTAATCGTTCAAAATGCCTACTTGGTAACTTTAAGTATTTTCTGTATATACCTAAACTATCTGTCTGTTTGTTGTCGAACGTTGTCGAATTTTTAAAGCATTTGTAGACACCATTCCACGTGGTAGTGTTTTAGAGCTGAGCTCAAATTGAGAGGAATTAAGAGGAACACAAAGTTTCCTTGCCCGTACGTAGGTGATCGTATAAAATTGTTTGAACTTGACTCATACCGATATCTAATAATGCATGTATCTGCTGATATGCCGTTCATTTGTATATTTCAATCGTGAGTCGCACAGTTTTGATGTTTTCCTTGGTTACCGTTGTCGCAGGACGCTCTAGTCTCTAGCATCGTCACTGAGGTGGGTACAACTACGTTTAAATTCACTGAACAGTTAAAAACAGTGGCACTGTATGAGGCTTCATCACTAAATGCTAACTTAAGTCTATCATAACTCTGTTATTGGATTAGACCGCAACGAAAGTCATAAAAAATCATTGAACGAAAATCTTTTCTTGTTAAATTCATTTTTCCGCAGACACTTAATTTTCAAATTGCCGCCCGAAATAAAAACAAATGACAGCTTTGAAAATTTAATGGCGTTTGACAAGCAAAGAGTTCCATTTTCAAAATTCGAATTTGTTTTTTTTTTCTAGCGTATTGTTCAGCAGCCAGTTCTGAGAACTTTTAGTTTGACCTATCGTATTACAGTTTTCTTTCTATACATCACGTAAGTACTAACGAATGAAATCAACACTTTCTAAGGTTAACGACATTCCACAATAACTCGTAAACCAACCATTTAACGACAAAATCCGTAAAACTTACCCCATTTTCCGCAACAGTGTCGCATCTCACGAGATATGCAGTTCAACTCACTTACTTGAGGGATTTGTTTTAAAGTTACGCGCGAAAATGTCACGTCTGGATACCAAGATTTTATTACTCCCAGTCTAATAGTCGTACAAAATATGGTTCCGTATGATCCTTCTGGAAAATCATCATTTTAGAAAAATGATGATTTCCCAGAAGATCGATTAAATGTACAACTATGTAGACGACTTATTTATTTAATTAAACTTCATTAGACAAGTATTTCATTTCTTACCAGTCAATCACCATCAATACGATAAGTTTTTAGTCAACCCTCTTTCGGCACGTCAAAGAAAGAATCATCAATTTGTCTGGATGATTTACATTCGATACTTTTGTGTTGTCTTGTGCGTCTTAAATCATGTGCTTAGCCGGATAATAAAAAATCACAATAGGCGGTAAGTTTTCAGTTATTTATAGTAAATGTTTCAAATATTAAAGTGCTGTGGATTTATTATTATTATTATTTATTTATAAATAAAAAGTACTGTATTTACAAACGTTGGTAACGAGAAATTCATACGTGTGAGTTCGTGATTCGTAAGCAGTAAAAACAACATTATACTCAGAAATAAAACTAGCTTTCGTGTTCTAATTTAAAACAAAAATAAAAATAACTAACATAAATACAAAGAACAAAGAAAATACGCAGCAAAATTTTCTGTCCTCTACAGACATCGCTTGTAGGCCTAAATAAACGTCGTTACTCGAGACGGATGAGGTCACTGTCGAGACAGGGAGTCTAGACTTCCCTCTCTTAAAGTAGGCCAAATTTGACGAGCGAGATACAACTATTATTGTAAACGTCAGGCTGAAAAAGAAAGTAGATAAATACTATTTATGATACACAACGAGATACAATACCGCGTTCTTATAATGTATAGTCTGTGTCCAAACTCATTTCTTAAGGCACGAAATAATGAAACTTGAAAATACCATTCAATACGATACGATTGTAAATGAAGCCGCTGGTCGCAATCGATTGGCCAAGTCACCCCTCTTTCACAGAAGACTACCTGAAAATCTACTGCATTTCCCACTTTATCTTATTCTCCAATGGACGTACGTGTTTCGGTAGCAAGTGAGATATGCCAAAGTCAATTCTCATGCCATACTATTCTATCAATGCTTATTTTTCTAACCTTTTCCCTAAATCCATTCATAAATTCCAAAGGCACATTCTAAGCCAACGTTTGTCACTGAACTGATGTTGGCATGTATCGCGGATGTCCAATGAACGACAGTATTCACTTACCACCACCGTCTGCTAATTTAGTACCTTAAAATACTTTTGCTATATGTAGGGACACAGTGTTGACACAGTGCACGCTGAATGCGCACGGTGTTTACGTTGTCAGAAATTTGTGGTATAGCGTCAACGTCGGCACTGTTCTCGCCAGTCGTCTCCCGCACGCCTCACGAGATGTATACTTTTATTTATTCTTGTCATCATCTAATAAAATAGCATGGAAGATAATAGTACTTATTTACCTAACCTTATGAAACTTAAACCCAGTACCTCCAAACTATATTAATCTGATGTATATTGATCACGAGATTTAGGTCAAAGAAAACAAAGTAATAACAGAAATGCTAAAAGAGAAAGACGGAAAAGGTCATCTGGGAATTAATCTGTGTATTCCCTTAAGTTCCGTTGTCAAGTTACAGCAAAATAGAACTTACAATCTTTAGTGACTCAGCGCATTTTATTCTAAGTGTGTTCCATTGATGGAATAAGTTGTAAGTAAAAAGACTAAAGTTTGAGTAAAATTTAAAGGTATTAATAAATAAGTAAGATTAATTGAATTAAAATTAATTCTCGGTTAAGAATAAGTAATTTAATAAAATGTAAATGTACTCGGTCATGTGATGTCGGCCGGTTTTACAATGGCAACCACAATATCTCTTCCCGTGGACTAAGGGATAACAAAGCCGCTGAGAAACTACACCACTCCTAAAAGAGTGGACTCGCCAACCCGTTTAGCCAGTGTTGCGCCTTAGGGCCATATAACCCTCATGCACGAAATAATGAAGTGCATGAAGAGGCTCATGTTAGCGGTGAACACAAAAGGCCTGCTTGACTTTAAGTCCAAAAAAGTATTCTGCTTAAAGAAAACCAAAAAGATCAAGTCACTGAAATTATTGAAAGAAAGAAGTCTTCCGAAATGAAATCAGCTTGAAATTAGGGAAACCACGAATAGTTCTTTCATCTCCTGAAGGCGGGTTACGCTTAATAGTGGTTGTGCTCGTACATGTACATTGTTTTAGTGTGCGCCGCGGCGTCGGTCTCGAACCCAATGACAGCGTTGTCAAGTTTAAGCACCCTAATATCTACATCTACAATTACATTTACATCTACAACTACAATTTACATCTACGAACACAACTTAGCATGACTCGCCTTAGTGAGATGATAGAACTATACTTTTGCAGGGTTTTTTATATGAATAAGATGGCAGACGAGTAGACAGTTCCCCTGGTGGTAAGTGGATACCGGTGGTAAGTCAGTGGACATCCGCGATATACGCCAACATCAGTCCAGAATGACAAACGTTGACACGTCCCAAGAAGCGTTGCCTAACTTTGGAGATTTAGGCATTTGGAGAAAGCACTGGGAAGGACCTACCTACCCATCATGAAACAAGTGTGACAGATGAAGGAAAACAACTAGGCAAGCTAATAAGTGGCATAGTTCATATATTGAGACAACCATATATGATGGTGACAACAATTTGGAAATCCACTATAAACACCAACATCCACAGTCATGAGTACCGCCAAGGACAGCAACAGATGGCGCAATATCGTCCAAGAAGTAATCCATGGCGCAAAAGTAATCCATGGACGTGGTCACGACCCTCAGTGTAGTTCATATATGTGTAGTTCAGTAGTTCATATATTGTGTATCAAATTATCATCAAGTTACGACCAAGTTCTTCTAAAATTCTAACTCCTCTAAATTTAATTCCTCACCACATTTTCATACGGTCCCCCATAAACGGGTGCACAAGAGGAACAGATTACTCATACAAACACGTAATACAGAATCTAGACCGACATCATGTTTTCTTTTTCTCCCTTAGGAAGGGAAATCAGGTCACACAGTTATGAGGTCGGGATGAGAGATTCCACTTGATATATTGTTTTGTTATGAGCCCGTGATGTTTTATTCATAAGTACGAAATAGTTTTATTAAAAGTAACATGGGGAAAGTTTCGCATGTGGACGAAGGTATAATTGAATTGAAAATGTAATTCATAGAATCACGCTTTGCGAAACCCCATTACAAAATGTTTTTTATTTTTATTTATTTTTTCTATAAAAACAAAGCGACAGACGAACATACAGTAAGTGGATACTGTCGACCACAGTAATCCGCGATGCATGTCAACATCAGTTCACAATGACAAACGTTAGCAGGATCTCTGAGATTTAAGAATTTATTTACAAAATGGGACAATTAGAAAGGAAAGGATAGGATGGGATGTAATACTGGACGTGCGTTACTTTACGCCATTTTTTGTTACGCCACAGTCGTTATCTGGTAAATTATGTAGCAATAAATATTAAACATACAAGAGCTACAAGAAACTAACAGCGAATAGCCAATAGGAAGCCTACATGCTCGAAAATAAAAAAGAGAATTGAAACATCCAGTCACTAATGCACACTGGGCCTATTTGGTGGATTATGGCCCGAAAACTCCTAGCCTACCAGGGAGGCCTGTTCCCTATAGTGGAGCGTACAAGTACACAAGTAAAGTAAGACCACCTTTTGTGCATTTAATGTGTTTAGAATCTCCGACTATGTCTTGTTGCTATTTTTATGCGCCGTAAAGCGATTGATAAATCTCTGTCTATCCCTAACAAAGAATGCAACAAACACTTACTTCAGCCCATGCGAACGATACTTGACCACTTACCATCAGCGTAGGCCCCGCATTTTTTACTACAAAAAAGTCAAACCACAGCATAATAAGAGGTATGTGGACGGCGCTGCATCAACAATAATAGTAAAAAGAACAGATGAGCCTAAAGTGCAATACCGCTGCAAATTTGTACCAGGAACCCAAAATATCTCTAACATAAATAAAACCCAAATCACTTATTCACCAGTCTATTTTTAACTTCGCCACTTAAAATTACCGCCGAGAGCCGACGCTGAAAGCCAAAGAAGAAGAACATTTAATTACCAACGTATTTAGCACAAGTTTGAGAATAATGAAGTAAAAAACAGCCGATGGAACGTGACTGCAAGCGCGTTTGGGTAACGAGCCAAACCGGTCCGAACTGGTTACAACTGGTTAGAACTGGGTCACGCAACACTCGAAACTAGTTTTAACCAGAATATAGTGCCCCGTGAGCGAATACAGTTTAAACGTAAAGTATGGTAGTTAGAGGGAATCCCGTGAGAGTAATCTTTGTTTCTTAATTTGCTTTTTTAATGTTGGAATATATCAGCTAATGCAGGTGTGCTTTAGTAAAATATAGAGTAAGTATACGGAAACGGTCGTAATGCTCAAAATTCGTGTATACATTACCTACAGGGTTCGCTGATATTGTATATTAGCGAATATATATCAATTGATTGAGATATTTATCGTCAAAACTAAAATTTAGACAGATCCCACGCTTTTAAATTGTTATACTGACATAAATAAAAATTATGATCACTGCCAATGATCCAACACTAAAGATTATAATTATAATTTAGTTGAATGGTGATTAAGTAGATTGATAATGTATTAATCTCCAAGACTCTTTAATTTTTCATTACTCTAATTTTACTCTTATTTTTTGTTTCGATTTATAATAAATAAGTCTGTTAATCAAACTCAAAGTTTTACCACGTTTAATGTTTAAAGTTTAACAATTTTGACGCAATAAAACCACTTACAGAATGAAATTCGCGTCTTTTCTATATACATGACATATATCAAATATGGGATATTTTGATATTTATTATAAATATCGGATTTTTCCGAAAATTAGGAAAACTTATACTTTAACGCTCACGAGCGTTTACCGCTGGAGTCTTAAAGGTTCATTGGCGGTCACTCAACGTTCAGCGCGAATTTAACGCTCTACAACACTTAACTTCAAGAATTATAACATTTATAAATGTTTTTATTTAAAAGAACATCAAGAAATACTAAATGGGCTATAATAATCAACAAAGCAAACTATTTACTGACACTAAACTGAAATAAATAATTTTAACTTACTGAGAATGTCAACTTAAAGTCAACTCCTATCTCCTATTTCTTAATTATCAACAAAGAATCTAAACCTAACCCATATTTAAATTTTATGTCATCAATTTGATGCCGCTTTCAGTATTTCTGGAGCTCGTTTAAATTTCCCATTTATACAACATTATTTTAACAAAATACACCATTTTAACATAATTGCCGACGTTTTATTAGGTATTCTATAAACATATAATTTCATATTTGACAAACAATGACATGAAATTTGACGAATATTTTGAATAAAGTAATAACAGTCTGAAAAAAAATATGTAAACGGAAATTATTATTTCTATCCTCAGTGACATCCGAGAATATAACCTGACATCCAAGAAATTTGCTCCATATAAGAGCTATTTCGAGAAAATTAAATGGTGAAACTCTGGAATTTTTGTATTAATGACGCCATATTTTCTGAAGCCATCTACTTTCGGGAGTATTACGACTGGTACATGTCACAAAAGACAGCGATTCAAAACGAATTCCAATTGTAAATAAAGGCCTTTTCAGATATAAGCGATATTTGCTACAGTTTGCAGTAGCACGATATTCGCGTGCGATAATTCCTTCGTTCAGACATAGACGGTATTCGGTAACCGCTTCGGTAGCGATATACCGCGTATAGCGAGCTAGGCCTAGTGTTAACAGTATTTTACACAAGCGGTGAAACGCGTGCCTATGTGATATTCGCTCCCGCTGGCGAATTCGCGTAATTTGCGGTACTCGTGCTAAATTCTGGGCGAGATATCGCCTAAACATTATCGTTACCGCCGGCGGCAGCGAATATCGATTATATCTGAACAGGCCTTAAATACCATACCGTACCACCAGCGTCTCTCCAGTGCCGGATATAGGCTTCTCCCAAGGTACGCCATCACACACAATCTTCCTCTCTTTTCATCCAGTCATATCTGAAGATTTTCTTTAAGACATCAGTTCATCTGTCAGAAGGGCATCCCAGGCTAAAAGTTCATTTACACACGGAGAATTGTACATACTGTCCAGCCGAGAATATCGTATAAGATTGTCGTATGAGACTCGATGATAAAAACTCGATGTCTTCACATAATAATAAAAATAAATAACACCACACTCAATGGCCTACACTAGGATTCCCTGTGTCGTGGGTCCAGAAACACATACAAAGATGAACACAACACGTGCAACACCTCGACCCAAACAAACACCTGTCTTTAAACAAATGTCTATCTAACCGGAATTCTCGAAACAGGATTACATACCAAGCAGGATCGCTGTCAACTGGGATAGTTGGTCGTCACAAGATCGCCGGATTCATAGTTGGTCATAGAGTAGCCAAACTTGACCTTAACAACATGTCATCCTCTGCAATTTCAGCTGGACATATGCGTATATCAGCTTCTCAGAACCAACAAATATAATAGATTAGTTTTCAATATTGTAATACTGACATTGTCATACGATATTATACCCGCTACTAATTCATAACTTACACCAAACACCAACAATGGGGACTCAATTAAAATTCCTAAGACGTTCCTATCCCACTTTTATTACAGTAATTTCGTGAAAAAGGAAACTTTCCACAGGTTTCGAAAGTTACAAAGGAAATGCTGATATCGTCACGGCTAATTAGCCGACATCTATTTGGAGTTGTGACAGTTTTGGAGTTTAAAGAGACGTAAAAGATGAGTGAAGAGGACATTGTCTTGTAATTTGGTGAAGGGTGGAGTTCGTAAACTTAGAATTACGAGACTGTCAAAGTATTTCATTTTATTCGAGCAGCCTATTGGTTAGGTATACTCAATGGTCCTACAGCGCCCTTCTCATTCAATATAACAACGCCTTCAGGATGTTGTTGCGGCTCCCACGTTTTGTAACGCATCAACTAAGTTTGTGGAAGCGCGCACAGATGGCATTCAAGCCATCATGAGAAAAAAAGGCAGCCTCGTTGTTGAGCAAGGTAAGGGGGAGCGAATAGCACCCTGAGGGCGATTGTGGCTAAGGCAGACTGTCCCTTCCAAATGCAGTGGATGAAGATGGTTTTAGGTATAGGTTAATTTTAAGTACTAGCATTAGATTAAGATTTACTTACTTACTATATCTATGGACATCGTCCGAATTGCAGAACTTATTATTCAAAAAATTGTGTTATACCTTCACGTCTCTCCCTTGATACGCCAAAATAAGGGAGGGAGAGACGGTGTAATCCCCGGCGGAAGCACAATCGGCCGGGGGTTCAAGACCCTAGGGAGAGAGATCAGCGGTCGATTAAAGTAAAATTCAGTGACAATTTATTACAATGTGTCTTAGTGTTTGATGTGTCTAGGTTTCTTGTTTATATGTCTGTTTGTCGTATCGTCTGGATGGAAAGACTTCGTACAGGACAAAAAGTTATGGCATATTTTACTTGCGGGAGCTAAAATCCACTTTGGGTCACTAAGCCAGCGAAGTAAATCGTGTTGACACACGTTTACCTTTTTCTTCAGTAATGGTACATTTACACAAGGAGAGTTCCTCGAACGCAAGTTTTTCGAACATCAGGTCAAAAGCCAGTATAAACAACTGTTACTATCATCTGATCACTGTTAACCCCGTTATCATAGAGTTTTTATCATCAAGTGAACATTTTATCATAAGCGAGATCTCTATATAGTTTGATCACATACGAGAATCGTATACAATATTCTCGCCAGAGCAGTTCGAGAAACTCTCATTGTGTAAAAGAGCCTTAATTCAAGATGATGAAAAAAGCAGTGTACAAGACAAGTTTATCTCCTGGGGAGATTTTTTCCAGCAGACCTGGGGAAATATAATTATTTCTAAAGCAAAAGACACTCCATAAGACACTGACATTACAAAACGCATAATGTCAATTTTGAGATAACACAAAAAAATCTTGTGTGTGACAGCATCTGAAACAACATAAATCACTGCCTCAAGAGGTCTTCCCATTAAGCTACGACATGGGGTTCTTCAAGAAAGCTGTGAATAGGATCTTCCAAGGTCGGCGGCGCGCCCGCATACCCCCTGGTGTTGCAGGTGCCCATTGGCGGCGGTAACACTTACCATCACATGGGACCGCTTGCTCGTCCACCCACTTATCTATAAAAAAAAACTTCATAATACTCATATTTATGGGGACTCCGACTCTCTCCGACTAGTTGGAAACGTGTACCATTTGACAGTTACTTTTTACTCTTTCTAGCTCATGGTTGGAGTTCTCGCCCACAACGCCATGTTGATCTTTATTTTTGTTATTTATTTATTGTTGATCTTTAACAACTTAGCAAAAAATACTACATCGATCTTTACACTTTCATAGGGCAGGAGCCCAGTAGACTGTTCTTTTTAATCCTCTCACGCTTGTGTTAAATGTGCTAGGTTTAAATGTAGGGTTTGTCGATTGTCACGGTTAGCATTAAAATCATATCTATACTAGTCTATAATAAAGAGGTAAAATTGTGTTTGTAGGTATGTTGGGGGTAATCTCTGGAACTACAGAAGCGATTTCAAATTTTTTTTCACACATCGTAAGCTACATTATCCGTGTCTATTATAGGCTATATTTTATTTTGAAATTTAAAAAACAAATTGAAAAAAAAAAAAAAAAAAAAAAAACTTGTAAACCGAAGCGAAGCGAGGGCGGGTCGCTAGTCCAGGATAAAATTGGTATCTAATTATGGAACAATCGAGGCAACGAATAAATCACGAGTATATATAAAAAGTGCGCGTATAATATAACTATTGAAAACACCTACAACGTGTTATTACAATATTCATAAAATAACTATCTACATTTTGTACCGATATCGATTACTTCCTGTAACATTAATGGATCCCTTCGAAAAATTAGATGGCCCTTCACTAAATGAAAGGGCCGAGGTACGGCCCTTGAAGACTTAACAGTCTTGACACACATTTTAACAGGAAGACACAGGTCGCTCAGAAATAAAGTGATATCTTTCGAGGTAATTGCAATTACTAGCATTCACATCCTTTCTTTTCCTAGCTTGTTTACTACATTCCTGAGTAAGTGGGAAATTTTCCGATCACGACACGTGTTTTTTTTCTTTTTTTTTTATATACTAGTGGGCGGACAAGCAAGCGGTCCCACGTGATGGTAAGTGTTACCGCCGCCCATGAACACCTGCAACACCAGGGGGTATCCAAGTCTTTCTCGGTGCAGCCGGGCGCAACCTCAATAGCCGATAGATCTAATTAATGAAATTAGGTTCTGCTTGATAACGAACCTGAAATGGCACACGCGAGGCTTTTTTTTATCGACGAAAGCGGCAGACGAGCATACAGTCCACCTGATGGTAAGTGGATACTGTCGCTCATAGACATCCGCGATACATGCCAACAGTAGACCAAAATGACAAAGGTGGGGATGCCCCCGGATGCGCTGCCTACCTTTGGAGATATGGGAATGGATTAGAAGAAAGGATTAGGAAAATAGGGAGGGATAGGATGGGAATGGGCTCTGGTACATCTCACTCACTACTGAATCACGTACGTACATTAGGGAAATAAGATAAAGTAGGAAATGCAGTACATTTCAAGGTAGTCTTGTGTGAGAGAGGGGTAACGTGGCCAGTCGAGCTCGCCCGGCAGCTATTGGATTGCAGCGTGCACTCTCCCCCTCAACGCCTTGCTACGACAGTAGACACAATCCAGGATCAAGTTTCTTACTTTGCTTTCAGAAACTCCTGCAGTCTTTCGACTTGTGGAGGTAAGTGGATACTGTCGTCCATAGACATCTGAGATACATGCCAACATCAGTCCAGAATGACAAACGTAGGCACATACCTGGATGCGCTGTCCCACCTTTGCAGACTAAGGAATGGATTCGGAGAAAGGGTTGGGAAAATTGGGAGGGATAAGATGGGATGGAAATGGGCTCTGGCATATCTTACTCACTATCGAAACCGGTACGTACATTGGGGCAATACGATAAAGTAGGAAATGCAGTAAATTTCAAGGTAGTCTTCTGTGTGAGAGGGGTAACGTGGCCAGTCGAGTGCGCCCAGGGGCGGTGGGAATGCAGCGTGCACTCTCCCCCTACAATAGATATATATAGGTATCATATATATCATGGCTCGCTCACGGTTTTGACATGAACTGCCTTAATATTAAAAGATCATGAAATAGAAGCTTTCATTTGAGGTACGTATGTTCCAGGTGTGGTACATGTTGATTTATTTGGGACACTTTTACCCATCATCCTTTGCTTGTATTTTTCCGATAACCCTCCATAATGTGACAAAATCTGAACAATAATAAGACTAAACCGAACATCGCAGACCACGGTCCAACATAGCCACGAAGAAAATTGAATTAAACGAGCAAACCCGCGTTCCAGTCATAAATATGTAGCACGTATTAATATTTATACTGGGGTTTGTGCGATGCGGACAGTGACAAATGGTTGACTGTACGTCCGCGACTGAGCTTATTGGTGGAATAAAAAATAGTAAACTATCACCACTGAATATATTTTTACTAAAGCGCGCGCCACGAGCAGGAAGAATATCCGCCATTGACATAAGGTCGTCCAAGTCTGGACCCATAGAGATTTGTACGAAAATGAAATGCTCGCACAAGGAGCACTTTATTAAATAATAAGTATTACACTTCTTAATAATAATAATGTTATTAAGGAGCCCTCATCTATACTAATATAATAAAGAGGTAAAATTGTGTGTTTGTAGGTATGTTGGGGGTAATCTCTGGAACTACTGAACCGATTTGAAAAATTCTTTCACAAGTAGGAAGCTACATTATCCGTGTCTAATATAGGCTATATTTTATTACGAAATATTGAAAAAACAAACTTATAAACCGAAGCGCAGCGAGGGCGGGTCGCTAGTATTAAATAATATCATACAAATCTTTTCCTGGCTGACCTCGTGCCAATGTTCGAAGTTCTTCCTGCTCGTGGCGCGCGCTTTAACCTTTGACCGTGACTTCACCCGCTTGATCTCTATCCCACGGGAACAATAATTTTGGAACTTCTGTAGTTTTCGTGGAAGTACCTCATTATACAGTTCATAACTGACCCAATAATTTAAGAGCTGTGGTGAAACATCATATATATACAAAAGTATATACGTATATATTTTTGGCTTCGCCGTAGTAATGTAAAAACTGTGACAACATTTCGTACAACCAAATAACAGTACCGACATATGTACAAGAAAATGTAGCCCGTAAGGCAAACAATAATATTATCTTACATACCGCAAACAAGATACATTACAGGGATATGAACTTATCTGGAACAGGCAACGAGTGCAGTTAGACTTACAATTCACGCAGGTCAATTTTCAATTGCTATTTTTTGTGTCTTACCTAAAATTGTATCACTGAGTTTCTCATATTATTGTTTCTCACAGTAATATAATAATCTAATATAATAATAATATTCTATATATTATTATTATATTCGGGAATGAGAGTAAAGGAGTGAGAGTAAAACCCCTCCTCCGTTATTCTTCCTATACCTATACTTCGTTGCTATTATATTTAGTAGCTCGTATTTCTAAAAAAACTCGTCAAAGGTAATTTTCTTTGTTTAATGTAATTATTTTATACCATTTATTCTTGCCCTTCATTCAATTCATGTATGTATATATTTTATAATTCATTTATTATTATAATGTATTATCGTTTTATTAGTATTATTTTGCATTACATTATTGCATAGCCTACATCTATACTAATATAATAAAGAGGTAAAATTGTGTGTTTGTATGTTGGGGGTAATCTCTGGAACTACTGAACCGATTTCAAAAATTATTTCACAAATAGGAAGCTACATTATCCGTGTCTAATATAGGCTATATTTTATTTTGAAATTAAAAAAAAAAAAATTGAAAAAAATAAAACTTATAAACCGATGCGAAACGAGGGCGGGTCGCTAGTCTTCGTATAAAGTAGCCCCTAGAACCCACCGCTTTTAGCGATAAGGTCACCTCTGGCTTCTGTGTATGTTTAATATATACATAGTACATACATCTATTATATTCTATATACATATAATAAAATTGTAACAGGCCGATGTCTGTACATTATAGATAATTTATTAGAGCAACAGAAGCCAAAACAACAGTTTTTAGAAATTTTGTCTGTCTGCTTGTCTGTATGTATGTTTGTACACGCATCACGCAAAAACTACTGCATGGAATTGAATGCAGTTTTCACCGATGTATTGCTAGAGGTCTAACTTAAAATATAGGCTCCATTTTACCGCAGGAAAATATCTTATTCCGATTGTTTTAAATTTAATAAACCGAAGCGAAGTGAGGGCGGGTCGCTAGTGTTCAATGTAATTAGTAGTTTAATTATATAAACCTATTTATACGTATGTATGTAATAAAGAATATCCATTCATATACTCATTCATTTATTTCCCGCTTTCTGAACTTTTTTCCAAATATTAAATATCAAATTTGTGGAGATTAGAACCTTAGTAGTAACGTTCGACATTTTGGACTGAATTTGGCCTACATTTTGTGTTTAGAACTGTGGTTAATATCTGTAATATCTGGTTAATATCTGTTTCTCTATGGTCCAAAGTTTATATTTTGAGTCTATGGTTGTAAACGTCAGCAGAATTGACAGTGTATTTTCCAACTAGTTTTAATAAGAATAGAACCTTCTAGTTTGGTTTACGATTGTGTGTTTATTACAATAACTACACAGGTACATCAAGAGTTAGAAAATAACACATGGCGCGTTCGGTAGAATACGAACCTACGCCTGATTTCAAATATTTCTAATTTTCCCAGCAGTTAATTCCTATACTCTGAGAGCCTCAATCGTTTCTTCGCTGGATAGAGCACCTTTTCTATCAGGTTTCTCTTACAGTCATTATCAGTTGTCCCAAGCACTGACTTGGCTCTAATTAAAGTAAGAAAAAACACCCAGAGAAAACTGAAATAACAGAAATTTAGGAACATCTAGAAACTCCTCTATATCCATGACTATCCATAGCGGTCTGGAAGGGAACCGATAACTTTCTACGAAAGCGGACCCACATATTGATTCTGTGTCACGCCAAAATGGTTTCAATAAGCAAATTCAATTACGGTATTCCCTACCGCGAACAACATCGTGGTTTCGCAAGTTTGCACGACCACAGTTTTAACAGTACAAAGAAAAACACAGAAGTCACTGACACAGTATAACATTGTATTATTGCCATAGTATTTTTGAGGGGGAGAGTGCACGCTACAATCCAACAGCCGCTGGGCGCGCTCTACTAGCCACGTTACCCGTCTCTCACAGAAGACTACCTTGAAGTGTACTGCATTTCCCACTTTATCTTATTTCCCTAATGTACTTACGTGTTTCGGTAGTGAGTGAGATGTGCCAGAGCCCATTCCCATCCTATCCCTCGACATTTTCCCAACTCTTTCTCCAAATCCATTCCTATATCTCCAAAGGTAGGCAGCGCATCCAGGGGCGTGCCAACGTTTGTCATTTTGGACTACTGTTGGCATGTATCGCGGATATCTATGGGCGACAGTATCCACTTATCATCAGGTGGACTGTATGCTAGTCTACCGCCTTCGTCCAGAAAAAAAAACATTCAGCAGTAGTTATGTAACATTCAGGTCTAGAATAACCATGGATATTCTGCTAACCACAAAGATCAACACACGAGCCATAGCAGATATTATCTTGTGCTTGAAGGAAGAACGCTAGCCAAGCGGGTTAGCGAGTCCACTCTTTTAGAGGTGCTGTAGTAATCCGACTGTGGGATTGCAGCATGCATCATCAATTTGGAATATAATTGAGTTCAAAGGTTCCCTTCTTTATTTAGCGTCGTGACATTTAAACTTTTGAATACGACATGGCTTCATTCTTACAAAAATATCTGAAGCCAGCCCTGACCAATTTAGTTCCGATACTAATAGGTCACACTCTCAGGCCACTCTCGTCTATATATGGATGTGGTATTTCAACATTGACGCCCATATCCCGTGGGTAGAAAGACAAAATTAAATAATAATTATATAAAAATAAATGTGATAAAAGTTCTACCCACGCTTTTGGCTCCGTCTCTGGATAATAATATGATAAATATGAATGGCGGGCGATGGTAAGTGGATGCCGCTTTGATAGAAGACAGCTACTTTTTCTTCATAAGTCTTGTCTTAAATATGAATTAAGTTTCAGGTTGGAAAGAACATCATTACACAAGAGATCTGCTTCTTTTTCAAAAAATACAAAAACAAAAATTAATCAAAATTCTAAAATAGTTCCTAACTTCTAAAATAATGAAGTTAAAAAAATGATATCTATTTTTATCGATCATTTTGGATGCAGTATATGCCATTTTCGTTTGAACAAGGTTAGGGTAGACAGACTATATGCATAGAAGAAAGATACACGTAGATGTCACGGTTGTGTCCACTGGGATTTCCTAACAAAATCCCCCGGGAATCCGTCTGCTCTCACCAGTTCATCAGGATCCCCAGGGGATCAACGTACACGCGGCGGTTCACCAGAATCCCCAAGCGACGATTTTCCATAGTTAAGAGTTACATAGTTTTGATGTAACTTCGTATTTTATAATTAGAACTTATGTCTTAGAACTTGTGATATTTTTTAATAATTCTATAAATTCCTCATCTTGGCGGATCCTACTGGACGGGCTCGATTTCAGTTCGCGTGATCATGCAACTTACCAACAGCTAAAACAGAATTCCCTACCCTAGTAGATAACTGGCACAGATGTTGATGAATCTTGACGAATCGAATTGAGTCATATTTATTGTGTCAATCATATCTGACGTTCTCCCGTGGGAGTATACATTCGCTTCGCTTGAGTGGAAATAACTAGGGACGAATTTAGACAGAGCGCACACTCACTACTGATATGAGAATATTTGTGACACACACATGTTGATAAATTTTGACGGAGGATTAAATTATTTTTAAAGGCTGTAACAGATTAATTCCCAAAAACCTGACACCATCAATTGCGTTCGTGATTCCGAGTTAATTAATGTCAAAACTTTACGAATCTTTTTCTGCAAAAAACCTACAAAAATTTTGACTTGCTGCATTTTTTTTATATGTTGTAAATGATCATTCTGAATTCACTATGGTGGTGGCTATATGGAGTTTGTGCCAGTCTGTGGTGACTCTGTGGTTGGGACGTTTGACAGTTGAATCTAATGACGGAATACAAGAAAGGGATTTGGTTACTTGTGTCTCAATAATCTTCCTGGAGAGAATTAAATAGAAAATCAATAGCTCTAATGTTGTTTCTCTTTCCAGGTAAGATTTGTACACTTTTAATTGATGTCGAATGTAATAATTGTATTTATATTGGATTTAATTCAAATAACCGCTTTCCAGAGCATCGCAATTTGGTTTTTGATTTCGTGATTCCTACACATTATCTCTGGTGTTTGTTAGAGCACATTATATGTATAAACTGGTAAACAGTGATATGTATATTCAGGCTTCAGTTACATCCATCTGCTTTAAAGAGATTCTCAGAATATCTTAAGGAACTATATTTATTTTATTATGTATGTTGTC
This sequence comes from Sesia bembeciformis, assembly GCA_943735995.1. Taxonomy (NCBI): domain Eukaryota; kingdom Metazoa; phylum Arthropoda; class Insecta; order Lepidoptera; family Sesiidae; genus Sesia; species Sesia bembeciformis. The sequence goes on along the minus strand of OX031042.1, from coordinate 13,517,186 downwards.
TGTTGCTTTCAAGAGTATACACCCGCTCCACTTGGGTGGAAACGAGGAGCGAATTTAGGCAGAGCTCGCGCTTTGTACTGAGGAGAAAATATTAATGACACAGATGCTGAATTTTACCCTAGCATTAATTTAAATTATATTTACCATGTCAGTTGTATCTGATATTAAGCCCACGGGAGTACATACTCGGTCTACGTGGGTGGAAATAACTGGGAGTGTAGGAGTGCAAAACGCTCATACGATAATTTAGACAGATTTATTAATTGTTATGTGAACGATTTACTCACGATTTATTCTTTATTTATTATAGCCGATTATAAACACGGGAGATTTTGCAAAAATTGTGTTTTTTAAATTATCAACTTTCAACTTTAGACGTGCATAAGAAATACAAACACTCATCCCATGTATTCGCACACTGTTATTTCGATTACTGGACTCGCTGAATATATTTTGACACCAAGATCTCTCCGATCAAACAACCCACGGCCGAAAGTAGAAGAGACGCGTGCGTGGGATGCGCTGAAAACATGCCTCGCGCCGTCCCCTCTCACGCCTCACCCAGTCTGTTTAGATCTGAAAGAATCTGAAGATTTAAACCGGGTCCGAAATATTGAACCGGCTTAACGAATGACAACCGCACTTGTATTACCGCTTTGACTCAGTGCGCTGTAACACATTCGTCACTTTTCGACCCCTTCACGCCACCCACTGTTGAACGCGTTATAAGACGTTGTCACGTCAAAACACGAGAAGGGATTGCTCCAAATTCAACTTCTAAAGGTGTGAAACGGGGTCCTATTAAACTCCTATGATGGTCCAATTCAATGATAATTTGTTGTTTTAAACAATATACCATGTCAGCACAGCCTGGTAGTTGATGCATCTTTGCCATGCTTACTTGCTTTTCACTTCTGCTCTCTTATGTTTTTTTGTTTCGCATGTTTATGGTGTCATGTAATTCTCATAATCATAATTGTCATTAATATTGCATAGAGTGACAATCTATAATTAAAGGAACATTACAATGTAATTTAAAATGCTTACTTTAAGTACGTGTTGATTGTTGATTGTCCTAAATAAACATTCGCTACAATACAAAATAATTAAATTCGTTTAGACCATTTCCAAAAATTGTGTATCATAATCAATTAAATTTTCGAAGACAGTTCTAATTCAAATTCAGTAAATATACTGTGTAATAATACCTGAATAAACAACCAAGAATTTTATACTTTTTATAAATTGTATTAAAGCAATTAAGTCAACACGAATAAAACCGCGGCCAGGGGCTAGTAGGTAAATATGCATGTTTACGGCCCGTTTAATAGATATCAATATATCAAGTACGTACATACTAAATATATAGCAGAATACAGAAAAACAATACAGGAAATTTTTAATAAAAGTAGTAACCTACAAATAATAAACACTTTTAAATGTTACCTTTTAATAATTCTCCCTGAAAGGTTTTAATAGAACTGTTTTAACTACTATTCGGTGTTTTATGAATTTATTAATACTTTTTGAGTTGTTTCAAAAGCTTTACTATGTCCAATCACTTCTATACACATTATTTTAATAGGGAAATAAATTCAATTAACGTCTAAAAATAGTTATAAAAGTTTTAAAATTTATACAATGTAATTGTTCAATGTGGTGTGTGGCGTCCATGTGGAGCCGGCTTTAGAATGGCACCACTCCATCTCTTCTCGCGGGTGTCGTGTCGTAAAAGGCGATTAATAGAGCGGCTACCACAAGCCCCGAGGAACTACATCACCTCTAAAACAGTGGAAACGACAATCCGCTTGGCCAGCGTGGCGTTTGAAGGCCACACATCCCTCATGCAGGAGGTCCATGTCCAGCAGTGTATACTGAAAGGGCTGGTTGTAGACTTTGATGTTTTCGTTAACATTTGGACATCCTCAAGTCCGCAAAAACTCTGTTTAAAGAGCATTAAGTCGCTAGTGAGCGCTGTGCTATACGCCTCAGTTGAGTGGAAAATCTATAAACGTCCTGAGGACAACGGTGTTTACCGTTCCGACTCGTATGTATGTGCTTTTACCAGTCTATATATGAATTAGATATAGTACTTTCAACAGTCCTTGTCTAGGAAATGAAACGTGTTTCAGTCTCAAAGAAGAAACATTTAATGTGAATATTGACCATGGGAGTTTAAGATTGCATTTTGTTTGTATACATTTTCGTTCACCGCATAAAGTCGAGTTGCTTCAACGTTTAGACAGAGACAGCTGTAATGTTTAACTTAAGGTGGTGATTTCAGAAAAAGATTCGTGTAAATTTCCATGCCAATTTTATTTTATTTCTCTACTAGTGATCCGCCCTCACTTCGCTTCGGTTTATTAAATTTAAAACAATCGGAATAAGATATTTTCATGCGGTAAAATGGAGCCTATATTTTATGTTAGACCTCTAGCAATACATACAGATAGACAGGCAGACAGACAAAATTTCTAAAAACTGTTGTTTTGGCATCTGTTGCTCTAATAAAGACTTAGTTTTTTTTCAATATCTATATAATGTACAGACATCGGCCTGTTACAATTTTATTATATGTATATATGGATAGATTAGGAACCAGTAACTGATACAATATATTTTTAACAATACGAGTACATTAATATAAAGTAGTTCATTAATATAACATAAAGATGTTTCATTGTATCACCTACTTCATTGTCCAAAGATTACTGATCAATCCTTTGGACAATAAAGTTATAATTAGCTTTGAACTGCAAATACTGGAACCATTTTTTTTTATTAAAAACATTATAGATGGTATTTAAGCATGTCGTAAGTAAACTCTGCCGATTGTTTTATTGGGTTTGCTCCGTGATATAATTGGCACAGACACGACGTCCAGTAACGCTCGCTTCATCTGCCCATAGACTTTCGTAGTGTAATCTGTTATTTATGATCCGTGAATTAAGTTAGCACAGGCACGGCTTCTTACACTTCGGTTGCTTTCGCCATCCTGAACGCTTGAAATTATTGTCTTCATACTCGCCCGCAGATTTGAATGATTAGTTCACAGCAGTTCCGATAGATGGCGTGAGATGAATCAGATATTAAAGGTATACTAACCAATTACTTTAATGCATAAGTAAGCGCGCTGTAAGTACTACATATCATATAAATATTATCATAGGTTTATGATAATATGTATAGTAGTTGCCCACCAATAAATATATGATAATAAAAATAAATATAGTGGGCCCTAAACGAGTAGTCAATGAACACAGAATCGAGAACAGCATATATAGTTTCAAGCTCCAGGAAAGGTGACACAGCCTGTATTTTAAAAACATTTCCTAAAAGTGTACTGAACATATAACCAAATAGAAAACCGTCCTTGATACAAACTTATGCTAACCGAATTAGCCGTGACCCCCAAAATTTCAAATGATTAATCTAACACATTACAATCGCGATAACATAAACGCGATCTCCAGTTACGCAATTGTGACCTTTATATTTGAAACAATAAAGTTTTTAACACAGTAACCCTTGATGAAGGTTACCTTGGGTATCCAAGTGAACTCGGTTACTTACATATCAAAATCATGTCGCTTGGCTACGACTTAGCATGGCGACAAGAAACGTTTTATTGTAGGTAATAAAATTATCCGGAAATTTCTTTTAGAAATCCTATTCACCCCAATGTACGTACGGTAGGGGGTGAAGTATGCGAGAGTCCATTCCCATCCCACATCCTATCATCCTTTCTCCAAATTAATTCCTAAATTTCTAAAGATAGGTAGCGCATCTGGGGGCATACCAACGTTTGTAATTCTGAACTGATGTTGGCATGTATCGCGGATGTACGGTAGGCAATTCGCTAAAATATCCAAAATCGTTCGATTCTATTTCTTATTACTAGCGTATTAGGACACCGATGGGTATACATTGACTTGTTGCTGACTGTACACGGATGACAGTATCCACTTACTACCAGATGGACTCTACTCGTCTCCCGCCTTCTTTCTTCAGAATTATTAGGAATTAGCTTTTCGCCCACAGCTTCGCCCGACTGGATTTTTTTTCAAAAGTAATGGGCTTCACTTGGAATAAAATTAGGGGGGTAAAATTGTGTATTTCGGGCTACCTCTCTGCCAGAATTTCATTGAAATCGGTGCAGTAATTTAGTCGAGAAGTCATAAACAAACGGACAGACAACATTAGTGTGTATACAGACAACATTCATAATATTAGTGTGTATAAGGCCAGTCGAGATCTAGTATTAATTGGCAAAATTTGAAGCAATAGCTGCGGAACTTAAATAGTTTTAAGATAGAGATTTTGTTTCGAAAACCTCCCTTTTATGACCCCTTCCAAGTCAAACATCAAAAAACGCGGAGAGACGTGTTCAATTATTTTAAATGAGAATTCTATTTTCCTTTAATATGTAGGCTATTTTAACTGTATTTAATCACAGACACAGAGAGAATCCAAAGGTTCCACTGCCCCCGAAACCTTTTGAAATTACATTAAACAAAATGATTAATTCGTAGAATGCAGTTCAAAAGATTCTTGGTCAAATTGTACTCCTAATACAAAAGAACACAATAAAAGGTCAAAGGTAATTTAAAAATAATTGATGACGAAAAGAAATTAAAATGGTTATACGGGTATGTTGCCTTTTTGGGACACTTCCTGTGAAATTCGCTTGAGAATAGTCCCTATGCTCTATAAATATACAGAGAAATGTCCTGACTGAATGACTGGTTGAATCATCACGCCGAGCCGAGCCCGCTGAAGCTAGAAACGTGATATTTGGACAGTAATTTCCTTTTATGTGTATAAACATGCTAAGAGATATATAACTTATTAAACTTTCGCGTTTAATTTTCACGCTTTTCTTCCTACTCGAAAGGTAAATAAATACCTTTATTATATGCGTTCAGACTAAAATTACTAAGAGATATCTCAAAATTCAACCTCTAAAGGGGTGAAATGGGGTGTCAAAATTTGTTTAGAATTACTAGATATATTATTATTCTTTGAGCTATTTCGGTAACTAGTTCTTCGTCTAATGCCTTCATTCTTGTCCAGTAAAGAAGCTTCGAGCATAGGTATTTCCAAGGGTGTAGCCAGGATTTTGTATGCTACAAAAACAGGCAAGGGAAAACTAATAATATGCATGCTAGAAAAATGTTTATTAACAAAAGCATTGTGCAGCCTCGCCCCCGCCAACGTCTGTACCCCGCAGGTAGCAGTAGCAAGCGAGTGTAAAACGTGCGAAACGAATTAATTTTTGAATGATTTCAAATGCATCGTTGCTTAAAATTATTTACTCTTTACTTACAGCTAGGGCGGGGGGATGACAGCTTCCCCCCCCCCCCCACACGTACCTGGCTACGCCCTTGTGCATTTCCATCGCTAGCTGAGCGATTTTAAAATTGTGTGTCAGGTCTTCTGTCAGATTTCTACATCACACGTCATAACAATCTATATTTATTATTTTTTCGAATATTTGCTGTTTCTTAACTCGAAACTTGATATCAATACTCTTGAATATAAATAAATAACATGTTTTACTTTTCAAAATTGTGTAAGGAAAAATAAAGGATGTCAAAACCATCTGTCAGACACAACTACCACTAGTTGTGTGTGATAAAAGAAAATACCAATGTACGCAGCAAAATCGAATACGATCAAAACACTGTTTTTTTTTACAGAAGACTTGGCAGATGGGCGGGCGGACCACGTGGCGCTAAGTGATCACTGGCGCCCACGGACACTTGCAACACCAGGGGGGTTGCGAGTGCGCCGCCGACCTCACAGCTCTCTTGAAGAACCCCATGTCGTAGTTCAGGGGAAAAACGTCAGAAAAGAATATTTTGTACTGGTTACACAAAATAAAGAATTCGTGAGTAACACATTAATAATCCAGGAAAATTATTTTGTTTACGTAAGTTGGACCCCTGGATGACCTATTAAATACATACCTAGGCAATATTCGCTTATCGTCAATAAAAAATAAGATTGTGTCACGCGACATCAAATATCCACATAATATAACCATTTGTTCATACTCGTAAACTACGTGACCTAGAACCGTTCACCTTGACTTCGAAATTACAGCGATAGCCAAACTGTCAAGTTATGTTTACATTTCTTCCATTCAATTAGTATGTTGAGAAATCGGATATTTTGTTCGCGGAGATTTTAATAGGTGATAAATAGTGGAATTTAAACTGAGTGATCGAAGTCACTAGAATCAAATAAGCTACATACATAATACACGTATTCATGTGTATATTATTTTAAAAACTATAGTGCTTGAAAAAATAAATGCACTATCGGTGCCACAAAATCAAACTATCGCTACCAATGAATGAAATTGAAAATAAGCATGTATTAAAAAAGAACGCTAGCCCTGGCCACTTATGAGATCTGATTCCTACACACATTCGAGAATCGTAAATACAATAACGTTATTGTATTTACGATTCTATACGTATATGGGACAAAATCATGGGAATACATCCTAATTCAACACTTCACTAACTACCAACTGAACTCCAGAACTTACACTCCAGCGGATACATTTAAAAAATCATAATACGTATCTTACTTTATGAATGTATGTAAATAAGAACGACGCACCACTTAAATGCCTATAAAACTTAGGGTTTACATAGGTGGCTAGGTATATTGTAATACAAAATGTATGACGATAGAAATAATTAAAAAATAACTGTATTTTATTAATTAATGAACATTGTCCACTGCATCGATTGTAGGTCCTGCAATAAATGTGATCTGCCCGTTGCTTCATCAGCTTGCCGATTCTTTGATCTAAGTCGGTGACAAGTTCTTCGACGAATTTCTTGGTTCTTTGTCCAGTAAAGAAGCTTCGAGCTTTCCATCGCTAGCTGAGCGATTTTAAAATTGTGAACCAGATCTACTGTCAGAGACCACGTTTCTGCATCATACGTCATCATAACACTATTATCAAACAATCTACATTTTTCTTTATTTTTTTAGAATATTTATTGTTTCTTACAAGATCTGATTTTTTTAGAAAAGAATACGTAAAATTTCACGTCATTTAACTCAAAATTACGATCAAAATTCATGGTTTCAGACTACCAAAACACATCTGTTAGACCGAGTATTAGTTAAGACAGGATTAATTAGGATTGAATCGTAAAAAAATCTAACGAAGGAATAAAATCTTCTACCTTAATAAAACCGATAAACCCAATTCCTACGTTAGTAGCTCCATTAGCGAGGCCACTATAAACCATCACAGATCGTAAATAGACATAACTAAATGTAGCACAACGTAGTTATATTAATAGCCTTTCCACAGCATTAATTACACGTAATCTTGTTTTTATTTGAATTTGCAGAGCCTACTAATGTTATATTTTTTATGGCAGCAGATAAATGATCGATCAACAAAATACTGCACTCAATCAAAAAGAAACCAGAAAATTTAATAACAGCAAATAATTTACCCCGTATGCATCCCATTAGCTGCATTGTATACTAAATTTCATATACATATGTATCATCACAATTTACAAATAGGTTTTCCAAAATGTGACGTGGCAGCAAATATAATAAATATACTTAGCTGCATTATTTCTATTTGCACAAAAGTATATTTCTAGCGACATTTAAAGAAACTTAAAAATTTTCTTAGATTTCTGAAATAATACATGAAATTTCAATTTTTATCTGTGGACATCTGATTTCGAGAAAAAGAGTGTTATGGTACGGCGGCGGATAATCCGACCAATGAGCAGCAAATCTACAAGTAAAACAAGTGGGTTACGTTTAGGTTCTCTTGTGACAATGCAAAATAGGAGTCCCGCTATGCGTAGCGTTTCACAACCATACATCCCTCATGCACAAGACAATGTGTATGAGGAAGCCAGTTTCCAGCAGTGGACGAAAACAGACTCGGATACGGTTACCGAACACCCTAAAGTTGAAACACAATGTTCACTAAAACATTCTCACAAAAATTCGGAGATCCGCTTAATCGTTTAATCCTTAGTTAATTTAAATATTTTTAATCATATTTTTTGGGTCAGTGGCGACTAACCACTAATGGAAACGTACAATTTTTCATATTCTTCCTTCATATTTTAGTCATATTCTTCCTTCTAAACAAATCTAACGCAATCTGTTATGATCGCAGTACTTTGGTATATAATGACCGCCAGTAACGAAGATGCGGGAATTGTTTTTGAAAGTCATGATCTTTTAAATCCCACTAATGCAACCTAAAACCAAAATGTCACTCCGCCAACCGAAATCAGTCACAACACGGACAGCACACACACACACACACACACACACACACACACACAAAAAATACAATGAGACCATTTCAGAATGCCATTAACAACAGTGACGCGGCCCTCACGCCCTGAAATCCTGTAAATTTGCCGGCGTCAGCAAACAATCCGCGTTAAGCGGGCCATTATTTATTTTTACCAAATCGCTAGGAAACTGTGGCTCCGGTGTGAGAGGTCACTGCCTTTGACCTCTTTACCAATCTGAATAAGGTCACGTGGATAAAACTGTGATATTTTTTTAGGAAGGATTGGCGGGGTGGCAGGCAATCAAACGAATAATAAATACACTGAGGACTTTTGTGTGGTATAGCGTGCGGCGTCACGTAGGACACACGAGCCCGTAAAGGTGTATTGTTCTTACATTTCACGAAGGCGGGTTACACTTAGTAGTGGTTGTGCTCGGACATGTACATTGTTTCAGTGTGCGTAAAATTGACAACGCTCAGTTGAGTTCCCCAACGTCGCGGCTTGCGCTTAGATTCTGGACGAACGACGTCAACCAGCCCAGCAGCGGACAAAAAGAAAAGTAGACTACGGTATGTAATTAAATATCCAGATATCCTACAATGACAAATATTCGATTTTTTTTTAGAAAAACTAGCTGTGCCCAGCCACGCGTTGCTGTGGCTCCCCAACAAATGGCGATTACCCTGTTTTTGGGTAAAAAGCATGTTTTTATCCTGTGATAAGTATATAAAAACACGCGCGTATTCGAATGCATCATTGTGTCAAAATTCCAAAGCTATCGGTGAAGAACTTTCGGAGATTTAAGATTTTGAACAAACGAACGTTTATATTTTTATTTATATAGATTGTGGCAGATTAGCATACAGTCCACCTAATGAAGTGGATACTGTCAGCGCCGGCTCTAGCCCATGTAGCGCCCGGGTGCAATCAATACCCTGGCGCCCTCTAGTAGACTCTTTGGAGGCGTCGCGAGCGGCACTCGGCGCCCCCTAACACCCTGCGCCCCTGTGCGCCGCACACCCTGCACCATAAGTAAATACCATAAGTGCCCGCGCGCCCATTTCAAATGAACTTACACTCTATTGACTTAGAGATCATTTTGCTACCGGGCGGCAACGTGTCAAACGTACATACATACACTGTCTTTGGATTAGAGATTTTGCCGCGCGCGTGTTGTATTAAATAAAATTGTTATTTGTGTAGTGTAGTAATGCGGTATGACAAGCGCCGAAAGCGTAATAAAAGTAAAAAAAATATTATTGTTAATGACTATTTTTTTTTTGCTTGCGCATACATATTTGTCGTAAGTAACAAGTATATAAAACTGTGCAATGGCGTTAAGTTCAATGAAATATCCAAAAATTCAGCGCTCGACAGGCGCCCCCGGGCGCTCCGCGCCCGGGTGCACCGCACCCCTTGCACCCCCTGGTAAAGACGGCCCTGGATACTGTAGCCCATGGACATCCGCGATACACGCCAACTTTAGTCCAGAATGACAAACGTTGGCATGCCTCCGCATGCGCTGCCTACATTTGCGGATTAAGGAATGGATTGGGAGGATAGGATGGGATGGGAATCGGCTCTGGCATATCTCACTCACTACCGAAACACTTATATACATTGGGGAAATACGATAAAGTATACATTGGGGAAATACGTAGTTCTTCTGTGTGATAGGGGTAACGTGGCGACTCGAATGCGATTTCCACAATAACCAATTGTATTTTTCAATTTTTTTTTGCTTAATTACGCAAATTAATATTAAGCAAAAAATAAAAAACGTCATTATCACAAACGTCAGCCTGCCCGCAGCGGTCTGTATTTTACCTAAGCAAATCATTAAGATTGGAAAAATGCGTCGTCCCTTCTCATCGCTAGTGTAGTAAGGGGTTTTATAAGGATCGAGTTTCGATGCCGTTGTAATAAAAAATTTAGAATCTTTTTGTGACGTTTGTGATAATGACGTTTTTTATTTTTTGCTTAAAATAGTTATGATCAATTTGGAAATGACTTAAGAATAAACGTTTAAGTGCATTCCCGCAGCCTCTGGGCGCGCTCGACTGGCCGTATTACCCTTCTCTCACAGATGACTACCCTGAAGTGTACTACAATTCTCACTTTATCCTACTTCTTCAATGTACGTACGTGTTTTGGTAGTGAGTGAGACCATTCCCATCTCATCCTATCCTATCCCTCCACATTTTCCCAACCCTTTCTAGAAATTCATTCCTATATCTCCAAAGGACGACAGTATTCACTTAACATCGGGCGGACTGTATGCTCGTAAGTCGTCATTTTTTCATAAAAAAATGTAAAAATAACTGAAAAACCCCTGCTTTCTCCGGCATGTGGTCTCCATGCAAGGATTCATCTACCTCATCGGTTATCAGTTATTGGTCCGGCAGATATGACCTGCCCATTGTCACTTCACCGTGATGATTCTACGAGATATGTCGGTAAAACTAAAATCAAAAATATATGGTACAACAAAATCGCAACAAAATATTAAAAAACATTCCTAAACCTGCGTTACGTCATAAATCTTTAGCTCAGAGCACTCACATTTTAATTAAAAAATGTCCCTATATTTTTGTCAGTGTATCCCGTATACTGAACATGAAAAGCGGATGGATAGCAAAATTTTAAGCAATATGAAATTAATGGATTCAACATGTGATCACGGTTTGTTATTCATAAGAACTACGACAAAAGTAACAGTTTATGATGCTATACAGACAATGACAGAATTATACAAGTTTTTTTTTATACAAAGAAAGCGGCAGACGAGCACACAGTCCATCTATTGGTCCATCTATACTGTCGTCCATGGACATCCGCGATACATGCCAACATTAGTCCAGGATTAGGAACGTTGATACGCCACCGGGTGCGATGCTTACTTTTAGAGATTTAAAGGAATGGTTTTGGAGAAAAGGTTGAGAAAATGAGGAGGGATAGAATAGGGTGGAACAAAAATAGGCTCTGATTCAGCGCTAAAAACTCTTATACAGCGCTCTTAAAAGGTTACTGAGCGCTCGGTTTTCATTCTTTTACAATACTGTAAGAGATTTGTCTTATCGCATTATATTATTATATTTCTCACTATTGAGACCTTCATTATATCCCGGGGCCTATCAACTAATTCTATATCGATAAATCCCTCGAACGTTTTCACGCTCGGACCGACAAACTTTGCAAGTGTCCGCGTCCTCCGCAAACCTGCGAACCGCTGAATTTAGCGAACCGCTAAATTCCAAAACCGCCAAATCTGTACCGCATTCGGTGCGGGTGTTTACCGCTTACCCATTCGCCGTTTGAAGTTCTAGTTTGCGGGCTTTAATAAATTATTTCTATAAAAATATTTTTGTAGAAATAATTTATTTTTTATTTTCATTTATTTATATTTCATTGCACAAGCATTTAACATATACAAAAGGCGGACCTAATGCCCTGTGACATTATCTAGCACTCAACGAACAACAACAACGAACGATTAAACGAAAAGAGAACACTGGTGCAGTTTTGGTTACCTGGAAGAAATTGCTTCTGATTACTTGTACTTTGTATTACTCTGTATGTTTTTGATATACAATAAAGTGTTCCTATCTATCTATCTATCTGTAGTAAATACAGACATACTATACCATACCATCAGCTTGTCTCTCCGCAGCTAGCCTGTCTTAAAGGTCGCCCCTACACACAGTCTATAGCTCTTCTCATCCAACCACCACCAGCCAATCGTCCGTTCACCTGGCGTCCCATTTGTATACATATAGATGTAAATTATATATATAATATATATATATATATATATATATATAAAACAAAACACATATATATATATATATGTGTGTGTGTAAACATAACGTATACGTTAGTACCGCTTACCACATAAACATTGTGCATTACAACAGAATCTAATTTAGATAAAAATAAAAATCTATCTCCCAATAAATATTCCCGAAGCTTCCTTTACAAAATGTCTTACATTAAATCTTGCCGGCATATGGTCCTCATAGCCTTGGGTTGTCCCTGAATAATGTCGCATGCGTGTCCCGACACTTAAACGGCGGGCGCCTTGGTATGTAGTGTTGACAATGTAAGCGACTCATTGCGTCTTAATTTTACTCAGAAGTTATGACTCATTTGTTCATTTGAGGTGAAGTGCGTAAAAGTCGTGATTGTTGAACTAAAATAAATTTTATTTGTATAAATTAAACAACGTGAATTTTTCTTTTGAATTTAATTAATTATTTGGTACAAACGAAAAAAAGTCCTAAAATGTAGAAAATGAAGGAAGAGAAATATTGCAATACTAAATTATCATATGTTACATACAGAAGTCGAATCAGAAATTAGTAACTTTTTTTATTTTATGTACCCTCTGCCTTGAACATTATCTAATAAGAAGAATACCATATCATACCATCAGTCTATGGTTCGCCAATCCTCTCTATCTCTATCTCCTCTTCTTCCCAAAACCAAACAACTTACATCTATACATATCATAATAAAATTATAACAGGCCGATGTCTGTACATTATAGATATTGAAAAAAAAAAAATATGGGGGGGGGTCTTTATTAGAGCAACAGAAGCCAAAACAACAGTTTTTAGAAATTTTGTCTGTCTGTCTGTCTGTCTGTATGTATGTTTGTTCACGCATCACGCAAAAACTACTGCATGGAATTGAATGCAGTTTTCACCGATGTATTGCTAGAGGTCTAACTTAAAATATAGGCTCCATTTTACCGCAGGAAAATATCTTATTCCGATTGTTTTACATTTAATAAACCGAAGCGAAGTGAGGGCGGGTCGCTAGTTCATAATACAAAAAAAATTGTTTGACAACAAATATGCGAAGTAAAAAAAACTACGAATAAAAAAATTATGCAACTGACTCTTACTGTATATTGTTGAATCTGCTTCAATAACGTGCAGAATGTTTTATACACCCTGGTGTATACATATGTAATGTATGTACAGACATTGTGTAATATTGGGCAATATTGTATGAACTATAACTGAGCACATTTTTAAGAGCACTAGGTCTAAACTAACATACACATGACAGTATCACCAGCTTAGTACAATACAACTAAGGGAAAATATCTCCTTATAATGTATTAAACCTTTTTCGTATTCGCTTAACATTATTCATTTCACTCAAACTCTCCCAACGACAGTACCTCATGAGTTTGACTCGTGAGCTAGTGAGTCAATATTACCGTATGAAGATTTTGCCTTATCTAGAACGCGATCCTGATATCGTAAGGGAATGTAAGATGCTTTTAAAAAATAACCCGACCAGGAATATCCGATATTATATTTGCTGTGACAGCTTACTGCATGTGAATCTCTTGTAATATTTTAAATTAATGTCGTATTTTTTTATATTATGTATCTGTACTGGTGTGTTAAGGTATACGTGACGTATCTTGTGGAATAAGATCTGAAACTAAGAGATTCGTCGAAGAACGAAATTGACCGACGGCGTAGGTCATAAAATTAGCATGCTGGCGTGCCAATGGGCTAATCATATCTACTGTAGGACCGGCAAAGGGTGGATAGATTGATAGATAAAACTCTTTATTGCACACCAAGAACAATAACAGACATTTTAGACACAAAAAGGATAGATTGATAGATAAAACTCTTTATTGCACACCAAGAACAATAACAGACATTGTAGACACAAAAAGGATAGATTGATAGATAAAACTCTTTATTGCACACCAAGAACAATAACAGACATTGTAGACACAAAAAGGATAGATTGATAGATAAAACTCTTTATTGCACACTAAGGACAATAACAGACATTGTAGACACAAAAAGGATAGATTGATAGATAAAACTCTTTTTTGCACACCAAGGACAATAACAGACATTGTAGACACAAAAAGGATAGATTGATAGATAAAACTCTTTTTTGCACACCAAGGACAATAACAGACATTGTAGACACAAAAAGGATAGATTGATAGATAAAACTCTTTATTGCACACCAAGAACAATAACAGACATTGTAGACACAAAAAGGATAGATTGATAGATAAAACTCTTTATTGCACACCAAGAACAATAACAGACATTGTAGACACAAAAAGGATAGATTGATAGATAAAACTCTTTTTTGCACACCAAGGACAATAACAGACATTGTAGACACAAATAGGATAGATTGATAGATAAAACTCTTTTTTGCACACCAAGAACAATAACAGACATTGTAGACACAAAAAGGATAGATTGATAGATAAAACTCTTTTTTGCACACCAAGGACAATAACAGACATTGTAGACACAAATAGAATAGATTGATAGATAAAACTCTTTATTGCACACCAAGAACAATAACAGACATTGTAGACACAAAAAGGATGATTGATAGATAAAACTCTTTATTGCACACCAAGAACAATAACAGACATTGTAGACACAAAAAGGATAGATTGATAGATAAAACTCTTTATTGCACACCAAGAACAATAACAGACATTGTAGACACAAATAGGATAGATTGATAGATAAAACTCTTTATTGCACACCAAGAACAATAACAGACATTGTAGACACAAAAATGCACAAAAAAGGCGTTCTTATCGCTAAAACCGATCTCTGCCAGACAACCTTTGGGTTGAGAGGGAATAAATGTTTTGATCACAGGTAGACGGACATAAGACATATACAACATAAGTCTTTATACAATATACATTAAGTAGTTACAGTATGAAGTAGACGAGTCCTTGTAATGGAGACCTTATCTGTAACCGTAGCAAGCCCTTTCAGTACTCACTGCTGGACATGGCTCTCGTCGTGCACACGTCTCGTGTATAACAAATGACCATAAAACGCCACGCTAGCCAAGCGGATTGGCGATTCGACTCTTTATAGCTGGTGTAGTTCCTCAGGGCTTGTAGTGAATTTACTATCCCTTTCTCGCAAGCAAATTTTTTTTTTTTTATAGACTAGTGGGCGGACGAGCAAGCGGTCCCACGTGATGGTAAGTGTTACCGCCGCCCATAGACACCTGCAACACCAGGGGGTATGCGGACGCGCCGCCGAACTTGCATAATCCTATTCACAGCTCTCTTGAAGAACCCCATATCGTAGCTTAATGGAAAGACCTCTTGAGGCAGTTCGTTCCACAGCCTACGGGTGTGATTGTTGTGATATTGTATTAACATAAATTGTGTTGAATACAAATGGCGAATCACGGGAACATGATGTTTCTCACGTTCGACCACCGTGCACAGGAGTGGAGTATTTTTAAAAGTCGGTTCCATCACTATTGTGTGGCGAATGACATCACCAGGGAAACTAATAAGAGTGGAGTTAAGCGGCGAGCTATTCTGCTCACTGCCTTGGTGGAAGATACCTACTGCGTTGCAAGACATTTGGTTTTCCCTATTGATTTGGAAGATTTCGAGTTGGATACGCTAATTGAGAAATTTAACAACATATTCTGACTAACGATCCCCTTGAGTAAAATTTTTACAGCTCTTTTAATGGTTTTGACACTATTTTCCGCCTGCCCATTTGACGCTGGATGGTAGGAGGATACCTAAATACAGGATACTTTTATATTAACAAACTGCCGATAATAATATATTGTGTATTTTGTTCAGATTTATCATTCACTTTGTAATATTTTTTTTAATGACTGTTTCATCAATAAAATATAAATATAATTTCACGCATGACAAAATATATAAAATGGCGAGGGCACGCGCCAGTCGACAAGTTGAATTACGTTATTCTCCGTACGTGTTTAAAAAAGAAAAGTTTACTCGAAAATTATAAAGCTTTACGAGTCCCATCCCAACCAGCATAACTTAATAAAAAATAATCCTATAAAAGTTACATAACTTGGTAGGATTTGGCGCAGTTATATCCCAGTGTAACGATATTGTCATAGAAACGAAACTCCACACGTGATTTTGTCCTTTAATTGTATTATAACCAAACAACAAATGTTTGCAATGGTTACTGGTAATATCACTGTAATATTCCATAAATACTGACGGACATTTTGATAATTGGGATACTTGCTTTTCAGTATTAACTGTCGTTCGTATAAACCAATATTAGATTAAACCCACTAGAATAAACCTACCACCTTATTTTAATTATAGTAAAAACCCATTGCTAAGTTATTGCATGCGACACGTACTTTCCGTTACATCGCGTTGTTGCATTATTAAAATTTTATTTATAAATCAAGGATTTACAAGAAAATTCTGATAATTTTCAAGCTTCTATTAAAAGTTTAAAATAGAAAAGGGCCAAGGGAATTGTTTTTTCGGTACAATGGCAAAACATGGCGCAAATAAGTCTCACAGAAAGTCTTCTTGAAATGTACTGCATTTCCTACTTCATCGTATTTCCCCAATGTACGTACGTGTTTCGGTAGTGAGTGAGATATACCAGGGCCCATTTCTATCCTACCTTCTCCCTCCCCATTTTCCCAATTCAATTTAGCAACTACTAACTAGCCTACTATTTAATTTAGCAGTATAACTAAACTATTATTAATTTGTAAATTTTATGCTCTATTCTGCATATTAGTTATTTAGATATAAACATTGATAAGTAAATATTTAAATCAAACAATTATAAACGTTACTATTTCCACAAAATAGAAATGAACTTAAAATGGGAATGCCTAGATCTAGGTATTTTTTTTTATAGAAAAAAGTCGGCAGACGAAAATACAATCCACCTGATGGTAGTGGATACTGTCGCCCATAGACATCCGCGATACATGCCAACATTAATACAAAATGACAAATGTTGCCACGACCCCGGATGCGCTGCTTACCTTTGGAGATATAGGAATGGATTTGGAGAAAGGATGGGGAAAATGTGGAGGGATAGGATGGGAATGGGCTCTGGCACATCTCACTCGCTACCGAAACGCGTACATTCATTGGGGAAACAAGATAAAGTGGGAAACGCAGTACATTTCAAGGTAGTCTTCTGTGAGAGAGGGGTAACGTGGCCAGTCGAGCGAGCCCAGCGGCTGTTAGATTGCAGCGTGCATTCTCCCCCTCCCAAATGCGTGTGTACTATGTAAGTATGCGTGATTAAATTGCCTATAACAGAAAAGAGAAGTAAATCTTTTAACCGCAAGCACAAAACCGAGTCCTTGTTAAACCTAAACGATCATCTAGGTTCTTGTAGAATGAGTCGGCTCATTATTACGCTAACTAATCATAGAGACAGCCGCGCACAAATCATTCCCTTAGAGTATGGCACGAATTTAGAAGGGCCGTGATGTAGCATATTTGTACTCTTTTGTTGGTCGAGATAAAAGGGTTGGCGGGTTGGAGCCAATGTTGGAAGAAAAGTTTGACCCAAATATTTTAGATATGTATTATGTATGTTCGGGAATCAGGAATAGAAGGTAGGGTCAGAGGATCACAAAATACTTAATTGGGTCAAAGTGATTGGTATATGTAATCGACTGTTAAAATATATTAATTAATTGTTGTTAAATAATCAATCCGTAAAATTAAAATTAAAATATTTAAACAAATAAAACGTATATAGGACTTAGAAATGCGATTTATGTCTGAGAACAGAAATATTTTATAGTTATTGTACAATTATCATAGATTAATTTCTCTTCGGGAATGAAGAGATGCGCCAAAGAACGAATGTCACCTACATTTGGTAGGGGGAGAGTGCATGCTCCATTCCCACAGCCTCTGGGCGCACTCGACTGGCCATGTTACCCCTAAGACTACCTTGAATTGTACTGCATTTCCCATATTTCCCCAATGTACGTACGTATTTCGGTAGTGAATGAGATATGCCGAAGCCCATTCCCATCCCATCCTATCCGTCCCCATATTCCCAATCCATACCTTAATCTGCAAAGGTAGGAAGGGCATCTGGGAGCGTGCCAACGTTTGTTACTCTGGACTGATGTTGGCATTTATCGCAGATGTATGTCTATGAACGACAGTATCCACTTACCATCAGGTGGACTGTATGCTGGTCTGCCGCCTTCGTCCATAAAAAAAAAACATTCAGCAGTAGTTATGTAACATTCAGGTCTATAATAACCATGGATATTCTGCTAATCACAAAGATTAACACACGAGGCGGATTTCAAACCATAACAGATACCATGGTGTTGCTCTGAATATATAAAATAAACCTTAAAGGTAACAAACTCTATTATCGTTCACTCCTGGACATGGACCTCGTCATATACATTGTCTTGTGCTTGAAGGAAGAACGCTAGCCAAGCGGGTTAGCGAGTCCACTCTTTTAGAGGTTTTTTTCTATAAAAAAGAAAACATAGCTTATGCTGAAATGACAATGAGCAGGTCGTATTTGCGATCGATAACCTATGGGGCAGATGAGACTGAATGGAAGCCAAGTATCGGGAAATACAGTGCGATCCGCTCTGCAGCCATACGGCCATAGGTCGGCGGCGTACCCGCATACCTCCTGGTGATGCAGGTGTCCATGGGCAGCGGCGACACTTACCATCGCGTGGGACCGCTTGCTCGTTCACCTACTTCCCTATTAAAAAAATCCGCCAGTGATAACTGGATGAGAAAAGCCGAAAGATAGTGTGTGGTAACGAGTCTTGGGAGAGGCTTATACAAAAAAATGGAGAAACATAGGCTGACAATATGGTATAGAATT
The DNA here is from genome assembly GCA_943735995.1 of Sesia bembeciformis. Taxonomy (NCBI): domain Eukaryota; kingdom Metazoa; phylum Arthropoda; class Insecta; order Lepidoptera; family Sesiidae; genus Sesia; species Sesia bembeciformis. The sequence continues at coordinate 13,498,219 of OX031042.1, read as the reverse complement.
ATTATATAATTCACAGAATCGGACGTTACTTTTTGAAAATTCATTATGTAATGAAATAATGTAACAGTTTATTGTGTCGGGGGGGTTAAAAAAGGTGGTGCCACACCGCACCACGACAATAATGCAATTCCGTCTGTAGAGAAATCGGACGATAAAACTCATAACTTTTACGCAACAGCTGGCAACTAACCAAGAATTTACGGCCATTTTCCGCTCAAAGAGTCAGCTGAAAAGAAACATAAATAATGAACAAAATATTAAGATAGGATTTGTACTTAAGTGATTAATTAATTATCCTTTAAGGCAGTTAAGAATGTTGCTCTGAATTTGATTTTTTGATATGTTAGTTATGATTATTTTTTTTATTTATAGGAAATTATTTATTTATTTTCTGTAAATAGTACTTTTTAGTTCGTATCTAATAGTTTTAATGTGTATTTTTCTCATAATACTCGGATGGATATGAGTGATCTCCTTCAATACAAGTTTTTCATCGAGGTATTCTTAATTTCTTCTCCGTTACCTCTCTTGTAGTGATGTGGTGTACAATTTATTTTGTAAATCGCTTCCGTTAAATAAATGGTTCGACCAACAACATGTATTTCACCTTGCCCGTCTTTCTATAAAAAAATATTCACATCCTATTAAGTAAAAATAAAAACAAGCTAAAAGGTTTGTGAAAATTAATTTAGCCTAAAACTCCTTTTTACAAGACTTACAGAACGCATGAAGAATTGAAAGAAATGAGAAAACTCCGCAAATGTAGCGATTGAATGCTTTCAGAGATTTCCTGTAAGAGCGAACTTTGGAATAGTTGGAGGGACAACTTTCTTCGAGCTTTATGAAAGCTCGTCCATGCACACATAAATATAGGGTCATAAGTAGAGTTTTTCATAAATACACAAGTTGCTTTGAATGAAAATTGTATGTAAGTAATTATATAGAGCTGTGATAGCCTAGGGGTAATTATACTCAACTCACATTCGTGTGAGTTAAAATCCTCGGCCCGTTCCACTGAGATTCTACTTAAGGTTTTTTTTAAATTGTCACTTGTTCTGCGGTGAAGGTAAACATCGTGAGGAAACCCGCATGCTATAGAAATAAATAAAAATCATCTGGAGTGTGTGATCTACCAATCCGCACTGGGCCGTGTGATGGATTGCAGCCCGAAACCCCCCAGTGATTTATTAGTGGAGGCCTGTACTCTGCAGTGGGACGTTATAGGCTGATACAAAATTATATATGAAGATATTAAAGTAATAATAAGAAATAGTACGACATAAATGGCACATCGCAAATAAGAAACACGATTGATTGTTCATGTATTATATAATCTGCGTATTATATAATCGTTATCAACAAGGAGAGGGAAAGCGCTGTACAAAAACAAAAATAACCGATTGTCTCTTTATCACCGGATACTGTACTAAAATATGCAACACAAGACATCATACTCAAATTTTACATACATTAAAAACTTCCAACAAAATTGCAAGCTAATATTAAAGTTCGTAGCGTCGTAGTTACGTAGCGTCGTAGCAACTCGTAGCACGCTACGTAGCTTGAGATTATTACTTCCGGACACGTCCGTAATAAATGGACTACATGTAGTGCGGTTTGGAGCAACTAAATACTTCCGAGCTGCTGGCGAAATTAAGTAATATGGTCATATTTGCCCAGTCCAAATACGAATATGCTGAAATTCTAAAGACGCTCAAGTTTATTAAGTTGTGTTTCTGTCAAATACAAGTAACAGACATCGCCATAGTCAAGTATAGGTAGAAGTAAACTTTGCGCTAACCGATTGGAATTCTCAGTGACGTGAACTAAACAAACCATGTGATCTGAGTCGTCGAAGGAGGCCCTTAGGCTCTTTAGGACATTAATAAAGTAATTAACTTTGTGTTCCGCAAACACGCCAGACGCTCCACCCCTCCACAGCAACCCTAATATCTAACACTAAAGGCGTTGTTACATTGTACTCTGAGTGTATTGTATGAGAGTTACATAGAATGATAAATACATACATATATGAATAGATACATACACACACATAGATACCTACATACGTACTACATACACATTAGGAACTGGTGATGATTTGGATTGTAAAAGAACAGTTATCACACGTTTTGGAACTAAAGGATAATGATTGGGGAACGGTTCAGTTTTGTTGCGCATTATAATGATCAGTGGAATACGGTTTTAAACCAATGTCGAACGTCGACTGAAACTGAAACATAAATGGTGCATGTTAGTAGAATTGCCCCCCTGGTACACTGTGTTACGTAACGTTTGAAAGTCGATAAAATAGTTATAAAGCAAGTTACATTGAATTCAAACGAGGTCGTCTAAAGTCTTTCGTCAAAGTAGCACGAACTTACATTTAGTTGCATGTAAAATGTACACATGTTTCAATATTTTCAAAATGTGCTAATGTTATTTTAACGTTAAAATAGTTTATTATTTTGAAAAGCAATATAATTTAATATGAAGGTAAGATTAATTAATAATAGTAAACTTAATAATTTTAATAATAATTAATAATCATCTAAAAATTAACTATATTCTTTTATTTATAATGTACCTTCTATGTGTATCCTGCTCATCCTAATCTATGGCGCACAAACGAAAATGAAGCTCAGAAATTAAAACCTAAGGTTGATTGAGATTGTATAACGTTATAAAAACATATATTATATTAAATTGTCAAATAAGACTATATATATATCTTTAAAAAAAAACAATTCTTATTTTTCTTGTAAAAACAATATTTTACACAGCGCACGAGGTGAAAATCATAAAAATGACAAATTGACACTGGATCTATCGAGATACATATAAAATCAATTAATAAAAATATCTGCATTGCCTAAAAGTTGTCTAGGAAGTATTGCTTCAAAACATTAAGTCCGCCTTTTGTCATTTTATGCATTGCAATAAAGAATAAATAAAAACCTAGCCGGGTCTATCTCAAGCGGAAATTGATAGCTTGCTAGAGCTTGAAAGGATAATAAGACGGGTCTATTAATTCCGTGTCCTCGTGTGTACGGCGCCCAGCAACCGGGCCAAGGTGGGTATTAGATGAAAACTTATTCAGGTCACTGTTAACCAATCCGCGTTGGATTCAGATCACGTTTCTCCGTACCTTAGAATAAAGTGAAATTAAAAGTAAAATATATTCTTTAGCACGAATACAATAGAAAACAATCATCCTTCTAAGGATCTGTCAATTTGACAATCAATTGACCAAAAGATTAATATCACCGTCACCGTCATCCATCCTTTTATCGTCCACTGCAGGACATGGGTCTACTTGTGCAAACTGTCTTCGGCAGGAGGGATCTATGGCCTTAAAACGCCACACTGACCAAGCGGATCGGTGAGTTCATTCTTTTAGAGATGGTGTAGTTCCTCAGGGCTTGTGGTAGCAGCCTCGTTATTCCTTTAAGCCGACGGAAAGAGGTGGGGTGCTATTCTGAAGTCGGTCGACGCGACACGGCTACTTCTTTAAAATTCTCATACAGATTTATTTTACTAATTTCGTGATAAATAACGCCTCAGATAAAATGTTTGCACTGCTACACAAGCTGGCGCGTTCAAATTGTACCTGCATAGATCTAGACGCCCCTTAAATCGTGGTTTGCAATGACACGTACTATCAAGTGCGATTCCACTCCAAATATGTGCCAATCAGCTAGAGATGGTACCGGTGGCTTCCGTTATGGAAACTGGCCAAGCTACGAACCGAATAATATGAAACGCGCACTAAATAAAGATGCTATTACTGCTTCCTGGTTAACTGAACGAAACCTCCTCCCGTGATTCGGCCTGAATAATTTTGAGGTTTAGTTTACACAGACAGACAAGCATTGGCGGACACAGACCCTTTTTTTTAATTATAACCCAATGACATGCATCTTATTCTTATAAATTGTAACTGCCAAACTGCAGTTCAGTTTGTCGGCAGTAAACAAACTACCTTAACACATCTTAATTCCCGAATATTTAATACGGAACATGCGAATTTCCTAACGAAGTTTTCTATCAACAACAAGTTAGGGATAATTTAAAAATCCGTACTTAAGAATAAACTCAGTACGTGCCGTGGTTTGAACTAACAACCTCATTAATGAAAATCGAGACACCCCAAACTATCACCGCTGTCTCTTGTACCCTTTCATTAGACTAGTTTTCAAAAGCATTTCACGTGGCTATTCCAAAGTCCAAGGCAAATCTTCAAATTTGCTAGTTTGTTTCTTTAACTAAATCATGAATACGCTCATACCTACTTCATTAAATACAAAAAAAAAGATGACCCGTGACCGTCACATATTTCATAATAAAATTTGCTGCTTAATGATTCATCCACCCCTGTTACAAATAACTCTCACGCCATAAATAAAGCCACTCAAAACTTTAACTAGGTTACACAAAACAACAACCTGTTTGTTCAAACTTTTGCAATTGCTATCGCACCCTAGTTTAACGAGCGTATAATACAGTAGGTATATATAACTACTAGGAAGTAGGTTTCTCTGCAGGACATAGATCTCGCTTGGGGTACATAAATTTGGAATAATCCACCACGCGGGTCTAATACGAACTATATAATACATAAAAATCCACCATAGCTTCTTTTTAGGATCGAGTAGATATCAATGAAAGCTATGTACAAATTAAAACCTGCAGATTCTGTTTCGTATTTGGCCCTTTGTTGTAGAAAAGAAACACGTATACGGGCACTCATCTGCTAAAGCCTGAAAAGGTCCCAACACCTGCGATATCTGCAAAACCATAGACATTGGCAGCGATCACAAAACGATGGCGATCACAATAGATCAGCAATGGTCGCAGTGATAAGAGGCTGAGTGACTCGCAGAGCTCCTATACCTCAATAATAATAATACGTACAAAAAAAAATTAAGCTATTATTTTATCCTTTTTATTACTTACCAAAAAAAAAAGATTTGAAAAATTACAAAAAGATCTCGTAATTTTTATATCCTTAAAAATGACGAAGTTATAGCCTTTAAAAATTGTATTTGGATCGAGCAGCATGCAAAGTCACGATATATTTATGTACATACGAGTACAAACGATACATCTTAATAGTGATCATGAAACTCTTCTCTAAACTCATTGATAAAACTTTTTTTCTAAAGCATATATTGTGACGTCATCATAGCGAGTGTATGCAGTGTGTGAGTCAGTACCGATTTCACTAATTGTCCAATCCGATTGTCGAAATAGTCCTCGCAACGAGACATGAGCGTTGCATCTGTGTAATTGTCCAATACGATGGTCGAAAAGGTCGCACTGTAGACTATCGGTATGCACTCACCCAAACGCAAAGCTCATGTCTCTTTGATTTCACTGTAACACGTTTGAAACTTTTAATGCCTATATGTTGGTCATTTTCCAACGGATTTAAAAAAAAATCACCATACGTAATAAATAATAATCCGCTAGTTTTAAATCTAGTGAATTACAACATTTTTGTATTAACTGTAGAACAAATTTTATCATTTTTTGTATGACAATAACAAATGAGTTACGTACTTTAACAGTGTATTTGAGGATTATCCTTTCAGCAGCGATGTCCTACTTTGTGCAAATCGATGTCGCCCTAAACTATGGTTGGCGAAATGGTTATTGTCGCTGTACATCAAAGCCGATACCGTTAACCTCGGGGATAAGCCCCTAACGGCGCTGTCGGGGCGAATTTATAACAGATTATACGAGAACTGAGATGCCCTAAGGGTGCCTAACCTTGTCTAACTTTCGTGAGGATTGTGGATGACATTTTGAATGCCTGTCTGTATAATTTAGTTAATTTTTTTTTGTATAAACAATCATTCTGTTTTATGAGAAACTGAAATTATAACATAATGGAATTTTAAAAATCAGATTTAAAATACAAATATCTATTATTAGAACGTATAAATATTTATATATTTTATCATATAAATATATTATCAAACAAGATGAATTAAGCTTTACTATTCGAGTTCTTCTGCTTAAATTTTTCACATTTAACCAACGACATTTGCCTTAAGGCATTAAGTCCGCCTCCATGTAATATAGAGCATAAAGTGTCAATAAATAAATAAATGAAGGCAGAACATAAAGGGATATACTCGTATGTATTGACACAGCATATTTTGTTATTTTTTTTTTATGGACGAAGGCGGCAGACGAGCATACAGTGCACCTGATGGTAATTGGATACTGTCGCCCATAGACATCCGCGATACATGCCAACATCAGTCCAGAATGACAAACGTTGGCACGCCCCCGGATGCGCTGTCTACCTTTGGAGATATAGGAATGGATTTGGAGAAAGGGCTGAGAAAATGGGGAGCGATAAGATGGGAATGGGTTCTGGAACATCTCACTCACTACCGAAACACGTACGTACATTAGGGAAATAAGATAAATGTGGAAAATGCAGTACATTTCAAGGTAGTCTTGTGTGCGAGAGGAGTAACGTGGACAGTCGAGCGCGCCCAGCGGCTGTTGGATTGCAGTGTGCACTCCCCCCCTCGTAATTGTGCTCTTATAAAATTAATTGATTATGATTACGTATATTTGTGGCCTAAAGCACACTGGTGGAAATATTACAAGAGCATTTCTCGATGTACCGCCTCGTTAAAGTCAACTAATGCTGAACATGGTGTGAAGCGGACATGTGAGACTTTAAAAGATCACTTGAAATACACAACCGATAATATTCCAGCTATCACACTGATCAATATACGTGACTTTTGTGTGCTCCCCTTTAGAGTACACACAGCGTAACAAACGTATATTTTACTGTGTGAAGCCTCACATGGCGTCTGTCCAGACGCGTCGTCGCTACATTGTATAATAGAAGGAAGGGAAAATGGTCACGTTTTCATGCATAAATTATGAAAATTATTGTACATAATTTTATACTTTTATTACAACGCCATCTTATAATTTTCTTATTTTTTTTTTTTATTGAAGTGTACTACAGTTGAGTAATGAGGTAATGCGTAGTGTACTGAGTAATTAATGTTACGGACCAATTAAGTACTAAAATTAATTGTGAATTAATTCAAACTTCATTGCACAAGTGATTGTACAAATGGCGAACTTAATGTCGTATAGCATTATCTACAAGGCAACAACCAGATGAAACTGTATTTTGGAACGCGGTTGCAAATTGGATTTAATTAAGTAATACAAATAACAATATACACAATTAATATAATATTTTATTATAAACTAGCTGTGCCCGGCCACGCGTTGCTGTGGCTGCTCAACAGATGGCGCTTACCCTGTTTTAACCTGTTTTTGGGTAAAAACATGTTTTTACCCTGTGATAGGTGTATGAAAACACGCGCGTATTGGAATGCAACGTTGTGTCAAAATTTCAAAGCAATCGGTGAAGAACTTTGGGAGATTTAAGATTTTGAACAAACGAACGTTTACATTTTTTTTTATTTAGTTAGATATCTACATACAAACATACCTATATACTAAACAATAAAACGTAAATAAAAAAAATAAAAGAAACTAAAAAAAATAAAGGAATAAAGTATTGTCTATATATGTATACATGTACGTACATACTTGCATACATAATATTATTTCATTATTTTTCATTGCAAAAGCATTTGGAGTGAATATTTTGTGTATAATCAAGTAGGTATTTGAATGCCCTATGGCATTACAGACGAGCATACAATCCACCTGGTGGTAAGTGGTAAATGAGTAGACATCCGCGATGTATGCCAACGTCAGTCCAGAATGACAAACGTTGGCACGACCCCAGATGCGCTGCCTACCTTTGGAGATATAGGAATGGATATGGAAAAAGGACTGGGAAAACGAGGAACAATAAGATAGGATCGGAATGGGCTCTGACATATCTCACTCACTACCAAAACACGTATGTACATTGGGGAAATAGAATGAATGTGAGAGAGAAGTAACGTGGCCAGTCCAGCGGCTGCGGGAGAGGAGTGTGCACTCCAACCTGTGAAGCAGATCAAAACGCTGGTATTCTGCCAGGATCAATTGGAAACGATAAAATTCATTAAGCTAGTAGATACGTAATTACACTTGATTATACAACAAAAGGACAGAGTGATATGAAAGTTTATGTAACTATATATACAAAAGGTAGGCTTTATCGCAAAAGCGAGATCTTCCAGACAAGCTTTGGGCGGGAGAATGTATGCGAACACAATAGTAACATAATATAAGTAAGTAATATGTATATAGACGGTGGATTATAATAATATATAAGATACTAGCTGTGTCCGGCATGCGTTGCAATGCTTTAGATTTTTTTTTTTTGTCAGAAACCTTTGCCGGCGCGCGCACAACATCTCACCAAAGTTTCATCGAAATCGGATGAATGGTTTAGGAACGCATAGAAGACGCACAAACAAACATTATTTTTTATATATTAGACTAACAAAACCCGGCAAACGTTATCCTGCCTGTGTATATTTATTTACCTCTCTATATAAAATCACAAATTATTCTGTTTTGCCGTTTTGAACGGTATAGAAATCTGTATAGCTGCAGCAACATCTAGTGGCGAGTTACAACAAAGTCGACAGCTTGAAAATATTCTCCGTGTTCAAATACCTATATATACCAATTTTCATGGCGATCGGTTGAACGAGTTACAACAAAGTGGCTAGCATAAAAACCTTTTCCATGAAAAAATACATATATGTGCCAACTTTCATGGTGATCGGTCAAACGGTGTCGAAGCCTATTAATCTCAGATATACGAACAACCATTTTTATATATATAAATAGATAGGTATAATTATTATATATATACTACATACCAATAAACCATAAAATAATTTTCTATTCATACTATTATAGTAGGTAAATAATAAAGATGTAATAAAAACAACGAAAATGGCACCCAAGAGTCTGTAAACTGCAAACAAAAGAAGAAATAAAAAAGAATAAAATTTAAAAGAAAGATGAGATGTGTAAACATTTAATTGTGTACTACTATTTATTTATATATTTTAACAATCATCACCGACCAATACCGAAGTAAAAACGACTACATGTGATATCAATGAAACTGACGCCCGAACATTAGCAATACTTTAATCGTCCACCCTCGCACGACAAAAAATAAAAATAAAAAACGGGCTAAATGGTTTTCGACCGCTTCAATTAAATAAAATACCCGCATCGGCCGCTTTTTTTCACAGAAATCCGGGCTAAAATGCGTACGCTACCACAACCGCACAAATCCAAACCTTACCCGTAAAATTTTAGAGGTTAAATTGGAGCAGGAGCATGGAAGCTGAGTAACCAGATTGTATCTCAACAAAATATGGCAACAGTCCTAAATAAATCGTTGCGACAGCCTGATTACATTATACAACTTGGTGGTCGTTAAAGCGACACAATTAAATAGGCTGGCAAAATTGCCACGAAGTTGCCACGAAGATCTAACTTGAAGATTTAACAGGGTCCAGATAATTAAAACTAGTTTCTTGGTTAACCGGGCTGGAAATCTTAAAGGGTGTAGGATGTTGAAGCGAATCAATGTCAACGTTGAAGCGTCTTATGTCAGATAGATTATAGAAGAAAATGGAGAAACTTATAGTTTAGGTCATCATATTATTGGGAAACACACCACAGGATTTTTTTCCTTCAAGAGCAAGCGGATTTATAACAATACGATGGTAACAAAAGATTGTTAACAATGAAGGTTATTTATCTATTGTTACATATATATTTTCAAAAAAAATCACCCTCAAAAAGCTACTGAAGGTGGAGCTGCAGCACCTGGAGTCCAACTGTAGGTCTAGCAACTTTAAGACCTACGAGTATATACATACCTCCAAATTGCTGCAGTTCATCAAGAGCTGCTGTCCCTCAGTCCGGATCTTTGGGCCGAGGGGATAGTATTCCTACGCTTTAGGGATACGAGACTAAGCAAGAAAAAAAGCCCTATTAGTAATTAAGTTTATTATATCATATGTATTCAAAATTAAGCTGTAAATTGTGTGGGCCTTAGTAGCTTTCAAGGGTAAATTAAAGGGAGACATTTCCCTCGAGAGCGATTTTTATAATTGGTGATTCTTCCAAAAGCAACTTTGAGTTTTCGAAGCAACTCGGAGCCCACATATCTACCAGAGAGGGTAGAAGCTTTGTTCAGAAGTAGCCGTAAAATATTATATGATGCTTATCAAAATTATTGAATATTCGGGACCTGAGAAGACGAAACTAAGTCAGGAAAGTGACCTGACGTTTTGTTTTATCAATTTTCATGATTCGTAAACGAAATATATAAGAAACTAACACTCGAACATTTCGTCAAAAATATACAAATAAAGCTAAGTACTCACGAGGGCGGTATTCCTCCGACGAACACGTCGGAGTTGGTGTTGAATTTCCCAAAGATAAACTCCTTGCCTCTAGATGTCTTGCTTTGAATGCTACCGTCCACTGTGAGTGAAGTGTGCTCATCGCGACGCGCAACCTGTGGACACAATGTTTTTAAACTACGAGTACATATTACATTAGTGGGTGACAAATACGCCACGAAAACTTGGCGTATTTGGGTGTGAATGTGACAGACCGAATTGACGGGAAATAAATTTGACCGCCATGCAAATGCCTTACTTTCAGGGCCGCTATGCTATATCTTTGTATTTTGGTTGATCAATGTAGCAGGTGTACCGATTTCAATATACATCATTTGGTTTAGAAACTCAAGAATATTCAGGACGAAATTGCGACAGGATGGTTTCCATTACAAAAAGACATCGAATTTTAAGAATAATCTGATCGCCATGAAAAGACCAAACCTTCACCATGGACCATAAACCATAAACTCCTCAATAAAAAGGTTTTAAATGGCCGACTATTCACAAAACTGACCGTCCGCTGGTCGACTGAGTGGTTCACTTTGGAACTTTAATGATTCGACTGTTTTTCATAATAACAGTAAATTCGTAATAATCAATTGTACAGTTTCATAATAATAATAAGGGAGGGTGCAAGGTGACATCCCACAGTCACTGGGCGAACACGAGTTAGTCAAATTATCTCTTTCTCAAAAACTGTATGTATCGCGGATGGATCACTTACCATCAGGTGGACTGTCAGCTCGACAGCCGCCTTATTTCAACAAAGAATGCATTTCCATCTTTATCCTATTTGCCTAATGTACGTAAGTATTTCGGTAGTGAGATTTGTCAAAGCCCATCCCATCCTATCCTATCCCTGCTTAGTTACCCCAACCCCTTCTCAAATTCATAAATTTCCAAAAGTTGGCAGCGCATCCGGGGGCGTGGTAACGTCTGGGTTGACATGTATCGCGGATGTCTATGGACGACAGTATCCACTTACCATCAAGCAAAACGTGAAACATGTCAACCAATTTAAAATATATAGAACCGTTCTAACGAAAAGTTTCAAACATATTATTATAAGGTTTTGTTGTCTTGTCTAAAATGATCGTAAGCGTTCATTACTCAGACCGGCCGCCTCGGACCACGCACGTAGAATAAATAACATTACTAGAATTGTACTATGATTCTAGAATTGTACTAGAATCATGAAAAAAAAACCTATTGTAAAAACTGGTAGAATCGATTCTACTCTCAATGTCGAACAACTTATTTTCACTTTTTGCTTTGTTTCCGTGACACGTTGTACCTATATATTTTATGGTGTTGTAAACTCAAATCAAAAATATTGTCTCTAAAGACTGTTTCAAAACAAAATACCATATAAAAGACTTTTGAAAGAATGAGTTTAAAAATAAAGTCTCCTAAAGATGACTGGGTGAATATATCACAATGGCTTACTTTATTTATGAAAGTTGCATTCAGTAAAAATGACGACGAATCTTTTCAGTAGACAAATTACCTGTACTTTTTTACTTTTTGGTGGAAACTCGAAAGTGAAGTCGAGTTTTTGTTTCATTATAAGCATTGTGTATTGTGAATTTTGTGGTTAAATAGTGATAGGTATTGTTAAAGTTCAAAGGGTTTTTTGTGCGTAATGTTTGTGATAATAAATAGTCATAAGATTGCGTTTTTCGTGTGTGTACTTCCAAGAAGTGCAACTCTGTTATCACTTTACTGAACGACTCGTAACTTACTTCTATGGGCTTGGACCCGAACGACATTGACGAGACATGTTTTGAGTTGGTTTGACATTAAAATTGTTAATTACGAAGAAAACTCCACACTGGCACTGGCACAATGTGCTAATTAGACTATTGCCACACAAGAAAAGAAAAACAATTACCTGTACTTTGTGCCAATGTCCGTCATTCAGGTTGCTTCCGATTGTTATTATCTGAGCTCCACCACCAAGATTATACCGGAGCCTTAGCGCACCGTTCACTAGTTTCAACTCAAAAAAGTCGTAAGTGCCACCATCATCGGTATATAAAAGTAGACCGTTTGGTTGGTCCGTTTTAAACTCAAGTTCCAACGTGCCGTTCAAACCTGCGTTCCATTTGCGAAACTGCGAGTAGGGGTTCTGCTTATCAAGGACGAATGCCAAGTTTCTGTTAAACGACAAGGAAAGGAGACAGAAAAGTATGTAGCGCATGGTTTTGACGTCGTCGAGAGACATGGCTAGAGCGAGACAGACTCGTCACCATGCGACGCCAGATTTGAGTATACACCGCCTCCGTTTCATTTCTTGATGCCTGTAACAAAGAGAGGTTTTGGTATAGTAACTGTAACTCGCGTCACTCGGTTACCTCTCAGTGCCTTACACCCGTAATAAGGTAGCGCGGAGAGCAGCGAGCAGCAGCGGCGCGGCGAGCGATGTTTAGTCACTTTCATATAAACCTATATACTAATGTGGTGACATGCTCGCCGCTCTCCACGCTAACAAAGGCATAGTTGCTTCTCAGCACCCTACACGTGTACCCCTGGATGGTGCTAATGCAACAACACAACTCCAAATATCAGATGGCAATAAGCCAGGATGTCGGCTTGGTGGGGCGGGTACAACACGCTGTGCGGTGTAAATAACCGCAAGAAAGTGGATACCATAACTGGCAATAACCAGTTAAATAATTTAATAAAAATTGTTTTAAAAGTCCTTCTTCGTTCACCTAATCACATTAAGGAATAACTTCGTTTATTCCTTTTTGCCCCACGAAGTATGTCCCACCACTGGGACATAACGGAAACGTAAAGAAAATTAGTTCACACCGCCCACTGTATTTATTGGTGGGGTAGAAATAACTCTCCGATTCCCTTCCTTCCCACCGTGTACGCAAATTAGACATTACAGCACATTCATATTTTTAACTATACGTTGACAATATCAATTTGTTAAGTATCTAAATTGCGTTTGATTAAAATTTTATTATAATCAAACGCCATTTTTTTAAATACTTGTCACGATGTGCCATATATATCGGGGGCTACTATACGTTGTAACATCTAAGAACAGGCCTGAAACAATACTTCAGAGACTCCAAGTGTGCCACACATTTTAATACCATTCTCGTTCTGTATTCATTCTTCAAGATTCCGTTCGGCGCGTATGAAATCCCTTAAGGGTCGTTATACGCTCCCTGTTTAACAGACACCACATCATACAAAAACCGTTCAATTTCAAACCTTAATACTAACAGATTACGGTGTATCTAACGCTTCATTCGCGTAGCGTGCAAAAATGAGAATATGACTGCGTACATTGTTCTTTATGTTTTAAGGGATGATTACACTGTATCAAAACTCCAGAGACCAAACTGAAGTACGCTTAACTCACAGAGAAGTCTCAATTGTACCACGTATTTTCGGGAGTGAACGTTGCCAAGGTCTCCCATCAACTATCGCAATGCACACAGCCCCCTGTGTATTAGAGCAGTACATGAGCGATGTATGACTTTAAAGCGGTCCGCTGGCCAAGCGGTTTGGCGAGTCCACTCTTTTAGAGGTCGTGCAGTCCCTCGGGACTTGTGGTAGCCACTCTGTTATCCCTTAATCGTCTTTTATGACACCCAGGGGAAGGGATGGGGTGGTGCTAATGTAAAACTTATATACCCAATTCAATCCTAAATCTCTTTTTTTCTTAAAAATGACATGGTATGTTATGCGTTACTTATGATTATTATAACCTTTACTAATTTCCAATTATAATATTATCAATACTAACATTTAAGTAATACATTGTAAGAATAATATAAACCTAGGAAATAAATTGATTAACATATCTATTATAATTATACGTCACAAATGAATTTTAATAATGTTCGTTGTGACAAAGTTATAGAATGGGTTATTTTTTATTTATTTTTTTATGTACGAAGGCGGCAGACGAGCATACAGTCCACCTGATGGTAAGTGGATACTGTCGCCCATAGACATCCGCGATACATGCCAACATTAGTCCAAAATGAGAAATGTTGGCACGCCCCCGGATTCGCTGCCTACCTTTGGAGATATAGGAATGGATTTGGAGAAAGGGTTGGGAAAATGGGCAGGAATAGGATAGGATGGGAATGGGCTCTGGCACATCTCACTCACTACCGAAACACGTACGTACATTGGGGAAATACGATAAAGTGGAAAATGCAGTACATTTCGAGGTAGTCTTCTGTGAGAGAGGGGTAACGTGGCCAGTCGAGCGCGCCCAGCGGCTGTTGGATTGCAGCGTGCACTCTCCGTTAGTTTTCAGGTCATACATCCCTCATGCACAAGACAATGACAAATAAACGCTGGACGCATATCCAGCAGTGAACAGAATCATTTACTCAAATTATTAAAACCGTACATCTGTGCAACTACATTACTAAGTATTTATTTTCAAAAGGAAACTTTCTTCCAAAAGAATGCAGAATATGCCAATTTTAGTGTCTAAAATCACTTTCACATGTCTCATTACTTGACTTTATGACACAAACTCATGCTTTTTATACTTTTCGGCTTTCAAGGCCTCTCTAAACATATCACTGCAAGGCAAGGACCGTCAAAGAGCTCCGTAATGCTTCACCGCCTCGTTTGAAGTCGCCGTCGTCCACAACCTGCGGCAACCACGTGCCAGGTCACTGACCTGACTAAAAATGCCGACTCGGCTAAGTGAAGAAGCCACTCCTTCAAAGTAAGAAAGGCTGTAAAGCCTAAAAACCTGAACTCAGTGTGTGATATGAAAGTACATATATAAAAGAAAGAAAAGCATCTTTGATTGTTTTATCAATTTTATACAAATTTGCTAAATACAAATACCAATTTGTACACATTTTATATTCTAAATCAGATCTGGACGCGTATAATAGGTATATTTGTTTATCTTTTATTCTCAAACGTCGAGTAGGAATAAAAGGTAAACAAATACCTTTATTATACGCGTTCAGACACGATTTAGATTTAAAAAACACAATATGTCAATTACCATGGAGATACGAGCAAAATATATCGATTCAATGCTTTAGAAAAGATTCCGACTCTGTACTTATGGCGGAAAAGGTTTGCTTACAGCCTGTATTTTTTATATAGATGTATGCATCAAACATACTTTGAAATTATCGTCAAATTTATAACGTATGTTAAATTTCATTACACTCTTATAGAGAAATTATACTATAATAGAAAATATTATACATATAATATAATTTCACGGGTCATGAGTACGGCCATGGCCCACTTAATTATGGATTTTAGATTTTTTTTTTTTTATATACTAGTGGGCGGACGAGCAAGCGATCCCACGTGATGGTAAGTGTTACCGCCGCCCATGGACACCTGCAACATCAGGGGGTATGCGGGTGCGCCGCCGGCCTTGCAAAATCCTATTCACAGCTCTCTTAAAGCACTATCGTTAAGTCGGCGATGAGGGAAAACATCATGAGGAAATGCCATCCACAAGAATAAAAAAATATCTGTATCGAAGTGGATTAGGACCCGGACCCTGTAACAATCGCAGGGGGAGGCCTACATTGTCACTTCAATTTACAATTCTTTGGGAACCTTCCAGTAATAACACAGAAAACTCAAAATTATGAATAATTAACTCTACCGTAATTTGCTCCGTCGTTCTTTATTATGCAGCCAACCATTTTATAAGGCGTAAGAGCTTAATTGGCTATTAAATTCGAACAGCAATTCCGTTGACCGAAAAAAAAAAACGGTGCAAAAATAAACAGCCATGAAACCACAAATCTCAACCGATGACGCGCTAAATTAAAACCGAAACAGTTGGAAGTTTGTACAAACCGAAAAAGGAGTTCGTCAATTCGACGGAAAAACTGGCGTACACCGGATAGAACTTGTAAAAACTAGTAAAAACACAGACTAAAGTCGGCGCCAAGTTTCCGTACCCCGTTACGGAGATGACTGAGCATTTTCGTGGGACGATTGCGCCCAAATGGGCGTGGATACGGCGAAATTTATACCTACAGCAGCTCTAACGGAGAGTTAGTTACAATGTATCTTGAACTGTAGTTTACGGAAAAACTGCATTAATTTTAACCATTGACATGTGCCATAAGAAAATAGTATTGTAATAAATTTTATAAATCTTGGGTTATAAACCTTTCTTTCTTTCTTTATTTCAACGACGCCTGTTATGTTTATATTTCCTACTTGTACCAACATATTGCTATTACATGTTATCAGGCGATGTATCACGATAATCATTTCAGAGAGAATTTATAAAAGTTCTGTATAAAAAAGTATCCTACGAGTTGAACCAGGACATAAACTACCAATTGTTTCAATAAAATTCATTCGAACTTAATGATGATTCCCTCAAGTACTTTATAACAGATTGAGATAAAATGTACTCTAAATGTTAACCCAGGTCATAAGCTATAATTATGTCAAGTGTCATTAAATTCTGTTCGGTGACTTTTGCGTGATGAACGTGCAGACAGACAGACAGACAAAAATTCTAAAAAAAGGCTGTTTTGATTCTATATATGATAGTTCATAGAGTACACGACAATGATTTTTTTCAAGAAAATATTTTATGTTACGATTTTATTATTCGACTAAGTATGTATAGATTATACTCGTATATCTACTACATCCTGAGTATTGAAATATTAAACTATAAAATTTACATCATTCATTACCATAATTATATATTTACTATACTATTTATATTACCAATTAAACGCCAATGATAAAAATAAAAACGTTGGTGATTGCAAAAGAAGTCGAACCTTCTTAGGCATTTGTAAACACATTAAAATTTGTGTTAAAAATTCCTAAGAATAATTGTACTCGATGCGCCAACTGCCACTTTCAGCGGATAAAAGATTTATCCGATGAGCTAGCACATCCGTTTCTCGGTTGACGTATCCGTTCTTAGTATTCAGTCGGCCTACTTTCAGTGCTCCGAATGCAAATCTTTTGTGTCGTTCGAGTGGCTTTTACCTGCGCCAGATAGTACTCGTCCACTCATCTTACATAAATATTTATCGCATACAGTTTAGTGTTTATAAAATTAAAAGCCGTTGCTATTAGAAAGACTGTGAAAGAACTATTTACTGAGGGAATCATGATGTTGGAATCCAACATTTTAACATCTGTGTGATGTTACAAAATTACTCGTATTTACCTGAAATCAAAGCGATCTTTGGAAATCGTTAAAATCGACAACCTGTAACCGAAATGTCATATCGACTTTTCAGCGGGAACTCTAGAAGTGGTGTTGAATTTTTGTTTGATAGTTGTAAAAATTGCGTTTTCTGGTTTTATAGTGATAGTTTATTACAATTCAGTGTTTTTCGTGCGTGGTATTTGTTATAATTATATAAAAAAATACGACTGCGTTTTTCCTGTGCTTCCAAGGAGTCCTCTTCTGTCCTCAGTAAAACCTACTGTCGTTTTACTGAGTAACTCGTGACTTACTTCGACGGGACTGGACATTGATAGAATACGTTTTGGACTTTGAAATTGTTTATTGCGAAAATAATTTGACATTGGCAGAATATGCAACATGCTCCATTGCCATATATGTATGTATGTATGTATAAAGAAAAAAAAAGCACAGTTATTAA
Organism: Sesia bembeciformis; assembly: GCA_943735995.1. Taxonomy (NCBI): domain Eukaryota; kingdom Metazoa; phylum Arthropoda; class Insecta; order Lepidoptera; family Sesiidae; genus Sesia; species Sesia bembeciformis. The sequence continues at coordinate 13,480,221 of OX031042.1, read as the reverse complement.
AATAATACTTAAAAATGATTATTAAAACATAATATTTAAATTAATTACGTTATTTAATTCCATTAATCAGTGACATTATTTATTTTGTTAAAAATAATCCATGTAGCAACTTGAGTCATCAAAGTGACTCCGTGGTGTAACACTGTGCGTATCACACCTCTTTATAATGCGAACTCAGAATTTCATTACGGTATAAAATTGGAATGTTATTGAGGGGGATAGTGCATGCTGCATTCCAACAGCCGTTGGGTATACTCGACTGGTCTCGTTACCCCCTTTCTCACAGAAGACAACCTAGAAATGTACTGCATTTCATACTTTATGGTATTTCCTCAATGTACGTACATGTTTCGGTAGTGAGTGAGATATGCTAGAGGCCATTCCCATCCCATCCTATCCCTCCCCATTTTCCCAATACATTCCTTAATCTGCAAAGGTAGGCAGCGCATCCGGGGGCGTGCTAACATTTGTCATTCTGGACTGATGATGGCATGTATCACCGTTACACCGGTTCGTGATTACACCGGTTACACTGATGATTCGGTTACACCCTGTATTTAGTCTTTGATTTAGATGAAGCGTAATTTGAATTACACAGTCAGTGAGTTCACATTTCATTTAAGGAAAATAAGTAAAAAAAGGAAAAATTCTTTCGACAACTTCGTCTCGAAGTAAAGTCGCGTGGATCCATTTAACTGGGTTACGTGGAGAATTGGAAATGAAGTTTTTATGCTATTTTTAGATCTTCACCCTCTATAAAGTATTAGCACAAGAACGTATTCAGAATTTGGTTAGAAGGCAAAAAGGAGTCGTGTCAAACCATATCCATTTATTCGGGCCTTAACAACATTAACCAGTAAATAAACAAAATATTTGAGAAAAAAAATGGAGTATTTGATCCACCAATCCGCACTGGGCCCGCGTGGTTGATTACGGCCCGAAACGCCCAGTGATTTACTAGGGGAGGCCGGTGCCGTGCAGTGGAACGAAATTGGTTAATACAAGATACAAATATTCGAAAATTGTTTGTTGACAGAACGAATTAAATATCTCAATGACTGAAACCGAAACAATACGTTTCTATGTTCTTATTATATCCTTGAAACTAACCTAACTAGATCTTCATACTATAAAGCATTAGTACAAGAACGTATCCCGAATTTGGTTTGAAGGCGGAAGAGTCCCGTCAAACCAAATTTTGGCCGATTTATTCCAGCCGTAACCATGTTAACCGGTTAATAATTCGGGTCCTAACCATATTAAAAGGTAAATGAATGACAACAGAACTCTGTCAGAACCAATTAAACCAATTAAATATCCCTATGACTGAAACCTAACTAACCATTTGATGGGATAGGAAGAAATCGAATGAGATAGGACGAGAATGAGCTGTGGCATTTTGGCTCATTCACTACCGATGCACCGATGCAAGAATGGGATAGGAATAGAATGATAGTGCAGTACATTTTAGGATAGCCTTGCGAGGTAGTCTCACACAAATACGGTAGTCTTAATTGCTTGCATAGAATTACTTTTTCTAACAATCTGTGAAGTTGGTGTAAATTTTATCACAAGTAAAACTTTTACATAAGTTATTTTATCATTAACTGTGTAATATACCAAAATAAAAAATAAGATAATGTCTTAAGCGACGCGAATATGACAGAAAAACGAATTACCACACCTATCACCATGAAGCATACAAACGCATAGCCATAGTTATCTGAACTGGAGGCCCAATGAGGCGGAAGTAATATGTGAACACATTACATGATAAATATTGTACGTTCTTACCCGACTGCGCGGGGGGAATGATGAATGTAAAGATAATGTCTCCCTGTAATGTATTGTCAGAAGGTTTTGTGACCAGAATTCATATCTGTATGAGACTCTAGCTGTTTCCCGTTGTTTTGATCGTATGGATAAAATTAATTGCCTTTTATTGTAATACATTATTTGATACTCATACCTGCATTTTTAGTCCCAGGATACAATTTTGAAGAATTTGTAAGTCCTTGTTTGGTTATTTATACCAAGTTTCAAGGTAATACTACTGAACGAACCATAGAAGTTGAGCATAGAAGTTTAAAAATATGCTTCTCTCAGTCACAATCGCATTCGCTTCACAATAGGTTCGTCCAAGAGTATGCATTAGACGTCGAAACAAAGGCTTCAAAGGGAAGCATCAAAGAAAGAAGTCGTCTTCAAGAACTACCCCCTTTGAAATGGAAAAAATATAGGAAAACCCCTTTTAAATTTTTTGACTAATGGCTTTTTATTGCAATCAATGCTATAAATATTAGAGATACATTAAGTTGATATAAATAATGTACACTATTCATTTATCTATACTAATATAATAAAGAGGTAAAATTGTGTGTTTGTTTGTATGTTGGGGGTAATCTCTGGAACTACTGAACCGATTTCAAAAATTCTTTCACAAATAGGAAGCTACGTTATCCGTGTCTAATATATGCTATATTTTATTTCAAAATTTGAAAAAAAATATTAAATAAAAAACTTATGAACCGAAGCGAAGCGAGGGCGGGTCGCTAGTTTTACTATAATATAGCTGTCCGAATTTTGTGATATACATGTCGCGGGGAAATAAGGAAATCAGGGATTTAATGAAATCCTAGGGATATCCTAAACGTGCCAACCCCAAACGACACTAAATAGAATAAATGAATATTAGGACACACTCGGACATGTTTAGTCGTGGCCAGTTCCGTCTTTAAGCTAATGGCACGTGGGGCACGAGCCCAGGCCCCCGGCTCGATGGGGACCCCGAAATGCCGAAATCCAGTGCCTATGTATTTTTTATGCAATTAATCAATAAATAAGTAAAATTATTTTTTAACAAAAAACAAGTTTTTACTCATCGAATCCTTTCATTTGATACCCAACTCGAAAGAAACCATTAACATCAACGCAAGTCCAATTCTCAAAACAGTAATCACATCACTTATATTTTATTTGTATAAAGCTAACCGTAATAACCAATAAAGTCACTAAACAAAAGTAAATTCTGATGTTTTCATTCATTGATGTTTTTTTTTTTTTGCTTCTAAGAGGGCCCCAAACTGTGTGCCCGAGGGCCCCTGCATGGCCTAAGACGGCCATGGTCGTGGCAATCAATTGAAGTATTCGACATCATCCGCGATCTCGTGACATCCCCAGGTATTTCAATACGTTAAATACGTACATAGCAATACGTTAAAATAATAGTGCTGAAATAGTATTTCTAAAAAATTACTTAGGTAATTTTTCCACGCAAACGAAGCCTCGGTTAGTTAAAAAAAAAATACATAAAAGTTAAAAAGATTTTCCTCGTTTTCTTCCCTCTAGCAATGCTATTGTTCACTTTGTAGTATTAATGATTGGAAACGAGGCCTTTGAGAGGGCTCCGTTAAAATAATTAACATTTTAAATTATATTGTTTCTTTAGAAATTGAAATACAAGAATATTATATTCATTAAAATGTTACTGAAAACATGGAGCGCTCAAAGGAATAATAATATACAAGGATGTTTCCCCGTAAGCTTTTGTATGTAGGTATGAGTAAATTTTAAGGTTTGTCGGTGGCGTGGTTGGGCGCGTATAATATATTGATATATTACTCATAGACATTGTATTTTATTTTTTCTTTCATGCGTGAGCTAATGGCAATGGTGCAATTAGCACATTCTGCCACTGCCAAATTTTCTTCGTAATTAAAGTCGAAACAATTTTGAACACATTTTGTGGATGTCCAGTCACGTCGAAGTAAGTCAGAAGGCGCTCGGGATAGTGATGACAAGACTCTTTGTAAGCACACGAAAAATGCAGTCCTAAGCTTTTATTTGATTATCATACCATTAGGTACTATGAAGTTTAATAAACTATCACTATCACCACTATCACTATCACCAAAGAACGCACAAATCTCTATATATATAAAATTCTCGTGTCACAATGTTCGTTCCCGTACTCCTCCGAAACGGCTTGACCGATTCTCATGAAATTTTGTGAGCATATTGAGTAGGTCTGAGAATCGGCCAACATCTATTTTTCATACCCCTTAGTGATAAGGGTTGTCCACCCTTAGCGCCATCTGTTGGGCAGCCACAGCAACGCGTGGCCGGGCACAGCTAGTTTATAATAAAATCAAACAAAAACTTCACTTCTCGAGTTCCCACCAAAAAGTCCAAACTGATGATACTTTCATATAACAATAATGGCCACTACACACAATCAATTAAAACTGTCAATTTCGACTGAACAGTTTAAACTGACAATTATAATTAATCCTCCTTCCTTCTGAACATATGGTTACTGCGAATGCCAATTAAATGTTTAATGAAGGGGTTCGGTAAAACCTCGGCTTGAAAGATATGTTTGTTATAAACAGTAAATTGCGTTTTAACTTCTAGAGTACCTATTAAATAACATAGGTTTCCGTGATGTTGATTTGACTTAATCCACTCCTCGTCGTTGCTTATGTGTATAAAATATAAGGCCCTAGAAAAATATGTGCGCTGTTGTTTATTTCCTTTTGTTCTACAGCTTTATGCTGAGCCAAGTATCTTTTATCGGCGCGACACACACACGCACACTTATTTTTGTTTATGCACACTTGTTGTTCTGTGTTATTACTAATTATTTCCTGTGTTTTGTATGTCGTGTTATGATAAATAAATACTTTTCCTTTCTTTCTTAGTTAGGTCCCACACCCAATCTATGAAAGCTAACCCTCCCCGGTCCTCCCATGCAATTGTGATTACTTTGTACATACGTATAATATGTATCATAGATATAATATGTATTGTGGTCCGGTGGCAGCATCCAGCCGTATATAACGAGAAACGACGGGATATTACCCTATCTAGATGACCCGGGTGCCCATTCTCGAGGCCTCCCGTGATTTGTGAGACAACTTGCCATTGTTACAGTGTATGTGGCGTTGTCCAGATGGAATGGATGAAGTATGACTTTTAGAGATGAAACCACATAAGAAACAATGTCCTTGTTAAAAAATACATTCATGACAACGCCAGTAAAAAAAAAGATTTACGAATATATCATTACGTCTTAGAAAAAAAAGTGTTTATATAAAAGTACAGCTATATGAGGCCCTATCCAACGACATATAGAAGTCTTTCTTTTAAGTGTACACTGTCATAATTTCGGAACTACTGGACCGATATGGCTTATCTTAGATCTTCACCCAGATATAGACCCAAACTATTTTTCTACTAATTTCATCTGCAAAGAGATGGTCGGATCAAATACGCAAGTTGACTGTATAACAAGGGCGTAGTCGGGATTTTATCCAAGGTGGGGCAGAAGGAAAAACAAGGAGCAGCAGCAAACCATTTTCTTATAATTTAAATGGATGTAGTGTAATACAAGGCAAGCGTCCTAACCCGCCTCACCGTGGATACGCCCATGCTGTATAGTTAGAAGTCCATTGTTAGAAAAGCTCCTAACAAGCATTCGTTCAAAAGGTTGCTCCGCGATCATTACAACTCAACAGCATAATACTTTTGTTCTCTTCCGTATTTTCTTCCCTTCCGTATCTTCTATTACACATCTCTTCACTACTCGATGTATCCATTTCCGTATTTTGTCAAAAGCGTACCCTTATTACAAGCTTTCATTTGTTATTTAATATATTTATTATTAATATGTAGGTATATAATGTATATTCATATATATATATATATATATATATATATATATATATATATATATATATATATATATATATATATATATAATATATATATATATATATATATCTAAATAAAGATATTTATTGATCTGTTATTTTATTTAGTGTCATATGTAGGTATATATTTTTTCATATTATTATCTTTCCTTTATAATCCGTGTATGTGTTTTATTATTGTTTAATGCATCCCGTTTGTGATTCACCGTGTACCCAAAAGATGACCTGGTAAAGAATGCCACAAAGCATTAAGTCCGCCTTTTGTAGTGTTTGTGTGCAATAAAGTATAAATATATAAATAAAAAATAGTCAATTTTCGTATGACTTCATGACCGTAAGTAGGACCATGTGAATGAAAATAAAAACCAACATTGTGAAGAGGTTCTATGATAAAAACTAACCCTAGAAATGAAAAGCCGATTAGGTAGAAATATCTACTATAACCATTAAAAAAATACTTATATTATATATTAGAATTCCCTAAAAAAATATTTTCAATTCTACAAAGTGGCGATTTGAATCCATTGAAATGTTTTCATTTCACGAAAAAATTTAATCAAAATTCTATTATTTATTGATGTCCTCCGAATGAACCTTTCCACGACCGATTAAAAATACATTTTTAAAAATAGCCGAACAAAAACAGACTCATTAATTTAAACTGGAAACCGGGCAATTAATCAGAGCATCCTGTCAATGGCCGAATACATTGAATCTCCTTTGTTTTGCTTGTATTCCCATGTTATTTTTTACACAATCGTCTATTCATCAAGGGAAATCCTGACTAATGATCGGCGAAGCCCTATGTTTGATGATAGTGCTGTAACAGTTGTGAGTTAACTCGTGTGCCGGCGAGTTGAAGAGATTTCCTTTCGTGTAATTTCAAGACAGATGTTAAATGCCTGTTATTATTTTAACTATTTATGTTATGGTATTTAATTACTATTGACTACGGGAAGAGATGGGATGGTGGTATTCTATTGCCGGCCGACACCACACGGCACTCCATCTCTTACCGTGTGTGTCGTAAAAGGCGACTAAGGGATAACAAAGGGGCTACAAGCGCTGAGGAACTACACCACCTCTAAAAGAGTTAACTCGCCAACCCGCTTGAATTGGCCCATGTTCAGCAGTGAATACTGAAACGACTGATTGCATTGCACTATTCACTATAGTTTTACATCTACCGCGCTATCTCTACATAACCCAAAGAATGACTAGGAGATAATGCTTCCACTAAGCAGTAAATCCGTCTTTTATCACTCTGTGCAATAAGGAATAAATAAATAAAATGTTTTATCGTAAAATAGAAAAAGACAATGGACTATTTACGTTTTTGTAGAACCATACCATCAGCCTATGTCTCTCCACAACTCCCGAAGTTCGCCACCACCGACGGACTTCGGCTCTGCCTCAGATTTATATAATGACATGCTATACTTATTGGAATACCTATTTCACCCTATCATGTAGGTTTTTATTTACAAATAGGAAAAAAAATTACGACAAATTTCAACTTTTGCTTTACTTCAGTGGCATGTTGTATGGCTACCTATGTATACCAAATGTGAAATAGGAAGGGAGTAAATCTCAAAAAACCTATATATTATGACGAAGTAAGGTGACAACCCTAATACCACTGTATTTAATCCTACAAGTTTTTCCTTACACCCACGTAGGGTTGTAACGAGTTAATTTAGCTCACGATAAGCTTGCGGCTACTGTTAAGACAAACGGCGACCGCGCGGTGATGTGTCCATCTATCTACGTCTACACATATAGGGCAGTGCCCTGTTATAAGGTCCTACTAAAGGACTCAGACCTTCCTGACAATCACGACTATATTTCAGGCAATAACCGGTGGGTTATTGCCACGTGTGGTGCCCACTGCGGATTATTTATTTTTTATTTTTATGGACTAAGGTGGCAGACGAGCGTACAGTCCACCCGATGGTAAGTGGGTACTGTCGTCCATAGAAATCCGTGATACATGTCAAAATTAGTCCAGACTGACAAACGGTTGCCCGCCCTTGGATGAGCTGGAGACCTTTAGACCTTTAGAAATATAGAAATGGATTTGGGGAAGGGGTTGGAAAAATGAGGAGAGATAGGGGCGAATGAGAATGGGCTCTGGCATATCTCACTCACACAGAAACACGTACGCTGCAATTCAATGGCCGCGCTGTGCGGACTCGACTGGCCTCGTTACCGCTCTTTTACAGAGCGGTACTACCCTGAGACTGACTACCCTGAACCCTGACTGCGGAGACTACCCTGAGATGTACTATGGTAGTGAGTGAGACATGCCAGACCTCATTCGCATTCCATCCTATCCTATACCTCTCCATTTTCTCAACCCTTTCTCTAAATCCATTTTTATATCTAAAAAGGTAGGCAACGCATCTGACGGCATGCCAACGTGTGTCATTCTGAATTGATGTTGGCATGTATCGCATCGCATGTATCTGCCGCCTAATTTCTATAAAAAAAAACTTCATAGCACAAGTATTTGACGTGTACAAATGGCAAACTTACGAATTTGGTAGAGAATTTGATCTGGTAGCGACTGGTAAAGAATGCCACTCAAACTACCAGATCGAACAAAAAAATAAGACGCCAGTGCAATTTTATTTTATTTGAGTAGATACTGATATAGTAATATAAAAATAATAACATACATAATTTTGTATTCTAAATCGGATCTGAACGCGTAAAATTACAGGCTTTACCTAATATTTACCTAATATTTCCACCGACGTTTCGGCACGGGTTCGGCAGAATGATTTTGTTGGGAATTTATGAAAAGTTCAAGAATTATTCCCAAATATACACAATCGATTCAATACACAATGCCTAAGGCAGAGAGTGCCTTAAGGCATTATGTACTTATAGCATTATGTTATAAATACACAATCAAATGAATTTAAAAAAAAATACATTAGAGAGAGAAAGAAAACTTATAGTGTCATTTATCGATTGTGTGTGTTCCTTTCTTAAAGCTATTATATCTAAATAAATGGATATTCTGCTTCAGATAAACACAATTTCACAAGGAAAACGAATGCCCCACATAAACAAAAGCGTGATCACCAATAAGCTTTATTTAATAAAGAGTCGGTAACAAAGTCCAAATTGACTTGGAGTTGAGAGCAATTACCCGAATTATCTGAATCAACTGAAAGCCAAGACCGAAAGCGGGCGACGCCACTAAAGGGCGGCTAGTTAACGTACAAACCACAAACACAAAAGGTATGGTGCGAGTGAGCGCGTACAGAAATCAAGCAAAGAATTACAGACTATAATTTTTAAGATTTTCCCGTTTTGTACAAATAGTTAGTTATATGTTAAAAGAGTTTAAAATTTCTAACGCGGTCTTTTTAGCGGGAACTCGAGAAGTCGCACTCGCACCTCATGACATATGTTATTGAGTTGATGTATGTTGATGGAGTAGACGCTGCAATCCAACAGCCGCTGGGCGTACTCGACTGGCCACGTTACCCCTCTCTCACAGAAGACTACCTTGAAATGTACTGCATTTCCCACTTTATCTTATTTCCCTAATGTACGTACGTGTTTCGGTAATGTGTTTGCATTCCCTAGACACGTTAACTCATCGAGGAAATGTTTCTTGACAAATATCTGGTTTTTATAATCTTTGCTTTATCAAACTTTACACAGGCACTGCTCACATTTTAGATTTTCTACAAATATATATTTGCGATTACTAAAGTTTATATTACTCAGAATTGTGTTCTCAATTTGTTATAGATATTCTTTTAGGTGACTTTCTATTGTATTTAAATGGTATTTTTATTTACCATTTATTTTTATTGTAGAGGCTTCAGTCGGTTTGACCGACTATGTTAGCCTCGTAGGGATGTTCATGACAATCCTGTCTTCCCTCAGTTAACTCTCAATCTGAGGACATGTATTTCATCGCTTCTTCAAATAAGGGCTGACTAAGGACTATATTAATTTTCCCGCTTCATATAAATGTTTGGAAATGCGAAATTCTGCGGAGATAACCGTCTATCCGCCCCGCTAACACTACAACTACGCCCTTAAGTCGAGCTTTTCCACGAAACTAACAAAGCCCTGCGACCTGAGAGCTGTATCATTAACTAGACAAAGGATTAAAAGAATAAAATACCCTCTAAGAAAATGAAAATCCTATTAAAGACCTAACCGGACTTAGTCACGTGTTGAAACGTTATTAGGTTTTTTCTGTGGAGATATTTAGGGAGATTCCTAAGAAAACTACGCATTACAGAGATCGCGTCTTTCAAATTTCTTATTTCTTTTTATTACAATCAAAGGTATGGTGAACAGAAGATCTCAAGATTACTACCGTCACCGTCAGCAGCCTTTTACCGTCCATTGCTGGACATAAGCCTCGTCAAGCTCCTTGTCCTGTACATAAGTGATATATGGCCTTAAAACGGCATGCTGACCAACTCTTTTAGAGGTGGTATAGTTCCTCAATGCCTGTGGTAGTGGCTTTCTTATCTCTTTTAGAGGTGGTATAGTTCCTCGGTGTCTGTGGTAGTGGCTTCCTTATCTCTTTTAGAGGTGGTATAGTTCCTCGGTGTCTGTGGTAGTGGCTTCCTTATCTCTTTTAGAGGTGGTATAGTTCCTCGGTTGCTGTGGTAGTGGCTTTGTTATCCCTTCGTCATGTTTCACATCTATGGACTACTACATTGCGTCTATATTTCAGTTTAGTTTATAAATGGGCCAAATCGGTTCAGTAGGTAGTTATATTTTTTTTTAAATAAGGTAAGTACTGTTTTAGATTATTTTGACGATTCATTATATGAAAATAAGAAATATCAGTGAATATTTATTAAAATACTAGCTGTGCCCGGCCACGCGTTGCTGTGGCTGCCCGGCGCTAAGGGTGGACAACCCTTATCACTAAGGGGTATGAAAAATAGATGTTGGCCGATTCTCAGACCTACTCAATATGCTCACAAAATTTCATGAGAATCGGTCAAGCCGTTTCGGAGGAGTACGGGAACGAACATTGTGACACGAGAATTTTATATATATAGAGATAAACATACATAGTTTAAGACGTTACTGTAAACATAATTTAGCTTATGACATTAATTACTTATGTTTGAGTGTTTAAATTTACTTTTATTCTATCATTGTCATGTTTTAATAAGGAAGTTCTAAAGAAGTTGCTAAGATTTAAAATTACAAAAATCTAAAGGGTTTGGGACATTATTATATGGAGCCTGGCATACCTACTTTCCGCCATTTTGAAAAATTATCGATTTTGTGTCCGCCAATCAAACCTTAATAAATCGATAGAAGACGTCAGAACAAACAAAAAATATCTCTTATAACGTTTTGGAACTATGATAAGATAACGACTGTATATGTGCTGGCGACGAAATATTTTTTATGTCTAAATTAGATATATCCATCAACTAATCAAAGTTCAACTATCTCAGTTCAAAGGCGTTTTAAGAATTTTTATCTAAGGATATTTTTTGTTTGCTTTGATGTCTTCTATCTATTTATTTAGGTTTGGTCGGCGGCTGCAAAAACGAACATTTTTCAAATGGCGTAAAGTAGATATGCCACTTAAGTCACGTGCCCTTTCAAAAATGCAAACAATAATTCAACGTCTACAGATAAAGGTCTTTTCGTATCTAAAACGAAAAATGCTATCTACCTTTCCGACTGTCACATATGCCATTGACGTTTTTCCATTATCTCCGGGTTTACGGTGAAGAAAAACATCATGAGGAAATCCGTATGCCAGAGAACACATGTGATTGGGAGAACCTGTGCCGTCGCTTAGTTTGAATAGTAATTTAAGAAGGCTATTTTACTAGTTTCCTCCATCAGTGAACTTCAGTGAAGTTAACTAGTAAGGCAGTCGATTGAAATAAAAGGTTTCTATTGTTGAAAGAGACTTTTCTTTTATTGAATTTTATAATTCAGTTGAGTAGCTTGAGAGAAAATTTCATTTCATTTAATGCTACTATCGACGGAGAAACGTGTCGTTCCTTTATTCCCCGGTAGAAATATCCTAACGGTATTGTTTTATTTCTATTCTATCTGTGCGAGTATTTTTGTGGGAGACATCCGCAATCCGGATCAGTGGAAACAATTCCAAATTGCATTCCATTCCACGGAAGCCCGCGGTGGCGTGGCACGCCGCCTCCTACTATTTGTGCATACCGCGCGAAATATTGGCATTTACACTAATACCACAGACTGGAGATAGACAATACGACAACTTAGGCTATGGACAATACCTACGCAATTCAATCTCATAAAATATGCCTCACAAAATTATTATCTTTTGGTTATAAACACAGCGAAAACACATATTACTATAATAATCTTAGAATGGTCACTATTTTTGCTTATATCGTAAAAGAATTTCTATTAATTTCCACATAATTTTTGCGTCGTCGGTCTTATATTGACCCTGAAGCCGTGCAGGGCTTATGCGAATGACAAGGTATCACTGTGCACCTCCCTCAGTCTGCGCGCTCAGTACATTATTAAAAGTTTGTGAGTCCTGCGCGTCACCACGCGTGGGGTCAACCCAGCGCGGGTCAAGATACAATGGGAAAAAAGTGAGCTGTTAGTGTTTGAAGCGCGAAATAAACGTGACATACCGCCTGTAAAACTTTATCTTAATAATGTGATACACTTCAAGTACCCGGGCCACTGGGTCACCGAGGACCTACGCGATCAAACTGACATCGAAAGGGAGCGCAGGGCGTTGGCTGCTTGATGCAACATGTTGTTCCTCAGATGCGCGTTGTGATAAGGAGGTGAAAAGTTACGCCTTTTAAAGCATTTTGCCAATCCTTCTACACGTGTAGCCTGTGGGTTAATTATACGCAGAAGACATACAATGTCCTGCGCGTCCAGTACAAAAATGCATTCGAGATTGCTACGGTTGTGCAGTGCTTCGACAATGTTTGCTTGGCGCGCACGAATGGCTTCCACGCAATTATTAGAAAAGGATGCGTTTCGTTACTGAGCCGATTCCGTGGCACGAACAACAGCATCTTGAATGCATTCTCGGATCGATAGGAGTCTCCTTGGGTCTCCTATGAGGCGTTGGGTTTTCTTGCATGTTGGTGTCGCAAGAACATCAATATTCAAGTAAGCTCAACACACACTTTTACTATTGTCCCTTCCCTTCTTAACTTCCCTTCCCTTTTACTATTATCCCTTTTATAATCTTATTTTTAATTTAATTTCTTATGTTTGAATGGGCCATTGTTACTTCAATAAAAATATTATTATTTAAAAAACTGTCAGTTTTAACTCATGGTATGTGGCGGCCATATCGAGCGGTTCACCTCTAAACGTGTATTATAATAGATATTTTCTGACTATTTTAGTGAAAACCTATTTTCTTTTTTAATTTGCCGGGTTTTTTCCAGTCTCAACTTGCATTAATTTGTCCAACTCCAAATTCAATGAAATGAAAATTCCAATATCCGCTTGTTATAAAAAAAAACAAATTTCTAGAAATATGGTATATATTTCTATAAATATGTTTTGATTTTTTTAAAACATAGACCTAAATTTAAAGCCGTAACTCGTGCACGGCGTGTTTACTTGTCTACGACAGTATAATTTATGTTCTGTGGTTAAATTTCGGATTCATATCGCGGGCATTGTTTCACATGTCATGCTACGAAACTACCCGCCTTCAATGAAACAGAAGATAAGTGAAGTCGGTGAACTCTGACAACTCATAACCTTCAGATATGTTATCTGTCTAGACTGTTCTATCTTTAAAGCTTAGTTGTTTACTTTAAATGAAAACAAATGAGATGATAATTATAGATTGATAAATTAGTAATAAATTAAAAATCCTTTTCAGTACGAAAATTTTTATTTGTGAATATTACCATAATAAAAGAGAATTAATTGAATAATCGACGGATAAATTATTTACTAAGTTGCAATATTGAACGGACAAATCGATGGTCACAAATTTACAAGGTAGGTTAGGGTTAGGTGGGTTGACGAAAGCGAATAGCGCTCCCGTAACCCCAGCGCAGGATAAGTGAGTAACGTATCTTCCTCCTTTTGATTTGATCTAAGATAAAAAGCGCTTAAAAATCTCTAAAAGAGTGAACATGCCAACCCGCTTGGCCAGACAATGTGCATGAGGGGGGTCATGTCCAGCAGTGGATACAGAAAGAGCTGGTTGCATTGCATTGTTTAAATACAAGCCGCAATAATACCGCGGCATACATTGAAATCACTAGATAACAAGTCTTTGATTTTATGTAAAGTGTTCTATGCCTATTATTGTCAACGTGTGTGTGTAAATTTAACAGGGATCGTAAATTCAAATGTTAACACATACGAAATCATTTTCCTCGAAATAATTCGAATCTAGTCTTTATCACTAACACCTTGATAAATATATAATGACCTGTCGTTGACCACCCACAATAATTGATTCGACCCAACGTTCGATTGAACGATTATTGATTGATTCAATAATCGTTCAATCGCACGTGAATAACAAAGGAAAAAATACGCGAGAATCGGTAACTCAAGAAGATGCCTGAGCGAGGAAAAATTCGAGAACGAAACCTTTTTAATTCAATTTTTAAAACTTTTTAAATTGGCGTAGTCAATATACAGATCTGCAAGCTTCAAAATACATAATAAATTCTAAGGAAGCGCTTAAATCCGCTCGTCTCATCGAAGTTACCGAGTTTAAAGTTTAACAAAGGGAACGTGTACAAAGCAATAGTTCCTGCGATAGTGTAGCCGATGCTACTCTATTATTCAGTGGTTTAGAGTCGAGGGTTGTAGCAAGTCTGTGTGTGTACAGTCATCGTCAAAAGTCATTTTTAAACTGGTAAACTAAGAGTAAAGGAGACTCGAAGACTCGTAAATTAATAAAGGACACCCTAAATACTCTTAAATTAAAAGTAAAGGAGACTCCTAAAGACTAACTAAGAGTAAAGGAAACTCCTAAAGACTCGGAAACTAAGAGTAAAAAAACTTTTAGAAAGACTTGTATACTAAGAGTAAAGGATACTCCCAAAGACTCGTAAACTAACAGTAAAGGAGACTCCTAAACACTCGTAAAGTAGGAGTAAAAAAGACTCCTAAAGATTCATAAACTAAGAGCAAAGGAGACTTTTAAAGACTGCGAATATTGTCTTTACCGAGATTATAGATATTTATTTATTCATATTTATGAAAGGGCATCCAGTGAATAATTACACTATTGCTTTCATAATATAGTAGTTTTACTATTTAAAGCAGTCATAGCATGCATAATAATATTATAAAAGACTGCCTAAATAAAAGGAAAAGACAATTATAATAATGAACAAAAAAAACAACTCAACAAATGTGTGTGCTTAGCTGAACGATCCGTCGCTTAACTTTTCCAATACAATTTTCTGGAATTTTGTTAACTAATAACTAAAAACTAGATAGAATTCGACACTAGATTGAGAAGCGTGACACCCTAGCAAAAATATTACAATTGCCCCAGTTAGATTTGGAAGGTGACGTATAAAATAATATTACAGGTTTCCTAGGATACCGACAAGTTTCATATTTTTTTGAAGATCGACATTGTCGATGGTTCCACAGACAATTTCATAAAAACATATCCAGGTGTTGTCTACGATTAAAATAAGCTATCCATACCAAATTATCTCAACCTTTCCTCATACCCGGCAAGTTTATTTTCTCGTCTACAACAGTAAGATAGATAGAATTTAATGATTTATAAATTAATTTAGTTATTTTCATGCAACAGTTCGTTGCATCGGTGAATAAGAATGAAATTCAAAATCGATTACAGACTGGTCTTCTTGAATGAACGATGTAAGGAGCTTTGAACTCGATTTAACTAACTGCCCCCCTGTGACCCATCGCTCGCCCGTTACTACCATGCGGGACTTATCCTGCTAAAGGGATTCGTTGAACCAAAGTTCATTTTGCCTGGTAACCACGTGGACATAACACAGAATTTACCCATTAGATTAAATAAAGTTATTTGAAATTTCATTCCCGAAAATTTTATTCGAACGAAATTGAAATAAACAACTGCTTTGGCACAAAAAAACTATTGAAATCCGTTTCGAGCCCTCCTAACTGAAGCTGAGTAATTAATTCTTTTTTTTTACCTAAAAATAGATTATCTGTTATTTACATTTAACATATGTATATTCTATTCATTTGTGGAATATGCCTTAAATACCTATGCTTTGAACTTAAGATTATGGTTTTTCATGGTATTATACGTATACAATGTAAACCCTGGTGTAATTAACTACTAGCCGCTCTCAAATAAATATACTGTCTAATATAACATTGTTATTATAACCGACCGATTGACGCATTTGATAGTGACCCTGCTTTGCTGTACAAGAGATCCCGGATTCGATTCCCGGTCGGGGAAAAATACATTTGTTTAAAAAAAATATGTTCGGGTCTGGGTGTGTGTTTGTGTTTGTCTTTGTGTGTTTCTGGACCCACGAAACAAGGAATCCCCTAGTGTAAGCTATTGATAGTGACGATATTTATTTTTAAACAAATGACACTGAATATTGGGGCATATTTAGTGCGAATATTTACTTACAAACATGAGCAAAGTCTGTTCCTCAGATATTAATTATTATTCATCTAAATATTTCACCATTCATTTATGGAAACTATAAAAAACTTATTTTTTTTAATTATAAAGTATTTAATTAAACTATATTACATTTGTTTGTTAAATAAATTATTAGATTAAAAGTTATTTTTAATCTTTATTTAATGAGAGAAGTATTTATTTTCATTCACCGTAGATTTTGATTTAAACTTATTGATTAATTTTGTTGAAATAATCAATCTCAATGTTTTATTTTGCCTTTAATAAGCTGATTAATTACAAAATAAATGGCTGTAATAATTGATATGTGTTTTATCTCTTTTATATATAGTAATATTCCGTGGTCACAGGTGTGACTATACCTGAAAATCGACGTAGCAGTTCACGCTTCGACGTATGTTGAGTTGGTGCCGATTAGCACAACTTTTAGATAGTATTCTTTTTGTAATTGTCTTCCATTTCATTATAAATTATATATGTTAATGTCAATAAAATGATTTTCTTTTTCTTTCTTACCTATTTACTTAATATAAGCTGTCTTTGCGTTGATGGACAGACAAAAACAAGATTACACCTTCGCGTTTAATTTATTTATGGGAGTACGTGGGCGGGTAACACCCAATTCATTCATAAAACCTTAAAGAACATATTTACTTTGACAGGAAAACATGTTTTGATACGATCTAATGTAGTATGTCCGTATTATTTATATGTAATGGTTGGTATTACGCACTTCTTCTAATTATGCATTGTTTAACTAAATTGTTTTCACCTATTTCTACCTCTTTGTCGTAAAAAGCTAATAAGAGATAACAGTAAAAGTGGTCTATACCAACACCACCTCTAAAAGAGTGGACTCGCCAATCCGTCGTTTTCATATTTTTATACGTCTCATTTCATGTTCTCACGCATATGATTGGAAACATACAGATATAGATGACGCAAGTTGTCCTTCATTGCGTGCCCGAAGTTTGTGCGAAGTCCCTATTTCTCGCGCTGCTCGTTCAATCTGTTCCTACGCGTGTCGCTAGCAATTTTGTTATGCCTTATTGTGTTATAATCAATTGTCAAAAATCATCAAGAGTGGTGAACCGAGTTAAGGGAGATGTTTCGTTTCATCGGTGACTGAAATTTAGTCACTAACGTGACTCGCTTGGTTTCCATACAATTTCACGAACATGCGTTGTCTATTTATGTCAATGGAGACACCTAACAATTGGGTTACCTACCATTGGGTTGGAAGCAGACAGGCGGAGTGTCTGCTCTTTTACTGCCTTCGTTCTATAAAAGAAAATGACTACCAAATTACTACGTTGGTATTGTAGTGGTGTTCAAACTTTGACTAACGGTGGCAACGTTCGCTCCACGGATCTAACTGGAGGTGAAACAGTATTATTTTATAGTCGAGAGTTATTGCAGTTAAACCACAGTTTAACTTTATGTAGCGGTTTAATGAGGTTTACGGGTTTAACTGGGAAGATAAGCGCCGAAGTATATTTATTTATTTTTTATTTTTTCAACGAACTATATTTATTTACACTTTATTGTTTCAACAAAAGGCGGACGTAATGCTATACAGCATTAATAATAAATACTTAAAATAATATTTGTTCCTTACCTATGAAATTGCCGTTTTATATGGAAAAAAATCAAACATATTATTTGTATTTAAATTATACATTTAATTAATCGAAGTATTGTCCATTATTATCAATGTGCTTTTGCCATTTTAATGGAAGTTGATTTATGCCTCTGCTATAGAACTCCCGGGGACTGGAATCGATGAATTCTCTGATGGCGTTTTTCACTGCCGCATCGGAGTTGAATTTTTCCCCTATAAAAAGTTATCCAAATTCCGAAAGAAATAGAAGTCAGTAGGGGCAAGGTCTGGCGAGTACGGTGGGTGACGGAGAGATTCCAGTCGACACTCCTGTAACTTTGAGACTGCCATGCAGTGTGTGGGCGAGCGTTATAATGGAGAAGCAGTGGCCTAGAGCGATTGATCAGACTCGGTTACTTGATAGCGAGCTTGGCCATCAATTGTTGTGCCAGATCTCAAGAAGCTGTAGTAGATAATACCGGCACATACAGTCACCATGAGCTTCTTTTGACTCGGTTTACGTTTGGGACATTGCTTGACTGTGTCTTCTGGGTTCAACCATTGTGACGAACATTTACGATTATCATACAAGATCCAATTCATTTTTCTGCCGGTTCGGCAAACTGAGGCAAGCCTTGTAGTTATTTTATTTCAGTATTTTCATTAAATGCTAGCAAATATTTCCCTCATTTAGAGATTATGCAGCTGACGGCGTATTTTAATTAGTGGGTACCACAAGAAGAAATCATAAATTCATAGAAAACAAATGAAGGCCCTTTTATCGTAGCACCTCGCTTTCAGAGCATACCTCTTAAGATCTCGGAGAGTATCAGGATCCTTGGTGTCGACATTTCCAGCAAAGTCGAATTTAGGGGTCATCTGGAAAATAAAGCCTAAATGGCCTCCATAAAGCTCGGTGTGCTGAACAGAGCGAAGCGGTACTTCACCCCTGGGCAACTCCTAACGCTCTACAAAGCTCAGGTTAGGCCTCATATGGAGTACTGCTCACATCTCTGGGGCGGTGCATCGAAATATCAATTGTACCCATTTGACTCTATCTAACGACGTGCTGTTCGAATTGTAGACGATCCCACTCTCACGGGCGGTTTAGAACTCCTCACCATTCGGAGAGATGTTGCGTCCGTCTGTGTGTTCTACCCTCTATACAATGGGGAATGCTCTGAAGCATTGTTCAATATAATTCTCACCTCGGGTTTCTACAACCACATTCGTCACAGAAGTGTCCATTCGCATTTTCTCGATACGGAGGTGTCGCAAACTGTTCAGTCCAAAAATAATTTTATACCGCGAACCCGTAGACACATCATTTGAATACTTTTGCTGTGAATATACTATTGGTGCTTTTGGGTCTGTAGAATTATTAGAGTACCTGAACTGTTCCTATATATCTGATACTGACTGTACTTGTCTAAGCACTGCGGCCACAAAACTTCCGACAGCAGATTAAGTACAGACCAAGTTTATACTTAAATAACCCTCAATGAATTAAATTTTATAACTTGAGTTACCACTCAGACTCTTATAGCTAGATAATTGTGTACAGTAAACTTCGAAAAGATAATTGTGCGCCACGAAGATTTATTAATCATTATAAAGTCTAAAAGAAATAAATAAAAATAAAATATACGTTGTGTTTCAAAGTGCAATATAGTCCTTGCACCATGCTCGTGGATAAATATACCTATGTATACGCGAAAAGTAACATTTACGTCAATGTATATATAGTATTTTGTGAAAAATATTAGAGTTATTTTTATGAGTACAAATATAAGTAATTTTAGATGAAACAATATGAATATTTAATTAGTTTTTTTTTTAATTCACGAACCGCGCGGGTATAATGAAAATACAATTCCATTAGAGATAAAAGAAAAAATACATCATAAAAATATTAAAAATAAATTTAAAAGGTGCTACTATTGACAGTAATAACTTCCAACTTTGAGCAACCTGTATAAACTGAATTATGTAGATTTAAACCTGTTAAAGAAGTATCTTCTTCTTCTTGTGGTGCTTCTCCAACTAGTGGAGGTTGGCAATCAGCTCCGAGTATTTTGCCGTGTCTCTCGCGAGACGAAACAGTTCGGCGGCACTCGCGATGCCAGTCCACTCCCGTATGTTGCGCAGCCATGACTTCTTCCAGCGACCGACACGCCTCTTTCCGGCAATCTTGTCCATCATAATCAGTATCAAGTCATACGGAATATATACAGTCTCGAGTTCAAAAAAAGAGTCAGTAACCACAGCGATATTTTTTCGGTCTTTCTGTCTGTCAAAAGTTTAATAAATAGTCGGTTAAGCTCACATCGTACAATGTGCGAGTTCCAATTAGGTGACTTGCTTGATTTTTTCTAAGCCAGTAAATATAACATACTAAAATTTAAACATATGATCATCTATAGAAATACATTTTTACAAGCCGTAAAATGACATATCAATCTAAACTTTTATCTAATTGTTATCTTTTGTATTAGTGGTACTATTTATTGGTCCAAGTCCCGCTTGACTGGTAACCGTTACCAGCCCTTCTATCGTCCTTTTGTTGTAACCAGATGGACCAACGACGTAAAGATGTTCGCCGGTTAGTGGCTAGATGAGAAGAGTTGATGGCCGTGTTTGGTGGAGAGGCTCTGGAAAGGCCTACCTCCAGCATTAGAGAGGCCAACTAATTTTACGATATGACATATAATATTATAAATTCGAAAATCGTTTTATTGTGTGTACTTACCTAATCTATGTTACAAATTGCTACTAAATTTGATAATTGAATGATAAAATGCTTGCAGATTTTAATAACATTCTTCTACTCCTTATAGGATAACATTCTAGTACAATAATGAACATAAAACATACAACAATTATTTAAAAAAGAAATTTACTTATTAAACCTACATTTTCAACTGTGGGTATATAAAATAACAATTCAAGTTAAACAAACAAGCGTACCTACCTACCTATTACCCAAAATTACTCTATGTTCAAAGTAAGAAATCTATACTTGGTAATTACAGACGTACCACTTAAAATACAAACAAATAGACATACCCATATTTATAACTGTGCCTTTGAATCAATATCATTTATCCGTCAAATAGAAACAAATGACAACTGAAGCGGAATCGCAACAACAGACGTTTTAAACAAATAGAACACGACACAGTTATAGAAATGCGTCCGTCATTCGTTTCAGGTTGGGTATTAACACATAAAATTTAGGTAGAAAACAACACACATCATAGCGTGGGTGCACATAAAATTGTGTATATACCTATATTGTCTTCATCGACCGTCGCCCTCAAACGCGCTCACACTGCACACTACAAATCACAGACAAAGTTTTCACTTATACAACCGATGGGAAATCACAGTTCACTGTCATGGATGCAAGAACGTTTCTTAATTGTGTATTATATAATTAAGTGAGAGAGATTGTTGCATGGCGCGAGTAGAACGCGCTGTGGCCATCTGCAGTTAAATGGCGGCTGGTTGCGCGCGCCGCCCGCCCTGCCGTTAAAGACGGGTCGCGCTATAGCGATCGAGGCGGACGGAGCGTCTGAAGTCTGATTAGGGCGGACGGAAAATCGTGTCGCAGGAGAAGTTCATTACATTAAAAGTGTTGAAATAGTTAGCGCGGAGCGCTCGAATCTTCCTTCTATAAAAAAATAAGTTTATAAGATTATTTTTGATAAGTTTTTATTAGGTTGCATGGACTCTGGCAAATGTGGCATGAGACATGAAACCTTGTACGATTGATACCTCACGTTTCAGTTGGGTCTGCTGGTGCAATGAATTAATAGATCCCATTAGCTCCATCAGAAAAAAAATTAGATGAAATAGTTATTGCTATTTCAGGTCAAATACAAAATGTTAAACTCATATGAAACCAGTTATTGCTCTTAGTTAACTTACTCTTCCTTAGTCTGTAGAATTATGAATGTGCTATTCCATAAACATATATAAACTTCAATAAACATAATAATATTTAACATGTATTGGAGTCACTGCCGGATTAAGGTTGTTGGGGGCCCGGGGCTATTTGAGAGAAGAGTCCCTCGTAATAGTCCTGTCGACCAACCAAAGGGTATGGACAAATCGACAGAAGCAATTTCTTTTTAAAATAGTTAAAAATATGACAATTAAAGATATCGTTATGCGCAGACTCGTACAGTATGGGATGATTACAGTCCCCGTGAAGCGGGGCCCGGGCTATAGCCCCCCTCTGAATCCGGCACTGCTTGCAGTTGAAATTGGAGTAATATTTGAAGCATTATAGTAATTTCTTAATAGTAATGTAAGTATACACATACCTTTATAGTAAGTATTGTCTAATATATGTAAAAGCATGTATTATACTGTAAAAGCACAACAATGATTTATGATATCATAAAACAATATTTCATAGAAACGACTATAAACTTATATAGAAAGACGATTTAGTATCGTCCCCACTATTATTCGTTTATTATATTATTACTATTATTATCTATTATTATCGTCATTAGTATTCGTTTTAAGTTCGAATTTCCCTTGTCCCCACTGCAGTTAATACGAAATACCTTAAGTAGGGCTAGAATAAAAAAAAAACGTGTGCGGTCAGGGGACAATGTCAGGTTCCCCCCCTCCCCCCTCCCCCCGTCAGGTTCGAAGATCCTCACGCATTTTTTTAAACTCCGAATGTAATTCACGCATCCGTATACTTTCATTTTCAGGCAAGTTACTCGTATAATCTTAGTAAACTCTAAAAACAATCGATAAAAATAATGCAAATATCGATGTATTTTTCAATATATCATTCTAACATCGATGTCACTATGCGATATATTACATCGAAAAACAACGATACGATTCAGCCAATCAGCGATGGCGATATAGTCGAATCGGATATTTTCGTTTCGGATCGAGCGAGGCATGAGAGAGAGAACTAGCGATCGATCCGCTACCGAAATTTACCGAATACCAACTAACTGACACGATCGCCAGAATCGCGACCATACCGTGCCCGTGCGGTAGAATCACACGTACCGCAAGCCGAGGTTTTGACTGGTGGTGACTTTCACCTGACCGAGGCGGCCGGTGCGCCCGCGTCGCGGCGACTCGTGTTGCGGTGCAGGTCGTAGATATCGATCCTGGACACCGACCAATCGACAATTATAGTTTGATCAATGATGTATATTATGTGTAGTACAGTAGCCTACAAATGTATACTAGTTCTAACAATCTGACAGCCTAACGCTAATTTCATAATTGAAAAAAACATATAAGTATTATTGATTTGTAACTGTACTGTACAGTAAAGTACAAATCAATATCCCGCTAAGGGCAATTCGTAGGTAACAATTACTGTAGGTACAACCAAAATTCGAAACAATACTAATTTCCGTTATCCCCACTGATGTTAGTGAGGACAACAGAAATCAATTTGTCTACAGTTGCCGTTGTCCCCACCAGTTGGGACAACGGTACCAAATACGACAAAAATCTGCAATAAAGGAAACAGTCTTTAATCTAGACAAAAGGCTCACACTTTGTAACGTTCAGCGTCGCCTTGTACCAACAACATTTTATATCCACATCATTCAATGAATACCCCATCCATTGCTTCCTAATAAGAGACAAAATTATAAGAGTTCTACAGTCATAATACAATGTATATGAAACTTAACGGTATGATAGTGTAGTAATAAATTTCCGATACTAACATGCGAGTCGACGGGGGGAAAAAATGTTGATTTTTGTGGACAAAATCTCGCTTCAGAAGTGCAGTAAGATACTGAACGTGGATCACTATCAGAGAGCCTAACTAAATAATAGAAATATCCATCTTTATAGCACGAAAGCAAAATATATCTTTTACAGCATCATTGTAAACTTAAGATAAATAATGATAATAAAAAAATTAAAATGTTTATTGTACAAAATGAATAGAATAGAATCAGCGTGTCGAATAGACAATGGACTATATTTGCCGCAGGACCGGTAACCTTCCATAGGTGTAGACAAATGGACGCTACGTACCGGGAAGCGCAATGTGGGACGTCCTCCGGCCAGGCAGAAAGACGATTTGAAGAAGTTCACCGGCGGTGGTGGGATGAGAAGAGCCTAAGATCATGTACGGATGAGAATTTTGGGAGAGACCTATATCCAGCAATGGTAAGGTATGGTATAGTACAAAACGCTCTAATTACCTACATATGTATTGACTGACTATTAGTGACTATATACCTACTGCGGCTGTTGCATAAATTTGGTCCTTGTGGCAAGACAATCTAAGTGCTGGCGCCAGTACCTCCTTCCAGTAGGCCAGTAGGGCGTCGCCGGCCATCGCCAGCCAATGAGCCAATAGGAGGAGAAATATGAATTGTACAAATACAATTTTTTTCGAATCTCTAGAGGGGGGCAGCTGCCCTCCCCTGCTCCCTCTTGGCGGCGCCTTAGCCTCCTTGGATGGCAAAGCTGACGCGTTGCACGAGATAATGACCAGCCCTTATCTCGCGCAACGCTAGTGTGTAAATTGGCTCGGCGATAGCTCATATAGTTACTGTTGAAATTAGTGGCACCGGCGAGATTATCGCCGCGAGAGACTCGCTCGTGTAGTTGGCGCCTAAGGGTCGCCTATACTGTCCACTAGTCATGGCTAGCTTTATGAGTGTGCAAGCCGTGCGGGCGCACAGGGCGCGGAGTCCCGGAGGCGCCTTAAATTGGAAGCGCTCTACACAGTCAGGCGGGAGCAGACACAATTTCGAGGATCGAGTATCGAGGGCGCCGGGGCACAAAGGGCACCTAGAATTCGAGGGGCGCTCTACATAGAAAACGGGCGCAGACAGAGAATATCTCGCACAAGGCGGTGAAACCGCTAAGGTCAGTCCTACGACTACTACCTATAGAAGGCCGTTTACACGACAATGTAGATAATCTATCTATCTCTAGAAAACACCTGTCTGTTTATCTTTCTGTCTGTCTGTTTGTTCACGCAAAACTCACAACCTACCAGACCGATTTCATTGCAATTTTTACTGCTCTGTAGCGTGTTTATAGCAAAGGAACTTCACGTACTATCTAGGTACCTACTTAGTTTATTTACACTGCCCACCGATACAGACTTATTTTTGACCCATAATTTAAATAAATTCTTTACTAGAAGTGTAGTAATCAATCAGTTGAACCATTTTGAAGATTAAATTACTCATTCGTACATTTATTTATTTACACGTAGGTATTTTCTCCCAACCAGCCTTGGGGCTATATTGGGGCTAGGTACATGTGACCAACAATGTAGTCAAGTTTCGGGAGAAAGAAAAATACTTTTTAAAAACTAAAACTAATATATTGAAGACAAGGGGCAGAGCTGGATTCATGAGAAGTCCTTAATTAAATTTAAATACAAAAGTAATTTCTTAGTGCTACATCCTAAATGCTAAGTTAGCGCTATGTTCCTAGAACTATGGGTTCGGCCAGCCACCCGGCTCTGCTGACCCAGCTATCAACAGTGAGGGCCTGGGTGACGTAACTATGTATCAAATAAAATTTGGAAGGAATAAAATATACAAATATAATAAATAATAATAAACACTTAAAATATCCATACATACATACATAAAGTAAATAATCCATACAAATAATAAGATACACTATGCAAAGAAAAAAAACTAAACAGTGTCTGTTTGGGGGAGGTGATCTTTCAATCTCCTCCTAAAACTATCCCGAAATGGAGCCTTTCTCATTTTGACGGGAAGTTCGTCCCAGTCTAGTGGTCTGCACGACAAAAGATTTTGAGAGGAAACCTGTACGGTGTACGGTACGGCATCTGCAGTAGCAGATTATCCCCAGAACGAAGATTTTTTTATCATGAGAGTCGCAAAGAAAGCATAAAGCGCTTTTTAGATAATGAGGAGTACCTAGCGGGTTCCTTAAGAATAAAGAAAGGGTACCTAATTAAATAAATGGAAATGTCTACGTCTACGGATGGTAAGCCATTTAAGCTACATTACAAATATATTCGCCTATCTGTATGTACTTTTAGTGTAATTTTTCATATAATCATTTCATTGTTTTATAAATTTAGAGAGGCTTATTGTACGACAAGCATTTTTGGGCATAAAAACTAATTTATAATCGTTCCCACTAAATACACGTATTTGTATGCTTTGCAATTCATTGATTTGTTGCACATTATTAGGTAACAAACAAATCAATCTATCAATTGTATTCATAATCTCATATCGAGTCACGGTGTATCCCAGGAATAAGAGAAATAGTTACGCAGTTAATTCAGCACATTTGAATGTTGCCGCGATGAACAGTTGGAAGCACCGCTGTCATTTTGAATCAGTGTGACCGTTTTTAGTATATTCAGTACCAAATTGGTATAATTTGGGCTCCGTAAAACTAATTTTGTTTTTTTTTTGGTATCCTTTCATATTCTGGTATTTTTTGGTACATTTTTAAACTTTCAACATTTTTAAACACATTATTGATATATTTTTGGGTTGGGCGGGCAACACTAATTTCCATTCGTTCGTATTTCGTTCACATAATTTTGTCTTTGTCTGATGTTTACCGCAACTGTATCATTTTGTCTCTTTCGAACGGTTAATGCTAACAAAACCGCGAATCGTGCTTTAGCTACATATCTACGTTACATGCTCTACGTCGCGGGGAATTACTGAAACTTAAAAAATGATTCCTAGCAATAAGTATAAAAGGGACCACGGATTTTTTTGTTCTTTATTTATGTCTCTCTGTGTTATCGTGCGTGTGTAGTGAAGATAATGAAGCGCAAATACGATCAGAAATATAGATCTGAGTGGGAACAAAATCCTGAATTTTCGTCATGGTTGACAAAAGATAAAAATAGTGAGAACGCCTTGTGTAAAACTTGTGGAGCAACATTTTTGAGCAGAATCGCAACAATTAAAAGTCATGCAGATTCTGAAAAACATCGGCAGAAACTTATACATTATAGTGGACAATCCAAGGTAAGAAAGCTATGCCCCCATTAACATATTTATAAGATTATTGTGTCCGTTATTTTTTTTTGGCACATAAATTAATTGTCCTACTTGTACAGGATGTCCGATGGATCTTGGCCAGTGTACATGTACAGTTGTACACACATGTATAATCGATTCTCAAACGATTTCAGAAAGCTGAATTTTGAAATTTTCATAAATGAAAGTGTAGGTATACATACATGCCGAACTGGTTCTGTGGGATGGAAAGATAGTTTTGCAGGGTTCAAACATATGTAATATTTTTATAAAGAATATTAATTTTCAACTGAATGAGACACTAGTTTCCCAAGATAAGAAATAGGTAGTTATTTTACTTATTGTTTACGATAGGAAAATTAATCAAATACTGTTTATTTTCAGATCGATAAATTATTTCAAAGGAAAGGACCCATATCTGAAGAAGTAAGAAAAGCAGAGCTTATATTTTGTGCAGCGTTGGCAGAACATAACATACCATTTCGGGCCATGGATCATCTCAGCGATTTATTCAGCAAAATGTTTTATGATTCGGAAATTGCAAAGGGTTTTTCCTGCAAACGCACTAAATCTGCTCAGTTAGTTTACGACGTAATGGCGCCATCATTTGAAAAGCAGTTATTAACCGATATAAAAAATACGTCAAGTTTATCAGGTAATGTTGCTACTTTTTCATTAATTATAGATGAAAGCACAGACATTACAACAGAAAAATTACTTGCCATTGCAATAAAGTTTTATAGCGTTCAGGATAATACAGTAAAAACCAAATTTTTATGTTCTGTGAATCTATCAAGTGAAACTGCTGAAAATATTTTTAACTCACTGTGTAAAAGTTTGCGAGAATTAAATTTAAACATTGAAAATATTTTAGGATTTGCAGCTGATACAACAAATGTAATGTTTGGCAGAAATAATAGTGTGGTTGCAAAGATTAAGTCGGTCAATTCTAATTGTATTTTTGTAAAATGTGCATGTCATTCATCAGCATTAGCTGTAAGTTATGCCTGTAAAAAGTTGCCTAAAGCATTGGATCAAATTGTGAAAGAAGTCTATAATTATTTTGGCCATAGTAGCAAACGCAAAAGAGGATTTGCAGAATTTCAGACCTTTGTAGAATCAGAGCATCACAATATTTTACGTCACTACGACATACGTTGGCTCTCCCTACACGGCTGTGTAAATCGCATAGTAGAACAGTGGAATGCACTTCAGCTGTATTTTCAGCAAGAACATCTCGTAGAACATAACCCTAGCCATTCGGCGATTTTTTTACATGAAAGTTTCGAAAATAAACAAATAAAGCTCTACTTTTTGTTTTTAGATTATATTTTGCATATAGTCAACAAGTTTAACATAATTTTTCAAGGTAATGCATGTGTTGTTCATACTTTTTATCGGGATTTGACTGACATGTTTAAAACAATATTAAGTTGCTACATGAAAAGCAGCTACATTCGTGCCACTGCTATTGAGGACATAGATCCTAATAGTAATATAATTTTTTTAGAATTACATGAGATATACTTAGGTATAAAAGTATCTAATGAAATAGCGCTGTTAAGAAATCAACCAAGTAACAGTAGTATCGTAATTAGAGACTTTTTAAAAAGGTGTCAAAGCTTTTTGATAGAGTTATGTACTCAACTTAAATGTCGATTTCCCATTAATGAAAAAATATTTTCCGAGTTACATTTCATAGACCCACAAGTAGCGGCTTATGAAAATTTTACATCTCTTATCAGCGTTATGAACAGGTTTCCGAACATTACTACAAATGATACAGTAAGACAATTAATTGACGAGGAATATCGTCAAATTAAGTATGATTCAGAGGTACAAAACCTGATGTGTGGTTCTAGTAGTAGTGCTAGTGCTGTAAATGTTGAACAGTTTTGGAGCAAATTAAGTTGTATTGTTAACAGTAAAAATGTTCCTAAGTACAAAAATTTGACTAATTTTGTAAAATGTCTAATGTGCATACCTATTTCAAACGCTGAATGCGAAGGATTTTTTTCAAAAGTTAATCATATAAAAACTAAATACAGAAACAGGTTTCTAGCTAAACATATTGCGTGCCTGTTGCATGTTAAGCAAGGTCTAAGTGAAGGGAGTGTAGGTTGTGTCTCATTTGACCCATCGAAAGATATGGTAAAAAATAATCCGTCGAATACTGACTATTTGTAATAAAACTTATTGTAAATATTTATTATTATTTTAATATGTCTGTATAATGAAGGTGTGTAATTGGTAAAAATTAAAAAAGTAACTGATAATAAGTGTTTTAATTCAATTTTTCCTCTTCTACTTTTTATTTTTATTTTAGTATATTTTTAGTATAATTCAGCATGTGTTTTGGTATTATTTAGTACTGGCACCTTGTAGTTTTAGTAGATCACCATTTTTTAAAACGGTCACACTGTTTTGAATACGCTATTTATGTCAATTCGACACCCAGCGTTGCCAACTTAACGGATTTCCCGTCATATCTAACGGATTACGATGAGCGAAAACGGGAAAAAAAATGTTTTAACGGCTGACGGAATTTTTAACGGAATTATACTTATTCAGATTTTGTCGTTTGTTTAAGATTTTTTATTAGTTATGGCTACATGAACGCATTTTTTTTGTCTTTTTGTTAGCGGCAATACTAACGGAGGGGATTCCCGGCCCCTTCTCTCTCGAATAGTAAACAATTAAACATTGAACTAAAGAAGTCCCGGCGGACGGCTAAGCGAATTTCAACTTTATTTCCGCTGCATAGGTTTCTTTGGCGGCGCGTACTCTACCTACGTGAATTGTTTGGTTTCTTTCTCAGTTTAGTTCATTCGTTCTTAAAGATTGTTCAAGTTGATAAGTGATAAAAGTTAAAACAATGCCAAAAACGCAATATAAACAAAAGTTCCGCAGTGAGTGGCTTGCAGACAAGTTATTTAAAGACTGGATTGTTAGAAAAGAAGATAGTTCTGGAGAATCTCTACCAGAATGCAAATTCTGTCGGTGCATCGTGAGTAAAAATAATAAATATTCAGATTTAAAAGCTCACATGAAATCACAAAAGCACATTAATAATTCAAATATGTTAGCACCATCAAGGCAAAAAACTATTGATTTCGCTAAAAAAAAGTCTGATAAAACGAAGCCAAGTGAAGCCTACACCTCACTTTTTATTGCTGAACATTGCAGTGTATTAACTGTAGATCATTTAGGACAAACTATGAAAAAAGTGGGTGCTGATTCTGAAGCGATTAAAAATATGGAACTGCATCGTACAAAATGTACAAACATTATTAAAAATGTCCTGAGTCCTCATTTCAAAGACAATTTGAAACAAGTTATTGGAAATGGGAAATTTAGCCTTCTTCTGGATGAATCTACAGACATAACTGTCACAAAATATCTTGGCATAGTAATAATTTACTACAGTACAATATCAAATAAAATAAATACGTCATTTTTAAAACTAGCACCATTGACTGAATGCACTGCAGATGGAATAATCGACGCACTTAAAGACACCCTGACTGAATTTGGTTTGGACTTCAAAAATATTATTGGTATAGGAACCGATAATGCCAGTGTTATGACTGGAGTAAATAACGGTGTATATGCGAAGCTGAAAAATGATATCCCTGGACTAGTCCTCGTGCGATGCGTGTGCCACTCAATCCAGCTTGCCATATCCCACGCATCGGAAGGTACTTTACCAAGAAATCTTGAATTTATGGTATCCGAAACATACAATTGGTTCGCTCAGTCATCGGCTCGGCAGGCCGAGTATAAAATCTTGTACAAAACAATTAATGACGGCCACGAACCATTGAAAATTGTTCGTGCTTGCCAAACTCGATGGCTATCAATACATTCAGCTGTAGACAGAATATTGAAACAGTGGGTTGAACTTAAAACACATTTTGAAATGTCCACGCAAAATTATACTGCATATTTATTGTATAATAATATGTATAAAGATGAAAGCAATTTCGCTTTATTTTCATTTTTATGCCCAATATCAGAGGAACTGCAACGGGTGAATAAAGCCTTTGAGGCTAGAAATGCAGATCCCTGCAAACTGTTCAAGGATTTGTCTACACTTATCGGATTTCTGGTTTCAAAAGTAGTCATACCGCGTCCGAACATTGATGCTTTGACGATAAATGTGGAAAATTATTTGGATCCAAAGCCATACCTTGGTTACGGGTTCGAATCAAAGATACGAGAAATGAGAGAAAATAACATCATAGACGAAGCTGTTGAACGAGACCAGCGTCAACGATGCATTAGTTTTATTATAAAATTAATACAACAATTACGTTCCAGACTACCTGACAATATCGAAGTATTGCAGAAAGCAAATTTGCTGTCATGTAAAAATGTACTGAAAGTTCACAAAGAATTTTTAAGCCCCTTACTGGCCCATTTGCGATATCCAAATAATATCATAGCACTAATAGAAACTCAATGGAACGCAATCAATCTCACGAAGTGGACGAAAGTAAAAGATACTGTAGAATTTTGGTCAGAGGTGAGGGAGTATGAAGATGCAACCGGCACTAATCCCTTCAAAGAATTGAGCGATTTTGCTTTTTCAATTTTGCTATTACCACATTCGAATGCCGAGGTAGAAAGGGTTTTTAGTGTTATGAATGGAGTGAAGTCAAAACTAAGAAATAAAATGAAGACAGACATGGTTAATGCCATTCTAAATATACGATCAGGACTAAAACGATGTGAGAAAACCTGTCACACTTACGACTTGCCAGATAAAGTTATTAATTTGGTTGGAACAATTCAAAGCTATAGTCAAACTTCGACATCTACAGCTTATGCAACGGACGCACAACCCGAAAGCACGGAGAGTGACGACGATGTAGATGTGATACCTTATATGTAATGTAATTTTGATGATTATGTTATTATTTTTTAAGACTGAAATATAATAGTGTTGTTATTTTATTATTAGTCTCATTATTTATAAGCTAGGTTAAATCAGAAAACTTAACCAAGGACCAATGTTAGTAAAGTAAAAGCAGAAACCTTTATTCAAAATTATTGAAACCACCACTAATATGAACTAATACTAAATAGCATGTATGTGAGATCCTGTTATTATAGAAAATAGCTCGCGCCACAAGTGAAACAATCAAATTATGACGGAGTTTATTGACAGAAAAAAAAATGGTGTAACGGATTTCTGACGGAATTTCGCACCAAACTTAGCGGGATTTCAAAATTATTGTTGGCAACACTGTCGACACCATAACTGTAGACAGGTTCAAAGTGCGACTCACTGATTATGACGCGCTGTCTGGCCCTTTTTGTTTTTATGATTACTAATAGTAGGTAAATATAGATAGACAAAAAATTTGCAAGTCGATTCGGCTCCATTCGGCGAGCCTCTATCGACAGAATTCAACGTGTATATTTACGAAATCTGTAGGATAAAGAAACATCTAATCTGATTTTTACGCCATCTATCGAAAATATCACGTAACGTTATTTTATAAAGTTTAACGATTAATTAAAATCGTCCGTAATTATTGGTGCGACTAAATTGCTTACAGGTTCAATATGAAATAATACAATGTCTTTGCGAAATTCACAACTTAAATTGTTGTTTCTAAAACAATTGTCACTGTCAAAATTTCCTCATATATTTTAC
This sequence comes from Sesia bembeciformis, assembly GCA_943735995.1. NCBI lineage: Eukaryota > Metazoa > Arthropoda > Insecta > Lepidoptera > Sesiidae > Sesia > Sesia bembeciformis. The sequence goes on along the minus strand of OX031042.1, from coordinate 13,447,622 downwards.
TGTCAAATTCAATTGCCGTAAAAAATGGCTTTTTTCGTATTTTTATGAACCAAATATATTACTTTTACTAAATGAAATGTTATAAAAAGCGACAAAGTATGACTTCTCAGTATAAAAAATTCACGAAATTAATAGCTAAGTGGCCTTTAGACAACAGTAAAGGAGACAGGTACCTAACTTGTTAACGTTTAGGTTATATTGCAATCTAACCAACCCTTTCAGTACCCACTGTTGGACATGGGTTTCCTCCTCCACATTGTCTTGTGTATGAGAAATGTAAGGCCTTAAAATCCCACCCTGACCAACCAAACTTTTAGAAGTGTAAGTTGCTCGGGGGTTGTGACTTGTGGTAGCCGCTTTATTATCCCTTAGTCGCCCTTTACGATATCCACGGGAAGAGATTAAGTTATATTACGTACTATGGATTTGATTTTATTTAACTATGTTTGTATTTTCAGAGACCTCGGAAAATTTATCAGAGATAAAGTTAAATTAGCTTTTGAGTCCGACAAACAGAGCTTGGATACAGATCTATGCAATAGACAATACAATTCACTGCACAAGCTAGCTGATAACTACTACGAAAAGAAGTATAAGAGGAAAACCACCAGCACAGCAACTGGCCTCAGCACTGAGGAGTGCAATTTAATACTCTCTAATGAGGTTCTAGACTATTTAAAAGTAGAAAACAAGGGCTTCTTCAGCAAAATCTTTAACAAAAATACAAAATGATGCTGCGAAATATAAAGTGTTTAAGTCGACCTTTTCTCACCTGTAGACTTAGCACAGAACCTCTAGAATACAAAGACCATACACCTGTTATGTTAAATGAAGCAATAAAACATCTGAAACCAAAAGATGATGAACTCTACATTGATATGACGTTTGGAGCCGGTGGACACTCGAGGAAACTTCTTGAATCTGCTAATTGTAAACTTATTACATTAGACAGAGATCCTACAGCTTATGAAAAGGCAAAGGAACTGGCTGAGGAATACCCAAACAGAGTTACACCTCTATTGGGACGATTTAGTGAACTTCCAAGTCTCTTAAAAGAGAAACATATAAAACAGACATCCATTGATGGTATCTTGTTCGACTTTGGTTGTTCTTCAATGCAGCTGGATAACGCTGAAAGAGGTTTTTCAATTAGCAAAAATGGTGTTCTAGACATGAGAATGGATGCGGGGAGGGACCCGAGTCAAATAACTGCTAGAGAAGTTCTAGCTACAGCCAATGAGCATGAATTATACAAAATATTCAAAATATATGGTGAGGAAAAGAAAGCGGCAAAAATAGCACAGACTATAATACAAGCTAGATATATGATCAAGAATATTGAGACAACTAAAGAATTGGTCGAAGTCGTCAACTCCTGTTGTCCTGATGAAATTAGGCTAGATAAGTTACAGCGTCCTCAATCCAATGCGACAAAGGTATTTCAAGCTCTACGTATATTTGTGAACAATGAATTGAATGAACTGAATTATGCGATGGTCTTATCAAAGTACTATCTTAAAATCCATGGAAGGCTTGTAACAATCTGTTTCCATTCTCTTGAAGATACAATAGTTAAACGGCACATAGGTGGGAACATAATTAACGAGGTGGCGAACCCACTACCGTTAAAATATTTAAACCCAATAATAATCCAGGACCAGGATACAATCAACCAATTCCTAGATACTTCCTGGAAGGCTCTAAATAAGCATGTAGAAGTGCCATCTGATGAGGAGGTTGAGAGAAATCCTAGAAGTAGGAGTGGTAGATTAAGAGCTGCGCTCAAAATAAAGTAGCACCTAATTATTATAGTTTATACACTTATATATGTATGAGAAATAATAATAAATGTTATTATTAGATGTTATTATTAAATTTTACTTTTCCTAATATAATTTGCTAAACTACAGATTTTTCGATCAGAGTACCTATAGGTACATAAGATAGCAGACCAACAGATAGTACACCTGATTGTAAGTGGACACTTTCGCTCTTGGATATCCGCGATACACGCCAACTTCAATTCAAAAATGACAAACATTACCACCAACCCCGAACCTTTGGTAGTCTTCTGTGAAGTCAGGGTAACGTGGCCAGTGCAAGAGGAATTGCGGCCTAGTATATCAGTAGTCTGGTTATAATAATAAGGTCCAGCCTACTAGTAGTTCAGTTACCGGACTACTTAGACTAGGCCAAATTGCAGTGTACAAGGGGCTCAAATACACGATAGAGATAGCATGAGAAGAGCAGATTATAATATGTTGCAGGCACACCTATTAGGTGTCTCAATTCAATTTTCACATCATGTGCGTAGATATTAAAACAGCGACATCAAAAACGCATTAAAGTTTAATATAACCATGTTCTTTCAATACTGTATCTTCTTTGAAATTTATCGGTTTTTTATTTTTATTAAATGGTGGGAGATTTTTAGAGTACCCGCACACTAAATTGCGGTGCAACGATTAAATCGATAATATACCTACTCGACTGAAATGGGCTTGTCAAGGGCAAATGTCTCGGAGCGCTGAATAGACCTCAAACGCCGGCAGGCACAAGCTTGCGCGCGGAGCGTCGAGCAAAAGCGTACGCCCGGCGCTTAAAAATTAAAAAAATTGGTACAAGCACCCATATGGACACAGGCTCTCCGTTGCGTGGGAGCTAGCACTTTGGAGTCGCAGACGTATTGCTCACAGTGTGCTCTGCGAATGTGGAGGCCCGCTTCGCCACCACTCCAACAATGTGCGCTGACCCTTAAGTTTAGGAGAAACCATTATCCAACATAGAGATCTATAAGGATTTTTAAATAATAAACCCAAACTACTATAATATAATATTTATTTGTTATTTTCCCATACTCTTTATTGTCCACAACTGATCTATCGCGCCAAAACATTAAAATCTTATCCAAATTACTACAATTGAAGCATAATAGAAGTTACACAATTGTAGGTAACTATATTCGCTATATACAGTAATATTACAAATATAAATAAAATCCATAAATATTGCGATCATTCAAGCAGCTCGAAGCTTCAAAATGCTATAAAACCAGGGTTTGAAAACCGGTCCATTTTAAAAACCAATTTTTGATTTTTTCAAAATAATTTAAATAGCGCTACGTTCAATTGGAATTCGCGGTAATCATAAATAAGAATGTTAGGAACGAATGAAAACTAAATATCGGTTGCAGAGAAGTTTCTTGTTTGAGCAGCAGCTAGGAGCTTTGAACTCGATCTGACTTTCCCTCTGAAGGCCTTCATTTACCCGCCATTGCCAAAAGCGACATTTCATGCTTTCAAATTCAGGATATTTTCAATCAAAATTCATCCACTTGAACATATGAATTTAGCGATTAGAGAGTTATTTAGACATTCTGCTCCCAATAATTTTGTTTGAATAAAATCGAAATTAAACAACCGGTAAAATGTAGGATAGTTCTAAAATCGGTTTCAAGCCCTGTATAATACACATTAAATACATTACATATCCCCACAGGTGGAATGTGGTTAAAGGTACACATGTAGCAGTGATAAATTATAACAATATGGCAGTGAATGTCAACTATAGTTACCTGCCGATATATACGGCACATCGTTATGTAACTCTGAAATGGCATTGTTAAAAGGCCTCACGTCAGTCCTTTTATAAAAACAAAATTAACAGTTTGTTGCTTTCTCACTTACGATGAGCCATATATAAAGTCGGGTACTGTACAAAAATAAATATGTATATTACACATAATATACGCGAATATCGAATGGCAGGTTAGCTGAAAACAAAATACTTTTTAATAAAGTACTCGGCGATATTTACATGGCATGTAATGAGTGAGAAATCGTTTGAATCAGTGCAAATAAATGTGATTTTAATGGCACAATTTGCCATAAATATCGCCAGTTACTGTAATATTGTAAAAGTGCAATAATACATACAACTTTTTCATGCGAAATTCGTTCGTTAGGTTCGCAATTTTTGTTTAAGTGAATACAAAAAGTAAGCTGGGACTACTAAACACAAGTTCTGGAAGCAAGGGTGCCCCGAGCTGAACAAAGTCATAGTAAATGTAGCGAACAAAGGAACATACGGCGGCCATCTTGAAATGTTAGTCTACTGACAGATCAAAAAGTATATGACAACAGCAACCAACGTGACAGTGTTTGTCATTCTAGACTGATGTTGGCATGTATCGCGGATGTCGCAGGGCAGCAGTAGCCGCCTTCTTTCTATAAAAAATGTGTTGCCATTTAATAAATTCTGCCCTCCTAAGAGTAAAATGGAAGTCTGGACTGGAAAAACGCGGCAAATTCGAAAGATTTTTTAATACATTATCACGAAAACAATTTTGATACTTGAATTCAATGCTAAGTTAATTTTATTATGGAATTCAAGTATCAAAATTATATTTCCAATTAATTTAGTGATAATCTGTTAAATTCTTTTGAATTTGCTGCGCTTTTCCAGTCTCATCTTACATTTACCGAACCAGTCATATTTTTGACGAAAGCATAAGTGACCGGCTTTAATCACAATGGATCCAACCCACATTCCTTTAAATATAAAAACAAAAATTGGATATATTGGATATATGAATTTCAATGTCTTAAAAAGATTTAAGTGTTTTCATTGAAAAAATATGCACAATACTTTATTTTTTTTGTCATAAAATTGTTTATTATGAAAGTACGATTGTAGGTTGAATCCATTCTGATTAAAGTTGGTCAAGTAATATTACGTTCTTTTCCTTACAGTTCAGAAATTTGGTTTAAACAGTAACCCTTAATTGAGTGTCAACTTCATCACTTTCTATATATTCCTTGACGCTCTGTACTCGACTCGAGGGCCTCTAATAGAGTCTACTCATAATAGCATGGCGCATTATAGCCATGCTTATTATCCCTGAAGTATAGTCCCGTTAAAACACTGTTACAGCCATAGTTCCCTTAACTACTTGGTAAAAATTACTACATCCTAAAGCAATAACTTATGTAAACGGGTCACTCACAACTTTTTAATAGAAATGAGGCATATATAGGCATTATCACGCCCTTGATGCTCTGCCTACTTTTGAAGATTTTAGGACTGGATTTGTAGAAAAGGTTGAGAAAAGCTGGGGAGATAGGCCCCGGCCGGGATGGGAATGAGCTCTGGCATATCTCACTCACTACGGAAACACATGCATACATTGAGAAAATAGGCTAAAATAGAAAACGCGGTATATTTTTTGGTAGTGAGAGAGAATTTTGAACTGGGTTTGGATTTGAATTTAGAATGAATGGAATAGGGAATATAGGGGAATGAAGAACTTTCCTCCTCCCATTAGAGACTACCTAATTTTTCTTAGGAAAGGAGACGGGAAGGTACAGAGCATAATTGGTAGTATACATTGTATTATTTAGTTTCTAGTCTATTTTTATGGTCACGAACCGTGATTAAACGTAAACGTTATTTGTTATTTTTTTTAACTGATCAGAATCATTCTTTTACGAGTATTCAAAAAACAGTATCTAGAATGCCGATTCTACACAGACATATACGACAATACATATAAGTTACATAATTTACACAAAACATCAGGATACATAAAATACAATTAAAATTATTTTAATGATTTGAGAAAACATTTGTACTGGACAGACTATTCAATCCATCCTTTGGCTTGTCAAATATTATCCAATCTACCCACACTTGGTCTTGTTTTAATTTAAAATCATGGGACATTATACTAAAAATATGATCAAAAGCGCGCGATATTAGATCGCAGTTACCTATTGAGTAACCCGTTTACATAACAAGTCATTATTTTGACAGCGACTAAAGTCATATATGTAACCTAAGGCAAGACAAGAATATTTACATTATTCTTCAATTTCAACCTCCAGGCCAAATCTGCAATTAGAAAATCAGACAATTTTCGGCAATAATTCGTTATTACATCACAAAATAGGTTTTCCCTAGTTTGAGAATCAGGTTAAATCACCATCACACCGAAGGAAATTCGTTTATTATTAAAATTAAATTATTCTTCCAAATATTATTGGACTTATTAAGCCTTCTGGTTCAACGTCACTTTCAGATTTGGACATTATATTACCCTTCAACGTGGCTGATTTAATGACAGCATTGTGTTTGCGGTTTAAGAAATGGCAGCTTGAAAAACCATAAAATTATGGAAGAAGCTATTATCTACACCAGCGCCGGCTCTAGCTCATGTAGCGCCCGGGTGCAGGGCGCCCTCTAGTAGGCGTTTTGAACTCTTTGGAGGTGTCGCGAGCGGCGCTCGGCGCCCCCTAAGACCCTGCGCCCGTGTGCACCGCACCCCCTGCACCATAGGTAAAGCCGGCACTGAATTCAGCGCTCGACAGGCGCCCCCGGGCGCGGGGCGCCCGGGGTGCACCGCACCCCTTGCACCCCCTGGTAAAGACGGCCCTGATCTACACACTATAGTTGGGCCGTTCTAATAGGTCGGATTTGACATATGACGAACCATATAATCCACCGATGTGAAATATTAATTGTCCTAGACGCAACGCTTACAAGAAAACGACTCTTAAAAAAGATCGAGTTATATTAGTATCGTAGTAGTTATAGTAGTATAATTCGATCGATCGATCGTCTACCTCACAATTAAATTTATAATTAACAGTATCTAATTTCACAATTCATAACGTAAAATTCTATAAAATATAATTTAAAATTATTTATTTGTCTTACTGATTCTCTACAATTTCCATTCAATGAAATCCAAATTCTATGCCATACTTCTGATACCTTGGTATGGGGAAATTTCTCACGGTGAAATCCCATTAGGATATATCCCCCATTACATTATGGCCATGTTTGTATTGCGAAAGTGTTGTCCATTACTATGTATAAAACACTTCATTTTACATCAGTTCGTAACACCAGTCGATTCTACAAAGGCTTTCTAATACTTCTAATTCTAACCAGTTGAATTTAAATTTTAATTAATTAAAATGGCACCCAATGTGCGACTGCTATATCAACGTGGAAGAAAAATTTAAATTTTGTACAAAATTTAATCTATAACATGTCACGTAGTGATTTTTAAGGGTCATAATTACATCAAAATAACATTTATTTTCTAGTTAAAAATAGTCAGTCATTTCACGGATTTACCAATTTTTCGTGGGGGCGCTTCGTGGCTGATCAATTGCGCGAGGGCATTCCTTAATTAACCAATTACAGGGAGAGGACGTTCCTTGATTGACCAATTACGCGAGAAAGCGTTTCTTAATTGATCAATTACGAAAGGGGTGATCTGATTTATGCAAGATTGAACCAATACGTCACTTTTTTCTAAACTAGAACACAGCATAGTTGATTCACCATGGCAACAGCACTTTATACCGATCACAAGAGCATTCAAAACCAACCCACTATTTTTAATATTTGCAGTAGGCCCGTAATGGAGAAGATGATCCAACTCTGCAGGTCTTTTACTGTCCAGCTTTATAAATGATAAAATTACAGCCAAAGTTAAAAATGATGTCCAACATATAATTACACCAATTTCAATTATATGCTGTTAAAAACACGATGTCCTGATCGTACACTAATCCTGTTATGTCCTGTTTACAGAGGACAGTACATTTGCCTTAGCTCGGTCGGTAGCGGCGGCGGCTGCTTCGCGCATTTCCTTTAGTGTATGTGTCATTGTATGAGTCTGTGATGGGATTTGTTTCGGAAACATGGCGTGTAGGACGTGATTGAAACCGTGTACCTGTAAAAGTAAAGTTAAAATTTGAATGTGTGAAAATTGAATTGAATTGAATGAATTGAATGAGTTGAATGAGTTGAATGAGTTGAATGAGTTGAATGAGTTGAATGAGTTGAATGAGTTGAATGAGTTGAATGAGTTGAATGAGTTGAATGAGTTGAATGAGTTGAATGAGTTGAATGAGTTGAATGAGTTGAATGAGTTGAATGAGTTGAATGAGTTGAATGAGTTGAATGAGTTGAATGAGTTGAATGAGTTGAATGAGTTGAATGAGTTGAATGAGTTGAATGAGTTGAATGAGTTGAATGAGTTGAATGAGTTGAATGAGTTGAATGAGTTGAATGAGTTGAATGAGTTGAATGAGTTGAATGAGTTGAATGAGTTGAATGAATTGAATGAGTTGAATGAATTGAATGAATTGAATGAATTGAATGAATTGAATGAATTGAATGAATTGAATGCATTGGATTAATTGAATGAATTGAATGAATTGAATGAATTGAATGAATTGAATTTGAATTGAATGAATTGAATTTGAATTGAATGAATTGAATTTGATTTGAATGAATTGAATTTGAATTGAATGTGAAGTGAAAAGACATATTCACATTAACAACCTATTGTCATCTTCAAATATAAGAATTATATGAAAGCCAAGTACATTACTGATATAAGAGTATATATCAATCTATACTAATATAATAAAGAAGTAAAATTGAAGTAAAATTGTGTTTGTAGGTATGTTGGGGGTAATCTCTGGAACTGCTGAACCGATATTAAAAATTCTTTCACAAATAGGAAGCTACATTATCGGTGTTTAATATAGGCTATATTTTATGTTGACATTTTGAAAAAAAGACTTATCAAAGCGAAGCGAGGACAGGTCGCTAGTATTTTATATATGTTGTGATATTTTGCTTAACATTCTTATGATAACATTATATCAGATTCTTATGATATACCGATCTTAGATGATGCCAAGAAGATGATTGACGCCTCAAGAACTATTTAATTAAATGCCAGTTGCAATACTTCTTTGAAATACACTGGAATAACATGAAATTAAATTATTTTTCTAAAGATTCTGCCAACATTATTCGGTTTTTATTATAACAATAAGAACGGAATCGTGGGAAGTGCGTGCTGTACTTGAGCTCTTTCCGGCACGCACTTTCTTGTCTCCCTGCAAATTTCATATCTATCTCTCTCTCTATTTAACATTTTTTCCCTTTCTGGGGAATATACACACAATACAGATTCTTCGCCGAGTAATTGGGTAGTTCTAACAGCAATCTCTTTCTGAGCCAGGAGTACGATAATTCAAAGTGCGCGGTGGCCAACGCCGCTTACGACATCAGTCTATTATGCGTCATATACGGAAATATTCAGGTACTGTTTCTTAGAGACTTCACGCGTTTCGTCATCCTAATAGTTGTCAGCCACTATGTCGAAACGACACATTATCAGGCTGATAAAAGTGTCGGATCCTTCATTCGGGAAGGGTTTGATTTTGAAAGACGACAGTTTTATTGTGCAGAGTGCTAGTGTAAATAGGACTCTCCGACAGCCCGATAATAATAAATGTGTTCGGCATAGTAGGAACTAGTTCTAACAATTTATAATTTATACTTAAAAATTATGATCATAAATCACTCACCATCTGATTGCAATTCTTTTTGAACCGGTCAACACCAAATGCGCGGATCGCCCGCGAGAAACCAAACACTTGCGAGTCTATCCATGCTGAACGACGTGCAACCGTCTGACCTGGACCAGATGATTGGTACTCCACACGTTCCACTACACTCTGAAAGATTAAATTGAATTAAAATTAATTAACCGGCTCTTTATCGTCCACTGTTGGACACGTCCTCCTCAGTGCACATCGCCTCGTGTACGAAAGATGAATGGCCTTATACGATTGGTGAGTCCACTCTTTTAGAGGTGGTGTAGTTCCGCAGAGATTGTGGCTTTGTTATTCCTTAGTCGCCTCTTACGACACCCACGAGATGGAATAGGGTGGCGCTATTCTAAAGCCACACGACACCACACTGCCCATTATACACCCTATGGGAATGATGGAAGAAATTAAAGAACATCTTTGCCGGAAGACAGACACAGGGCCGTCTTTACCAGGGGGTGCAAGGGGTGCGGTGCACCCGGGGGCGCCTGTCGAGCGCTGAATTTTTGGATATTTCATTGAACTTAACGCCATTGCACAGTTTTATATACTTGTTACTTACGACAAATATGTATGCGCAAGCAAAAAAAAAATAGTCATTAACAATATTTTTTTTACTTTTATTACGCTTTCGGCGCTTGTCATACCGCATTACTACACTACACAAATAACAATTTTATTTAATACAACACGCGCGCGGCAAAATCTCTAATCCAAAGACAGTGTATGTAGATATGTACGTTTGACACGTTGCCGCCCGGTAGCAAAATGATCTCTAAGTCAATAGAGTGTAAGTTCATTTGAAATGGGCGCGCGGGTACTTATGGTATTTACTTATGGTGCAGGGTGTGCGGCGCACAGGGGCGCAGGGTGTTAGGGGGCGCCGAGCGCCGCTCGCGACGCCTCCAAAGAGTCTACTAGAGGGCGCCAGGGTATTGATTGCACCCGGGCGCTACATGGGCTAGAGCCGGCGCTGGACAGACAGAATGATATATGACAGTATATGATAGTATTTGAAAAAAAAATTGTAAATAATAACAAATAAAAGAAAATGATGAATGCAATTGTATGATATAATAAAATGAAATAAATAATTTCCAATAATGGATGACGTCTTCCATGAAAGGCAATATTAATAAAAAAAAATAACAACAGTTTTTCTTACCATAACTTTAGTGTACCCTAAATTCCTAGTATATGTCACTAGGATCTTCTTCTCGGGATCGACGACACTCTCCTCGATAATCTTCACTGACTTGGCACTGAAGAACCTTGAACAATAACTTCTATTTTTAATCTATAACAAGCATAAAGAATACTGACTTATGTATAAATATAAAAATGATTAATATCCAAAAAAAATCTGATTTTGCTCAAAAAAAATCCTGCCTTATGTCATAGGACACCCTAATGAGTATCCACCAATCTGCACTGAAGTCGCATGGTTAATTATGGGATGAAATATCGTAGTGATGTGAAAGGGGTGGCCTGTGTCCTGCAATAGGACTTGTGGGCTGTTATCAATCAAAGCATTACATTTGTATAAATATGAACAGAAAAAACCATTTAAAAAAAGAAATTGTGGATCACTCCTCCCCTACTTGACAGAAGGTGGCAAACAAGCATACAGTCTACCTGGACTGTAAAATCGATTCGCTTTGTACTGCAAAATCCTACAAGGTCATACATTGATAAAAACACACTTCCCTTATGTATGTCTACAAAGAGTAATCAAGCAGGAGCAAAACAAGTCATTTATGAATGATAACTTCAATGCTCACATAAACACCTGATAAGATTAAATATTTATAAGCAGTATTAGCAAAACTATAATAATGGTCAGTTTAGTCGTGTTATTCTGAAAAAATTGAGCATGAGTCATTGTTTACGAGTTACAAGATAATAACCAAAATATGAGGGATTGCTCATGATGTTAAATATAAAATTGGGATATGCTGCGAAAAGGTAAATAATGCATTGTGATCACAAAACACAACTTCAATGTTTTTTTGATCTAATTTTATAAAATCTTATAAGAATCAGAATTCAAGCTGACATTTCCAACAGTGTATTAAAAAAAATCACATTATGTACAATAGGTCAAACTAAAAGTTCTTAGAACTGGCTACAGCACAACATGATAAAAAAAAACAAATTCGAATTTTGACAATGGAACTATTTTTTTTTATAGACTAGTGGGCGGACGAGCAAGCGGTCCCACGTGATGGTAAGTGTTACCGCCGCCCATGGACACCTGCAACACCAGGCATGCGGGCGCGCCGCCGACCTTGCAAAATCCTATTCACAGCTCTCTTGAAGAACCCCATATCGCTTGCATTTGCTTGTCAAACGCCATTAAATTTCCAAAGCTGTCATTTGTTTTTGTTTCTGGCCGCAATTTGTAATTTAAAACCCCCCGCGCAGTAGGCGGCCAGGTCGCAGCGGCCAGTTAGTTCTTCCACGACATATACAAGTGCGCGCACTATGCGGCCAGCGGCCACATTCTGGCCACGCGGCCAGCAAGAAACATCGCGACTTACACGCGGCCACTCACTGACGTATCTGGCCGCCAGACGAGCCGCCCGCATGCAACTGGCTGCTGCGGCCAAGGCCGCCGTAATGCGCGGGAGGCCTAAGTGTTTGTAGAAAAATGAAATGACAACTCAAGGCTATCACCATTGTAATAATATTATTATTCACTAATTACTAAAATATGGTCACATTCTTGGAGTGCAATCACTATCCTCATCTATTTGTCATTCTTTAAATATTGATCTAACTTAGAATATTGTGGAATGGTTGCCATTGGCCAAAAAATATATGCTATTTATGCTAGTTGAATCATGAAGGGAATCCATGGTTTCAGGCTTCACGAATTGTTCAGTTACAGCCTGTATATCATGCTGTTGACATTTAAAAAATATTACACCTACCTTTCACCCCATTTCGGCACCCTGTTGGTCTTAGTTAGAAGCCTCTTTGTGTACAGGCACCCATCTCTCACCTGTCGCCAACATGTGTCCTCTGATAATACATGGGTACTGGAAAGGATAGTTAACAGACATTAGGAAAGATATTACTTTAAAGAAATAATAAACCAAAGGAATAGTCCAGTCACTGTAGTTTATTATTATTTCTTTTCATTAGGGTAACAATAAATGTTTTTTTATATATGGAAAGAAGTTGGCGGACAAGCAGATAGTCCACCTGGTGGAAAGTGGGTACTGCCACTCATGAACATCTGCAATACATGTCAATAATGATCCAGAATGCAAAAAATTGGTGCTAGATTTATTGTTATTATTGTGTAATAGGTGATAGCTGGTGATACAAATTTTACCATCTCTGAAAAAGATATCATCTCCCTTGATTTGATTCTAAATATTTAGAATGAATTTAGGAAGCCATTTGGAAATTGATTTAGAGGAAAGGTTGGGAAAATGAAGAGGAATGGGAATGGGTTCTGGCATATCTCACTGGGTGGTTGATGGTGAACTCAATAGGTTCTAGCAAGTGGGAAAGGATGAAGCCAATTGAGTGTGCCCGGCGGGTTGCAGTGTGCACTCTCCCATTCATATTATTATACATATACATTATACTCTATTATACATATATAGAATAATTAATGATCCTAAAACTTTATTTAACAATATTGACAAATAGATACTGTAGTTCAATATGTTTATTTTATTTTTTATGTAATGAAATAAGAGAAAGCAAAATTAATTTGAAGACCTTGAAATTTAATTTGCTTTCAGTTCAGTAAAGTTTTAGAAATTTTTATTGTTTAGACTAATTCAAACATTTGGCAATTAGAGAGATACAAGTGTTTTAAAAGTAAACTGCCTCTTAACTGTAATTTAATAGCTCCTAGAAAATAAAATAAAAATTACAAAAATATTGACCATGATCCTGCAACTCACCTTTGCGGGTTGGGGTATCTCTTCCAATAACCACAAGCAACTTGATCCCAACTGAAGTTAAAAGTGCTTGTGTTTTCATAATGCCTTGCCATTTTTGCACTTTTTTTTTCTACTTTTATACTGGAATGATTATAAATAGGAGGCCAACAACCTCAACACTGCGCCATGTTGTTTAGTTCCGCAAAAATCCTACAAAAACGATTTTTAAGTTAACAGTGTCTTCCCACATAACCAACATATCAGATTACATAAACTCTATTTATGTAGGTCAAAGACACAGTCGCCACTTTAACTGTTAATAGATAAATGAATTTCGGTTAGTACTTAATGAAACTGTGAGACACAAAGTAATTTTGTGATGACCGTCACGTAAGCGGCTACATGTAAACAAGGAAAATTTGAATAAATCGAAGGACAATCTGCAGTTCAAATTAATCACGTGTAACTTATACAATACTTATTCAAAAACAGTGAAGTAAGTATTTAGATAACCTTTGTGTGGAGTTTAAACCTTCGAAAATCATTAAATTAAATAACTTACCTCTATACCGGAGGATTTTATGAATTTAATTTCAGCGGACAGGCTGTGCCGAAACTTTGTTACGGCCACCAAAACGACACTAAAAAGTTTATATTGAGCATGTGATTAACGATAACCCCAAGAAACAGATACTATCATTCATTTTCAGATATTTTTGATAAAAATTTTGATAAACATTGACAGAGAGATTCCAGAGTCCACCATTGATTTGTTTCAGTATTTTTTTTCTTTCATAAAGCCAGTCTCAGACATGTGAACATAAATCATTATTTCGTTCACTCCATTAAGTACGTAGAAACAAAATAATAATCAGGTCTAAATGGCATCAAACAGTTGACTGACTGCAAGTATGTAATATTTGAACAAGTATTTGTAAAGTACGTGTTTATACATCTAAGTAATTACACATGTCTGGAAATTGGGTAATAACTAGCAAGTGCTCATCAATCATTATTCAGCCGCTTTTTATAGTCAATGCGATAGTAGCGTCCTCATTACTTGTATATTATTATCATTTTAAACGGCACATAAGCATAATGGCCTGCGGTATGTGAATTATTAAATTAGACAAATACAAGTACCTATATATTTGTGATTTTATTAACACAACATTATTTACTCCTATCATAGAGTATACTTACACTTACTAACAAATTAACTTACCTAAACATATTCCACTCCACTATCTGCAAGTGCTTTGATTTACATAAACAGAATGATCACGACACAGGACGGTAGTACTGTATTCGCTAGCTTCTTCCAACAATTCCGAACAAACAATAAAATAAATTAACTTTTACGAGATACTTATTGTCGAAGTTGATATCAATTAATTATTGTCTAGGACACCTATGTTACATACATTATTATGATCACAATGCCTCTAACTAGTTCTAACAGGAGGTATTTCAAATAAAATTAATATACCTAATTACTGTAATTATAATTACCTATATTAAACCTTTTTGGAAACAGTACCTACCTACCTAAACAAGTTTATAAGTAATAATTTGGCCAGGATTGTGTAAGTTAAAAAAACAAACGCGTCTAAGTTTTTACGTCTAAATATAAATTATTATAAATATTTGTAAATAAACAATTATGGATTATTTTAAAGAATTCTTATTACTCTATAAAAAGGTGTCTTTACAGGAACCATACATAATATTAGGCTGCGATGTCTCGCCATTATTGAGACGTTATGTATCAATGTTACAGAACACAGAATTCAAAGATGGTTTTTACCATATTTATTATGGAAGAATAAAGAAAATAATAAACGTGTTTATCGCTTTTTGGACTGACAGTATAGACGACGCCATTCGAGAGATCGATAAGTATGACTATATCGTAGACAAAAATGAATTGCTGTCTCAAATGACGAAAACTATAAACATGCAAACACATAACGAAGAAAGATTTCTAAAAGTTTTTCACACGTCACAATCTCCTGGGGAACAGGAAATATTAGAAGAAAGCACTCAACTTTACATTGATTATATGGAAAAATTAAACCAATTGAAAGAAAAGATCGAGAGGTTATCTAAAAAAGATACTATACAAGCGTTTGCTAAAGAACACTTTCAGTTATCACTGAAAAGGAAAAGTGAATTGATTAATTTCGCTTATACATTCATGGCATCGACTCTGTCGAAATATGTTAGTTTCTCTCATCGACGTTATTATCCCCCTTCCCAGTTATTTGGAATAGTAGTTTATTGAACTCGAGTACCTACCTACTCGAGTTCATTAGATTAAACATCTGTTTAATCTAATCTAAAGCAGTGGGTACTTTCACTCTTCTTTTATTCGTTAGGTCGAGAGTTCAAACCACACCCCGTACCACTGTTTCCAGATAAGTTCGGATTTTTAAATTATCACGTCAGAGTAAAGGAAAACATGCCCGAGAATTATAAAAATAATTTGGGGCATGTATATGACCCATACCCTCTTTAGAGATTTCCGAGGGGAGACATTTGCCCAGCTGTGGAACATTACCAAAGTATTTATCCATGTATTATTTATTCAAGTATTTATTTATTCAAGTATTTATTTATTCAAGTATTTATTTATTCAAGTATTTATTTATTCAAGTATTTATTTATTCAAGTATTTATTTATTCAAGTATTTATTTATTCAAGCATTTATTTATTCAAGTATTTATTTATTCAAGTATTTATTTATTCAAGTATTTATTTATTCAAGTGTATTTATTCAACTATTTATTTATTCAACTATTTATTTATTCAAGTGTTTATTTATTCAAGTGTTTATTTATTCAAGTGTTTATTTATTCAAGTGTTTATTTATTCAAGTGTTTATTTATTCAAGTGTTTATTTATTCAAGTGTTTATTTATTCAAGTGTTTATTTATTCAAGTGTTTATTTATTCAAGTGTTTATTTATTCAAGTGTTTATTTATTCAAGTGTTTATTTATCCAAGTGTTTATTTATCCAAGTGTTTATTTATTCAAGTGTTTATTTATTAGTGTTTATTTATTCAAGTGTTTATTTATTCGTGTTTATTTATTCAAGTGTTTATTTATTCAAGTGTTTATTTATTCAAGTGTTTATTTATTCAAGTGTTTATTTATTCAAGTGTTTATTTATTCAAGTGTTTATTTATTCAAGTGTTTATTTATTCAAGTGTTTATTTATTCAAGTGTTTATTTATTCAAGTGTTTATTTATTCAAGTGTTTATTTATTCAAGTGTTTATTTATTCAAGTGTTTATTTATTCAAGTGTTTATTTATTCAAGTGTTTATTTATTCAAGTGTTTATTTATTCAAGTGTTTATTTATTCAAGTGTTTATTTATTCAAGTGTTTATTTATTCAAGTGTTTATTTATTCAAGTATTTATTTATTCAAGTATTTATCCACATCTACATTGTTTAAAGATTGTATTGGCTTATCGACCGTTCGAACAAATACAAACTCTTTTACTACATCTCATTATAAACATATTCAGTAGGTGGCAAGGTGGCTCTAACGACAAATACATTTGTAGATAACTCGTGTTTCTTCATTTAGAGCAACGAAAGTAACCGTTAGAAGTCATTACCTAAAATAATAAAATGCAACATCTATGTTCAAAGATCGACCGAATAAAGATCAGCATAGAAGAAATACTCCTTCGCACGAATAATAACCTAAAGCAGCTGCAGGAGGAGAACGAAAAATCAGTGGAAAAGCTGTGGCACCAACTCTACGACAAGAACAAAGAACAACTAATGATCAATCGACAGCAGCGCAAGAGTTCTAAGGAGATTGCTCAAGTAAAAATAAGGCCATATAACTCAGTCCGTTTATTCGGTACCCGACAGATTCTTCTAGGTTGGGTAAATTCTAGATTCGGCAGATTCTTTATTTGCCTCCGTTCACATAGATCCACAATCCACCGATGGATCCATGAACATTTTTTTCTCCTCTTCAATCCACAGATGGATTCATGGATAGTTCTTTTTCCATACAATAACGTACATACATACAATACAAATATATTTTGAGGGGGAGAGTGCACGCTGCAATCCAACAGCCGCTGGGCGCGTTCGACTGGCCACGTTACCCCTCTCTCACAGAAGACTACCTTGAAATGTACTGCATTTCCCATTTTATCGTATTTCCCTAATGTACGTACATGTTTCGGTAGTAAGTGAGATGTGCCAGAGCCCATTCCCATTCCATCCTATCCCTCCCCATTTTCTCAACCCTTTCTCCAAATCCATTCCTATATCTCCAAAGGTAGGTAGCGCATCCGGAGGCATGCCAACGTTTCTCATTTTGGACTAATGTTGGCATGTATCACGGATGTCTATGGGCGACAGTATCCACTTACCATCAGGTGGACTGTATGCTCGTCTGCCGCCTTTTTACATAAAAAAAAAAAAATACAGTAACGTTAGTGGAGTACTTAATTAATGAAGATTGCAAATATACGGAAGAAACGAACAATCGTGAGAAAAATTTTTTTTTCTCACGTCGGTAATTTTTTGGAACAAGTGAAGCATTTTTTTAGGTTTCTGTGGCCAAATGATAAAAACGGGACCCTTATAATTTTGTTTATCTGCCCGTATGTCAATAGATCATTTTTTTTTTTAAAGTCCGATCGTGATGAAATTTTACTGGAAGACTTAATTTATTGACGCAAATACACAAATTTAGTAGGGGAAGAGTACACGCTGCATTCCCACCGCCGCTGGGTGCACTCGACTGGCCGGGTTACCCCTGTCTCACATAATTATATAGAAAAAAGACGACAGACGCGCATACAGTTCACCTGATGGTAAATGGATACTGTCGTCCATAGACATCCGCGATACATGTCAAAATCAGTCCAGCGTGACAAACGTTGGCATGTCCCGGATGTGTTGCCTACCTATGCAGATTAAGGAACGGATTGGGTGGGTTGGGAAAGTGGAGAGGGATAGGATGGAATGGGAATGCGTTTTGCCATATCTCACTCACTACCGAAACACGTACCTATGTACATTGAAGAAATGCAGTACATTTCCAGGTAGTCTTCTGTGAGAGAGGGGTAACGTGGCCAGCCGAGCGCGCCCACCGGCTGTGTAAATGCAGCGTGCACTCTCCGCCTATTCGATTCGAATGATTATTTGATTTGAAATTCCTTTGTCTCTGTAAGTGGAGGTCTGTGCCCTGCAATGGGATGTTATAGGTTGATATTATGATATCAACCTAGTGATACACAATAGTGAAACCCGCTGTAAAAATGGACAAGTTCCTAGAGTATATCATACCATATCATCAGTCTGTATCTCTACTGGTGGATATAGGCCTCTCCCAAAGCTCGTAGCACGAGACGCCTTCCGCCCAGGTGAAGGACAGAGCATTAGTTTTGAAATTAGGTAAACAATAGTGACAATATGGAGGTACATTTAGGTATTAGCTATAAGGATTGTGTTTACCTGATTGGAAAATTTCAAGAAAATTTAAGATTTTAGTAGTTTTACGCGATATTGCACACGTTTTAAAGTAGTTATTTAGTAGTTAAATCGTAAATACTGCTTGGTTAAGTGATATGCGCGCCACTGATTTAACGAGAGGATTAACATGTTAATAAAAAACAGGTAGCTCAAGAAATCGAAGTGTTGCATCATAAAGTTACAAATTTCCAACCTCACCAGTACGTACAAAGATTGGAAAGTGAAGTTGCTTATTGGAAAATGAAACTTAAGGAATTCACCCAGATAGAGGAAACATTAAAGAAGATCGAAGATGATCAAAGCGAGATTGCTGAACAATCAGCCGTCTCCGATTCTATGACGTGAGTTTTTTTAAAGAAAGAAGAGGCAGATGAGCAGACTGTCTACTTCGTGGTAAACAGATGTTTGACCTCACGAATATCTGCGACATCTACCAATGTTTAAAAGTCACATCATGTCTTTGAATGCACCATCTACCTTTTTCTAAGGAGAAGGCGGCACACGAGCGTACAGTAGGTACACCTGATGGTAAGTGGATACTGTCGCCAATAGACATCCGCGGTACATGCAAACTTGTCCAGAATACCGACCTTTGAAGATGTTGGAATAGATTTGGAGATAGGATTGGTAAAATTGGGAGGAATAGGATAGGATGGGATGGGAATGGTCTCTGGCGTATCTCACTCACTACCGAAACACATACGTAATATACATTGAAGAATAGGATAAAGTGGGAAATGCGGTACCTACCTAGTGTAAATTAGAGAGAATTAGACAAAAAAGTTGATTAAATTTGGAAAAAGACAGTTTTCTTATCCCATTTCACTCTCTGTTATTTATTTCTTGGGGGATGAGGAGTACCTATCTTATCTAACATAAATACAACAAACTTGTTGTTACTTATTCTTATACGTCAAGAAATCAGCACTCTCAGACAAGCAGACAGTCCAACTGCTCAATCTATCACCTAATCCATAAAAAAGAACTAAGGTTAGTAGCATATTCTTAACCTCCTGGGTAGAATAGACTATCGAATTCTTCATAAGGTTTCACGATTCTAGAACAACAGAGTTACCTGGAGAGAAATATAAATGCTGGCACAACATAAGAGAGACTTTTAACAAGAGATTGGTTTATATAGCAAAGAAGAAACTCGAGGCTCAAAAGGCTTTGTTTACATTTTTTGGAGTGAGAGGTTTGTTTTAAAAAAAAAAGACTACGGTAGTTCGTCTGTAACTAAAGTGTGACTAACAAAACAGTATTTTTTTAAATAGGTAGTAAGTAGACGAGTACTTACCTTGTGGTGTTGGCCAGCTTAAGAATAGCGCCACCGTACCTCTTCTCGTAGCTGTCGTAAAAGACGGCTAAGGGATAACAATGCTGCTACCACATGCTCTGAAGGACTACACCACCTCTAAAAGAGTGGACTCGCCAACCCGCTTGGCCAGTGTATCGTTTTAAGGCCATACATCCATCATGCACAAGACAATGTGCGTGAGGAGGCCCATGTCCAGCTGTAGACGATAAAAGGACTGGTTACGATTACAGTAGACGAGTCCTCAAATAGACCATGTCGCGAAAAACATAGCGTGGTACGCCCTCGTGCCAATTAAGAAGACTTAGAGAAATTTGTTAGTAGCGAGGAGTAGATCGAAAACGCGAACCCATGAAGATCGTCAAGTGTAGATAAGTTGCGTATCTGGGTCACATGCTAAGGCAATAAAGATACGAGCTGATGGTATGGTAAATTGAATTTGTATTGCAACAAAACGTCTTGGTACCTACTTTATATGTAAAGAGTAGGTATAGGGAATAAGAAATTTCTTTTATCCTGTTATATTCTGTGTACGATGGGACAGCGAAGAAAAAGGATGGGATGGGAAAAGGGCTCTCGAATATCTCACCCGCACCTGAAACACGTAGGTACGTGGTACATTTTCAGTGATTAGAAGATTACTCATAGAAGATTACCTACTTATAGCCCACTTTATCCTATTCCTCCAATATACGTACATGTTTCGGTAGTGAGTGAGATATGTCAAAGTCCATTCCCATCCTATCCCTCTCCATTTCCCCAACCCTTTCTGCAAATCCATTCCTAAATCTCCAAAGGCAGACAGCGCATCCCGAGACGTGCTAACGTTTGTCATTCCGGACTGATGTTTGGCATGTATCGGGAATGTCCATAGAGAACAGCATCTATTTACCACTTGATGAACTATCTCCATCAAGTCTTTCTGTCTGCAGGACTGTCTGCAATCTTTTTTGTATGAAAAAATCTCGACCAGCCGGCCGCGCCCTGTAACTGTGGGATTGCTACACGAAGCTCGCCCTCCAATATCGTTGCACTGGGTAAAAATCGTTTTATTTTTAGGTGCAGACCGACTGATACTCGTGGACGAAATCGGACCATGTTTAATAGACAACCAAGGCCATAAGGAGTACGTATTTGAGTATGGCTTAAAGACATGCCATTTAAATGCTGACGGAAAATTCGTCTTGGTGAGTTGGTGATGTCATTTCAATAAGAAGAGTTGAATTTGCAACGATTTAAAAAAGGTGACAGTCGATTAGAATAGTTTACATGGTGATAGGCGATATTAGCACATGTAACACCAGTCAAAAATGAACGTTAGCACATCTGCAATATTTAGGTACTACCCTACCACTTCATGTCCTACATAGCTCAAAGGAGGTAAAGGAGGTTTACAAAAGAATAAATAGGTAGGTTGGCCATCGGGACTATTCGGGTATCTTCGGTAAACGTGGAATTCAGAAATATATAGAGCTACTAATACCCCCAAAATATTTTTTCGCTAGATAATAAATTTTATACGTTTATATTTATACGTTTCGTCAACTGTACTGTTATCGACTTTCTTTTAATCACCTTTTATATTTAATTTTCAAGAATGTATCCTGTCAATGTAATGATGTTATTATTGTAATGAATGTCAAAATCTTTCAATATCGCCTTAAATATCCAAATTATTATCAACTAAAGTCAACTATAAGAGTCGCTTTCTTTCATAAAGATGCCGAAGAATTCAATACAAGGATAACCCGTAAATAAACAAGCCGGTGAAATTACAATCACCGCATTCGGATGTTTCCAGATTAGCCGATGGCCAATGTTATCGTAACGTATCTATACTAATAGTTAGGTAGGTAATGCATGGCCTTTCTTTAGGAATGCGGAAAAAATAGTACAATGGAATGAGATGTTTCTTTATGCTATTTTTTTTCTTTCTTTTATAAATAACACCACACCCAATGGTTTATACGGGGATTACCGGTGTCGTGGGTCTAGAGACACTTACAAAGACGATGACCACCCAAACCCGAACAAACATTTATCTTTAAACCAATGAATGCCCGACCAGGAATTGAACCCGTGACGTTTTGCACAGCAGGCAGGGGTATTACCAACTCGGATAATCGGTCGTCTTATGGCTCCCATTTGATGGGATGGGATTGATTCAATTTGATTCATTTGTCACAACACCACTTTTTCATAGAAAGGCGACAAGCGAGTCCACCTGGTGGAAGGTGGATACTGTCGCTCATGGACATGCGCAATACATGTATGTCAACATCAATCAAGAATGACAATGTTAGCATTCTTCAAGATGTGGCGGTTGCCTTTTGGAAAGAAAGAAACGGATTAGAAGAAAGAGACTGAGATGGATGGGGAACATAACAGGATGAGATTTTCCCACACCTCCTTAGGGAGGATGGGATGGAGTGGGGAGTAACGTTGTTGGCATTGTCGCTTTGCAATGATAATTGCCTTTGCCTGTCTGTATTTAATCTTGTTGGCAACATTGTTGCCGCCATTCTCTCTTGTGTTATGTGACAATTAAGAAAATGTCTTATAGTTTTTACTAAAATGAGTTTTAGTAGTCTTATGGATAAACATTTTCTACTACAAAAAATGGACTTTCCACTGCGCATAGATAAACGCACGACAAACGTATATAATGAAAGAAAGAATTTCTTGTACCCCATTATAGTCTTCACTCTTCACTCATTGCGCCCATGCGTAATGCCGAGATACAACTGTCTATACTGTCACTGTAATAGCGCCACCAGGCGCCGGCGACGCGGTGCGTGCGACACGCGTGGAATGAAACTGCACATAGAAATAAGGTAGACTAGAAATGAACAGTTATGAAAAAAAAAAAACAATTGTAAAAAACTGGTAGAATTGACTTTACTCTCGATACTGAACAACCTATTTTCAGTTCTTGCGTTATTTTAGTGAGACGTTAGTAGGTATACTGGCTAAGTGTTCCACACCCTGATTCGAGACAATCTGTAATACATTTGTTCCAGACTCTAGACGAAGATAAATATTATTTCGACAATTACGGTCGTTACATAATAAAGGATGGCGAGAAGTTATACCAAAGTGAACCCTGCAGCAGCTGTTATAGGCTTGACGATGACAACTTATTTGTAAAGGTTCTCAAGGATGGAAAGGATGAAGAAGAGAAAATGCCTATTAAAGATTATAATGCTTATGAATTATTACCTAAGACTGAGATCACGGATATTACAAGTACGAGTTCTTTTAAAAAATGGTTGACAAACGGACTGTCCACCAGATAGCAAATGGTCACCGATGTCCAAGGACACCTGCAACATGAGGGAGAAAAATGCATTATCGACTGTGTAGAATCCTTTTCACAGATTTCTTGAAGAACCCCATCATGGAATTGATGGAACCCCATCATTGATGTCGTAGCTTCATGGAAAACCTCTTAATGGAGAAAATGTAGCTTAATTGAAAAATGTGGCTTAATGGAAAAAATGTAGCTTAAGACGGGAGGATGAGCGGAAGCGAATGTCAAAACAAGTATTTCTACAATTTGTTGGTATTTTAGCAGCGAGCGATGCGACTTCTTTAAGAGGCCGAAACAATTGCACTTCAAGCTGATAATACCTAAGTATAAAAAATCTATAAAATCGAGGTTTCGAATTCCCCTGTTTCCTCCTCCAAAAGTGGATCGATTTTATGTATTTTTTTCTGATTTGCATTACAGAATAGTTTCTCTATGTCAGTACATTTTTTTTTTAAATAAGTTGTTAAATTACCCAAATTTAACGGGCCTGTTTTTTTAGTTTGAAGGGTCCTAGCGCCTATAAGAAATAACTAATCAAAAAAATCAAAAAAATCTAAATTTACGAACATGCTCATGGTAGATATCTGAAACATATTAAAAAATAATTGCCCTATTGTCAGAATTCAGGGAGAAAACAGGGGAATACATTTAAATAAACAAGCATCATCCCGCTTCTGCTCATCCTCCGTCTTAATGGAAGAAATGCAGTTTAATGGAAAATGTAGCTTAATGGAAATAATGTAGCTTAATGGGGAAAAATGTAGTGCATTCCGTAAGCTTCGAGTTTCGAGTTCGGTATATAATGTATAGTCTTTCGGCGAGAAACAAAGATCCACATGATGTTCCACCTATTAAACTGAAGGGAACCCCACTAAAGAGAGTAGAACAGTTTAAGTATCTCGGACATGTGGTAACCTCTGACCTGGGAGACGATGCAGACATTGAAAGGGAGCGCAGGGCGTTGTCTGTGAGAGCCAACATGATAGCTCGCAGGTTTGCTCGTTGCTCCACCGAAGTCAAGATCACTCTGTTTAGAGCTTTTTGTACATCTTTCTACACGAGCAGCCTGTGGGTTAATTATACCCAAAGACAGTATGGCGCCCTGCGCGTGCAATACAATAACGCATTCAGGATGCTGATGGGCTTGCCCCGATTCTGTAGCGCGTCGGGGATGTTCGCCTGGGCGCGGGTAGATTGTTTTTACGCGACCATGCGCAAACGGTGTGCATCCCTGATGCGCAGGGTCCGGGCCAGCGCCAACGGCATCCTGGAAATGTTTTCGAACAAGTTCAACTGTCAGTACATGAACCGTTGTTGTATGGTACATGTGCTGACAAATAAATTTGTATAATTTTAATTTTAATTTATATTTTGTTTATATTCTGTGTGCTACTAACTATAGGCTAAGAAATTTTTAAATTAAGTCTTACTAACAATAAAATATGATAAAAAATGTTATGATCCTGAGTTGATCGATATAAATAAATAAATAAAAAAATAATAATGTGTTGAAGACCGCACTATTAGCTTCTAAAGAGTTAAGAAAGTTCGGGTAACCGCAGTTTTTTTTTTTTTTTTATTATTAACAATTTTACAAAGATTAAGTATATAGCTAACATAATTGTATCTAATAAACCATACAGATTTGTCTAAGATACAAGTACTGCTGGAATCAGTAGTCGAGACATTAAAAGCCTACCTGTGAGCAGTGAACAAATTATAATTTGGACAAGAAATATGTTCTTAATTTATATTTTAAATTATTTTCGCTGATATCTTTTTTAAATTTAGGATCTAATTCATTTATTAACCTGGGAACAGAGTAAGCGCTGGTCCGCTGACCGTATATATTGTTCGCGGCGTTGGTTACCAAAAGCTTATGTGTTATACTACGAGTAACTGTAGGATGTGATATTAACGTTTGAATTTCGGTATTGAAATAACGCTTTCGTTATTAGAGCGATGATAAAAACCCGAAACTGACATCGGATTGAATACTTCTTCAGCTTTGACTTTTCTTAATTATACTTTCTCGTACTTACTTAATCCTCAGCCCCATGAAGATGCGTGCCTATTAAATCAATTTATTATTTTATTTAGGAACTCTAGACTCCGAAACTGTGAAATACTTATGGGATAGTTTTGGTTCCATACTGCCCTCGGCACTGCGGGATGTGGGAGAAATGCGACCGAAAAACCCCATACCATATCTTGGACATAAACTTCTCTTTCACAAGTACTTAAATGATTTTTACCACACTTATAGTGTAGGTACTTGTAAGAATTAGGCCTGTTATTACTCATAAACGGAACGGATATATGTTTGAACTTAACCGTTTTTTCTGAAGCGGTTGGTACTTCAGAGCAGGTAGTGTTTATTATTATTATTTTTTAATTAATATTTTTTGAATAACGTTAAATTTAAAAAACCTTATTCCGAGATATTTATTTTTGAATTTTTATACCTAATTATTGTGATGAGAACACACATGGCCGCATGTTCCCCATACATAAGGTACACTACGGGATAATATAAAAAATACCTTCGTGTAAATAAGACGAGACATCAGTCTCTTCGTTTATTCACGAACGAATCCTAAATGAATGAAAAACCTTAAAAACCCTATTTAAATTATGAAATAAATACTTTATGATATAAGCAATATAGTTCAGAATTGTTATGTCATATGTCTCACTTATTATCGTTGATTGTGAATAAGTAATTTTTAAAAGTTCATAGAACATTATTTGAATTCAAAATAAACTAGTATATAATTAGTTGATTTATATAGAGCAATGTGATTATTAAAAGCGTTTTTATTACTGCGGTATTCGTTTTCACATTTTATGGCCTGATCACAAAGCGTATTATCGAGCAACGTAACCTTTCAGTTGTGATCATATATTTTCTATCGGATTAAAATCCGGGTGGTAAGGCGCGAGCTAATTCTATGATGTCTATGTCTTACGATTCGTGTAAGTGCGAGAAAGAAATTACGAAACGAAAGTAAACGATGATGCACGGTGGCTTTTTCATAGTCTCCCGTATTGTATCTAAAATGTCATACTTCTCTTTTTACTTTATTTATTCATAAGTATCAGTAAGGCTGAATATATGCCAGTAGGCATATATCTATCGCAGGAACGATATTAAATAGGGTGCAGGAATCCTGGAATGGACTTATTACGTTAACAAAGTCGCCGGTAGTGGATGGATTAGAAGAGCAGAATGTCTGTGATGGCAAGCCTTGGGATAGACCGATATCCGGCAGGGAAGAAACACAGGCCGATAGTAAGTAGTAGGTAACAACGAGTAGGTACTCGTGAAAATGGTATCAAGCGTCAAAGACAGTACCTACGAAAGTTACGAATTAGACCCCGAATTTCGGAATCATTTTGTTTAATTGCTACATACTGTGTTCGCAGGTATGGGAATACATTTCGTGAACATCTCAAGGAGAAGATGGAAGCTGTGACGTATCGCGTTAACAAGCTCAAAGAGCGTAAAGATGTCAGTACTTTGGTTTTTCGTACCTAAGCTACGCTACGATACACTGTAGATACTGCTCTAAAAAAGGGCACAAATGCATTTTTTTTTTACATACTAGTGGGCGAACTCTCTTGAAGAACCCCATATCGTAGCTTAATGGAAAGACCTCTTGAGGCAGTTCGTTCCACAGCCTACGGGTTCGCGGTATAAAGTAATTTGATGACTTTCGAGAGGAATGCAACTTTGATGAACTTTTCATTAATTTAGAACCAAGCTAGGAACTTGGGAGTTTTGGATAAAACAAAAAGAATAACCGTTGTTAATTGTCTTTCTTTTATTTTTAATTTCTGCATAAATTGTTAGTAATGATGCTTTCATTAAAAATGTTATAAGTTTCGGCCCCTTGGAAAGCGGAACCGTTTCCATGTGTGGAGGGGAGGGCATAGCCTGTTTAACTCCCCATTTCATTACACTCTTGACCCCCTCCCCCCTCAAAGGAGCATTAGGAGGAATAATGGGATAAGGAAAACTCGTTCCGTTATACTTTGTATACCCATTTCAAAACCTCTCTAAATCCATTTCTAAATCTCTAAAGGTAGGCGGCGCATTCGGGGCGTTCCAATGTTCATTCTGGTCTGATGTTGGCATGTATCACTAATATCCATAAACAACAGCTTCCACTTACCACCAGTTGAACTCGGGTTGTCTGCCACTTTTTTCATAGCGGCTGATATAAAAAACGGCCTGTTGACGAGGAACGATTTCTGCAAACATATTCTCGTACCGAAAGTTTGGAGTGAATCAGGCCCAGCCTAAATAAATAAATTAAGTACCTAAATATAATATTGATTTTTAACAAAAAAAAATGCTTTTCAAAATAGAAAGAAATAGCGGTGACAAGGGCTTGGAGAGCAAAGCAAGTGAAACGTCGTAAACCTGAAGAGTTCGACGACAATCAGAACAAAGAAATCTCGATGACGGACGAGTACATCACAACACTGCAGTACAATGACGTTTGATAACTAATACACATCAGGCTAATTTGAAGCCTTAATTGGTAAACCAAGCGTATACATAAAATCTATTTTAAAGCCCAAAATGTTCAATAGGTGGGTAGGTTGTGCAAATACAACGTTGATGTAAAATTACAGTAATGAATTTGAATGCTAAAGTCCTTGTAATAACTCCTTTATGAATGCAAAAATTTGTAATCGCGTGAAAGCTCGGTTCGTAAATGCTCTAGATAAAAAGAATGATAAAAGATTTTTGTTAACAATATATATCGGCCTTGCCTTCATTTTGACCATGACCATCGATAAATTTCGCGTGAAATTTCTTATCGAAATCATAGACAACTAGTTTCTTTCAGTTATATAGTTTACTCGTATATACTTGTTTTATGGAAATATTATGCTTTTTTTCGTTAAATAAAAACTTTTGTCCACTTTATGCATTTGATCTCATTATTGCACTTTACTCATATACTTGTTTAGTTGGGCTTACTGCATCTCTGTCATTCTCACCTAAAGAATACATGAAAAAAATAAAATAAAAAATGGTAATATTTTTTAAATATATAGAAAGGTTTTGGTTGACCACAAACTTCAGCGATATACTATGCGTGTACATTGAAAGACATGGGACAAATAATGAACCCCTTCCTCTCAAAATTAAAAAAAAGAAACAAATAAAAGTATGTAACAGCACTGTCTTGCGGCTTCTTACATTAGTATATATTGAATGTACGTACATCATTTTGTAAAAATGGAAAAATACATATACAGAAAATGATGATGATATATAACATATCCAAATGGAATTAATAAATAAGGAAATTTCTGTGAGATTCGCGTTAGAAACATTACTTTATTAATTTCAAAACTTGATAATCCGGCTGCAAGGACCAAAAACTTTTACTACGTGTACTTTATAATCTTAACTCTATTTGAAAACACAAATTAAGTATTATAATTATCACAGGGAACGGATCGGATTGTCGTACTATTTGGTGTGCAGAACGTCTGCTACCAAACAGTACTGTACCATTGGGGCCTCCGTTCACATGGATCCACAACCAGGCTCCACCGGTGGATCCATGGATAATTTTATCTCTTCGATCCATCAAATTAGGTATTCAAATATATAACGTTTTTATGCCACTTCCATCCACCAATTTCTGAATACAAATGTAATTATGTATTTCTAGGCCACTTCAATCCACACATTTGTCGAGGCGGCGAAAGTGATGATTGAAGAGGAAAAAGAATTGTGTATAAATCCGCCTGTGAATATAAGAGGAAAAAAAATTATCCATGGATCCACCGGTGGATTCTGATTGTGGATCCATATGAACGGAGGCCCATTGGGTTATCTCTCCACTGCTGGATATAGACCTCCAGGGCTTTCAAAGTGCATACATCAGAAATCTCAAGGCGAATTCGTAGTCTTTGAAAAAGTTTCTTACAGAATAGCATAACCGATGCCTGATGCCAATTGGTGATTTCATTTAATATTGCGACGATTAGCCGCCATTTTATGCGCAGAATTGACAACTTATTTTCACATATAGCGGGTCATTTCACTTGGTCTGACAACATTATCAAACTACTCGGCCTACGCGTAGTAGTTTCATTCTCAAAATATAATTATTAGGGACTAAGTTTTCTTTTGCATTCTACCAAGAGGAACCAATACAAAATGATCGTAATTCCACCTGATTAAGTTGGACCAAGTGAAAAATTAACTAAGCGTAATCAGTCTGATCTGGACCAAGCGGAATGACCGGACATAGCTTGTTCCATAGTCTATGGTTCGACTATTGTCTATAATTCAACTTGACACGTGCTTTTAATAATTGAAGACTGCTAATTTCTTTCTTTTAATAAGTACATCGGGGATGTTAAAATAATATAAAAATCAAAATAAAGATATGTAAAGGTACAGGTATTTATTTATTGTTCAAGCGT
Organism: Sesia bembeciformis; assembly: GCA_943735995.1. Lineage (NCBI taxonomy): Eukaryota > Metazoa > Arthropoda > Insecta > Lepidoptera > Sesiidae > Sesia > Sesia bembeciformis. The sequence goes on along the minus strand of OX031042.1, from coordinate 13,417,709 downwards.
CTACTAGTTCTAACGAGACACACCTCATAATAAAACGTCAATATTCGTATGTAAGCAAAATTATAATTAAGCGAAAACAACCAGACATTAATCCTACTTCTTGAATACCCATTGCCGTAATATTTGGTCTATATTATTTTAGGAGGAAAATCATTATCTAAATTAAACATAACCTAAATAGCACTATTTATATTTGAATGGAGATGTAGAGACGGATTTAAACCAGAAAATGTAATAAATAATATTTTCTACGACAAACGCTTGCGAAGGTAAGAGACAAGTATATTTTTGGCGGCAGCAAAAATTGCGCGTTGAAAAAAAATAAAGAATATTACAATTCTTTGCTGCCACCAATAATAGCCTCGATGGCGATTCTCCAGAATTATGGATCTGATTTATTTGTAAAATGCTTTTAAAATTCAAATTTTCTCGCGAAGTCTTGCAACAGCATTAGTTCTATAAATATTTTGTACTTTAAACCTTTAAAATGTTCGCGTTTCGCAACCACATTCATATATGAAACGGGTCTTAAAGGCGCATGTTTCGTGTTGTGGGCCTCAACTGTCACAAAACGCGGGTACTTAATAAAACTGATCGCAGCAACAGCTTACCTGCCCAACAGCCAATGCACTACATACCCAATTCAAACGCACACACGGGTCTGACGGACGCTGTTACTATATTGCAAGCGAACAACAGCAATCCGTCGTCAGGATGGGCTTACTAGAGTGAACTAGCTGCTAGATACATAAGCTGTATCGCCTCTCCAGTCAGCGCGTGGCCGATGCAATCCAGCCGAAATGTGGACTAAAATAGCTAAAAATACGCATTTAAGACTTGCTTAAATAATATATATATTTTGTAGTTAGTGTTTTTAAAAATAACTATTACGTCCAGAAACTGGCAATGTGACAACCATTTTACAAATTTGTATCAGAAAGAAAAATTACCGTAACTGTCGTCAATATCATGCTGGTAACACAGGGGAACTTCAAAAACATAAAATTTTCTGCACTGAAGTGGACTCTGATCTGTTTAGATTTTGAATTTATATGACTTTTGACTGGCCAAGGCGAATAACGGCGTCGCACAAATAAAGATGCCTTTATTATATTTCGTGATGAAATACAAAAAATCATCGGAAACCCCCGGGAACACTACAGAAAGTATGCAGCAAGCCCAGAATAATACTTGACTGGAGGAAGCTAAGGCTCGAATAGAAGTCATACACGAAAGACGTTCCTACACAAACAGACCTCTCCGATACACTAAAAGTGAACAAGGGGAGTTTCTCGAAAGCAGGAAAGAAAAACGGTCCAGAATATTCTTGTCTTTATCATCATGTGAACAGTATTATCGAGTTTTCTGATGAAAACTTTATACGAATCTCATCTGCAACTGTTCACATGATGATTCATGTGAACAGTTGCAGATGAGATTCGTATAAAGTTTGGTAGCATACGAGAATCGTATACAATAACTATACGTAGTTTAAATGAGCCCTAAAGTGTCAGCAATACGGTCTAGTCTTGTCGACTTCACATCTAGTCGCGTGTGAACACTTTTAAGTGATACCATACAACTCCTTTCGAGCTCCTGGTCATTTCAGGCGTCACCGTGTGACGCCTATACTCTGTTCAAGTTAAGAAAAAAAATGATGTCATCACTGTCACGCAACTTCACAACAAATTGAACAATTAACGCTGTGTTTATGCAGTATGCTACACTGGACGGATGACGTGTTTTTTCTTAATAAAAATAGAGTATAATTGAGGAAAGAGAACCACGGAAGAACTACATAATATCTGTCGTGCTCAACACTGGGTCACGAATATCTTCCTGCAAAGGAACCGTCAAATTCTATCTGTAAAGATTAAAGTCCACTTCTGTGCATTCGTTGTGTGGTAATCAAGTGATCTACAGACCATTTTGGAGAATCATCCATATATTTATTCACATATCATAGCACTAGGACACAGATGTGCACTGTTTCCAAATAGACACAGAGTCACACAGATATAAGCATTTAAGTTTAATTCCCGCTTAACACGGTACAGTGGTGTCGGCCTGCGTCGCCATCGGAGACAGACCATTAAACTTTATTCAGTAAAACTATTTAGTTATACTAATCAATCGCTTGAACAGGTACAAAAGTATTTCTCGTTTTTATTCTTTTATTTACATGTTGAAAAGAATTAATTTACATTAATGAAGTTTATCATTAATTCTTTTTAATAGGGTAACAATAAATGGTACTTAGTTCAATCTGACCAACGACACGAAAAAAAAATTAAACATTATTAATTTTGATCAGTAAGAATGATCTTGATACTATATATTTTGTGCTCTAAAGGCTGTATTCACATTAGGCTAATGATTTGCAGCCAACAGTTCGGTGACGTGACGCAAAATTGCAAATTAATATGAGAATATTGATTTCATACACACTATGTAAACAGTTTGTGTGAGCCGGCCTTAGAATAGTACCACCTCATCTTTTCTCGTGAGGGTAGTGAAAGGTGACTAAGGGATAACAAAGCTGCCACCACAAGTCCTGGAGAACTACACCACCTCCAAAAGAGTGCACTCACCAACCCGCTTGTCCAGTGTAGCGTTTTAAGGGCAGGCCAGTTTTGTGGCGTTTTAATCCTCCATGCACAGGTCAATTGCGTGAGGAAACCCATGTCCAGCAGTGGGTGATAAAAGAGCTGAGTCGTAAAGCAGTTTGCTTGCTCTCAGTAAACCGCTTACTCTTTGCCTATGTTTATACACAGCCTAAAAGCAGTGTATATGCTCATTTAATGTACAAGGAGGGTATCTTGAACGCGTGCAGTAGACAAAATCGTTCTAAAATATTCATGTCTAGTATAATCACAACTGTTATCTGTTATTATCAAGATTTAATCATCATGTGAACAGTTGCACGCGAGAATCGTATGATGTTTGGTCGCATAGTATACAATATACTCGCCCGAATCATTCGAGAGACTGTCCTTGTGTGAATGAGCCTTAAAACTGGTAACTTCTCCAATTCAGTTTCTGTTATATTATTCTATAGGTTATACCTATTTCTTTTTCTTATCATTTTATAACTATTTCTACATTTATTGTGTGATTTGTATGTTTATACACAATAAATAGATACAATACAAAGGAGAGAAAGAATAAATCGAACGCATCAAAATGTTTACGGTAACTATAAATTTAACTTACTATTTAAAAAAATGTTGCCATTTAAAGAATTTCGAATATGTTTTACGTGTCGTCGGACAGATTTGATAAAAATGATATTCCTTATAAAAATTTTGTACGCACGTCTAACTTTCTAGAATAACCAAAATGGACCAAATAACGTAGATATTAGTGTTTTTTTTTTTCTAAGTACGAAGCAATTTTAAGCGATTCCTAATAATTAAAAAAAAAATACGCAGAAAAATAAATTCCGATAACGCGCCATTAAAATTTAGAAGCAAAATTAACTACTAATTTCGTAAACACAAGGGACAAAATAATGTACGGCAAACTACCGAAAACAAAATAATACAATATCTCTATATTGGCCCAAAATCCCAATTAATGACATTTAAATCAAATAATAATGAAATAGAATACATACTATTATCTAAATGACTTTCGAACAATTTGGATAATGACTATGTACGTCATTCAATTATAGAAATATTATGTACAAAAAGATGTTGATACTAGAAGTATGTAGTGATTTCTACATCTATTAATTTTAATTAATACATAGACATTCTGCATGAAGAAAATCAAATTAATCTGATATTGCACTATGAATGACGTAAAACATTAAAATGCGACTGGCCACATTGAATCATTCCATAGCATAGACAATATCAGTATAGATACGACAAAAAGAACAAATGAAACGATTTTGCTGGTTTTGCTATATTACACATCTATATTAGTGACATTTCCATGAAAATGAGGTGAAATGTTACACGAAAAAAAATCAATCAATTGTCTATGGTAGACCCGGATTGGTTAGTTCTACGGTGACAATGGAAACGGAAATTTGTGCCACACATCAACATATATTTATTATACATTGTTTAATCAATATTAGACTCGGGGGCCATTCAGAGAGAGTAAAGGTGCACCTAGACTGCGATCAATCGATGTCTACCAGTCGATATTAATCGCCTCAAACATACAATCCATGCCACCGGACGGTCGACGAGTACATAGATAGATCGATATCGAACTGCATCGATATCGTACATTTTGAAACGGATGCGTGGATTAATCGACGAACATCGGTTGAAATATCCATCGACGTCGACCCTGGTGTTATGCCTCCACACTGATACGATCTGAACGATCGATGGGACTTTTTGGCGGAAGCCCAAGAAGTGAAGTAAATTGTAAAAATTGTGTACTTATGGGATTTGGTTTAATAGTGATTTAATTTCAGAGTACCTAGTGTTAGTGCAGTCCAACTCTGTCCTCAGTAAACTTACTATCACTTTGCCGAATAACTCCTACTTCGACGGGACTGGACAATGACGTGATAAAAACAATTCCCTTTTATTATTTGATATGTGTGTGGACCAAAGGCTATGCCAGCGTCCAAATGAATTATATTAAAAAAATATTAAACGGTCGATGTGATCGTTTTATTTCGGAATGGCTAAATTCTTGTGGCCCTAATGGCCTTTCAAGAGCCACCGGACATGTATGGTTTAGGGAGCAAGTGTGTGCAACAACGAGCCTATCTAAGGCTATCCCGCCGGTAGACCGGCGGAAGGAACGGACCTCGGCATAAGGAGGGTACCGCGGGATCGCGGCTCGATGAGAAGCGCCTAGGCACGTCCCGATACCTGGTAAACCGTAGATGTCATTGATCGAAGTTGACACACACAGTCTGGGTGCACCTTAAGGAGGGGGGCGGGGGGATAAATCTACAACATTGATAAAACAATACAAGATATACAGTGGAATTATTCGTTATTTCAAAATGTTGACAGAAATCATTGAAATGTTGCCATATTAGTGCTGTCTGACACTCTTGTGTTTGCGTTCCTAAAATTTGATAAAAAAAAATTGTTGCATTCTAAAATTTCTAAAAATATAATGTTATTTTTAGAAATTGAATTATGTATACCATGTATGTACACGTATGTATACCAAAAACTGAAATCATGAATTTTACTCGTGATTGTGTTAATTAACATGACCAATCTCTAATGTTGCGTATTTTTTTATTAAATTTTTAAAGGATTTGTACTTAGCAAATAGTTGTAGCAATAAAAAATGTTGCATAAATCCATAAAAAATAATTGGGAAAACGCTTGAAACGTTCATGTCAAATTAACAAAGTTTTTGGGAATACAACGATTACACCCGTTAATTAAGCTTATTTTTTAATGTCGTGTCCGATCGAAAAACGATTTTGACTTTGTAACTCATTTTAATTAATTATGTACAAACATGCGGTACTTTTATTAGTGAAATGACAATGCCAAAAAAATTATGAAGATTTGCCTCACAAAGAAACAACGGCTGTTGCATTCATGTGTCACTTTATATGTTACATAATGTCTATCATTGATTATTTTATGAAATTTGGCCCAATAGAAAGTTATCCACAACTGACTTTTTTGCATTATTGCTGTATCCAGATTTCAGGCGCTGTATTACAAAACATATGGACATATGGTAGTGTGAATCTGTTTTTGGGTTGCTCACATGCTGGTTGTTTAAGTAATCACATGGTATTGGCCAATATGATTACTCTAACGTCTACTTGTATGCGATAATGCTTGTAAGTAAGTGACATATTTAAAAGGTTAAATACTCAAAAACTAATATTACAAAGCGGCCAATTTTAAAAGAAAGATAACTGACACCGGAATCCAAATTAACATGTTTCATTTCTAAATTATTCTAATCGCCGCAAATGAATACTTTGTGTGAGACAGAATCTGGCATTGCCATTTCGAGGTTAGGAAAAAAAATCGTTTATTTATTATAATCATCCAACATTCCAAAATCTTATTCCGAATTAGCCCCCGATTAGACCGGATTGGAACAGTGGGAAAAAAACAGGTGAATCGTAGACAGACCAGCGATCATGATCAACTACATCAAATAACAACGTGTATGTCTGAAGATATCATTGTACGAAGTTTAATTTAACAATTTCTCAATTCATCGCTTGTCTGTCGACGCTCTAAAATTGTCTGACTCGAATACATTACATACAATTATGTTCTGCACGTGTGACAATCACGTAATAGCTACTCCGGCCATGTTGAGATTGCCTCTGCTCTATGGCCTACCATAGACTACAGATATAGACAACTTTATGCACACAATTTAGCGAGTTCTGTACAAAGCGTTTTTGCAATCTCAACACAACCGAAGGGGCAGTTTATTAATTTCATAAAATCAAATAAAATTACACATTACTGGTGATATTTTATTTTTGTACACGTTAACACAGGAAATTTTATCAGTTGCCAGTTTATAAAATTGCAAAATTATTTCGCTGAAAAGTCCACGTAAAGAATAATAAATGTGGCATTAAAACCACATTGACATAAAGAATCTAATGATATATGACACAACTTCGGGCGTTAGCGGATAGCTTATTTTAGATGTGACGTAACTTGTAATTCTATTTGATTCAAACTACAAACCTTTATTCAACTAATTAGAACTAAATCGTACACTATCACATCGAACGAATGAAAACACACATCATTTCGATCATTAGGAAACAAGTATTTCATATAATATTCTCAATGCTGCCCCAGTAATTGGTCACTGTATATCGAAAGTATAGTCTCTTATAAATCCTCCATGTAACACAAGTTGTTGAGACACTACGACTTTGTACACACAAACTAAAGTCACACACCAATATAAGGCCAGATTTACATATAAGCTGCTCACGAATTATTTGAGCGGCACATATATATGAGCATGTTAAATTGGGCTCAGATTAATGCCACTAATACCGGAGAAAGAGTTGCAAGCATGTAACGTGCACTATAGTCTAGCTGTTGCCCTGATAGAATTCGATTAAAACTAGTTAAACTAATTTTATTAATCCCTTCCACGAATAACACCCTTGCCAAATTTGGCAATGACTAGTTGATTTGCTGTAGTTATTAGGTAATAGGCATTGCAATCCCGCGGTAAATTTGCGGGATTGGAGTCTATGCCAAAGGTCCGCGTGGATCCCCACATAGGTTTTAAAATTTTTATGATTTGATATAAAACCTTTATTTAGTAAATTGTTTTACTCAATTTTCTTCTGGTAAACAAAACATTAATTTGAATCAAATGTTAAGATTCTCTCAACTATACGAGCTAATCAACATCTCTTATACATTAAAATGAATTAGAAAACTTTATGTAAATTAACTTTTAAATGCCAATTATTTACTTCCGTACCAAAATCTAAAAAAAATTGGTTTGATTTTATTAAATCAATCGTTACTTCTGCCTTTGAAAGAATGACCCTAAGAAACAAAAAGTATCGATTGTTTCTTCGGTCAAACAATTTTTTAAAGAACTGCATATATGTATATCCAGCGACTGAGAAGTCATGTCTGCCTCTACGCTTGTTGGTTTAATCATCAAGTATGAAAGATGAGATGTTTCCTTCTTTTATATCCCATTCTGGCCTCTGTCTATTTGTAGTTTTCCCTTTATTAATGTTAAATTGATTTGCAAAAAATCTTGTTAATCTTCTACGGTGGATGTATTAGCTTCAGTTTTAACAACTCCAGTGCAATTTCAACATTTTTGTTGTCATCTTAAATGCCTTTTGCGTAGTCTGTGGGATCCGCGCGAATCCGCATAGTTGTTGCGGGATCCCGCGTTGCAGGATTGCAATCCCTATTAGGTAAAAAACTTACGCATTTATATTTGTAACCCGCATAAACGCATAAACATCACTCGTAAGAGCATGTAAGTGAGTTTTACCCGAAACATATCTAAGTGTGGTCTGAGCATGATCCGCTCAGGTATGCTAACAATAATAAATAATAGTATTCAGCGCTGTTTCATTTCAATTTTTAGCGCAGTTTTTCTCAATGATACATTATTTTTTGCCTGAACTGCTGTGCGGTGAGCAGATACTAAATGCTCAAGATTGTACGCAACACTCAAGGCGATCTCGTGGTGGAGCTGCTGAAACGTAAATCCGGCCTTAAGTGAACATAAAACAACTCGCACGATTTTTAAGAAATTGGTATAGATCTGTGCGATTTGTTTGTTCATTAAAAACTTCAAAGATGCAACTGTTTTGACGTGTCTCTATAACATAGAAAATGGCCGCAGTCTAATTGCAATAAACGGTAAGGTAACGGTTAAACAGTAGAGTCAAAAACATGATTCCTAAAGACCTGTAAATTTTTAACGAGACTGTCGTCTCTATCGTCAATACCAGGGCTTAACACAATGTCAAAATAGTACCTTATTTTTCATGGGTCGTGTTAGTGTACGGTTTGCGTCCTCGGTTGCGTGGGTGATCAATTCGGGCCGAAAGCGTCGGCAGGTTCGGTGTGACAATCGTACGTCTCCGAACTGTCTGCATGGTGCGGGTAGAATTCCCTGTATATTTTGTCCAGTAATGCTCGTCTGAAAAAAAAGAGCGAAATTATGTGTTTTTATTATGAGAATAAACATAGGACATGAATGCCTATTATTATTGTGTATATAGATTCCTACTCTAAACACACTTGCAAGATCGTGTTCCAAAAGTCGAGATTCAACGTTGAACGTTCAAAATATTGGAATGATATGGAAGTACGAGGGCGTACCCAAAAGAAACCGAACTATTTTTGTACAAAGTTATTTATTTAATTTTTTTACAAAAAAAATTTAATCTCCTTCAAAGTACTCTCCGTTGTAGTTAATGCACTTGTCCAATCTTTTGTTCCAATTTTCGAAGCATTTTTTAAACTCATCTTTTGTGATGCCTGCCAACGCCTCCGTCGTTTTTTTTTTTACTTCATCAATGTCCGCGAAACGCTTTCCTTTCATGTCTCTTTTCATTCTTGGGAATAAAAAGAAGTCGCAGGGAGCCAGGTCGGGTGAATAGGGTGGATGGGACACAGTGGTCATACCATTTTTGGTCAAAAACCGACGTACAGAAAGGGCTGTGTGAGCAGGAGCATTGTCGTGATGAAAAAACCATTCCCCCGACTGCCACAAATCAGGTCTTTTCCGCCTCAAACTGTTGCGTAATCTTTTTAATACCTCTAGGTTTGACTGTTTGACCAGGTGGAACAAACTCTGAATGAACGACTCCTCTCACGTCAAAAAAACAAATGAGCATTGTCTTAATGTTTGATCTCACTTGACGAGCTTTTTTAGGGCGAGGCGATGCTGGAGTCCATTGGCTCGATTGTTGCTTGGTTTCAGGGTCATATCCATAGCACCATGATTCGTCACCTGTAATGACCTTGGAAAAGAAATTTGGGTCATTTTGGAATTCTTCTTTCAAAGAAGAGCATGATTCCACGCGGCCTTGTTTTTGCTGCTCAGTCAGCACTCGAGGAACAAATTTTGCAGCCACCCGTCTCATCCCCAAATCTTCACTTAAAATTCTCTGTACTGAACTCCATGTCACACCAGATCTCTCCGCTACTTCTTCGATGGTTTGCCGTCGATCTTCCAGGATAATTTTGTGAATATTTTTTACATTTTTGTCGGTTCGCGACGTCGAAGGACGTCCAGAGCGAGCTTGATCTTCTATCGACATTTCACCACTTTTGAAACGAGAAAACCACTCAAATACTTGAGTTTTCCCTAAAGCATCACCTTTGTAAGCCGTTTTCAACATCTCAAGGGTTTCTGTGCCCGTTTTCCCGAGCAGGAAGCAAAACTTGACGGCCGCGCGCTGTTCACGCAAATCAGCCATTACAAAAACGACGAGTACGCAAAATAACTTTAAAAAAAAAAATTACACCAACGTAACGCAACCTTCTACGATGACGGCCGTTGGCATACTGAATGTTGAGAAGTATGTCTATACGCCCCTACCGGCAAAAACGCGGTACTACTAATACTCTGTCCCGCACAACATCAGTTCGGTTTCTTTTGGGTACGCCCTCGTATAACGGTGTTGGGCAGGCCTTTTAGCCAGACAAGATGACGACAGATGGCATAGGGAATTGGTTAAATGGTGGCCAAAGAGTAAACAGTGTGGTTCAACCAACAGCAAGGAATGTGGATGAGCAAGGAACCAAAAAGGGTGGCACAAACTAAAGGTTTCAGGATTTTTTTTTCGTAATTATACAGAGTACAACAACGAAAATAGATGATTATAAAATTCTCCGTCATTCAGCGTCACGTGAGGCCTTGTAACTTATATATAACACAATGGACAAAATCGAAAAGAGACTCACAAGCGATTATTTATTTCTCATTGATTCACATTAAAGGGACTGTAAATCGTAGATTCCCAACATAATTTAACGTTTTTCAGAAAGTACATACTCAATGTCGTCCTAAAGTGACCGTCCGCAGGGGGACAAGTACCACCCTAGTTGGGAATCGAACAAGATCGCTATCCAAGAGACTTCATTGTCTATAGTTTACAAATAATACTCACTTAGCAGCAAGCTCACCACCGGGCGGCAATCCGGCAATGTTCTCCTGGGCGAGTTGCTTCAGAACCCTGGAAAAATGACACGAGGTATCCTCTGTCACCGACGCACACTCGGCGGCACTGGCTTCTATCAAAGCTGGAAAACGAAAATGGATACACGTTTATTGTGGATATAAGTGGCTTATTATAGCTTATGTATAGCACTGTGAGTTACGATGACGGCTTGTTTTAATAGGCAATCAAGTTCGCAAGTATGACAAAGATAAGTATAACATTCGTATAAAATTCATTTATATATTGTTTTAATTTATTTTGGTGACATCTAGCGTGGAGCAGTGAAGATTCGGTACCATTGTACATGGATAGGTGAATAGGATAGAGTTTTCTTCTGTAGCTTTATATCAAAATATAATCTGAGAAAAGGGACCTTGTTGTCCTACTATTATAGTTTCCCACATCTTGAGACTCGTGAAATCTTTTAAAACATTGCCATCTTATGGATAAAGATTTTTAAGTACAACTTGTATTATAGTATAACTAAAGTAATAACTAAAGTTTTCTTTGTCTCCTACATATGTCTTTTTTTTACTTTCAATTTATCCTTGCTCAATATTTACTTGCAGCTTAATGAACTGTTTGACCGCTGAGCTTATGATAATTGAAAAATATGCACATGTGTACAAAGTTTGTGATACGAGAATAAATATCTCTAAACTATCACCGCTCCAAATATTTGACTAAAAGAGATTAACTTGGCTCTGGATTGTGTGTATATTGTGTGTATTGTACCTTATTTATTTTATAAAATTATTAATACGCATCAATAATTAATATTATGTTTTAATCTCACTGCAAAATTTCTACTGCACCCGCTTTAAAGTATCTCATTTAACCGACAATGCATTAGGGCAAAATGGATTAATGCACATTAAATTTATACAACATGGTGTAAGACTAAATAACATTTCCGTTAGCGTGAAGGAAAGCTCCGGAAGTCTAAATCTTTCATGTTGATTTAAAAAAAAAAAGACTTCTGTCCGGTTCACCTAATAAAATATAAAAGCTATAGGCAACTGCCGTAAACTAACTCATAACTTTCTGCTATTACGAAAACATATACATATATTGGAAAAGTATTGTTTTTATTTTTGGATTTAACCGCGAGCTCGCAAAGGGTGGCTTCTCACGCAAGTTGGTCACGTGCTAGCTTCCAGCTTTTGAGACGTTACCGTTCGCGTGACCGTGACCGTTGCCGAGTTTAAATCGAAGATTACGATCTCTACCGTTAGCAGTTAACTACTACAACATTTTATTTCTTTCCAAACCTATAATGAGCTAATTGTATTCTGTACTACTTAGTTGTACTGTTTTTAGGTAACTGAAAAAAATTACTAATTGGGAAAAGGAATTTTAAAAAGTCAGATCGCACCAGCCTGGTGTTGCAGGTGTCAATGGGTAGCAGTGACTACTTGACATCTCGTCACCCGGCCGTCTACTACCTTGTTTAAAAAATCTGATGCATGTGTAGAAAATGTAGGATATGAATCCACAGGCGGCTTGCGTGATCGAATGTAGGTAGTTTATATTTTTATTTAATAAAGGACAAAGTCTTGTCCTATCTATACATTCCTGTCTGTCCGTTCGTTCGTTCGAGTTTATCTCGGAATTTAATGGGCCAATCTTCACCGCTATACAGTGTGTTTATTCCATAAGGTTATGAGGTAATTTTAAAAATTATGGACTGTGGTCATATTTAGATGGTGTAATATCGTTCTATTGTGACACTCACGGGAAGAAATAGGGTGATGCTATTCGAAAGCCAGTTGACATCACACGGCCAGTGGGTGTCGTAAAAGGGGACTAAGGGATAATAAAGCCGCTACCACGAGCTCCGAGGAGTTACACCACCTTAACTCGCCAGGCCGGTAGGTCAGCGTGCCATTTTAAGGCATCACTCATGCACAAGACAATGTGCTTGAGGGGGGGGGGGGATCCATGTCCAGAAGTGGACGGAAAAAAAAGCTGCTTAAGCCTCGATTCCAAAAGCATCACACCCCACCTCTTCCCGTGGGTATCGTAAAAGGCGACTAAGGGATAACAAAGCGTTACCACAAGTCCCGAGGAAATGCACCACCTTTTAATACGAGTATGTGACATCAAACATGCTAGGTCAATGTGTTGTCTGTAAACAATTGACTGTACGTACATTTGTGTTATGCCTATATAATATCTGTTTTAAGTTTCAATCGGCAAATCTAGTCAGCACAGAAAATATCGACTAATACCGAAGCAGATTACATTTACAGGTATGCCATGCTCAATACAATTAAATTACATGCACGTGTAAACAACAAACGGGATTAGAAACACGTGTTATGGCTTCATTTCATTAACTCCTGACTACAGTTACGCACATACGCCCTCGAGCTGGCATGCAAAATAGACGTTCATTGCTTTAACCCTTCATTAGAAAGAAAAAAAAACTTTTTTAATGTAACACTCAAGGCAAAGGTCATGCTAAGAGGGCCAGGACTAAAGCAATGAAACTATATTACAGTTTTAAAGATTTTAATATTAAAACATTCCGAGATAACAATTTTCATTAATTGTAAAAAGATTGAAATTACATTAATTCAAGTCGTATCAGAAAATTGGAAATTTTAAATGTAAATTACAGTAGGTATCACTGAGAAATATCACAATTTTTTTTTTGGATTTTAGCGATTTGTATACATTTTATATTATGGGTCGAATCATGAATGCATACAATTAAATATAATTATTTTATTTCGTTTTATCTACTCGATACTTCAGCACGTTATATCGGCCGTGGTTACGAGTTGACTGATACGGGTTTATTTAGGAAGGGAATTACGAGCAATTTTATCAACTACCCGCGTTTATCTTTACATTCGGAAAAGTTGCGATAATTAACGACCTGTGCCGAAAAGTAAAAAAAAAAAATATTTGACTCGATAAATAATAATATAATAAAACAGATGAAGATACTAAAAATCGATCTATAAAATCGAAACTAACAGAGTTGTGGGGTTTACAAGTCAACAGTGAAAAAGACCGCGCTACTGTGTCATAACGTCACTAACACAGTATTGCCATTACTTCACGTATGAGTAACAGATATAGCAACAGCACCCACTTGAAATATACCGAGGTTCAGATCTACCCAATTTTTTAAGGGATACGTTTTTTTTTTCTATTTATAACGTTTTTAAAAAAATATTTTAAATATAGGTTTATCTTTTCTGTAATTGTAGAATAGACCAAGAAATATATTAATTTCATGAACAGTCAGTCAACTACACTTAAGATCCGATTCAAAATATAAAAAGTATCAGAAATATTATATTTACAAATTATAATATATAAATATATTAATAACAACACGTGTACTAATTACATAGAATATTTTTATGCACTGCGGTCCGTTCGCGTTTAAAAAATAGTGAGTCATCGATGCATATGCAGGGTAAAGGTGTTGTCACAATAGATTTAAATATTAAATAAAACTTAACCAGTATATAAACCTTTAATAGCTTGTCTTTTGCTTTATACAGTTAAATCTGACCACGCTTTTGATTTAAAATGTCCACATTTCGTCAAAAAAATATATATTTTTATTTTCTTCTCTATATTTTTTTGTCTCACGTATATTTACGCTTTGTATATTTACGCCGCCACATAACAATAACGTCTTTCAAAATTAAATCCAATGTTGTGCATTATCTTATGTAGGGTGGTACGTTTGAACGATGGGATATCTTCATCCTGAATTAGGTACAAAGTGACAAAGCTTTACCCAGTGTAGGGTGTTCGTCATTTAAATACAATGAATTTACTTTTCGCCTAAATGCGCAATTGTCTAATTCGTCGCACTTGTCAATCTGAGCTCTTTTTTCACAGGTGATTTTAACGTGTTAGTTTCCTGTTCCTCTGTTCTCTAATTATAATACTTTATAAACTGTATCTTCGAACACACCCCATGAACTTGCTGTTCTATGCACTATAACTTGCATACTCATATTATTATTATCACTTTATTTAAAGTATTTAAAAACATTGTAAATTACTTATATTTTTACGAACAGGCGAAGTAGCGGTATCCATTTTTAAACGAAAATAAAACACAAAACACGTTTATTTCGTGAGAAGATCTCCTTTGAACTGATCACTGTGAAGGGCGCTTTCTAATATGTTTGGGGGGGGGGGGGTTGGAGAAAGGACAGTGATGACTCACTATTTTCTAAACGCGAACGGACTTTAGTGTTCTTTACGTTAGGATGTAAATTACATTTTTTTTTATGTATGTACATATATTCCGTGAAGTGCATTTAACTAAGTACATTATGAATGTTATAAAATATATAAACTAAGCCACAGTCGCATCGCAAGGATAGGCGAATAAAAGATATAAAAATTATTGAGATAATTTCAATCAATCATTGCTGACATTCAAAAAACAGTTTGACAAAATTTACGATTTAATAATTTTCAAAAATATAATGGTTCCATTAATTGGATGAACCCCATTACTCCGTTATTTTGTAAAAAAAAATTAAATAATTATTATTGATTCGCCTACCTCACGTTGCCTCTACGTTTTATATCAGTGACACGTTTCTTATGACCCCATTCACTGGTAAAATGTGAAATGTCTTATGACTTCCGCACGCGTCTTATTTGTGTTTGGAGGTTAAGATTAAGTTACTTTAAGGTCTTCTGCTCATGTTTGTCTCTAAACCCAGAAACATATACAAAAAACATCTGTATGTATACACACCTCTCATATTTTCGCTCGATGTTTTAAAAACACTGGATAGTAAAACTGTACGATTAAAACATAGTTTCAATATTAGCGACTGCAGATTTGAAATCAAGAAAAAGAGACAAAAGTCTTAATTACGGTCTCTGGATTTTTATTTAAACTCCCATATTATATGAGAACAAGTGATTGAACCTTCCCATCCCTCATCTCTACCCAAGCGGGCGTAATAAACGCCACGGAAAACTTAAAAAAAAAAAACACGAAATATGTAGCGAAACAAGCCACAGCCAGTTTTTTAGAAACAAAACACAAGCAGAATCTTGACTTTATAAATACAATATTGAAATTATTGGGAATTGTTAAGTAATAAACTTTAATTAACAGGTAGTATATATATATATATATATATATATTCCTGTGAGTCTTACTGCATGCTATTACAACAAATATACTCCTAAGTATATTAATTAATAAATAAAACATCTATAGCGACATATGTGTATGTATATATTATAATATAGTTAGTATAATAATATTTAAATATCATTTTGATAATAATAAACAATATCCATTGAAACAATGAAACTTACCCTAAAGGTACGAAAATTACACTAAAATTATTACTAGGTTAGGGTAATATAGTCTTTTCAAGGAAGTTTATTTTGACTACTTATATAATTCATAATTAATACTCTTAACAAGAGGCAGTCAATTATAAGACTCCGTATATATATGTATAATATGTATTTATATAAATAGTACAATTATCACGTATATTCATTAAAGATAAATAGCAAATAATATTGCTATAAAGATATGGTTTCCTATATTAAAAAGAGCTAGATATTATCACGGTATATTTAGAAAAACCTAATATCAAAGGATTCGTCCTCTCAAAACGTATTTTTTGTTGTAGCCATGCACATGTTTTCTTGCTTTAGCCATTCTTTGTGTTAAATTTGATTTAACATAGTGGATATATAGACGACTAGAATTGAATTAATTTACACGAGGCAAATACAAACATTTTTTGTAAAAAAAAAACAGTTGTATTTGTGTTAAAAAGAACGGTTGTATTTTACGTTCCAACATGCAAATGTTAGTACACAATTATACTGGATTAATTTAACTGGTTATTTTGACTAATAGATTAATACTTATACATATATATGTATAATCAATTGTTTAATCTTTTAATTAGAATAAATAATTTAAATATTATTTGGCAAGGTATGTCTTTTAAAGGTATTTTACTAATATTATTTAACTTATTAAGTAATCATATCACACACAAAATATCGTAATAATATAGAGGCAATTAATATTAGTAGCTAGAAGATTCTATAATGACACCCTAAAGTCTAGAAGATGTTTTCAAAAATACAAAAGTATTTAATTGTATTTAAGTACATAAAAATCTCTTAAGTCATAAGGAAATAATTGCTCAATAAAATTTACCCTTGAAATTTATATACACAAGTGCACTTGGAAATGTTTATGAATTTGAACTATCCCTAAATATATCTGGAGTCCACTCTACATAGACTGATACAATAAACAAATAAGAAATGAAATATAAATATTAAAAAAATAATGTTTATCGTTATAATTTTAATTAAATGATTGAAAAAAAAAATGTACTGAAATTGTTATTAAAAAATACTATTTATAAAGAGGAAGAAAGTGGTTCGAACACTTTACTAGGGAGGTTGGCATAGTCCTGAGGCGCAGTTTTGATTGTTTTTTCAAGCGCCGCAGGATGGTACCTAAATATATCGATAAGCATAGACAAACAAAACGTGTTATACAATATTATGTCCTAAAGTGTAAAGTTGTCCAGATATTACGATTGAAAGATCGCTATATAATCAGTATGAAAAACAAATTGTGTGTTTAATAATAGATTGGGCGGTAAAATATGAGCAGTAAAAAACCTGGAAAAAATAACTATGAAGTCTGTTATGCCTCAGATTAAAGACAAATTCTTTGAAAAACTTCAACCAAATGACGTTCTACTTTTGCTGAACGCCAAGAACTGGCGAACTATTTATCTAACTGCTCATTCAATGATTTTATTTAATTTACGGCTCGAGTAAGTTTTGTGCTCCCGCTGTAGGACACAACAAAACAAATTCTTTTATATTTAGTACTAGCTACATATTACTGCTACAATTACTGCCAAAAAAGTTTAATACTGCCCGATATGAATTATTAATTAATAAAAATATGTCAATAATGTGAAATCTATATTTCAACGGAGTACAAACAATACTTACTGTAATAATATGTATCTGGTGGCATGTTTGTTTGCTCATGTATGTCTGATTTTCCATCATTCCTAGAGATAGTGAATTAAAAGCTTCCATATATCTGTTTTATTTTTACAAACAGGTATAAACTAAGCAAAAATAGTTATTTGATAACAATTTAAATAGTAAAAGCACTTGATTTGTATAATTATTTTGTTTATATACTGAGGTAAGATTTGCTAGTCTATATAAGATTATATAGCGATCTTTCAATCGTAATATCTCGGTAACTAGACACTAGGGCATAATATTTTATAACATTTTTTGTTAGTCTATACATCCCCTATCGATATATGTAGGACCCATCTTTCGATGCAGTTTTAAAATAAAATTCAATGGCAACTTGGGACTATGCCACAAAGTTCTGAAACGCATTTTTTAAATTTATTTATAAAAATGTGTGCCAGTTTTATAATATTTTTAGAAATATGCAAATATTTATCTTTAGTATTATTAATTCCTCTACTGAAAAATTGGCGTTACAAATTTCATAAACACTACAATATTTTCTTACAATAACCAAAATTCTAGATAGCTAATTTATTCCTAACAACGTAATTAAAAATGAGATTTTTTACTTGTGATGTGTAAAATAAATATTTTGATAAACTTGTTACCTACAATAAGATTACTGATGAGTTTTCATATGATGGACAATGGCACACTTATTAGATGCAATTTTTATGGTTTTGTGGTATGCAAAACCATAAAAAAGGTATGCAGCACTTCCGGGGGTGTGCCGTTTGCCATTTTGGACGTCCATTGTATCGCGAATGTCCATGGGCTACAGTATCCACTTACCATTGGGTGGACTATATGTTAGTCTGAAGCCTTCTCCCATAAAAAAAAATCAACTGATTACCTAAGTACATTTACAGCCCAGTATACATGATTTGTTTACCTAGTCCATGAGTTATTGCCAGCAGAGACAGATTTAAATCTTGAGGTCTTACAGCTAGTTCACATGACACGGTTAGTATCGAGCGATTACTGTTGCTTGATTAAATGTCAACCATTCACACAGTGATTGGTGATTGAGCTCAGTCATAAATTCATATAGAGGTTCACTTCTTTTTTTATGGCTTATAAGTTCGATGCTAATTGTGCTTCTTCCATTTTGCACTGAATTTACGTAAATCCACAATGAAACTGAGCGCAGACCGAACGTATGCATTGTAAAGAATATTAAAGTAAATGCTGCCGCGACGAACCGCGCGATTAAATGTGAACAGTTAACTTAATTTTATTTAGCATTTAGCATTTAACAAAAATACATGTATATAGTTGATCACCTGCTAAAGCCGGAAGAGGTTTAACAACTCGCTGCTAAAATTATCCTGCAATATCTGCAAGCCATACATTGTCAGCAATCTAACAGTGGCAATCACAATAGATCAGCAATGGTTGCAGTGTATGAGGCTGTATTGTCTCGCAGAGCCCCTAACCCTCAAGAATAACAGTTAATTTACTAGTATAAACAGCCGTGCAATCCCTCCCGCGCGATTCTAACTAGATAATGTGAACTAGCTCCGTTTCATGCTATGATATTTATATGAACCCTAGTGTACTCCTCATAAATACCCACCCCTACCGAGTTATGCTACATTAGTGACTTTGAACATTATGGTGCATGATATATTTAAATATTCTACCTAACATTGACTATGAATGATTTAATGTCAACCCCTGGCATCATTTGACGAAGCCCTACTCTCCATACTAATCTCATTGGTCAGTGTCTGTCTGTCCCTGTGTTTGTACGAGCACGCATGCAGTAATGAGTGATAGCAACCTGTGAGTCGTTGCCGGAGTGTCTCATCAAGTTCCCGGTCTGCACGCTGGGCCTCCGGACTGGGTTTCGGGGCTGCAGGGAATACCACCAACACAATGCTCATGTTGTCTTTGCTGCCCTGTAAAGGTGAGATAGGAATTAGATCTATGTATGATGCTACACAAATGGTGGTAACTTTAATTATGGTAATGTAACCAGCCCTTCTATCATCTACAGGAGAAGAGATGTGGCAAAACTTGTAACAGCAGCTAACACAAAATATAGGCTAACCAGCAGTAATGCTGCTCACCTATTACACAATAATAATAATAATACTCCTTAACATAGGCCTCCTCCTGTACATTGTCTTGTGTCTTGTAGTCTTAAAACGCCACACTGGCCAATTATGACACCCTTGCGAAGAGATGGGATGGTGCTAATGGTGACCGTAAAGGAGATTTTTAAATGAGGGGTTTTAGAAAAATTAACTTAAAAAATTTTAGAAACCTTAAAAACTACCTTTTAAGGTTTCCCAATTTTTCACATCTATTAGGGGTCTTAAACAGATATGTTTACCTTTTTTATTTTATGGT
The DNA here is from genome assembly GCA_943735995.1 of Sesia bembeciformis. Taxonomy (NCBI): domain Eukaryota; kingdom Metazoa; phylum Arthropoda; class Insecta; order Lepidoptera; family Sesiidae; genus Sesia; species Sesia bembeciformis. Next base: position 13,397,662 of record OX031042.1, on the reverse strand, counting down.
GAACTATCGCCTCCCCAGTCAACTCTGACCATAGTTGGTGTAATCCACACCCAAAAAGTTTAGTATAATAAAAACTTTAAACATAAGAGGTTAAGAGCTCATTTAATAGATATACACACATTGTGTTATATACTTTTAAGCAAATTAATTTCATAAATTCATGCAATAATAATCTATACTAATATAATAAAGAGGTAAATTTGTGTGTTTGTATGTTGGGGGTAATCTCGGGAACTACTGAATCGATTTCAAAAATTCTGTCACAAATAGGAAGCTACATTATCCGTGTCTAATATAGGAAATATTTTATTTTGAAATTTTGAACCAGAGCGAGGGCAGGTCGCTAGTAATGTATAAATAGAAGGTTGTGTGGCAGTGATGAGCCTTGGGAGAGGCCTAGCCAGCAATGAGGAGACAATAAAATTGACTGCCCAATATCAAAACTCAGTAAGGAACAAATTTTAAAAAAGAAAACTGACAAAATTGAAACTGCTTAGACACCTATCCATATTAAAATTTACCATATTTATGGAGACAGGAATACCTTGTAAAACAGTAAGTGCATTTGTGATGCCCATAAATCACTAAAAAACTATAAAACATTTAATATATGTGATAACTATAATATTTTAAACCTGATTTATCTATTGTATTGTGTGTAAAATAACTCTAATAACTAATAAAGATCACATTTTTCTTGGCTGTTAGTAAGTATTTACAAAATACTTACTGTGTTCCAATATGGGGGAGTCAAAATGGTACAACTATATCTAAATGTTGTTTTAAACATCCTCAAAGGTAAAAAATGGCTCTTTCACTGGGGTGAACCTAAACCTTGGCAAATTTCATAATTAAACAAATATATTAAGTTGTAAACAGAGCATGCAATGCTCTGTCCACAACTATGTCTAGGTAGGTTGTAGGTAACCCATACAGCACTGCCAGCGGTTACAAACCCAGATAAAGGCAGGTTTGTCATAGCGCTAATCACCCTACATGGTTGTGAAGTCCCACAAGAAGAAATAAACAAATCATCTGAGGGAGGCAAGGAATAGAGGCAGTTGGAACAGAATAGTGGAGGAGGCTAAGACCCACAACGACACAATAACACCAAAAGAACTAGAAAATTTACATATGTAATTCAAGATAATACATGTAAATATGCTAATATAGACTAAGAACCAAATAATCAGATGCTACTCAAGTCTTAGTATAATTAGTTGTGTTTTATAAGATTTTAGAGTTTAAGTTTGAATGAACTAAATCTAAGGCATTGAATATTCTTAGAATAAATGTTTATTTTACTCAACCTAAGCTTTACTCAATGACCAAGGTGATGCAGTAAATGAATAATTATTATATTCCTGCATTGATAAAGAATAGTGGAATATGTCTTAAGGAAATGGTGATATAATTGTACATATAATATATATATATATATATATATTATTAGGGTGGTTTAAAAATACTATTATATAGATGATAGATTACATTGGCTGTGTGAAAGTTGAATTCATTTTTCTATATACAAAAATATCAAATATTCTATATCAAAAATACATTCTTTAGCACTTTGCCAATGGACCTCATGAAATGACCTGTGAATTCAACATTTTACAGAAAAATTGTAAATAATGTCAAATTCATAGTTTGTTTTTAGAAATTTCAAAGTAATTTGTAACAGATAAGGCCTGAAATTATTGTACTATAGCGCAATTTTCACAAGTCGCCCATAGATATGATCAAGTTTATAATGTCTGTTATCATTAGTGGCCAGCAATCTTTGAACTCTGATACAAACAAGCTGTCTCACTGAAACATAATCTGCATTATTGCTATAGGAAAATAAAAATGTTATATCAGGCATGATGTCGGACTCTATTTATAGATGGTAATTATGTTTAATGATTTTACTGTAGTGTCTTCAGTTCTTTTAGGTTATGTAAATGTAAATATGAGATATAATTTCTAATTTTTATATGTATTAGTATTATGAAAAATAAATATTATATTACCTTATAAAGGCAGGTATCAATGACCTGATTGGTGATAGCCACAAGGTCATCAGTGAGCTGAAGGAGTGAGTGCACATATGCACACAGGGCCTCATTACTCATCACATCCCAAACTCCATCGCAAGCCAACACCAGGAATTCATCCTCTGTTTCCAACCTCTCATGGACAGAAACCTCTGGCTCTGGGGACACTAGTTGCTCACAGGGACCCCGGTCCAGCACCTTCTTGTACTCATAATCGCCGAGTGCCCGAGACACAGCCAAGCTTCCATTCACACGTTGGATCATCACTGAACCACCAGCTTGCACAATTCGAGACTTCTCAGAAGGCAGTTCAGGCTTGTGATCTCGCGTAGCAAAGATAGGTGCCCCATTCCGAGCGAGTACCGCGCGCGAATCGCCACAATTTGCTATGTATATCTGCTTAGGGGACACGAAAGCGCAAACAGCCGTCGACCCGGACTTCTCTTCACCGTTGGAGAGTTCCGGCAGCTCGCGCATCTTCTTATCGAGGATGAGGAAGCCAGCGCGGATCGCCTCAGATACGTCTTCATGGCGAAACTCTTCAGTCTGTAAGATACACTCGAGGAGGTTGTCCGCGCAATGTGCCGACACCCGCGCCCCCGCGTGTCCGTCAAACACCGCGAAGTAAGACCAGTCCGATAACGTCCCGTTCAAAGTCAGCTGAGCGTGATGCGCATCTTCCATCTCCACGCGCCAGCCCTGCATCGACGCCACGCCATAGCGAAGACCATTCCCTTCGCCACTCTCATTATATTTCTTCGTCTCGGGTTTGTTCAAAAACGCCCCCATGCTGAGTCCTTATGTAAACTTAGACCGTTAATCGCACATAGTTTCTACACCATCAGGCACTCGCCAGGCGAACGTCGCAGCCGATAACGTAAAAGGGAAGCATCACTGGCAGTACCTACGATACGATCTCACGAATAGATCACGTCAGACGACTAAACGGTAACTGTACACTACACTGGTGGTGGCGATGCTCCACCGCGTGGATTTTATTGTTTCAGCTGCTTCTACGTAATTAGTTTTACGCGATGATGTTGCGTCGATGACAAATTACGTGCTCTTTGGGGAATAAATCGTAAAACGAAAAAGCAACTCAAAAGAATGAATGGCGGACATAAATAGTAATTGTCTATGAGTTACTTTTTTAAATTTAATTGGATTTGTCTCTGGATTCCATTCAAGAAGTTCTTTATCTTTTATTTTAATCCGGTTAAAAGGTGATTAATATTGGTTGACTGTTTCTTTTAGTCAAAATTAAACAGTTAGATAATAAGACATTACATTACATTACAGTTACGTAATAGTAAAAATATGCAAATATTTATGAGTCCTTTGAATAGCTTAAGTCATAACTTGAGCCCAATCTAGCACGAATTAGCGTAACCGAAGGTGAATTTACACTTTCTTTAGTTAAGTAGCGAGTTAACTTGCCGACTTTACGAACTTAATCAAGCACTGTCCAAGTATTCTTTTCTACGAATTTAGTTGTAAATGGATTGTATAGGAACAGACAGCTTGGCAATGATTTCGGCGATGGCATCTTTCACTCCAAAATCAGGTGGATTCATAATTTAGACAATATGTTTATATATGTTTTTATACTGAATATTTTTGCTATACAAGCAATCATACTTGGGATATTCTTTTACGAAGAAATATATGTAGTAATTTCACTATATACAATTTTTTGAAAACAAAATTTACTGCTTGTGCGGCGCAATGTTTCGTCGGCTACTCATACACTAAACTAGTGTGGTCCACAAAGCCAACGGGTTAAATGGGCGGGGTGTAAGAGACCCGAATAGAATAGAAAGGCTTTCTATTTTGCGACATTTTTATTACTTAACTCACTAATCGACGTCCAAATCTGGTCCAAAATCCAAATGAAGTTATCTACTTAACTCGTCGAATTGGCAAGTTAACTTGCTACTTAACTAAGTAAAGCGTAAATTGGGCATTAGACCAATCCGCTGTCAAAAGTCAATTTATTAAATGACAGCACATATCTTGCACTTTTGAAATTTTAGGTTATTTTTCCATTAAATTTCTATTCTATATAAAGTTCCAGAAAGTATTTTAATCAATTACATTTAAACAATACAAACTCATTAAGCAAAGTCACTTACGGTTTTCTTTGATGAATGTTGGTGAACTAACAGCCTTTTTCATAAAACATTTCTTTCCATAAAACTTTTCAATAGTATTATTAAAACTTGTCAATGTTTTAAATCAGTATTAGTATTGCTGGAAGCAATATGTATAAGGGTCTACTTTTTCGTTTGTAAGTACATATTTTACTTTCTGTACTCTGTATTGAAATCCGGTACTTATAGACAGTGCCGGCCCGAGGCAAGTTTTAGGATGGAGCGAGATCCAATTATGGCGCCCCCTTGCTTGTCCCTAATACATACCAATTATGCGTGCAAGCATGGAACTTAGAAGATCTCGATCTTAAGTCTGTGTCTAATTTGTCGATTGAAAACAGCCATGCTCGTTGGCACTGCACTCCTCACAGGATCACTGAGGCGCCCCCTGGGTTTGGCGCCTGGAGCGGCTGCTCCGTTCGCCCTATGATAGGGCCGGCCCTGCTTATAGAGTACTTTTAAACCCTAGCGTTCATAAGGCTTTCCGAATCGAGCGACAATAATTCGCCTACCTATATTTACTGTGCAACTGCATCGACTGGGGACGCGGCAATCGCATTGCTCGTCAGGCGAATTTCTGTGGCAGCACGCTTGGACTGAACTCAGCACGTTTCAGGGGACACTAAAGCCGTGCGTTCTAGGTTGCACTTTTTGTCGTAATTTCTCTTATAATAGAGACTAGGTAATAAATGATGAAACATTCGGTAGACATTTCTTTTTGCATATATCTTGTACCCAAAGACAACTGAATAATTAGCATTTAATTGTCTACGATGGACGCACCTAGAATAAATGTGATTTAATTTGACACTATTTGAGCTCTAGATGACACTTAATAGTTTGCTCATATTTCCATACCCTAACAGGAATATTATTTTTTAAACTTGAAGAACAGTTTATTTAATTCAGTTTCTGTAATATTTTCATTAATTGATAGGTAATTTTTAATGCACAAATTACAGATTATCGATTAATCAATTGAAGAAAGAATGTTTTTCACAATTAGCTACAGTGAAAAGGATTCCATTTGAGTGTAAATCAAGACAATTATCTATATCAGTTGTTACAAACAAAAAAAGGAGATCAACAGAAGAAAAAGTAAGTATTTATGGAGACAAGCTGCTTTAAGGTTCATGAAGAAAAGTATCAAAAATCAAGTTTCTTTCAGTTATGTTTTTTTATATAGAAAAAAAGATGGCAGATGAGTATACAGTCCACCTGATGGTAAGTGGATACTGTTGTCCATAGACATTCATGATACATGCCAACATCAGTCCAGAGCAACCAATATTGGCATGCCCCCGGCTGCGCTGCCCATCTTTGCAGATTAAGGAATGGATTGGGAGAAAAGGTTGGTAAAATGAGGAGGGATAGAATAGGATGGGAATGGGCTCTGGCATATCTCACTCACTACCGAAACATATTGTATCCATTGGGGAAATACGATAAAGTAGGTAATGCTGTACATTTCAAGGTAGTCTTCTGTGAGAAAGGGGTAACATGGCCAGTCGAGTGTGGGAATGGAGTGTGGGAATGCAGCGTACACTCTCCCCCTATAGAATCTAATTACAACCATTCTACTACTTAGTTTTTTGCTTAACCTTCGACCATGGTATAAGTTTGTAAGTGCACCATCTGCCAATTATTTCTTGACAACTCGCTAAACAAAAAGTTGTCTGGCAGAGATTGTTGTTAGACTTACAGCCTTTTTGTATGTTGTTTTATGTTTTTGTATTGCATTTTGTCTTTATCTGTACCATACTTACATGGTGTACAACCATATTTTATTTTGTTAGTAATAATTTTTAATTATTTAATAATGCTATTTAAAACTATTTAGTACTATTTACCACACTAAACTACTATTTAACGTGGTGTCGGCCAGCTATAGAATAGCAACACCCCATCTCCTCCCATGGGTGTTGTAAAAGACGACTAAGGGATAACAAAGCGGCTGCTACAAACCCTGAAATATTACACCACCTCTATAAGACTTACTCGCCAACCCGCTTGGCCAGCATGGCATTTTCAGGCCTTACATCCCTCATGCACGAGTTAATTTGCCTGAGGAGGCTCATGTCTAGCAGTGGATACTGAAAGGACTGGTTGCATTGCATTGCACTCAAGTTTGTTGAAAAGCGGGCCGGGTACTATTTAAAAATATAATATACACTTATTACAGGCAAGTGAACGCCGGTCAGGTAGACCAGTGATCAGATATTCACCTAAAGGAGGCTCGGAAGTGGTAGGAATATGGCGTAACATGACTGTGGAAGAATTAGCCGTTGTGCTGAAAAAAGATGTGGGTGTGTATTTAACTATACTCATAGTTATTCATGCTAATATGGTGGCATTCATTTTATATAAATAGACAAGTGGAGATTATCATTTAACCTCTACTTCTAACTTCTGACCCTCAAGATACAGGTTTACACTTAGTTTAAGAATTGTATTTAATGAGCAGCAAATCATGATCAACAAAGCAACCCTTTATCTTTTATCTTTATTGCCACCAGAGAACCTAAACTTAATTCACCTTTAAATTTGCTGCCATTGATTTTCTACGCATTCAGTATTTTCTCTTGCTCCATTAATTATTTCTTATTCATAATTACATCAATTGTATCTACTGTTTACATCTACGTGCGTAAAATCGCGGACACTTAGTTATCTGAACAAATATGTATACGCTTTGTAAATCTTAAACGTAAATTTTTAACCCCTCATCACCTTCTATTACAGATCATGTATTTAACGCCCTGGAATTTGCAGACAAGACATCAGACACTAGATACACAAAGAGCACAGTAATCCATGACCCTCAGATTATAAGGGATGTAGTCAAAATATCTGGCTGCAGATTCAAGATTGTGCCCAGACCCGATAAGGAGATGGAAGAGGAAGAGGTATACAGTTAGTAATAACTTTTCCCTGTGACCTTATGCAAGTGATCTACATGAATTACTAATCTATGTGTTAATGCAGATTACAATATACCTATTTGTCAAATTTCTATAAAATCGGTTCAGTTATTTTGACATGACTGAGTAACAAATATCCAAACTGTCTCATTTATAGTATGAGATATAAATAAAGAATAGACACGTTTATGGCCATAGTCAGCAGGAGCTTACATGTTATATCAATGATACTTTCATCGCCAAAAGGTGTTGAATGGGGCATAAAACTAAATAATGAGCAATGGTGTTTATCGACATAATCCTGTTCTCGTTTACAAATCTTACTCCTTTGTAAGCTTTCAGGAATATGAAATAAAGCAGTAAAGTAAGTACACAGTGTACATCGTTGTATTTTAATAACGTGACCCCATTTTTGCCTTTTTACCTTGCCTTAAAGCAGATCACGTTATTAAAATACAACAATCTTTACTGCCTGACTAAATTTGCTTACTATTTTTACTTTGAGCCATGTGGTGTCGGCCGATTATCAATAGCCTCACCCCACCTCTTCCTGTGGGTGTCGTAACTAAAGGATAGTAAGGCCGAGGAGGCCTATGTGCAGAAAAATAAAAGTTTTGGTTACGAACCATTATTATTTTTCCCATATGGTATCTCCATAGAATAAAGATGCAGTCCCGCAGCCACCAGCGCAGCCGGAAGCGCTCCGGCCGCGTCCGCCGGTGGTGTGTGTAATGGGCCACGTGGACCACGGCAAGACCACGCTGCTGGATGCCCTCAGGGATACCTCCGTCGTCGACCAGGAATTTGGTGGAATTACCCAGCACATTGGCGCTTTTGAAGGTATGTCTCGACTTCTGCCTTAATAATCCTTAATTAACTTATATGTATTCTGTTTTTTTCTCCACAATGTAAAAATATTAGAAAAAATATTAAAAATTAAATTATTTTATTATTATAATCAAAATATGTGTTATATATTCATTAATAAATGAAATAACGCAGAAGGTTGTTCAGTATCAAGACTAGAATAGTTTTTTCCATTTTTTACAATACTTTTTTTTTTCATAATTTATAGTACAAATTCTAGTATATCTTTTATTCTACGCGCGTCATCCAAACCGCGTCGCGTTCGCCGCCGTCGCACGGTCGCACGGTCTGAGTGATGAGCCCACGAACGTTTTAGACAGAATAACAAAATTGTACATTCTAAACAACAACAAACTCTTCAGTGAGCTCGTGGCCACGGTCGGTGCAACCCAACCGAAACGTCCAGTGAAATAAATAAGATAAACATTCGCGTTAAGACCCGTTTAAATAGATAAATATAAAACCTCACATGTTTCTGATTTTTGAGTTATTTTTCGCTAGACCGGTTTTATATATTTTAAATTAGTGTTAACCATGTAACCATGGTGTTTATTTTATTTATTTATTTATTTATTTATGTAATCTACAGACTTTTTTTTATGTAACTTATTTAACAAATATGTTGCTAGTGCTAATGGCCAATACAGATTACACTCACATTATATACAGTATTCAATAGATTGTGGACAAGTAAAGGATGATTCTTTATTACTAAAACATGCTGATTTATATTTGCATTGGTGTGTCCGTTTGTGTGTGTTGTGCGTGTGTGTGTGTATACCAAGTGTGTGGGTTTCAGGAGATATTATAATGATTTTGATAATTTTTTATAATTTCCGTTTTTAATTTTTTCTTACTTACTTAATTATATTCACTGTTAACTGGAACATGTTAATGTTCCAGGTTTTTCGTTATTCCAGTGTCAATAATTTTGTTCTGAGATACACTTGATGTCTGGTTAAAGAAGGGCCTTACTTAGTCTTTTCAAGACAGTACAAAAGTCATTTAACTCAGTATTCTGCGAACATGCTAAACTCTTCACATATCCACGGCACCCCTAGCATAACTCTAAATCAGTTGTTAATATATATTGTATGTATTCTAAAATTAAAAGTTTATATATAACGTGTCAGTGCAACTGTCGTCGGGCGACAAGGTGACGTTCCTGGACACGCCCGGGCACGCGGCGTTCGCGTCGATGCGTTCTCGCGGCGCGCGCGCGACTGACGTGGTCGTGCTCGTGGTGGCGGCCGACGACGGCGTCATGGAGCAGACCGTCGAGTCGATACGAATGGCGAGGGAGGCGAATGGTAAGATTACATAATTTACTGGTTAAAGCCTGACCAGAAAAATAAATAACTTGCTGTGGGGGCGCCACATTTGCTTTTTTCATAGCTAGTTAATGTTGTCAGTAGAAGATATTAGTTCCATTAGTATTACGCATCATGGCGATGTTTTTTTATTTTCTTGGTCAGGCTTTAAGTAAAGTGACAGTGCAACAGCCATCCGGCGACTATGACATTCTGGTAATAAAATATTTTTTTAGTATTATTTTGCTATTATGCAATACATACATATTTTTCGTCCGCGCTACGCATTCCTTTCTGTCTTGAACAATATTGTACTTTCCCAGGTCTGCAGGAAGAAATCTCCGCAGTAAATAAACTTTTTTTAATATTATTTATTCGGACGCTGGCGTAGCCATTGGTCTACACACGGCAAATAAAACAAAATTGTTTTTATCACGTCATTGTCCAATCCTGTCGAATTAGGAGTGACTCAGTACAGTGATAGTAGGTTTACTGAGGACAAAGTTGGACTCCTTGGAATAACAAGAAAAACGCACTTTTATTTAATCATCACAAACATTATGTACTAGCCACTTTGAAGTTTAATAAACTATCGCTTTTAAACCACAAATCTCTCGATACACAATTATCAAAAATCCCTGAGATAAGCTTACATTTTGTACATCCTTTCTTTAAATTCCCCTTTTATTTATTTCATTTTATCTTTCTATAATAAATAAATATATAATCTTCGATCAACAATTACAACTCGAAGTAACTAATGCATAGTTTGACGTAAATTTCCGAATACGTAGTGGCAGAACTGCACGCGCCTTGCATTACTAATCTGGAGGTGTGTGAATCGAAACCACTCTCTGCTATACGAGAACTCTTCATAAAATTTTGTTCATTTCTCCTTTCTGTTTATGTTTACCTTTTAAATTGAAAACAAAAATGAAATAAATTGTTCAAAAGACAAAAATCAACTTCAAGGACGCCTAAAATTAAAAAAAACCATTCCGTCTTTGAATATAATTACTACTTGAAGTTGTCGTCATCTTTTTATACTTAAGTATGATTCTCTTATTTTGCCACCGACATCACCGACTGGTTAAGTAAAGTGGTAGTGCAACTGCCCCCGGTGACAAAGTAACGTTGGAGCAGACCCTCGAGTCCATACGAATGGCCAGAGAGAAGCTGACGATAAGAGTACATGATTTTTAAAGTATGATTTGGTGGTTATAAAATGCTATATAACTTTCAAAGGCGACTCTAGACTAACGCCGTGAAGTCGCAGCGAGAATTCACATCGTAACCTGAGACCCTGAGAACGCTACATGAAATCTGTTTACTATCCACACTCGCATTCACGGCTGTTCGCGGAGCTTCACGCCGTGAATGTAGAGCCGCCTTAAGATTTTCGCGTTTTTCACACCGTGAGCAGCCCTTTCATCGTCCACTGCTGTACATGAAACTCTGCACGAGTGCTGTTTGCTCATCTTCAAACTTCACGCTGGCCAAGCGGATTGGCGAGTCCATTTGATGCAGCATGGCACTCCCTTTGACACTCCTTCCACGTTCACTTTCCTTTGACAGTTTGAAAACTTGGTTCTGATTTATTTATTTTTTCCAGTTCCAATTCTGGTGGCGATCAACAAAATCGACAAGCCAGGTGTGAACATTGTAGGTATGCCTCAATTTTGCCTATTTTTGTGTTATCAAATAAATAACCACTCACTAAAACACGCACACAAGACGAATACAAAACCCCGGAACCGAAGAAACATTTGTCTTTTAACAAATATTAGCCCGACTGGGATTCGAACACGATGGACAGCGACTTTACCAACTGCGATAATCAGTCATACAATAAAACTGTTTATTGTATTGTGTTAGTCTAAATTATATATTTTTTAAAACTCAACTCATTCAACCTTTCCTATGGCTTATTCTTTATTTTATGGAAAAAGTCCATCTGATGGTAAGCGGATACTGTTGCCCATAATCCGATAGATTAAACTCAAGAATATTTGAGCTGAGGTCATGATCGAGACAAAATAGTAGTTCTGTATAGCGGTCTTTCTTAAATTTGTTACTTTTACTTATATCAGTCAATTTTCAATATATGTATTTTCATTTGAATTGGATTCTGTCATTTTATAACACTATATGACTAGTCATATCTAGTTGTATACGGTGTGTATCTGTATTTTTATTGCTATTTTATAACATTATTAATATAATACATCTATTAGAAGAAGAAAATAACGATCAACCTGTATGTACGTGTAGCAAACCGGTTTTTCAGCTTGAGCGTCCGCTTTATTCAATTGCATATTTTGATTGCCTGTATTTGAATTGTGAAATGACAGGAAAGTGCAGGATCCGTACAATCCAGTGCCGGTTTATGGATCCCAAATGATTTATAATAGTGGTAATCAAGACTTCTCGGAGTGTTTTAACACTGAGAAATAATCCTCCTTAATCCTGCTCCGCTTGCGGGATCCGACTCCTCTTAGTTACTCCTTAACTCTTGTTTCATCTACTTAATCACCTTCCGAGAGCGTTTCATTCTCTTTCCCTAGGTCATGCCATCAGTGCATCTCGATTTTGAGCCCCCGACAAGTGCCGATGCGCGATTACAATCACGATCGGCGCCGGAATCGGAATGAATAACAATTCGATGGAACAATTAAGGGATTCTGCTCCGCTCGCGGATTCAACTCTTTTGATTCATTAACTCCGGAGTTACTCATCACTAATTTATAAGAAATGTTGTATATGTGTTCATAATAATAAAATCAAATAAAAAGATATATCCTGTTATCATTAGAACAATAGCTAGCTCGAAGAAGAAGGTAAAACATTTTTTAATCTCGCATGTCAGAAAATCAAAAAAATATGTGATATCAACCAATCCGCATTGACACCGTGTGGTGGTGTATGGCCCGAAACGTCATCCTAATTGCAAGGGGAGGCTAATTTTTTTTTATGGACGAAGGCGGCAGACGAGCATACAGTCCACCTGATGGTGTGGATACTGTAGCCCGTAGACATCCGTGATACATGCCAACATAAAGTGGGAAATGCAGTACATTTCAAGGTAGTCTTCTGTGGTCTCTAATACTAGAGGTAGTCTAATACCCTACTAATAGGGATCTAATAGGGATAAACTGATGTGTTACAACGTAATTTAGCCTACACTTTTCACGTAGGAGCGTACAATGCGGTCCTTGGCTCAACACGGCATAGTGTGCGAAGCGGTTGGTGGGGATATCCAAGCAATTCCCATATCAGCATTAAAGCGGAAGAATCTAGATACGTTGGTAGAAGCCCTCATCTTACAAGCACAGCTGATGGATCTGAAGGCAGACCCTGGGGGGTATGTGGAAGGAGTGGTTATTGAAGCTCAATTGGACCCAAAGGTTGGGTAAGTAAATATGAGAATGGAGACGTAATTGACAGATTTTAAAGTTTTTATAGTTTTCAAGATAACCAACATCACACAATAGTTGGGTGATATATCTCAACGTCACACAACAATTTTCGTGACATCACATAACTGTATATTTTTCATCACACATGTAGCGTGCACCCCCTACATGTTGTGTTGGAATCTCGGGAACTACTGAACCGATTTCAAAAATTCTTTCACAAATAGGAAGCTACATTATCCGTGTCTAATATAGGCTATATGTTATTTAGAAATGTAAAAACAAAAATTTGGAAAAAAAATATTTAAACCGAAGCCAAGCGAGGGCGGGTCGCTAGTAATGGATAATCTGATGTGTGTACAGGAAGCAAGCAACAGTGTTAGTACAACGCGGCACTTTGCGTCGCGGCTGTCTTATTGTAGCGGGCGCGGGCTGGGCCAAGGTATGTTGTTTTTTTTAAATTTCCTATATTGCAATGGTGCAATTAGCACATTTTGCTAGTATCAAGTTTTCTTCTTAAGTAATGTTAAAACAATTTAAAACACATTTTGTCCATGTCTAGTTACGTCAAAGCAAGTCAGCAGTTGTTCAATCGATAAGATTTACTGAGGACAGTAGGTCTTGAAAATAATATATATTTTTTTAACCTATATCCGTTGCCATGCATAATGTTTAAAAACGCTAAAGTTTATCTTATTGTATAGGTATATCATGTACGCTCTAAGACGTTGGACACCGTCACCGCGCACGGGCCGCCCGGGGACGTTGGGATTAAACGATTTTGTCTGTTTAATAAAGTTTGAATAGAATAATGAAACACAACCTTATTTGTGCGGTTTCCGCCAAAAAGTCCGTCCTGTAATTTATTTTATTTATTTAGGAAGGTTATCGCTTATCATATTTAAAATGGAACATATTTAAATACATACGAAGACTTAAAAGCTATGGTAAGCTATTAATATGGTGTTCATGGGTAGGTGCGTGTACTGAACGCGGCAGATGGTCGAACAGTACAAGAGGCCCCCCCGTCCATCCCGGTCTCTGTGCTGGGGTGGAGGGAACTACCCTCGGCCGGAGATCAAGTGCTCGAAGTCAGTTCAGAGGTGAGACATTTTTATTTCAGGAATTTCTATTGATTATATTAGTGTCCATAGAAAAAAACACCCTATACTGGGTGTATCTGAAACTCTTTCAAAGCCCTAAAATCATGGATTCTGTTCATGATTCTGAGTTCGTGGAAAAGGGGCATGTGACCATACCTACTTGTGGCATACCTACTTTCCGCCATTTTGAAAAATTCTCAATTTTGCAGCCGCCGACCAAATATAAACTAATTGATAGAATATATTTAGATGTATCTATTAGATATGGATAATTCATCACCAGCACATACACAGTCGTTATATCACCTTTGATTTATTTCGGTTTAGTGAAGTTTCGTATTTTTCCAAAATAATTTCTTATTGAATTGTCTAAATTCTCAAAATAAAGAAAAAATGATCTTTAAACGAACTTCTAAAACTACTAGAAACCGAGATAATATTGAAATTGACTTTATCTCAGTTCAGAGACGTTGTAAGCGTTTTTATCTGAGTACATTTTTTTGTTTATTTTGACGTCTTGTATCGATCTATTAAAGGTTTGATTGTGAGCCGCAAAATCGAGATAAAGTCCGAACCACTTTACGTACCACTTACCGTACCTAGATTTTTGTCCATTTTTGCTACAGTTTTTATACATATACATATTTACAAAATCAACTCACCCATATTTATATGGGTGAGTTGATGGTGAGTTTAATAAATGATTTGATTTGAAAGTCCAGAAAAAAAAATACGTTCGTTATTAAGTTAATTAATTTAAAAATTTCAAAGCCTGTTATCATAAATTCATGAACCACTCGTGATTCTAAGTTCATTGTAATGAACTCAAAATTTACGAAACTTGCAAAAAAGTCATCTTTCTTTATATTTGCTACATTTTTCGTACATATTTGCCAAAAAAAAACTCAAAAAATTCATATTTTTACAAAAATACCTTACCAGAAACGTGCAAACGAAGTAATGAAATGGCGTCACAATCAACGCATGAAAGAGAAGCAAGCGCTCGACCTTGAGGCCATTTCGGCCAAGGAGGAGGCCCACAAGTTCCAGTACAGGGCACAATTGGCCCGAAAACGCGCATTGGGACGTATGCGACTCCGGCCAGAAGGGCCACGACAGAAGATGATACAGGAGGACACGCATCCCACGCTCAATGTTATTGTTAAAGGTATATTCATTTCCACAAATTTTCATTATTTTCACTTTTTCTTCATTTTTTTCACTTTTTCTTCGTTTTTTTTTTTCACTTTTTCTTTATTGTCGTATACTGTCATCCATGGACGTCTGCGATACATGGCGACATGAAAAGAAAACTCACAAAAATTGGCACTTACCCGGATACCTTATCCTTAGGGTTTTAGGAATATCAAAATAGAGTATAACGGATTAAAAAGAGTTTCTTACAAGTAAAAAGTAACGGTGAGTAAACAATTCGGCTGTCATCAATATTTTAGCCAGTACAAAGATGACCATTGCTAACTTTCTTCTTTGTAAAGGGGGATAAATAAATTTGGGAATTTTCGCTTTACAACATTTCCATCAATCTTACGGTACAATCAAATACTCTATGATTTGGTCGCGTGATGTCATCTGGCTTTAAAATAACACCATCCCATCTGCTCTCGTGGCGACTGAGAGATAACAAAACCGCAACCGCAAGCCCAGAGGAACTACACCACCTCTAAAAGAGTGGACTCGCCAACCCGCTTGGCCCGCTTGGCCAGCGTGGCGTTTTCAGGCCATACATCCCTCATGCAAAAGATAATGTACATGAAGAGATCCATGTCCAGCAGTGGAGTATAAAAGAGCTGGTTACGGATAACTGTTATTAATAAAGATTTGTTTTAATAACAGGTGATGTGGACGGGTCAGTAGAAGCGATACTCGACATTCTAGAAACGTACGAAGAACACGATAAAGTGAGACTGGACTTGGTGCATTTTGGAGTGGGACAGGTCACACCCAATGACTTAGAGGTAATAATAATAAATAATAATTATTATATATTTTTGTTTCACTAATTGTCGAGCTTATATGTAATCTATCTATACTAATATAATAAAGAGGTAAAATTGTGTGTTTGTATGTTGGGGATAATTTCTGGAACTACTGAACCGATTTCAACATTATCCGTGTCTAATATAGGCTATATTTTATTTTCAAATTTAAAAAAATAAAAATTTATAAACCGAAGCGAAGCGAGGGCGGGTCGCTAGTTAGTTATAAAAATGAAAGCTTTAGTTAATAATGAATTTTATTTAATGTAAAATGAAGCAAAAAATCTTCTATTTAAGTTAAAAAAATTAAACTGCTTTAAAAAAAAAAACATTTTAATATGAGATGAATATTTCATTGAAGGATGTCAATATAGATATATAGAAATCTTTAGTCAATATATATAAATCTGTCCATTTTCCAAACCTAACAATATCTTATCGAATTTAATATTTCACATCTTTCTATTATTAAAATTGTTTGCGCACTGTACAAGCAGTGCACATATTAGGAAGTGGTCAAATGCAGAAAAGGTCTTCCCCGGTAGTGGCCTATACACGAAGTGGTATTTTTAAGAAGAGGTAATCCAGGAGAGGTCTTTACACGAAGTGAAACCGGCGAATCGGTCCGGAAGTTTATTTCAAACTGAACATCATCCCTACAAGCTTTTGGCTTCGTACTGGTGACAAGTGTATACTGTAGCCCCGTGACATCCGTGATGCATGCCAACATCAGTCCAGAATGACAAACGTTGGCACGTCCTCAGATGTACTGGGTACCTTTACAGATTTAGGCCGTTCTCACGACCTCCTGATACTTCATCAAAAGGATTTTATTTATTTTTTACTCCTGATACTTTATTTTGTGATGAAGTAACTGTTATCAATCTTATACATAAATTATCTGCTAATTAAATGTAGCTGATCCTGACTCTGATACCTAGTGGTAAGGCATCAGGAGGTGGTGAGAAAGGCCCTAAATAATTTATTTCAACTTTAATGTACAAAAGGCGGACTATGTATTTGGAAAAAAAGTTGGGAAAATGGGGAGGAAAAAGATGAGATAGAAATGGGTTCTATATAGCCATATCTCACTCAGTTCGTAAACACTTGCATTGAATAGGAAGTGTAGTAAATTTTACATAGAGTTCTTTGAGTACGGGGTAATGTGGCACATGAGTGCGCACAGGGGCTGTGGGATTGCAGCATGCACCCGCACCCTCCGAGATTTTAGCTATCACCCTCTCTCAGATAGCGGAAGCGTTCAACGCCGTGATCTACGCGTTCAACGTGGACTGTCCCGTGCCTTTGACAGTTGAAGCCAAAGACAAGAACATAGCTGTGAAGAAACTCAACATCATATACAAACTTGTGGACGATATCAAAGTCGAGATTAATGCGAGGATACCGAAGAGGCAGGAGGAGGAAACCATCGGTGAGTTACTTTTATAACATGAAGGTAGATATTGAGACTTTTGACATTTTGGCGTCAGTACAACATAAAGTAAATTGAAAAAGTGAAGATATGCGTTTAAGCTCCCTTTAATAGATAATTATGATGGAGAATTGGCATGAGGAAAACTTCTTGTTCCGTTATGAAAATAAATTGTCAAATTAAAAAAAAAAATGCATACTTTGGTACCTTATCTTAAGGCGGGTGAAAAAATGAAAACAATTTTTTCTTTGTATCTCCCAAAGTATCGAAGCTAGCATGTTATAACTTACGTTTCCTAAAAAGGTGGAAAGCGGAGTTTCAAATTTAAACGCGGGTAAGATTGAATTGCAAAGCTTGTTCTGCTGATTACGTATATAAATCGATTTTGAGAAAAACACTTGTTACTGAACTCTTGGTTATGATGAGGGCAGAATAGTAGAATAGGGATATCATACAGTATTCCACTATTCTAATTAATTCAATACTTTTACATAGAAATCAATGAGTTTTTAATTATTTTGAAACTGTACAATTACTCTTTAATTATCTATTATAGAGATATGACAAATGGTTAAAATATTGTGATATGAATTGGTCAAATTCTGTAGTTAAATGTCCTGTCAGTCACAACGGAATGACGCTTATACTTTTTACTTAGGTACTCTCGTAATTTCATTTCCCCTATTATTCTTCCTAAAAAAATATTTTTATTGAAAATACCAGGCTTGTACGTGGTGGTAAATGGTTACTGTCATCCACAGACATTTGGGATACAAGCCAATATCAGTTGTCATGACGAACGTTGACACATCTACAAATCTACCTTTGTAAAAAATATTGGGAAGTATGACACAGAAAAGAATTGGAAAGGAATGGGAAGGATAAAGTGATGTGTATATTTTATATAAAAAATATTTAAAAATCTTAAAATAATTAAGAGCGATGATAGTCTGGCTTGATCTGTATTATCTACCCATCCTGACATTATTGAGAATTGAATCCGCTTGGTGGATTGTAATCAGAATTTACAATTACTTGATTCGTGACAATGGTTTCCTTAAAAATTATAGCGCTAGAGCTTCTGCTGATATTGAACAATCTCGTTGTATTAAACGTTTTACAAATGATTAAGTATGATGTATTAGGTGAAGCGAATGTACTGCAACAGTTCCTGGTGTCGGAGGGCAAGCGCAAAGTGCCGGTGGCCGGCAGTCGCTGTAGCAAAGGCTGCCTCATGAGGAACGCCCTCTACAGGATCATACGGGGGAACGAGGTTGTTTTTGAAGGTACCTGCATTTAATTTTGAGTTTCTGCTAGTACATACAAGTATTTTGCATTGCAATGCAACCTTTCAGTATCCACTGCTGGACATGGACCTTGTCATGCACATCATTGTCTTGTGCATGAGGGATGTATGACCTTAAAACACCACGCCGGCCAAGCGGATTGGCGAGTCCACTCTTTTAGAGGTAGGAACTACACCACCTCTACGCAGCCTACGGGTTCGGTTTGGTGGATCCTCGTGGGGACTGTTATTCTTAATTTTTAGCGGCAAGTCCATTTAGCGTTTGCTCTAAATTGCAGTTCGTCCAGACGCAGTAGGTCAATATTCGCAGTAAGACCAATATGATACACAATTATTATGCACAAAAAGGTTTCTATAAAGTATCTTACATTGGGCTTGCATTTCATGAACTAAAAGTATACAATCATTTTAATTAGCATAAAGGGCGAAGAACAGTTTTTAATTTAAGAACTAGCGGTGCCAGCTACTTCGTTCGCGTGAACTTGTGATTCCCGTGGGAATTTCATAATTAACCTGGATAAAAACTACCCTAAATGTTAACCCAGCATATAAGTTATAAATTTGCCAAGTTTCGTTCCAATCCGTCCAGCGGTTTATGCGTGATGCGCGTTCAGACAAACAGACAACAATTGTTGTTTTGGGATCTGTATTACAATGTAGGTACTTTACATTGTAATGACCCGAATGACACTGTATAATATTTCTTGTACAGGCTATTACAATTTTATTATATGTATATAAAAATGTTTGTTTAATGTTTTTTCTTTATTTTCAACCAAACTATACTGCAGTTGAAGATGTCCAACACTTGTTGTTGGAGTGTTCCCGGAACGAACCCGAGAGGGGAAGGCTCTGATAGAGACTAAATTTGAACAGGCGTGATGTAGGGATGTTCCATAGAATTCTCTCCGAGCCAACATCGAAAGCTGCAAACATTGTGCGAATTTGCGAGTCGCTATCAGAGTCATAGATAAATTTTAGATAGACATAATTATAGTATAGATAGATGTAGATAAGTAAGACAGATAGATAGTGAAATTATAACTTTTAGTGCACGATGGAGCTGACATTCACAATAGTGTAAAAGCCCCTAAATAAAATAAAGAGAGAAAAAAAATAATACATTGGACCTAAAGCTAAATGGACCCACCACTAAAAATTCGCTATTCTAAACTCAACACGGCCAATATTACCGATTCTAATTCCCTTTACAGGTAAATTAGCCTCCATGAAGCACCTAAAAGACGAGGTGACCACGATAAAACGCGACATGGAGTGCGGACTGCGCTTCGACGATCCCACGTTCGAAGTGAAGCCGGGAGACTTGATCGTTTGCTACAAGATGGTGGACGCGAGTGATCGCACCGCTTGGGATCCCGGCTTTTAAGTAATAAGTGTTAATTTTAAATAGTAAATGTTGACTAGTTGTACTATTGTGTTTTACTTCAATCCTAATGGCGACAAGTAGTTTTAGCAAGCTCTAAAACGCGACATGATGTGGGCTGCGCTTCCACGAGCCCATGTTCGAAGTGATTCCCGGAGACTTGGTCGTTTGCTCTAGGATGGTGGTCGCGAGTCTTCGGACCCCGATATTTAGTTATTTTTAATTAGTAAATGTTGATTAGTTTATTTTCCTTCAAATACTGATGTGGTTTTAACACCGATCACAATCGTAACCAGCCCTTGTATCGTCCACTGCTGGATATAGGCTTCTTCATAGACATTTTCTGGTGCTTGAGGGATGTTTGGTCTTGAAATGTCAAGCGGATTGGCAACTCCAGTCTTAGAGGTGGTATAGTTCCTCGAGGGCTTGTGGTAGTCACAAATGTGCAGCGATGTGGTTGTTGGTAAAAAACAATACCCAACGACACCATCACTGGGGGAGTGGTATCTTAGTCACAAACGATGACTATTAAATTAATATTTAGAAGAGGCGGCAGGCGATCTACAAGATGATAAGTGTAAAATAGTACAGTACGCCTAGAAATATAATGCGCATAGGAATTTCCGCCACACTTAAGCATAGGTCGTATTTTCGAGCGATAACAGCTCTATAGAATTCCGTGACAAGAAGTGCACGTGTACGGTTGGCGTTAAGACTATGACAACTGGGTCAACTGGTCTAATCACCACCTTACGTTTTGTGATTCGGTTCTTGTAGGAAATACGAAGTATCGCGGAAGATTCCTATACACATTTATTTCTAGGCTTACTGTAAATGGTGACTGCCGTCCTGGACACCAACAAAACCTGGTAGACTTCGACCTTGGAGAATCCCATTCAAAGCTTTCTTGAAGAAAGCCCCCATGTCGTAGTTTGGTGGAATAACCTCAGTAGGCAATTCGTTCTACAACTGTGTTCGTAGTGGCTCTGAGATTACCGGGTACACTTCCAAAACGCTACAGATGAAGGGTAACAATAATTAAAATCCGTTTTAGTTATGTAAAATTTATTGCAATTAAGTCGGTCAGTATTTTGTCCTGTTCTAACGTGCTAAGACAATATTGGCCATGAGAAATAGAAGACATTTGTTTTGAGGTCGTCGCGTGCCCTAAGGATGGTCCCGGCGCGATACGTATTCCCGATCTGAATGCTAACTCCTATATTTCATTTAATATCTTATATGTGTATTTTAAATACGTATTAAAGATAATGATTTTTTGGCAAATAAAAATCGTAAAATTTTGCATGTGCATCAAGCTAGCTTCATTTATGTGCATCATTTAAAAAAAAAAGATTTATTATGTTTAAAAAAAAAATTATGTTTGTCTTTGTATGTGTCTCTGGACCCACGACACAGGAAATCCTAGTGTGGGCCCAGAGCCGGCTCTAGCCCATATAGCGCCCGGATGCAATCAATACCCTGGCGCCCTCTAGTAGGCTCTTTGGAGGCGTCGCGAGCGGCGCTCGGCGCCCCCTAAGACCCTGCGCCCGTGTGCACCGCACACCCTGCACCATAAGTAAAGCCAGCACTGTGTGGGTCATTAAGTGTAGCGTTATTTATTTATTTGCTTTGCTATGATGTAAAAAATAGTTCTTGAAGCTTTATTACCAAGTAGCCACAAGGTTGGCTAAGGGAAAATGTTTTGCACAGCATCTGATGCAAATCAGCATCGCAACGAAACCTCAACAACAGCTTGATCAAGTATATTTCGACTGTGGAAACGCGACACATTTTTTTTTTTTAAATCTTCGATTGTTTCTGTTGTATTATTCAATAGTTTTACACTTCATTATTTTCAACAGTTTCAATATTTATTATATGATCCTGGTATTTACAAACCCATACGATTAATAAATACAAAAGAATCAAAAGAAAAGCGAGTGCCAAGACATTTTATAACGCTACAAATTCAACTGACAATTAAAAAATGTTGCCATATAAAAATATTCAAGTGTGACACGTTTCTATCGCCAAACTATATTGTATGCAGTAATATGGACAAAAAATGTATGGACAAGTCCACATTATAGGTGACGTTATCACGGAAAGGGGGACCTTGTTGTCGGTTCTAGTTCTCGAAAATTTTCAGACTAGTGAAATCACAAAAAAATATCTGTTTTCTTATATATCGATCTATCTTAAAGATTAGACACTAAAGCGTGTTCGTGACTAAACGCATTCTTAAAAAAACGAAATTACGAGGAAGTGTCTTGTTGCAAAGTTCAGTGAAAAGGTACCTTGTTGTCGGTTGTGTGCCGTTCGGTGCTTTCTCTGCGCTCTACGACAAAAACGGGTGGTTCTACAAAAAAAAATGAATACAATGTTTATGTAGAAAATTTTCTGATCTATAACTTTATTAATAATCTGTCCCCGCCAATTTTATAATAATGGTTGTAAGCTTGACTGTCGGTAGACTTTTGGCAAAAACTAAACAAAAATGTGAAATTCCTTTATTGCTCATAAATACAGATTTTCTAGTTTCCAAATAACATATCATCTCCCAACGAGAATATACTTTTTCCGAGTCAACAAACTTTATCAACAAAGTCAACTTCAAATGAAATTATCTCTAAATCACATTTTATGGACATTGCAATTCAATATCTTTAAAAAAATATCCTTAGCACCCACATACATGATATATAAATATTTCGATAGATATTTTTATGTACATTTTGGAAACATCAATAAGTCCATATCGACAATAAGGTCCCTTTTCCCCGATAATGTCACATATTGTGAACTTAAACTTGCTAAAGTACATTTTACATTTAATTACATTGCATGTATGGGGGCATTGCCTTTCAAAACTCATGTCCTTAAACAAGCAGCCATAAATAAATTATTTCACGTGAAATACTAAACAGTAAAATACCTATAAGGCCACAAAGAAAAACGAAACAGTCCACCCACGCGGCACTCACACGAGGATGTCTCATTCTCACACGTTTATTTACAATCATTTACCTCTCTGATGTTTGACTATAAGGTGCACTCGTAGCAAGTTTACTAATGATTCAATACATTTTTTTTTGGTATGACTTCAAGAGGTCGTAACTAAGGAAAACTGAAAATCAAAAAATTCTCAAACTATCGAATTTTCTAATTCAGTTTCTATCATATCATGCCGTAGCGGTAATTCTGTGATCCAACAAGCCAAGGGCCCTCCTGCCGGATGAATAGCGGAAGGCATGGACCTGGGCTTAGGGTGTTACTTTGGAAGGGCAGCGCAGGATTGCGGATCGGTGAGTAGCGCCCAGGTAAATGCAGATACCTGGCGAAAGTGTTAAAATGAATCTAATTTATATGGGTTTTTATAAGATTTGAAATCATGTGATTTCTTTATTTTGGACAACGATGTTTAAAAACATTTACTTTTTTTACGAATAAAAATTTACTTTTCATTCTATAGCACTTTAACCCTCGATGAAGGTTACCCACGTTACGTTAAAATTTCTTCAAAATTTCCAGCATTACGTTGAGCTTAGTTAAAAAATAAAAATAAAATATTTCCCTATTTATAATTCTGTAAGACTTAACTAACATTCGTTAAAATTCTAGAAAATGTGAATATTCAATTATGATAAATCTTTTTCTATCTCCACATATTAAAAACGGGCATAGTTTTAGAAAATAGCCTTAAGACGTTTTTACAATTACGCACAGAGCATTGTGAACGCGTAAAAACCCCGCGCGGCCCGCCCAGTGTATTTAGGACCTAAGATGTGTTATGCTGCGTCTTTAGCTTTAATACGTAAACCAATGCTACGAACGCACTAAATATTTTTTTGCAATCGGCATATACTCACACACAAATAATAATTATTATATATAAATAATAAATACAACTTAATTCAGGCGAAATACACACGTCAACGTAACAATTGATATATTTTCATTAAGAATCCCAGCCAGACATAAGTTTTATGGTGGGTCTCGCGGCTTCCTCTAACTTCCCTTAAAACAAATATTAAACTTCAAGATTTCTGTCACTTTAAGAAGGAAAATTGTTTATATCTTAATATAAATAATTAAATTATGTGGGAAGAACCACTGAACCGATTTTGATAAAAAGTACCCTTAACCTTACGAGGTAATCACGGTACACAGCGATGAAAACCGCATCAAAAACCAGCCGAGTAGATCTGTAAATTTGCTTATACAAACAAGGAAACAAACACTGTCGTTTATAAATATTATGTGTTATAGCTATTACGCAAGCGAAATAGTTTAGTAACTAATTTTAAGGGAAGCTAGAAAAATTAAAAAGCTTAACAGCCGAACAAAGTCAACCATAGCAAACTCTGTGTCCAATCATACATGAACATAACAATTCTTCTATTCAATTAACTATTTATTATAATTCTGCAGAATACACACTGAAATTTTTATGATTTTCAAACCGCGACTCAGCGACTATAATACGAGTGCAATAGTGAGAATTCGTAGTAACACGCACGTAGCACGTGTCGTCCGCTCTCCTAGCCCCGCGCACTCCAGTTACTCTTAACACAATGAGTGCATTGACCTCCGGAGCTACTACGAGTCCTGTTTAATAAAAAATAGTTGATTTTTTATCCAACTTTATTTCTACCTGAAAATTGAAAAACTGAAAATTGCCGGAACTGAATATTTAAAAAAGTAATTACAATATTTGGAAATGGAACTCTTTGGCTGTAGAATAAAGTTTGTTTCATCTAACAGTCATTTGTTTTATCATAGCAGTGTAATTTTAAAAATTGCGTGTCTGCATTACGATGGATTTAACTCGTGAAAATTTCGATCTATGATTTTCTACGATTTTAAGTGTAATTTGACAGCTCAGCAGTCTCGCTCGGCTTCAAACTGCTTTTGGCGATGGAGCACCAAGGAAAACGACAATTTATAGCTGGTTTGCAGAATTCAAGCGCGTTCGTGTTAATTTCAGTGACGAATTTCGTGAAGGTCGCCCGTCCACCGCTGTCAACATCAAAAACATCGCTGCTGTGCGCCGTATGATCCAAACAGACAGGCATGTGACCTACCATGAGATTCGGGCAACCTTAGGTATAGGCATGAGTCAGATACTATCAATCTTACACAAACATTTGGCTGTGCGAAAGCTGTGCTCGCTGTGGATTCCACACAATTTGACTGGGGCTCAAAAAACGGAGCGCGTCACTTGATGCAACGCCATGCAATTCTGATTGGTACACGATAATTTGCTTGCCGGAAGTTATTGACGAACTCCGTAAAAACAACCATAAACGCCGCATAATCTTGCGCCATAACAATGCCAGCTCTCACGCGGCCAAACGACTTTTTGAAGGCGAAAATCGTAGAACTCATGAGCTATCCTCCACACAGTCCCGACTTGGCACCTTGTGACTTCTTCTTGTTTTTAAAAATTAAGAACCAATTACGCGGTCAACGATTTTCATCGCCAGATGAGGCTGTCGAAGTGTATGAAAAACATGTTTCCGAGGTCACCACGGAGGAGTGGAATAAATGTTATGGAAATTGGTTTTATTCGTATGAAAAAGTGTATTGACGCTCACGGAGAAACAATAAATTCATTTTTGGCCATTCATTGTAATTTCTTCTTATTCATTCCGGAAACTTTCAGTGTGGCCCTCCTATATCTTTCTTGAGTTTACGTATTGACCGTACTTCCTTAAACAATACGTCGCGGCTCTAAAACTACAAAAATTTCAGCGAGTACAACTGGATCTTCATAAAGCACTTCTGCGAGTAAATACTATAACCAGTAAGAAATTAAAATAAAACATTACACTGAACGCTTACAATTATTATTTTGTCCTCGCGCTCTGGATTGAAACATAATTATCTATGATATAATTCCACTAAGCTACCTAGTAACTAGTTGAAACAATGTCTCACATTTAAAAAAAAATGTTTTAAAAACCTGCAACTTCCAGCGTCGACCGCCTCAACAACATTTAAATGTTTTAAACATTGATATAATAAATTCTAGATACACAATACGCAGTTCAAAATGTTTATAAAAGATGAACGTTAATTATGTTTAAAGCTCTTTACAGTCATAAAAAATATTATTTCGCGCGATTACAAACTTCATTGCGTTCGTAAACGAGTCACTACGTTGACTTCTAAACTTGATATTCGTTGCTCTAACGGAAGGTACAAGTTTATTCTACAACGTTGTATTTACAGTTGGTGCCCCCTGGCCGCCTACTGAATGAGTTCATCCGTACCGGAAGCTTAGGAGTACTTTAGCATATTTACTTCAGTAGAATAAGCAGTAGTGTAATAGAATGGCAGTAGGATAGCAGTGGAATACTAGGATGAGCCAAATGTTCTATCCACTCTACCCGAATCTGACTTAAAAAATATAGTGCCAATGTCTCAATGTGTTTATATTATGTTAGTACTTCTTTTTTTCTTTTTCATTGTACAAATAATGTTACGACACTTTTACTAGGAATTATGTATCTAGATATTTTTTATATCAATGGTTTAAAAAAAGAAATAAATACATTGTAGACAAATAATTAAGCACACTAGTGCATATCTGCCGGCAATCTTTGATTGCATACATCCTAGATACTATATTTACATATGTGAGCCGAGAGAACTGTCCCCTTATGTTATAATTTACACTCGTCTATCATACAGAGTTGAATCTCATTTCTATTGCTATCTAAAACTTGCCATTATCTTACAACAGTTAGACTCTAACACAACTCCCTAGAGTAATTTTATTTCCTAGTCGAGTTTCCATCCTCAACTAGTAGCAACACCCATTCAGTGTAAAAGAGCCCTTTATAAATGCCTACCTGTGGATATGGCAACACCAAACACCATCTGTCAAATTCACTTTAACCTTATTGCTATATAGTCCAAAATTGCATAAATTTCACAAATGGTATAATGTTGCTTTACCAACGAACCGTGCAACTTTGCTGTGTTTTGACATATAAATAAAAAAGATTTGTTTTTTTCTATATAATATTGTTTATGAGCTCTCTTATTACAACAGGATCGGTGCAATATTTCTTATATGAAAGCAGTCTGAGCCACGATGGATGCCATCTAATATAAAATAGTATTAAATTCTACTATAAAATTGCAATCTACCTACATTTAAACAATGAATAAACACAGCAAAGCTTCAAGTACCCTACAGTCATGTGTGAAAGAGGTACGTGTTATGTATATCACCGTTTCATTCACACAATTTCCAACGGTAAGGCCCACACACAAACACAAAACCTTTCACTATAATTTAAATAACTTACTTTTTAAATACAATTTCGTAACAACTTACGGAATAACACGTGACATCACGCTTCATTTTTTTAATTTCCTAATACTGCTGCAAAGGCTGGATACAAAGTAATTATAGAAATTATCAAATATAAATTGTATGGTGTAGTTAACATCGTAACATGCATTATGTTAAATTTAATACATTAAAATAGCAATCGCAGTTTCAATTATCAATTTGTCATCAGGTTATCACTTATCAATTTCAATAAAATATTTTATTTTCAATAAAATAACAATGAGTAGCTACTATTTAGTAGCACAAATGTCTACTGCTTATAAATTGAAACTGTACTTTAAATAAACTAAATAAATACGTGACTTGTTAAATTACTCAGTATGTTCATACTAAGATTTTATAACATTGTTCAAAGTTTCGGAGAAATTTCTCGAAAACCTCAATGCAGCAGTACTTGAACAATAGACTAGTCAACCAAATCTATTCTCTCGAAACGTCGGTGTGGACGCGTTTCCCCATTATGCGTACGCACGTTTGCGGGCCGAGCCCACGTGTTCACGCACCCATCCGCACACGCAGTCACGAAATACTCCGATCGGAATAATAAAGCTGTTAGCCTTTCATGTGCTATCTTTTTACAAACTAAGGGCTCCAAGACTGGACACTCGTCAAACCTCGGACACGCCGGCGTTCCGATCAGTTTTAACGGATCGTATGAGTCATTCGACTGCGTCCCGGCAGATTTACCTCTTAACGCGATCGTATTCGAGGCTGACGACTTCTGCTCTGCTGGTTTGGACAGGCTAAAGTTTCGACGATGTTCTGATCGGCGTTCTCCAAAAGAAAAACCAGCTAGTCTCTGCGTGAGCGAGTTGACCCCGAGCGAGCCTGAACTTTCTTCTTTCGCTTTCCCCACGCTAATGTTTAGAGTCGACACGTTGTTCACTTTAGTCGTTTTCGTATTCGGTTTCGCGCCAGACGGTTCGCCGGAGGCGTTCGTCTGTCCACTTAGTTCTGCATGTTTATGCCCGATTTTATTAGTTTTAGCGCCTTTTACAGGCACCTTCATGCCGGGTACGCCATTTGGGGAAAATGCTGATTGACTATTTGGAGACAAGTGTGCTGAGGCTCTAGCTCTTACCGGTGGCCTCAGAACATCTTCCGTCAGGTCCCATAAGCACAACTGTGTGTCCTGTGATACACTACCTAACCTATAACACTGCACGCTTTCACTTTTCTGTCTATCGTCTTCAACACCCTCTTCACTTTCGGGATCTGTGAAGCTGACTACGTAAGGGTCGAAAGCAACGACCGATACCCATGACCTATGACCCTGTCCTCTCGCAACAACACGTCTTTCGCTGAAAGACCACACCGTTACTAAGTCGTCTTCACCACCAACAACAACATACTTGCCGTCAGGCGACCAGCATACGCACAAAAACCCGCCGAAATATGATCTAGCTCTACCAATTAACTCCATCGTGTCGTAATGGAACACTCTAAGAAAACCGTCCTGCGAAACAACTGCTAAGTTGGCACCGCACGGCGAAAACGCGAACTCGTTTATACAGCTGCCTTCTACGCCTATCACCCACCTGTACAATGGGTTCCTCGTTGACTTAGTTCGACAAGTATGTATGGAGTAGCCATCCCCTTGTTTGAAGAGTTGATAATGTGGAGCGGTTGTGCCACAGTTCAACTCCTCGTTATAAACATAGAGTTGTCCTGACGCATGTGATGTGATGAATAGATTGCTGGAACCAGGCACCCATTTGATGCACGTGACGCGAGTTTTGTCAATCAGTCTCTGAAATGGATTTAGTATGGGTAGTAGTGAGAGTGGATCAGAAGGGAGTCGTATGTGAGAGTTGTACTTAGTAGGAAGTTTAGTCTAAGATATAATGTGTCAATAAACAGTCGCATCTGGTTTACTATCCGTGTTACAGTTAATACCCTCATCCTAAAATCACATATAAATTATAGAAATGTAATAACTGTTGATAAAAATTTTGTCAGTTTATTGGATGATGGTGGTTAATTTAGAGGGCATTTGAAGATTTTTGATAAAAAAAATATCTAATTGAGAAGGCCCGATTTCCAATTTTCTTAGGCTGACTCTTTTCATTCTTATGTTAAACTCAAACAATTTATGTATTTGCAGAATATGGGTAAATTGTAAAATGTTCATACATTAATGGGATCTATCATATTCAGTCGTATAGTCGTATGTCAGTCATATAGTACTGCAATCAGCCCCAAAAAAGCCATCAAAAGACAACAATGTGGCAACTTGTTTTTTTTGGGTAAATGACAGCTTTTGCATCATACATGAAGGAACAATATGAGTTTTTCGATTCAAATGGGGCAAGGGGTAAATCACCCCCTCAAAACTACTTGCTTTGATTCTCTTTTTTGTGTGATAAATCAGCTTGAACATTACTTCTAGTAGGTTATTTAGGTTGTTGAACTTGAATCCGGTGTCAAATCTGAGTTACACCCTATTCATTCCCTATAAATTGCACTAAACAACCCTTAAATGCGAGGGATTATGAGAGATAAAGAGGGTGCAGCTTAATTTTGACATCAGATTCATGTTGTTATCGTTCATTGTTCCTCTATCTATGATGCAAAAGCAATCATTTCCATGAAAAAACAAGTTGCCACCTGCTTATGGTCACCTAGTCGTCTTTTGAAGTCTTTTGGGGGGTTGCTTGGAGTACTAGTAAGTCACATTATTGTACAGTTGCTACTAAATTAACTGCTACAGTTGTAATTTTGGAGAAAATGTTTTTAAAAAACAGAGAAATCGTTAGATCTAAGAGATTCATTATTCAATAATAATTGAATCATTTTACATTGATCCCTGTGAATAATTTTAAACATTTGTCACACCAGTTATAAATGCAATTGACTCACCTCTTCATTGTAAAGTTTACTTAATTCCTTTTTAATAGGGTCTATTAGTTGTATTTGGCCAGTAGAAAATCCTATAACTAGAGAAACACTGTCAGGGGTCATCGTGACTGTGTTGAAGTCATGGCATGTTGGGTTTGTGCCTTTGTACATCTTCTTGTCCATTGGTTTTGTGAGGTCTGCTGCCTGAAAATACAAAAATTTAATTGATAATGTAGTTTAAAAATAATGTTAATTTTGGTGCTATGTTTGTTTATTTATTTAATCTTCATTGCACAAGTATGTACAAGTTGCATTCATTGCCCTATGGCATTCTCTACTAATCTTAGTTTGTTCCGCCTAACATTAGAACCAATAGCCCATATTGACAATAAGGTTCTTTTGCTCAGACTACATCACATAAAATTATTATTGCCACAAATAAGAAAGCTATAATTCCTAATTACAACTCAATTATAATTATAATTTCAACTATGCAAATTTAAATAATAAAAACTTAATTTTAATTCCTATATGTATTTATAAGAGAAATAACTCAGACTATAATCCAGATCCTCCACTAATTCTTTAACAACCTAGTTTCATATCCATCTGGACTATCAAATCTCTACTGTAGTTCTCTATTGTATTGAAAAAATACTAGCAGAGACCCTAGCAGCAGAAACTAGCATTGACATAGTGAGGATTTTATCCAGGGAGGGGCAAAGCAAACATGTTGTGATTGTGTAATGCAGAAAGAGTGTTACTTATGAGCGCCCAACCGCGGCTACGCCCATGGATACCAGCAGAAAAATATGAGTAAATATATCGAAAAAAAAAAACCATGCAGACAAAACACTTGATGAAAACATAGTAATATGTATTTCCCACTTCCCCATATAAGTCATCTAGACTCTAGCTAAAAATCAAGTGCTGAATGTTTATCGCTGGCTTTCAGCATTATGCTGAACTGGAGACCTTTTTGAGAGGCATGTAATAATAGCATGTAAAATATGCTTTTTATTCTGTTGCTGCTTTTTTTCATGTAATCTTTTTGTGTGTCTTGTTGAACAAATGTTTCTTTCTCTCTAATAATGCAAACATGCAAACAATGTACTCATGATAGTACTGTTTGCAAATGAGGAAATTTATACTAGAGCTTCAATTCTATTTTTTCGATTTTGTGTTATGAAATGCTTGTGATTTATATTGAATCATATTATACCCATGACAAGTGAGCACAGAACCACCAATAACAAGAAGGTAATATATGATCTTTGGGCCAAACCATTCTTGACTGGTCAGTTGTAAATGAATAACTTTTTTAAAATACATAGCTATTAAAATTTCTAATATTTATTTATAGCTAACAGTTTGTTTTGTAAATAGAAGATTTTTATGCCTAATTGAATCTTAGGCAAGTAAACGAAAACAAGGTTAATTAGGTGAGTAGCAAAATTAATGAGGTATTAGATGTGGATTGTGTTTCTTATGTCAACTCCATTTATCCAATTAGTGTAATACAATAATAAAATTAAAATACAATAAAAAGACTTTTTAGCCCTTGTTTCTACCAATGAGAAAGAAGTCTGCTCCCATTTATCTAAAATTGATACTGATTGCCACAATTTTGGCATAACTAAACACAGAGCTTTTTAAACGTCCCACTGCAGGACACAGGCTTCCTCTTGAAAATTAGTAGGGGTTTTGGACCACAATCCATCATAAGGGCCCAGTGCAGATTGGTGGAACACCAAAACTCAAAACAAAATATGTCTCACAGTTCCCATGTTACAAATAGATAGACAAATGTGTTTTATAAATTAAGAATAAATTAAAAAACGTAATCTATTTACTGTTCTACATTTGTTTAAAATTTGTAGTTCTGTCCAAGTATTATTTTACACAGGAAATAACAATGTGAATATGATAACATCAAATTGAAATATCTGATAAAGATATTCATATAAACATTACTTAAATTTCTAATATCAAAAACATAATATCTGTGCACAACAGGTATATGTTGATAACTCAAAGATATATATAAAATGTTAAATACGAAGTTCCAACATGTTCTATCACTTTGCAAATTTATGATTAATAACTTAAATCTTCCAACACTATAGGTTTAGTAAAATTGATTTCAGCAATAAAGTGATATCTCAATATTCAAAGCAAAAACAAGAACATTAAACTTTTCCCTTGAAAACAGTTTATTTTACATATCAACTTATTCCAGCCATATACCGATATGTTCAAGTTACAGGGATACAGATGAGTTATAAGATTGGGGACATGGTTTAAAATTTTCATAGCCTAAATTCTAAACCTATCACTAAAATCTGCTATATTTCGAATTTTCAAATCAAACTTGTTAAGATATCATGAGATAATGATAAGGAAAGTTACAGATAAGTTAAGTATAAATAAATGAACATGTTACCTTTTTGACACCCCTATACACATAAACATAGAGTTCCTTGCCATGGTTAAAGCATATCCTGTCGTCGGAGCCCTGGCCGTCCGAGCCGGGCGCTCCGCCTCCCTGCCCCGGCGGCAGGGACACGAGCGACACCCGTACATGCGAGGAGCCGGATCCACTTGTATAACCGACTCTGTTTGGGCGAGAGTACTCAGATAGTGTCATCAAACGGTATGTGCCTTCCCGAGTCACAAATTGAGTCTTCACGTCGTCCTTCCCGCCAGAGTCAGATTGCACGGCCATGTTATCATATTAATATCCTGTTATTATTCATGGAGTAGGCCGCAAGAAAAGCCCCGATTAAAATTGACAACTCAGCCGAACTGTGGACATCAACTACAAACGCTCATACGCAACTCCTATATCGTACACACACACACCGCCGTAAGCGTGGCTCATCTGGCTGCCGGATTATACACGTGAAATTGTATGTTTTCTATTATTAAACGTCGAATTAGATATTACTGTGTATGGAACATAAAAAGTCAGGTGTCAGACAACATGACGGCCCACTGTTTATGGTATAGATTATTTTCACGGTCAAGTCAAATTTGTGAAATTCAGCCATAGACAAACAAAGTGCTGCAAAGAGCTATGAAATGTTATGTAGGAAAATAAATTAATTTCCACCTGAATGACTGCGGGATAAGATTGGCGAGTGGTTTTACCACAAATCTAATATTTCTGCTACTAATAATCTAATAATACAGATCCATATTGCCTATATTGCCCACATGCCTATATTTTTTTCAATACTTTTCGATAAAACTTAAAATGATTTAACTTGTTTTTTTTATTATAAAGTTGCTTACAATTAAACTAAATCACAGATTAATATGGTATTAATTAGATTCAATTTTCAACACAACATTGATTATTTATTTAGTTTCACCTCGCTAGGGGTTGAATTTAGAAAAAATTCCAGAGAAAGTACATTTTAGTACTACATTTTAGGAGCCATTTTGGCCTATTGACAGAATGCTGCTATTTTACGCGCAGTAGGTATTGCATTAGTTGGAAATCTAAAATAAACATTATCAATTCTTAGTTATGGTAAAAAATGAATTATTCTTGATTATCTAATGTGTAAGTTTCCAGACCAAGTCGATTACTCCCTTCGGTGTTTAATATACGTAAATGCGCACTTTAGTATTGTCAATATGTAAAATTTAGAAAATTGTCTTCTTGTTTATTACTAATAGACGAGAACACTACAAAATATAAAACAGGCGTTAAGCCCCATTCAAGACGAATGGTAATATATTAATGTAAATGTAACTGGATTACATATTAAAAACAGAATTGGTACGCTCGAGCACATTAATGAGCACAGAGAAATTTTTATCGATAAAAAATTTAACATGTTGACTACTTTTAGAACCCAATCTTTGAAATTATTATAAAAATAGAAAAATCTATTGATATTATTTGATAGCAATTGCTCTGATTAGCTAAATGTAACTTATATTCATGAAAAATATTAATAAAAAGTTTTAGTGTAGGTACTATTTTATATTTAAGTACCTGTTAAAACTATTAATTTAATTTTTTTTTTTCCTGTACCTACAATCATATATAGAACATGATACCATATAGTTAACTATATTATTTCCCTTGTAAACTAATAAATGAGCACAAAATATTCTAAACAATCGGACCACTCGTTTTGATATGCTGATAAGGTTCTAAAAACAATGAAATTGTGACTCGCTTATGGTGAACATGTTTTGGTTTATATTCTCTCCCATGCTCTGTTTGTAATATTAGATATAATATTATAAGACCCTCTTTCATTTTTCTATTTGGAGTATGTGTCTGTTAATATAAAACTGTAAAGTAACTCTGCGTACAGGATGCAACGTCAAAGATATTGTTAAATTATTGCAATCAGCTATTAAAATTTACGAGTCTACTAAGCAGCAGGTAACACCTAAATGCATTTGGTCTTTTTACATAACCTAAAGCTCAGAATGAACCACCAAAAGTATCACGGAATGAAAAAACCGAACCCTAATAGGATTACTCTGCCTGTATCACCCTAATAGGATCACTCTGCCTGTATCACCAGGTGGACTGCTGGTTCGTCTGCCGCCTTAAAAATAAAAACAATTAAGTACATCAATATTTTATTGTTAACACATCCTAAAGTAAATTGTCTGCAGACAATTATATTGCTTAAAAGCAAAGATAAAGTATAAGTATATATTTTTACTTCCTCCTAGTTACAGAATGGAAGTTTTTTTCAATGATGTAATGAAGTCACAGACCCAAGCTCATCCCGTTGCAGTATATTATGCCGTGTAACTGGAATGTATTGTATTTACTATTGGACTTGATTTTTCCTGTTCCTGTTCAATTGGCCAAATTAGGACATTCAGGGCATGCAACAGACAGACTGGAAATTTCCAGTACCAGAACACAATGCACCGAAACAAAATTAACTATTAAAATATTCTTTAAATAGGTCTTAACCAGTTTTTTGATTACTGCTTATAATTAGCTCACTCACAGGTTCTGTATTTGTTTTTTCATCAATGTTCACTTCAACATTGATGTTTGTGCTACTGTCATCTGCTTTTTCTTTACTTTGTACACCTTCCTTATTTTTTACTTTACCATCTTCCTTTCCTTCCAAAAACTTATCCCATTTTTCAGCTCTCTTACTTATATCTGCATCTGTTTCAGCAATTCTGTATTTTGTTCGTCCATCCCATATTTCAGCCGTAATCTGCCTCTTACCAAACCATCTGCCATTAATAAGCTGGACAGCAGCATCAGCCTGTTCTGGTTCCTTCATGGTGATCTGGGCCACTCCTTCTGGATGCCCATCGTATATAACTACTTTTCTGACCTCCCCACTTTTAGAGCACTCCTCCCTTAAATCCTGCTGGTAATCTAGGATCAACTGCACTTCCTTATCAAAATCAGAGGGATGGAACAAATTTTTAACAATAACCACCCTCTCATGCTTTGCTCTCTCCCCAATAAATTTCTCCGGTCTCCAGTCAAACAATTTTTGCTGCATTTTCTTTATCTTTTCCAACTCCTTTTTCCTTTTTTTCTTTGGTTTAAGAGCTGGGTTGTATTCACCTTTCAATTGAAAATGTGCTCTTTCAACTTTAACTTTATGACCTTTTAAATCATAACCATCTAATAGTTTTAATGCTAGATCTACTGATTCAATTTTGATATAAGTGCACAGAGCATCACCTTTGAAGCAGTTATGCTCTTTATCCATATAAAGTTTAACTTTCATTTTCTGTGTACTCAGATCTCTTTCAACTAAGCCACATTTTTGCATAAAGTTAACAAATTCTTCTTCGGTCATATCAAGTGGTAAATTTGATGCGTAAACTTTAGTATTTGTTTCTGCTGATGGCTCAAACCATTGTGGCTCACTTTTTCTTTTCAGTGCTGTTGGATCTTTCTTTTCTTCCTTCTTTTCTTTAGTTTCAATTTTATCTTTCTCTTCTTGGGCAGTATTATCAATAAAGCCATAAGACATTTGGTAGAAAGCTAAAAAATCATCGTCGATTTTAGGTATCCAAGCTTTCTTTACATCATCCCAGAAAAATTTAGAACCATCTGATTCAGTATAAATGTGAGTATTATTTTCATAGCTGTATACTTTGCCCGGCACATCCCCACTTTTCGGGTCCCAAGAGTTAGTTTTATGGTTCCAAGTGTACTTTTGTTGCGTCGTAGGATCTGTATAAATGGCTTCGTCAGATTCATAAGTAACGTAAGGTGCATATTCTCCCCATGATGCATTGGACGTGTCAGATTGTGTCTCAGATGGTTCTGCAGTTATATTCCGCTGATTATCATCACTTTTATGTACTTCTTTGTTGCTGTCCATCGGAGAAACAGGCGATATTCTATCAGTAGTAGATTTATTGCCATTATCTGAATTTTTATTATCCTCAAGTTTACTCTCAGTTTTCTTCGGTTGTTCTTCCATGAGTGTTTCAGAAATTGTTGTGGTTTGTTCTCTCTTACTTCTAGCTTGATCTTCTTCGGCTAATTTTAGCACTGTTTCCTCAGAAAGTTTGATTTTAAACCCTAACATTGAACTTTTTTCTTGCTTAGCCATAATTACTTATTTATAAATTTTTCTATGATAAATTAGGTTGTAATAAAAAAGTTGATTAAAATAGTACCAAAAAACTGCAAATGAAGTCTGCTCTAACATTATATGTAAACGATAAAATTAATTAATTTTCGGTGATAAATTTAACAAAAAAACCCCATTGACTGACAATACTGTTATTTGACATTTTTAGTTTTTCTCTATAATAATTTACTTAGACACTGGCACAGCCATAGGTCCACACAGCAAATAATAAAACAGAATTCATTGTACAGTCCCGTCGAAGTAGGAGTCGCTCACTAAAGTGACAGTCAGGTTTACTGAGAGTGAGGACATAGTTGGAATGCTTAGAAGAAAATGAAAAATGTAGTCTCACGCTTCTATTTAATTATCACAAACGTTATGTACCGTGTAATTTAATAAACTATCACTTTTCAACCACAAATACTACAATAAACATTTTTTACAATAATCGAACAAAAACTCAACTTCTCGGGTTCCCGGCAAAAAGTCTAACATTTTTAGATTATGTTACGTTATAATAACTTTATGACAGGTGTAACTTTACACTTATAAGTTATATAATAATAATAAATACTCTTTAATGCATACAAATAATAAATGACAGAATACAATAGATAGGCGACCTTGCGTTAGGGCTATCTCTTCCAGGCAACTTTATTTAGAACCCTTTTTAGAGCACAATGAATAAAATACTAATGTCTGCTCGAACCACCAATATATACAGAAATATTAAGTCACCAGTATATTTCTCTTTTTTCTTGATATATATTTGTATTGCCAATTTATTTACTAAATAATTCTTCGCACATTTCTTCAACCTACTTATTACTTCAATAATAATAAAATCGTCTAATCATTAAATAAATTCATTTTACTTTTAATAATTATTTCTCATCTATCTTAATGTAAACGAAAACTGATTCTACATGTGTCATCTGTCAGTGTATTCTGGTTCTGGTTCGTTCTTTTCTCCAATCTAAAAAATTCCTCTGTCATTATATTTTAGGAATTCACTAAAGTCGGAATTATAATTCGATTCCACATTTGACATTAGCTACTGTCATTTTGTAAAATAATGATACCACATATAATAGTGTAGTGATGAACACAAAAATCGATAAACAATCGCGATTTATGTTTATGTAATCATAATATTGGTGTGCCAATTAAAGACTAAATTATTGATTTTTATTTAAATAAATACATAATTATTCATAACAATTATTTATTAATTAGTAACCGCTGCTTTATTTTATAAAAAGTTAATATTTTTGTTTTTTTTTATATTAAAAACAAAACTTATAATAAAAGAGCCTAGATAGTTTTCTGTATTGGCAACCCGTGCGCGCTCGTGCAGCTATCGCCATTTTGTTTATCTTGTCATTCGGCTTCATTCTCCTAGTCTGACTGCACGAATATCTCGTTTCATTGCGAATCGATATTTTGTTATTTTGTTGGGTTTTTGTTAAAGTTTTGTTACGTTGTGTTTGTTGTTACGTTTATAGTTTTTTGTGAACTTTGAGTGAATCTATTTGTTTTGGTTTTCCATCAAAATGGATCCTCCGCCAAGTACATCACAAAAAGACGTGGATGTTTTCTTGTCTCCAAGAAAAAAACGTCCACGAAAAGCTTTCACTGTTACTGAAAAAGTAATGATCCGCAACGCATATAAGTACGTGAAAAATGAAACTTCTGCGCAATTGGAGGCCTTTGAAGTTGTGGAAGAAAATGAATGTATGAACAAAGTTGCTCACATATTGGGAATAACCTCACGCTCTGTTTGTAACGTTTTGAAGGAAGTAAATAAAGGTGCGCCGCCAACTCCCCCTAAAAAAACTGGACCAAAAACTTGACAGACGTGAGAAATTTATTTGAGGAAGGCATTCAAAAAATTACGGCCACCGAATGGTCTAAATGCGTATCCCATGTTGTCAAAGAAGAGGAAAAAATGAGTAGGCTAGATATGTTAATTGACAATATCACAGACACATTTATAATAAATGTTACAGAAAGTGACAGCGATAGCGATAGCGATGACGGCGACGATTTATAAAATAAAATATTACCATAATACATCTATTTGTTTTATTTCTCATGTTCCTTCATGATCACATTTATTTATTTATTTCACACACAATTATTAAAGAAAACTCTCAGATCCGTAATAAAATTAATCGTCATAACTAAATTATCCGTTCACAAATATTTAATTTCCTGATATACTTAGTTTACGAGAATAAAATTATAAACGAGAAGAATCGATCCGGAAATATTCCATTTCCGTATCGAATAATTTCGCAACGTTACTATTTAGTACTTGCCATAACGTTGCAACACTGAAATTGTCAAATCTGGAATCGAATTAAAATTCCGACTATATATATATTTTTGTTTTGTAATTTCTTGTTATTCATAAAAATACGTGTTTATTACCTGACGATGGAAGATATCAAAGACGTATATTTAAGTCCGCTTCCAGACTCGTCACCGTATGTAAAACCTTTTAGATTTAATTACACTCAAAACGGACGAGAGAAATCGTGGGACTTGTTAGAAGTGCACGATAGCGTTGCAATTATAGTCTTCAATGTTAGTCGGAAAGTAATGGTCTTTGTGAAACAATTCCGCCCAGGTTTGTTCTGGTTTCTATAAAATTATCCTAAGAATTATCTCCTTTATTTGAGGAAACTAGTTGGCCAGTTTATCTGTCATCTGTCATATTTGTACAAAGAAAAATGTTTATTTTTTGAAGAATTCACTAATGTAATGAACCTTGTAAAATTCACATTATTAGTGCTAAATAACTAAATCAAGGGTAAATCTTTAGAATATGACCGCACGATTTAAGGGGGGAAAAGGGACCGGGGAGGGAGAGGGGGGACGGGGTAACCCCCTGGTACCACTCCCCTGCCGCGGAGATGCTTGGTTAGTGAGAAATATTAATTTGAAGTTTCTTAGAAACTAACCTCAAAATTACGTCAAAGGATTTTCATAAAGGCATCGCACGAATTGAGGGGGTCATTGCAACTGCTCCGGCGCTACGGGAAGTGCAGCCCCTTCGCCCTTGCGTAACACAGCATAGAAACCCATGTTCGCCTCCGTAGCTTCGGCTTTTTGGTCGCCTTCAGCGACCAGCCTCAACCGCTACGGCTCGCACGGGTTTCTATGCTATGTTACGGCGGGCGAGGGCTGCCCTCCCTTCGCGCCTCCGGCTTATAAAAACACTCTAGGGGTAGGGCAGACAAGTACCACGTGGATTCGGGGTTGACAGATTCGGTTCTGTGACATCCACTAAATTAATAAAAGATTTTCTTTATATTAATTAATTTATTTTATAATATGCTTGACAGCCTTTAAAAGTTCAACAAATTATTATTATTATTATTTCCTATACACTAGCAGCTTTAAGCTGATGCCTGTACATTGTTTTGTTGCACTTTTTTTAAATAATTGTCCAGTCTATTTTTGAAACAGTTCACTGAGGGGACACTAATAACAGTCTCCAGTAATTTATTCCAGTCTCACCACATGGTTAGGCAAGGTTGGGCAAAAAGTATTTCCTCGGATTGCTTGTAGTCGGCACAGTTGTGAGAAGTGAGTGTCCTCTCAGGTTTTTGTTTTCGTTCATAGTATAAATGTTTGTCATGTTTGCTGTGTTGTAATGTCCATTTAGTATTTTGTATGTCTCTATTAGACTCTTTGTCTTCGTTGTTCTAAGATGGTTAAACCTAGTTTTTGGAGTCGAACTTCATATGTACAGTTTTTCAAAGATAGGACCATTTTGATTGGTCTGCGCTGTGCTCTTTCGAGAAGATCAATATCCTTCTTGAAGTAAGGATTCCAAATCTGGAATGCATATTCTAGTAGTGGACATATGTAAGTTTTGTAGATCTTTAGGAAGAGATTTTCATCTATGTAGGAGAAAGCTTTTCTTATTGTGTATAGAATGGAGTTTGTTTTTTTAGTTATTTTAATAATATGGCTTTCCCATTTTAGGTTCAATGTGATGTGTACTCCAAGATCTTTCTGGCACTCCACAACATCTAGTTGGTTTTTGTTGATGTAGTATTTCATTTTGGGATTTTTATTGCCAATGTGCATTTCATTTAAAGGATGGATCTATACAAATGGATCTCTTTTATTTTTATTAATTGACCTTGGACACACAAATTCTTCTATTACATTGGCAAAGTTTTCTGGGTGGTTATAATTATCTTTATAAAACAACCTTTTAACCACCTGCCATTGGGACTGTTCACTGGGTGTGAGTCTCATCATATCTCATGAGGAGACAATCCTGGCTGCAGCATCAGTTCATGGTGAAGATCATGTTTAGCTATCAAAATTAAATGTATATGCAAAGTTTTGTGTCCGTGCTGCTAACCGTTGAGGAGAGCCCTCGTGAGGAGACAATCCTGGCTGCAGCATCAAGTTATTTCTATCATTTTAGTGTATTGTCATCAGAACTGAACAAGCATGCAAAATTTCAAAGTCGTAAGTTTAGAGAAAGTGGTTCAAATTTGGCTTGCAAGATTTGACCCGAACATACATATGAAGTTAAATAAAAGCTTGTAATAATAATAAATAACAATCTTAAAAAACTTTTAAGTTAAACGGTTTTATATTTTATGTGCACTGAAAACTACGTGTATCCAATCCAATCCAATTTCTTAATATGGCCCCATCGAGACTTCGATGATTCTGCCAATGTCAAGGTTGAATGAAACAGTAAAAAATATTTAGCAAAAGATAAAACGCGCAGAGATTATGCTGGTTCCAGT
Source organism: Sesia bembeciformis (assembly GCA_943735995.1). Taxonomy (NCBI): domain Eukaryota; kingdom Metazoa; phylum Arthropoda; class Insecta; order Lepidoptera; family Sesiidae; genus Sesia; species Sesia bembeciformis. The sequence goes on along the minus strand of OX031042.1, from coordinate 13,356,159 downwards.
TGAGCTCACTAAAACAAAGAATACTTAACTTTATATATAAATATATAGAATAATACATAAGAATATAAGATCAAATTAGATGTTAGTTTTATAGAAGTATGAAGACAGAGAGAAAGTATTTTTGGTTAATAACAATATACCTAACATAGAATAGTGATGATGAATATGATGTAATAGTTAAAAAATGATTAAAGAACAATGTTATTAACTCTAATGAATTTGTGAAGGATATTAATATGAGGGGAGAAGACAAGGGTTAGTATATAATTCACATTTACAGGGCGAGGAAGAGAAGGAGGAAGTATATCGTAAAGAGGTATTGCAAGGCGGGGACAATTAAAGAAAATGTGCTCCAGAGTGCCTTCTTCAAGTCCACACTCGCACAAGGAATGATCCCGAATCCTTAGCTTAGCCAGGAAGGCCGGCGAGCATACGTGTCCCAATCTTAACCGAATGATGACCGACGTATCCACTTTATTGATGTTCTGATGCTTAAAAAACCAGGGTCTTGGGGGTATAGTCGGCTGGATGGAACCATAGTGTCTAGCTTTAGTTAGTCTAGACGACTGCCACAGATCATTCCAGGATTTATCCAAGTAAGGTTTAGCCAGAGCCCGTAGATCGCGAGAAAAATAATTTGGATATGAATCACATCCCACACGCATGGCGTCCTTTGCCAATAGATCCACTGTCTCATTACCAGAGATGCCAGAATGACTAGGGATCCACGCAAGTACGACCTCTATGCCTGATAGGCGGCATTTATAAAGCACCTCTTTAATCTTTAGGGTTACATAGAAGTTGTCTCTAGCATGAAAAGGAGACTTGCTAATGTCCTGCAGACAACTCAATGAGTCGGAGAAGACGATGGACCTATTTAACTTATGCGACTTTATAAACAATACTGCCTCCAAGAGAGCTAAAGACTCCCCAGTAAATATAGAAGTTTGAGGGGGACATTTATAATTAAGAATAATTTTATATTTGGGAATCCATACTGCAGAACCTACATTATCACCTCCAGTTAGCTTAGATGAATCTGTATAAACTGTTAACCAGCCGGGCCATTTCTCATCTAATATGCTATTGAATGCAGTATTTGCCTCAGGATTTTTTTTTACAATGCCAAAATTAAGAATCACTCTTGGGTTATAGAGCAGAGATTCAAAACTAAAGTGGAACAGAGGATTCTTATCAAGTTGGAAAGTAGGGGAAGGGAGCTCAGAAAATTTTGAGAGACTTTTGAGTAAGAGAGGGGTCTCTTTATGAGACCAGTAACTAGATGAGGTCAGTAGCTGAGACAATAATCGAAGTCTTTGAAGAAGCGGATGGGAGGAGAATTGAATAATATTGAAAAAGAATCTATCAGCTAAAAATTGTCGACGGAGATTTAAAGGAGGTTCTAAACACTCTACTTGGAGGGCGTTAATGGGGGAAGATTTCATGGCACCAGTAATGATGCGCAAACATTTAGCCTGAATCCTCTCCAGCTTGCAAAGTGCCATCTTACTGCATGGTTCCAACAAGAAACATCCATAGTCAAAGTGGCTTCTGATAATGGCATTATACAACAGCTTCTGACTGTAGGGGTGGGAGCCCCAACGTACCCCCGAAAGAGCACGTAACACGTTGATGTTACTTTCGCATTTTCTAACAATGTGATTCATGTGGTGAATACCCGTCATGCGGGAGTCAAATATGACCCCTAAAAATTTCACTGTATCCTGAATGCAAATGTTTTGTCCACCGACTGACAAATTAATAGTAGGAGCTGTACGTTTACGAGAAAAGACGACTGCCTTACATTTAGAGACAGACAGAGTTAGACCATGATCATTGAGCCAGACGTCTAAATAGGATAAGGCTGAGTTTAAGCGGTTAGTAGCGTCAGTGATTAATTTTGAGGATACGTAGAGGGCGATGTCATCTGCGTATTGAAGAATGTTGCAAAAGCTGTCTACAGTTTTATCCAGGTCGTGGGTATAGATATTATAAAGCAGAGGACTAAGGACAGAGCCCTGTGGAAGTCCCTTCCATACATACCTAGAAGGAGATAGTGAGCCTCGGTATCTAACGGATATGGAGCGTGCCATAAACAGGTTGCAGATGATGTTGACCATCCTCACAGGGATACTCAGCTGTAGCAACTTCTGCCTGAGTATTGGAAGCTGGACATTATCATAGGCCGAGGATATGTCAAGGAAGACACCAATCAAGTGTTCTCCACGAGAAAAAGAAATGCGGACATCTGAAGTAAAAGTACTAAGGCTGTCCATGGTACCCATACCTTTTCGGAATCCAAATTGGGTTTTTGGAAGCATACCTCTATTTTCTACCATCCACTCTAGTCGATTCTTGACCAGGTGTTCAAGAATTTTGGATAAAACTGATGACAATGCAATAGGTCTGTAAGAGGAGCAGTCGTCTGGGTCTTTACCAGGCTTAAGAATGGGGATCACAATTTGAGTTTTCCAAGAGTCTGGGATCAAGCCAGAACTATAAATATGATTGACTAAATTTAAAAGAAAAGTTTTAGCCAAAATAGATGACTTGGTGACAAAAGAGTAAGGGATCCCATCTACCCCAGGGCTAGAATCTCTAAGGTGATCAACGGCACAGTGAAGTTCAGTAAGAGAAAATGGTTCATCCATTCTATCAACAGAATGGAAAGAGGTAAGCGTAGGAAGTGGCAGGCTATCTGCAGAAGGAACAAAGGGTGGAGCTAATTTATTTAGAAAGTCAGGGAGCCAGGAATCTACACCATTAGAGGAAATATTACGGTTATTGGAATAGGATTGGCGGAAAGCTCTTACCCGTTTCCACACTAGAGAGGCAGGAGATCTAGGAGACAGGGATTCGCAAAATGTACGCCATCCTTGCTTTTTCTTTTTAGAGAGCAATCTTTTGGACTGAGCCAGAATTCTTTTGTAGTTAATATAGGAATCCATATTTGAATCTCTAGCAAAAATGGATTCAGCTTCATTTCTTTGTCGAATACTGGCAGTGCAATCAGCATCCCACCATGGAGGGGAAGAAATTTTATTACGAGAGGAATTTTTTAAAGGGATAGATTCGTCCGCCGCAGCTAAGAGAGCCGATGTATATTGAAGATAGATACTACGAAAATTGGACATATTAACTGGAGGCAATGAGGCGATTTTGGAATCTACTAGCTGGGAGAATTTGTCCCAGTCTGCCATAGATAATCTATATTTAAGAAGAGGGGGAGGGTCTTTAGAGAGTGAGACAGAATGGTGTATGGTAGTTAAAATAGGAAAGTGATCACTGCCGTGGGAGTTAGGTAGAACTCTCCAAGAAAGAGAAGGGACTAGGCTAGGGGAAGCAAGGGTAAGATCAACAGCACTAATGTTCTGTGTTGGTGATACCCTACGAGTGCCAGCGCCGTCATTTAAAATGCAAAGATTTTGGTCGTCCAGAAGGTCAAGAAAGGTGGCAGAGAGAGTGTCACAAGTGTGGGAGCCCCACAGGGTATGGTGGCAGTTGAAATCTCCCATAATGACCAATGGGCCCGTAATAAGAGACAGTAAGGAATTAAGCTCGGATATTATATTAGGATTGGGGTGGGGAATATAAACTGAAATGAAAGTAATATTTGAAGCTTTTGCAGCCACTGCATGGAAGTCAGGGCTGTGAGGTGGAAATGGAATTTGGGAGAACGACAGAGAATTATTAATGAGTAAAGCACAACCCGCATAACCATCAGCACGGTCATCTCGGAGACATGAGTACCCTGGTAACCTAAAACGGAAACCAGGCTTAAGCCATGTCTCCGCGATGGCGGCCAATATTGGCTTATGCTGGTTCATTAGCAATATTAAGTCAGGTTTTTGGGTACGAATATTCCTACAGTTCCACTGTAGGAGGGTTGCTTTCACTGTGAAGAGAGTTTTTTAGAAGGGAGAGCAATGGCTGAAGCGTTTGGATAGTATTAAGAGGAATGGAGTCACTGAATTTAGACAGGAAGTTTATTAAGAGAGAGACAAGTGTTTCTATGAGATTGTCGTTGGGGGAAAAGTCACTAGGATCTGATAATGCACAACCATTCGGAAGGGAGGACTGGGGAGTTTTTGTGATGGAATTGTGAGCGTGTGCATCGTATGGTTTATCAAAGTTTTGGTGTGGGCGACGATTGACATGAACTGTTTTCCTGTACGAAGATTGGTTAAGAGGTGTGGGGACGTTGACTCGAGAGGAGTGAGGGTTAGGAGAGGGCAAAGTGGGCCCATTAGACATTATGGGGGAGGCGGCAACATCTGCATAAGGAGTCCTGACTGCGCGAAAACGTTGAGATGCCTCAGAATATGGAATGTTTTCTTCCGACATAACTACTTTGATGGATTTCTGGCGCGAGTGCTCCGGACATAAATTGTATGTGGCAGTATGCTTGCCCAAACAAAACAGGCAAGTGGAATCTGCTTCCACAACCTTACAAGAGTCGCCCCTGTGGGGTTGTGCACACTTGTAGCACCTTGGGGTAGACCTACATTGTACAGCAGTATGGCCGAATCTGCAACAATTGCGGCACTGTATGGTAGGGAGGTGGTATAAGGAAACAGGTATGGATGAATTGAAGGTGTAGATTCTATCAGGCAGAATCTGCCCCAGGAATGTAATAACTACTGTTGTAGAGGGAATCCACGTTCTCACACCATCAGCAGTAGACCTCCTATTCAGACGTCTGGCCTTAATGACCGGGCCACAATTCGGAGGGAAAGTTAAGCTTTGTACGAACTCCTCTAAGGTCCAGTCAGTAGGGACCTGTCTGACTAAACCTAATCGGGTAATATGAAAAGCAGGAACAAATACTTCATAGTCGTTATTCTTAAATTTCTCATTATCAAGTACTTTGTTGGCTGCTTCTGCATTTTTAAATTCTATTGCCACTTTGTTCCTCCCAGCCGACTTGATACCCCCAATTGTTATACCCTCGATGTTATTTCTGTGGATAAATTGGGCCAGTTTTAGTGTCCTTAGGGGTGCACTAGAAGCAGGATCTGTTTTGGTAATATGGACGATGAAAGGTCCTTTGTCTAATCCCGTATATTTTAATTTTTTGAAGGATTCAAATTCTGGTTTCGTGTAAGTTTCCTGCACTGAGGCAGATGGAGAAATAGTCTTTTTGGCGTTCTCTTCGACAGGGTCACGCTCTGCCACGCGCTTTACCGCTGACTTATTGAGAGTAGGATGGTTTATTTGAGAACTTTGAGACATTTCAGACATTTCCACATCTACCTGAGACCGACCCTCCCCACGGGGAGGGTCAACCTCGGAGTCCATTTTATTTAATTTGCCCTCTTATTGAATGTTATTTTACCTCTTACCAGATAATAAACACAAATGAATCTCCACCACCACAAAAAATTAGCTTCTCGACCGAAAAATAGTACAAAAAGACCTAATACGATGTCAAGAGAATGTTTCACTCAACGATGACACCGCAAGACCAAATTACGTGTAGCCCTTTCATTTGATACCCATATTGAGGGGGTTAAGGAAAAATATGTAATCCGCCATTTTGTATCGGCGGCCATCTTAGATTTATAATGTTATTGATTTTATTATATTGTATTGTCATCTAAATTAAATGTGTGTACCAAATTTCAGATCAATCTGACAACGGGAAGGTGCTTAAATTTCAATTTCTAATTTTGACCCAAATAAATAAACAAATAAATTCCGTACGGGTCGAGCTAAATAAAACCGTTTAAAAATAGCATTTTTTTATCAAACATTATTTTTAATGCATTGTTTGTCGCAACTTTGTTATATCTTTTGCAAAAACATAATATTTGGAATATTTTTGTTATATTATTTGTTGAAATGTTGCTCCATTACAGGTGCACAAAAAAATTATTTAAAAAAAAACCAAACATCTCCGCGGGGGGGGAGGGGTGCCGTTTGAAAGGGGAGACCTATCCCTTTAAAATGCCACCCCTATCAACCCTAAATTCGTGCGGCCATATTCTAAAGCCAACCCAGATCAAGTTCAATATATTGCTAAATCCCTAAGAAGATAATGTACTTAAAAACATTGGTTTCATCTGTGATTTAGCAATGTCACTACAGATTTGACTAACAGACTCAGCTGTTACTGTGACATACACATTATTTCAATAAAAAACTATTTCAGCCATATACTACAACTGTATCAACGAGTGTGACCGTGGCAAAGATGTCATAGACACAAAGAAGTACCCGGCTTCACTCGGCATAGCTCTTGAGATGTGTGCAGGCATTGTGGATAAGGAAATACCACTGATTGAGATAGCCAAGGAGGAGGTGCTTGAGGAGTGCGGGTATAATGTGGACGTTAAAGATTTGCAGAAGGTTATAGCTTACAGGTAATTATAAAAGCGTTTTATTTGCAGATTGACAGATAACTAAAATCAGTATTATTCTAATATTTCTCCAAGGAGGTGAAGTGTTCCTCCATCCATCTTTTGCGAAGGATACACAATGTACACTGCAATCTCACCCTTCTCTCATAGAAATAAGACTTCTGTAAAATGTACTTTATTTACATATTTTGATAGTATTTTTAAATCTGCAAAGATAGGCAGTGCATCCAGTGGCTAGGCTATCATTTTGTACTGAATTGGCATGCATCATGGATGTCCTTGGGCAACAGTATCCTCTTACCAGCAGGTGAACTGTATGCGCGTGTACACCTTCTTTCTATAAATAAAAAAAATATATATTAAAACTTTTGAGATATTAAGATAATGGGCATTTTCTGTACTAGATTTTCAGGGACATCTTTATTAACAGTCCAAAACCTGGCTATATTATTTTAGTACATACATTTAGTACCTTACCTTTTAAATAATTATTATTTTAATAAATATCTTTTGTACTCTATATTTCAGGTCAGGAGTGGGTACACAGGGATCACTACAGACATTATACTACTGCGAGGTTACAGATGGCATGAAAACTGAACAGGGTATGCTTTCCTATAACTTTTAAATCTTTTAAAGTGCTACATAATGTTTTTGAGATGGGAAACACATTGTTATCCCCATCACCAGCCCTTGTTATCTTCCACTACTGAACATGGGCTTTAATATAGAATAGCACCACCCCATCTGTTCCCGTAGGTGTCAAAAAAGGCAACTAGGGTCGCTTGGCTAGCATGCCGTTTTAAGACCATACATAGCTCATGCACAGCTCAATGTGCACAAGGAGGCCCATGTCCTGCAGTGGACAATATAAAAACTGGTTACAGTTGCAGCACATTTTTGCAAAAAAAATGGTGGATCATGAATGGTACACATGGTTTTAATATTCGAGAATGAACCTAACAAGACCTTTATAAGTTTTCTTTCTAAAAAATGTAAAAACCATATACAAAATGGCCCTCAGGCGGCGGTGTTGATGATGAAATAATAGAGGTAGTGGAGAAGACCATACCGGAGATAGAAGACATGTTCAACTCCCCCGGGCCGATTCCGAGTCCACCCAGTTGTTTGTTTGCTCTCATGTGGTTCCTACAAAACAAGGCCAAGAAGTTCCAAAAGTAGGTGTAAGCTAGAGTTGTCTAAACCATCATTGAAAATACTTTCTTTTTTACCTTTCGTTAGTAACTTGGGTGACAGTTCCATAAACTGAAAAAATGATTTTATTTCTTTATTTGTGTATCTACTGATATAATGTTTTAATTCAATAACCAGCTCTGTTCTGATAAGTCTATTTTTATATTATTTTCGAATATATAGTTATACATTATATATGTATGCATTTTGTAGATATTAAATTATATAATATTCAAAAATAATAATATGCGTTCTCCATGAAAATGGTTATTTGTAATCAATGTTTGAAATAAGCATAATTTTAATGAATTTTTAATGCATAAATAGCAATTGTGTAATGTACTATATTGTAAATCAACAAATGTACTATATTGTATTACATTCGAGTGTTCAAACAAATACAAACTCCTTTGCAGCTCATAGTCAATATGAGACTACGGCTGCGCTAACTGCACAAATGAAACTTTGTAGAACAAATTTATTCATTCAGTTATAGAGACACATTGAAGTCTCTGTAATAGTGCTTGGTTGATAAATGCTGTAGTTGAATGTATCTGTTTTATTATATCTACACAAATGTGGCAGAGCCACGCAAATAGCATAATTTATCATTTTATCGGATTTATTGTCCTTTTTCACTACCTTTGTTACTCACTGCTTCTGTGTATAAATTATAGAAATTCCACATTCCTAAATTCCACATATTGAGAATAAAAATGATAAGAAGAAACGGACGAAGGCCGAGGCAGAGGCTTCTATAGAGGATTTCGGGCTATAGTCCGCCACACAGGCCCAGTGTGGATTTGTTCCAAATGTTCCATACGATGTTTTCTTTTACCACATTTCGACACGAAAGAACCAAATGAATGTATGTTTTTACAAATCGATTTAATTATTATAATATACGCCAAATGGTGTTTGTGTACGTTTAGTGGTGAGCTAGATTAGTTTATTTTTGTAGATATGTTCATTCGGTCCTTAGGCGGAGATATACACCTATATCCATATATTACTAGTGTAAGGTCAGCGCGCAAAAATATCGCCACAAAAACGGTCCTAAAATACTGTTGTTAGCACCAACGCGCTGGCAACGTCGTCGGATGCGGGAAAGAGAGGGCGCTAATTTTTTCTAGTATGGCGGACATTTCAGACATTTGTTCGTATGACCGTATCCTTACTTTTAAATCCATGCCTAAATCATAGTAAAATTGGTGCCGATATCGTATAGTGTACGTATCTTTTATTCTCAATGCGACGACTTATATCTATTTTTATTATTCTCTTTTTAATTATTCTCGTAGATCATACGCGCGGTACTGTCAGGAGTGTAAAGAAAACAAACTCTGAAAACTACGTAAGAACGTTTTCGTTTTTATTGTTATATTGGTATGTTACTTAGTTTTCAGTAATGTTCAGTAGCGAGACCGTTTAGTAGCGAGGTCATTTATTTAGTATAATACCTAGTATTTGGCATTTAAAACGTCAACGAACCATTAGGAATATGGCTGTATCTCTGAATTATCCGTTGTTCAATATTTACAATGTACCATACAATATCTTGATACCTTCGCTTTTATTATTGCTTTTATTGTATTCATTTGTAAATGATCACATAATAAACGTTGGAAATGATTAGATACAAAATTGCGGATGAGTACGACAAATTGTCAGATTACAGAGTAGTTATAGTTTTAGAAATTGTAAAAATGTACAATTTGTCTAGACTAGAGTGAGTTTTAACGACATATGATTTTTTTAAATTACATTGCTTTTCCCTTGTCCTATGTTTCTTTGGTCAGGCTCTATACTCTATTCACATTAAGAAAAATGTGACGTTATCCGTCCAATGTAGCATAACGGCGTTAATTGGTCAACCGAAGAATGTTCCATCTCGTAATTGGTCAGTGTCACGTGTCTGATAATGATGACGTCACGTTTTCCTTAACTTGAACAGAGTATTAGCGTTTACAAATGAGCACAGTTTACATAGGTACACGCGCGATCCTTTTGCCAGAGAAACTACTCGCATATTAAGTACTGATTGGTTCCTTTGGCGAAACACGAAAGTCGCGCCAGTAATCATTATACCTACCTATGTAAGACATAGGTAGGTTTAATGAGACCTATTACTATAGATTACATGGATCATAAAGAAGACAGACTTTTTTTATCTTCATTTAGGTAGGGTCTCCACATATAGTTGAGCTCCGTAACCATTGTATTGTTCATTCCTCTCAGTGTGGATGTGGGTGTCTTCGGCTATTCTAGTCACTCTAGTTGCCTCTAGAAAGGCAGCAGCTTCTGTGGCTTTTGAAGGCGTTTGGGAATGTAAGGACAAGCTCTTATTATTCCTATTGCAGTGTTTTATATCGACTATGACACGACGACTATTGAATGCCATAAAGAACCCGTAATAATGTTAATTGCATAATGTTAATTGTACACGAAATTTAATTTAAATTTGTATCAAAGACAGTTTAGTTATTATTGTTTTAATGTTATTAATGGTTTATAATAATTGTCTGAAGATTTACATTGTATAACAAATATGTTTCTGATGATTGAGATCCGAGGATTCTATTCACGAGATAATTGACATCAAAATTTAACTTTTTTTTTTTAAAAGGACAATGTTTTATACATTTTTTTTATGTTTGCCAAAACATAATAAATAGTTTTTTTTTTCAATAGAGCATTAAGATTTTCTCGTCAGTTAATACAAAATTATGAATAGGATCCAGTCTTCGGGAATATGTGTCATCGAAATAATGCAAAACTTGAAACACGGCAACTGAAACCGTTTTAGCGAAAAATAAAATTATTTTAGTAAATAAATCAAAAGTTACAAACATTTAGTTTTATTGTTCTATTTAAAACGTTCGTAGCGCTCATTACTTGGCCTTTACAAGAAGTGGTCAAATCCAGAACCGCCGAATCAACTCTGTATAGGCCAGTATAGGGCAATGACAATAATAGTCCGCGGTGGCGCAGGCGACGGCAGCACGCCGCATTGATTGCGTAACTACGCTTATAGCCGGTTCCAGACATGTACAAATGTTTGTAAACTCTGCAAAGAGCAGCGCAAATATTTGTGGGTGTTTTCGTTCCAGTATATACATTTTTTATAGAATAGATGGCCGACGAGCGAGCGGGCCACATGATGGTGAGTGGTCACCTTGCAGAATCCTGTTTCTCGTAGCGTAATAGAAAAACCTCAGCTAGCAGTTCATGCCATATCTTTCGGGGTCGCAGTATAATGTATATTTATGACTGTATATATACAAAGAAACAAAATATAGCGTAATAATAAACTGGATAGCGTCAAATAGCTGACTCCTTTTCAAGTGTGTGGGTTTGCGCCTTTTGATGTACGCCAAAAAACCGACAGTGATGGCAAATACGAAATATCTGTACAAGTATTTGCAAAGAGCGTATTTGTACATATCTGGGACCGAGGGACTTGTAAAACAACAGATTGTGATCAGAATATTATTTTCCTCTCTATGCAAAAGTTGTCTGGCAGAGATCATTTTTAGCGATAAGACCAGAGACCGCCTTTTGGTCATTTTTGTGTCTACATTATCTGTTCTTCGTTTTTTTGGCGTGCAATAAAGAGTTTTATTTCCATGTATTGTAAAAGCTGGTAAAATCGATTCTACTCTCGATACTTGAAGAACCTATTTTCAGCTATTGCCATTATTTCAGTGACGCTATGTATATGTTACGTCATATACTTAAAATTCTGTGCGCTTAGTACTTTCTATAAGGTCATTTGCACCAAATGTTGGGTTTACATGCAATTATGACATCTATGATATTGTTTTGAGATATAGATGTCCTGAAGACACTTGCAAGTATATTTTGTTATTATTCACACGTTTTCTTGTGATTTATTTTAGGTTCATATATAATAAGGCAGCGGGTTGTTATTTTATTGGCCAGTTCGCGATCTTGATGTGTAAACTAAAACTCCTGTGCATGTAAGCTTTATATAATATGCAACTGTGATTCAATCCTGTTGATGCTTATTATTAAAAAAATCAATTAAGCGTTTTCTTGTTTTATTTTTTATACCCTAAGGAATAAATTTGGAAGTAGGTTTGGAAAAATAATTTGTTACAGGCTGTAAACTTTGCGAAGCTTCAAACCGTGGATTACGTTCATGATTGCGCGCTACTGTCTGTTACTGGCGTCAGTAACCAGCGTTGTCATGAGACCCACGCGACAGACCGATGATTATCCACCTCAAATATTCTCAAACTCATATGTACATAGGTAATCTTTTAACGAATTCGAAAAAATATTTGGTATGAGTTTATTTATCGACTGGCCACGTTACCCCTCTCTCACAGAAGACTACCTTGAAATGTACTGCATTTCCCACTTTATCGTATTTCCCCAATGTACGTACATGTTTCGGTAGTGAGTGAGATGTGCCAGAGCCCATTCCCATCCCATCCTATCCCTGCCCATTTTCCCAACCCTTTCTCCAAATTCATTCCTATATCTCCAAAGGTAGGCAGCGCATCCGGGGGCGTGCCAACATTTGTCATTTTGGACTAATGTTGGCATGTATTGCGGATGTCTATGGGCGACAGTATCCACTTACCATCAGGTGGACTGTATGCTCGTCTGCCGCCTTCGTACATAAAAAAAAAGCAATGCTTTTTTGCGGGAACTCGAGAAGAGATTTTGTTTAATTATTGTAAAAATTGTGTATTATACGTTTTGTATGTAGTAGTATAGTGATAGTTTATTAAACTTCAATGGTTTTCGTGCGCGGTGTTTGTGACAATCAAATAAAAGCGTGCGTTTTCCGTGTGCTTCCAGGGAGTCCGTCTTCCGTCCTCAGTAAGCCTACTATCACTTTACCGGGCGACTCTCTGATTTACTTCGACGGACATTGACAAGATACGTTTTAGAATTTGCCATATATGAAAAGAAGCGGAAGAAGAATAAACAATATCTACTGTATTAGGGCATAACTTTTGAAATGAAAAACCAAGTAAAATTGTAATTTTCGAAATAAGATTTATTTCTGTCAACCATAATAAAATAAATGAACAAATATGACTATAGTGATCGTGAGAGGGCGCTAGTGTATCCTCGATAGGTCTTCTACTATTTTTATTAGATCGTCTATTTTAGCGTCTCGCTTCATGCCGCTGCCGTCGTCAATCTGGAAACAAAAAATAAAATCAAAATTTAATTGTATTTTATTTACTTTCACAATGAATACGGTTAACTTTTGTTTCTGCGCATAGGTCAAATTCGAAAAAGATTAACACAAAATAATTGAGACCCAGTTAAAATATTCTGGGTTTACACAAAAGCTAGTTTACATCGATCTAGCACATTTAAGGGTCTCGTTTTTGCAGTAAATTACAAAACAAAAAACAATTTTTGTGATAATTTCATGGTTGCTATTTTCTTAAGTCTGTTATGTTAATTATTGGGCGGCGTACATCAGTTGATGCTGATATTAAAACACTTGTATCTTTTATTCTAGTGGACTCTTACCAGAAAACTACCTCATATATCATGTTTTAATACTGAGGTTATAATTCAGACTTCATCATTCAACTTTTGCGTTAGTATGTAAAAACTCTTTTTTTCGAAAATTCACCGCTCGGACTAAAGGTACTTTGGAATATTTGGACTAGTCTTGTTTTTACAAGAAAGGTTTGAAGATGAACCTGTAAGAGTTCACAATTGTCTGAGGGTATAGCGAGTTAAACATAAAAAAAAATATAAAATTTTATTTTTCGCAAATGCTGCCGTATTTTTAGATAAAAAATAACTTCGGATTCGGATTCAGCGACCTCGAAAACATTAAAATACGTCAAAATTAGCCACCAAGACGGAAGTGATCAGTTTCGATTTCTAAGCGACTTTTCGGTGCCGTGCCGCTCACCTAGATAGGAAGGTGTTATTGGTGATAAAAATAAGTGCATATCGCTTGATATGATCTTAACCGATCCCCTGACATACTGTACTCAATTGCACTTTTAGCCCTTTTGGAGTAACATGAACTAAAATATTTTTTGCATTAAATTTTATGAAAGCCAACGCTAAACTATCAATGTTTTGACAGCAGCATTCATACCTGTAGTCCCTGAACGGTCTCCTGCTGCATATCCCTGGTGAGATCAAGGAAGCTTTCAATGAGGTCCCCATCGATGAACCCCTCAGCGGGTTCACTCTTTATATCCGTATGAAATGATCTCCAGAATCCGTGTGTAATTTTTCCTACAGACTTGATCGTGTGAGTCAGCCTTTCTTCCACTTGATGCAGGAATTCGTAGAGTTCTTGAGAGATTTGAACTACTAGAGCTGTGGAAGGAATTGTTTTATGTCAAAATTGCTACTTATAAAATTTAAAAAAAAAAAACAGTTTTCTATTCACTTGGTAACTCTTAGAGATCCTCTATTTGATTTAGATATTGTGCAATTTTGCGGATCAGCGTAAAGCTTTTATCGTTTAGGAAGTGTATTGAAATTTGTTTGTGTGCAAGGTGTGGGGTTCAGTAATAGTGTGTAATGATATTATTGTAGATCTGGGGGCCACAAGCAAAATGTAGAGATTTTTTTCTATATCTGAAAGTTGTAATATTCGATTTTTTGGAAATTTCCTTACAAATTAATTATATATAACGCCACAATCGATGGCCCGCACTATTATTCCGTGTCGTGGGTCCAGACACACATACGAAGACGAACACGACACACGTGCAACACTCAGACCCAAACAAACGCCTGTCTTATAAACAAACAATTCTCCGATCGGGAATCTAACCCTTTTGCACAAAAGGCAGGGTCATCACTGGGCTAATTGGACGTCAAAAATAAAATTAATCGTAGTGTTGTACCTGGGGTACCACAAGTCCTGAGGAACTACACCACCTCTAAAAGAGTGGACCTGCCAACCAGCTTGGCCATTGTGGCGTTTTAAGGCCATATTAAGTCTTCAGGCACTAGACAATGTATGAGGAGGGCCGTGTCCAAAAGTGACTGCACATTTTGCGAATTGCACATTATGCGCTTAAACGATTTAAATACAAAAAATCCGTTAGTTGAAAACGGAAAATATTAAAACGAGTAGCAGAAAATGACGCAAATTTAAAGGTAGGTTAGGTTCCAGTGTCGACATTGTTTTTACATTCTTAACAGTTTAAAATTATTTATTTCTGTTATTCACAAATAGTTTGTTTTGTCACAGAATAACTTATAATATGTACAAGTAACGAAGACTCACTCCCCAGGAACGCTCCAGAAAACCTACAGAATAAAATTTCGTTCTGCGCGGAGCCAAATTGAATACTACGCGCACAGGGGAAAGGCTATATTACACTGAACCGCTGACGCACGCATACAATGTGACACGCCGGGCGTGAATCGCTAGCTGACACGTTTTCAAATTGTACAGTAGTTTTATTCATTTTAAGACACATTTAAATTTGTTCTGAAATAAAATTAAATAAAAAGTGTTATACATACTTATACAATATGAGGGTAGTTTTTAAGTTTCTATTTAGCTTTGATTGTGTGCGCGGCGCGGATAGATGCTGCTGTATGCATATATTCGTACCTAAAGTGCGTTTTGTTGATCATGATTTGCTGTCCATTTAGTATTTTTTTTGCTGTCCGTTTAAATGCAACCCGTTGTAAACGCAATGAACTTGTCCATTATAATGGTGACTCACATATCCCGCCGGAGACGGTGGCGAGCAGCACGGGGTTGTGCACGGGCGCGACGGTGTCGTCGTTCTTGCCGACCAGCGACCCGTGCCGCATCACGTTCACCATGTCGCCCACGTGGAACCGGCCCATGTCGTTCATCTGCTGCCGCTCCTCGTCTGTTGTCGCCGCGCTACCACACAACATACAGACACGTCAGTGGCGACGCGACGCTTGTGATCGCATGGATGGGCTCAAATCTAAACTGATTTTTAATTCGAGAGAATTCTGACATTTGGTGGTGTTTTCAGACAAACGAAATTTAGCAAAACACAACTTATGTTTTAAAAAATCTACGTAGGATAATATTTTCTTCAGAGTATGTCAAATGATAATGTAATAATAATAATAATTCATTTATTTCAAGACCACAAGTTACGTATATCATTCTATCATCTATTCTATAATAGCGATGGGTAACTCCGGACAGCGCCGGCTCTAGCTCATGTAGCGCCCGGGTGCAGGGCGCCCTCTAGTAGGCGTTTTGAACTCTTTGGAGGTGTCGCGAGCGGCGCTCGGCGCCCCCTAAGACCCTGCGCCCGTGTGCACCGCACCCCCTGCACCATAGGTAAAGCTGGCACTGAATTCAGCGCTCGACAGGCGCCCCCGGGCGCGGGGCGCCAGGGGTGCACCGCACCCCTTGCACCCCCTGGTAAAGACGGCCCTGACTCCGGACTCAATGAATCGAAAGATCCCAAACGGCGAGCGGAGCCCTAACTCTTAATGATGAAACTCGAAACTGTTATCGACTCCGAGGAGTTATTTATTCCTTTCATTTTTGAATTGCCGAGTTACATGAACGAACATGATGCAAAGCGAATGATTCGCTCTCGGGCTCTTATAAAATATAAGTAGGTGAATCAAAGAATCGTTAAGAGGAGTCGGATCCGCGAGCGGAGCCGGATTGAGTGAGCCGAAACACTCCGAGGAGTCGTGACTACCCACGACTATTCTATAATATAAAATACAGTGTAAATTAAAATAACAATATGTACTATAATTTATAATAACAATACTATAATTTATAATAACAATACTATAATTTATAATAACAATACTATAATTTATAATAATACTATAATTTATAATAACAATACTATAATTTATAATGACAATACTATAATTTATAATAACAATACTATAATTTATAATAATACTATAATTTATAATAACAATACTATAATTTATAATAACAATACTATAATTTATAATAACAATACTATAATTTATAATAACAATACTATAATTTATAATCCATATATTGTACAAATATCGGATTTGTATAGGAGATATTTTCTACTGGTATCACTGAAGCTGTTTGCGTAGATTCGAAACCTTTTGTTTTTTTATAAACATATATCTTATTTGAAGAGCTGAAGACCGGGTGTGGTGGCGGTCCTTGGCAGAAACCTATATCCAGCAGTAGAGAGATACAGACTGATGGTATAGTATGTCTTAATTATTACAATTCTTTAATACCGAATTATATTAGTATAAAATAACTTCACACCGTGCTACAATCGTTTTATTCTGGTGCCTTCTTAAATACTTGATCGTTACCCCTTAGTGGTAAAACCAATAGTTGACATCATTATTATGAGAAAACTCGATTTGA
The DNA here is from genome assembly GCA_943735995.1 of Sesia bembeciformis. NCBI lineage: Eukaryota > Metazoa > Arthropoda > Insecta > Lepidoptera > Sesiidae > Sesia > Sesia bembeciformis. Next base: position 13,339,254 of record OX031042.1, on the reverse strand, counting down.
AAGTCGATTTGAAGGTACTTAAAGTAACAAAGATTTTTTTAATTTTTTTTTAGGAGAAACTTACTCCATAGAGGTTAATTATGACGTTAATCGTAAGTCGTTAATAAGTTATAATTAAAACATGTAACTATTACATGATTATCAAATCACATTGTATGATTTGAATATTTTTAATACTGCCAAAAAATATGTTATTATTATTATAAAATGCGACCACACAGAAAAGGTGTATTGCACCTGAAACGTCAGCTGCCAGAATTATCTGGAATTAAAAATCTGAGTTTAGCGAAAAATTCGCAACGGAATTTCTGGTAAGTTAAAATATGTAGCAAGTGCCATATCTCTGCCAACAAAACGTTGTCCGTGCGTCCGCGACATTGAACGATGACGCATTAATTTCGCCACGTGATAACACGTGTTGTAATGGAACGCGCCATTTATCACTAAATTCCGCTCGTTACTGTAGTGTTATTTTTTTGATGTCATTATGGCGAACGTCCAAACAATTTGGATTTTCTTATAAAAAGACCAACAAAAGAAAAATATTATGGAAAAAACTGATATAACTCTTGCAAAATGCATCTTTTTTAAGAAAGGTGGAAGATATCCAAGGCATATATTCGATAATTCATCTATCAGATTGTTAACAGTTACTTTAGCAAATAAAAATATCCTTCTGATAAAGTATCAGGAGGTGGTGAGAAAGGCCCTAAGTATCCCCTCACCTGTCCTTCTGGCAAACGAACAAGTTGAAGCTGTTCTCAGCGCCGAGGAACGTGTCGTCGTCCAGGATTTCCATGGCCGTCAGCCAGTTCGGTGAGTAATCACGTGCTATCTCCTCGAAACTACCCTCCATCTGTGGCACATGAGACACAAATACAAGATAATCATATATCAAATTAAATGTGTAGTTGGGGGTGACTTGTTACGGTGAAAGACGTCGTCGTGAAGATAAGATAAATTTATTGTGATTGGTTTAAACGAGCAATGTACACAATATACAGAAACGCTGCAATCCAAAGGCAGTTCAGTTCACACAGGGCAAAGCTACCTTTGTGCACACAGATTCCTAGGTTTTTAGACTTCAACTATTTATAAGTGCGTAAAGTTCCAGCAGAAGTGGAAGCAATCGTATGCTATAGTAGAAAGCGAAAATTATTGAGTCTATGTAAAACAACACATTGTATATGCATTCGTACGACTGCGGCACAGCGCCATCTAGTGGTAATAATTGTAAACTACTATTCGTGTTACAAATGTATCTATTTACGTAACATATTGTTTTCCTACGCTGAAATTGTGTGTTGGAGAGATGAGTTAACGGCCTCCACCTTCTCTCATAGCACAAAATCAAGACCCAAAAAGATAGGCCTTTGCTTAACAATAGGACAGTACAGACTCTTAATAATACAGTCGACAGTATTATTCTGCGCCCTGAATCCGTGGCCACGCATATTTTAACGATATGCGTATTGAGCAATTTGGGTAATTGAATATTTTCGGTTTGCAGTATCTTGAATATTATGCGTGGCGACGATGGCATGGAACCATTTCGTGAATAATAGAACAAAGAGCTATGAACAGCGAAACTTCTACGCTATAGCAGTTCTCTATAAGAATTACTTGCTAATCATGGAAAAAATCACTTGGCATGTTTTGTCAAATAACAATAGGTGTGATTTATCTTTATTGAAAATTGTTGGAATTTGACATTTATCATTTCATGTTTAAGTTTAACTTCAAAATGATACCGCTTACCATATTTGATAAACGTGAATACATACAATTGTCTATAATTTGGAATCTATTGTTTCATTTAACAATGATGCTTCTCTATTTTAATTTAAAGGGCTGCCAATGGTATAAATAGACAATGGTAAGTTACTTACCACCAACGGGAGCGTCCGTTTCTCTACCACCAATATAATAAGAAAAATGGGGAACAAGGATAAAGTAATGTAATAAGTTATGCACCTGTTTATATTGCAAAAGTGACATGGAGCGCATCAAGTCGCCGACCAGAATGAAGTCGCCCTTCACTTTGAGATACAAAGCGACTATGTTGTTGAAGTGGCTGCATTCTAGTCGCAACTCCTTCTCTGACGTCCACTCAAATAGTCTCACCTGAAAACAATCGGCTTTCAGTCAGACTACTATATAAAACATTAGTCGACTAAGCGTTCGCACGATTGCATGTTGTTTTGCGTTCGTAAACAGGTTATTATGGTGAGTTTAAAGTTAATATACATTGTACAATACTAACTGAAAATACAAGTTTGTTGTACAACAGCCATGCTCAAACTTACACTATCGACGATCTACAGTAAAATAACTGAGTAGCAAGCGATCGACTAGGCTAGATAGGAAAAATACAACTTTCATTAAAGAGCATTTATTACACATCTATCATATAATTGTAACAAAGCTGAGTGTTCGGTTTTGAGGGGTGAGTTGACGGGCTGCGCGGGCGCGGATCGCCCGTCGAGTGGGTCATAGTTCCTTGCGCGTTACGGTTGCGCATCGCGCTGATAATTGTATTGTTGCGCGTTACTGCGCATTGTCTTTATATATGTGATTGATATATTGTTTTGAGATTTTTTTTGTTCGATTGTCCCCTGCTAGTGGACGCTGGAGGTAGACAGGTACCGTTTAACCTTTTTACTTAGTTAGGGCGCATACTAGATATTTCCTTAATAACTTAAATACCTATAAAATACAGTCGACCGATCGTGACATCCTTTGGATGTCATTGCGTCCGCGCCATCACTGGCAATATTTGAATAAGGTGGGAACTGGGTAAATTTGCCCTCCTAATTAAGTGTTTCTGATCAGTTATGCATTATATTAGTATCTATGTATGTATATCTATTGTATATACATACATACAGAATATGCTGCAGTGTATGCTGCACCATAATACTGAGTCATGTATCCATTTACTATTATAGTGATACATTTTCTTTGTTATCCTTTCATATTTATATATTTTCGTTAGATTTGTCACTGCGGCCGGCGAACGGTTTTTCTTTCTATCTATTTACTATATTTTTACATATACATTGCTATATAAGTATCTATTTAAAATAAACTGCACCCGCGAAAACTTTTATTTTCTCATCGATCTAGTGGTTGACTGGTAGAGAATACCGTAGTAGGGCATTAAGTCCGCCACTTGTACACTTCAAATGCTTGTACAGTGAAGTATAAATAAACCAGCGGTGCCAGCGACTTCGTTCGCGTGAAATTTAGTTTGATTCCCGCGGGAACTGTGTAACAGATCGGGATAAAATGTACCCTAAATGTTTACCCAGTCCATTAAATGCTGTCCGGTGGTTTTTGCGTGATGCGCGATGGTTTTGTCTAAACAGACAGACAGATAAATATTCCAAAAATGTTGTTTTGGGCTCTGTATCTTTGTCCTTTACATTGCTACTTTTTTACAAAAATATGAAATGTACAGACACGGCACTGTTACGATTTTATAATATGGAGTGCCTATAGATAAAAATAAGAATAGATGTGACTCACGGTGCTGTTGATGGAGGCTAGCAGCTTCCCGTTGAACTCGACGAGCGTGTAGCACCCGCCCTTGATCTCCTTCTCCGCCACCTGCACCAGCTTGCCCTCCGACCAGTGGAACAGCAGGATGCGGCCCTGTGTCATTGAGAACCATGTCACTGTATGACGTACCACTGCAGGACACGATCGGTGGATACTAGTCTGTTTTTTTATTTGATGCAAGAAAAGTTAACGGTGATGTTCCTGTTATTACATGCCAGCAGAAAGTATTATTGTCCACATCTATACTAATATAATAAAGAGGTAAAATTGTGTGTTTGTATGTTGGGGGTAATCTCTGGAACTACTGAGCCGATTTCAAAAATTCTTTCACAAATAGGAAGCTACAATATCCGTGTCCAATATAGGCTGTATTTTATTTTGAAATTTTGAAAAAAAAAAGCCTTATATACCGAAGCGAAGCGAGGGCGAGTCGCTAGTTTGGGCATAAACGCACAAACGGTTTAGATAAACGCGTGCACCAAACATTTTAACTGCAGTGAGAGGAGAATAATATAATTGTATTTCATTTCATATGAAAAAGATTAATGAAATACATACATTATATTTGTAAAATAAATCCCCATGCTAGGAATTTCATTCTATATAACTGTAACACTTCAGGTTCACTGAACATTTGGTACAATTATTAAAAATTCTAAATACACAATGACTACTAACTATGTGTTCATAGTTGTGTTGAACGTGAATGTTTCTAAAATATTATTGGGATATTTTGTCACTGTCAATATTGTCACGTCGTACGGATACCTTGTTTCAATGTGTTTTATTTGTGATTTGGTGTATCACAACGTTAGTTTGTGGTTTTCTTGGTGATTTATTATTATTATTTTGTGTTAAGTTTCTGTTATACAGCAATTTAACTAAGGTGTGTTCCGCGTGAGATAAAAATAGTAACAAAAACGAATTAATATTAGGTTTTTCGCCTAAGATTGATTTTAAAAAATAGTAATATTTCACAGTTTTTTTTTTTAAATATTTATATCGGTATCTCTGTGCGAATTAGGTAACACTTTTACAAATTTATCAAATTATAATATTTAGATTAGGGTGTCCCAAAAAATGAAAGAAGTTTGGTAGGGGGGAAATGCATGCTGCATTCCCACAGCCGCTGGGTGCACTCGACTATCCCTCTCTCACAGAAGACTACCTTGAAATGTACTGCAATTCCCACTTTATCTTATTTCCCCAATGTACGTACGTGTTTCGGTCGTAAGTGAGATGTGTTAGAGCCCATTTCTATCCTATCCCTCCCCATTTTCCCAACCCTTTCTCTAAATCCATTCCTATATCTCCAAAGGTAGGCAGCGCATCCGGGAGCGTGCCAGTTTGTCATTTTGGACTAATGTTGGCATGTATCGCGGATGTCTATGGGCGACAGTATCCACTTACCATCAGGTGGACTGTATGCTCGTCTGCCGCCTTCGTTCCTTAAAAAAAATTAAAACATTATAAATGGTTTTTATCAAATTTTATAAAAAAGCTAGGTGGCAATGTATCAAATCGAGCCCGAAGCGTCAAGAGGCGCGGCGCGGCCCTTACTGACAGCTTGTATGATACGATGCGAAACTTTAGGCTATTATCGCGACCTTGAACGCGTTACCGCGTGAGTTTCCTTTCTATATGGAATTATTATTCTTACGGGTGTACTGACCTGTTTGGGCTCGGATTCCTCCGGGTTGAGTATGGCGGTGCCGACTGCGTAGTAGTGGTTGGGGTCGTCGCTCAACTTGCACGACATCAGCGACATCGCGTACTCACCACTCTGCAGCTGGTGCGCGTGCAACACTGTAATTTAATTTCAACAGTTTTATTTATTTGAAAGTTACAATTGTCCTATTTATTTATTCATTGCTGTCATGTAACCGGGAACTTAGACCTAAGTACATGGCCCTGCTAAGGCATTGTAATTTTATAAATTTTAATAATAAAATTTAATACATGTCATGTCATATTGTGTCATAATTGACAAAATTAACATATACCATGACCAATTCTTATTGTACCATAATTAACAAACTAAAACATAACATAATGTCTTAGCCAAACGGATACAACTTGTATATCACACAACCGGATCTTAAACTAGGCAAGACCTGTACTTTAAGCTCCGGTTGACTTCGTTCAGACAAATATGCACTTAATGTTGACCATAACATAGTTAATGTATTATGTATGTTCATAAATACAGTAGGGCCTCTGTATCCACGGAGGTTTGGGTCCGCCATCTTCCGCGGATAGCTGAAACCGTGGATAGTAGCCAACACCATATTTTGGAATATAAATAAATAAAACAAAATTAATATTAAACTAAAAGAAAAGAAAAATGTGCTTTACATTAACATGAAATAAGTATGTATATGCTGTGATATAAATAAAATTTAACTAATTAATTACATAAAGTCAATTATTTCCTGGGCTCGGAAGCAAACGATCTGGACGGCTTTATCTAAGGATCATCTATAGTTTTATAGACTTTTTTGAAAAACATTGCCATTGGAAGTTGTCGTTTTTGTATTTTCTACCTTTAACTAATACTTTATCACGCACTGTAGCTGTAACCTTTGCAGTTTCGAACAGTGTTTCAAACTTGTATGACTTCGCGCGCTTACCCAAACCGCGGATACCGAGTCCCCGCGGATACGGAGGCCCAACTGTACAGCACAAAATAACTAATAATTTATAACAATACGTCAGTGTCCCTTTTTTGACTACGAAATGGTGATGGTTTAAGTTCTGGACTGGTAAAAAATCGATAAATAGTGACGAAAAAGTAAACTTAGTCTGCTAGGTTGTACAACTCGAAGTCTAACGTATCGGGCGCGTGCTTGCCACCCGTCACCCATTCTAGTTTGTTCACGCGCATTGATAGCACAACAAACGATTATACTATACCATTAGCCTATGTCTCGTTACTGCTGGATACAAGCCTCTCCTAAAATTCGCCTGCTAACGTCACCGAGAATTCCAACCGTGAAAGTTGCTCCTCCACGTTTTTTTTTGCAATAAGCACAGAGGTGTGTTGATTTAATTGATTTGATACAGATTCAGTTCTTCATTAGATTTTTAAGATATGAAAAAGTTTTCACATATTAATAGTGAATTTGAGATTATTTAATTGAGATTAAGTGTTAAATTTAAATTAATAACATGTTATGCAAAATTATTGTTTTTTAAATTAAATACATGTTTTGCAAAACTATTGTTTTTAAATTACTAACACGTTTTTCAATTAAACATAACATGTCTAATTAATAGTAGTTATGTTAAGTAAAAAATTAGAATTAGAATGACTAATTATAATGCTCTCTCCTGATTGGCTGATTTATGTTAGTGTGCGTTGACAAACATGTCTATTTAGTGCGTATCGATAGAACTCCCACGGATGCTGTTTTACGCACACTTGCACTGTAAGCGATACAAATAAAATTGGGGTGCATCTCCGTGAAATGCATGGACTATATCTTCAGACATCGTATTCGTATACTCACATTCGAAGGTGTGCTGGACCAGTGCAAGCAGGTTGTATAGCTCCAGGTCGCCGCTGTACCGCCATCCGCGCCTACAGCAGCCTAGCATTGTTAACACGCCGAACAATTATACAATGAGATATCTATTTATCTTATAGTTACTTTCGAACGTATGCTGGTCCAGAGGCAGGTTGTACAGCTCCAGGTCATCGCTGTGCCGCCGCCAACCACCTACTGAAGCTTCTCCACTTGTATATATCTCCAAAGAGTGTATAGTCACTTTCAAACATGTGCTTGTCGAGCGCGACGACTCAAGCTTGTCCAGAGTTCTATCTATTTTATGTTATAGTGACCTTCAAACGTGTGCTGGTCTAGCACGAGCAGGTTGTATAGCTCCAGGTCTAGCGCGCTGGGTGCGTGCTTGGCGGGCTGCGCGGGCGCGCCGCTGCTGGACGCGCAAGCCGTGGACGCGCTCGCGCGCACGGACACGGCGGTACCGCCCGCGCCTCCCCCGGCCGCCCACTCTAGTTTGTCCACGCGCATTGTTAGTACACCGAACGTCTGCACAACAACAAACGACATGTTTTAGGCCTGACCTGTGTCACGTGAGCGGCGCACTGCGCCAAGAAGTATACGCAGTTGTTTTTTTAAGACAGATTAGTTTGGAGAAGTTAGTTTTACAAATACAAACAAATAGTGTTTTTACAAATAGAGAAATTTCTTCTAAGGGATCATGGCGTAGATTTTAGAGTTGTGAAAAACTACATTAAAGAGATCTGTGAACAGGATTCTGCAAGGTCGGCAGTTTTCCGAAAGGGTTTTCCTAATAAGGGTTTTCCGAATTATGAAAGCTAATTCGGGTTAAGAGCATGTGCGCCTGGCCCAAATCTTCAACGGTAGGCAACAAATTCGGACGCCAACGTGTCATTCTGTGCTGATGTCGTCATATATCGCGAATGGCGCATAGTGGCAGTATACATTTACCACTAGGTGGTGTCTGCTCATCTGACACTTTCTTCCCATAAAAATGTGGACTGACCACTTGGAGAAGTGAGTCGATTAGAAGGATCGTAGCAGTGGGAAATACCTATATCCAGTAATGGGAGAAACTCTGAGATCATAATGATGATTTTTGTATGAACTACGCACGCCTGTTCTGTTCCAACTACTCTTTATTTCACGGGTCTGCTGGAAAGAGATCTCCACAAAAGATAAGCTTGCCTTTTGTACATCTCTTATTTAATCGTGTATAAATATATGTGTATATACCGTGTATAACTTATTTATAAATAGAAACTTCTTATTTATTTTTAAAAAATAATTGAGTAATTGAGATAATCAGTAATTTTAAAATAATCAGTAATTGAGAGTAAAAAACAGTTTTCTCCGGTGTCTATCGGTTTCTTTGATAAATAATTAATTTAGGGACATGTGCAAAGCCTTATAAAAATGTTTTAGCTAATTGGACTATTGTCATGTGAATTATGTATTTTGTGTGAAGGTACAATAAAATAAACGATGATGATGTTCTGACCTGTGAAACCTCCTGGTGTGCAATCCTTCTAGGTGTCTCCCCGAGTGGAACCGTTCTGATGTGTAACTTCTGTATCTCGTCTATCGTGCCGATCGTCACCGTGCTGTCGTTAGCCAGAGCCAGGCTGAGTAATCAACACGTTCATTAATTAGAAAGCTATAAATTAATAAGGATTTTCACCAAATGTGCTTCACTCTAATAATAAATAATTTGTCTAAATAATAATTTTGTGTTAATGTTCACCTGTCGGGGTACGCGTGCGCGTTGAGCGAGCACATGTGCGTGACCTCCTTAAGGTTCACGTTGGAGAACACCAGCTTGCGATTCGATGAGAAGATCACGGTTGGACGGTCCGAGCACGCGAAGATGTTCGTCGTCGACAGCGACCTGGACACATTCGTAATGTATTTAATTTCATTTAAAAGAATCTTGTGATGCACGTAACAAGACATAACAAGTGTTAACAAATGTAGGTACTATATATTTATTATACTAGCACTAGACTTGCACTACACTAGCACTAGACCACTAGATACTAGACGTGCTTCTTGTTGGCGAGCCGTAGTTCGCTGGCAGTGATGGATGAAAGGGGCCGAAGACTGTGTATAGGGTGAGAGCCGCGGAAAAAGCCTGTATCTAGCAATAGAGAAACACAAGCTGTTGGTATGTTACCTGAAGCTTCTAAGCACAGTGGGCTGGGTGCCCAAAGTGACTCGTTTCTTGTTGGAAAGCACGCCGGTGGCGGGCTCTACGGTGAAGTAGTACATAGAACCGTCGCCCAGTGCGCAGAGTAAGTAGCACACGCCCTCCAGTACGCTGATTAGTAGTGAGCGGGGAATCATCTCTGTAACGACGTTGGAGACTGTCAGCTCAAAAGTGTTGTAAGCTTTTTGCACATATACATATTCAAACCACAATGAAACGAATGAATCTATAAATTAGACTGAACTTGGGAAGATTTTGGAATTCAACTTAGCTTCAATTCAAGTGAATTCAAATTTGCTTTAGCGATAAGACTGCCAATTGTACTTCTAATTAATTGTACTTTGTCTTTCTCTGTTTTCGGTGTACAATAACGTGTATCTATCCATCATCTTATATTTTAATGTGCATTGACTTCTTATTTTTAGATTAGAGTGTGATAAAATTGAGAAATTACGTTATACCCTCTTTCCTTCCAAATATATTATACATTCTTTTATACAATATCAGTTCTTAGATTGAAATATAAAAAAAATGTGGGTTAGGCCACCTTACGAACTTGTGGATAAACTGGAAGAACTTCAAACTACTTTATTGCCAGTTACAGGTGGAAGGCGCATTTCTTTATACGTATATGTACATTGTACTTTGAATAGTTAGATGTTGACATTTATTTAAATTTTGAAATTTTTACGGCGTTGTGACATTGGAAGCACTGAACGATTTGGCTCATCTACGAACTTAACCGAGATATTACCACCAAACTATTTTTGAGACAAATTCTATTTCAATCCACAAAAAAATACATACAAAGAAAAAGAATTTTCAAAATCGATGAACTAGTTTTTAAGTTTTTTAAAGATTACATGTGAGGATAGTGTTGTGCGAGTGCGGGGTCATGTAGACAACCGCGTGCAGTCCGGCGGCTGTGGGACTGCAGCCTCCACGCACACACTCCGTAAAATGAAGGTATTAAGTCATAATAAAAAAAAAACAGGCTTCTTTCTGATCATGTAACGATCCACCCAACATGCAGAAGACGAAAAACTTTATTGTTGATGTACATGACAGAATGCTGAGCGCATGAACAAGTAACAGTGTGTGTCATGTGTGTATACACAATACCTGTTGAGGGAAATGGACTATAAACTGTGATAAGCGAGCACCATAGTGTAAAATCAACGTGCATAGTGTGTACAAGCATCGCGGGTCTCGGAAAGAAATAAGTTGTTTGAATGAGGTTGCGCAAGGGGTAAAGAGCATCGGAAGAACTTCTGAGCATGCGCCGTAGAACAATATGAGAATGCCGATTTACATGGCTTATTTATCATTATAGTGTTATATTTTTATGTATATAATAATGTTGATGTTTATTGCAGACTAGTTCCCTTATTTTATGTTAATGTTTATCGTTATTTCAATGTTTACGTTTTACCTTTAGCTGTCCATTTTTACATTTGTGTATGTCTAGGTTATAAGTCAGGTCTTAAGCATAGTCTAGAACAAATAAAAACTACGTTTGCTGTGTGTTTCATTGGAAAGAGATAGGAACAATGTAGGAGACTAGACAAAGACAGGGTGTGGCACCATCCCGACACTCGAGTCCAGGCCCTCTCCCGCACTCTTCCCGAATCCCCTTGCTACTCGGCGGGAGCGGTGAGGAAATAAGTTACGATTCATCAAAAGGGGCTATAAATTCCTGTCTTTCACTATGGAAAATAGACTGTGCAAAATGATAATTGACTCATATATGTATACTTTATAAAACCTGTGTAAAATGTGGATGAGCGAAGAGTAAATAAATCCCTGAGGGAACGGGGTATCGCAAGGCAACTACCTCCTATAAATAGGGGAAGCTCTAGCTTTCCCCAATCGCCCAATTAGTACGTAATAATCAGTAGGCAATTCTCTGCCCAGAATGTGAGTTCGTTACCGACCGCCGCTCCCCCTGTAACCCTGCAGATTGTGGAAACCAGTAAAGCGGCGTTTTATTCTCGCATTTTCTCCCCCACAACCCCGTTGACTCTCAACGTCAACAGTTATCATAATTTTAAATGTTAAAATCTACAGAAATACCAACCTCCGGATAGCTTCTCCTTGTGAAGTGGCCTCAAATCAGGCAGTTTAAGTACTCTGACGGAGATATCTGTCCACAAGCCAACGCCTAACAGCGCATCGTCTTCCCCGGGGCCTAAGTCTAAGCAAGCCACTTCTTCCTCCATACATACTTCCCTGTCGAACAAAATTACTTTCATTACTGTTAAAAAATAGAATTTTATTCTTGTAATTTATAAGCTTTTGCCTGCAAATTCGCTTGAGTGCTCACTATACGGAAATGTTAATTTTGTAAAATATGTCCTTTTCGTGGCCTCCACGAAGGGTCATGAAAAATTTATGCTCGATTCATCCATCAGTTTATGCGTAAAAGCATTTTAAACTTTTATCGTTTCTTTTATATTTATTTAAAATCATATTTTACAGTAGCCAATAATCTAAAAAAACTACACAAATTAGTACAGATTATGTATTAGTAATGTAATAGTTGGCTGTACTTGAAATTGTATTTTTTGGCTTATAAAAATAAAATAAATCTGTCTCGAAGTTTAACACGATGGATTCTGAGTTCATCGTCATTCAATTTTACGAATTTGCAGTTTTTTGCTTCTTACCAAATTTTTCTTAGAAACTTGCTGAAAATAAAGCTCAAAAACTTGTTATGTATATGTACACATAATTACTTAATAATGTACACATAATACGAGGTGTATGTATACTCACGCGAGCAGCTCGAGCGCGCGGTCCCGTATGGCGACGAGGTATATTCGGGGCCCGGCGGCGCAGACGACGCGCGACCCGCTGCACGCTACCACGGACACGCCGCGCGCGTCCTCCATCTGCCACCGCGCCGCCAGCGACCACCCGCCGCCGTCGCGCGCGATCAGACGGATGCCCTCGTCTGTCACCTGTACGTACCACCCACACACTGTTGTAAAGGCTTTTACCCACAGGATCCAATTCGTTCCGCCGAAACGATCCTAAAACGCGTCTTCAGAACGGGTTGCTGGATCGAATGGCACTAGTCTTTATAGTATTCTCAGTCAAGACTAATGTTATAATGTAAAACATTTTTAAAGAATTAAGTATCACTTTATTCAACTAATCTGATACCTTTGTTTTCAGTCATTTTTATTATTTTTCTTCATCCGACTTATAAACTATAAAATTACGTAACATGAGGAAACCTTACTGGCCTATGTTTTCACTTATTGTTATTCTATCTATAGTTGTTGTATTTGGGGTGTTTATTGCTCTAGATACAGGGGTGTCCAACTTGTTTAGAACAGTATTCTACTTAAGAAAAATCTGACTTCTAGCGATCGACTTAATTGGCATGCTCTGCGATCGATTCTAGCGATCGACTGCTCTAGTGGCATGATTAAAACAATAATTAGATAGTTTTTTTATATTATTTATTAATAGGTAAAATTAATATCAATAGGTATCAATTAATATCAATTAATAAAAAAAATAATGAGATGTTTGTGTTGTGCTTTCGATTCTTATGTCAAATTAACAAAACCAGGAGTATAATTCGATAATATTGTCAATCTTAACGAAAATTTTGATACCGGTCAAAAATTTTAATTTCCTTCGGCGTTCGACTTGTTGGCCACCCCTGCTCTAGAAGATGTAATAAATAAAGAGATATTTACGACCCGCAGTACGATCCGTTTTGCGTTAATTATTCCTTAAAATTTCATGTCGATAGTCATAAACATGAGGTCGGATTCCGACTAAGAAAGAGAAGAAAAACTGTTGCTTTTATTGCTTTATACCTCAACGGAAATTCCTGCCAAGTCTCTCCCTTCGTTTCTAAATCCTTATAGTCTGGGTTCATACCTACATAATAAATATGTTAAATAAGTAAATAAATTGTTATTATTAGTACATTTAAAATTTAAAATATGACAATAGTAAATTTTATTGTTTTTAACTTAGTATCATATTTGAAATGTATAACAAAATTTCAAAATTTTCTTTTTTTAAATTAGTGAAAATCAAATTACATATTGTAACGTGTCACATTTCCGCCAATTGCGACACGGCAGACAAGCCAGCGAGCGTCGCCTCACACCACTCTCACGCAACAGACCCTAGCCACGAGTGCGGGTCGCCCTAGCCAAAGCGATATGAGCACATGTCAGCTCATTTCGAGATTATTACTGTACTATCAACTTGCCAAGAGGAAACTTGTCCGACAATAAAAATTGTTTTTTTTTAATTATTTACAATTTTACAAAGATTAAGTATATAGCTAACATAATTGTATCTAATAAACCATACAGATTTGTCTAAGATACAAGTACTGCTGGAATCAGTAGTCGAGACATTAAAAACCTACCTGTGAGCAGTGAACAAATTATAATTTGGACAAGAAATATGTTCTTAATTTATATTTTAAATTATTTTCGCTGATATATTTTTTAAATTTAGGATCTAATTCATTTATTAACCTGGGAACAGAGTGAGCGCTGGTCCGCTGACCGTATATATTGTTCGCGGCGTTGGTTACCAAATGCTTATGTGTTATACTACGAGTATACGTTTGTAGGATACTACGAGTAGGATGCGATATTAACGTTTGAATTTTGGTATTGAAATATTGTTCTTTTAATATATTATATGTGCTTTTATATGAACGGGTACAGTATTGCAATGCTTAAATAGTTTAAGGTCATTGTTGGCATATTTTAGTTTAATGTTGGTGGGAACAATTGTTTTTAATATTTTTAGTTGTAGTCGAAAGATGTTATTTAGGTAAGATTTGTACGTTCTACCGTAACTACTCATAATTAGTACTCATTGTTTCTGTTCGAGCCCATCTTCTACAATATATTAATTTATTCTGTGACCCGTTTATCCTTTATCAAGCAACTGACACGACTAACAAAATCGTTGAATAATCAAATGTAAAACAATACAATGAAATCAGATGTCTTTTTTCTTCTTATACAAGTATATTAGTGTTAAGATAACTATCAAAACAATACTGTGTGCGGGAGGTCGCGGTTATATATTGAATAATAATATTCATTCATGTAGATTTAATTCACGTTTTATTTTATATTTTAAAACAAGGTCCACAAGCGTTCTTGGAATCATTGAGCATCATCGCAGCTACATGCCGTCAAGATACGATATTCGGACTACATGCACACTAAAGAATATCAACCTGGTTTTGGGAGAAATCGGAAAGGGAGAAAGACAAAGGGCATGGACAACCGACGCCCTCGAACCAGCGCGGAACTATCGGAAAGTACTGTACTCCACCTATTTTACATCCCAATCCAAACTTATGGCCTTACTTTTTTACTACTGGTACACATATAGTTCCAAATATTTAAACGTCAGACTTTTTGTCACAATCAGCTTTGGGTTTCATAAAGATCTAAAATGTACAATGTGTTGCACCTCAAAGTATTTAATATGGATAAACCTTTCACATTGCCACAGTATTAAAGTATAGACATTCTATTTGACTCACCTGAATCAGCTGGTCGTAGACCACATTCCCGGTATAGAAGGTCTGTCGGTCCGAAACAAAACCTTTGATTTCTGTTTCTTCAACTTCCTCGCCGCTTAATGTTAATACTCTGTAAAAAACATTTATTTATTTAATAATTTATTGTACACGCTTAACATGAAATAAAAAAGGAAAATGAATAGGTGTACAAAAGGTAAGCTCATCTCGTGCAGAGAGATCTGGGTCATTTGCAGAAAATATGTCCCCTTTAATATTTATTATGTCGGCATATAAAAAATAGACAATATTTTACAACAAATTTCAATTTTAGGCTTCCCTCGGAAATCATGAATTTTCCTATGTGTGAAAATTCTGTGAGAAACACCTCCGATACATTTTTACTATGTCCTAGTGCTGATTCCGATTGATTTTTTTATCATTTGTTACGGCTTTTGTAATGTATTTCGAACTTAATTCTGCATGGAGTTGTTCCATGAAATCGAGACTACCGGTTTTCATGAGATATTATTTCATTAGAATGTTGTCTTATAATATTTCTGAAAGATATGAACCTGTCCCAAAATTTTGATGTTTCGTCACTCAGGGTTAGTTATGTACCCTTTTATCCTGAACACAACGTTTTATATTAAAGTAATATTTTTCATTTTATACTGGCAATAATTCTCTATCTCTCGAAGTAGTTGCTAAACGGTATCCATTTTGTTTTCACTAGTAACTGTGCGTAGTTTACCTGTGGAAGTTGACCAAAAAAGTATCAGGGTGATTAACGGCTGTCTTTAATTATTTTTGATTTCTAAGTATGTCCTCCGAAATGTGCTCAGTTTTCAAACTTGTCGCAAGTAGTTTCGATATGAACAATTTTTGACGTCGTCAATTCTGCTCTCAGTTTCTTAAATTACATAACTGAGAAACTGTAAACCTGTAGTTACAAATACAAACATGTCGTTTATTAATATATAGCACTAGCGAGCCGCCCTGGCTTCGCTCAGATAGTTTTCGTTAATGCATCGTTTCTCGACATTTTTAGTGTAGCGACCCACTGAAAAGGCGATAAACATTTCTTTTTTGAGCTTAGCACTCAAAAATGACACATGAAATCCTCACCTAAAATACGCTAACCGTGCCTAAATACGTTACATACGGTTTCTTAACAGGGCGGCTAACTAACCGTACCGTAGGAAAAGGGTGTCTTCACAAGGGGTCTTAAGGTTCCATTGAGACACAATGTTACAAACCGATATTTTCTTTTACATAGATTACAATTTTTATTCTTTGAATTGTTTTAGAAGGACGTAAAAAGAAGTATTGCCAAAAGAGTAAAAATATTTTTCTCCTAAGATTTTTTCTTTTTCCTAATATTTAAATTATCTATGCGATGCATATAGGAGAACCCAACAATTCCTTTTGATTCCACTCATTCATCAGTGATAGCATTTCACCATACCCTGTATACAACGTGTCACCAAAACGACGCAAAACTTGATACATGTAAACCAATTTAAAATATATATATATATATATATATATATATATATACCTGGATCCTGTGGGATTTTAAAAGCCGGTAGCGCGAACCTAGTGTGTTTGGGAGCGACTACTTAATATAGGATGAATAACGAACACTCACCACGTTAATTGTGAAGTCCTCATAGTGCTCCGCCGTCTCGTTAGCAATCAGAGGCTGCCACCAGAACTGCGGGAGTGGCACGCACACTGCTCAGGCGCCTGGCTAATACTAGGCTGCTGAACCACTGAACAATATAGTGCCGGAATCCAATGGCTACGGAGGCCGTGGTAACTCTTAATATTTTATAGTATTCTTATTGGACTGCACATCGGGTCACAGCGACGTTTCGTGACGGACAATTTTCGTGTGTTTATTTCTTTAGTTTGGCGATGATAATATGGCCAGCGCGAGGTTGTATACCTGAGTTATCTATTCCCTAATAAAAAATTACCCAGTTCAAACTCTTCCGGCTCAAACAGTTATGAACATGTTAGGTTTTGTTGTCCTGCATAAAGCGCTTATTACTCAGTCTCGTCGCTGGCGGCACGCGCTCGCGGTTGTTGTAAAAACTGGTACAATCGATGCCACCCTCAATACTGAACAACCTATTTTCAACTTTTGCGTTATTTCAGTGACACGTTGTATAATTTTCCTGTTAATTCCAGATATGAAGTGTTCATACCTGGTTTGTCCGACAAAAGCCAGCACCAATGTGTCGTGGTGCGTCTCGCCCTCGGTGAGTATGAGGGCCCACATGCCCTTGATGCCGGGCAGGTCGATGGAGGCCTGCTCCTGTATACCGATCCCGTTGCGGATTATACGCAGCGAACCCATTTTAAATGCACCTGCATGTGATATTTAAGAGTTAATGTTGATATTAGAACTCCGACCGACAGAACGTCGCGGCATCAGCGCGGTGCATCAAATACGTGTGTTTGAAGAGAACTTTATAGATAGATAGAACTCTTAATAGCATACCAAAACAAAATAGTTAGACATTGTAAAACCATGCAATACACAAAAGGCGATCTTATCGTTAAAAAGTAATCTCTGCCAGATAACCTTTGGATAAAGAGGATATAGACATTTTAATCACAGGTTACTACTCAATTACCCAAGACGAGCATGCAGTCCACCTGATGGTAAGTGGATACTGTCGCCTATGGACATCCGCAATACATGTCAACATCAGTCCAAAATGACAAACGTTGGCACGCCCCAGGATGCGCTGCCTACGCTGTCTGTGATGTGATGACACACAGTACTGGTTTTTAGCTGGAACCCGTGGTGAAATCGGGAGGCTAGGGACTAAATTGTTAATTATACATTATGTTAGCATATTCATATACTTAATTAAATACATAATCATATATATAATTAATATATAGGCGGCTATCGTCGCCCACGGACACCTGCAACACCAGGTGGTATGCTGCCGCCCTTGCAGAATCCCATTCATAGCTTTCTTGAAGAACCCCATGTCGAAGCACTAGGCAGTTCGTTCTACAGCCTAGGGTTCTCGACAAAAAACGATTTTTAGACCGTACAGTGCGCGACACCTTTCGAACAGTTCTTCGGAGCATTCCCCGTTATACAGGCGGTAGAAAATGCAGAGGGACGCAAAATCTCTGCAAACGCAGAGTGGTTGCAAACCACCTGTGAGCGTGGGATCGTCTACATTTATACAGCGCGTCGCTGGATGGAGTCAAATGGAGCCAACTGATACTTAAATGCACTGGCAGAGATCTGAGCAGTACTCCATATGGGGTCGGACTTGGACTTTGTAGAGCATTAGATGTTTCCCAGAGGTGAAGTACCGCTTTGTTCTGTTCAGCACACAGGTGTTTAGAGGCCATTTTGGCCTTGTTTTCCAGATGACTGCTAAATTCGACTCTGTTGGAAATGTCGACACCAAGAATCCCGATACTCTACGAGATCTTAAGGGATATGCTCCGAAAGCGGCTACAACAAAAGGGACTTTTAGTGGTGAAGGTGCAGACTTGTGTCTTACTGGGGTTGAAATCAACCAGATTCAGATCGCCAAATCGAGACATGATCTAAAGGTGTCTTCGATTTCAGACACAAGTCTAATGAGACTCTTTTCCAACTCGACCAGAGGGATGTTGGCGTGGCCATATATATGCCCCAGTGCTGTCATCCGCATAGCAACGCATGTTACCGATTATATCGGCTTATTTCGATAGAATCACAATATTAAATAAGTGAACTACTTCGGCAATGGCCGCGTATAGAGAAAGAAAGAGAGAGTTGGTGTATTAAAACATGACATTAAAATATAATTTTTGAATACTGGAGTTAAGCTCATCTGTGTGAATTAACGATTACCAGACCATCAGCCTATGTCCCTCCACCGCTGGAAAGAGGCTTCTCCCAAGGCTCGCCACCACACACGATCCTCGGCTCTTCTCATCCAACCAGCACGGGTGAATTTCTTTAACTGATCCGTCAATCTGGCCAGAGGGTCTCACACTGCGCTTCCCGATACGTGGCCTTCATTCGAGGACTCGTTACGGACTACTATTATTAATAGGCTAGTTCTAACCTGTTAATCTAAATCTACGGCAGAGATATCAACTGTACATATTGACAAGTTTCATCACTCACCAGAACAAGTGATGAGCTGGTTCTTCCCCTGTCGATCTAAGTCTACGACACACATGTCGACAATAGGCGCTAGACTGGTGAAGCTCTGCATGGGTTGCACATATTCACAACTCTCATCTCGCACTGGGGACAGTCGAACCAGGGCGGAGTCGCCGATGCGAGACCCGACGAAAACTACACCGTTGTCTAAATAGGTCATGCATTCCGGAATCGGGATATCGCCTGCTAACAAAAACAAGATTAAGATTTCATGTTTTAGATTCAGAAAAGGATTTGGAGAAAAGATTGGGAAAATGAGATAGAATTTGGGGAGAGTGCACGCTGCAATCCAACAGCCGCTGGGCGCGCTGGACTGGTCACGTTACCCCTCTCTCACAGAATACTACCTTGAAATGTACTGCATTTCCCATTTTATCGTATTTCCCCAATGTACGTACGTGTTTCAGTAGTGAGTGAGATGTGCCAGAGCCCATTCCAATCCCATCCTATCCCTCCCCATTTTCTCAACCCTTTCTCCAAATCTATTCCTATATCTCCAAAGGTAGGCAGCGCATCCGGGGGCGTGCCAATGTTTCTCATTTTGGACTAATATTGGCATGTATCGCGGATGTCTATGGGCGACAGTATCCACTTACCATCAGGGGGACTGTATGCTCGTCTGCCGCCTTCGTACATAAAAAATAAAAAAAAGAATAGGTGAGATGGAAATGGGCTCGGATATGTCACTAGCGAAACACTACATATATTGAGGGAACAGGATAAAGTTGGAAATGCAGTACATTAAGAAAGATTCACAACCAAATACCAAATAACAGAAGATTTATACAGTTGCAGAGGGTGGGCGCCCTGTTGAACATGTCGAAATGGAACTTGGGCGTGCAAGTCAGAATGGAGTCGATTGCGATCACAAGATTATAGCAGTACAACTATATGGCATAGTTCAGACCATTTTAATGATTTTGCCGGTAGTGGCTGAATGATAAGAGCGGAAGACAGTAAGTGGTGGCGAGATGCGAAAGAGACCTATATCCAGCAGTGGACAGACAGTGTGTATGTGAGACACGTACCAAGCAGGTGCACCTTGAGGTCCTTGACAGCGTGCGTGCCGTCGGTGCGTTCGTTCAGCTCCAGCATGAGCATGAACAGGCGGCCGGCCACGTCGCCCACCAGGTACCGCAGCCCGCTGTTGTCCACGCGGCAGTAGCAGTTTATTGGGGTGTGCTGAAATACAGTAATTGACATTTTTGTAAGTTTTATAGCAGCGTAACGAGCAGTGCATGTGCATAGACACGGGCCCCTCCTTATGCACATTGTCTCGTGCACGAGGGGTGTATGGCCTTAGAAAGGCACGCTGTCGGCGAACGGCGGGTTAACAAATGCTCTCTTTTAGAGATGGTGTAGTTTAGGGGTTATGGGGGTATGGTGAGGTGTTTTGACGGAAATCACTTCACAGTTGTTTTAAAGCAATATATTTATTTATAACATATTATCACATAGCACACTATAGTCCTTCGGATTCTATTTAATATGTACTGACGAATCTATTCAAATAATTGTACAAAGCGTATGTGTATGAGTATATGCCACCGTTAGCTAGGAGAGCTCTTGACTACTGCGGCGGCGCGGCGCATGCGCAGAACTCCTGCGCACCGCGTCGGCAGGCGCACACGCAGCGGTTTTAGCTATAAGCGCCGAGCGATTCTACCTTGTAAGCTAAATTATTTTATATGTTACTCCACCACAGGATTGTGATGGCTTTGTTATCCATTAGTCACCTTTTACTTTTACACCTTTACATGGATATGTACTACTATGGACAGAATTGAAATAATTCGAAATTGAATTTTCTTGCGTCAAATTTAGTTTGTTAGAATTCACACAAGTTTCAAAGAGGCCCTTCAAAAAACCATCAGCATATCGATGGGTCTTATGTATACGGACATAACTTGAAATTCCCGACTTTGTGATTAAGCAACTGAAATTGTGTAATGTTATAAAAACTTGTGATAGACAATGAAATAAGCATTTATACATCATGGAAAATCTTAAAATAGTTAAGATTTTAATTTATTTGTATCTTAATGGCTATTTTAGTGGCCAAGACATAAACAGGTCATAACATTCTCAGTAATAAGAGTTGTGGACATATGGAATTAATTTTCAGAAATAATTAAATTGCCATCTATAAAGTTTTAAAAACAGATAACAGACTGCTTTCAGATTAAGGTTTAAGGGATAAGCCTTTAACACTAGCTAGCATTAGATATAGGCATACCGGCAGAAATGCTGCTCGCATATTACTAGATATGGGATATTCGGGTGCATACTTATCTACAAGGTATAAAGTATGAGAGCGGCTTCTTAAAATAATTTATTTGAAAACCGAAATCCCGGGATTTCACAACTAATAGGATGCTTATTTATGAAACTCCTCAGCGGTTTTGAAGGTCTGGTGGTGACCAGGACAGAGTGGATAGGATTGAAGGCACTATTGTAGATATAAACTTCTGATTTGGACTCAAATTCTTAGTTCTAATGGCAAGTTGTAGGAATGCAGTTATGAGGGTCTTAGGGATTAACTTTACAACTTTAGGTATATGTATCGTATTCTATAGTCGGAACATAAAATTTGTCGATCCCGGGATTGCGGCATTCGCCCGATACAAAAGTGCACTCCCTACTTATCCTACACATCAAATTTAGATAAATATGCATCTGAATATCCGATCTCTACATATTACACAATAATAATATTAAACATCATTTTAGATATTTCAACTTTAACGTTTACCTAAATGGCCTTTATTGTGGATACTTTAGCATGTAATTCAAAAACGTGGAAGCACTCCAAATTGACTTTGGCCTTTATACATAGGACACATTGATATATCATGCCATGGAAATAGCTTTATATAGCATTACCTTTATCTGTGATGGTGCCACAGCAACATAATTTTGCCCATCATGGTACACAATGGATTCCTGCCCGATTACAATAGCACCACCTAGAAATAATTGTATCATCAGCCCACAATGTTCCACTGCGGGGCATACATTTCTCTTGGTAAACACAAAGGGATTTCGAGATTTTGTCACTTAATTATTGAAAATCCGAAATGATTACGATCCATGATTTTTAACATCGTTTGATTTTAGTGCAAGGTAAAAACAAATGGCAACAATTTTATGTCAACTGTAATCACTTGGAAGATCCCAATCTTCAAACACTGGGGATGAAACAAGTGAGAATAGATGAAATTAGGTACCCTAAATATCAGTATATTGTAAGTTTGACATCAGTAATTAGGACCAAATGTACAAAATAAGGGGGTATGTGTATCAGATTTCGCAAAAGAAAACACACCTTATGTCATGGGACACCCTTAATATACATACAGAAAGATCTAAGGAACTAAAAAGAAAAAGGAAAGAATTGGCGTATAAGAGAACTCTTAACTGCAAGATAGTGTTTTAAAACCTTTTAACTTTTAAAAAAACGAGTCTTAAAACTAGTCAGATATTTAACGCGATTTATAGTTAATATGAATGTGAATAAAAAGTGAATAAGAATGGTCAGGAATTTTAAGAAGAAAATCTGAAGATTGAAAGGATGTGACAAAAGATTAAAATAAGATAGATTAAAATTTACTTTAAGGTTACGGGTGCCAACAGGTTAAACAGTTATACTGTAAAATCAAGTATCATACACATTTCCCATCATGACTGTTTATTTAGGGGAGCACTAACTTTTGCCTATAAAGGGGGTGTTGAATTCAGTAAGTTTGGGAAAATTTGTACTATGCTCTATTCACGTTAAGAAAAAAATGACGTACAATATATTTTAATTTATAAGAGAGCGTTAATTAGTCAATCGAGGAACTCTCTCTCGTAATTGGTCAACAGGCGAAATCACGTGACTGATAGTGATGACATTACTTTTTTCATAACTTGAACAGATAATAAATTTGCTAATACCCTTTAAAAAAAATAAACCAAAATTAATGAAATAAATGAATGTTTACCGAATGGACTCGGCACAGGAATTAATATGGACGCCTCTGTTTCAACATTGTCTTGTCTCCACGGTATCTTCATGAATTCTTTGTCTCGTAAATTAACTTCATGTGTCTGAAAAATAATTTAATTTCTTGTGAATGTAAAAAATAATACAAAGCAATAAATAAATTAAAGTACATACACTAATACTGTTATGGCTCATTTATACAACGAGTTTGTTGAACGCGAGTTTCCCGAACATCGGTCAAAAGCTAAAACTAACTAACACTATGGAAAAATGCTTGAGATCTCCAATGAAGTCAAGTATCTAGGCGTAATACTTGACAGTCTGTTAAAGTGGAGATCACACGTTGTACATTACATCAAAGGCAATGAGAGTCTTTTGTATATATAGAAGAGCTTAAGGCAAAACGTAGGGTACTGTGATGGTGCGTCTTATGTTATCATACAGAAGCATTATCTGGTAGGACAGGACGAAATTGGAAACATGCAAACAAGCGTTATCAAAGGTGCCACAAACGATTTGCATGGCAATCACAGGAGCATTCAAAACAACGGCCACAGCAGTCTTGTTAAACCTTACACCTCTGCATATTGCGATAAGAGTTTAAAGCGAGAAGAGCTTTATATAGACTAGACCTGTCTGGTCTATGGAAGCCGAACATGCCGATGACTAATCACACTAAAATGGATGTCAATGAGGAACTCGATATGATGATGGAAATGGGAAGTCATAAACTTCCTTCATACATCCTTAAAAGAAACTACAAATTGCAGATTCCATCCAGAGAAGAATGGAAGAAAGGACTTGATGACTAACAAAACAAGTAATAGTTTATCCACCACACTAAAATCACTCAAAATATGGGACAATATGTGACGGTCCTTCAAGCAGAGACATATGCAATAGGTGATTACTTGTATTAGAGAGATAATGGACTAGACTTACAAACAATAAGCCTATTTATAATCTCAGTGAGAGCAGAGCATGATGCAGAATGAGTCTTCTGGGCAACCATAATCTGGAGCAAGAAGACTGCAGGCTTCTACAATTGTCAGATATCCTGAAGTATATCTATATACTATATATAATATTCAAGGAGCAAGAGTAGAAGATAGGTTAAGGGAACACAAAAGATCCCATTGGGTCGAAGTGATAGGGAATACAAATTGATAACCACCCCTGATAAGATAAGTGTATGTATGTGTATTTATTTATATGTGTAACTCACAACTCCACCTGCATCCTTTTTCTGCATAATCTGGTAGTTGGCATACAGAATAGATAAATACAGAGTACCTACCTTAATGTGTCTTCCATTGAGATCTTGGTGAATCAATATAAGAGTAGGGTTAGCACAGCCATGTAAAAATTCAACATCATAGACATTCAGTTCCTCTAATCTGAAATCAAGTATGATTTTTTTTAAACAGTTGTTATTGCATTCTTTATACTCGCTTTTGGCTGTAGCTTCTGCCACTTGAGACACAATTTTGAGTGAGAATTTATTATTTTTATGTGACATCACTATTTTCTTTGACATGACAAAATATACTGTTGTTGTGCTAGCCAAATCAGATTTATTTATTTATAGGGAAATAACAGATAACAGGTTAGAAATATACACGCGGCGATATGGTGTAATTGCCGATTGCGGACAATATCAATTGTAGATTAGTGAAAAACGGAGAATCAAAAATGCACATAGGTTTGATTAGTGCAAGGATGATACATGGTATTTTAATAACTTACCTAAGGCTGGCTGCCTTCAATTCTGTAGAATCCTTATCCAGAGGTATAATTTTGAAGAGCCCATCATATAATCTCAACCCTATAACTCTCGCCTGTGGGTCGATAACTGCTAATATTCCATTCTCTGAAGGTTTTCCGATGCGATCAGAAACATCTCCATGGGCTCTGGTGACCACTTCCAGGTCTCCACTGTCACTAGTTCTCCATTCTAATATCATTGCGTTGTAGCGGGAGGTCAGGATAAATACTAGATCTTTCTTCTCATACTGTAATTTTTTATTACTTTGTCTTAAAAATAGAGCATGGTTCCATTTAAACAGAATTCCATTTAGACATCATAATTTTAAGTTAGAAAATCTTAACCAATGTTAACAATGCCATACAATGAATAAGGTCCCTTTTGTTTAGATAACATTACAGTTCATTATAGGACCAGTTCTCAAAGAGGAATTTTGCATAATATGTATGTTAATGTCATAGACAAGTGCTACTCATTTACTTTGCGTTGAAATTGCCAGAAGCATAGGAATGTGGCATCTTAATACAATATCCACAAAGAAAAAGCTAAAGAATGAAGGGTTAAATTCCATATTAAATTAATCTCAACAAAGTTTCATGAAATGCATTGAAAAGGTTTACTCTAAAGGTTGTAAGTTTTCAGAAATAAAAT
This sequence comes from Sesia bembeciformis, assembly GCA_943735995.1. Classification (NCBI taxonomy): domain Eukaryota; kingdom Metazoa; phylum Arthropoda; class Insecta; order Lepidoptera; family Sesiidae; genus Sesia; species Sesia bembeciformis. Next base: position 13,313,852 of record OX031042.1, on the reverse strand, counting down.
GTTATTATAGTTTATAAATTCTCTCTTGATAGTTACTCACTGGAGGTCTGAACATTTTCATTTTGGCCACTCTGCCATACAGACCAACTTCTTTCAAGGGACGGAGCCCTTCTGGTGTGACCAGGTACATCTCCAGGCGGGAAACTTTCGCCACTAGAAGATTTAAATCCGTAGGGGATGTGAAATTGCCTGAAAGCGAAAATATTAAAATAATAATTATTCAATTTTGCCCCTTTAGTTGCGCTCAGCCAGGAGCAAAGAGTGTGTGCAGCAACGAGCCTGAGAACTCCGAAGGAACGGACCTCGGCTTAGGGAGGGTACAGTGAGACCGCGAGTTAATGAAACAAAATATAGGCGATAATGTCACAGTTACGCCTGTATGAATTGCTACTTTTGTCATAATGTATAAAAAAAATAGTCAGAAAAGATGAAAATAAATGTCACTGTCACCTGTTACTGAGCAAACAAAAACATAACCTCTATTTATGGCTGGGGTTTGTTTCCTTTTTTTCAGAGCTTGAATTTCTGGTTGTTGCATTCGAAACTGTACAATGAATGTTCCTGCTCCATTTGTACAAGACTAATTTGCCTAAAATTGATACCCTTTTTGATTGAGATGCCTGAAATGCACCATAACTAAGAAGCAGCTTTGTAGGCACTTGCCTACAAAGCAAAATGCCTAAGTGGTTGAATGCTTACAATATGTAAGAATATGCATAAACATCTTCTTAAATACGCGATATGTGTTGTAAAGAGACCAAATCAGAGCAATTTTATTTCAAGTGCAGTACAACATAATCAATGCAATGTCATTGTGTGATTTAGGCGTACTTCTTCAGTCATACTGCCTTTAAGGCATACTGCTTCATAGTCATCTTGCCTTTTAGACATACTGGTTCATTGGCATCTTGCCTTTTAGGCATGCGGCTTCATAGTCATCCTGTATTTTAGGCGCAACTTGATCAAAAAGGATTGATAAATGTATGATTATAGAGTACACGAAGACCAATGACAAGTCTACCCATACAGCCCTTAATATACATTACACTACTTTTAATAAATGAAGACATTAAAATGTTATAACTGTGATTATCATGTTTCTAACACTGTCACTTTGTGGTTCAATCTATATTGGTCTACTCTATATAAAAATTCACAAAAATTGGTGGGTATAAAAATTGAGCCATCTCCATTGGTCTTAATTAGAATAATTTCCGTCAATATTGTAAGAACAATTGAAAATCAGCACTGCAGTTCGTGCTGTAACATATTACATTATGCTGATTATGACCATGTGGATTTCGGTCATTTTGCACTACCTATATCACTTTTATTTTTTTCTATCCTAAGGTTGCATGGAAGAGATGGCCTTAGCGATAAGGTCTCTCTCTTTTAAAACCAAATTTCTTCTTTTTCCCTTTTAAGACCGCACAAAAAATAGTCTTTTGCGTTGCATCGGCAATAGCTTTCGGATTCAGTAGTACAACGTAGTACGCAAATAAAAAGCGTTGTAATATATTCTGTATCGAAATGTTATAGCAGATTATTGAAATAATATTCATATTTTCTAAATATGTCCGTAATCAATGTCTATTGATTGTATAGTTAACGCAAAACGAAAAATAGGCTGCCGACAGTATTTTCATGACATAATCTTTATTGAAACCCGAATTTATAAAATACGAACTGTTATTCTACATATATATGCATAATTCGGTTTTATACACAAAGAGAAAAAGCAAAAAATGAATAAATTGATGTGGTATACTTTTGTATATAACCTCAATACGACGAAAACAAAGATAAAAAGTCAATAATTACCTGTAATACATGCTGTAACAGCAGTTGGTTTCTGTGCAGTAACAATATAATGATAAGCCATGTTAATACCTTACTAATTAAAACTTTATTCAGAAAACACAATATTTAAAAGCTCGCATTTATTTTAGGAAAATACCAAACAATTAAATAAGTCATCCGCGGCGCGACATATAATGTTGCCATTTTATGAAAACCGAGTAGATGATAGATCAGAAACCAATGACATTTAGACATTGATATTTAAAAAGTTAATAATAAGGTCTGGACCGTTACTGATTTCGTTACAAAAAAAACAAGCAATTACACTCGTTGTAACTATTGCTGTAACCTATATCTCAATGTTAAGTTGTTCAATAAACGTTATTATTATTATTATTATGTTAATATTATACAAAAATAAAAAATCTGAAATAAATTTTAGCGACTGTAGATTTGATATCAAGAAGACGAAAACTCAAGATTTTTTTTTTCATAAATCTTTATTTATAAATAAAAATAAATTCCAGGGAACGTGCAATGCACATGATTGTATCCCCCTTTCTCTACCCGTGAGGGGCTAAAAATATGTAGATGTTTTCCAAGTTCTAAGGAAGACAAAAACAGATGTAGTGAGACTTAAGCAATGCTGCAATGTGATGATTACCTAATTACTGATTAATCAATGTATAGCTCTCGCTAAACTTCTATGGCTTTAACCTTGAATAGACGTCAACAGTCGGCGCATATTCCTCCCTCAATTTCAAACAACACTCAATGTGAATGTACGAGTAGGAACACTGTTGCGTCTCACTTTAACTTGCGACCATATTGTATTGTAAGTAACCGCTCCGTCGCATTCCAGCCCGCACCCCCAAACGGACCTAAAATAAGCTACTGCGCAGGTTTGTCACATGATATCGCCAGAGCCTAAGGAGTTTTTGCGATATTTATACTTTTGTTGAATAACTGTTAGAAGTAATCAAACATTTAATTTTTATTAATTGTCTATTTCTCCAAGTTCCATTTTGATATTTGTTCAATGATAGATCGTTACCCCGGTAGTAAACATATATACAAAGCGGATGCACTTTGCAAATACTTTTACAAATATTTCGTCTGCACAAATTTTTCATAATTACCGGCACTGTGTCGGTTTTTTGGCGTAGGTACATCAAGGGTCCAAACTTACATACTTGCAGAGTCAGTTAGGTCATCCGTTTCACGCTATCCAAAACGGACGATTATTTTGTTTTATCTACAGTCTCGGAATGAGCTAAATGCGCGCGCGGTGTGAGGTGTGGGGACACGAGCACACCCCCCTCCCGACCGCCTCGCCGCACTTGTGCCGGCTAGTTATGTAAGTGATGCGCTTGCTCACTTACTATTGTTTCTCTTGCGTCATCGATATAACACGTGTTCGGTAGATTTTTACTATACATAGTTACTTGTTAAAATGAGTGACCAAGCTTATTTAAAAAAACGATCGGTGAATCGATTTTTTATATTTCTCTCAATTAGTAATTTTTGTATTTTTTTCTGTTTTTTTTTTCAGTAACTATTTCTCGAAACTAAACATTAAATATATGTTTAAAACTAAAAATTATGTATACCTCCTTACTATATTATCTAATGTGTGATAAATAATAAATAATGAAAGTAAATAAAAATGGTAAAAAATGTCATTTTTTTATAATTATTTGTGTGTTTTACTTTTGACCGTGACATTTAAATTAAAAATATCGACTAAAACCGATATCGATCTTTCAGTAAGATCATTGTAGTACAACACTAAAAACAAGTGACAAAAAATGGTCACATTCCTTCCGCACGCATTAACTCGTTCCGGGACAGTATATACAAATGGAATCAAAACTGATCCACAAATTCTAGTACAATTTTGTATTGATTCTTCGTGATTCGATTCATTTATTAATTGCTTTATTAAATTATTTATTTAGTTCTTAGATTTACTAATATTCAATACGAAAATAAACATTTTAACCGGTTACAGCGTAGGACATTTAAATATATATTAGTTTTAATATATTAATTTTTATAATTAATATATTAAAATTTTGATTTTAGTTTTATTTTAAGCAGTACAAAACAGAAGAGCAAACAAAACAACACACAATAAATCATTTGACAAATTTGTTAGTTGATTTTACTTAGATGAAACTGATCTGATCTAAGGTTGACCCCGGTTAAATATGTACCTACATACCTACTGACATCAATCCCAGATAACAATTTACCAGTGATAGACTACAAAAGATAATCTAGGATTGTTTCACCTGTAACTTTTTAAACATTCGCTATTTGTACACATTTTGTACTTTAAATCGGGTCTGAACAAGTATAATAAAGGCATTTGTCTATCTTTTATTGTTACGGGAACGTTTAGGCACGAGTTACACAAGCCGTGGCCGTGTAACCCGTGCCCACGAGTTAATTGAAGAGGCGGATGATCGAGAATGGGAGCTGTGAGCAAAATGGCGGCTCTCGCTATGCAGGGTGGGGGAACGGTCGTGGGAATGAATAGAGGTAGGGTGGCTAGTGATGTCAAATGCAAAAATCCAGGGGGTAATCTCACAAGCGGCTCAAGCTACACTGGAACCTAAATATCCGTTTTCTTCCCTCTGTACTGGGGGGAAAACGATGTTATTTTAGTACTAGTTTTTTTGTTAGGAGAGACAATCAGGAAAAATCCTGCATAGGACACCTGGTACCATCTAGTCTGGCTGGGCCAGCCTAGGTGGTACCAGGTAGTGTCGGACTCAGGGCCGTCTTTACCAGGGGGTGCAAGGGGTGCGGTGCACCCCGGGCGCCCCACGCCTGGGGGCGCCTGTCGAGCGCTGAATTCAGTGCCGGCTTTACCTATGGTGCAGGGGGTGCGGTGCACACGGGCGCAGGGTCTTAGGGGGCGCCGAGCGCCGCTCGCGACACCTCCAAAGAGTTCAAAACGCCTACTAGAGGGCGCCCTGCACCCGGGCGCTACATGAGCTAGAGCCGGCGCTGGTCGGACTCTTACCGACTAAAAAACCTGATTGCCTCAACATCGTGTATGCTTAGTTCTTGTGGCCTAGTGGCCTTTTAAGAGTCTCCGGTCGCGTTGATGTAGGGCGAGCGCAGAAGGCGCTCAGCCAGGAAGTACTAAAGTAACGCTTGTTACAACGCTCATTGCAAGATCGGGCGCGGAAAATTGTTCATTACTCGCCAAGACCGCCCGTGTAAACGTGAAAGACGTTTCAGTATATTTAGAAAAGACGCATCCATGCCAGTCTTAGTGTTTGGGGCACAGATCCAGGATATTTTTTAGACAAATTGGGGATAAAAAATGAATCTCAAATATAGGCATAAAAATCATTTTATTAAAATATTCAGTTTTTATTACTAGTATTGTTATATATTTACAGATATCGTATGTATCGTAGATATCGTAGACAGATAAAAAAATAATGTAGCTACATCAGTCTTGCTGGTTGCTCGGCGGTACACTATTTAGCAGCACTTGCGTTAGGAATGTCAATTTTTCTGAAAAAAGTAAAATATAAATCGAATATACATATTAACGATTCATCGTGAAAATGTTTTTTAAAGTAGGAAATCGCTTCTGCACCCCAGTCACTGGATGCAGTCAACTGGCCAAGGCACCTGACACTCACAGGAGACTACCGTCAAATGTACTACGGACAGTCAGCTGCTGGTCAACATAGCAAACGGTACCTTAAAAGCTAGTAATAAAATCTAGAATCGAATGGTTTTGGCTACAATCCCTATCTCATCCCATCCTGTATTGAGTAGAGATAATAATGAGATAAAGGTATCTCTTTATAATGGGAAAATAATAAAACGAGGAAAATTCCTCATTCTATCTATTTTCCATCCTTCCCAACCCTCTTCCAATTTTCCTAAATTTCCAGAGTCAAGCAGCGCATCCGGGGACGTACTAACATTTGTCATTATTAACTGATGTCGGCATGTATTGCCAGATACGTGTTACAGGGCGACAGTATCTACTTACCACAAGCCATAAAAAAAAAACATTTAAAAAAAAAGTGTATATAGACAAAAGTTGTAGAGCTTTACAACGACACATAGGTTGTATAGATGCCGAAACTTTTTTGTTAGTTTACACAGTCCTAGACTCTCATAATTTTAGAACTACTGAACCAATTTGACTACAAGCTTTGATTTGACTAGACCCAAACTACAAGCTGATTGTATTTTTTAAACACGACACTCACTGAACCTCATTAGAACTCCTTGTGTAGTGGGTCTAGAGACACACAAAGTCACACTCGCAGACCCGAACAAATTCAAGTCCGGTGACTCTTGAAAGGCCACTAGGGCCACAAGAATTTAGTCAATCCGAAAAAAAAAAGACCCGAACAAATATTTGTCTTTAAATGAATATCCGAATCCAGGTCCTTTTGCGCAGCAAGTAGTGTCACTGCCAACTGTGCCATTCGGTCGTCTAATTACTACTAATTTTGGAATTACTTGGTGACCCTTGGTCCAGATATAGTGAAATTATTTCGAAATTCGTAAGTCGAGATCTCCGTAATAGGGAGATTTCTTTGTAAACTAACTAAAAATCTGCAAAGTACTCACTTAAAATAGCAGTCGGCGTCTTCTTATAATAAACGAATATCGTATAAACACCCACACCCAGCACAATAAAGCCAATCGCCATCAAATATTTAATTGACGGATCATGGACAATTGGCAATACTGACAGGAATATTGCCACTAGCAACACAAACACTGGCACCGGAGTGGGTACTTTATAAGGTCGCGGTCTTTTCGCTTGTGTTTTTCTTAGTACCAGCAGTGCAACCATTGCTAGTCCATAGAAAAACCATAGGAACCAACTAGCGAATTCTATGAGCGTTCTAATGTTGCCCAATGAAATAAATATTGAAGTTAGGAATGCCTGAAACAAAACAAAAATGGTTAAATTAAAAAACAAATGCTGTACGTTCTCATACAATTGAAGTCTTAGAACAATAAATAACCCTCGACCCAGACAAGAGAGATGCTAATGGTCTGTCTCTCCATGGCTTCGTGTCTCTTTAAATGATGGCCGGATTGTCATGGACTCTGTGTATTGGACAGAGTATTTATTATTCTGGGAAGGTTTGGTGTATAAAACATTCGAGTTATAATTTTATGGGAGACGTAGCAACTAAGCTGAATGTGTCTGTCGGCCGCCTATTCCCAGCGCATCCTGAGGTGTGCCACCTTTTGTCATTTTTGACTGATGTTGGCATGTATCGCGGGGCGACTGTATTCCCTTACCACTAGGTGAACTAGAACTGAAAAAACTAGAGTAATTACAGAGCGATGAAACAGAATAGCAAATGAAAACTCACTTGGAACGCGACGGCCGGCGCAGGAGTCAGACGTTTTACGTTGATGTACGATAGCACTTCCAACATGTGCCCGCCGCGTGCTGCCGTGTAACAAACCCTGTAGTTATAATTATTATATTAATAAAATATTAAGCGGTAAAATATGAGCAGTTATAAAAATGAAAACAAGGAGTAATATATCTTGAAATGAGTAACTCAATAAATATTTGAATGCGTGAAAATTCAATTGGGTGGTAAAGTGAATAATTGGGTAGTAACGTCTGAGCAGTTAATATTATGTCGGACAGGAGTCGGTAGTGGAGACGGCACTAGTAAGAGAACGCATACATCTGACTCCTCTCCGACAAATATCAAGGCTCTTGGCAAAATAAAATGACTACATATCATATTATAATGGAAAAGAATGAAATTAGAATGGAATTTTATAAAATATTTTTGTTATAATTGTGGTGAAACAAAATAGATACGAGTAGAGATTCCAAATGATAAGTGGTTTAATATAAAAATAGATTTAATTGCAAACTTGTTGTATTTGTGAAATTTAACAATAACGTATAAAGCGTTAAACGATTTCATACGAGTCGAGGGCCAGTGACAAAAAAGAAGTAGGGAAGCATAGACAATAAGCAAATATGGAGTCTTATTAGGTCTATACAACTTTTCAAGTGGAATTTTTAGTGGGAAAAGTGAAATTGAGTTTTTGTTTGATTAATATAAAAAATGTGTATATTGTTTCGTGGTTTAATAGTGATAGTTTATTAAATTTTGAAGTAAATTTTAATTAAATGTTTTTTGTGCGTAAAGTTTGTGATAATCAAATAAATGCTTAGGACTTTGTTTTTCGTGTGCTTCCAAGGAGTTCTCGGTTTACCTACCTAGAGAACCTAGTGAGTGGCTCACTCCTGACTTTAGAGTTCTAGAATTTGAGATAGTTTATTACGAAGAAAGCTTGACACTGGCAGAATGTGCTAATTGCACCATTGTCATATACGAAAAGAAAAAAAAAATCTTTTCAAATTATCACATCAAGGGGGGAGTTTAGAAAATCTTAATCAAAATCAATAAGTCCCAGACACCGTCACATAGATAATGTTATTATAAAAACCCTTACCTAGTAACGCCAAACTGCACACTCATTGCACATCCAAAAGTAGCTACAGCAACACCGAGCGGCACCAAAAAGCTCGCCGGTCCCAATACCCGGTTCCCAAAGGCCACTGCCACTGCGGGCACTGACGTCATCTCCGAGTAACTCAGCACCGTCATGTAGGCTACGTTCATGAACACGTACAATGACGTGATAAGGGGGACCGCGATTGATATGCTTAGGGGGACGTTGCTGGAAAAATAAATTAAAAGTAGGTAATTAAAAGTATTTATTAATAACATAATTAAAACTCTTTATTGCACAGCATCTATACAGTATAGATGCTGTGTTATATGTATATGTATATAACATATTATTCTATATTATATGTATAGACTATACATATAATAAAACAGTAATAGGATTGAGTCTGTACATTGACTTAATTTAAAAATACAGAACCCAAAACAGTAGTTTTTAGAATTTTTGTCTATATGTTTGTCTGTTCGTTTGAGCATCATGTAAAAACTAATTACATGTAAAAAACGGATTTTCACTAACATATAGCTAAGTGTACAGAAGAAAAACTGGAAATCTTCACATGACACAATCAAGTTGAGTTATAGAGGAAAATAGTAAAATGACTTAATAGAATTACTGAAAAGCCACTGCATGCATTTTATGCAGGTTTTCAGTGTCGTGTAGCTCAATATCTAATGCAAGAACAGTGCCAATATCTTATGCGTAAATACGTTATATCAAGAATAGGCTGAAAAATAGTCATTCAAATATTTATTGTCTCTTTGTGCAAAAATTATTATGAATTAAGATTTTCGCTATTGTAAAGTATATTATCCGAACGGAAATTTGGAGTACCTACTTATGTGGAGTTCCGCTGGCACATCGGGAAGCTAGTATGAAAATAAAAAATCAAAATATAGATACTATTTACTATTATATTTACTATTTATGAGAGGGAGAGTGCACGCTGCAATCCAACAGCCGCTGGGTGCACTCGACTGACCACGTTACCCCTCTCTCACAGAAGACTACCATGAAATGTACTGCATTTCCCATTTTATCTTATTTCCCCAATGTACGTACTTGTTTCGGTAGTGAGTGAGATGTGCCAGAGCCCATTCCCATCCTATCCTATCCTCCTCATTTTCCCAATCCTTTCTCCAAATCCATTCGTATATCTCCAAAGGTAGGCAGCGTAGTGCCAACGTTAGTCATTTTACACTAATGTTGGCATGTATCACGGATGTCTATGGGCTACATACAGTATCCACTTACCATCAGGTGGACTGTATGCTCGTCTGCCGCCCTCGTCCATAAAAATAAAGATTTTTTTATAGAAAAAGACGGCAAACGAGCATACAGTCCACCTGATGGTATACTGTCGTCCATAGACATCCGCGATATATGCCAATATCAGTCCAGAATGACAAACGTTGGCACGCCCACGGATGCGTTGCTTACCTTTGCAGATTAAAGGAATGGATTGGGAGAAAGGTATTACGGGATTGACATCGCATTATATTACTTATAACATAACACTGGTTACTATTAGTTACTTACACTCCAGGATTGATAATTTCCTCGGTAACGACTGTAACGCTATTCCAACCGTCGTAAGCCCACAGCCCAGAGTAAAGCGCGAGCGCGATACCACCAGGATTCCAACTGCTGCCTTCAAAACCCTTGTTGAGATGTGACGTGTTACCTACAAACAATATTTTTTTTTATTGAATGACAGAGAATCAGAAATTTGTCAGAAGCTGATGGATAATTATAATTATGTGCAATCCATTATACTTGTTTTGAGTATTTTAAGTTTTTTAAGTATCTATTCAACTTCTGTTAGCAGTAAATGGTTACTTGTTCATTTGTCACAGGAGATAGCTCAAAGAATCAGAAATAGAAATGGCAGTTGGGCGAATCGATAGTGCAGACGAGTGATGGGACTATGGATCGGGAGATGGACTGACTGACTACTTAAAGTGTCCGGTATTGCCACTGATTCTTCACGATGTTTTCCCTGAGGACGTTGTGGTGCAGAGGTCGTTGAAGCATTTTTTAAGACACATGAAAGAGATCTCACCTTTAGCAATTTCATAAATCCCTCCACCAATCACGATGAGGCAGGCGAATACTTTACAAATTCCAAACACATTCTGTACCTTCACGAACAGTTTCACGCTGGTGATGTTTATATATGACATTATAACTGAAAATTAAAAAAAAAGTTTAAATTTATTTTTCAACTAGCAAGCAGTTCTTTCTTCGATTAGGTGGTCATCACGGTTACTATTTTTTGGGAACCCACACATAGGGTATGTATGCATCAATTTAGCTTATTAAAAGTGAAAAAAAATACCTACACTAATTTAAGTTAATAAAAGCGATTAAAAATGTATTAGTTTAGCTTCCAAAAAGTAAAATAATTTCTAATCAGTCAGATATATTTGGAGTCAACCTATTAATTTAAAAAAAAACCGTATCTTTATACCTGTGTTATTATTATTATTATAGACGAATTATAAGACTCAAGCGTATACAGAAGGAGCATCTTAAGCTTAAATAGCTTGATTCGATAATTCGACTTTAGTTAAATAAATGTCTTAAATAATGTTGTCTATTAACTAGTCATGTGACTCATTTATATGACCATTTTATTGTGTACAACTACGATATAAACATTTAAAATGTTAGGCAGTAGTTGTAGACAGATAGTAAGGCAGAGAGTTGTGACAAGACCGTTTATTGCCACTGGTTCAGTTAGCCAGTTCAGAAGACAATGTGTATTACTAATTAAATAATGTCCGTCGGACCATCTTCGTGTTCCGAACAAACACGGAAACATGATGAGTAAAAAAGAAATAAACTATTTTTTTTATGTACGTAGGCGGCAGCCGAGCATACAATCCACCTGATGGTAAGTGGATACTGTCGCCCATAGATCTCCGCGATACATGCCAACATCAGTCCAGAATGACAATCGTTGGCACGTCCCCGGATGCGCTGCCTACCTTTGGAGATATAGGAATGGATTTGGAGAAAGGGTTGGGAAAATGGGGAGGGATAGGATGGGAATGGGCTCTGGCACATCTCACTCATTAAAGAAACACGTACGTACATTAGGGAAATAAGATAAAGTGGGAAATGCAGTACATTTCAAGGTAGTCTTCATAGTTGCGGTATTAGCGTCCGGTCAAGGTCGGAAATACGAAGATGGCCGACCAGCATTATTTAGTACATGCCTTTTAATGTGTTTAAATAGGTATTTCATAAAAATCCGTAATATTACTTAATCGGATAAGTTGGCGGCCTTTTTATAGTGAAAATAATAGGTTTTTTTTTGTTTTAGATAAATACTTACTAATCGGCATATTGTCCATTTAATTTGACTATCTTTCGCCATTTTTCATTTTTCTGGCAGAGCCATTATACCCTCCCTATAAAATTTTTGGGGTTTCCGAGAGAAAAACTGATTATGGTTTATACAGGCTTCTCTTGAATGTAATGAATGCTTGGATCACCTCGCTTAGATCAACTTGTTATCGTAGGTGATCCACTTCTCATCGCCTGTTAACAATCTCTTCAGAAATGGACCGATTTCATTTCGTTTTAGCAACATCTCGCATATGGAAATTTTATTCACAAAGTTTCTATTATTTAAATCATGCCAAACATCTAACTTTTCACAAAATACGGTTTGTGCAGGTGATCCAAAACTGTTGAGTTGTGAATTCTAAGCTCTTCCGCAATTTCATGACTGCTTATGTGTAGATCTGCTTGATTTTTTTCAATGATGACATCAACATTTACCTTAATAGGACGACCATAAGGAGGAACATCATTCACATCAAAATTACCAGACTTGAATCGATTCAACCATTTTTTTGCAGTAGTTTTAAATAAAGCATCTCCGTAAACACCACAAATCTCTTTTCGAGCACTAGAAGCATTCATACCCTTTGCGAAAAAAAAATTTAGTACATATCTAATTTTTTCCTTATTAAGTTCCATTTTAAAAATTATGAAAAGGTAAAACTTTGAACTTATAATTTATATTTGCCGGCATTACAAAAAAGTCAGCTGTCAAACGGTATATCACTTTACCGCCGGTGATCAGTGATGTCAGAAATATAGCACGCTAAAGTCATACGTTTAAAAAGGACGAGAACCTTTCAGACTACCTATTATTATTTAAAGGAATCCTGTCAAAAACTAATAAAACACATGTTTTTTTTTTTCTTTTTTTTTATTTCAGAATATCTAGGCATTCAAATAACAATTTCATATAAATGCCAGTCAATACAATTATTTTTAAGGTGATGTAGACATTTTTGTAAATTGCATTTTTTGTAATTGCCATAGATTCCGATTTTATGAGTTTTTAAAACTCGCGTTTTGTACACATTTTGTATTGTAAATAGGGTTTAAACGCGTAAAATTGAAAAGTCATATTGTACATGTTTAGACCCGATATACAATATAAAAATAACCGTATGTTACAAAAAATCGTCTTTTCATTAGATAGTTTGTCAAAATCAAACTTTAATTTAGTTTGTTGAATTATCTATGAGTGTTAAAAGAATAAAATATCAGTGGAAGGGTAGTCCATGGTTACAAATTCAGGAATTAAATGAAAATATGTAGTTCATTTTTCTAGGGTTTTTTGATTGAAATTCCCGCGTAAGCTTAATCCGGCAAAAAAGTCTAATAACGGTCTTTGCAAGTGCACTCCTCTTATAGCAATAATTTTTAAGAATCTAAAAAAAAATTGTTTTTAATTTCTTAAAAAAAATTGACCTCATTTTAGCCTAAAATCTGGAAAAGGACATGCACACTTTTTTCCCGTAATTTTTACCAGGGGTCCATTACATTATAATAAAATCCACGTGGGTGAAGCCCAGGCAAAAAGCTAGTTAATTATTCCATTTAGTGATTCTATGTTAAGAATACATTTTCTTTGCATTTAATTAAAAATGAATAAGTGAAATTCATTAAATTGATAGTTACTCAAATGAACTTATTTCTGAAGTCAATATTCAGTTTGGATGAATTTCAAGTTGGACAGTATTCAGTTTGGACAAAAATTAATTGACAGTTTGGATGTAATTAGAAATTGGGCATAAGTTGTCATTTAGGATTTTTAGGATGTAAAAAACAGATAATAAATTAAAAATCAACACTGTTGTCAGCTGTTATTTAGTATGCAAGTTTGATCTCGTTGACATTATAAGGGTTCGTGGATACAAGATTCATGTCCTTTAGCAGTTCAATAAGTCTGTAATTTTCTGATGTGATTGGTAAGTACCCATTCGAGTTCTCATCTATTTTTGCCCGCATTAGTTCCTGGAAATGTAAACAACAAATTACAAAACTGATAGAAAGTATATTTAAAAAGAAATATTGCCTTCAATATAAAAAAGGCACAAGTGAATTTTGATGACATTTGAAATAAATGCAAATCTTTTAGTATTTTCATACTAAAATAAATAAATGAGCTAGAATCTTTTAGTATTTTCATTAAATCCAGGCTAGAATTTTAGTATTTTTATTAAATTCAAGCCAGAAACTTGGGAGTTTTGGATAAAACAAAAGGAATAATCCTTGTTCAATCTGTTTGTTTATTTTTAATTTTCAAATATAATGTTACTTATGTTTTTGTTAAAAATGTTATTAATGCCTTTTCTTCTTAAGAGAGTAGTAGAACTGAAAAACAGAGTCTCAAATAAAGTTTTAAATATTCTTGAACGAGCTCCCGAACATATGTAACTTTTTTTATAGAAAGAGGTTTTTATAGAAAAGTTTAGCTTATTCTAATGCCTCAGGAGACATCTATAAAAAATATCAAAAATACTTACTCCCAACAATTGTGATATAGCTTCAGCATTATTAGAAAATAGTGAATGTATTAAACCACGGAGTTCACTCTTCATTATTTGGAACTGCTGTTTGGCCTTTAAGAGATGATCATGTGTCACTTCTCGTTTCTGTGGCCTTGGTCTGGACTTGGCCTCTTGGATGATTTTGATTTGGTTTTGTAGTCTGAAATAAGGTTAGATAAGTTACAGGCAAGGTGGTGAATTGTGAATACTAGTACTTGGATTTTAAAAATTATCATCACTAAAACTCAGAGTTGAGGGAAAACTTTGAGAAGACTCTCCCACATGTTCTACTTAAGTTACTAGAATTGCTGAACAAAGAAAGACAAAGATCCAAAGTTACAGTATGGCCTATAATACAGAACTTACCTATTAATTTCATTGTCAACATCCAAGATGGCACCTCTAGTAAAAGCTTTTAATTCTTCCACATGATTTGTTTTTTCCTTCAATTCCGTTAAAAATTGACTTGAGTGTAATATATCATCGGGAATGATTGGTGTAATTGAGTTTTCAATGTTTGTTCTAATGCTTTCAATGTAACATAGTGCTTTCTCCATAGCATTTTCTGTTGTGATAGAATGCAACTCCATAGGAGAATTATTTGCAATGATGTGACATGCTTCAATACATAACACCTTTAACGTTTTAATTTCTCGGGAAAGGACTTCCCGAGTCGCTGCACTTCTCATTTTAAGGTCATCCATTGTTCTGTAAGTTAAAATTTATTAATTTATAATCGTTTATGTGGCAAAACCACAGGTAACAAAATATGTGTGTTTCAGTACATATATCTCATTATGTACTGAATTTAATAGGTGTGTAAAATTAATTTTATATTTATATTATTGCATTTACTAATTATATTATCATTATGACGTTACCTGAGCAAAGGGATCTTATTGTCGGAATGTACTTCAGATTTTATAACTTATATCACATCGTTTCAAGTGTGTTTAATTAAACATCTGATTTTAAAGATAAAGCAATAAAATAAGTAATTTTTTTAAGGTATGATTATCAATATTTAGGAAATTCTAATACATAGTTATTAAGGTTCTTTTTCTCAAGTAACGTCCGAAATTTATGAAAGTTCAATAATCGGTATGTAAGCATAAATAATACCCAAAAATATTTGTAACGAGTGTTGAAACTTACATTTGGTTTTCTCCGT
This sequence comes from Sesia bembeciformis, assembly GCA_943735995.1. Classification (NCBI taxonomy): domain Eukaryota; kingdom Metazoa; phylum Arthropoda; class Insecta; order Lepidoptera; family Sesiidae; genus Sesia; species Sesia bembeciformis. The sequence continues at coordinate 13,298,519 of OX031042.1, read as the reverse complement.
GGAAAATTCACTTGTAATGATAGATTTCGATAAAAAAAACTCACAGTCACTGAACTTATTATCACATAAACACGGTTTTATACTTAATAAATAGTTAAAATATTGTATTTGAAATTCAAACAATGAATAACGAATTCAAGACAAGCTTTCAAATTCAAAACTGACATTTGTCATCTAAATGACAGCTACGAGCGGTTATAGTGTTGTATCCGAATCTAGTATTCGATAATATTTTAACATCGTAACGAATTAACACAATCGATTATGTCAAGCATGCACTAAAGAGTGTATGTACATTATATAATACATTAAAGAATATACATATATAATGAAGAGTATTTTTACTTACATAAAGCCGATAAAGATGCGAGTTTTATAGCGATAGCTTTATAATCAGAATGTAAATCTGACGTAAACGGCTGTATTGCATATTCTGCGAAAGTCATCACTATTATAGCTACTTCCGCGGGCCGTAAAATTACAACATATATCCATGCACATATAAATGAGGGTAATGGTCCCCAATATTTATGTGTTTTGCCAAATGCCTCTTGGAAATATGAATATTCTGCTCCAGATTTTCCAAGCACAGTTCCCAGTTCAGCAAAAGATAATGCTCCTGTAAATTAATTTAAACATTGTATTGAATCCAAAATTATTTTTGGATAAAATTTAATTTAGGAATTGATTTGATCTAAGTCAGGAAATAGAAATCTTACCTACACCCACCTAGTAAGGATATTAATCCAGATACCGTCCATATTATTAGACATAAAGCGACAGAACCAGAATGTTCTAATGCCGAAGCAGGAGATACAAAAATTCCAGATCCAATCATGACACCTAATATTAAATTTATTGCTGAAAATAATCCTAATTCTCGCCGTAATTTGATGGCACTGCCGAAATCATTTCCCACAACGTTGACTGGTTCGAATTTCTCCACATTATCCATGTTTTTTATTGACATTTCTGTGTAACTGTAACAAAAGAAAGTCATATAAAAATCTTACTTTGTTTTACATTTACAAGTAGGTAGGTACTTGAATCTATTCTGTACAATACGATGTCGGTCTCATGTTTCAAAGAATTTATTTAACAACAAGCTTGGCAACAAGCGATAACAATGTCTTTTCATGTGAGGACATAAATTCCCCCGTATAATGTGACTACTGACGATGTAATATCGAGTTAACGGTAAATGGACCTAAACGTTCTCTCACGTGAGTCCAATACAAAGTCGAAATGGATAAATGGTCCTGAGAATCGACCTTACTGCCGAATTAGTGTCGGATGGATGAGATAACCACTTAGGCCAATCAACGAAGCCGCTTGTGGTTTTAAACGTAGCCCCAATATTGAGTACTATCTCATTAGTAATTCATATTTATGTTCTATTTATAGAATCCAATGAAATTGCATTGTTAAATACATTGTCATCATTGTACGACGCGCAAAATTAAATTGGTTTGTAGTTTATTGCAGTATAATAAACTCTATTATTTATTAATTACGTTAAAGTACACATTTAACTATTATTTGCAGGTCTCGATGTGTCTCCAGTAGAGGATCAATAGTGTTGCTTTAATACTATCAAAATTTTTAATAAAGTGGTTTTGACTTGTAAAAATGGCTGCATGCTTACCTACTGCGACATACCTAATTCAAAACAAAATATTGTCTGACGTTAGGTTCGCCGTTCGATAAGTCTTAGTTCGATAAATGTTTTAGCATTAATATTGTATTAATACAATTATTAATATTGTATTAATTAATATACAATTATTAATTACAATTTATTAATACTGTATTCAAGTAGATTGTTTTTGTTTTGCGAACATCCGACATCTATGATGCATACATATGCCCTCAGATATCTATCTAGTTACCTCTCACCATGTCATCTAGTGTTGATAATCCGTATAACTAAAAAATACCGCTAACATTAATTTTGCGCCTCCTGTCGCATCACTTACCAGCTTTAGCACAATAATACGCTTTTATCCTCAAGTATTCTACCTATTAATAAAACTCGATATGTTTAATGTATTGTATCAATAGCACGTGTTGTCAGGACAGGTTGGAAAATTAAAAACTTAAATTAATAATTTCCATTATCCCAACAAGGTCGTAAAGTTTTTAAACAAATTATGCATTGTTTGCGTTAAAAATTAAAAAAGATAAATTTTCGAAATTTATTCTATATTTACGATTTTTTATTTTAGACAAGCTATTAAACTTTTCTTATTATATTTATTTATTACATCTAACTGTTGCCCACGGCTTCGTCCGCATTGACTGGGTTATAATTATCCAATGTGTTAAGCGATTAGTCGCAAAGTTGTTTCATAATAAATGAATAAACCAACGTTGGAATTTTTATAATATACTAGCTGTTGCCCGCGACATCGTTTACGTGATTTTCAAGTACTAATCCAGAAACCATCGCGGGCGTGCGCTGAACAACTCACCAAAGTTTCATCGCAATCGGATAGGAATAGGAATAGGAATAGGTATAGGAACGCATACGGGACAAACAAACAAACATTCATTTTTATATATATAATAGATAGTCACATTCATATTGTGACCGTTAAAATACGAATTGTGTTATTACATAATAATAATATAGTTCAACTACGTTAGTACTATTAGGTACATATACAAATATGTATGCAACACGTGTAGGCGAATGTTATGTTATAAGTTGACACTGACCGACAATGTAATCACATTGTTCGCTTAAATTTTTCAAAACAATCTTCAAATAATTTCAATTTATCGAATTCCGTCTGGGGCCTATATTTTTTTTAATTTTTTTATAGATAGTGGGCGGACGAGCAAGCGGTTCCACGTGATGGTAAATGTTACCGCCTCCCATGGATACCTGCAACACCAGGGGGTATGCGGGCGCGCCGCCGACGTTGCAAAATCCTATTCACAGCTTTCTTTTAGAACCCCATTGGAAAGACCTCTTGAGGCAGTTCTGCTTACTGCCACTTAAGCTTGCCGACGTCAGCAACTTTAGTTTTCAGTCGAATTTCTTCGGTTCGGCATTGTCCAGTAAAGACACTCCGAGCATGACTCTTGTGAACCTGATTTATAAGTGGTCATTAGTAATCACTAATAAATCACCAGTAAAACTATGCACCGACATACCCGTATAACGTGTTTATCTCAGAAGGTTATAAGATAGTCTTTATCAAAATCGGTCAATTAATTTTGAAAATAACAGTCAAGCACTATCATGATTATTCATCTAGACGATGGTATAATAAATAAATATGATTTATTCCAGAAATAATCCATAGTACAATATTACATCACTATTATTCGGTCAATTTATGAATATAAGTCCACTTCTGTGAAATAGGTCGCTGCAATTCTAACACAGCGGAAAGTAGGGCGTTCTCCGATTTATAAAATCTTTCTCGTAGGTAATGTTTGCGCACTATTGCTGCAAAATCTGGTAAGTCGATTTTGCACTAACATTTGTGAGCTAACATAACTAACGTTTGCGTAAACATCTGTGAGGCGCTGCGAAGTCTTGGAAGACCAAACCAAATGCGTAATGGATTGTTTTAGAGGACTATAGCGTTATATTGAACTCTGGTGTAGATCACAAAGAGCATTGCTTTTACGTCCTCGTTACAGCGATTAAAGAATCATAATATAATAATGGAATGAATTAATATATTATATATATTAATTTATTTGGAAAATGGATATCGAGTACACGAAGTCGCGGACAAATGCCAGCCAAACAATATTATTGATAAATTGTAAATTTATTATCTATCGTCTAGCCATATATTCACATTCTGATAGACCAAACAATAAGATAGAAATGTGCCAATTTATCATACATAAAAGGAATCAAATGATTTATTTATTCATGATTTCGTTACTTGCTCAAATTTGTTTTTTTTTTATTTAAAAAACTTTATTGCACCATGTGGTACAAAGGGCGATCTGTATGCCATAATTAAGGCATTCTCTACCAGCTAACCTTTGGGTTAATCAGAGAGATACACTAGGAAGTGCGATGAGAGGTATAAAGAAAAATATAACTTAAACGACAAACATAATAAATAATTTACCTGTAAATAAATATACATGATGAATACTTACAATATCTATATCATACAATATGCTAACATATACATGAATACATTGCATACAAACAAATATATCATAATAAATACATACACACATATATAACACATATATTCAGCGCCGGCTCTAGCCCATGTAGCGCCCGGGTGCAATCAATACCCTGGCGCCCTCTAGTAGACTCTTTGGAGGCGTCGCGAGCGGCGCTCGGCGCCCCCTAACACCCTGCGCCCCTGTGCGCCGCACACCCTGCACCATAAGTAAATACCATAAGTGCCCGCGCGCCCATTTCAAATGAACTTACACTCCATTGACTTAGAGATCATTTTGCTACCGGGCGGCAACGTGTCAAACGTACATACATACACTGTCTTTGGATTAGAGATTTTGCCGCGCGCGTGTTGTATTAAATAAAATTGTTATTTGTGTAGTGTAGTAATGCGGTATGACAAGCGCCGAAAGCGTAATAAAAGTAAAAAAAATATTATTGTTAATGACTATTTTTTTTTTGCTTGCGCATACATATTTGTCGTAAGTAACAAGTATATAAAACTGTGCAATGGCGTTAAGTTCAATGAAATATCCAAAAATTCAGCGCTCGACAGGCGCTCCGCGCCCGGGTGCACCGCACCCCTTGCACCCCCTGGTAAAGACGGCCCTGCATATATTAACATTACTTAAATAAAAGAACTAAGTCTAATGACGAAAGGTAATCCCGGAGCATCCGTTTATGTAGGTATTTTTGTTCGAAAGCTAGTGGGGATCGCGTTCCAAAGTTCGACGGCCAAATTATTGGTCTATCATATTTTATCTGCCTAAAAAACTTATACGATGACAATAACTAACTTATCTACGAGTAATATTGTCACTTTTAATTTAAGTTTAAAATAATAAATTTAGTAATAAAATAGTAGATACTTCTACGCTTTCAATTTTTTTTCAAATTGAGTCTGAAGCATCATTTAATTAGAAGCTATCTAACATAAAAATCACGATTATTCATATTGTTAGCACAGAGCGTGGCACACACGTCAAACGTTTTCAGTTTCATAGAATGTTTTATGTGTTAATCACGAATTCTTTAATGAGCAGATACACGATGTTATCGCTAAGAGCTGAACCGTAGTATGTATATAGGTACCATACACTGAGGATAATAAAAGCACACACGTCCCAATGGCGTGATATGTATTATAATTACTTAGCATTAGTGTGTAAAACTAATTAAATAATAGTAGTGTTTACACATAATTAGGTACTTAATATAATTGTGTTTCCTTCAGTCTCTAAGTTATAAAAAAATATCAACTGACTGTGATTTCGTCTGTGTGTGATTACAATGATAAAATGTCACATTTTAGGTGCCCAGAAACATGTCGCTGAAAGAGCTTTGATACAGTACCTACAAGATTATTTTAACAATAACCAATTGTTCTCTAGATAACTATTATGTTAGATATAGATTTGTACAGAGAGTATGAAGATATCGATTTTGCATTTAGTTACGACATAGGACCTGTGTAGTGTAGCAAACATGCATTTAAAGTACCTACCTACACTGTTAGCAGTTGTCCTCGACAACTTCGTTTCTTTACGCGACGGCACTCGAATACTGTTGTAAATATAACTGTACTAGCTGTTGGCCGCGACTTCGTTCGCGTGCTATTCAGTAACCTTCGCGGGCGCGCGCACAACAACTCACCAAAGTTTCATCGAAGTCGGATGAAAGGTTTAGGAACGCATAGAGGACAAACAAGCAAACAAACATTAATTTTTATATGTTAGAAGATTGAAGCTTGATTAGAAACTAAGATTATATACCTACTAGGTTATGCCGCCAGTATGTTGGGTAGGTAGGTACCTTGCCACTGAGATCAAATTTATACAACTTGCTCAATATATAGGCATATATTGTGAGCACATTGCCTAATAAAATAATAAACAGAAATTATTATTTTTGATAAATAAAATGTACAAGGCATTCAATGCATTTAATTTTTATTTTTATTTAGTTTTATTAAACACTAAAGAAAATTACCATCTACGGGAGTATGGAGTACAGTGGATTATACGTTACAGTGGATCTCCTTCTTTTACTATAATACTCGTAACTGAATATGCTTTGCACACACAACATAAGTACGTGCAGTTTGCTAGGATAACGCTTTTCCACACCTCTCTCTGTCATACTAAAACGCTGTTACGGTATTGGAGCGGTAGGAAGCGCTGCGGTACTCCGATTAGTATAGGGTTACAAGGTACCCCTTAATAATAGATTAATAATAGTCTAGGTACCGACCGGGTCATTTTTCGAGAACTCAAAAATATCCCAGACGATATTAATTTTTTAATTTTTAATTAATTAATTAAAAAAAATATTTTTTTTTATAGAAAAAGGCGGCAGACGAGCATAAAGTCCACCTGATGGTACTGTCGTCCATAGACATCCGCGATACATGCCCACATCAGTCCAGAATGACAAACGTTAGCACGTCCCGGAATGCGCTGCCTACCTTCGCAGATTAAGGAATGGATTGGGAAGATGGGGAGGGATAGGATGGGATGAGAATGGGCTTTGGCATACTCGTATCTCACTCACTACCGAAACACGTACCTACATTCGGAAAATACGATAAAGTAGGAGTGCGCCCAGCGGCTGTGGGAACGCAGCGTGCACCCTCTCTTTACTTTACTATAATACATAATAATACATTTTGTCATAAAATCAACACAGTCGTCATGTTACAATGGACTAATTAGCAATTTAATATAGGTATTGTTAAAATAGTTCAACTTATAAAAAAAAAGATAACATACAGTAGATATAAACAGAATTTTATATTAAAAATCGGGTCTGAACGCGTATTGTTTACCTTTTATTCCTACTCGACGGTTCGGCACGGGTCACACCAGCCGTGGTCACGAGTTGACTGAAGAGGCGGGTAGTCCAGGATGGGAGCTGCGAGCAGTTTAATCAACTACCCATATTTGATCTTCACATTCGGCAAGGCTGCGACACACTACACTAACAATGTCCGCGGGTGTATTCGACGGTAAATCGGAAGGTTTAGATTTGTTAATCACTGGATTCCACGTCGTCGACAGTTTATAGCCATTTTCCAATTTTTTTTTTTTTATATTTCTTAATTTCAATCGCTTCACGTATAATCTTGGGATAATAGTGACGTTCAGTGGAGAAGATTTTGGGAGTGCAGAGTTCTATCCAGTGATTAATTCCAGCGTTGAGAATGTGTTCGGCTATTGCCGATCTACTAGTTTGACGCTTACATACCGTTGCGATATGTTCCTCGAGCCTTTCCGCAACTATACGCTTAGTTTGGTCTTTATAGGAACTCCCACAGCTGCAGTCTATCTTATAGACACCTGGCGTCTTTGGGTGTGCGTAGATTTTCCGCTAGTTTGGAGGACGGAGTATATACAGTCTTAATGGAGTATTTTCTCAATACTGATCCAACTTTGTCCATCACTTATTTCACGGATGACATAAATGCTGTTAATAAAGTCTGTCTGTTAATCTCGGGATGTTGCTCCCTCCGATTGCGCCTTGGTTACCACTCGGTCCGATTCCACTCGGACCCGATTTAGAATATAAAATGTAATACAAAACGCGAAAGTTTAAAAAGTTAGATAGAAAGATCGGTCAAACGTAATGTTATAGTTTATGCATTTCACGATGACGCACCCCTCTATTTTCTATACAGACGACAAAGCTTTCTCTGTCCACGATTTTCGACAGTAAAAGGGCATCTAGTCGAAAATGTCAATTCTAATGACATTTTTGTAAACTCATATAAAATGAGTTCAGGCAAGAGTTATATTTTATCTAAGCGAAGTGACCTTATTTGTATTGTGAAGTGATTTTGTAACTTAAAATTACATTGTTTCAAGATTATGTTCACATAGAAATATGCTTTATGATTTGAGTTTTATGATAAAGTTAGAAAAAAATATCGTATAATATCTAAACCAAAACTAAAAATTATAATTCCTTTCTCACGATCTAATATAGACCGGTGAATATTATGTCATACTATTGTCACACGTGGACAACTATATACAGCATTTTAAACAATAAAACACTACAATACCATGCATGCAAGAAGCATTGCATAGTTTGTATCTACATAATTCGCTTTATTGTCTTACTTTTCTTTGTTTCACTATTTACGCTCAACCTTTTAGTGTTGCTGTCCGACATTGAACAGGAAATGTACCTACGCATTTGGTACAAATATACAAACATCTATCTGGCATAGGGTTGCCAGGTGTCCGGCTTTAGCAGGACATGTTTGGCTTTTTACAGTCGTGTCCGGCCAGTCCGGCTTTTGTTAGGCTTTTTGTCAAATATATTTCATAGGATATATATAGGATATATTTTTTTATTTGTTTAATAAACACTTTTATTTTATTGTGTTTTGTTTGTTCTTCGATTTTATCTAGTCTCCAGAAGACTTTGTACTTAATAAATACATAAATTAAAATACGTAATCGAGTTTTTTTTACTATAAAAGTTAAGTCCAGCTTTGAAAAAGATATGTCCGGCTTTTAGGGCAAAATGTCCGGCCTAATGTAGAGCTGAGTCCGACTTTTTGCGAAAATGTCCGGCCTAATGTAGCGCCGAGTCCGGCTTTTGTATTTTAGGGCCTGGCAACCCTAATCTGGCAAGCACCTCCACAAACATATAAAATATACAAACACGTGTCATTATAGCAACATTGTTATATTTGCATTTGTGCAATACAAAGCTTGCCTTTACTGCAAAAACTCGCAAAAAGGTAAAAGCAGTAAAAGAAACTCAAGTACTACGTTTTGGAATAATTTAAGATAACTTTTATTATAATTATCTTTTGGAGATATAAGAAGATGAAGCCAAAAAGTGATATCTTTATTGCACTCAAATGAAAAGACATTATTGACGCTAGCTATCTTATTTACATTTTATATGCTTTGGATTTAGTTACAGAGATATTTTGGTCAATGTATATAGTAATTTAAATGTAGGATTATGATAACACTATATCTGTCTATCTGTTTGTTTGTGCACGTTAAATTTAGTATCTTCACGTCTAAAAATGTCTTGCGGTTCGTTACGGATTTGTTATCACTGTGTAGGGCATTTATTCCCAAAAATGCATTTTATTACATTTTTTTTTTTAATAAATTAGTATGTAATTCAAAAAATATTTTGTTACATGTTATGTTTATATTTAAATAAGTAAATTGACTGAAAAATCTTGTTATTAATAAATAATAATATCATTGCATTTATAAACAATTTCTATTGTTAAAAATATTGTTGCTAAAAAATTAAGTATCAATTATAATGAAGTATGAAGTAATCTGTATCTTGCTGAGCTTGTAAGTAATTAGTCACATCGACCTAAGGAAGTGATATTTACATGGTGAAAGGTTCTACCTATATTTATGCCTAAAACGTATATGTACCTAGGTACCTACCTGTTGCTATAATTTTGATATTAAAAACATAGGCATTGGAAAATATTATCGCAAGATTATCAGATAAAAACTATCAGTGCATTTAAATATTTATTCAAATTTAAATTTCAAATGTATGTAAAATATTTAATAAATATAACTGAAATTTGGTTATTGTTGACGACGAAAAGGCTAGGGTACTTAGACAAACATGTATATAGTTTCGCAAATAGTTGTTAAGTTTTTATGTATATAATATGGAAATAATGGAGTAATCCCTAGTATGTCCCTACATAAATCGTTGGTGCATAGTATAGGTATCGTTGGTGCATAGTGTAATTGAGGACATACTAGGATATTATCAATGTAAATACGTGTTAGTGATAAGGAAAATAAATGATTCCCCGCGGGTAGCGGGAGGGGTACATAAATGAACAAGTGGAGGGGAGGCCCGACGTTGACCGGCGGTGGAGGAATCCCGCAACTAGCCGCAAGTTGGAGAACCCAATATGCGAATAATAGGCGGACCATTTCCGGTCAAACTCACTTCCGCAGCGGCATCCACTCCGACAAGAACAAGAACAAAGAAGAAAAACAAGTACCTCTGCGCTACCCCGGCTCTATTGAAGAACAAGCCTTGTTGTTTTAATCAAGACACGGAAACACCCTATTATACAGTCCACACCCCCCGGCGATCCAGTTGGTGCGGAGTACAGACACTAGCATTCATTCTACTGCGTGTTAGTGCATACGTATCCCGCACATCTATGGTCCTTCGAGCAGCCGGATATTGAATCAAGCAGGTCGTGTTTGAAGACCTCGTGGAATAAGAAGAACGGCGTACGGCGTTATTTATTAAGAAATAGCGGGAAGAGACGATACGGTCGCGTCGTAGGATTATTAAGAATCCCCGTACGATCTACGGCTCTACGGAGAGCGGCACGACGCATCGTACTCGTCCGTACTAGGGCCAATCTTTCAGTTTCACGTCCTGATTTCACGTCTTGGTTTCCTAATCCTGGTTTCTAATCTTGGTTTCCAATCTTGATTTCCGATCTTGATTTCCAAAGACGTTCAAAGACTTGATTGTTTAGTTACGTTGTTCTCACGACGTACCTATTACAATGCCAGCAACAACAAGGTCACAGAGCCGAACGGGGTCGCAGAGCGGAGCACAGACCGCTACGGAGTCAACGTCTGCCACTACAGAGTCTACGGTCACAGCAACCACGAGCACGGGCACGACAGCTACAGGAACCACGGCCACCAGCACCGAGGCCACTACGAAGACGACTTCTACGCGTAGAGAAGAATCGATACGTGGAGACGAGGAAGGCAAAGCGCACGTCGATGATAATGGGACGGCGGACGTCACAATCGTTCCACGGGCCGCAAGCATCGCGGCAAGGTCGCACCGATCTACTGCGTCCGCGAAGAAGAAGGAGCGTCTACAAATAGAACGAACCCTGCTACAGCTGCGCCTGACTGCTAAGGAGCAAGAGATAAGGCTCGCGGAGCTGGGATCGAGCTCTGAAGAAGAAGAAGACGACAAACGAAAAGAAGAATCGTTCCGGTTGGAAAAATGGTTAAATCGGAACGAGGTCCCCCCCCCCATACCCCCGCAGGGGGCGGGGCCAAAGTCTCGCAAGATCTCGCCGGAAAGGAAGGAAGGACGAGGACGGGGAGCTTATACCTCCAACAATGGGGAGGATAGGCACCGAGAACGAAGCACGTCTCGGCCCGCGCGCCCTACTGCAGACATCGTGGAGCAAATGGCTACCGCGATCTCCAAGGCAGTGAAGATTTCGGCGAGGGAGACACCGCGTTATACTATGGAGCTGCCGACGTTCGATGGACAAGGCAGCGCATGGCTGGGGTTGAAGGGTGCCTACGAAGATTCGAAGCACACCTTCACGAAGAGCGACAACCTGGCACGGCTAAGAAAGAGCCTGAAGGGTGTCGCTATAGAGGCGGTGGCAAGTTTGTTTACCGCCCACCGAGAGCCGGACGACATAATGGAAGCTCTCGCAAGGAGATTCGGGAGGCCGGACGCACTCGTCGCATGCGAAACAGAAAAACTGAAGTGCCTGCGCAAGCTAAACGACGAGCCCCGCGACCTCTGCGTGTTCGCCAGTAAGGTGGCCAACGCTGTGGCTACCATACAAGCAATGAAAAGGGACAACTACCTGTATAGCCCCGAGCTAGTACGGGCTATAATGGAGAAGTTCACACCCATACTGAAGAGCAAGTGGTACGACTTTGCAAGTATCTGGGAGCACGAAGTACCCACGCTGAGCCTGCTGTCAACGTTCCTCAACATAGAGGCCGACAAATGCAGTGCCTACGCACCGCCAGAAGTCACCGTTCCCATCATTGAACCTGCGAGTGTGAGAGAGAGGGCGACAAAGAAAAGGACGGAACGAACATACAGCGCCATTAACGACGGAAAAAGAAAACTATGCCCGCTGTGTAAAGAAGATCATTACTTACCTTCGTGCAAACGGTTTGCCGAGAGCGATCTCGACGCCCGATGGGAGGTAACGAAGAGGAACCGCATCTGCTTCCGCTGCCTGTGTAGTGACCATCACCGGGGCAGTTGCCGAGCTAAGCCATGCGGACACAACGGGTGTGGGATGTCACATCATCGGCTGCTACATCGTACACGTCAAACTTTGCCGCCAACAGTGAAGACAGAAGAGCCCAAAGAAGAAATCGTCACGTCAACAACAGAGCTGACCAACAAGGCCACCGCCGCGAACTCATCACCGCATCGACGTCGAGCCTACCTGAAGATTGCGCCAGTAGTGCTTGCCGGACCACACGCGAAGATACACACCTACGCGCTGTTCGACGAAGGCAGCACCGTCACCATCATAGAAGAGGCTACAATCAACTCGCTCGGCATCGACGGGCCGGTTGACACAATGTGGATACAAGGCATCGACGGCGGCGAAATGAAGCATGAAAAGAGCCGCACTGTTGACGTACAGATACAAGGGCTACACTCGGACGGCGTGCACAAATTAAAGGGCGCACGCACCATCGAGCGTCTCAACTTCACATCGCAGACAATCGGGGAAACGGACCTGGAAGACTGCACACACCTAGACGACATCAGGGACGAGCTCACCTACAAGGATGTCTGTCCGAAGATTGTCATCGGGCAGGACAATTGGGAGCTGATCGTCTCACGCCAGGTCCGAGCGGGACTAAGGAACAAGCCGGTAGCATCACTGACGCTACTAGGTTGGGTACTACACGGATGCCGCACTTCAGTGTGCGAACCAGTCGCCTTCTGCGGCTACATCAGCGAGAAGTGCGACGAAAAGGAGGAGTTAATGAAGAACTTCTTCAAGTTGGAGTCACTGGGCATCGAACCGAGGAAAACCAAGAATGACCCGGAGCAGCGCGCCATCGACCTTCTGGATAAGCGCAGTCGACGGCTACCTGACGGGCGGTTCGAGACCGGACTCCTGTGGAAAAAGGAAAAAGAGAAATGCTGCGCAATTACGAACACGACAAAGGGGCATGCACACTTGCCCGATATCACGCGCTTTTCAAAGTGGGAGCGCCTGATCCGGGCCACCGCACGCGCTCTACAATTCATCGACTTGTGCCGCAAAAGGAGGCACATAGTAGCAGCCGCGCGTCGCAAAAGGACCATTGCCAACCCGACGTCGGACCCGGCATGGTCAGGAACAAAGAAAGGCGACGCTAAGACTGCACAAAAGAAAGAACCAGCGCGCGGCAAGTGCAAGTTCGTACCGATGGAAGCGCACTATCTCATACGAGCGGAACATCAATGGATGAAGGCAGCACAAGAGGACAGCTACGCATGCGAACGTAAGCGCATCGAGCGTAGCGCCACACCGGCGGGAGACGACAAACTCGCCGCACTAAGTGTGATTGTGGGAACCGACGGACTGCTACGACAAAAGGGAAGAATCGCTGCCGCAGGAGAGATTAGCGAGGAAACGACGAATCCGGCTGTGTTGGATGGTTCACACAGCTATACGAGGTTGTACATAGACCATGTACATAGGAAAATGCACCACGGAGGCGTCGAGCTAATCGTCAACGAACTGCGACAGCGACTGTGCATAGGAAAGATTCGCCCTACAGTAAGGGGCGTCATAAAGGCATGCATGACATGTAAACTGAAGAAGGCGAAACCGACGAGTCCAGCCACCGGCGATCTACCGCACGCGCGCGTAGCACATCACGCGCGCCCGTTCACCTTCACCGGGCTCGACTACTTCGGTCCCATCGAAGTAACCGTGGGCCGACATCGAGAGAAGAGATATGTCGCCTTATTTACATGCATGACCACGAGGGCTGTACACTTGGAAGTGGCAGCATCACTCAGCGCAGATTCCGCCATCTCTGCGCTACGACGATTCATGGGGCGACGCGGCTGCCCAACGGAGTTATGGTGTGACAACGCCACTAACTTTAAAGCCGCGGAAAAACAGCTCACCGAGGCCACACTCGCCGCGGTCCAAGAGGAAGCAACTGCGAAACACATCGCGTGGCGTCACGTTCCCCCTTCCGCCCCCTTCATGGCCGGGGCCTGGGAACGCATGGTGCGCACGGTCAAAGAAGCCCTACGAGCGACGCTACGCGAGAAGTACCCGAGCGACGAGACACTCCACACATTACTCATCGAGGCGGAGAACACCGTCAACTCCCGCCCACTCACACACGTGGCGGTAACACCGGAGGAGCCGGAGGCGCTCACACCGAATCATCTGCTGCTGGGGCCTAACTCACATGTCCCAGCGCCGGGCGCCTTCACTGCAGACGACGTGAATGCGCGCAAACACTGGCGGCGCGCCCAGCGGCTAGCCGATAACTTCTGGCGCCGCTGGCTCCGAGAATATCTCCCCCTGCTACAGTACCGGCGGGAGCCCCGCACAGTCGGCGAGGCACCACGCGTCGGAGACTTGGTCGTCATATGCGACCCGAACCTACCGAGGAACACATGGCCCAGAGGAAGAGTCATCGCTACGTACCCCGGGCAAGACGGCGAGGTTCGCATCATCGACGTCCAGACGAGCAACGGCCACATCCTGCGGCGACCGACCAAGAAAATCGTCGTTCTACCAATTAGATCGCGAGACGGCGACGGCGGGAGATATGTTGACGACGAAAAGGCTAGGGTACTTAGACAAACATGTATATAGTTTCGCAAATAGTTGTTAAGTTTTTATGTATATAATATGGAAATAATGGAGTAATCCCTAGTATGTCCCTACATAAATCGTTGGTGCATAGTATAGGTATCGTTGGTGCATAGTGTAATTGAGGACATACTAGGATATTATCAATGTAAATACGTGTTAGTGATAAGGAAAATAAATGATTCCCCGCGGGTAGCGGGAGGGGTACATAAATGAACAAGTGGAGGGGAGGCCCGACGTTGACCGGCGGTGGAGGAATCCCGCAACTAGCCGCAAGTTGGAGAACCCAATATGCGAATAATAGGCGGACCATTTCCGGTCAAACTCACTTCCGCAGCGGCATCCACTCCGACAAGAACAAGAACAAAGAAGAAAAACAAGTACCTCTGCGCTACCCCGGCTCTATTGAAGAACAAGCCTTGTTGTTTTAATCAAGACACGGAAACACCCTATTATACAGTCCACACCCCCCGGCGATCCAGTTGGTGCGGAGTACAGACACTAGCATTCATTCTACTGCGTGTTAGTGCATACGTATCCCGCACAGTTATTTTCTGTATAACATTGTAAATAACTTTTTAATTTATTATTATTATTATTTATTTTATAAAATATACTATTCATTAAACTATTCTACTCGTACTTACTTACTACTCTTACTTAAATTGTAGCCGGGAACTTCTTAAATGAGTAAAAAAAATACTTAAACTTTAGAAACAGATCGTAAATACAATACGCAAGTATTAGATACTTTATGCAATTTATATCTCTTTTTTTTTGTGCCATTTATGAAGTTATGACATTCTGGGTTTCACGGTTCACCAAACAAGTAACAGAGAAAAGGTGCAGGTAATCTTATTTGTTTTTACGGTTCAACGCATTCTACTATTCATATTTATTTATTTAGATAAATCTGCTTTAGTACTAGGCGTAATACAATTTATAATTAACTAATTTTGTAATACTATATAAATACGTTTTATAGGAACAGAATTAGGTATACTTTAAAGTAATCAAGATAATTAAAATAAAATAAAGAAGGCAGGAAATGGAAATGATTTGTAAACTATAACAAAAATAAAAATACAAGTGCTTATTCCAATAAAATTCCGATAAAATTCGATACAATACCCCAAGTTGTTTAATGTAAGTGCAGGTAAATATTTGCCACGGACAACAACCACCGGCTCACTGACACAATCTGTATAAAGTTTATTGTTTTGTTGCTTTTATTTACTTTCAATTTGATGGAAGTTTATTATAGCGTCACGAATGTTACTCTATATCGACCGACACGTTTGTCCACGGTCACTGTAACACAAATACTGTCAACTGTACCAATGCCCCTATCACTTGGGAGTATTGGAACGATAACGTGTGCGTGATAAGAAGCTTTTGTAGAATAGAAAAATCGTCACTATCCAGATAATAAAAGCAATTTTGTAACACAATCACGTTAATGCATTGCTATCTTCTGTAATCTATCAGTAAATGGTACGCCGTAATGAATGTTTTTAATTACCATTTGAAGAACGCTATTAATAATTGGAATTCAAAGTTATTTAGTTTTGCAATCAATTTTGTTGGCTGATCTAGAAAAATAGCGTTCAATATATTACAATCGATTTCACCAATTAGTATTCCTGCATTTTGAAGAAGATCCCGTGTTTAAATTGTAAAAGGCCAAATGTCTATTCGAAATTGGTGGGTTTGTGTTGGTCTTTGTGCATATTTTTTGACTCATAGTACTAAGTAGAAGGATTCGTGGGCCATTGAGTGTGATGTTATTTATTTTGTTACTATATGTTCCAAATAGTAACAAACAGCTTCCACTCTTTCACTCTTCCCTTCCTTCTACCCATTAAATATACTGTATGTTCAACCGGGATAGAAATTAGGCTATGACCTTGACCTAATTTCCCTTTATGTAAAATTTGATTATACTTAATTCGTTACTTCTTTGAAGCGTGATTGAGCAACAAACAAACAGAAATTTAGATTTACATCTAAATGTATGGTAACAAAATACGTATTTCATAAAATTTAACTGAAGTAGAAATAATTACACACTTGCGGCGTCTGCAGATGAAGGTATATAAATAGGTGGACTGTTATTTTGGTCTCTCCCTTCTATATAAAACTGATGCCATTGAGCTTGCAACAAGTCATAAAGAAACATTTTTGTCAGTTTGTTTGCGAATTGCAGTAATCTTTTCTCGTATGTTTGCGGTAACAGAAGACTACCGTATTTCCCACGTTAACCTATTTCCCCAATGCACGTATGTGTTTCGGTGGTGAGTGGGATATGCCAGAGTCCATTCTCATCGCTTTCTATCTTGTCTCTCTCCATTTATACAACCTTTCCTCCAACTCCATTCCTTTAGATCTCCAAAGGTAGGCAGTGCATCCGGGGACGTGCCAACTTTGGTCGTTATAATCATAATGAGAAGAAATAATTTTCGACAGATAAAAGTTTCATCACAATCAATCTAGACATCCTAGAATTAAATACCTTGCAAGGAAAAACATAAAAAAGTACGTCTGAGATAAATATTATTATGTAAAAAATTTGGATGTAATTAAAATAAAAAGTTATCGAGCGTGGAATGCCAAGGACACAATAATGTTTTAGTTGATAGATTTATTTATTTTTAATAAAGGTCAACGAACCATAAAAAAGCATCATTAATTTATTATTAACTAAAAATAACAACTTTAGATAAAATGAAATTATTTACGAGTTTCACCCGTTCAATTTTTTTATATTAATAATAATTAGGTAGTTAGATAGATGCGTTTTCTTTATTTTATTTTCTCAAAAGCCAAATCGGAATTACGAAATAAGTCAATATTCATATAAGACTCATTGTAAGTTTTTATCATTCTTATTAATGTGCGTTCAACCAGTAATTGGTGAATTTAAATGGGTGAGAACAGAGTGAAGTTACTCTGGTACTTCGAAGGGGAACATTCCATCGCATGGCTGACAAAATGGATGATTATCGATTTTATTATTTACACTGGCATAAAGAATCCGCAAATTTTCCAAAGTACGTCGACTTCAAATTGTCCAATTTATACTTCAATTCATAATTGTAGGTATAAATTCGCTCCATATCGGCCAAGTGTTGCAAGAACTTCGCTGGATTGCTTCAATCCTCTTTATGTAGGTCTGACATTGAGGTGACCATATGGATGAACAGAACTCAAGAATCGAAAGTATCTACATGGGTTGAATATAGTAATTTTAGAGAATAGGCTGATCTAAATTCTTTGGCTATCCTTTAAATAAAACCCAACATTCTGTTTGCCCTATATAATATTATTAATTGTCCCACTGTCCATGATTACGTCGAGGTCTCTGATGGCAGATTTCTCCACAAGAGTCTTAGATGAGATATTATAAACGAACAATATAGGATTCTTTTTAGGAGTAAAACTAATTTTAAACATTTATCCGCATTTAAATCCAAAGTTTTACAATATGTAACAAGAAGATATAAATCGTCTTGTAATTTATGACAATCATCCTCGGAATTTATGGTTTCAAAAGAACAAAAGTTCAAGCCGCGAAAAAATTGTGTTCAACAAAAGGAAGCAATCACCCATGTCGCAAAGGCAAGCATTAAAAAATAATGGTCCTAATTTTGAACCCTGTGGTATTCCTGAGGTTACATGTATGAAATTAGACCTCATGCCACCCACTAGGGCAACCTGCCTTTGAATGCATTTGCTGGATAAGATCAGTAACTAAGAAATTGCACAAAGAACGAATGTCACATAACTCATCTCTAGATTCAGTTAGCATCTTGAAGAGGCAAATATGTTACCCATATCAGCGTCAACATTAAATAGGATAGTTGAATCGTTAAATGGAGATCATGTACCGGGAAACCCACAGTGGAATGTCCTGCGGCCAAGTGGGCGATCGATTTGAAGAAGTTTGCCGTGAACGGCTGTATGAAAAAGCAGACGAACGTGTGTGATGGTGAGGCTTGGGATAGGCATATATTAGTGGAAAGATATAGATTGATGGTTTAATTTTGAGAAGTGTATTTTGAACATTTGATTGTGTCATTAGGGAAAGAACAGATAAAGAAGGTAGGTTACGGAGAGTTGTGCCAGGACATAGTTCTTACCATAGATTAAACCAAAAGGAGGTTGGATCTAAGGCTCTTAGCCGGCGAAAAAGCACGTTCCAGTGTTCTAATTTAAATGTCAAGTGTTATTAAAAAATACGTATTATTCAGTTCAGTTCATATTAAAAATTCTGTGGTAGAAGGCTATTATGATTAGGTGGATGGACTGTCTGCATGTCTGCCACTTGTTCCATTAAAGGTATTACAGGTCAGGATTTTATTTACGGGTTTTGTATAAGGCCTAGATAAGCAGTACCTACTTAATTACAATATACAAATATTTTTGCGATTTTGTATTAGTATGTCTTATTTTAAATAAACAAATAGGCATACGTACCTAGTCAAACGCGGGAGCGGGTGTGGAAGTATTTTTAAAAAAACAACAATTATATAATAATAAACGAACTAGTCTTGTGCTGGTCGATATGAGACTGATTTCATTCTTATTTCTTAGTACTCTGCCAGAGGGCCTTACCTAATAAACATGCAAAATAAACGGTTTGGGATAGAGCCGCATTTATGCTGACTGTGCGTTCTGGTCGCATAACTACCTAGTACATATATAAAATGATATAATAATACTGATTACCAGCAATAATATTGACGGTTTCCCTATTTTCTTGCGTGTTTTAAATACGAGTTAACAATTAAAACAAACTCCATTGCATTATATTAACAATTCACAACTCATGCATGAGTTAACTGCACAACTAAAAAAATATTTTTTTCCGAAATATTTCCCGTCAAAGAAAATTACTTCATAGCAAACGTCTTTCTACGAGGAAAACACAAGCACTGCGGTGAGACCGAGTAATCTAGTCAACAGTATTAACGATTGAACTTAAACCTATAGATATACGAGTACATAAATAATCGTGTAATATTTAAATCAGTAGTTAACTTTATCCACTTAGAAGGTAAACATATTAAGAGTATTACGAAAATAACTGGTCTGACACGTGAAGCAATAAAAATGCTGTCTATTTGCATTTTGCACGATCCGTGACATTATTAGGTGCGTACGTATAAACCTATTTTTAAAAGTATAACTAACTACGTAAGGTAATTTTAAAGCCAGTATCAGTGGAAAGAATATAGAAAATTATTAATTCTGTATTAATGCTACAATTGCTGAACATTCACCACATTCAGGGGTTTCAAAAGTACATTCAGCAATAAGACATTTACTTTAAGTTATACTTAGCGTTAAATGCATTAAATCGATAACAGTTTATTCTATGTTTAAAATAAATAATCGATACATCAATTCGTTTTCGAAAATTCTAAATAGCGCAACACTCGAGTAGAGAAACTGCTGTGCTATTCTGTAAAACACCAATTCGTCGCTGTGCTCGACGACGAGCTCGACGACGAGACAGCCTAGAGATCGACTGTGAGCGCAGCGCTGCGCGAAACGGTATTCACGAACACGTTTATCCTCGTCGACGAACTGTAGGCTGCATCAACTCGACGCTGTTTCAAAGACGAGTTAAGGCTTGCCGCAAATTTCTTCACATCTTAATCGATATTTCCTAGACTTCATTTTTATCGGTTTAAAATTATTGATTTATTAGAATTATCAATTTATTTGGTAAAATAGAGTGAAAATATAATTTTACATACATAATCTAAGCCTCATTACATTTTTTTAAAGTTATTGTTTTGGCTGAATATTAATTCCTTTGCCAAAGTCGTCATAAAAAAATTACCGGCCGACTGACTGACGAGAATGTGATGTGAAATGTAAATAAACAAAACACTTTAAAATAGTTTATTTCAACTTCAAGAGATTAATTACCACGCGGTTGCAGCGTTATTATTGTGGCTTGAAGTTGAAATAGTGCATTCTTTGGTTTAGTTCTAATAATAGAAACGTTACATTATTTTTTTCCATATCCATATCCAGTACATAGCTTATAAGCCTATAATGTATAAGTACAAATACAGTTGATTCAAAACAGTAGGTTAAAGTAGGATACAGAGTTAAATTATCGTTGTTAGTTCGTTCCATACAGACAGTTATTTCATTCATTGTAAAGGGACATTGGAGTTGAACAAAGGACGAGAAAGCGTGTAAAAAACTAACGGTTTACGCGTCCCCGCTATAAACATTGAATAGATAAAGGACGAGAAATTGTACAACAAACTAACAATTTACGCAATTCCGCTATTAACATTGAACAAGACGAAGGACAAGAAAGCGCGCGTTCCGACTTAAGGGTTTACACATCTTTACTATTGACATTGAAAAGACAAAGGAAGAGAAATTGCATCCCAGACGAACGGCTTGCACATGTGCACCGTAACGAGCACGTGGGCCAAAACAGCGCACTATTGCTCGTCGTAACAATAGAAACCCCCAACTCCAGCGTCTCTCATTGTATCAATATAAATAAGGGTGAATCCTGGCCCACGTCAGTCAACTCGTAGTCACCACAAAAAGTGTAAGTAATTTTTACATGCAAAATACAAGTTTAAAAAGTTTTAATTTTATAAATGATAATCATGTTTGATTTTTAGCACATAATTTTACAACTGTGTTTTTATAAATGTTTCTGTAATTAGTAGCATGTCAAGAAGCGCGGTCCCTTCGCAAGCACAGCTGGAGATATTAATGGACAGCATAGAGGAGAAACGGTGGCTTGCTACTGGCCACGCTCGGACATCCCACGCCAGAGACCGCACGAGAACAGCTTGGCAAGATATAGCTGTCAAGCTGAACAGTGATGGGCGAGGCTGCATTAAAACGTGGCAGCAATGGTCTAAGGTTTGTTTACATTTTTGTAAGTATTTATCTAGCTTTGTATTAGTACCATGCTTGGTAATTGTTTTGTGTACCTTGCACTTAGTTGCATCACGAGTTATACTTTTTAATGGTGCTAATTTTTCAGTATTGGAAAGATAAAAAGTCTGCAACAAAGAAGAAAGCTAGCCAAATGCGGATGGCTAGACAACTAACTGGTGGCGGTGCAGCAGAGGCAGTGTCTCTCTCTGCAATAGAAGAGAGAATACTGGCAGTTATGGGAGGAGAGGGGTTTGCTGTTGGTGATAGGGATCTGCAAATTAACCCTTTTCATGTATGTTTCTTTTGCAACTGCTTTATATTTATCTTTTATTTTTTCAATACCTATTTTTTTTATTGTATAAGTTAATAAATTTATTTTTCCATTTGTAGCAATCAACAAATGAAACGGAACCAATGGCTCAGGATCAGGATGAAACAAAAATGCAAGATGCTGTTGAATTGGTATGTATTAATTAGGTAACAGTTTGTACATTATTTCACCTATCAAAATGAGTAAATTTATTTCAATTACTTTACAGAACTTACAAGATGTTGAAGTGGAGGTGCATGCAAGAGCAGATTCAGAGAGTATACTGCTAGTAATTACATTTCTATTTTAATGGCCATTACACCATATACATACACACAAAATATTGTGTACAATTTTTTCATAACAATTTTTATTTCTAGGCTCATGTGGAACCAATGACAGTGGAGCCAGGAACCACAGGACTTATATTTGTTCCTGAAACTGAACAGTCGACACCCTCTTTACCTGTGAGTTCACACTAATAATTTACTTTTTACATTGTAGTATTTAATTGGATACTGCAAATGATTACATGTAATAATTATTTCTGTAGGATCTACAGCCAGGCCCATCACAGCATAGGCATGGTTACAGAGTAGAGAATGAGCCACATTCACATGAAGACCAAGGATTGGTAAGGAAATAAAGTGCTATAGCCATATAATATGCTGTATGTAGACTTATTATAATAACTTAGAATTTTTTAATTACAGAATGAGTTTATACCAAACCCTACAGCTGCTGCACCTCCTACGATTAACACTCCTAGTGCTACATCAAGTAACATCATTTTTTATTATCTTCATTTTTCACCATTATCACCATTTTTATTATAACATCGAAGGATGTCACGGGCAAAAACTAGTTTACTATATATGTGCTAACTGTTTCTTTTCTTTATAGCTCCACGTCGTCGTCGTTTGGTAACTCGACGACGTGTGATCCGACGCCCACCACCAGCACAAAGGCAGTCCCAGATGGCGAGCCTAACGGAGCGTTTCATCGCCATCGAAGAGAGGCGTGTTGCCACTGAGCACATGTTGGCACAAAATCAACACACTATGATTCACGTTTTACGTGAAATGAGTGAGGCGTGGTCAAGACAAAGTCAAGCCTTACAAGATTTAGTTGCACACATCTTTTAAACAAATAAAATTTTATTTTTACATCAACTAAGCATTTTATTTTTTTATTTCTTATCTAAAAAAACAGTTTTATTTTAAAAATAGTCTTAGCATGGCCTGGTAAAACGTAAGTGATTATTGTCTCTATGTTGTAAGTTGTAAATACAAATATCAGTTACTATACATGTGCATATATAAAAAGACATGTCCTGACTGATTAAATTATTCATCATTAGCAAGCTTAATCCTAAATTTAAATGTGACAGAACTTGTAAATTGACTAGGTACATTTTCCAGCCTAAATAGACCATTAGACTCTTTACAACAACATAGAAGTCATGGATTTTACACTAGAGCCTTTAATAATGTGCACGCCATAACTGGTTCACTAGTGACTGCCTACTTAACCGTCCACTTGCTAAGCTATCTTGGGATGTTTGGTGCTGTCTCAGTGTTCTCAACAATCTATTCTCTTCTTCCAAATCTCTTGGGGCTAATGAAGGAGCAGGTAGCCCAGCACGGTTACACATGTTGTGTAGCACACAGCAAGCCACCACTATCTTGGCAACCATTTTGGGATCATAGTGTAGTACCCTGTGAACTAATAAGCATCTGAATCTTCCTTTCAAAATGCCTATTGTCCTCTCCACACTATTGCGAGCAGTACTGTGTATATTATTATAGTGTTCCTCGGGGGTCCCTGGGTCTGGGTTATTGAATGGTGTCATTAGGTATGACCTTTGAGCATATCCTGAATCACCTGAAATTATAAGTAAAGCTATTGAATCCTGACATTTAGATAATAGGCACCTATAATATGAAAAATTTAACTTAGAGGTACCTACTATACATATTTTAACATAGGTACTTATTATGTATTTTGAAAACATACCAAGTAGGTATACTATTTCTCCATTATTAAGAATTGTCTCTAAATGTTCTTTAATAATACTGTTAGAGAATACAAAATTATCATGTGTTGCTCCTCCAAATGTAGCATCCACATGTAAAATATTCAAGTCAGCATCATTGATCTAGAAGAAGATAAAATGTCTATTATTTTAACCTCAATAAAAAGTATAATCTAAAAAAATTATAAGTAAATAAATGATTAAGTATAATCTAAAAAAATTATAAGTAAATAAATGATTAAGTATAATCTAAAAAAATTATAAGTAAATAAATGATTAAGTATAATCTAAAAATAATAATCTAATCTTATAAATTTATTATAATCTATAAATCAAACTTACAATAAGAACATTTCTAGCATGATAGCCTTTTCGGCAATAATATCTCTCCTCATGTAATCGGGGTCGAATCATGGACACAAGAGTGCCATCAATGCAACCCAGTACCCCAGGAATTTTAAATTTTTGATAAAATCTGAAAATAGCACAAAACAGAAATAAAGTTTATTATGTCTGAAATATAGTTTATTAGTATTAAAACAAATGTGGGTACCTATGATACGATCTTACGATACGATAGGTACGATCTTAAGAAAACCACATAAATCATCAATTTTGTTTAGTTATGCATTTTTTTATTTACCTTTCCTTAAGAACCTGTCGTTCATTAGAATTTTGTGGGAATCTTATGTACTTTCTAATAATATTTAAATTATTTAGAGCATCCACAACTTGGTGAATTGCTCTAGATACAGATGGCTGAGACACATATGTGTCTATATTTTTGCCTAATATTTTTTGATAACTCCCACTAGCTAAAAATGAGAGTGTACACAATATCTGAAACATAATAAAAACAAGTTTAGAGGTCCATTTGTTTTATTTTCTATTACTAATTGGTTCTAAATAGATAAGAGAATAAATGTAATAACTAAGAATAGGTAATAATTATCACTGTTTACAAACAAACCTTAAGTCTATTAGGTAGAGCCCCGGAACGATCATAAAGAGGCAAATACGTAGTAAGGTCACTTTCTAACATATTAATTAACTCCTCAGATAATCTATAGTGATTAATGAAGTCTACATCGCGTGAAATAATTCCTAAGTTTCTCAGGTGTTGTGCCTGTCGACGCTTCTTCAAGTTGTCGCTTTTTTTAGCCTCTTCCAACAAATACAGCATTGTAAAGAAACGAGCAGCCATTATTTTTTATCAAATGGACGCGAAACACTTCAAGTTTAAATAAAACTAGAAAAAATAATGTATCTTTCATTCAAATCAGTCTCAACTATTGTAGCTTTTGGATTTGACAGTTAAAATCGTGGCTGTGGTCGAGGCTGTAGACGAGCTCGACGCTGTTTTTTGTTACAGAATACCAAAATGTATGAAGAAATGTCAAACTGTTCGACTTTCAGTAGTTCTAGTTCACGCCGTCCTCGTCGTAGAGCGCTAGTGTCGCTTTAAACGATTTTGTGAATACCGTAACGTGTCTCGTCGCTGTTTCGGCGTTGCCGCAGCGTCGAGTTCAAGATATTTAACTAACAGAATAGCACTGCTGCTGTGCTATTCTGTAAAACACCAATTCGTCGCTGTGCTCGACGACGAGCTCGTCGACGAGGCAGCCTCGAGATCGACTGTGAGCGCAGCGCTGCGCGAAACGGTATTCACGAACACGTTTATCCTCGTCGACGAACTGTAGGCTGCATCAACTCGACGCTGTTTCAAAGACGAGTTAAGGTTTGCCGCAAATGTCTTCACATCTTAACCGATATTTCCTAGACTTCATTTTTATCGGTTTAAAATTATTGCTATAATAGAATTATCAATTTATTTGGTAAAATAGAGTGAAAATATAATTTTACATACATAATTTAAGCCTCATTACATTTTTTTAAACTTATTCTTTTGGCTGAATGTTAATTCCTTTGCCATAGTCGTCATAAAAAAATTACCGGCCGACTGACTGACGCGAATGTGATGTGAAATGTGAATAAACAAAACACTTCAAAACATTTTATTTCAACTTGCAAGTTCAAGAGATTATTTACCACGTGGTTGCAGCGTTATTATTGTGGCTTGAAGTTGAAACAGCCCGGCAAGATATAGCTGTCAAGCTGAACAGTGATGGGCGAGGCTGCATTAAAACGTGGCAGCAATGATCTAAGGTTTGTTTACATTTTTGTAAGTATTTATCTAGCTTTGTTTTAGTACCAGTTTTATTACCGGTTATACTTTTTAACGGTGCTAATTTTTCAGTATTGGAAAGATAAAAAGTCTGCGATAAAGAAGAAAGCTAGCCAAATGCGGATGGCTGGACAACTAACTGGTGGCGGTGCAGCAGAGGCAGTCTCTCTCTGCAATAGAAGAGAGAATACTGGCAGTTATGGGAGGAGAGGGGTTTGCTGTTGGTGATAGGGATCTGGAAATTAACCCTTTTCATGTATGTTTCTTTTGCAACTGCTTTATATTTTTCTTTGATTTTTTCAATACCTATTTTTTTTTTATTGTTAAAGTTAATAAATTTATTTTTCCATTTGTAGCAATCAACAGATGAAACGGAACCAATGGCTCAGGATCAGGATGAAACAAAAATGCAAGATGCTGTTGAATTGGTATGTATTAGGTAACAGTTTCTACATTATTTCACCTATCAAAATGAGTAAATTTATTTCAATTACTTTACAGAACTTACAAGATGTTGAAGTGGAGGTAATTACTGCTAGTAATTACATTTCTATTTTAATGATCATTACACCATATACATACACACAAAATATTGTGTACAATTTTCTCATAACAATTTTTATTTCTAGGCTCATGTGGAACCAATGACAGTGGAGCCGGGAACCGCAGGACTTATATCTGTTCCTGAAACTGAACAGTCAACACCCTCTTTACTTGTGAGTTCACACTAATAATTTATTTTTTAGATTGTAATATTTAATTGGATACTGCAAATGACTACATATAATAATTATTTCGGTAGGATCCAGCCAGGCCCATCACAACATAGGCATGATTACAGAGTAGAGAATGAGCCCCATTCACATGAAGACCAACAATTGATGAGGAACTAAAGTGCTATAGCCATATAGTATGCTGTAGGTAGACTTATTATAATAACTTAGATTTTTTTTAATTACAGAACAAGTTTATATCAAACCCTACAAGCTGCTGCATGCACCTCCTGCGATTAACACTCCTAGTGCTACATCAAGTAACATCATTTATTATCATCTTCATTTTTCACCATTATCACCATTTTTATTATAACATCGAACAATGTCACAGGCAAAAGATAGTTTACTATATTATATATGTGCTAACTGTTTCATTTCTTTATAGCTCCACATCGTCGTCGTTTGGTAATACGACGACGTGTGATCCGACGCCCACCACCAGCACAAAGGCAGTCCCAGATGACAATCCTAATGGAGCATCTCATCGCCATCGAAGAAAGGAGTGTCGACACTGAGCACATGTTGGCAGAAAATCAACAGTCTATGATTCACGTTTTACGTGAAATGAGTGAGGCGTGGTCAAGACAAAGTCAAGCCTTACTCAAACCTTATAAAGCCTTATAAACATGTTAAACAAATAAAATTTTATTTTTACAACCACTAATTTTATTTTTTTATTTCCAATCTAAAAAAAAGTTTTATTTTACAAAATAGCCTTAGCATGCCCTTGTAAAACGTAAGTGATTATTTTGTCTATATTGTAAGTTGTAAATACAAATATCAGTTACTATACATGTACATATATAAAAAGACATTTCCTGACTGACTGACACATCATCGGCTAGCTTAATCCTAAATTTAAATGTGACAGAACTTGTAAATTGAGTAGGTACATTTTCCAGCCTAAATAGACCATTAGACTCTTTACAACAACATAGAAGTCATGGATTTTGCACTAGAGTCCTTAATGATGTGCACGCCATAACTGGTTCACTAGTGACTGCCTACTTAACCATCCACTTGCTAAGCTATCTTGGGATGTTTGCTGCTGTCTCAGTGTTCTCAATAATCTGTTCTCTTCTTCCAAATCTCTTGGGGCTAATGAAGGAGCAGGTAGCCCAGCACGAGTCACTTTCTAACATATTAATTAAGTCCTCAGATAATCTATAGTGACTAATGAACTCTACATCGCGTGAAATAGTTCGTATGTTTCTCAGTTATTGTGCCTGTCGATGCTTCTTAAAGTTGTCACTTTTTTAACCCTCTTCCAATAAATATAGCATTGTAAACAAACGAGCAGCCTTTATTTTTTATCAAACGGACACGAAACACTTCAAATTTAAATAAAACTATAAAATAATGTATTGTCCATTCAAATCAGTCTCAATTATTGTAGCTTTTGGATTTGACAGTTAAAATCGTGGCTGTGGTCGAGGCTGTAGACGAGCTCGACGCTGTTTTTTGTTACAGAATACCAAAATGTATGAAGAAATGTCAAACTGTTCGACTTTCAGTAGTTCTAGTTCACGCCGTCCTCGTCGTAGAGCGCTAGTGTCGCTTTAAACGATTTTGTGAATACCGTAACGTGTCTCGTCGCTGTTTCATCGTTGCCGCAGCGTCGAGTTCAAGATATTTAACTAACAGAATAGCACAGCTGGATACAGAGTCCATAGCCTAGGGCCTAGTTTAACTAGTAAAAATATTAAATCTGTACTTGACTAGATGTTTCTTTGATGTTAGATTTTGACTAGATCGTTAAATCGTTTCAAATTATATTTTTGGGGGTTGCATAAATGCTTTACTTTGAATATTGTACTTCTTTGTTTAAATTAAAGATTCAATGTATTTTAATTTTTATTATTCAACAGTACCTATACCTTTTTATTTAGGGGCTTTTGTCCTATAAGGATTATGTCAGCCCCATCGTCCCCTGATCTTACAGTTGCTGTAAAGGAAGATATCACAGTGTTTATAGGTTTATATATATACTAAATATATATTCCTTTATGTAGGTAAGCTTGCTTTGAAAAGACTTGAATCCAGAGCCATAAAACATAATTTAAAAAAACGAAACGAACCAATCGAATGGTAAAAAGAAAAAGCTTCTTCCCGTTTTCGAGTGATATTGATAATTTTTACTTTATTGGGATATTATCTGGTACATTAATCTCCTAGATTAAGTCTTAATGTAAGTTACTATTCGTAGAACGAATTCGTAACCTGATATAAAGTAATTTCTTCCGGCAGACATCGATTTGCTTTAGCAGCTTACACTTATAGGTTATAATTAGATTTTCTTTATTTTTCCTCCGAACGCATTCGAAATGGAAAGTATGGATGTTGCACAAGAAGGCACTTCAGCCACTACGACTCCTGTTGAAAATGGTAAGTAAATAGTAATATTACATCTTTATATATACTTTGAAATGTTGCCGGCGCTTCACAAAAACGTGTTTCATTGTTGTATGTTTCCAACTGCATTTATGATAATCTAGTATTCCAATCTGTTATAGGACCTGATAAGAATGTTGCAGCGGAGGAGATGACCTCCAGAGACTATTATTTTGACTCGTATGCACATTTTGGTATACACGAGGAGATGCTGAAAGACGAAGTTCGGACGCTAACGTACAGAAACGCAATGTACCACAATAAGCATCTCTTTAAAGGAAAAGTAAGTTACTTCACCATTTAACATGTTTGGTGGGTATCTTAACATTTTTTTATAATAGCAACGTGACAGATGAGTGTTGAGTCCACCTGGTGGTAAGTGGATATTGTTGCCCTGTGGCATCCGCAGTATATGTCAACATCAGTTCATAATGAGTAGACTGGATTATATGCATTTGCATATTTTACCTAAAATCTAGTGATGATGCATATTTTCGATATATTTACAATATTTTTCGGTAGGGTAGGGAATGAAATGAATGAAATCTTATGTTGTTGCCGGCGAAACTTATTATCCGCACGGCTCTTAGAGTGCACTTAGCAGCTGCGTGTCTATTGATTTGGTATGATGATATTATTGCTTGAAACATCTGTTCAGTAATGAATAAAATCCACCAAATGAACTCCACATTGCCAGTGGTATTCCTGCGTAAACATAAAGAAAAGTGTGAAAACATATTGAACAATAACCCAGAATTTGAACCTTTGTGTCAAATTGACAGTTTTATTAATGGGATGGGTGAACTTTTGCCAGAAACAATAAGTGCTCACATAACACCCAAATTCAAATACTGCCCAGTTATCTCAGTGGATGTGGATGGTAGTTTTTCTTATGATTATTGAGCGCACATCAATGTATTTTGTTGAATCTAGTAGTCAAAAGTAAAACGGATAGCTAAACTAGAAATAACATAACCTATTGAACTAACTTTAAAAGGAAATTTAGAAATTTCCTGTTTATGTTTGCTCAAAGTTATTGTTGTACTCATGATTTTGATCAAAGTTCTCGCTTAAGCCATTTCATACAAGCTTAAACTAAACGGACTTCTGGCACTGTCTACAAGAGGATACAAGCTCCATGAGTCTGATGAGTCCATGATGGGTTTTGTTCTTTTCTCAAAATTTAAAATACAAAGCTATTGGTAGGTTCCTTTGCATGACTATATCATGTTTCTATAGCTTTTTTCAGTTTTGATGATATTTTACTTTTTTTTGCACTTACAGACAGTATTAGACATAGGATGTGGCACCGGCATCCTGTCGATGTTTGCAGCTAAAGCAGGAGCTGCTAAGGTGTTAGCAGTGGAGTGCTCCAACATTGTGGACTATGCCCGGAAAATAATTGAAGCAAACCGCCTTGATGATATTATAGAGATTGTTAAAGGAAAGGTGAGAAATTATATCTGTTTATTGTGGATTATTTTTCAGCAAATGCATTGGGGCCCTTCAAGTATTACATAAGCATCAAAGGGGGGTGGGTAGTCTTTGCATTGCTTATTTTTGATGACATGGGGATGGGGGGGGGGGAGGAGAATAGGGATCAGCAGTATTTATTTATTTACTTTCATTTTTTTTTTGCCAAAGTTTAGTAGATTCTGATTAAATAAGAAACTCAAACAGATTTTGTAAAAATTATACCAATGCTTATGTAAGCATTTGGGGGGGGGGGGGGGGGGGTAAGAGCTTCGTTTACTTTTGCTGACAACGGGGAGGAGGGCTTAAAAATGACTAAAATTCTGCTTACGTAATACTTGAACAGATCCCATTGTTGGGATAAAAAATTAAGGAGTGTAAAATATAGTACATTAGTCTGATTTTGAAGCCAAGCTGAAAATAGACAAATATAAAACCACTTATAACATGACAATAAAATCGAAAAAAAAAATTGTAAAATGATTTTTACTACATGTTAAAGATTTATGTCAGCTATCAGAGCTTTTCTATTGACATTCCTTTTTCACAGGACTTAACAAATTAATGTGTGACAGTTTACAAAGAATTCTAAACTATTTTTTAATAGAAAAAAAAGGCAGCTGTCGAGCAATACAATCCACCTAATGGTAAGTGGATACTGTCGTCCATAGACATCCACAATACATGCCAACAATACATTGCTTGAAACATCTGTTCAGTAATGAATAAACTCCACATTGCCAGTGGTATTCCTGCGTAAACATAAAGAAAAGTGTGAAAACATATTGAACAATAACCCAGAATTCAATAAATACAATCCACCTGATGGTAAGTGGATACTGTCATCCATAGACATCCACAATACATGCCAACATCAGTCCAGAATGTCAAACGTTGGCATGCCTCCAGATGCACTGCCTACCTTTGCAGATCAAGGAATGAATTGGGAAAATGGGGAGGGTTGCGATGGGAATGGGCTCTAGCATATCTCACTCCCTACCGAAACACGTACATACAATGGGGAAATATGATAAGGTAGGAAATGCAGTATACTTGAAGGAAACGTGGCAGTTTGAGTGTGGTCAGTGGCAGTGGGAATGCAGCATACAGAGTGTATGCCCTACTCAATACTTGTGTCTGACTATAGTTACAGTTAAATAGCCATATGTAATTAATTATAATTGATATAGTTTTTAATATTAAATCATTATTTACGTATTTCATTCCTTTTGCTTTTGTAATTATAGAGGCCTCCCAATTTTCTCTCCGACTATATAGGAAGAAAATATTGTTGAACAAGTGAAGCTTCATCTCATTCACTCCATCTCATTTTATTTGCAGAGTGAACATACACGAAAATTATTATTGTTCTAGATTATTTTAATTTTCACATAATGTACATTCAGTAATTCAGTTTAAAAGTATAATAAATAAAATAAATAATCTGTTTTCTTTTCTCTTACGGAATAGATAAGATATTTATCGATATCCAAGCCTGTGACATATTTCGTTTGTGTATCCCATCCCTAAACAAACATTATGACAAATCACACACACTTAGGAGTTTTGCTATCGCAGTGACTGCTGACATTGTAAGTCTATGATGGACACGCACACACACACCGTACACAAATTATTATCCAGATACTGAACAAACATTTGTTTTTTAATAAAATTATGGCATTGTAAAGGTTTCAAAAATTCCAAACGGAAATTTGACATCTACACATACAAACTATATGTTGTTGGATAGTACTCGATCTAAAAGGTCTACAATTTTTCGTCTTAGCAGTTTTTTTTTTAAATGTTTGAAAATCGCGTAGTTTACTGTCGGCGTTTTTAACATTTGAAACCAATTTTTTCAGGTGGAGGACGTAGAACTTCCTGTTGAAAAAGTGGACATAATAATCTCCGAGTGGATGGGGTATTGCCTGTTTTATGAGAGCATGCTTGATACCGTCCTCTACGCGAGAGACAAGTGGCTGAAACCGGACGGCATGCTGTTCCCTGACAGGTTTATATTTTTTTTTAGATTTGCCATGCCACTGAAATAACGCAAAACCAAAAAAGTTTTTTTTCATGTGTTATTGTAATATTCAAGTATATTTTTTAATGTATGCGTGTCGCCCGCGCCGCCAACGCGCGCTGTCAAGGCGGCTCGGTCTGAGTAATGAGCGCTACGAACAATTTAGACAGGACAACAAAACGTTACATGTCTGTGCTTTTGATTTATTCCTCAAAATTACTTTATTTTTAGCTAGAACGTTTTCATATATTTTAAATTGGTTGACATTCTTCACGTTTTGCATTATTTCGGTGATACCTTGTAATTGTATGTTAAAAACATGTTAAATTCCATATTTTCCATTCTAATTACACTCGACGACTTATTAGTGTCCACCGGGTTGTACTGTTTTATGTCAAAAACTGACTGAAGAGGGCGCCTTTTAAGACAACGCGCGAAGAGACGGGGTGTGGGTGGTGAATTACGAGCAGGTTTTTTTAATAAGTAGTTTATCAAATGTATAGCTATATGTACTTAAAAAGAGAGTCTATTTTGTGTAGGAGGTGGTTTCGAAAGCAGTAAGTAGCTTTTGAGTATATGAACTTAAAAAAAGTAGTTTCTTGAATGTGACAAAACTTTCAAAATACTAAAAGGAAGTATAATAAGACGAGGCATTTTCCTCATCCCATTACACCTGTCCTTCCAGTCAACAATATAATGAAATAAGGAGTTTCTTTTAACCCATTATATATGTACTCTCCATTTGATGGGATAGGAGTGGATGGGACGGGATTGGAAATGAGCTTAAGCATATCTCACTAACTGTTGTTTAGACTATTTCTATCCATTCCTTTAATCTTTGTCAATAGATGCACCCTCTTCATCTGTGGTATTGAAGACCGTCAGTACAAGGATGAGAAAATCAACTGGTGGGACGATGTGTATGGTTTTGATATGTCTTCCATCAGGAAGGTCGCTATCTCCGAACCGTTGGTTGATGTGGTTGATGCTAAGCAGGTGAGTGAAGACTTCTATTTAATTACTAGCAGTGCTCGCATCTTCACTATGAACTTTAGAGTGATTTCCGTGGAAACTGTAATAGATCTGGATAAAAAGTAACCTAAATGTTAAACTGGCACATAAGCTATAACAATGTCAAGTTTCTTTAAAATCCGTCCAGTGGTTATTACGTGACACGCGTTCAGATAGACAGACAGATAAAAAATACAAAAATATGCAGCAGTCAAAAAAAGTTTTCGTTATTACCCCACTCCATTTAAATACTGGTATAATATTTAATAATGATTGCCACCAAAATGAGAAAGAATATTTATTTTTCATGTCAGAATGACAGATTCCAAATTCAAATGTATTTTTTTTCCTTTATTGTAACTGTATTTATGGCCACACTAGGTATATTTTTGTATCAAATTTCAATACACTATTTTTTTGTTTTAATATTGTTTCTTTTTAGGTGGTGACCAACTCGAGTCTACTAAAAGAGGTAGATTTGTACACTGTGAAGAAAGAAGATCTTAATTTTGAGGCAAAGTTCCATTTGCAGGTAATTTATTTTCTTTTTTAAGAGTTTTTCCTTCTATCTGCTACGTGATTGTCATCAAAATATACTCTTGCAAGTGAGAAGGCATTCAGGTTCAGTGCTACTTTCTGCGTTTGAACATAAAATGTTGTATCTAACTAGAAAGCCAGAAATCATTTAGTCGACGAATGCTTAATTGGCAAAATGGCTACAGAGTTTCGAAATGCCCACTTCACTATACGACCAATTAGCTAAAATGCTAAAGGACAAATTCTAAATTTCCATAAGGACTAATTGTGTATCAATCACTGTGCGAGCAAATTTTAACATAATAACATTATTATGGGCGCAGTGTAGATGTAGATATGTATCTATGTATTTATATATTATTAAGCTATTTATTTATTATATGTATTTATTATACTATAAGTATTATCGATATTATCGATAAGTATATATTGAACATGATCCATCTGTGAATTTCGGTCTTTTTGCACTACTTATATCCCTTTTATTTTTCTCTATCCTAAGGTTGCCTGGAAGAGATCGCCTTAGCGATAAGGTCGCCTATTGTTTTCTGTCATTTATTATTTGTGCACATGTAATAACCAATTGTATATAATAAAGAGTATTTATTATTGTTATTATTATTATTATTATTTCTAGCGTCTATACATATAATAAAACTGTAGAACCAGGGTGTCTGTACATTGAATATATTTACCAAAAACTAATTGGGGGCGACGAGGGAGAGTATCAGAATACAAAAAGACGATTTTGAAAATTTTTGTGTCTGTTTGTCTGCTGGAACACGCTAATATCTAAAATTACTGAACATATTTTCATGGGGTTTCCACATGTTAATTAAGCTTAGCTTGGCACTTCGAATAGGCTTTGTTTCATCGAAATTGGCGGACGGGAACTATATATAACGGGAATGGGTTATAACTGTGCCAAGTTTTATTAAAATCCGTCCAGCGGTTTTTGCGTAATGCGCGTTCAGACATGCAGACAAAAATTCCAAAAAATGTTTGTTGGCTCTGTTGGCGACAAATCGTACTTTATATTGCAATCCTTTTTTTTTTCCAAAAAATATTTCATGTACAGACATCGCTCTGTTACGACTTTATTATATGTATACATACTCCAAAATAGCAAATACGAGGTCCTCTAAGTCATACAAAACAAGACCAAAGGCAGGCTGAGCCCCGAAAGACGAAGACATCCTGGTTAAAGAACTCTTATATCAGTGGTATGGCAAGAGCACTTTCACTATTCCATGTTGCAGTTTCAAAAGTACACATAGCTATGATGATTGCCAACGTTCGTCAGTAGATGGCACTGCGGGAAGAATATTCTATATAAAACTCCATATTTTATTTTTCAGGTGCGTCGCAATGACTTCGTCCAGGCTCTGGTAACGTTCTTCAATGTGGAGTTCACGAAGTCCCACAAGCGTCTCGGGTTCAGTACAGCCCCTGAAGCTCCTTATACACATTGGAAACAGACCGTCTTCTACTTCGATGAGTATATGACTGTAAGTACATTTTTTTTTATGCTCTCTCTTGTTCTTTATTCTCGTACTCTTTTCTAGCATTTGCCTACGCCTTGTCCGCTACGGACTTGATTTCCAAAACAGTTTTTCAGTGTGCCTAGATTTAAAATATATGAAACCGTTTTAGCAAAATATAAAATTGTTTTTGGGAATAAATCAAACGTTACAGACGTAAATTTTGTTACAGACGTTTTGTTGTTCTATCTAAATCGTTCGTAGCGTAACCGACTAAGTACGAGATAATGATCGCAGGCGGCGCGTGAGACGCGAGCAGAATGCAACTGCGCGTAGACTAAAAATATATACTAGAAATCTATACATATAATAAAATCGTAATAATTATTTTTGGGAAAAAATCGTAGTGTATGAACGATACAGAACCGAAAACAGTCATTTTTAGAATTTGTATCTGTCTGTTTGTTTAAACACGTATTCCGCAAAATTCACAGACATCACAGACAGACAGAATTTAATGAAACTTGTCATAGCTTATGCCTTGGGTTAACATTTAGCTTATATTTTGTCCCGATCCGCGGACACGTTCACGCGAACGTAGTCGCTGGCACTTCGATCGATTCTACTTTTAATCGATTCTTGACAATAGATTCTGCTTTCGATATTGAACAATCTATTGTCAGCTTTTGCATTATTTTAGTGACTTCTTTGTATGCTAAACTGCTGAACTGCTGTAAATAATATGCTGTACTTATTGTATTAAAGATTAAAGATAGTCTGTAAATCTTTGTAATTTTTTTTTTTTATTTCAAACTAATAATAATAACGCCATACATACTCAATGGTCTCACTAGGATTACCTGTGTCGTGGCTCCAGAGACACACAAAGACGAATACCCACCCAGACCCGAACAAACATTTGTCTTTAAACAACTGAATGTCACACCGGGATTCAATTGCACAGCAGGCAGGGTCACTTCCAATTATGCCAATTGGTCGTCAAATGTCGTAATCGTAATCTTTGTAGATTTGTTTACCGGAGATGGTTAAGTTACATGGACGATGTACGTTTATACTGACCTACCAACTGATGTACCATATAGCTAGAACAAATAAAAAAAATCTATTCACTCTGTTCTGTTCTATCCTATTTTATGCATTCATTCGTGTCTTTAGGTAAAGAAGGGTGAAGAGATAACAGGCACATTCTCTATGCGCCCTAACGCGAGGAACAACCGCGATCTCGACTTCGAAGTCGAAATCGACTTCAAAGGTGAACTCTGCCAAGTCCAAGAGAAGAACCACTACAGGATGCGCTAAGAATAGTCTGTAAGTTGTATAATCACCTCTGTTCACTCAAATTGTTGCATTTCAGAAGAACACAGATGTGATGCCATGTTTCGTTGTCTTCATTTTCAGGCTGGTTTTATAGCGATGCGGACGCGTCTATGTGTTTTTATGTTATACATCTATAGCAGATGTGTCCGAAATCCTTTGTGAAAGCCTAAAACCGTTCAATGTTCCAATGGTTCAGTATCGGCCAATCGAGTGTTTACATGAATACAGTTACTTTTGCAGCTCATTAGCAACTTATTTAATGAGCGGTTAGGTAGCGCCAACCGCAAATACAACGTTATACGAGGGAGAATAAAAAATTATCTACACTTTTCGTTCTACAAACCTATTCATTTTGTTAAAATAAAGAAAATTAACTTTAAAGTCACCGTAATAACTCGTTTACGCACCTAAAAAGTTTGTAATCGTGCGAACGCTGCGTTGGCCAATGCTTTAAGAATCTTTCTTTGCAAGAAATGCATTCTATTACATTTTTACTAATTTTTTCATACAAATTAACTGAATTAATACCCAAGAAAGTAATTTACAATTTTATAAAAAAATAAAAAATTTAAGGAAACACAGCAATGTCTAAACAAACATTGGAAAAACTGTCTAAAACAATGTTTAGACAGAGGAATAGAATAATAGTTGCACAACATCGATATGGGAATATGTTCATCGAACCGTCAAATTTGGAACTTTACTACCTACGTAATAAGAATGTTTCATTTTGAAAACACATATCGAGTTACTGAACATAGAACACTACACTATGTATGAAATAGTCGATCACTGACCACTTTATTAGACCCCTCGTATTATTCCATACAAATCTCTTTACCGTCCAGGACCTCATGTCAAAGAGCGAAATTCTTCCTGCTCGTGGCGCGCGCTTTAGTATGTATTCTCAAATCGATGTTTCATAAATAAAGATGATTTTTTTTTTCTCTTTATCATTTTGTCGTTTTGATACACCTTTGTGTACGTGTCAACCGCATCATACCCTTATATACAAGTATGCCTTAATCCTATTTTTATAGTATTATACAATATGCTATATTGCACGATTCCGATCTGTGAGGGGAGGGGGGGGGGGGGGGGGAGAAAGGAAGTTAAGGGGATCAAGGAAGTTTTGCTCCGTTAGATGCGGGTTCCGACAAAATTGTTTGAAAAATACCTACATACAATTTATTCGAGCAATGTGCATTCATTAATGCCTCCCTCCCAGCCAGATTCCTGACACATTCTGATAACATATGTTGAACGTCTTCGTGTATTCCACACGATTTACAATTAAGTGACTTGACTTAGTTCGTTCGATCCAAATCCATTCAAAGGAACGTGTCCGGAACTGTGTACTATTAATCCAGTTAATCCTATTAAGTTTAACATATGCAGCAGTCCACGGTACACGAGGAGGCTCAGCTCACTCTGAATTGTTTTGTGCCAAATTTCTTTCGCTCTAATCTTAAGTCAGTATGTTCATTCCAGTTTCTATAACATTTATTTCTATATTTTGACAAAATTTCTGAATAATCCGTTGCGATTTTGTATTTATTGCCGTCTTCTATTGCATTCTTTGCTGGTCTATCGGCCTCCTCGTTACTTTCCAGCTCTGTATACGACGGAATCTATTGCAATCTCACAGTTACGTTCATCACCAGAAATGTTAATGCCTTGAATCATTTTTAAAACAGTATATGCTATGGAAACTCCTCTATGACCAGATGCGCATCGAGCTATAATATATGCTGTAAGGGGCCTTTCAAGTATAAGTAAGCACCAAGGGGGGGGGGGGGGGGGGTCTTTGCTTTGCTTATTTTTGATGACGTGCGGGACGGGGACCAATGCTTACGTTAGCATGGGGGCGGTAAGAGATTTGTTTACTTTCGCTGACGGGGGGGGTGGGGGGGGGGGGGCTTAAAAATGACTAAAATTCTGCTTACGTAATACTTGAACGGCCCCTAACTCACTTTGCCCTAATTTGAAATAAGGCGCTAACGTTTCTATTAAGATCATAATAATCTAATAAATTAGTATAAAGATGAAGATAAAATTATCTCCCGAGATGTTTTTCACTAAGACACTATACGTAACTTTATATCAATTAAAACAGAATTATAAACAGAATCCGATTTCAGGCTTTGGAAAGGTGCTGTGTGTATTTTCCTGATAAAATGGAGATACTGAAATTTTTTTTTAAAGTATCGCGATATCAAGTATTTCGAGATCGCAGACCTTGTCCAAATTGAGGTAACAAATGGAATTGAGCCGACTGACAGCAGTATGGCATTGCATTAAAACCAGTATTACCAATATTTTTTTTCAAAAATATATTCTGTTATAGATTCTGGTTAAAGAGATGACTATCAAATGATCGTGTATTTTTTTTTTGCAAATGGCCTAATTACTATGAGAAATTTTATGGAAATAGTTAATGCTGATTCCCTAGTCTTATATAGAAATCCTGTTAAATTCAAGACAATGATTGTATCAACACTAATTTCGTTTATACCAATATCCAATACTAAGGCTTCCCGTGGAAGTACTGAGGAGATGTCATTTGTGCATTATTAAACTGTTTTCAATTCTTTATAACATTCGTTTATAATATCATTTTAAACAGTAATGAAAGAGTATTCCTTTTATGGCATGAGTGCATGTATTTTTCTGAAATGTCGAACTTTTGAACTCGCATCTAACATATAGATGCAGATAATGTTTTTTCTCTAATCTGTATCAAAATTCTTTTCTTAAAGATTCCAAAAAAAAGAAACAATTTTAAGCGTTTTAAAATTGCATTCAACTTGACCGCTGAATTGTTTAGTTAAAACAAGTTATTGGGTTCACTTTGTATTTTGTTTTGCATTAGTTATTTTATTCTGTTGCAACACGGATGATGATTTTTTAATAGATCGTCCCCGATTTCATAATGTGGGCACATTGTGCGCCGTCGTTTGATTCGATTGTTCGTTAAATTTACTCATTCTCGATTTGTCCAACAAAGATCGATATAGTTGTTGAATAACTATAGAAGGAACTGTACTCGATAGTATGGTTCTATCCATAGTTTGCGGAGCGACTTTGAACTTGTGGATCCGGTCTACCGTCAGAGACCACGTTTCGGCACCATACATCATAACCAGCAGGACACACTGATTGAAGACTTTCGTATTTAAACATTGTGGTATAGGCGACGAGAAGAGATGATTGCATTTCCCCAAATGCCGCCCAGTCGAGCTGGAGGGTCTATAGCATATTAACCTCTACTTTCATATCAATTAAATTCGCTGGCTGAGTTTACGATGAATGTTGAATGTCTCTGTCGGCATCTCGACTGAAGCTGGACTTGTCCAGCTGGATTAATTGTCCAAGATAGACATATTCCTCTGCAACCTCCAGGGCTGCTCTTTCAATACCTATAGGTTTTAGGACGACTTGCATGTTTTTGGACACATGACTTGTCTTACTCAAGTTCGTCTCGAGTCAAATGTGTCGCGAGATCGTATTGAGGTATTTTTTACATCCAGCTTTTGTTCTTAATGGTGTCAAGCAGTTTCCACATCCACCTGCATTTCATTCTACACCATCGGTATGTGAACTTTCTCAGTCTTAAAATTCACCGCCGAATTCACGAGGTCTCGCTACTAGACCTGGCCCGCCTTCCTGCGCTCTAACATCTCTGTATAGGACATATAGATATGCCTAAATATGTGATGTAGGTCTTCATCATTCATTTTACATTGAGATATATTATTATCATGAAGCCTTTTCCGAAAGCAGCCATGCTCAGTGAGGACCTGCGATGTTTTGCAGACGGGCTTGATCCAGCGAGACTTGAGTAGAACCGACACGCCCGGGGATAATCGACAGAGCTCTCTACTACCCTTCTCGTTCTCCCGTTACTTTACCATTATCTCGCCCAATTGTCACTTTTCCAAGCAAAAGATCGCGAGCAAGTGTGTCCTATGAAGATCGGGCACGCAAGTTTTTTACGAAATTTTTTTCAGCGCCGAGTAGTGATAATTGAAAAAAATCCGTATTTGAGTAGAAACTCGTATGGCACGTCTCGGGGTTCAAGCTGAGATTGTAGTCTTAAATATATATCCCATGTAAAGACTATTTAGTCTGTAT
Source organism: Sesia bembeciformis (assembly GCA_943735995.1). Taxonomy (NCBI): domain Eukaryota; kingdom Metazoa; phylum Arthropoda; class Insecta; order Lepidoptera; family Sesiidae; genus Sesia; species Sesia bembeciformis. Next base: position 13,257,148 of record OX031042.1, on the reverse strand, counting down.
AAATTGGCAATTCATATACAAAGTGAGTTCAAACGGTAAGACAATGGATATTTTTTAAGTTTCTCATCTTACGTAACCGCCTATTATTCGAAATTGGATTAAAGACGGCGGTTTTCTTTTATTTACGCTAGTATTTCTGTATTACGTTAGGGTAATTAAGTTACTTTTTGCGTGCACGCGATGAAGCTAACTGGCAAAATAGGCAACGAAAATCTGAATTTTTTTTTGTTTACCTTCGCAAGTGATTAGATAGTTTAATGATTAATATTCTCACGAATTAATATTCTTATTGTGCTTTCCCAGAATGGTTGGAAGGTATCATCGGTCGAGGAAGTTGAAAGTATTATCTTTACCGCGTTCACTCAAACAGTACCTTTTCTTTCAACGTATGCATATGAGTGGGTGTAATTTTGCGATGCACTGTGATAGTTGTATGATTGTACTACATGTCTAAATCTGATTTTTTTTAAATATAATCATCAAAATAGTTTAAAAATTGAATTATTTTTCCATTACACTTCCTATTGAAGGTATTGATTATATTGGTGTTGATTTAGTTAGTATCATTTTGGTTAGTTGGCTTTTTTGGTTTTCACAAAATCCTCTATATTTTGAAAACAATTGCATCAATTTTTCTAAAGAATATTTTAAAAATAGGTATTTTGCAAATATGTACCGTGAAATTATGTACAACAAAATCTGTTGAGTAGTTTTTCAGTTTATCGGGAAAAAACACGTATGAAAGTTTTATAGGTACCTGAAAATTGTTGTAAAACGAATAGAGATGAGTTTCAAATTCCAATTACTAGAAAAGAACAAGTGATTTTAAGCAAAGCTAAATTATTCTTCATCACCTGGAACTACTACAATAAATATTTGCCCTAATTGTGCTACTAATCTATCTATAAATAAATCTATAAACTAATCTATAAATAAAAATGTAAACGTTTGTATGTTTAAAATCTTAAATCTCTGAAACTTCCTCACCGATTGCTTTGAAATTTTTATACAACGTTGCATTCGAATACCGCGTGTTTTTATATACCTATCACAGGGTAAAAACATGTTTTTTCCCCAAAAACCGGTAAAAACAGGGTAAGCGCCATCTGTTGGGCAGCCACAGCAACGCGTGGCCGGGCACAGCTAGTACTAAATAAAACAAAAGGGTATATCGATTGAAGGGTATAAGGCCACTAATGTAATAAAGGTCACATTACTTGAATGATGCTAGAAGAGATTATTGTCCCAATGAGGTCACTAATACACCAAACGATCAAAGGTCACATAGCTTACAGGGAGCGTTTATGACTGGATTTTGTATCTAACTAAATCAACATCATGTAATAAAGTCTAATTTTAATCAATTCGTTTATAAATAAAACATCATTGAGGAAAATAATGATTGCAATAAAATCCCAGTATCCTCATACGAAATGGTTTTTTTCTAACGGCGATTGCGCGGCGCTCGGTTTTGATGTCGAACGACGAATAATTTTGAGTCACAAATGTGTTTGTCGTGGAGGCTACTACTAACTACTAAAGTGGTACTTCGCATCGTCGGATTCGGATATTGGATCGGAGCAGTGCAAAATCGCCTTAATTGCGCGAGTGTTGTAGAATTTTATATTGCCAAAAGCCAAGCGGCAGTGCTGCCGTATTTTTTATGTATCCGATGTGTGAGTGGCGTACGGTGTGTGTTATTAATTACACACACATTATTAATTGTGTTGTAATACTTTAGTGATGTATAAATGAGTAAAGGAAATATTGCATTTTATTTTAGTCCTGTCCGGTTTTTACAAATAGCGCGCGGATATTTTGTTGGTGTCAGGTAAAAGGCGACCTTATGCAACTTGAAATAGATCGTTAAATAGAAGTACTTTACGGTTTTACCCACAAACAAAGTTTACGCACGTTCTACAGGTATGTATAACGGCAAAATCTTGGGGTGGCGTACATAGAGAATGCAGAGTCAAGCAGTTGGCGTACAACAATCCGGAAGTTATTTTAAAACGGAAGCACTAGTGTTCACCGAAAGAATTACAGCGCGTTTTTCAACATGCTTTGCTGGAACTGCAGACTTGCTTTTCCTATGAACGGCACTACATAAGCGATTCTTGCCCAATGACGTCATTAACAATACAATAGAAGACTATGAAGATCATATTGCTGAAAGGGTGGTGTGTGACAGGGGACAACTCGGTACAACATGTGAGGAGTTTCTTCAATTCGCATAAAACGGAAATATCAAACAAATCATCCTTAAGTATATCTTTTATTATTTAAATATACAATAAATTGCGATCATTGAATTCAACTTGTTTAAATAAAATTATTTCATTTTGGACTTGCTGTCAGAGCGACAGAAGATATTTCCAATGGACGTATACAAATTTGTACTGGTATTAACTTGGAATTCATTACTTGCCTTAATTTGTGGATCTGTTAGACTCTAAGGCCTTTTACACATTTAGAAATAAATAAGTAATTTTATTCGTATTTATAGAAACTATCATTTCGGATCATGTTTACTTTAAGAGTGTGTAATAGTTTTTTTTTATTAAAACTTACAAATCACATTTCACTATTTTTTTTTGTAAATCTTCGCTTAAGTTTCTAACACATCGTAAGTCAAAATTAGCAACTTTACAGGAGGGCGAAGAAACTGCATACTTTTACATAGATACCATTATAATATTGATAGCATTATAAACATCAGCATTATCAGTGCCGGCTTTGCCTATGGTGCAGGGTGTGCGGCGCACACGGGCGCAGGGCGTCAAAGAGCCTACTAGAGGGCGTCAGGGTATTGATTGCACCCGGGCGCTACATGGGCTAGAGCCGACGCTGACCATTATAAACTAACTGACTTACGTGCTGTTTCCAGAGATTAGGATTGTTTGATGGATACCTTGCTCTTACTTTATTCAATTTTTACGAGTTTCTATTGGACTTTTCTTGTTTCTGATTGGCCGAAACGACGCGTCTTTTGATTCTCCATCGAATGGCATCATAATCTCAAAACTGCCATAAAATGACTTACGTGGTGCTAGAACTTAAGCGCGACGAAATGTCATTGTGTTTAAAATAGCAGAGCAATGACAATACGGTGAATTTCGCTTTTCTGGTCGTTTTGTATTTGAGAGAAGACAATGTTACTTTTTCGCTCAATGAACGTTTTTGAGCCTAACACATCTATTATTCAAATTAACAGCTCTACATATCTAATCATTAAATAAGACCTATGAAAGTGTAGTTTATCCAACAACATTTGGTTCTACAGCATTCTTCTGGAGGTCCACACAGCAGCAGCTTGCGATCAAGTTGTACTCCTGGCAGGAGTTCGCGTAGATGTGTTTGCAATCAGTCTTGCGGCAGTTGAACGGGATGTCTGGGAAAAATAAGCGCATTAGAATCAGCATTTTGCAATTTTGATGTTTTACAAAATATTTAGGCAATTGTGACCCCTTTTTATAGAAAAGGCAGTAGACTATGATATAGTCCACCTGGTGGAGAAGTGTATACTTTCGCTCATGGACGAAATATGGTTAATACAAATTTGTTACCATATAGAAAATTTTTTATAGAAAAAAGGCGGCAGACGAGCATCCAGTCCACCTGATGGCAAGTAGAAACTGTAGCCCATGGACATCCGCGATATATGCCAACATCAGTCTAGAACGACAAACGTTTGCACGCCCACGGATGCGCTGCCCACCTTTGCAGATTAAGGAATAGATTGGGAGAACGGTTTGGGAAAATGGGGAGGGATAGGACAGGATGGGAATGAGCTCTGGTAATCGAAATCGAATCTATCGAAACACGTATGCACATTGGGGAAATACGATAAAGTAGGAAATGCTGTACATTTCAAGGTAGCCTTTTGTGAGAGAGGCGTAACGTTGCCAGTCCAGTGCGCCCAGCGGCTGTGGGAGTGCAGCGTGCACTCTCCCCCTACAAAATAAACTTATTGTACCCCTGAAAAATTGCCTTATCCAATTTTGATAGTTTTAAAATTAATATATCTACTTATACTCTGTCGTACGGGTACGGGTATATCATTAAATGGTGTCCAGTGAATTACCCGATTAAATAGTTTAACAGTAAAACAATTTATGGATACTTACAAGCTGGATTCTCGCAGCAGCACGCATCATGAGCTTGCTTATGGTTACAGTAGCTGTAGACAGAAGAATCGCAGAGCGGGCATCCGGGATGGGCACCAGGCGGTCCCACCAAACCAGGGTTATTCACCGGGTAGTTGCTCCCCGGATACTGTCCCGGGTAGTTGCTTCCCGGATACTGTCCCGGGTAGTTGCTCCCCGGATACTGTCCCGGGTAGTTCCCACCGGGGTACAACCCTGGACCACTTGGATGGTTCGGGTAGTTTCCGGGGTATGGATACTGGCCGTATCCGGCTCCTAGGAAAAAGTCCTTGATTTCTTTAACTCCGAAACCTGTAGATGAATGATATGAGATGATGCCATGATGGTTAGGTGTGAAGGGCATGACATGTTAGGTTACATGCATCGTGTAGGGGAGAGTTGGATATTTGCCCGCGGTTGATAATACCGTGTCCACTCATATCCAAAAAACAAATAACGTTACAGGAAATCTGAATGCGTATAGTCTAACGGGCAATGATTCCCCCGCACCGGCGATCAGTGCGCTGCGAACGACCGTAGTAGGCCGGCCAAATGATTTTACACGTCGTAATTTTTCGTGCATTTTTGTTAGAAGGTCAGCTATGATTTATTTATGCAAACCTTTTAAGTTTGAATATTTATCATTGCTAAAAATATTAAAGAATCGCATGCCGGTATATTCTTAACGTTCACATTCAAATTTCAAAGATTTTTCTCGATTGCATAACAAAATGACAAAGTTTTACAATTACGTGGCCCAAGACGCGGTGCTACTATACTATGCTCAGTATTAACGACTATATGGTTATTATTTTACTTTTTTCTACAGATGATTGAATCGACATCGAAACATTAAAAAGGCTCTAAGTGCCGGAAGAAAAATAAAAGATGTTTTGGCCTACCCAAGTCTTCGATTAGAGACAGATTAAAAAAGGAGAATGATCCTATCATGGGTCGAAAAGCAACTTTTTCTAAAGAACAAGAGAAAGAACTATGTGAGCATGTTGCTGTATTTGCTACAGCATTTTATAGAATTACCAACAAAAACTACGAAAGCTGGTGTACTTTGCGGTTGCAAAGAATTAAAAAAAAATATTACGTCCGAGAATGGATTGGCGGGGAACTGTTGGGTATATTAAATCTTGAAAAGAATATCTGCTTTATTCCTTAGAACCCCGGAGCCCACAAGTATGAACAGTCTAAGGATTTAATCGCACAGAAATAATAAATTTCTTCACTAAGCTGGAAGCAACGATGGAAAGTCTTCTTTTCCTGCAAATCGGTTGATTAACGACGATGAGAGGGATATCTACGGTTTAACAACCTGGTCAAATTTATGCTTCCAAGGGGCTAAAACAAGCTTCTTTCTTTCTTTCATATTCCTCCGATGTTTATATACGCCAAAGATCAAAGGCTAATCTAAAGATTGGAGGCCCAACGGGAGCAGAATATGTTTGTTCCAAATCTGGAAGGGTACAAGTCTGAGAACTCTTTGTGACGTGGCTCCTGATTTATTGATCCTAGAGAATTATACCAGTCACCTGTCATAAGTTTACAGGTATTGTACTGCATCATCCAGGCTGTATTCTTGTACTGTATTCTACGTATAGTTTATTTTAAGACTGATTTATTAATTAAATTATTAACAAATATGAAAAAAACTTAAATTTTTGTTGACAGATTTATTGTTTTATGTTAAAATTCTAAAAAGTAATTTTTTCATAGTTTATGACAAGACTATTAATTTAGAGATTATTATTTTAGACATTAGAGATAGAGATTTAAGTTAAAAATAATTCTGTTAAAAAAATATTTGTAATTTAATTTCAAATTATTTTTATATGAACACGGTATTGTCGACCCCCAGGAACGGTATTATCATACGGGTCTGATAATTTCGCGTTTTGCCAAGTTTTGCATTTTTCTTCCTAATATTTTTTATTTTTAGATTTCCATAATTTCCACAATTACAGCTTGCCACCGAATAAATTCTCTTAATTTTGTTTTTTTACGTCAATCATGTATTAAATGATAGACGCATTTCCTTAAGGGCTCACCAATATCCAACTCACCCTTATTATGGCTAGAGTCTGGATAACAATATGCGGTGCAGCGGTATATTTGCAATTATTAACATGGCATTTTTTTTTATGTAATAGTAAATTGTATTTGTAACTATTTGGTACTTTCGATTGACTTGTTGTTTCCATTTTATTGATTGATTGTTGAAATCGTCGAATAATATAATTTGATAATGATCTGCAGAGTTTGTATTTGTTGGAACATTGGCCAATGCATTCCGTGGACGTAACTACATGAGCGCTTACTATTACCATTTACCATCATACGGATTGTTTATTCGTCTACACCAGGGATGCTCAAACTTATTGTGATAATACCGCATTCCTTGGCAAAAAAAAAAGTGCTGATGTGAAATAGTGTCTGTCGGTGGTATTCTCGGTGCCGTATCGGACAGGAATAGAGGGCGCAAAATTTATTATTTTAGGGAATATACATACTCGTAGTATACATGGTAGGTAAGGAGGAACTATTTCCGCAATTGATCGTAAAGTCTCCCTCAATCGAAGGTTTAAGTACCTTTGGTATACACCTTTATATGTATATCTATACTAATATAATAAAGTGGTAAAATTGTGCGTTTGTTTGTAGGTATGTTTGGGGGTAATCTCTGGAACTACTGAACTGATTTCAAAAATTCTTTCACAAATAGGAAGCTACATTATCCGTGTCTAATATAGGCTATATTTTATTTTGAAATTTTGAAAAAAATAAATTTGATAAAAAAAACTTATAAACCGAAGCGAAGCGAAGGCGGGTCGCTAGTACATAAAAATACTCAGTAGCTGTTTATTGTTTTCAACTATTTTCTTTTTATTTATTGAATAGGCTTTATTGCATATTGTGGTACAAAAGGCGAGCTTCTCTACCCGCTAACCATTGAATTGATCACAGATATGGGTACATTTTATCATAATAAGTTTATTCTTTTTTATTTTTATCAGCAAGTTATCAATGGGAACATAGATACAAATCTTAAACGCGTTTTCCGGGTCGAGACATTGTATTGCAGTCCTGAGAAGTTTTTGGGTAATTACCGAAAACAATTTAATTTGTGCTCTAATGTTTATTCTTTACCTTGACGATGTTATACTCCGGTGTGTTTCCTTGTTAACTGGTAATTAAGAATATAATTAGTAGAAATATTTATGTTAATGATCTTAAGTTTGTGTCATTTATCTGTACTTACTCGTATGAATAGGCACGACTGTTAAAATGTACCCTATCAGTAGTCACAGTACTCATTGATATTTATTTGATATATCAACAACAGCTTTCAACCTGTGCTTATAGGTATCCAATGTACTCCTCTTGAGAAACATATGTATCGCATTCATTTTCTATCTGTTTGACGAGGAAGAACGTGGATGTGGATTCCATGTCTCAGAAAGGGGAGAGTGAATAAGGTACACAGGCAGAGATGATCATTTGTAGGGGTATGAGCAGATTCGCTCCGGAAAGAGCCTACGCAGTACCTCCCACGATTCGGTGTGTATAACCGCAAGCTTGGTAGCACCATGGGAGGTGGATGGTACGTTTTAGAGGTGGAGAGTACCTCTGATACATCGTACACGCCCCACAAAAGGAAGAAGTGTTTGATGGAGAGAGTAGAAAGAAACTTGTAGGGGTCAAGAAAGTGAGTGCGGAAAGAGCCCATGACGATTTCCCCACGATTCTGTACTTACAACAGGAAGATTGGCAGACCATCGGCGGTAGAGGGTTAAGTATCTGTTTGGTAAAAAGGAATAGTAGCACCTGAGCATGTCGTAAATGAGAAAGAAACAATCGTCTATTCTTGTTTTGAGATTGATAGAGATTGATTGAAGACTGATAGAAAATGACATTGAAGGCGTTCTCTATCATTCACCGTTGCGGAAGTCCTCGCCAGATGCTTTCAATACAGTGTCGTCTCTCAACGCCACAAACTTAGCAACTAAAATTGAAGGCGGTACAAATTTTTCTTATTTGTGTTTGTGTTAGCCTTCTTTTTTACCTCTTCTAGGTATTTTTATTTTTAGGAAAATATGGTTTGCCAGAGCCCATTCCCATCCCAGCCTATCCTCCCTCATTTTCCCAACCCCTCGCAATCCATTCCTTAATGGTCTATGGGCGACAGTATCCACTTACCATCAGGTGGACTGTATGCTCGTCTGCTGCCTTTTCCCCGTGTTGCTTATATACAATATTTAATGTTCGCAAAACGTATGTGGAGAAAAAATGGAATGAAAAATTGATTTATTGAATTAGCCAGCGTATTCCCAATGCAATAAGCTTAATTAAAGATTAATGAGAACGAATGCAATTAACTGATTGAATTTAACAAAGTTAAAATTTAAATGCATTATTTAATGTTAAAATAATAATTTGTGTTATAGGACTCACCACCAACTCTGTTTCTGCTCAATTCGTAATTCGTTGGTTGCAGACCTATCGATAAACGTCGGTTAAAATTGAAGATTATCGAATTTCAGAAAATAAACGTCAAGTATTCAAGAATGAACGATAATTTTAAAATGAAAATTGTCAATAGTTTTAAGCTTGTACTTCTTCGAATGACGCCCTCCGGCCAAATGGAGCGACCACTTAAAGAAATTCGCCGGTTGTTGTTGGATGAGAAGAGCCGAGGAATCGTTGTGGTGGAGAGCCTTGCGAGAGGCATATGCAACAGCGGAGAGACATAGGCTGGTGGTTTTTAAACGAGCAGCAAATCATGATCAGCAATACAAACTATATTTGAATAATTGAAATAAATAATTTTAAATTACAAAAACGGTTATAGCGAGTCCCGCTTCGTCTAACTCCAGAATACTGTTACCAGAGAGCCTACACCTACTTGTATCAGCCTATAACGTCCCTCTGCAGGGCACAGGCCTCCCCTTAGTAAATCACTTAGGTTCCGGACTGAATTCCACCACGCGGACCCCCTGCTGATTGATCACCCACCTTGAAATTTGCTACCATCGCTCTGCTGCCACCCAGTATTTCCGCTTTTTATTTAAGTATTTCCCTTTAATTAGTTAACAAAGTTTTATAACAAATGGGAGACATTAATAATAAAACCATTTTATTTTTTAGCAAGGTACTTACATAGTTTAACTATAATAGGTTTTTTTATATGAGTATGACTAAAACTTTTTCCCTCATCGCCTTGCTTACGTACTCCATTAGACGCAAATTTTCTTGGTTTTTCAATCATCCCCTTCAAAATAATTAGATGTTTTTATTTATTTGTTACCTACGTATTTTAATTATTTCACACTTTCTAGCACCCTATTTGTTTGTTCATATTGTCCGTTGGCAGTTTGAGTTTATAAACTTGTCTTAAAATTAAGCTTTATAGATATTGAAAAAAAACTAATATAAAAAGGGGGTCTTTATTAGAGCAACAGAAGCCAAAACAACAGTTTTTAGAAATTTTGTCTGTCTGTCTGTCTGTATGTTTGTACACGCATCACGCAAGAACTACTGCATGGAATTGAATGCAGTTTTCACCGATGTATTGCTAGAGGTCTAACTTAAAATATAGGCTCCATTTTACCGCAGGAAAATATCTTATTCCCATTGTTTTAAACTTAATAAACCGAAGCGAAGTGAGGGCGGGTCGCTAGTGTCCAATAATTTTCCTTTCATATATAAATAGATAAGACCGCGTAAGATTCCCCACCAGAGTTATTATTGTATCAACTCTGTTATAAGATATTTAGCGAGAAATTTTAAATTAGAAGAAAACTTACCATCAGTAATAGCAAATATCACAGCAAAAATAACTAAAAATGTTTTAGTAACCATTTTAAAAAAAAAAAATCAATTAACTCAAATAAATTAATTAAGTAATCACAACGTGCACCGGCTCCGACTGTATGTATGTGTGTATGTTTGTGCGGAACTCGTGAACTATATGTGTGACTTGCCTCGAGGACGCGAATTGAATACGATTCTAATGAATATAAGTTAATACAAGGCTTGGATATAGTGAACTTACCGGTATAGTCGGTGACAAAAGTGCTTCGTGTTTTAATGAAAACATTTTTTTCGAGTAAATGATAAATAATATGATGCAGGTGTAACATTCTTTTAGAGTTGCAAATTATCATATATTACAACATTATTCATCTGGTCTTCTCCCATGACCCAATCTCAAGCACCAATATTGCATCATGTTGTACAACTATTATGTTATTTGTATTGCTATCTTTCTTGTGTAATTCCGAGCAGTTCTTTGCTTTAAAGGGTCAAAATTCAAAGTGAGAGTCCACATGTGTACCTACGTGACGTAGGTCACCTACGTAGGCGACGTGAAAGTAAATGTGACTTTATCTGAGCTGAGGGACTTACTCTATTGTCGGAATTAACTTATGAAATTAGGTTAAAATTATAGTATTTTATTTGACTTGAAACATGCTCTAAAATGTGATTTTTAAGATAAAGCAACGATAATTATGTTTTTTAACGATTACTTTTCTTTTAAATTTCCAATATCAATGAAAAAGGCCCCGTGCTCCGATAATGTCACAATAAAGGCCCCTTGCTCCGATAATGTCACAATGAAGGTCATTTACTCAGATAATGTCACAATAAAGGCTCCTTGCTCCGATGATGTCACAATAAAGGTTCCTTGCTGCGATAATGTCACAAATTTAGAGATAAACTAAAATTAAAACAAATTAAAATTAAACTTAAAAATGAAACTATTTTCGAATTTAAAACTGCATCCGATCCTTTGTCTGTATAATCTGGTGGTTGACTGGTAGAGAATGCCTTACGGCATTAAGTCCGCAATGTGTAACGCAGTAATGTGCAATGAAGTTTAAATAAACTGTCACTTGTGTTTACAAGTGTACTTAAAGTGCATACTAAATACTGGTCGAAGGGTTAACGCAGTCGTCCTTAACACTCCTATTATAGGAGTAGGACCCGTTCTCTAGCGATTATATTATGATCTAAGCTAACTCGCTTACATAAGGTAAGTGTTCTGAGGTAAATGTGCTAAATGGATCTAAGACTCGTATGTTGATTATTTTATCAAATGGCGTTAGTGCCGTGGGTGCAATATTTAATGTCTGTCTGTTTGTTACCTATCTACGTCTTCTTACCTAAACCACTGAACCGATTTCAAGGAAATTTAGCATTGAAGTTGCCCGATATCCGAAGAAGGACATCGGACAATTGTTATCCCGGAAAATTTATTAGTTTTTTCCAGGGAAACTAATTACTATCAATTTTAAGACAAAATCCGCGCCGACCAAGCCGCGGACAAAAGCTAGGGATATCATAATTGAAAAGTAATGTAATTGAGAACTAAGTACGAAAATAAGTAAGTAATGCAAAGTAATTAATAACCAATTTCAATATTTTACTTAGCGGGCGTCGAAATAGGTATATTCATTGCGGGAATGTCAGTGGGAGACATTCCAACTGGGCGCGCTCGACTGGCCACGTTACCCCTCTCTCACAGAAGACTATATGTACTTGATATGTACCTACTGCATTTCCCACTTTATCTTATTTCGCTAATGTACGTACGTGTTTCGGTAGTGAGTAAGATGAGCCCATTCTCATCCTATTCCTCCCCATTTTCTCAACCCTTTCTCCAAATCCATTTTTTCATCAACAAAGGTATGCGGCGCATCCGGGGGCGTGCCAACGTTTGTCATTTTGGACTAATGTCGGCATGTATCGCAGATGTCTATGGACGACAGTATCCGCTTACCATCAGGTGGACTGTATGCTTGACCGCCGACTTCGTCCATAAAAAAAATAATTAATTCCTAAATTTAAACCACACCGTGCACCGCTTCAAAATAATTTGCCCAATGAATATCCGATAAATGACTGATACCCGAAGTAAAAAAGAGATAATAAAAATTAATTATGCATCATATTGATAAATCTCATCTAATAAGACAAATCCGGCTCATACATGGATTTGCGCCGGCGCACTCACCGAACTGGTTCGCGGTTACGGTACCCGAGTTCAACGCGCGGTCAAACACCTCTAGACCCTGACCATATCGCATAAATAGAACCTGATCATCAGAAAGTTGATTGACTATAAACAGCCTGCCTTTAATTCCTTATTGCATTTTATAGAGATGGTTTTATAGCTTTGAAAAGGCAGTAAATACGATTTTAGCAAATACCCTGACGAGGATAATGCGAGCAAGTTGCAGACGTTTGTTTTGTGCACATATACTTACTCCATGCGACGTGAATGAGATAATCATAGGACTCTCTTTTTTCCTGTCTCTCTCCTTTTCTCTGCAGTGGAAATTTATAGAAAATTATGGGCTCATTGATTTTTGTGTTTTGTACACATTTTAAGGTCAATGAACTAATTATTAAAAAATCACAATAGATTATTAAAGAATACAAAAAACCCGACTGCCTCTAACTCCTACATATATGAATTCATACTTAATATTTGAAATAAACTTAAATACAGAACATCAATTAAGTTTTGCAAATTTACTACATACACTAACTGGTTTATTTTGGTATCGAATCCCGACTGCTTTGAGTCTGATATGGTGAAATCCTTATTTTTCGTGCCGCAGTGGGGGTAAAAACAGGAATTACTGACGCGTGCGTTACATATTACACGTAAGAATCTATGAATGACCTGCATAAATAAAGGTATATTACTATTTTAATTATCATAGCTACACTTTTAACATTACAGAAGTAGAGCCCTTACTTACGCGTGACTAATGAAAGGCTGTAGAGACTTATAAGAGCAGAAAGAAAAAGAGAACCTTGCGACTTGTCACCAGCTGCTCGAAGATGACATTTGCTCAACAGCTTCATCACGCAGGCCGCATTATCATTCGGATTTCCGGTTTTCACTTGTTTATTGCTCACTTATTTTTCTTACTTGGTTTTTTATTTGGTTTTCTCCCTTATATTTATACAAGTGAGCTGAGAGGGTTGCAGTTTTCTAACTTGAATCACTAAAGTAAACAATTTTAAATTACTAAAAATGTCTATTTCTTTGTTTTCTACCAGAGAATTTAAGTCTAACCCACCTTCAAATTTGCTGCCATCGATTTGCTGCCTATTCCGTGTTATTTGCTTCTTATTTCTCTTTAAAATAAAGAAATGGGCAGATACCATACTATCAGCCTGTTTCTCTTCACTGCTGGATATAGGCCTCTCCCAAAGACTGCCACCACATACGGTCTTCCGCTCTTCTCATCCAGCCACTACCGACGACTTTTTTCAAATTGTCAGTCCACCTGGCCGGAGCACGTCCCACGCTACGTTTCCCAGTACGTAGTCTTCATTTGAGGACTCGTCTCCCCTATCGGTTATCGCGACATATATGGTTCACCCACTACCACTTCAGCTTACTGATCCTTTGAGCTATGTCGGCAATCTTAGTTCTTCGGCGAATCTCCTCGTTACGGATTTTGTCCTTTACGTTACAAAGAAACACTGAGTATAGCTCACTCTATCGCTCGTTGAGCGACTTTGAATTTGTGAATCTGGCCTGCCGTCAGAGATCACGTTTCAGCACCATAGGTCATAATGGACAGGATGCACTGATTGAAGACTTTTGTCTTCAAACATTGTATAGGCGACGAGAAGATGTGACGCATTTTCCCAAATGCTGCTCAACCGAGTTGAATGCGTCTGTCGGCCTCTCGACTGAAGCTAGACATCTAACTGGATTGACTGTCGAATATAGATATATTCGTCCACAACTTCTAGTGAAGCTCCCTCGACGCTGACCGGTCCAGGGACGACGCGTTAGTGACCTTTGATGACCTTTGATTCATCCCAAGACCAACACGTCGCGAGGTCGCATTGAGGCCTTTTAGTATCCAACTCAAATCCTTCAGCGACTCTGCCATGATGACGATGTCGTCTGCGAATTGAAGATAGATGTATTCGCCATTGAGACTGACTCCGGATTGTTTCCAATCCAGCATCATAAATGCGTCCTCCAATGCTTTCGAGAACAGTTTCGGAGACAGTACATCCCCCTGTCTCATTCCCGGACGCAAATGGATTGGGTCAATCTGCTGCTCCTGGATTCTGATTGTCATTGTCGTGGCTTTATATAAACATTTCAATGCCTTGATATAGCGCCAGTCAAATGGGAAACGCTGTCAGGATTCCAGAATAGCTCGGGTTTCGATTGAGTCAAAGGCTTTTTCGTAGTTTACAAGTGCGAGACAAAGTGGCCGATTATATACTTTAGCCTTTTGTATAGTTTATGTCTAGGTGTGGTTTGGTATACGGTACTGTAGCCTCTTCGAGATCCAGCCTGATCCGGAGGTTGGAACTCATCTAATCGTCGGGCGAGACGTTCGTGATAACACTCGAAAACCGCTTATAAATATATATGGCTTATGAGTGAGATCGGCCTATGATTCTTCAGTCTATGTAAATTATATATTTCTTTAGTGTCCTGTCTCCATTTTTGAAGAACACAATTACACCCCTGTTCCACGCCTTGGGTATGATACCATTATAGAGAATGTCATCGAACAGTCGTTGTAGCTCCCTGAGAGCGGAAGTCCCTCCATCCTTCAGGAGCTCTGCCGTAACTCCATCATCACCCGTTGCCGTTCATAGGTTGTCCAAGAGCAATCCTAATCTCGGCCAGGTTGATGTCGGGAATGTCGTCGATGTAGTGGCGGGTTAATTTCGAACGGCGGTTGTCATCGGGACAGTGCGTGTGGCGTAGAGATCGCCATAGAATCCCTCGATTTCGGCGAGAATCTCTGGTCGCGACGACAGGACTTGGTCACTATCGTTTCTGAGTATCGTCGGATGCCCATGTCTAGGAGACAGCAAAAACTTTGGACCCTTTGTTCTTTTCAAAGTCACTTAGTCACTTCAATTTGTATTGCATTGATGTCAGTATCATGCAGTGTCAACTTATAAGCCTCCTGATTTTTTTATTGAGTTGGTGCTCCGACGACCCAGTTAGCGCAGAAATAATTTTAAAATAATATAATTTATAAGAAATAAATTATATTATTTTTAAATAAAAATGCATTATTTTCACCACAACATTTAATTTATAAACTTAAAAATACTAAATGCGATTATAATTAAATTTAAAACAACAAATTTTTGACACCTTCCCATACAATAATGCCGATTTTCTTAAAGATTCCCGACAGAAACTCAGTTGTCGTTAATTTCTAATAAACAACTCATACGATTTACCCATCATTAATTATCATAGAAGTTAGTGCGTCGTGTACCAGACAAGGTGTAGATAATGTTTTTGCAATTTAGCCTTAAAATCTCTTATAAATAATTAAAACTGCATTCTATTCTAACTTAATATAAGGTTCAAGTTTCATTGCTCGCATGATATCCCCCGTGACTGAGCAGCGGCCGGCCTGCATGACGACTCGAGCGTCCTCTCGCCCCGTCACCAGCTGCTTGAAGATTTGCTCCGACAGCGTCATTGTGACGTCTGGATCCGCCTCAGGCTCACCCTCATATACACACACGTTGTTGAGGTCTAGGGCTGGAAAATTCATTTTTTTATAGAAAGTACGTGGCGGACGACTAGACAGACAATCCACCTGGTGGTAAGTGGATACTGTCGCCTATGGACATCCGCGATACATGCCGACATCAAACCAGAATGAAAAACGTCGCCGCGGCCCCGTATGCCTACATTTGGAGATGTAGAGATTTGAAAAAAAGGGTTGGGAAAATAGGGCGGAATAGGGTAGGATGACATGGGAATGGACGAGTGGATAGGATGTGGGAAATGCAGTAGGTATATTTTACGGTAGTTTTCTGTGTAAAAGGTGTAATTTGGCCAGTTGAGTGCGCCCAGGCGGCTATATGCACCATCCCCTCCTAAAATGTGTAAAAGAGACGGCACTTTTAATTAAGGAATGTTTCTATAGTTATCATCAGTATTTGGATTAGGTAGTTATTTCATGTACTTTTTTGGTGCGGTTATTAAAACACGGAGATTGGATTTGCTCGATGATTTTCGAAATCAGATCTTTTTAATAGATCGTTAATTTTAGTGAAATTTTATTTCTTAACTACGTCAAAGCCATATTCATATTAGAAAAATAAGAGGAGTGATTTACATACTGTTTTTTATCTCAACAGACCACTGAAACAATAATTAGAAAATATTTAGTTCTAGTTCAATTTCCGGACTCAATTCTTACCAATTATAAATTGATAATAACTATGAATAACAGATTTACTCTACCTGCTGTGATCATTGATCATCATATTGGGTAGACAGACTTACCCATGCTAAATGTTTTTGTACTTACTCCAAGAATAAACGGTGGTCCCTTTGATGATGTTGAACAGGAACACTCCTCCGAGTTCCTTTGCCTTTTTAGGATCCGTTGAGGACAGCCGGGCCTTGATCCTGGATACAAGGTCCGCTTTGTTCGGCCCTGATTGGTCACTTTGTGAAGCGCCCTGAAGAAGAAAAAGAAATTAAATTATAATTTATGATGAGATTGTGTGATATAACATCTATATGCAGCACGATTCAAAAAGGTTGATAACCTAGGGTACGAATAATTTCTGTTTACATATTATATGGCGTCATGAATTTTCGAACCCCTTTTTGTCTTTATGTACTTGCGTAGATTAAATTGCTTTAACAATAAAGCGTTTATCGTTTATTTTTAAATTTATGTTTGTCGGACAGGCACGTGAACCGGGGACGTTCCGCTTAGAACGCAAAAGCATTACCGACTAGATCAGGGGCCTTACCACGATTCCTTATAGCAGTATTATTTTAACCTTACTTCTCAATTTCGTACCACGGCGTCCTTAATGTAAGCTTACTTTATGAATGTTTTAATAGGAAGTTTTGGTGACGTCAACACAATTCGATAGCTTACTGGGGCCTTACCACCATTCCTTATAGCAGTATTATTTTAAGCTTACTTCTCAATTTCGTACCACGGCGTCCTTAATGTAAGCTTATTTTATTAATGTTTTAATAGGAAGTATTGGTGACGTCAACACAATTTGATAGCTTACTGTAGTGCAAATCGGAACTTTGTATGAAAGAAATGACGTTATACTGTTCATATAGCGTTATCTCGTTTTGCCTTTTAGCAGGGATAAGACAAATAATTAAAATCATTCGTTCTTCTGCAGCACTAAGCATTAGTACTTTGGTGGAGGTGATGGTACGAATATGAGTAATGTTGTTTTAAGCCTGAAACAAAACGTTCCTGCAACAATATTGTTTTGTAAAAGGTGGTGGTAGGGCCCCTGTATTGCAAATCGGAACGTTGTATGAAAGAAATGGCGTTATACAGTTCATATAGCGTTATCTCGTTTTGTTTTTTAGCAGGGAATAGACAAATAATTAAAATAATTCATTCTCTCGCAGCACTAAGCATTAATACTTTGGTGGAGGTTAACATTACTCATATTCGTACCACGTACACGAACTGTATAACGCCATTCCTTTCATACAACGTTCCGATTTGCACTACAGTAAGCTATCGAATCGTGTTGACGTCACCAAAACTTTCTACTAAAACATTAATAAAATAAGCTTAGGTACATTAAGGACGCCGTGGTGCGAAATTGAGAAATAAGGTTAAAATAATACTGCTATAAGGAATCGTAGTAAGGCCCCAGGGGTTTTAAAACGTTTTCGGTCGTTTTCCCAAAAAATATTAAAACTGTTGAGCTCCCAGTAATTTACTTTAGTTACTCAATCTGACATGCAACATGTTAGTAAGTGTGGATATGCAACGGTTTTTCATACCCGTAGTAGCTGTGATACGTTCCATGAGACAATGCACAAGTATGTTTGTGCTACATGTTATTTCATGCAATCTTTACGTACTCGTAGGACTCTTTTTGCGATGTACCTACATAGAGATATAAAAACGTATCTCTTAATAATCAGGTACCTATTGGAATCATAGGTATTTTGAACTAACAAACGAATAACAGTGGTAACGGGTTCTATTTTTAGCTGTTGCCAACGACCAATTTTTTTATTGAAACTATCGATCCCCGGAAAGCTTAAATCGATCCCAGGAAGTCGATATCGACCACTTTGGGAATGACTCTGACTAGACTAATCGGGTATCTTACTGAAGAAACTTAATCTCTTGGCTTTGTTGCACTTACGGAATATATGAATGTAGAAATCCTAGTTCTGTGGTTGCACTTTTGCAAGTCTACCTTATGCTGTCTTCATGTTCCGCCTAAACGAGCACTATTTGACATTTATTTAGTTCTTTTCATGTGATTGAGCACACTGATTTCCACTAATTCTATCACTTTTAAATACGTTTTTATTTGTTTAAATTGTGTAAAAGATTTTTACCCGTGCCCCCGAGTGATTTACAAACCTTGAAATTTTTCGGCTGTCATGTCATCGCTTCCGCACATTTTGATCTTCCACATTTCTTTCCGCCGTGCGTTATTTACAATTGATATAGGCAATACAACATTTTTCGAGAAAAGATGCCTATGGACCTAGTAAAAAAAGTCCTCTATCTCTTTGTCCACAAAAAAGGCCTCTTTGTCCACAAGTATGCATTGATTACATTGCTTTCAAGCTTACATTGATGTACTTATTTCATAGCTCTCCAGGTTTGTTGGTAAAAATCTCCTAAGCACAGATAAGCACGTTTTATTTATGTACATCTACTGTACAAAGGCTCGCCACCACACACAATCTTCAGTTCACTCCAGCTGCTACCGGCGAACTTCTTCAAGTCGTTGCTTCACCCGTGGAGGGCGTCCAGAATTGCTTCCCGGTATGTCTCCATTCAAGGTCTCGTTTATCCCATCGGCTGTCTGTCCATTACCACTTCAGCATACTAATTCTTTGAGCTATCTCGGTGATAATCTGCTCTTCTTTAAGTACCGTATGTAAATAAACCACTTAAATAAAAAGAGTAAACAACAAACTCACCATTCTGTCGTGTATCTGGCACCGTTGCACTCTCAATACTCCTGAGATGTAGGAAGTGCGTCGTCACCGAACTTTCACTCTCACGATTACAAAACGATAATGCTTTGTGTGCGTAATGGTGACCATCGGCTTTGATTTCCACGGACTCTCCTGTAGACCGAGTGATAGGGTTGACGTTAGCAGGGTTTGAAATCGGTATCAAATTTAACGTCACTTGATCTAGGTTAAACCGGTTTAAGTTTCGTGAAATAAAATAATCAGAACTATTGCATGTATTGCGGATGTCCATGGACGGCAGTATCCACTTACTATCAGGTGGACTATATGTTCGTCTGCCAACATTTTCCCATAGAGAATAAAAAATCTAAATCACCACCACGCACTGGGTCTGCGTGATGAATTATAGTCTGAAAACCCCTAGAGATCACTAGGGGTTTTCAGACTATAATTTTCCTGGTTCAAGGTGTCGAGATCTTGAATATTTCCTGGTGAAATATCAAATATAACAATAAAAGTTACTTGTAATATAATTTGAATAAAAGATATTGTCCTAAATTTTCAAAAAGCGTATGATGCTTAGTAGGCAATGACGAGTATTTTGCTGGATGTGAAGCCGTCCGTTTTTGGTTTCACTTTTATACCCTTATAGGGTATACTTAATTGTATCTTTCACTTTTTACATAATTTTACGTCGGTAGATAGTTATAAATGTAGAAAATACTTTTTGGTTCCATTTTGAAAAAGAGTTAGTACCTACATTTACATATTAATTTAATTAAACAGCTCAGCTCAGTCAATTAGTGGGCTAAAATCAATGAAAAATTATGGAGATATCTATTGATGAAATCCGCATTAAAATCCGTTGCGTAGTTTAAAAGATCTAAGCGTACATACAGAGGGACAGACGGCGAGAAGCGACTTTGTTTTTTACTATGTAAAGATGTTAGTACCTACTTATTATTAAGATTTTGTTATTACTAATCATATACATGTATGTACATGTATACGTGCATATGCACATGCATATACATACACACACACACACATATATATTCCAATATATATATGCACATACACCCCAATCATATATACATACATATATACGCACATATTTTACATCAGACATTGGCTGTCGCCGCTCGTCACCTCCCGTAGGTGACTTTACTACTTATAATACTTTACGTGTATGGACAATATTTACAAAAAATAATGCCGTGAATTATATCCAAGATTGTTTTATACGACTGCCAACGAATTCGAAGTACAGTTAGCACGATTAAATATTAGAAAGTTTTTGTTTAACGGCCTCTGCCCCCCGGCGTAGCTGAGGTGTACCTATTGTTATTTTTGTAACTGACCAGTTTGAAGATTTTTGGTTGAAGGTCCTAAGATTGGCGGCAAGTCTTAACTCGTGATTAAGTCACATAATTAAGGCACGTTGTCTGTAGCATAAAGGTATTAGGGATTAAATACATTAATGAAGGGTTTGATCAATCGATCCTATCCCACGTTCCATCAGGAATAATGGATACATGCTTTAAAGTTAATTCTCATGTATCAACAGTTTTCTAGAACATTCCCCAATAAGGCTGTAAAAAATGCAGAGAAACGCAACATCTCTTGGGATGCTGAGCGCTTCTAAACCTGTGAGAGTGGGATCGTCGACAATTCGGACAGCACGTCGTTGGATGGTGTCAAAAGGGTCCAGCTGGTATTTCGGTGGAGTATTGCTCACACCTATAGGCCCCTATAGGTGTGAGCAATACTCCTGGTGGGGTCTAACTTGAGCTTTACAAAGCGACAAGCTTGGCCACGGAGTGAAGTACTGCTTCGCTTTGTTCAGTAAGTACACCGAACTTTTTACTGGCAAGTTTAATCTTGCTCTCCAGGGGACTCCGAAACTCAACTTTGCTCGAAATATTGACGTCAAATATCCCAAATCTCTCGGAGATCTTAAGGGGAATGTTCTGAAATCGAGGTGGTACGACAAATTGAGTTTTTTTTAGCGGTTAAGTATTTTATGTTTCGTGTTAACTAAATTACCCCAATGGACCAAATTAAGATTACCCCAAGTCGAGTCTCGGTCTCTTAGAGTACTCGATTTCGAACACAGGTCTTACGGAGTTGGAGAGAGCAAATCTAGTTTTAGAAAATAAAATACTTAAACTGTATAAAAAGCAAAGAATTCACCTCAAAGACCCGCTAAAAAGTTTAAAACAACTGTGCTATAATTATAATAATTATAAAATGTTGATATATTTATTTATCTAATTTGTTTATGCAACCACTTATGTTTCAGATTCATACCTACTAGTTTGTTCATATTGAAACATCATAGAATATATGAAGTCCGTATTTTTCTATTTATAATAATTAATATTAACAGTTTTAAAAATTGTTAACAGGCTTTTTAAATTTGTCGCTCTTGCTTGTGCTTCCCTTTCGATTACTCTCATTCTGTTTTTGTAACTCTATTCGTGAATGCCACTGCCTGCGTTTCAATAGATACAGGACTTATGTAGAGAGAGGATGATTTTCAGAAAAAAATGCTTTTTTTATCGCTGTCTTTCAGAGTCATGCCACAAAACGAATAGTTGAGCTGGAAAGTCGATATTAACTGCTACTGGATAAATTGTTAACGGTTGCTGCATCTCTCTGCCACCATATTTCGCGGATTATAGCTCCGTATGCACTCTGTAGTGGTATGGGTCAAGGGACTAGCGGAAGCGGGCTTCGATGGTTAATAAACTGTTTTAAAGACACGGGAACTGATAAGTAATTAAACCTTCTCACACTAAGGGGTTAGATCCAAGTTAGATCCAATAATACAAGTTAGATCCTAAACTAAAGGGATGATTTGTATTCGAACTGCGACTGACTGATAAGTTAGGAAAAGAAATCAAATTTTTTAGTTATATCGACTTGTAGCGACACGGTGTTCGACTACACGCTGTAGAAATAAATAAATAAAGAAAGAAAAACTATTTGTACACACAAAATTTAACAATAATACATAAAATAATAATACGCCTAAATAATACATTTAGGAGGGAGAGAGTGCACGCTGCAATCCAACAGCCGCTGGGCGAGCTCGACTGGCCACGTTACCCCTCTCTCACAGAAGACTACCTTGAAATGTACTGCATTTCCCACTTTATCGTATTTCCCCAATGTACGTACGTGTTTCGGTAGTGAGTGAGATGTGCCAGAGCCCATTCCCATCCCATCCTATCCCTGCCCATTTCCCCAATCCTTTCTCTAAATCCATTTCTATATCTCCAAGGGTAGGCAGCGCATCCGGGGGCGTGCCAACATTTGTCATTTTGGACTAATGTATGTTGGCATGTATCGCGGATGTCTATGGGCGACAGTATCCACTTACCATCAGGTGGACTGTATGCTCGTCTGCCGCCACCGTACATAAAAAAAAAAAAAAACATTAGCGCTACTACATCCTGCTTGATTTATGTTAGTTTTTCAGTATAGGATCTCTTGTGCGTCCTGTGTCCTGTGCTAGGCGGTCTCTTACAAAGGAACTTACACTACAAAGTTATAGGTAGCGCAGCGAGCGCTGAAACGAAACATTCATAGGTATGTATTTATTGGTGAATTACACGTTCACGGCGGATACGTCATAAAGAAACGTACTCACACAGACCCAACTTTTTAAAGATTGGTTAGTAATTTTTTAACATCCTTTGTGCAATGAATACGTATATGTGAGTACTGCATTCGTCTCAACTTTCGCTGCATTACTACACGTTCGACTTCATAGGTTTAAAGACTAGATTTTGTCAGAAAGTTTATAATGTTTGAGTGATTTATGATGACATATTATGGTGTTTTAGACTGATTCTGTTAAATACTACTAACGCCTTACTAACGTACGTAGTACGTACTAAACTACGTAGGTATGTACTGAACTAAAGTATGAAGAATTAAACCGGTCAAACAAGTATCAATTTTTCCTAACTACCCGAAAGCGAATGTGCAGTGCCGTGATAAACTCGCACAGTTTTATGGCACCAAGAAATTGTTCTGTATGTACCTAGCCTTCATTTGCAAATGTTAAATAAATAAATAAAAAATAACACCTAAAGTACCTTAACTATAAACAAATAAAAACATGCAGTTTTGATTTAAAATTGACAGCGCGGTTAGTGACGTGCGTGGTTTGTATAGTAAATTAAAAAAAAACAATAATTATATTTTCGTTTCTTTCAGAATTATGATTACTTACTAACAAATTTAGCAAATAAATGATACATTTATACACATGTATGCAATTAACGCATGTGGTATTTCAGTTACCTTTTAACCACTATATACTGTTTCAAGTTAGAATGCATTTATTTTTGCATTCGAAATATATGAAACTATCAAGAGCTATCATAAAGTACCTTATGATATTAACTCTCCGCTATCGCCTATGATTTGGAGAGACTAGTCGGTGCTGACCGATATAAATCAAGCGTGCTCAGTGAATTTTAATTGTTTACCGATATTTTGAGCTTGCTAATATGTGAATTTAGAGGCGATTAAAATTTATTGTGCGTTACATTTATGTGAGTGCAACTTGTAGGTATTATACCCGCGTCAGTAATTCAGAATGAATTGTTTGCTCATTTGGTGTTAAAGTTGTTTATTAATAGCTTGTATTTGAACGACACGCAAATAATTTTAAATTAGCGGCAAATCATGATCAACGAACGAAATTGTTCTTGAATAACTTGAATAAATAATCATAATTTACTAAGAATGGTATCACCGAGTCGTCGAAGCGGGACTCAGTATTTTCAGTATTTTTCAGTATTCAGTATTTTCTGCTGCTCGTTTAAAGTTATGTATTCACTTGTAAACATTTGTTGGGATACATGTTTCATGAGTTTCGAAACAAGCATCTAGAAGTTTATAGCAACCAGGTAGTTGTTGCGAGAATGCCACCCGAGGAAGTAGTGTTGCTCTGTTTGGCATATATACACTGGATCGCAAAAATTCCGGGTCGCTAATAAAAACCGTGATATCTCCGTAAATTATATACCTAGATCGCTCGAATAAATAATATGTAGTAAGGAGGTTACTAATGCTTGTTCTAAATCTCTAAAGAGGTTTCATTTGTACAAGTTACAGATTTAAAAAAAAATATTGTGAATTTTGAAAAATTTAAAATTAGGAAAAGAATATTTTTTCTGCTTTTGTTTCAAACCGAGCTGTCATTATAAATGGTTCCTTGGATTGATCAGAGTATTCAATGCAATATCATGTCGTTATCACCTGAAGAATGTACACGGATTATTACCATGGTACAAGAAGGAAGAAGTCAGCGTAGCACTGCTAGAACAGTAGGAGTATCTTTATCAACGGTCCAAAGAGTACTCCAGCGATTTCAAGAGACCGGCATGAACATCAGGAGACCAGGAAATGGCAGGCCAAGGTGCACAACTACACGAGAAGACCGATTCATCTTGAGCACTATGTTAAGAAATCGACATCTCACGGCTGTTCAGGTCCGAAACAGTCTTCAAGAAATTCACCACAACAATGTGAGCTCTAATACGATTCTGCGACGTCTTCGTGAAGCTGATATAAAGCCTTATAGACCAGCAAACGGCCCCAAACTGCTCAGAGAACATCGAGTTGCCAGGTTACGGTTTGCTCGAGAACACATCCGATGGACAGATGAAGATTGGTCCAAGGTTATGTTTTCCGATGAGTCCAGATTTTGTTTATTTACGCACGACGGGAGACGAAGAGTATTTAGACGGCCAGGAGAACGGTATCATCAAGCGTGTTTTGAAGAAAAGGTGCCATTCGGTGGAGGATCAATAATGGTTTGGGCTGGGATATCTTCAGAGGATCGCACGGAGTTAGTGATCATAGAAAACGGTTCTCTGACTGCTGTCAGATACGTAGGAGAGATTTTAAATGAGCATGCTAGTCCATTGTTAGTGAATATGGGTGCAATTTCCATTCTTATGCACGATAATGCGCGACCACATACCTGCTGCTCATTTGGTCAATATGTATATTCAAGACGTCGGTATTACCTGCATGGAGTGGCCAGCTCGCAGCCCAGACTTAAATCCCATGGAACATGCATGGGACGAGCTCGGGAGATGCGTGAGACAACGCTCTCCTGCTCCCGTTACCTTACACGAGTTAAAGAATGCGCTAGTGGAAGAATGGGCAAACATAGACCAAAATCGTATTAAAAATTTGGTTTACAGCATGCCACATCGTCTTATTGAAGTGATACGGGCTCGTGGAGGAAATACAAAATATTAAATTGACAAAAAAACTTCTATTTTTTAAGATTTACTGCGAAGTGTATTTTTGTTGTCATAAGTTAGAAGCGAAATTTTCTTATTTTTTAGTATTTAATTAAAGTTATATAGTGTACAGAACGTGTTACACATTTTTTTATCAGTCATCTACAATATACTATAGTTTCGCAAATTAGTCTTATGTATTTAAGAAACTATCACGCCATTTATTAGCGACCCGGAATTTTTGCAATCCAGTTTATTATATCTTATCATAACCATGTACTATTCTGTACTTCATCGGCACCACTTCCAGTTTTCTATCTTCTTCTTCTTTTTCACAAGCAAATTGTGATGGAAGTGTGTGCATTTTTGTTTATCGATCTTCCCACGCATCATTTTTCCACTTTTACCAGGTAACGTGCCTGGGCGCTCCCATAGGCTATTAAAATAAAATGAATTCGCAAAATAAAGTGAATAATAATAAGCACCCATTCAGTTCGAATGGCCGATATCAGAAAACATTGATTAATTTATTTGATGAACCATGGGCTGTCGATAGAGAAACTCGAACTCGATGTTGACTTTATTGTGTAGGTACCTACTCTATTCTGCCGTAACAAGAAGAGGCATAAGAACTGCATAAGAACTCAACATTATATTTTGATTTTAAAAATAAAGAATTGTTTTCTTTTCGTTTTATCCAAAACTGGAAGTTTTTAGATTGATTTTACATTACTGATAATTTTACCTAAACTTTATGCATTTTTCGCGAATGTCATCGAAATGCACTTCTGCCTCTTTTCAAAGGAATGAATGAATTTACCGAGCAGCAATGAATTTTCCGTACGCACCACGGACGCCTTTCTGTCTTGACTTATATATTTCACTTTCCCAGGTCTGCTGGAAGAAATCTCCGCAGGAGGTAAGCTTGCCTTTTGTATATTTTTTATTTTTCTTCCTTTTTATTTGTTTCATGTTCTATGTGTACAATATATTGTTAAATAAATAAGTAAATTAAAAAAATATAAATAATATATTTTTTGGCTTCTTACGTTAACTGCGCCGTGAAGTAAGTACCATTTTTTCTCTGGATTAGAAGAGCAGAAGACCGTGTGTGGTGGCGGTACCTATGAGTGGCCTATATCCAGCAGTGAAGTACAAGCTGATCTCAATAGGTAATATGCTCCCGTCTCTCTTTCATTAAAATTAATCATCATAATGCAGTTAGGGTTGCTGTGCGTGGTTCTGACCAATTGGCGGATTTGAGTATGACTGCATGCTTCGAGCCCAATTTATCAGTAAATAATATATCAGTAAATAATAGATAAATATTTATTACGGCGACTTTCATTATAGGTTCTGACGATATCATACAATACTTAATCTTTTTAATTAAGTTGATATATCACCGTGATGACCATTTGTCCGTTATTTTCAAAGTCACGACCAATTTAGATAAAAATACCTACACAATAACATTATGGTATAGTATACCTACTAGCGTACGTAGTACCTCCATAATAGCTCATTGCCCAATAATCGTTAGGAATCAACACAGTAGGCACTTAGCAGTGAACAGCAACATAAGCGGCCAAGTATATTCTGAGATTAACGTGACCAAAGAGATGGACAGAAGTTGTCCTTTATAAGTACAATATGCAGATAAATATTAAAAATATAATCGTTAGTAGTAGGGGTAAATCACTGATGAATGCTGTTCCATATCTATTAACCGAAGCGCTTTATTTCATAACTGTGTCGAAAACCTAATAAAGGAGTCCGGAGAAGCGAGATTCCGTGGATTTGGTCATCAATTAATGACATTCGTATTAATTTATAATTATTTCCTTCAGTTATCCAAAAGTTGTTTTGTTGATCATAATTTGCTGCCCACTATTTTTTGCTGCTAATTTTTTAATACGCACTCAATATTGTTTTTTGCGTTCACCGCTCAATATACCTGGCACAGAGTTGTCTTGACTAGTGTATATTTTAAAATCTATGTCCATAAATTGCTTTATAAGATTGACATTCTTTGTGAAAGGTTTCTTTTTGACAATTTTAACATGTCATAACATACGTCATAGACCAACTTGACAATCCAGGTCAGACCAGATCCCAAAAGTTTGTTTTATTTATCTTGTCAGCTTTTTGTATTAAAAATTCATAAAAAATAATGCACTTCAATGAAATCTTAAAGCAAAATAAATGTTAATGGATATTACATACACGACTCTTAAAGTTATTGTGAATTCCTATTGAAGACAGTGAATTTGGGACTTAAACCTGTAACTCAAACAAAACAAAATTGTATTTATGTAATAAACAATAAATATACTCTACGAATACCTATTGTATTTGGTAACAATGTCGTTTACACTGTCAAATTTTGATAAATGTTGTCGCTGTTGTTTGAACACCATTGGGCCGTTCCAGCCATTGTTTAATACTGGTTTGGCCATGATGCTTCAAGACCTTGTTCCTGCAAAGGTTAGTTAAATAGGTTGTTGTTGTTGCTTTTTATTATGGGTACTTAAAATGAGTTGTTACAATAAGACAACTGTTACAGTATTACCAAAGGTGGACTTATTCCTATTATTCCTAGCTAATAAATTTTATCTAGACTAACTTTAAAACTTTTGGTTGCACTATAAGAAACAGCACATTGAGGAAAAAAGACAAAATTTTCAGTCAAAAATTTTAGATCTATTAAAATGCCCACTTTTTATGGTACTGCTGGGTTAGGGTCCTGAGGGGAGCAACTTTTGTCAGCGTCAGTTTTAATTAAAGTAAATCCTTGCCAACCTTAGGGGTGAAAATTGATACCGTTTTTAAAATGCATTATTAATTTTTTATATAAAATTCTTAAAGACATAGAGAGACCCAATGCACACAGATTAGCCACTTATTAGTTTATGTAATAACTTATTCTCTAACTGCACTAGCTTTCAATGTAGAAGTTGTTCTTTTATTTGTTTTATTTCACAAGGTTTACAAATGGTACACATACAGAAAAACAAATGAAAATAATAGTAGCCATGCCACGCACTACATATTTATGCGACCAGAATACACAGTCAGCATAAATGAGGCTCCATCCCAAACCGTTTAGTTTGCATGTTTATTAGATAAGGCCTTCGGGCATA
Organism: Sesia bembeciformis; assembly: GCA_943735995.1. Lineage (NCBI taxonomy): Eukaryota > Metazoa > Arthropoda > Insecta > Lepidoptera > Sesiidae > Sesia > Sesia bembeciformis. The sequence continues at coordinate 13,228,614 of OX031042.1, read as the reverse complement.
GTTATAAGAAATAAGAATAAAATTAGTCTCATATCGACCAGCACACAACTCGTGCGTCTATTAGTTTATGATTTTTGTCTTTTTAAAAAGACTAACCCGCTCCCGCGTCTTGACTTTTTTTTATGGACGAAGGCGGCAGACAGCATACAGTCCACCTAAAGGTAAGTGGATACTGTCGCCCATAGACATCCACGATACATGCCAACATTAGTCCAAAACGACAAACGTTGGCACACCCCAGGATGCGCTGCCTACCTTTGGCAATATAGGAATGGATTTGGAGAAAGGGTCGGGAAAATGGAGAGGGATAGGATGGGAATGGGCTCTGGCACATCTCACTCACTACCGAAACACGTACGTACATTAGGGAAATAAGATAAAGTAGGAAATGCAGTACATTTCAAGGTAGTCTTCTGTGATAAATAAACAATTATGTGATAAACAAGATAAACAAATTATGAAATATCTTAGGCAATCGAAGATAGTTATTGCCTCTATAAGTGTAAGGTTAATATTGTTTTTGTTATCATTAAGGCCAAAGAATTCTGGCAAATGTCAAATTTATCATGATATTTATTTATTTGCATCAATCTGTTGAGGGGAGCCTAGATTGGTGCGAGTTGCTTGAACATAAAAGGGAGCATATATAATGTTTGTGTTTGTTTTTCTTTGTGTACATCATAGGTAGAGCTCCATACATCATTGTATTCTAAAATGTTACGCACTAATCTTATATGTAGAATACATTTAGAGTTAGGATTATTACAATCTTTGGCAACCCTTAGGATTAATCCTAACAGTTTAAAAAGTCTTTTTAGCAATATGTTCTACATGCAGATGGAATCTCATTTTACTATCTACCGGGATAATACCGAGGTCACGGATGGTATTCACTTTTATCATTAATAGAGTATGCGACTTGAGTGCCATTTTTCTTCTCTGAAAATGTCAACTGGTAGCTTATAAACTCTTATAAAAACTGGTACTCTTATAAAAAAAACGGCCTCTCTTTATAATAGAGACTAGCAAATAAAAGTTTAGACTGGAAAAGCACAAATGAAAAAAAATAAAACAGGTTATTATCAGTTATCACTAAAAATCAGGGTTATCCAAATAAATATTCTTGATTATTTATTTATTTATTTAAGGCTTATCTATTAAGTACCTACATTCAGGACATTGTTAGCATACAAAGCATCATTTTTTATATTCATTAATTATCAAGATATTTATCATTGATAATTAACATTTCAAACCATACTAAACTAAAAATTATTTTGATACTTAAAATTTTATTTTAAATTATATATATAATAAATATAATTTTATTAGTGAATTTAATTAGTGAAAGTTTATTAGTGAAACCGAAATACTTTTTTTTTTTAATTTCCTGCACTTTCCCTGTCTCTACTTTCATTTGTCAGACTATTAATATAGACTATGCATTTATATGAAAAACATTCACCTTTTTAATCTTTTTTTTAGATAAATGAAAGTGGTGCATATCCACAGCAAATGTGCAGAAGGTGTGTGACCAAACTGAGCGCTGCACATAATTTTAGGCAGACAATATTGAAGAGCTATGGAATTCTTAGAAATGTACTACAGGTAATGTTAAATTATCGATACATTTATGACATTATTTGAGAAAAGTAATGATCTGTTTATTTCTTTACTGTAAAAATCAAATATTAGAGCCATCAGTCAACCAAAATATAGATATATGTGCCATTACAGCCCTAAAACAGAGGCATTTATAAGGAGGTCAAATTTATCTACTGTCAATTCAGTTTGTCATAACTACCAAGAGTGTATTATTGATAAATAGATTTACTTTTCTACAATAACAGTACATAACATATGAAAACATATTTACATAACATATGAATAGGTACATATTTATATGACATACCCAACATATTAAAAAAAAAATAGTAGTAATAATAATCGAAAAACAAAATTTCTATATAAACCAAAATAATATTAATGACGTAATATTTCGCGGTAAATGAGTTAGCCTAATTGATTTTAAGTACTCATTTATAGTGACAATAACATTTTATTTGTACCACTGGTATCACTTATGTACACAGTATTGTCACAATTATCCATCTATCCATTTTGGTTAATTGATGGTTAGAGTATAAAGATAGATTAAAATCTCAAAACAACATAATTTGAAATTTGAAATCATAATCAGTCAATAAGTCCATATGAATAATAAAGTCCCTTTACTCAGAAAACATATTTTTTCTACGGCATCAATTTTTCAGCCAGTTGACTGGTATCTGCATAAGGGTTACCGTATGAATGTATGTGGTAGTCGACCTCGGGGAAATCCTATATCCAGCAAGAGACATATCCTGATGGTATTTTTAGTGTGCTATAATTTAACTTTGTTGCTTGAGAATTCAATTAAATTATTATTAGTAATTATTACTAATTGGTAATTAAGGTTCAATAAAACATTTTTAGGCATCAGCACATGTTAGATGTGAACAAAATGAATTTGAAACAATGACAAATGAATTAATTCACGTAGAACATGAAGTTGAAAAGTACAATACAGAAATTAAGAATGAAGTACTGACATTCGACAATAACACAGATAAAGTAGTCTGCAGTGATTTAATAGCTTTTAATAGTGAAGACAGAAGACATAGTCCTATGGGTGAAATTAAAGAAGAGATACCAAGACTTGATAAAGCTGATAACATGCAATATAATGATAGAAATTTTCCTATTAGTGATACAGAGGATTGCAATAGAAACAGTAATGAAGAAAAGGAAGATCAAGATGTAGATGATGTGAACAATGAGCAATGCAGTGTGTGCGTTAAACATTCAGATTCTCCTGTTAATGGTATTTAATTATTTATGTTGTACAAGCTTGTTTGGGGACTAATCTCATATTTAATAATTGTTCTGTAAACGGCTTACTCACGATTTATTATTTATTTATTTTGCAAATTATCCTTAAGGATAACTTACCCTATCAGTGCCCTGGAGTCTACAAAGTGAACTGTAACTGTGGAAGCTCATACATTGGGCAATCCAGGCGAACCATGGCGAACATATACCCGCTGTGAAAAATAATAACCCACACAAGTCGGCAATAGCAGAACACCTATTAGAGGCAGGAACCAATCATTGGATTGAATTACATAAACCAAAAGTAATTTCAACTGAACGCGATTACATATCGCGTTTGGTCCGAGACAATAGAAATTTAAAAAATGCAGAAATTTCAATCGCGAATATGGAATTAAGTTGGCACGTACATGGGACCCAGTGTTTGAACTTTGCAAACCTATAAATGTAGATGCGTTTTCAAATTAGTGTGTGTGTGGTGATATTGTTAGTATAGTGTATATAGAAAATAATCCACAAAAACAAGTTCTGAGTGGGCGGGTGGATCAAAAACGAACACGACGGAGGGTAGACAGATTTGTCTGTCGATAGCAACATCACCTTCACCCGTCTCCGCAGTCTCGCCGCGACCACGGTTCATGTAACTGGACCGAAGTATCGGCTATAGTAAATAAATAATAAATCGTGAGTAACCCGTTTACATAATAATTATTATTATGTTCAACCATGATAACAAAAGTTTAAAATTTAATCTCCTAATTACCTATGTTCAGAAAAAAAAACTTGTTTAAAAAAATATTGTACAAACACAGATTATAACGTTAGTTGTCAGCATAATTGAAAACATTTAGCTGTATTCCAGTTATTTTTTTTAAATATATTTGACAAGTTCTTAAATGGAGGCTATATAGATGTTAGTAAAGTATGCTCTTTAGCTAGGTAAAATGATGATTTTAAGAAAGTCCCTGATACTGGTACATACTGGTATGATACATACCATTATACATACTGGTATGATACATGCCATTAAACATACTGGTATGATACATAGCATTAAACATACTGGTATGATACATAGCATTAAACATACTGGTATGATACATACCATTAAACATACTGGTATGTATGATACATACCATTAAACTTATTGTTTTGGCATAGCGGGAAATAATAAAATTACCAAACTTTCTTTTTGAAATATGAACTACATAGACTCTATGTAGTTCATAGTTCAAATGTCATACATTCTATGTCATAGAGTAACATAGGTTTCATCAGAAAGACACTAAGGTATATTAAAATCTTGAATAAATACCCTATACAAATGTGAAAACTAATAAAATCTTATATATTGCAGAATTCATTGCGGAATCAGGACAAACACCAAAGAAAGAAAAGAATAATCTAAAATGTACTCATTGCACAACTTACTTTTTGAACAAAGTGGATTTAAAGGTCAGTAGCCATTTTGTTAATTGGGCATTTGTTGACTAAATGGTATTTAGTTCCTAAAAATCGGTATGTTTTTATTCTGAAATTACTCATTACTCAATTACTGAATTGTTACTATTACTCGATAAGTTTTTGATAAAATTTCTTACGATTTATTAGTTATTAAACTACAAGAGTTCGGTGTACATGGCGATCTGCTTCGTTGGCTTGAGTCTTACTTAAAAACTCGATGTCGGGCTGTGACACTGAAGACTTTTCGGTCATCATTTGGTCCGGTAAGCTCAGGTGCACCCCCAGGGTTCTCATCTTGTTCACTGTTGATTAAATTATTTTTTGTTTATTAAATTCACTCGAAATAAATAAAAAAATAATTTTAAGTATAGTTTTAATAATGTATCAATTATACAATGACCGGGCTGACGAGTTTGAGATTTTGGATGAAAAACTATTATTTAACCACCATATTCAATTTGCCACCGGTAAAGCATTTAAGATGTTAGGATTTATTTTATGTGTAGGAATGTTCTTTAAAAACAGCTTTACTCTACAACTCGTTCGATTTAGATCATATCGTTCTGAATACCCTATACAAAATGTATGTGCGTAGAAAAATTCGTGACCAAATGTATTTAGATAAAATATTAAATTTCAATGTCGACAGTATTACAGTATATTTATTACAGAAAATTAATTTTCGTTGTCCCAAACATTGCATTCGAAACTCTCGAGCATGTGAATCCTACAACTCTAAATATAGTGAACTAGACTTATGTAATTTAATATTAGGCAAATATAAAAATATGTTCTGCAAAATTAATTGAAGCAACGATTCTGAACATCTCTTTGTATTACTTAGTTTATGACTGTGTTTCTGATTAAATAATTTGTGAACACAATTCTGTCTTTGCGTAATGTTTGTATGTAATTTATTGTGATTGCTTGTTTTTTTTTTAAAGAAAAATGTTGTAAGACGAGCATACAGTCCAGCTGATGGTAGGTGGATACTGTCGTCCATAGACATCCGCGATACATGCCAACATCAGTCCAGAATGACAAAAGTTGGCACGGCCCCGGATCCGCTGCTTACCTTTGCAGATTAAGAAATGGATTGGGAAAATGGGGAGGGATAGGATGGGATGGGAATGGGTTCTGGCATATCTCTCCCACTACCGAAACACGTACGCACACGGGAAATGCGTTAAAGTAGGAAATGCAGTACATTTCAAGGTAGTCTTCTGTGAGAGAGGGGGGAAATGTGGCCTGAGCCTCGACTCGAGTGCGCCCAGCGGCTGTGGGAATGTAGCATGCACTCTCCCCCTACACTCTCCGTCTGCTTGTATTCCATATAATATATGGAACTAGGGTTGTCAGTAACCATGGTTGGTGTAACTCGGACGAAATATTAAGTAAAAAAGGTAAACACGTATAACACTCCTTTAATAAATGAATAACTTAAAATTAAACCAGGATCACGTGAGAACTCATGACGAACAATGCAAAGTCTGCGACAAGATAATACCTCGGTCTAACAAGGCGCGTCATATGCGGACCCACTTCAGTTTGAAGCCGTTTGAATGCGAGATATGTGACAAGCGGTTTGCGGACAAGTCCAACCTGACGATACACTTGAAGGGTCATTCAGGGGAGCCCAGAAGGAATGGGGGGTATTTGTGTAGTCAGTGTGGTGAGTATTGGAAGAAAGAAATGAAACATTTGTACTCACATACCGTAACCAGCCAGGCCTCCCCAAACACATTGTCTTGTGCACGGGGGATGTATGATCTTAAAACACAACTCTGGCCAAGCGGCCCGGCGAGTCCACTCTTTTACAGGTGGTGTATTTCCTCAGGGTTTGTGTTAGCTTCTTTGTTATTTCTGTTATGACACCCACAGGAAGAGATGGAGTGGTGCTATCCTAAAACGCGCGTTGTGCAGTTCTAAATACATTGAAATTAATTGGCGTCAACAATTGGATATCATACAATAACATTTTCAGAGATGCAAATGTCAAAACAAAATGGCAATTTCGAAAATCATAATAAGTCAATATAAGTCCGTTCTAATCCAATTTGCCAAAAACAAAATCAAATCAATGATATATATCAACATTTAGCTTTAAATCCAGGGCAAACTTGCAGTCTCGATGAATCAAATTATGGATATGGAAACAATTGTGAGATCACTATTTAATTTCAGGCCGTGCCCGTTACCTCAGACCGCCATGTTCGTTTACATTTAGGACAAATTGGATTAGAATGGAGTATACATTAACAATAGAGATTCTTGTTAAAAAAGGAATTTCCATTTCTAGTTCCCTAATTTTACGATGGAGTATAGTGGGGTAAGGGGCCGTTCAAGTATTACGTAAGCATCAAAGGGGGGCGGGGGTTCTTTGCTTTGCTTATTTTTGATGACGTGCGGGACGGGGGGTTTGAATGGCGATTACGTCAGCAATATTTATTTATTTTCGTATTTTTTTGGCAAAATTTAGTAGATTCTGATTAAATAAGATCCTTGAACAGATTTTGTAAAAATTATACCAATGCTTACGTTAGCATGGGGGGGAGGGGGGTGTAAGAGCTTTGCTAATATAAATTGAAATCTTATTTTAAGGGAAGCTGTAAGAAACATTCACGCAATTTGATAATATTTCATTAATTATGTTAATAATTGTATTGACGCAGATTATAAAGACCTTACGACTTTGAACTTTTACGAATCTTGTTTCCAGATTATTGTATTCGTATTTTGAGAAATATTATTTTACAACGTTTTATAAAAACCGTTACTCGTTTTGTACTTATTGAATTAAATCTGTTATCATATTTTTTTTATTACACAAAAACATAATCTAAATAGCCTCTTACGTAAATGTTTTGACGCTCCCAAAACAACGACAAAAACTACCTTTAAAAATCGTTAATTTCTATAGAATTTTCTGCGTAAATATTGCGTACTGCGTAAACGTGGGAACGTTGGATTAAAAAAATATTTATATTTAAATCTCGTGGGGTTTCGTTGTTTCTCGAGCTTTTGTGGGCATTCTCCTTTGCCTCTGTTACCTTGTACCTACCGTGTTACATTAGTTAGACTTCATTACATTTTCTATACCTTGATCTTAGCTATTTATTATTATATGTATTTATTATACTATATTTATTATCGATATTATTGATAAGTATATTTTGAAAATGATCCATCTGTGGATTTCGATCTTTTTACACTACCTATATCCCTTTTATTTTTCTCTATCCTAAGGTTGCCTGGAAGAGATCGCCTTAGCGATAAGATCGCCTATTGTATTATGTCATTTATTTGTTTGTGCACATGTAATAACCAATTGTATGCAATAAAGAATATTTATTATTATTATTATTATTATTATTATTATCTTTAAACTGCAGGTAAGAAATTTCAATGGAAAACATCGTTATATAAACACTTGCGGTATCACAGTGGGAAGTTCTACAACTGTCACGTGTGTGGCCGTGGCTACTCGGATAGTTCGTATCTCAAGCTACACATGTCGTAAGAATTGTGTTTTGCTATTATTATTATTATTAGTTCATACTGCAATCCCACAGCCGTGAAATGTACTACGTATGTGTTTCGGTAGTGAGTGAGATATGCCAATGCCCATTTCCCATCCTATTTTATCCACTTTCTTCTTTTATACTAACTTCCGTCCCTACATGGTGACCATTACAGGTATGGGATCGGGTTTTGAGTAATTCGGGATTCGGGAAATAATAACTGAATTTAAAAAACTAAAGTACTTGCAAATATATATATCGTAAATGGTTTCTGAACATTTCTTTTTTGTTTCTAAAATTGGACAATATTTTTGTGTACCATGGGAGCACCGCAATCAAAAGAAGAGGTGGTAATTGCCCAGAATGCAGCTGATGGCAGCAACAAGCTGGTCCATCCTTCCTAGGGGGAGTGATGTAATGGGATGAGATAAACTCCTTGTCCCGTTATACTTCATTTTGTTTATAGTGAAATGTTGGACGAGCAGCGGTCCCACGTGATGGTAAGTGTTACCGCCGCCCATGGACACCTGCAACACCATCCATCCTACTCAATTATTTTTCGCATGTATCGCGGATGTCGCAGGGCGACGGTATCCTCTTGGTTGATCAATATATATTATAACCACTCGTTTTATCCTCCACTGCTGCATACGGGCCTCCTCCTGCACATTGTCTTCTGCATGAGGGATGTATGGTCTTAAAACGCCACGCTTGCCAAACGGGTTGGCGAGTCCACTCTTTTAAAAGTGGTGTAGTTTCTCAGGGCTTAGCAACTTTGTTATCCCTTAGCCGCCTTTTACGACACCCACAGGATCAGATATGGCGATGCTGTTCTAAAGCCAGCTAAAGTTTTTAACTACAAAGTTTTATACAGATCTTTGACCACGCAAAGGTTGCCTGGAAGAGATCGCTACGGCGATAAGACCGCCTATTGTATTTCTCGTACTATTTAAATTATCATTTTGCAATCATTTTTTATTGTGTTGGTGTACAATAAAGGTCTATCTAGCTATCTATATATCTATCTAGATAGATAAACTCTTCATTGTACACCAACACAATTTGCAAAATGACAACTCAGACAACATCAAAAGTACAATGGTCTTATCGCTGTAGCGATCTCTTCCAGGCAACGTTTGCGTGGTCAGAAATCCTTACAAAACTTTGGAACATAAAAACCTTAGCTGGCTTTAGAACATCATCTCCATTACCGGTCCTGTGGGTGTCGTAAAAGGCGACTAAGGGATAAAAAAAGCTACAGATAAAATAATTATAACAGATAAAATAATAAAAAATAACAGTACTGAGGAACTACACCACTTATACATTGATAAAATAATTGTTACAGTAAACACGGCGAGGATCCAATTCGTCATTATTGCGACAAGTGTAGCTCTACCTTCACCCAACTGTCTGCACTCACCAAACATAAGCTCGTCCATTCACAAACCAGGCCGAGGCTCCAATGTGATGATTGTCATCAGACGTTTCTGCATAAGTGTAAGTTGATTTAAATAAATGGTGTCAGACCATGTAATTATGACAGAGAAGGAAAGGTGTAGTGATTTGAAAATTATTTAAATGGGTCAAAAGAAAGGGAGATCGTACAGGAACTCATGTTATGATTGTATCTATACTATAATAATATAATAAAGAGGTAAAATTGTGTGTTTGTATGTTGGGGGTAATCTCTGGAACTACTAAACCGATTTCAAAACTTCTTTCACTAATAGGTAGCTACATTATCCGTGTCTAATATAGGCTATATTTTATTTTGAAATTTTGAAAAAAAAACTTATAAACGAACTTATAAAAAATAGAAGCGAAGCGAGGGCGGGTCGCTAGTTGTTAATAAAAATGCAATTTTATTATTCTTTTAAAAGATGATAAGGAGTCCTTAAAAATATCTATATATACTAATTTCCAATTTTCATTACATAATTTTGACATTCTATTTTGTAGAGCCGACGATAATAATTAAAAATTTGTTCTACAAAATTTACATAGTTTAAAATAGGTTAAAATTATTTGTCCTGGAATTTAGGCTAGTAATAGATAATTAATTAATTATTTGTTATTAATAATTATTAAATGTTTTTTTCAGGTAGTCTAGCAAGACACCGGCGTTTTAAACACTCAATGGAACAGACAATATACAAATGTAGTGATTGTGTCAAAGAATTTAATTGTAAGTATACCTTTGAAGTTGGAATAGTTCAATTTAATTGTAAGTATACCTTTGAAGTTGGAATAGTTCAATTTAATTGTAAGTATACCTTTGAAGTTGGAATAGTTCAATTTAATTGTAAGTATACCTTTGAAGTTGGAAGTTCAATTTAATTGTAAGTATACTTTTGAAGTTGGAATAGTTCAATTTAATTGTAAGTATACCTTTGAAGTTGGAATAGTTCAATTTAATTGTAAGTATACCTTTGAAGTTGGAAGTTCAATTTAATTGTAAGTATACCTTTGAAGTTGGAAGTTCAATTTAATTGTAAGTATACCTTTGAAGTTGGAATAGTTCAATTTTAAATTAGCAATCAATTCAATTCAATTTAAATCAAATATTACAACGGCATAGAATTATAACCATAACCAGCCCTTTTAACAACCATTGCTGGACGGGCCTCCTTATGTCTTGTATGACACTGGGCATGTATGACCTTAAAACGTCACGCTGGTCAAACTGGTTGGCGAGTGCACTCTTTTAGAAGTGGTGTAGTTCCTCAGGGCTTGTGGTAGTGGCTTTGTTTATCCCCTTTACGACACCCACGGGGAGACATGAGCTGGTGCTATTCTAAATAATTTATTCGTTATAGATAGTGTTGCCGTACGATTAAAGATAAAAACAGTAGATACGTTAACATATAATATTTTTACGTACTATAGAAATATTTCTTTAACAGTTTATAATTTGCTATACTTAAAATATAGTGAAATACCATATTATGCAATACGGTTGGTAACTTCACTGATAGAGGCTGAATGAGATGAGCCGAAGATCGTGTGTGGTGGGAGAGGTCTATATCCAGCAGTGGAGAGACACGGGTTGATGTAATATTGTTTGTTTTCAGCTATAAAATCGTTAAAAAATCACTCGAGACTTCACAAGAGAAGAGCGCAGAATTTGTCAGAAGCAGGCAGGGAAAATGGGAGAGCAGAAATGGAGAAATTTAAATCAGATACACCCGCAGGTATTTTGCAATGATATGTGATTTTTTTTGTATAGAAGAAGGTGGCAAACGAGCATACAATCCACCTGGTGGTAAGTGGATACTGTCGGTGGATTAATGGATTAGTTGAATAAATCAAACTTGGATTTATTCAAACTACGGCCGCCATTTTGATTTTTTAAATACATTCTATGATCCTCGCGTAATAAAGATGAATAAATTAAAGCTTTATTTGTTGAAATTGGCTCAGTAAAGTTAGTGTGGCAGAATATTGTTACATGTATAATACCTACTCGTATATACATTCATAGCCTGTTAAAATTCGCCGTAGTCGGGTAAAAAGTCTTCAACAAGTTCAAAGTCACGTCAAATAGCATAAGGTTGCGCCCGCAGTGGGCGCGGGGCGGGACAGCGGAAGCCGGTGTCCCGCTGTTTTCGCTATCCACATGTATTGGATGAGGTATGCTCTGTAAGACTGCGGGGCGGGGAGCGGAATCAGCTGTGTGACACTTGCGAGTTTTTTGAGTGGACAGTACAACTTCCGCTACGAGTGTGTACATGTTTGTAGTCTCTCTATAGTTTAATATTTTCCTTGTATTTCATAATATGCCAAGTGAAAATGCACTTCTCCCAAGTAAAACTTCTTATAAATAAAATTATGAGTGAGTCATCGTCTTTATAAAACAATGATTTTCCCGTAGCGGGAATCGCTGACACGTTATAAAAACAGCGGTTCGCGACGCCGCGTTTTCCGCTCCCGTTACTCGCCTCGCGTCTACTGTGTGCGCAGCCGAAAATATTATAAATGTGACAAATCCGACAAAAATTAAAAAAAGTTCGGATTAAATACAAACATAATTATTGTATAAATTATGAAATACTTTTTTTAAACGTTTATATTTATATAATTTATAAATATGTTTTTAGGACTGGGGAAACTGCAAAGAGTTTATGTGGAATATCTCTGCCTGTCTTGCAAACTGCAGTTTTGTTCACAAAGGGAACTAGAGGTAATAATAACATACATATAGTGTGGTAAGAATATACCGAAAGAGGTCTCGGTCAGTTGTGTTGCATCTTGAGCGACTGTATCCACAGTCAACTCTCACAAGTCTCCCGTGAAATGTAACAGTTTGATTTAGTGAGTGAGAACAGCCGGAGTCCATTGATTAGGAATTCCATTCTATTGATTAGCATGTACGAGTATAATAAGGAAGATCTCACAAAAGGCTATCATAAACTGTACATTTCCCACTTCCCTTCAATGTAATGTAGGATACATTAACGAGTGAAATATGCCAGAGACCATTCCCATCCCATGTTCCGTCGAGTCCTACTCTTCCCGTGAATAAGGTGTGAATAACGATGGGATGAAAAAACTTATTCAGTTACTTCGTGCCGTGCCGGCGACTTCGCGTGAACTTTCGTGTGATTCCTGCGGAGGTTTTATAACGGATTTGGATAAAAATTACCCTAAATATTAACCCAGCACATAAGCTAAAATTATACCAAGTTTCACTCAAGATTTACTGCCCTCAAAGATTTTCAAAAAATGTACTACAAACGGGAATCGAACCCGTTCACTTTCCTTAAAAAAATCGTAGGTAAGTTATTTTATAGTGTTATTGATAGTGTAAGCTGTAAGGAATGCGGAAGACTGTAAGATTTTCAAAAATTCAGAATTTTTGAAAATATGAATGCAATTTTTCATAACTCTAAAATCGACGTGTGGTTTATTTAGAACAAATTTGTCTATTTATAATAGTTTCAGACTTTTCTACACCGACTCGTCTCTAAAAAAGACCCTGTATATATATTCCACGTTCAGATCTACTCCGAAAACACGAAAAACGAAGTTTCGGACATTTCGCTAGATTTTTTTCATTTTTTGCATGGTATAGATGGCAGATGAGCGGGCTGGCCACATGATGATAAGTGATCTCCACCGCCTATAGACTTGCAAGAGTGGAATTGACGAAGCCATGGACTAAAGCTACATTTAAGACACATTTTTTATTACATTTAAATAAGACATCAGCTACCATAGACATGGATAACGTAAGTTCGTGAAACCGTATGCAAAGTACATCTCTGGAAAGTGTGTCACGTCACGATTAAGCTTTAGTGATGGGAAATCAGTCACCCATGAAAATCCCTTGACTCGATTTACCACTTGTGACGAATTTTTACAATTGATTCTATATAATAGTAGGCATTTTTGTGTTTTGTAACGACTTGCTAGTGATACGGGTCGGAACAGACTGAATGAGCGGCGCGAGATGAAAGAGCTTAGCGCCAACTTCGCGCACGCAGCGAAGGACAGCTATCCGTCTATATCTGTATCAATTTATTTCTTCTTCTAGTCGCACAAATGCACACCACTGCTCAAACCACAAGAAGAAACTGTCAGCGTAGTGCTATTACCACAGGATACAGAATCACGAACCTTCGACTGCAAAATATGCCAGTTATCTTTTCAAGATGGCGGCAATTTGGTGGATCATTACAAGACTAGCCATAATTTTGTGACGGTTAACGTCCAAAGTGGATAGTCATAATTATATTATAACGTCCGTGCGAAAAAAACACAATGAACGTGGGGAATTGATGGCGGCCATCTTGAAATATCTGATTTTTTTATCTGAGTTTTGCTATTTTTGGAACAATATACGGGGAGCTTAGGATCAAAAGCCACCCTTTACACATTTACACTCATATATTTATCGGCTGAAACTAATTTTTTACCGAAATGTCTCGATCTGTTAAAAATGACACCTTTTGACACAAACTCGCTATATCGATCACTCTGTTCAAAATTAGCCCTCTGTCCATTAAATCCTTTGCAAAAATCCATTGGTGGATTTTTATGCACTTTTTATATCCACTGTAATCGTGTATTGACACTGTAGTCAACTTTGTCGCCTGTAGAGTGACATTTATATAATCAACATTCTTGCATGTAACCCTTTTTTTTTCGGACTAAATTCTTGTGGCCCTAATGGCCTTTCAAGAATCACCGGACTTGTCTAATTTAGGACGAGCGCAGAAGGCGCTCGGCCAGGAACAAAATGTGTGCTGCAACGAGCCTAAGGGCTCCCCACCGGTAAACCGGCGGAAGGAACGGACCTCGGCTTAGAGCGTTGCATTGGGGGGATACCACGGGGTCACGAGTCGGTGTGAAGGCATGTAACCCCTTTCATTTACATGATTTATGCTCTGTTGGTGACCTTTAATAAATAAATACTGACTACAAAATTGATTTTTAAGGACTCGAAAGCGTCCAAACATCCAATATTACTATATTGATACATAAATATAGGATTAAAGTGGATACAAAATTGCATGTGAATCCGTCAATGAGTGTTTGCAATTAATTTCAGTGGACAGAGGGAGAATTAGATACACTTTTGATACACATAACATAACGGTTGAAACCAAAATTGCAAATGTTCCCTTTGGATCCTACCGCAAGATACCATCAGCCTGTGTCTCTACTGTTGGATATAGGCCTCTCCCAAGGACCGTAAAGGCCACACACGGTCTTTAGCTCTCCCGTCCATTCACTACCGGGGACTTTCTTCAAGTCTTCAGTCCACCTGACTGGAGGGCCTCCGACGCTCCGTTTCCCCGTATGTGGTCACGTTCGAGGGCTCGCCGACCCCCCCCCCCCCCCCACCAGTTATCGGTCCCGCGGCATATATGGCCTGCCCACTGCCACTTCGACTTGCTGATTCTTTGAGCTATGTCGGCAACTTTAATTCTTCGTAGAATTTTTTCGTTACGCATTTTGCTGGCAAAGAAGATTTGGTCCTAACCTCTTTATATTTTTTGTATGTACCATTTTCCCTAGAGGTAAGTAGGTAGTTAAAAATGTAGGTGCAGCTTTTATTGAAGATGTCTCTTAACTATAGAAGTATATTGTTAATAAATGTAAATTTCATGCCATTTGTTGTTTTATTGTTATGGTTTAAAAGTTTATTTTCCTTTAATTGTCGATTCGTGAAAAAAAAAAAAACGCTTACTTTCACAAGGCTATTGCTCATCTGTAAGTAATAATCATCAGCCTCGCCACGGACCTGTTTGAGCGCGCCGACATGTCGCGCCTCCCGTACATCAAGGGACTGCCGCCGCTGCATACGCGCCCACCAGATGGTCGCAACCGGTGAACGGAAAAGACATGGAAACATTCCAACCGCTCGATTATAGCGCAACGAAAAGTGTTCCGCGGTGGGCGGGGCTTAAAAACTGTTCCGCACGCGGCTTTAGTTTAGTCGCGACGGCCAGTGAGTGAGGACCTCTTACCGATACTGTTTTTCGATTAAAATGCCTTCCTATGTGGTAAAGTGGGATAGGAGTCATCCAGATAATGATCCCAAGGATAGTGGGATCACTTTCCACATGTAAGTACTCCGATAACTATAGTAGAACCTAAGAAAATAATAATCACAATTTATCATAGGGATAGTATTATGCCAAATGAAGTAACATATTGGATTGGATATTTATTTATAATGTAATAAATAAATATCCCAACTTACAGATTTCTTTGGATTAGTGTTATGCAAAACTAACCAATTTAAACTTATAAAGTTATAACGCTCATATTTATATTACTTTTAAAATTAGACATTTTCTAGATCCGTTTAAATAGATAAATATGAGTGAAAATGACTAAAATCCCAAATGTTATTTGGCATTTTCATTTTGCTTTTCATTAAAGTCGTGCTTTTTGGTGACAAATAATACGCCTGTCTCATTTTATTTCTCTTTCCCACAGATTCCCACAAGACCCGAAGGGACCGATGGATTAAAGCTGTTCGATTAGAGAGACATGAAAGTGATTGGATGCCTAGCAAGATTTTAATATCGAACAAATGTTTTCAATACGTCGCAAGCTTCAAAGATATATTCGATTCCTTAAAAAAGCATCCAACTAATACTAGACATGATGTACCGCCGATTAAAAGAGTCATTACAACAGTTTACAACAACTCGTATGCACTAAGTACATTACGAAAAGAGACTCGTCACTTTACTTATCTCGCCAAAAGCTAAATAAACTGGCAATTTTTCGCGGAACATAAAAATTTCATCATACATAACAAGTGATTATACATATGTGGTCGAACTAATTATACTTTCATAATAATTGTTAAGAGGGAAGCCTATGTTCATCAGCATCTTACAACTGATGATGATGATGATTGTTAAGTTGTGTGCATTATGTATGTCATTATTTTAAATAAATAAATGATATTTTTTATTTTTATTATATCATATACATTTTTTATGTTTTATTCAGTACCTGCGCTTTGCCAATTATCAATAATAATAACTTAATATAACTTAAAAATATATATAACTTAACATTATAAGCGCGAAAGTAACTTTGTTTGTTTGTTTGTTGTGCTTTCACGGCTCAACTAATCAACCGGTCTCCATAATTATTTGTGCCACGGAAATGAACAATTATTTCCCACCGACGAAGCCGCGGGCAACAGCTAGTTTATTATAAATAAATATTTATGTGAAATATTAAAGAATATAAACCCCCTTATATATATGTTATAATAACACAGTAGTACTGTGACAGTACTTACATATGAATATACTTTTCTTAATCCATTTAATTCTGTTTAGTGATAATTCATTTTCAAATCAGTTATAAACAGTGTACCTACCTACTTAAAAAATAATTCTGGTTTTACAATCAGTAACATTCACTTACATGGTTCATGATTGCATGACACCACCAAGCACGCGGCGCCCAATGGCAGAGCTGTTTGCTACTTATTAATAAAAGGACGTAACTATTGTAGCGTACAAGCTAGTAACGACCTCGAATCGTTACATATAAGGTTGATTTTTATGCAGATGACAGTTCAGTGTAGTATTACTTTGGTTCTGTGTGCGTACTTTGTATTTGTGTGAGTTCTAGCGTCGATAATTAACCGTAGCTAGTATGAGAGGACTGCTTCCATGCTTTTTGCGTTCACCGGTCGCAACCCAAATAGCGTGCGACTTCACTTGAGACTTCACAGCTCAACACCCGACTCGGCACCCAAGTTGCCATCACATAATTTTTCATCAGAAAAAGTTGGAAGAAAGTAATTTTTAAATTTTTCATCAGATAACTTTCGCCACAATAGAAACTCCCGATGAGAAGAACGTTTTTTCAGGTACCTATACTTACATAATATATTTTTTACACCTTGACTAGACTGCAACAACACAGCTCATTAATTTCTTAGGACAGTGACTGACTGCATATTTTGGCCTGTTACGCAGCATAGTTCGCCGCCTGTCTGTGGCACCTGCCCTGCCTTGCCAATTCAATGCTGTACTAAGCTGCGTCGCTTAAACCTCAGTACACGCTTAGCCTAAGGTGTCCTTTGGTACTTGTACATAAGGAAGGGATGTCTGACCAACATCACGCTGGCCAAGCGGGTTGGCGAGTTCACTCATAAACGCAGTGTAGTTCCTCAGCGCTTGTGGTACAGGTAGCCGCTTTGTTATATTTACTTAATCACAAATACGCAATTTTATAAAAATACAATGAAAAACTTCTTTATTTAGAAGGTTTTTTATTTGTTTATTATTCATCTCGTCTAGCTTTACCTCAAAAGTATCATTCTGTATGATAATTGGCTCGAAATTCTGTGAATATATCCTTTTTTAATGACATTCCTAATCTCCCTAACGTAATTTTGTTATTCGTCAAGGCTTAGTTGGCGACCTAGGCTCGTTTCACGCACTGGGAACCGTGAACGCACGCTTGACATCCCCGACCCTTTGCCATTTGGCTCGAGGACTTTACTGATATATTACCTAAATTCAACCTCGACTACATGTGATGTCTGCTGAATTACCGAAAATAAAATGTTAGTAAAGTGTATGAGCGGTGATAACGTAGGGGTACCTATAATCGTATGACCATGTGTTCAAATCCTCTGCCCGTACCATTGAGTTTCGACTTAAGTACTTTTTTTTTTAAATTGTCTGTAACTCGGCGGTGAGGGAAAACATCGTGCGGAAATTGATCCAGAAATAAAACTAATCTGAGTATGTGTATTCACCCATCCGCACTGCCCGGTGGTGAATTATGGTCTTTTTGTACTTAGATTATATCAGACAACGGAAACACTCCTTAAACAAATTTCTTGACACGTCTACTCCATCAATACATACATAATACATCACTCTTTTGTCATCCGTAGTAATCACTCGCTCTCACTTACAACCACTTACTCAGTCCGCGCAAAGCGCACATGCATATACATCTCCCAATTACACTCTCTTTTTCATAATCGTATCAACTATCCTACAGACCTACTATCCTAGTACAATATGAGATAATGTTAAGTACCTAGATTGTAATTAATACCTATCTTAAACTAATTATTTTTAAGACTTCGTTCTAAACTGCTGTTAAATATAAATATTATAGATAATAATAAGTTTCACGGGATGGCGCTACTATCTGTCATACCAGTATAGGATTTTTTATTCGTGTCAGAGATATGACATGTAGAACAGTCATTAGTAGTGTCATCTCCGTTCAAATTTCACTCTGTTTGACAGTTCTACATGTCATATCTCTGACTCGAATAAAAAATTCGACTTTGGTGCAGATGTGCACTTGTCCAAAATATACATATATACACCGATTATTTACACTGTCTGTTAGTGTATACATACCTACTTGTAATAGTATCTTACATACATTAGTTATACAACTATTATTATTATTATTAAAAAAAACTCCTAGTGATTTACTCGGGAGGCCTGTGCCCTGCAATAGGACGTTATAGGTTGACGTCATCAATATACATAGTATTTCTGATTTATTTTTGGTTTTATTTGTCATAAAATCTATTTTATTTGCTTTGAGGTGACCGTAGTTAGCTTACACTGTGATTTCTTTTATTATTCACTTGTAGTTATCACCATTAAAACTATTTATATAATTTTATTCCACTCGACAACTAACATTAAACTTCAGGAAAAAAGAGGGATTCACGCCCCGAGGAGAGAGGGTGATGACGTTTCGAATCGTTCGGAAACCATCACAACATGGATATATTTATTTCTGAATCCCATAAGTAAACAATGGAGGCACTTTACATTGAAGTAGTCACCTTTATTGGAATCAAAACGAATAGATGCCTACGCGGAAGGAATTACAGTGAATACTTAGATGTTCGGTGAGGTGCGACAGCTTATGGCTTAGAATAGGGCTGTCAAGGGAAAACATTTAGTCTTATTAACAAGTCCGTTGTTATTTACCTATTTTATGTATCTCTATGAGTTCTTAAATTAATACTGAGAATGAAGTTAATTAAATTTAAAATTAAATCGAGTTTAAAGTTTAAATTAGTAAGACTGTTTTTTAATGATTTTGTTCAACCTATTTATAAGCGTAATCAACCAATTAACCTATTTTTTTAATATCTAATTAAAGTAAATAATTTTAAATTACTAAGAATGTCAGCATGAAGTCTCGCATTTCCCGTTTATATTTTTTAATGAGAAAACAAACCGGCTGGCAACCCTGCTCAGAACAGATATTCAGATATTCTGTATTCAGATATACAGATATATCCATTTCAAATCATTTGAATAATTTGCGCTAAATATATGTTTCATATTCCTTCTATTATCTTACAATGTTTCGATTAATATTCTATGTTAAATTTTGTATATAAGAGGACACATAAGGGACTGAGAAATTGATGTATAGACTAAGATTATAACGGAACCATTACCTCCACCTAAAATAATTCTATTAAACAGGTGATTGTTCCCATAATTATGAGCAACTTTTCGAAGAAACCCATAGGCAAATCATGGCTACAGTCATCAGTTTAATGTACATCACAGTTTAATAAAATGTCACTTTATTGACCTTATAAACTTACGTGCAGGAGGCAGCAAAACACGAATAGTTTTGGTGACAGTAGCACATCAAAAAGGTCCACTTGTATTGGCAACGACAATTTATAAAAAAAATAATTGACTTTCTGAATGTCTATGAGAATCTAATCTATGAGACCGTCATTGTATCCGATATTAATGTAACCACATAAACTACAAATAAATTGGATACTCCGTAAAAGCACATAAGTAAGATAAACATTCCGCTAACATTGTTTTCCGCCAATATTTTAATTCCACCAATAGGTACATACAATTTCGCATCCCCCCTTTGCATTTGGAAAGACGAAATCCGCTCCAAAAATACCCTAAAGGCAAGGAGAAAATGGAGACACTCGCGGGATGAGACGGAAGGAATAGATTGGTTATTTGGCCTGTCCTATGTAAACCCACAGCACTTCTTCGAGACGTATTTAACATGTAGCGAGTAAAGAATTGTTTGGAATACGAAATGGAATTCTTGTTTTCCTTTCTGGCCAGTTTCCTCTTGATCCGGTTACGTGAGGTGTGTAGTTTAACTTTATTTGATCGGGAAATACTTACTGTTTCTAAGTAAGTATACTCGTATGTTTGAGTATTGTCTCTTTTCTTTTACTGGAATTACATCTGAATGGAACCAGTTGAACAGAAATGTCTTCATTCAGGGTATGTTATTATTGTTGTAGTTACTCTTTATTGTACTTATTCCTAGAAGAATCTCATCCAGCAAAAGCGTCGCCCCCCTCTAGAGATTCGAGAAAAATTGTATTTGTACCTACAATTAATATTTCTCCCATCCCCTCTCTCATCCTGCTTCAATTGGCTGGCATCGGCTGCCGACGCCCTTGTCATCCAGTCAACCTTCGAATACTCGAGAGGAGTTTTTTTTATAGAGAAAAAGGCGGCATACGAGCATACAGTCCACCTGATGGTAAGTGGATACTGTCGTCCATAGACATCAGCGATACATGCCAACGTCAGTCCAGAATAACAAACGTCGGCGCGTCTCCGGAATCGCTGCCTACCTTTGCAGATTAAGAAATGGATTGGGAAAATAGCGAGGGATAGGATGGAACGGGAATGGGAATGATGTTACATGATAGAACAAATGAATTAATAATAGTCCCACTAGTTCTATAGAGTTAAGTGATAACACTGCTAAGACTTGTCCTGGTTGTTGTATAAGTCTTGCAACCGAAAGAATTATCAGACATAATAAGATAAAATGAATTTTGACGATTTAGCTATCGCTTTGATTCCGTGAAGCGAGATTGTTATTTTAAGAAAAACTGACGGACTAATTGATACATCAATGGCGAGCCGAAACCGCTGAACTTAGAAAAATGAGATTTGGATAGTATCTTTCTTTTATGACGTAAAGACTTACTAAGTCCTTTGTCCAAATTTAACCTCTAATGGGCTGAAACGGGGTGTCAATGAAACGGGTGAACATGAACAAAACGGGGTGAAACGGGGTTTGTATGGAAAGAAAATGTTTGATGGCCCTATGAACTTGAAACCCGATGTAGATATTAATATCAGGTTTCAAGTTTAATTATTTCTATTATGGAATAAACATTCTTCAATACAAATAATTATTATGAAACAAGTGTTTTACAGTTTTTCAAAACAATTAAACACATCAAAATTCCCGGGTAACAACTAGTGTATAATAAAGCGTCTATCTATAGGTATATGCGGTGGTAATACGACATGACACATTGCAAAGAATAGCATACTTATTCAAACAGACAGACAGCATCATGGGGCTGAAGCATGGTTTAATATTTAAATTGCGCCGTAACGAGATACATCACGGAGACACAATGGGAGTAAAAATTGACATTTCATTCGTCAAAAGACAACAGTTTTAATATTCTGAAAACATACGACGGTATGTAAATGTTTCATGCTCTTTGTCGAGACCCGCTCGCGAATTTATGATTTTTATTAATGGTATGTGATGAGATTTTTAGGGTTCCACACTAAAAAGAGCGCAATGGTACGTTAGTCTTGTCTTAGGTCTGTACATATCATAAAGACCTAAGGTTGCGAATTAGATGGTCTCGATATTAGCCTATATCAATTGTAAGACACAGGCCTTCCCTTGAAATTACAATGGTTGATAATCACGTGAATTCAGTACTGTTTGGTGCACTTTCCAGCCTATTTGCTATTGATTCCATTAAAAACTATTACAGTTACGCTTTTTTTTGGCACCGCCTCGGGTTTGTACATTACTAGGTATCTAGGACAAAATCAAATAAAAACAAGCAAAATGATGTAAAAGGAAACAAGGAAGGAAGGAGTTTAGAATTTGGTAAGAGATCAATGAGTCTTATATTTCTGAAAAAATAATAAATTAAAAATCAATAAAACCGTAAGACACGTTTATAAATATAAACGGAACGGTCGGTTGTACGGAACCGACCGCGCGAGTTTAATAAGTTCACACTTGACCCGATATATTACGTGTCTTGTATTTAATCTCATGTTATTTATTACTTTGTCACGTGTTGCGTTGTCTTTTCCTTGAATCGATCGGGCCTTGAGAAAATTTATGAAAATATGATTTCAGGGAATAGTATGAGCAAACAAAACTTAAAAGCATTTTGCAGAATATTCGCCCACGTGACACGTGACGACAAATGTTACATTACCTGTGAAAAGGAACCATATTATCGATTATTATATAATACTTCCCAGATATATGAATTCTAAAATGAATTCTAATGAATTCTTAAAATAAAACTTTCAATACGCGTATGAAGTAAGTGTTCAAAGGTCAAAAAGTTAAGTCAGCGAGTGTGGATGGTGTTATGCGTATAAATTTATCACTACCTAATTATATAGGTTTACTGTAATAAAAAAACATGAAATATCATGACATGCTTATTTTTAGTTACATATAATAGTTTCAGTCTACTTGATTGACATATTTAAATATTTTAGGATCTTGTATAAAAAAAATAAAGGAGATTAATACCTGTAATTTTTATTATAAATTCATATTGACAATTAGATTACACCTCACATTTCCCGCTGCTCAGATTACACGGATTGATTTTTCCTATTTTGAACTATTTAATTATATAATTTAAAAAAATATTCACATACTCTCAAACCGAGAGTATATGAATATTTTCAAAGTCAAATATATAGTGTCAATTGCGCTGTATGTAATGCGCGATTTATGTAAATGCGATCCAATTTGTCTCGAATCGTGCAAAAACAACATACGAAAGTACCAAATTAACTTTAGTTCAACCTTTTACTTGCTATTGAAATAACTAACAATAATTCAGAATTAAGCCAATTTGTGCGAGGTCAAAGTAAACTGCGAAGTTTTCAAATTAAATTTTAGAAATACTTTAATCTCAAATTACGGCTTCACGTCTGTAATAATGTTGTTAACAATAAAAATATGCTTCTAGAGTTCAAGACGGTCAAGCGCGTAATAAATTAAAGGTTAGTCTGGGAAGTTTTGAAACGTTTAGTTGTTTTAATGAAGCAATTAAGCGCGTATTGTGGGGTCCAATATCAAATGTTACGCACAACTTGGTTATAAATTTATATTGAAATAGAGTAATCTGTAACAATAGATTAGTTGATTACTTTCAGAAAATCAAATAATTGGTTAACTAGAAGTCAAATATTTTATCACTGAATACTGCCGTGAAACGTACTTAAGTACATCTATATACAGAATGTAATAAAAATATCTACACGCTAAATGCTAATGCTAAATGTTTTGTTCCAAAAATTCAGCACTGTTACATTCACACAAACATTTATTTCACTCGCACTGCGTGTACGTACATTCGCACCGATTTACATAGATATCGGTATCGAATAGTAGCAGTTTGATTTGATTAGCAGTTAGGAGCACAGAGTAACGACGTCAGAGACTTCATTTAAATCATTTTACCTTTAGTAACATTTTAACGAAAGCACAAATAACATTATATTCGGAAAGCAAACATACACAAATAGCTTCCCGCACTTTTTTTGTTTGTAGATGTACCTTAGTATGCTAAACCGGACGCGCTACTTATCTTTGAAGATTTAGGAATAGAATTTGAAGCTTTGGAAAAGGAGAATTGGAAGTATAATGGGAGAAGGAGATTTGTTCATCCTATTTCACCTTCCAATTCTATTTGGGGGTGGGGGTGGGAGAGGGGGGGGGGGGTGGAAAGTAAGAAATATAATTATTATTGAACAAGGAGTTACTTTTATTCCATTATACTCTTAATTCGATTTGAAAGAAGGGATAGGATAAGATGGGATGGGAATGGCATTTCTCATTCACTAATGAAATATGTAGGTAAATATTCGTATATTGGAGGAATAGGTAGGAAATGTAATATACCTATTTTACGTAATCTGTGAGAGATAGTCGATTTCAAGTCAAAGTTAAACGTTTACTAAAACATAAGGTACGTGTTAGTAGAATCGGTTCCTTGTTTTTGTTTTTGTATTTGTCAAAATATTAACTCTATAAAATATAATAAATAGCTTTTGTTTTTAAAACAGCTCCTATTATATCATACAATATTATACCATTTTGGTGGCAGAATTGCACGAGGGTAAACAAAGATGTTTACGTTTAAATTATGTAAGCATACACTGTTTACCGAGCTAATATCTTGGAGCTTGGCATAAAATTTGTCACAAGTAGAGTGCATGAAATATGCAAATGGGTCGAATGTACGGATGAAACGGATGGACCGGCAAGTAATATCGGTACTGCATGTTTAAATAATAAAATTTACCATCTGAACCTTAAGAATGTTGGAGGAACAGAGTACTCTGTACTCTTTTGATCTTTCCTCTTGACTCGCCTACACAAACGTACTTAATCACTAATCCACTAGAACATTGACAAATTATAAAACATCTGTGTGCAAAAATGCAGTTTTTTTATAGAATGAAGGCGGCAGGCGGGCAGACAGTCCTGGTGGTTAGCGGATACTGTCTCCCATGGACATCCGGGATACATGCCAACACCAGTACAGAGTGTTAAACTTTAGCACACCCTCGAATGGCTCTACCTTGGAGAAAGGTTTAGGAAAATAAGATCTGCAATCCCACCTCCCAGGAAAACATTTGATTAATCGATTTTCGAAAGACCATTTTCATTAACATTTGAATTGAAAACTTCTTTACGTGGAATTAGGTCTAATTCACACCACACAAACCTGAAGTTCATCAACATAAAAAGAACGGTTGATGTATTCCAGGTTTTACGTTATTTCGGTGACACGTTGTATATCTATGTATAATACTATGTATAGTAATTTCTTCATTGCAAATATATAAAACGAAACCCCATAATACATTGACGTAAGAAAGTAAAATTTACGTTATGCGGACAGTAATTAAGTACTTATTCAAGTCAACTGTGCAGTTCAAACGCGGCTCGAAAGACGCGGCCGCAAGGGAAATTATCCGATCCGGGGCACGGTGGCCGCGGATAATATGTCCTTGTCTGGCCCGGAGCGTGTGATTGCGACTCGTCCACATCATCGCTGATGCGACCCTTTTGTTGGGTCGGACCTGGATACGGGCATTATATCCCCAAATCTAGGGCTTAGAGATATTTGTAGGTTAAAATAAAGGAAAATTTGCACAGCGCTTTTCACATACTTCTGTAGACTATGAATATGTAACCACCATAATAAGCCCTTTTTTCATCTATTGTTGGATTCACATTGTCTCGTGCATGAGGGATGTATGCCCTTAAAACGCTACCCTGGCCAAGCGGGTTGGCGAGTCCACTCTTTTAGAGGTGGTGTAGTTCCTCAGTTTTACAACACCCGTGGGAACATATGGGATGGTGCTTTTCTAAAGCCGGCCGACACTACACTGTATATGTAACTACAGCTGTGTTAGCTTCAGCGAACTACGCCTAGAAGTCTAGACAGCTAGTGCTTTAATTTTTTTTAGAATTAATGGTAAACGGTAACATGTAAATGGTACTAGTCATAGGCGTAGCCACGGTGTGGTAGGTTGGAGCGCTTTATTTTATTACTAGCGACCCGCCCTCGCTTCGCTTCGGTTTATAAGTTTTCTTTGTTTTCAATTTTTTTTTGAAAATTTCAAAATAAAATATACCCTATATTGGACACGGATAATGTAGCATCCTATTTGTGAAAGAATTTTTGAAATCGGTTTAGTAGTTCCAGAGATTACCTACAACATACCCACAAACAAACACACAATTTTACCTCTTTATTATATTAGTATAGATTTCACATTTATTTCGGTTGGTGGTACAACCTTTTTTCATACCAGTCTGAAGTTTGTCATTGGAATTTAAGTAATTCTTCATTATCTATAAGTTTTTTAATAACAATCTTCAGTTAAACGAGGTCCAAAAACGTTTTTGAAAACTATAACTGGGTCCATACGTCTAATAAGCTGTTTCTGAGAATGTTAGTTAATTCCACTCTAGAAATTTCCATCCTATATCTAAAGTTTAAGGCTCATAAATAATGAAACTGGAAAGAATTTTATTTTATTTTCAGTTTAAATTATATTTTGTTAATAAAAATTGTTACATGATGTTATAAATATGAAATCCAACAAATTATTAGAAGTATTACAGAGCTTATAATCTTTTTCTTATTATTTATATAAGTGTTATAATATTTGTGTGACTAAATTCTTCTATAATATTTGAGACTTTTTATCTTTATATTTTCTTACCATTTTATCTTAATTTTTCATTTTACCTTCACTCACGTTAATAGTTTTTTTTTATATGGCACATAGATCCAATATTGACAAAAAGAATTTCATGATATTTTTTATAGAAAGAAGATATATACAGATGAGCAGATAATTCACCTGGTGGTAAGCGGATACTGTCGCCCGTGGACATCCGCGGTACATACCAACATCCGTCCAGAATTCTATATTGTCAACGTAAAAATAAAGTCTGGACTACCGCCTCTACAGTCAACCGGTGACCACGGTAGGTGTACCCCGTGACACCTACCGTGATCCGTGCCGGAACATCGAGTAGAAATTAAAAGTGAACAAAAGCCTTTAATTTTACGTGTTCAGACCCGATTTACAAAATAAAACGTGTGCAAAACGCGAAAATTTAAAAAGTTAGATCAATCCAGAATGACAAACGTTGGCAAGGCCCCGGATTCGCTCTCTGTCTACCTTTGGAGGTTTGAAATGGATATGTAGAAAGGCTTGGGAAATGGGGAGGGAGAGGGAAAGATGGAAATGGGCTCTGGCATGTGTCACTTATTACAGAAACACGTACGTACATTGGGGGGAATAGGATAAAATGAGAGAGGGATAACAAGGTCAGTCGAGTGCGTCCAGTGGCAGTGGGCAGTCATTCGATATTGAAATAGGAATTCTGCTGGGGGTTCTAGTAACGGAGCCAGGTCTGGAGTTTCTCAGGATACGTTGAGATGGCTGCATCTACACCCTCCCCGTTCAGTTCATTAGGATTTAGAAAGTGGAAAAACGATAAGCAGTTCTTCAAGCTTCATGTCATATCGATATTGAAGTAGCAATTCTGCTGGGGGTTCCAGTAACGGAGCCAGGTCTGGAATTTCTCAGGGTACGTTGAGATGGCGAGCGGCTGCTCACTGGCATTGATGTTTCAGTGTTAATTGTATTATGCTGTTCCGTCATTTGCCAAGCCAGGCGACGGGATTCGACTGAAAATGAAAAAATGAACATTAAAGTTTTTTTACGGGAGGAAGTGGCCAGGCGAGCAGAGAGTCTACTTGGTGGTAAGTCAATACTGCCGCCCATGTATGTTCGTGATATATGGCAACATCGGTCAACAAGATGAGCCAGAAAATATACGCACCCGCATCTTTTCTGGTCCAGGTGTTCATGGGCGGCCTTGATCACTTACCATTTCATGCCCGACTGCCACCTCGTATATAATAAAATGCAATGCTTCTTTAAACATGTAATCAATTTCCTTCATCCTACATTATATTCCCAATTTAATGGGAAAATATTTGATGGGATGGAATTGGATTTCATGATATAGGATAAGAAGAAAAACGGACTTTGGCAACGCTCTCTTATTCTCAAAACATTTTAGTTTTTACGGCAATCTTCTGTTAGAGTGGAATAACTTGAGCAGTTGGGCGAGTCTGGTAGGTTTTGTTACAGTAAGTGTACACTACTATTAACAAAATCAGTGTCAACCCTTAAAGGTTCACTGCAGGGCACAGACCCTTTGCAATTACGACGGGGTTTAAATGCTTTAAAATGCCATACTTGACCATTATGAGTTGGCGAGCCCACTTTTTGGGTCATTTAGACTCCACGTCTTATGTTGCCCGCTCTGGCAAACCAAGCGGTCGGATTGTCTCCGCCCTATATTCAGCGCCGTATTGTTGCCCATTTATCACCACCCGGGGGACACATGTAGGGTGCTGACAGGTATACTCCTAACTCGGGCAACAGTTGCCCTTCACGTTGTAAGACCGGAATTACAACATAAAATAAGAGTTGCTTACTGGCACGTCTTATCACAACTTCGATTTTCTTCTCGTAAATGGTACCTACAAGTAGGAACATCACGACAGCCAGAATTATAGGGCCATATAACCCCCATTCCATTGATGTAACTGATTCATAAAGTTTATATATCGACGTTTTTAACAAATCAATATATAAAATACTGTATACTGTAAAATAAATATATGCTGTTGTTGTTTATTTCATTGGCACGGTTTGAGGGCAAAGCTCATAAGTTTTGTTTGACAAAGTCATGTCAAATTGACATAAATGACAATTTTTTTTTATGTTCTGAAAGAGTTCTTAAACGAGAGTATGTATAGGTTATGTTATTATTATTATTTGGTTATTAGTTCATTGTGTTTAAGACTATTCTAACTAATATATAAAAATGAAATGCTGTCTATTTTTTTAAAAATGTTTTCAAGCGTCAATGAATTGACGAATCGAGCTGAAATTGTGTATGAATCTTCTTGGGAACCACGAAAAGGATAAAAAACAAAATAAAGCTACAAAAGTATGGTTCATGTGGGTTAGTGAACACGCGGGTAAAAAAAGCTAGTTTTACATGAACACAAACTGGTGTGGATGACCTATCGTTATTGGTGCCGTACTGAATACGAAGCTTAACAAGACGTATTTTTCCCAAACATTCGGACCTGTCCATTCAGTTATCCCTCGCAGTAACTGTACGTGTATAAAAGAATAGAGCCACTTACATTACGTCGAGTAAAGCTACAGATGTCTAAGTAGCCTTTGATAAAAATAATCTCGGCCTCAAAATAATCTCTTAAGATCATCTGCCATTTCACGCCTTTCTGAGACTGTCCGACTACTGCGCTACACACGGTTAAAGCGCTCCGTAAATACATGTAATTGGAATATGTATTGTTTGACTCCTTATTTATTTATCACACTTTATTGCACAGAAATATTGAACAAAAGGGGACTTAATACCTACCCTAAAGTATTCTCTACCAGTTAAGCTATTGAGCTAATAGAGAAACATACTAAGGGTCATCTGAGCAATAGTTATGGGAAATTTTTCTGTTGATGTAAATAATATGTAAGTTTTTTTTATAAAAAAGGCTGCAGACGAGCGTACTGTCCATGTGATGGTAAGTGGATACTGTCGTCCATATACATCCGCGATACATGCCAACATCAGTCCAGAATGACAAACGTTGGCACACCCCCGGATACGATGTCTACCTTTGCAGCTTAAGGAATGGATTGGAAGAAAGGGTTGCGAAAATGGGGAGGGATAGGATAGGATGAGATGGGAATGGTCTCTGATATCACCCACTTACTACCGAAACACGTAAGTACATTGGGGAAATACGATAAAGTAGGAAATGCAGTACATTTCAAGGTAGTCTTCTGTGAGATAGGGGTAACGTGGCCAGTCGAGAGCACCCAGCGCCTGTGGGAATGCAGCATTCTCTCCCTACAAATTGTACATGTATATAAATGAATTACTCTTCATATGTACATATTATTCTCCATCTTTCCCAGTTAAGTTTTCTAAGTTGGGGGGCGCATCCGAGTGAGAGCCAAAGTTTTTGTCACAGTCATTCTTGATTGAGGTTGGCTTGTATCGCATCCACATGGATGACAGTATCCACTTACCGCCAAGTGGGCTGTCTGCCCGTCTGTTACCTTCTATCTTTAAAAAAGGCTGTTCTTGTGCCATTCACCAGACGGAAAAGTAGATTTCAATATGTTCCCTATGTTTTATAGAAAAAATATCCAGAAGATAGTTGTAGAGTTTGGTGAGTCTGTAGCGACACAGCGTTCGACACACGCCGACACGCTGTTTAATTTATGTTAGTTCTTCACATTAGAGCTTTTATTGTATAGAGTTTTTTGTGCGTCCTGCGACGAGTGCTCAGTAGCCGCCATCGTCACTCGTTTCTACGCTCTCCCTACACTTGTAACCGCCGAAATGAGTGTGCCACAAGAATTGAAAAGAACTTAAGTGTGCCGGAAGTGAAAATAGGTTGACGTAGGCGTTGGTGTGCGTTGCGAAAGTCAACAGTTAATTGACCCCCGCGGGTCCTTGTGAGTGGGGAATATTATAAACCGTTAAATACTTTGCTGATGATGCGTGATTAATTGATTAATTTCCGTGCAGATTGAACATTTTCTCTGAGCCTAATAATATAAGTTGATAATACCCTCCTTTTCCAGAATACGAATTCTCAAATACGAAAATCGTGACCTCTGTCAAGAGGTATTTTAAACCAATACCGCCGATTTGAGAGTCTATTCCAATATCGATGCCTAAAGTTTGTGTTATTGAATGTAGGCATCGAAATGTAACTTTTTTAGATGGCCTACATGATACAGTCGTATGCAATCTAATATTTTATTTCATGTTTAATTCATAACATAATATTTATTAGTATTATATAATTCTATATACCTGTATGAGAATAATGTCATACCTATCTGTAATTTAAATGCATATAAAATGATGCGGTGAATGTTCTAACATGTTTCTAACAATGTCCTGCATGTATTTAGTAGATGAGCCTTAAATAAATAAATGTTGTTCACGATTCCTAACCGTGTGTCTCAACCCTCAGAACGGTGCCGGGATAAAAACGCCGCAGCCGGGTGGCAACCGTAAAGATTTAACGGACATCTGCTGCTTTCAGGGCGTTTTATGACGTAGAAAAAACCGCGGCTAGATGGAAAGCCGATGCGATAATGATGGACACTTTTTATTCACCAAAGAGTTTTGGCTATTCGCGGTTATTTCACCGTGATGTCAAATATGGATATTTTCAGTTGATATCTAAGGTTGATTCGCAGTGAACCGTGGCGAAAAGGTTTGTGAGGAAGTTTATTATTAGACTTCGAACAGAATAAGGGCGTCAGTTTACTACGTAAAACGGGAAGGTATCCATGTGTATAACATGAATCCATACGCTGATCTGTACTATTTTTAGAGAACTCTTACTATTTATCTGTGTAAACATCTATAATGGTAGTTAAATGTTAGATTACTTCATATTAGATTAGATAGACTGATTGGTAAAATGCTTTACTGTTTACCAAAACAAAAATAAGACAAAATTGAGATAGTAAATACATAGTAGGTACAACGGTTACATAGTAATACAAATACATAGTAATACAACAAAATACATATACATAGTAATACAAAGGTACTATTCTGAAACAGTCCAATACTATAACGCAAATAGATTGATTCTGTCTATTAACCGAATGGTAGTTTCTTCTGATTTAATTAAAGTATATCATTCCTTTATGCCAGTTTTCTAGCGACGTGTTTCACGTCTTTCTATCATATACAAAGGACTAGATTTATTGCCTTTTTATTCCAGTTCTAACACTGTTAATTAATAGAACGACCTTGTTCTCTTAATTCAAAATGTTTACGTTATGCCTTCGTGCCATTACATAAACAGGGACTAGATTTTCTCTACTTTCAAAGTACTAACAATTTCCTTTCTGTAAAGAATACTTATTAAAAGTTGAGGAGTGTTCAACTGCAATATTATTATAGTTATTATAAACAATCTCGGAGAGTTTGTAAAGAAACTGCACGGTGAAAATAGGAAAATTCAATTTCCCCGTACAATGTAGTTATGATAAATTATAAAGTTTGTGCCAATAAAGAGGAAGACGGTAAAACGATGGAACTGTGGTTCGTATCACATGCTGCTCGTTGAGTTAGATTAGTTCGTTTGGAAAGGTTTAGTTCATGTGTCGGCAATTTTAAAGTACTTTCATGTGTTTCGTACGGTCGTTATAGAGCGCCGTAACGTTAGATATCGGATATCCGAATTAAAAGAACATTCGAAACCGAAACCGAATCGGAAATAAAAGATTCGGATGTTATCTATACTAATATAATAAAGAGGTAAAATTGTGTGTTTGTAGGTATGTTGGGGGTAATCTCTGGAACTACTGAACCGATTTCAAAAATTCTTTCACAAATAGGAAGCTACATTGTCCGTGTCTAATATAGGCTATATTTTATTTTGAAATTAAAAAAAAACACTTATTAACCGAAGCGAAGCGAGGGCGGGTCATTGGTTACAAATAATTTTATTCATTGCCTTTGGGTGCGGAATTTGTACTAGGCGAGTTTTGATAAGTTATTGGCTGCTTGCATTTGATTTGATAGATTTCTCGTTCTTTCTTTATGAAAGTAATATTGCAATTACTCTCTATATGGTTTTGTTTTTCTTTTGCTCTCTTTTAGTAATGCATTTCTTAAAAACATATCAGTAACCGAAACTATATCCGAAATAATTTCGTATCCATATTTGTAACCCGTATGTGGATCCGAAATATCATATCCCTTATAACCCTAGTGCTTAGTAAAAATAAACGTACTTATTTGCTTAGTTTTTTTTATCTTTCCTATTTACTTGTACTAATATTTCCTTGTAGCCATCGTGCTAGACTTTAGTTCAATGGCGAATCTCTTCCCTATCCTATTCGGATCTTATCCCGCAAAGAAATTCCGAGCATAACTATCCATAGCTCGCTGAGTGACTTTGAACTTATGGAAGTTACCGACATAGCTCGTTGAATTTGCATACTAAAGTCGCAATGGGCAGGTCATATTTGCCGCAGAGTCGATACCCGAGCCCATGGACCGGGAAGCGCAGTGTGGGATGTCCTCCGGTCAGGTGGACCGACTACTTGAAGAGGCCAGTGGTGGTTGGATGACGAAGAAATTCAGCATTGGAGACACATGGAGACACGTGATGGCTGATGGTATAGTATTGGGGTAGAATGTTACCAAATTAAGTATACTCACTGGTAACTGATTGAAAATATATACATCCTAGTTTTACCCCACCTCTTTATCAACGATGTCTATGTGTCTGTGACATAATAATATGTATATTTACTTTAGTGTCTTCAAATTAGGACGCATTGTGAGATTAATTTAATACTATAAATGTGAGTTTGTCCGTTAGTTGCGAATAGTTAGTTAGTTGCGAATAGTTAGTTGCGAAAGTTAGTTTCTATCAGTTGTAAAAGGATCAAACTAATATAACTGTCAACTTCTTTCAAGTTCTGTGTAAAGTCCGTTCCGAGTCAATTTTAAGACAACAAAACCAAATCAATGAGATACCCCAACATTTAGCTTGAATCGTGGGCAAACTTGCAGTCTCGATGAATTTAAGGCTATTATTTAATTTAAGGCTATTTCTTGGCTATTTAGTTTATGGCTATTAAGTTTAAGGCTACTTAGTTTAAGGCCGTATCAGTTACCTCAAGCCAACGTCTTTGTTTATATATTGATTTTGAATGCATATTTTGCGCACGCACTACGTCTTCCGTCTTGACCAATAAACTATTTCACTTTACCAGGTCTGGTGGAAGAAATCTCCACGGGAGATATGCTCGTCTTTTGTACATCTTTTCTTTATCTTCCTTTTTTTATTTATTTCACGTTATGTGTGTACAATAAATTATTAAATAAATAAAATAGATATTTTATAATTGATAATAGACCAGCAATGTAAAGATATATCCAGCTGTAGAACCTACAAATGGTGTTTGCATACTTTGATACACTTTTTGTCATTGTCAAAATCGTGTATTTCAATCCAATGATTGGTTACTTGATACTTGTTACTTTGGTTAATTGCTTGTAATGGGTGCTCTGCTATCGCCGACTTATATTGATCACTATTTATCACGGGTTTGATACGTTTCTTAAACCTGAAAAAACCGTCCTGAATAACCTGTTTGTTTTACATTTATTACGTATAACAAAAGTTGCAAATCTTATTGTCAATTTTATTACTACTACTAATATAACAGTTCTTAATGCAGTATACTTGGAGTACTTGTCCAAAAACTGGCGCGTTTAACTAAATCTACACAAACGGTTCAACGCGCCAAGCGTGAAAAAATATGGGATACAAATGACCAACTTCGTTCGCATTAGCACCGTTTAAGATTCCCCCCGCGTCGCGCCAACAAAAACAATCGACACGCAACAAATCCGGACGAATGCTCGCCCGAACCGGTTGTAACCGGCTCGGGCCTGGATTATACTAACGGCTACTAATTGCTACGTGGGCCGAATGGGAAATAAGCGCGAAGCACCTGGGAACAGACGAAGTTAATGCTGTGTGTGTATTAAGTGTTCGTACCTCGTAAGGTTTTCAGTAAGCAAGGATAAGCGGCCTTTGTTTACTTTAGTATTTAGCCTGCATTATAAAAATGTATAATAAAATGAACAACGTATTCGGAATTGTTCAATATGAAAACAAATCCAAGAGAGTCACTAAATAATGTAAATAAGTACGTTACGGCTATTGGCCATAATCTGGCCAATAATATTTTTCTCAGAACATTAATAGATAGATTACAATTTTATACAGATTGATCGCACCCCGAGCAAATCACCGTTCCTAGCTCCTACACACCAAGAAGAAATAATTAAAATAATTGATAGTCTTCAGACAAAATCAGCTCCTGGATGGGACAATATTGGTAATGACATTCTAAACCTAGGTAAATATGTTATGGCAACACCTGTTACCTTCATTTGCTACCTCATTTCCTCATCATCAGGAACTGTTCCTAAAAGCATGAAACTGGCCAACGTCTGTCCTATTTTTAAATCTGGTGACTCTTCTCAAATCTCTAATTACAGACCAATGTCACTATCTCTAAAATTTTAGGAAAAGTAGTAAATTAAAGTTTCTACGCATTTTTTGAAGCTGACGGATTGTTGGTTGGAAATCAGTTTGGCTTTCGCAGTGGCAAATCAACAGAGGATCTTGTTTCGACTGATAAAATCAGTCGATTTTATTTCAAAGAAACGATACAGGTCAGAGGTGCATTGGCGTCTAACTTGATCTTGCTAAAGCTTAGAAACGGTTTCCCGGCGTATACTCCCTAGAAAAATGGAGTAGCTCGGAAAATGGGGTTCGTGTTGGACTGGATTCGCTCTTACTTGTCCGATTACAGGCAGCGTGTAAGAATAGACAATTATGTCAACGAATGCTCGGATGGAGTGCCTCAGGGAAGCGTACTAGGACCAACACTTTTCCGGGCGTACAATAACGATCTTTGTTTGACAAACATTACTCATGCCAAAGTCATTGATTTGCTGATGATACTGCTATAATATTTCACAGCAAGAACTGGGTTGAAGCTTCTGGACTCCAAATGGCCGTGAATCGGTTGAATAGTAATCTTCTTACCCTAAACATTGATAAAACCAAATAATGTTCTAGTATCTCCCAACGAACTTCCCCTCGAACCCCTCTGAGTTCGAGCTTTATACTATCCAAAACATGAAATCTTCTTGATGTTCTTGTCCCACTCTCAAGCAAGTTCCACATCTAATATATGTTGGGGTGATATTAGATGAATGGCTATCCCGGAAGAAACACAGATTCCATGGCTGGCAGAGTGAGGAAGTTAAACCACATATTCAAATGTCTCATAAAAGTGGTTAACGCTAGAACTATTAACACGGTGTTAACAGTTCTAGCACAGGCTCACACAGGCGCACACTCACAATAATGAATACACGCGCATGAACACGAGAGAGCTCACTCATCCATACACACAAATACGAAGTACACACATCCATGCATACACACATATACATACTCATACATGCATACTCACACATATTGGTTTAAATACAAATTAATACAGGTACTAAGCTTAAGTTTAAGTAGGGTCTGGACCCCACGACACAAGGAATCCTAGCGTGGGGTCTAGAACACTCAGTAAATTGTGTCATATATATTAATATATTATTAAATGTTAATATGAGTTAATAAGCATACTTATGTTAAAATCAATAAGTATGCTCAATTTTTTAAACTTTTCTCACAGGACAGTACTTATTTTATTTATTATATTTATGTGCAAGCTATGTTTGTCTGTTAGTTTTCTTACACCTAGTTTAATCACTTAGGTACGAGTATATTCATTGAAACATATATACATAGGTCATACTGAAAATTTCAAGAACTAGCCACTTACATAAACAATATTTAAGAAATAGTAACAATATTTGAAAACGGAACTCTTTGGCTGTAGAATAAAGTTTGTTTCATCTAACAGTCATTTGCTTTTTCATTGTGGCGTCATTTTCAAAATTGCGTGTCTGCATTACGATGGATTTAACTAGTGAAAATTTTCTTTGTATAATTTTCTACGATTTTAAGTGTAATTTGACAGCTCAGCAGAGACTCGCTCGGCTTCAAACTGCTTTTTACGATGAAGCACCAAGTAAGACGGCAATTTATAGCTGGTTTTCAGAATTCAAGCGCGGTCATGTCAATCTCAGTGACGAATTTTGTGAAGGTCACCGTCCACCGCTGTCAACAACAAAAACATCGATGCCGTGTGCCACGTGATCGAAACAGACAGGCATGTGACCTATCATGAGATTCGGGCATCCTTAGGCATAGGCATGAGTCAGATACAATCAATCTTACACAAACATTTGATTGTGCGAAAGCTGTGCTCACGGTGGATCCCACACAATTTGACTGAGGCTCAAAAAACGGAACGCGTCACTTGGTGCAATGCCATGCTTACCAGATTCAACGAAGGTACGTCATATTTGGTGTAGAACATAGTAACAGGTGACGAAACATGGATTTACAGCTACGACCCCGAAACAAAGTAGCAATCAACCATTTGTGTCTTTCAGGATGAGCCGAACCCCACCAAAGTGGCACGTGTGCAAAGTGCCTCGAAGCAGATGATCGCTCCTTTTTTTTATAAAAACTGGACACGTGGCTACTGTCGCTTTGGAGAATCGTCGTACCGTGAATGCTGATTGGTACACGACCATTTGCTTGCCGGAAGTTATTGACGAACTAAGCGTCGAGTAGAAATAAACGTTGAACAAAAGCCTATATTTTTACTCGTTTAGACTCGATATACTCGTGTATATATAACTCGTGTTTGAGTTCATTGACACAAATTGGCTCCCCTAATTCCGATTATTGCTTATAAGGTGTAGCTTTCCAGTTATCATCTAATACAAAAACATTAGCTTACATCAGGAACACTAGTCCCTTGCTCATTCCTTTCAAGCTTAATGACCTGAACCAGCTACCGGCTTCTGCAGGCCACTTCCGAACACCGCCGCTCGTCATTCAACGAAAAACCCGGCAATATTGCGAAACGGCATTGACAATCGCGCGCGTAATTTTCCTGCCTTGTTTTATCTGCGGGCTGAACAATAGAACTCATTTTGGGGGCCACAATGAATTTCATTTCGGACGCGGGCCGCCGAAATACGTCCCCATTAAAATCTGCTCAGTGAAATACTGTGCCTATTGTTGGTTGCGTCTATATGATGGGTGACGGGATGTAAATATTCGGCGTAGGAGAGACAATGGAGTTATAGGCGCGATAGGTTGAGGTTGAAGATCAAATTTAATTGGTAGCATACCTTACATCCGTTTATCCATAATCGCAGTGACTGTCCCGACAGCCTGATAGTGGTTACGGGTCAAGCGATGATATAACCTCAAAAATAAACCCGAAGCGATGATAAACCCCAAAACTGTTACCAAAAATGGTTCTGGTTTCGACGTAATAGATTATAGACCTGTGGCTATATTAACAGTGTCTTTGATAAATTATTTGAATCGAGAAAATGTTTATTTAAAATATTGCTTTGAGAAAAGTACAAAGTGTTTTAAAACATTGTAAATGTAAAACATATAGGTATTGATTAAATCTAGTGTTTTAGTAATGAGCGCTGAGCGGTCGACGCTCGACCGCTGAGTGAGCGCCAATGAACGTTCAAGCGTTAACCGCTCGTGAGCGTTGTAGCGTTATTTCAGGTTTCGGGAAAGCTTCGGTTACATCTATTATGCTTTATTATTGTTATACTATTCTTAATCCTAATTAAACATGTAATGACGAAACGATGTCTATTTGTTTGTTTGAAACGCTTTTATGCATTAACGAAAGGACCTGAAATTTTGCATGAACTTTCTTGGGGGACTTTTTGGCGGGAGCTCGAGAGTTGAGGTTTGTTTGATTATTGTAAAAATTGTTTGTAAAAATTGCGTTTTGTGGTTTAATAGTCATAGTTTAGTAAACTTTAAAGTGTTTTTCGTGCGTGGTGTTTGTGTTAATCAAATAAAAGTGTGGGACTGCGTTTTACGTGGGCTTCCAAGGAGACCTCTTCTGTCGTCAGTAAATCTACCATCGCTTTACTGAGCGACTCTTGACTTTACTTCGACGGGGCTGGACATTGACAGAATATGTTTTAGACTTTGATATTGTTTATTACGAAGAAAACTGGCAGAATATTGGTAATTGCACCATTGCCATATATGAAGTAAAAAAAAACCTATGGGTTTATATCGGCTACAAAACTAGTCTTCTTATATTCTCTTTGTAATATATAAAAATATTTTTTAAATTTAGTTGAAACAAGCAAAGGCGAAATGTAATAACGGCGTAAAGTGCAAGAAAAAGGTGCCTATTAGTATAAAATCTGATCGTGTGTAAGAATTTTCGGCTTTAATTTCCGGTAACGCGATGTTAAAAGTTGTAAAAGGGAGGGTGCGAAGCGCATAGAACAAACAATTAACAGCTACACGTTATTTTGTGTTACAAAGCAGTTTTGTAAGTCATTTCGAGTGTTTTTTTTTGTCATGGCATAACAATAGCTGCCAATATAAACAATGACTGGATTATAATTTATAATACGTGATAGTAATCGTACCGTAATCGGCGCTTTTTCGCCCACTGTTGGACACTGGCTTCATCATGCACATTTTATTTTACATAAGAATGTGTGGTTTAAAACTCACTCTTTTAGAGGTGGTGTATGGTAGTGGCTTTGTTATCCTTTAGTCGGCTGTAACGACATCCACGGTAAGAGATGGGAGTGGTGTAGTAAGTAGGTGGTGACTAGATTATAATTGATACTTTAATACCATCAGCCTATGTCCTTCCGCTACTGGATAATTATATATATCCTATTTCCCAAGAGTTGCTACCACATATGATCAGCCGCTCGTCTCATCCAGCGACTACTGGCGACTTTTTGTCGGTGAATATGGCCTGAGGGCATCCCATGCTATGTTTTCCTGTACATGGTCTCCATTCGAGGAACCGTCTCTATCGGTTATCGTATTTGCGACTTATCGGCCTGCCTATAGTTGCTTCAGCTTGCTGATTCTTTGAGCTATGTCGGCAACATTCCGTTCCACGTCAAATTTCTTGTCCATTTGTCCATCAAAGAAACTGCGAGCTTACCATAGCCCTCTGATGGTAAGCGCCCACCTTTGGATATATAGAAATGGATTTGGAGAATGGGTTGGGAAAATTGGAAGGCATAGGATGGGATGGGAATGGGTCCTGGCATATCTCACTCACTACCGAAACACGTACGTACATTGTATAGATTTGATTAAAATGTCATCACTGTTTTTTACAAGCTTCACCTAAAGCTGGAAGCGTCGAAGCAAGTGAAACCGTGAACAAAAGCTAGTCTCGAATACATTATTTTGTTTGCAGAGTGCGAATTGCTGCTTTTATACAGTTTTGTTTGATACTCCAAACAGCGAGTTAATCCTAAAACGCTTAGCATTTTGATACAAATTTCAACTTAGAGACGAGTTATATAAGGTTGAATATTGCGTGGTGTTTGAATTTCAAAACATTTGGCTTTCAATAAAAAGTTGATAACAGTAATAAACAAGTTTTGCTTTGAAACGACTTGTGTTTTGGTTCAACTCGGCAATTGGCTGGACCATTTGTGCCTGTACTGGTTCTGTCCGCAACTTCGTTCGTCTAAACTCTAAAGTATAGATTCCCGTCATTATATGGCCTACTGTCCATTTAATATATATATGTGTGTGTGTGTGTGTTTAGTGTCCCTCTAAACTGCATTATTTAAGGGTGAGAGGTAAGGAGCAGAGAAAAAAATATCCATTCAAAATTTCTAATGAATACAAAACTTTATAAAGAAGTACATATATGGAGCTGTTATTTTCCCTTGAAAAACTAATGATATTATATCTTTACTAAACAAGGCACTATATTGGTAGATAATCCTATTACATTTTTTTCTACTTAGGACTTATTTATGTATATTTACATACTAGAAAATTATAATAAGTATCTATGAATATTGAGTAAAGTATGCAGATATAACTTTATATTTTATTACCCTTATTCACATTATATATTAAAAAAACCAACATCTATGTCACAGGACCTATATATCAATCATTTTTTTACGGGCTTGTTTATTTATGGGTTTTCCTTGCCTTGAATTCTTCGGCATCTTTATGGAAGCGACTGTTATAGATGATTTTAATGGATAATAATGTGGCTTTTTAAGACGTCAGTGAAGGATTTTGACATACATCACAACGTCATTACATTGGTATATATTTTTGAAAATTAAATATTAAAAGGTAATTAAAATGAGGTCGGTAACAGTTGATGAAAGTAAATATATACATATAAAATTTAAAATCTATTGAAAAAAATATTGTAGGGGTATTATATTTATGAATAATATATATTTATGAATAATATATATTTATGAATAATAATATATATATATATAATATATATATATTTATATATACTCTATATATTTATGAATTCGACGTTTGCCGAAGATACCTGAATATTCCCGATGGCCAATGTTTTTGTGCAAGATCTGTACATATACATTAAGAGATAATGATAGTAATGGTAAGTAAGTATAAATGTGGACAAGTGTGCTACCGTCTGCACTAGGAATACGCGTATGACAGATAGTAGCGCCATCCCCTGGAACAAAGTGAGTGAGTGGTTTAAAAGTGCTGACTTTTAAAAAGTCGTAGAATAGGGTGCAGGTACTTTTTATATTCAAAGCACGGGCTTAACATGAACCAATGGAGTCACTTCCTATAGTCGATGATTTTTCCAATAATAAAATATTATCTAATTGAATATGAACTTCGCTACCGTTGATAACCTAAAACTATCTGCGATATGATGCTTAAGCACTTCCGTACTGTACCCATGTAACATGTTATAATGGTAAGGTAACTTGATACGATTTTGCTTTTTTTATACTGAAGTAGTCGAGACGAGCGAGAGGTCCCACGTGATGGTAAGGGTTACCGCCGCCCATGGACACCTGCAATAACAATAACAATGTTTCAATAATAAAAAATAATTAAGACTAGATTAGCTAAGCATATTATTCAAGCCTATACTTGAATAATACGCTTAGTAGGTAGGTACTTATTACTAAATTTCCAAATACATTTTTTTTATAACGCCACACTCAATGGCGCAAACTAGGATTCTCTGTGTTCTGGGTTCAGAGACACATACAAAGACAAACACACACACCCAGACCCGAACATATATATAGGGTCTTTTTTTAAACAAATGTATGTCCTACCGGGAATCGAACCCGGGACACGTTTTGCACAGCAGCAACAATCGAATTTAAAATTAACGCAGTCTTCAGATGAAAGACAAATGAGGATCGTGAAGTGGGAATTTCTGAAATAATGCCAATATTCCCTCCCTGTTCATATTTCTACTATGCGTCAAGTTACGAGTGCACTAGAGTCTGGGAGGCCAACTTTGGACTAATTTAACTTCGAAAATGTCTGTCTTGCTGGAACTATGCTTGTACTTTCCTCATAAGCTTTGTCATAGATAAGGTGTGGGTTAAACTTTGATTTTCATAAGCTTTGGTTAGTTTTCAGAAACATAATTATGTTGTTAATACATATCGTCTGTCCCAAATCAAAACGTATAGCGTGTCTTCAAGTACTTGACTATTGGTCGTGTTGAAAACTTACTATCGTGTTATCTTTGAAATTGTTATAGTAGAAAGATTGTCAATGTCGAATTATTAACACCGTCCGGTGGTCAAGTATCTTTATATTAATAAAATTTTGCATGAGAACCCAAAAACGCTAAGGGTTTTTAGGTATTCATCCAGGGAGGGCAAAGCAAACAATTTTCTTACAATTTTAAATGGGGATTGTGTATTATAGATAGGATGTTATGAAAATCATTCGAACAGCCAATTTAAATATAGGAAGTTAACATAAAAATTTGATCGTTATTACACACAATACAAGAGATATAAATAGCATGCTTAAAATATTGTAATTATTTCATATATTACAAATTTTATAGGATTTTAGTGATATTTGGTGATTTATGAGTATCACGTGAAACACTTATTAACATATCTTCATAAATACAATATGAGTGTATGCATAGATTGAAGTAAATCAAATTGTATATTTGGCGAACAGACCTGTTGGCCGTTTATTTAATTTAGCACTTACTAACTACTAACGAAGTAGTAACTTTAGTTAGTAGCTGGTTTGTAAACCGGGGGTTTAGTTCTTAGGAACTTAGTGCTAATTTATATCGACCTACACACTCTATTAGTAAGAGGATTATGTGGTAGAATTACTGGATTACAGTTGCGTACGCACATCAGTTAATCCGTTAGTTAAGGCTTACATTAATTGTCAGGATTTCGTATTGTTATTTGACAATCAATACACTCGTCCGGTATACCTTGACAGGTTTTCTATAGGATTGATTTTGGAAAAGGCAGATTCCTTGTAAGGCAGAATAGCTCACAGAATACTACCTTGATATGTACTGCATCTACCACTTTATCATATTTCCTGATGTATGTATGTGATTCGGTAGTGAGTGAGATATGCCAGAGCCCATTCCCATCCCATACCTTCGCACGTCCCCAACCCTTTCTCCAAATCCATTCTTTCATGAACATAGGTAGGCAGCGCATCCGGGGGCGTGACAAAGTTTGACATTTTGGACTAATGTTGGCATGTATCGCGGATGTCTATGGGCGACAGTATCCACTTACCACCAGGTGGATTGTATGCTCGTTTGCCATCTTCTTTTTATAAATAATCTATAAACAAAGCTAAACGACAGACACGTGTATAAGACAACAGCTTTTAAACAAATAAGACATTTTTTTTAAACTGTTACATTTATGCCCTAACGAATAGAGTTTAAAATTCAATACAGTTTACTCTGCACAGGCGTTTTAAACATTTTAATAACAAAATTTCGTTTTCGTAATATTGCTGGTGCAATTATTTTGCCGATTTTAACATCTTTTTCAAGTAATTTAATACATTTTTGATATTTAGCTTCCTTTCTTAATAAT
Source organism: Sesia bembeciformis (assembly GCA_943735995.1). Lineage (NCBI taxonomy): Eukaryota > Metazoa > Arthropoda > Insecta > Lepidoptera > Sesiidae > Sesia > Sesia bembeciformis. The sequence continues at coordinate 13,184,983 of OX031042.1, read as the reverse complement.
TGTATTTATGAACACATAAAGTGTTGACTTTGTTGGAAATCTGTCTTTGAGCCGGCCATGGTTATTATTTTTTAGATTTGTACATGTTGTTCGGTTCAAATTACTATAATCATAAATAGAATCTAGTTGAGAACACAATTTGTGTCCTTTAGGTGAACTGCCTTTTTTAAACTCTGAGCTGTGCAGAATCTGATAAATACAGAACAAGGCAACTAATTCATATGTGACATCTGAGAAGAACAATCTTATAGTAGGTCCCGTTCCTAAATATTGTCTTTAGTGATTAAGAAACACCATAATTGTTATTATTCCTTTATCTTAAAAATCTTAAATTCGATATGTGTGAATATTCTGAAGGCCTTATTGCCTGAGGTATAATAAATAAATAAAAAATACCGAATATAAGGTTCCTTGCATAATAAAAGGTCAATATTTTCAAACAAATATCACAAGGAATAAAAGTTAGTCTGACTTATGTATGTAATTTCAGAAACTATTAAATCAAATTAAAAAGTTCTTTCGTTATCATCTTACCTCCATTTGTTTTCCTTATAACTTTATTTTCCTATATCCGGCTCATATTCCGGATGTAGGGTCCATTTTCATGAATACTTTTCCTTTCCGGTACGGGATCTATATTGAGATGTTTTTATTTAATATTATCAGTTAATTATAACTTTCACAATACTATATCTACATATAATAAAATCGTGTCTATAAATATTTTTTTTTTTAAAAAGTGCGCTGTGAAATGCCAATGACACAGAGTACACAGTAACAATTTTCGAAATTTTTGTCTGTCTACCTTAAGGCGTATCACGTAAAAACCACCGGACAGAATTTAATGAAACTTGGCACAGTTATAACTTATGACCCGGGTTTATAACATTTAGGGAGATTTTATCATGATCTGCTTTAAAGTTCTCATTAGAATTAAGCTAACCAACATAGTCTAGGATCGCGGAGTCGCGGAGCACTGCAAAATAAAATTTGAATCGCCACTGAAATGTAGATCTGTTACCCCCCTTGACATTGGCTTCTCAACTGGGTCGATAAGTATTTTGTGTATTTTTATTTATCCAGGATTTATTTAAGCGAAGTGAACTGAATGAATGACAATTTCTTGCGCACACACACAACCAAACTTTATTAGGTTAACACCTAATAAAGTTTTTAATTCAAACGAATAAATCCGCGCATTAACCTACAATTAAAGAATAACATTCCGTGATTGACACCTCAGTCTCGATACAAATGAACTAAACTAATCTGAGAACTACTGAAGTACTGATAGTGACGCCTTATTCATTATTTATTGAGCATGAGAGTGCACGGTGCAATCCAACAGCTGCTGGACGCGCTCGACTGGCCACGTTACCCCTCTCTCACAGAAGCCTACCTTGAAGTGTACTATATTTCTCAATTTATCTTATTTCCCTAATGTACGTACGTGTTTCGGTAGTGAGTGAGATGTGCCAGAGTCCATTCTATCTCATCCTATGCCTCCCCATTTTCCCAACCCTTTCTCCAAATCCATTCCTATATCTCCAAAAGTGGGCAGCGCTTCCGGGGGCGTGCCAACGTTTGTCATTTTGGACTAATGTTAGCATGTATCGCGGATTTCTATGGGCGACAGTATCCACTTACCATCAAGTGGACTGTATGCTCGTCTGACGCCTTCGTCCATAAAAAAAAATTTAGTTCGTTTGTGTCAACGAACTAGATAATGACTGAGGTGAATTCCTTAACGTAAAAACGTTAAATATAAGTCTGTTCTAATTAAATCACATCGGTGAACTATGATTAAATACGTCTAGCGCCATCACGGTTATTTCTTGGTGGAATTTTTAATCACCTTCGGCCTTTCACTTATCGCTAGTAATATGTAAGAAAAGTATAATTTATGATACTAATTAGCCCCACAAAGGATCGCTACCATTATTACTCATTAGCTCGTATCAGGGAGGGATCGTTAATACCGATATTCTTTGTGCACACTGATTGATATTCGCGTTCACTAGTATTTCTCTTTGCAATTGATATGTATTAATTCTTCAAAGTCGAAATTTGACTTCCAATTTTTTTTACTTTCTTAGTGAGGTTACGTGAAGTCTCCTTAAAGACAGAAAAATTAGATAACATAAAATTACGCTTAGAAAATTAGTAATGATGTACTGCCGTTGCAACCAGCCATTTGAGTAGTCACTTTTGGACATGGGCGTACAAATTTCCATATATATACATTATTATTCATATTAAATCTATATATATAAAAATTAAATGCTGCTCGTTGGTGAGCGCATCACTTGAGAAGGGCTGGTCCGATTTGGATTTTTTTTTAAAATGTTTGTAGGTAATAGTCCGAATAAGGTTTCTAGGGAAAGAAAAATTGGAAAAGTTGCTCGGAAAAATGGAAAATTTCTATGGGATTTTTGTATGAACTTATTGAAATTATTGTATTATTGAAATTTGGACAGTACGTCTGCCGGGTCAACTAGTCGTGAATAAATTATTATTACCAATTTAGTATTTTCATTGCGGACCATAATAAATTGTTTTGAATTAAAAAAAAAAAGGTTAAATATCAACGAAATAACGACGTTTTCGTTACGTTTCATTTTCGCCATTTTACAATGGCCTCTTATAATAATGCAGTTTATTTTATTACACCCTATATAATTCATTACACAATCCCACAGTTCTGCCTAGGCTTTTTTTCATATTTGACATAACTGACGCATGTCACGTTAAATAACGAATTCTGTAAGTTTTGAAACAGTTATGATAGGAACAGGATATATGGAGACCGGTTCTTCGCAATCGAGACTGAGCCTTCGCACCATCTTAACTATTAACTACTGCTTGCTGTCTGGTATGCTAAACAAACTTAACCACAACTTGACACGCATATAACTTGGCGCCAACTTTTCTACAACAAAGTAAGTTCGTCCATGTTAATGTATTTATGAGCCGTTGCTTACAACGCGGAGGAGCTAAGTTGACATAACAACACGAGTACGTACATTAGCTAACAATGTTTAGAGGTATAATCGCTGTTTGGTGCCAGAAATTTTGGCAAAGATAAATCACTATGTCTACATGTTATGAGATTTTCCGCCAGGCACGTATCGAGAGTTTGATTTCGACGGGGGTACAAAAGTTCCTGTTGGTAAATGTTTAAAAAACAATCCTCGGTCTGTAACAATACTGTTTCGAGTATTGTTCTTTACCGAACCGCTTGCTACTAGAACGCTATGAACTCATGCTGGCCGCTAATATAAACCTAAATTGGATACCATTCTGAATAACTTGGATAAGCGATAAAAATTAAATTTTACAGGAAAGAAGATTTTGTATTAGGACTTTTTGACGGGAACTCGAGAACAGAAGTTGAGTTTTCATTTGATTATAATAAAAAATGTGTATTATGCATTTTGTGATTTAATAGTGATAGTTTATTAAGCTTCAAAGTGTTTTTGGTGCATAATGTTTGTGATACTCAAATGAAAGCATAGGACTACGTTTTTCCTGTACTTCCAAGGAGTCCTCTTTTGTTCTCAGTATACTTACTTTACTGAGCGACTCCTGACTTACTTCGACGAGAGTGGACATTAATAGAATACATTTTAGACTTTAAAATTGTTTAAAAAATTGAAAACGTGACACTGGCCGAATGTGCTAATTGCACCATTACCATACCTCTATAAAACGAAAAATAGAGAAATGTTTTGTATCTATTTTTGCACTAAATTATTTTACAAGGCGTTTGGACTACTACTAAAATATAAGTAACATTTTAAAAATCTTTTTAAGGTTTGTAGATCTGGATTAATTAAGACGAATAGCACAAAAAACAAAAATATCGAATTTGGTGCATGAACTATTTTTGCATAATTGTATACAGTTAAAATCAGTTCTAAATCTTAAATGTTTGCGCTCTAACTCTATCTATCTATATATCTTTTGATCCGTATGAAAGTGCCTACTGCACTCTAGTAAAGCCTTCAGTATCGGTATGTGTCTAAATATCTCATACATCTTACGATCAATTGAAGTACAATAATTTTATTGTAGTTACTAAGAGTTCATTTTTTTCATAACACTTTCGCTTTTGATTGAAAGTATAGAGGGGCCAAGACTAGTTCCATACAATTAATCTATACCTACATAACATATAATAAACTTGTAACAGGCCGATGTCTGTACATTATAGATATTGAAAACAAACTAATATGGGGGGGTCTTTATTAGAGCAACAGAAGCCAAAACAACAGTTTTTAGAAATTTTATCTGTCTGTCTGTATGTTTGTACACGCATGACGCAAAAACTACTGCATGGAATTGAATGCAGTTTTCACAGATGTATTGCTAGAGGTCTAACTTAAAATATAGGCTCCATTTTACTGCAGGAAAATATCTTATTCCGATTGTTTTAAATTTAATAAACCGAAGCGAAGTGAGGGCGGGTCGCATAGTACTATTTTTATATAGTAACACCTTATTGGGGCAAGTACCTAGTGTTTAATAGACTGGGTTAACATACACGTATGATCGTAGGGCTTTGGGGGATCGGGTCTTCTGGACCCTCCTCCTAAATACGTGCCTGTTCTTGTTAATTATTTTAACTAGTGAGTAACGTTGTAGACTTTAGCGAAATGCCAGAAATATAGAACCTAATATTAACTATTTTCACTATCTAACGAACTTATTACTTACCTCACTTCGCTTCGGTTTATTAAATTTAAAACAATCGGAATAAGATATTTTCCTGCGGTAAAATGGAGCCTATATTTTAAATTAGACCTCTAGCAAGACATCGATGAAAACTGCATTCAATTCCATGCAGTAGTTTTTGCGTGATACCTGTACAAACATACAGACAGACAGACAGACAAAATTTCTAAAAACTGTTGTTTTGGCTTCTGTTGGCTCTAATAAAGACCTCTAATAAAGATATTAGTTTTTTTTCAATATCTATAATGTACAGACATCGGCCTGTTACAATTTTATTATATGTATAGATTGGTAAAATACTTATAATTCTAGGGTTTTGAAATAAAGGAAGTATAATTATTTATTTATTGTAAACCAACCCACAAAACCCTTGCACACAAAGGAATTTCGGGTTCGCTGTTCTGATTTGTAAATCGGGCCAAACGGGTTATTTTTTTTTTTTCATTATTTTTTTATTTACCTACTCTTTATTGTAAATGATTACAAAAGACTGCATCTCTCAGTTAACCTTTGGACTATACGGGACATTAAATGGTACGGGAGTAAATAAATGTAACAAATATACAATAGAAAAACGAACTGCTGTAAGTAAATATTAAAATATAAACATAATACAGTATCTATAATTGTTACTATTATCACACATACAGACTAATATTTACATAAACTACATAAAAATACACACGCACATACACAACTCTTTTACGCACACACACACACACACACACACACACATTAATTACACAGTGTCTGTTTCAAGTAGGTGATCATTGAGGCGCCTCTGAAAAATTTATACGTATGTGTTAATATGTATAATATTAATATGTTTTTAATAAACTACATAAAAATACACACGATCATACACAACTCTTTTACGGACACACACACACACACATATATTACACAGTGTCTGTTTCAAGTAGGTGTTCATTGAGGCGCCTCTGAAAAATTTATACGTATGTATTAATATGTATAATATTAATATGTTTTTAATATTAACATGCGTTCCAGACTCGAGCGCTGTTTTTTTTATAGAAAAAAGGCGGGTGACGGGCATACATTCCACCTGATGGTAAGTGGATAACTGTAGTCCATAGACATCCGCGACACATGCCAAAATCACTCCAGAATGACAAACATTGGCACGCCCTCAGATGCGCTGCCTACCTTTGCGCATTAAGAAATGAATTGGGAAAATGGAGAGGGATAGGATGGGATGGGAATGGGCTCTGATATATCTTACTCACTATCGAAACACGCACGTACATTGGGGAAATACGATAAGGTAGGAAATGCAGCAAATTTCACGGTAGTCTTCTGTGAGAGAGGGGTAACGTGGCCGGTCGAATGCGCCCAGCGGCTATAGGAATGCATGCACTGTCCCCCTACAAGGCAGCAAGCCTGCAAGGAGAAAGAATCATCACGAAAACCAGTATGACGATAGGGGATGCGTAATCTCCAGACAATCTCGGGTTGGCGAGTCTATTCATTTAGAAGTGGTGTAGTTCCTCAAGGCTTGTGGTAGACACGGGAAGAAATGGGATGGTAAAGCCACACAACACCACATAGCCAGTTGTAACTCCACAGGTACTTAAATTGCAAGGCAAATCAGATTAATTCCCGCTTGCATCTTTAAGCCCTCGGCAGGCGATAAACGGACTTAGTTGAAGATTAAATAACTTACTAGTGCAACAATTAGGTAAATGTATTCTGTTTTACATTCATTAAATATTCATTATTCGAGAATTGTAATGACCGGATTTGTGACGGTAGCTAGTATGATTACATTCTCTGGACATGCCAATATCAGAACAAGTAGACTAACGGGGAAACGTGAGCTAGTGGAAAGGGTCCATAACCAGCCGTTTTATCGTCTACTGCCATACATGGGCATCCTCATGGACATTGTCGTGTGCACAAGGGATGTATGGCTAAGCGTAGGGTCTGCGAATCCATTCTTTTGGATATGGTGCAGTTCCTCAGGGCTTGTGGTAGCCCTATTGTTATCCCTTCCCTTTCCTTAGTTTAATTAATGTTCCCTTAGTCTAGTAGTCCTTTAGTCGCCTCTTACGACACCCATGGGAAGAGATGGGGTACTATTCTAAAGCCGAACGGCATATTAATAAGAACTCATCTTTTAAAACCCTAATTCATATGAATTAAAAATAACCTTTGGGATAATATCAATCAATCAGCGCTGGGCCCGTGTAGTGGATTATAACTAGAAACCCCATCGTGATTTTAAGGGGATGCCTGTAAGCTTCAGTGGGCCGTTATATGCGGATATCAATAGTACCGCTAAAGAGAAAAAGGCATACAAAATTCCATCTAGAAAGGTAACGTCAGCAGCATAGATGATTCGAGTCACGGAGTGACATGGGTCGCGGTGCGGTCAGCGCAATTTGTCTACTTCCCGCAACGCCACGCCGCCGATCAATTACATATAAACATAAGCTATCAGCTCGCGCCAAATTTTTTTTTTTTGTTTCGGACAGTGTGATACTTTTCGTTTCTTTGCAAAAATAGATTTGTGACAGATAAATAGGCTTGTTTCTTACACTGTTTGATCATCTTTTGTGTGGTATATTTCTTGATACATAAGTATATACATCTATTATTTTTATATATGTAAGTTTATATAAATATTAATACCTATTATAATAGTCATCAATATAGATATTATGTTTATATTTTAATACCAGCTGTGCCCGCGACTTCGTTCTCGTGTACTTTTGGACTTTAATGTGTGATTGGTTAATTATTTTATTATTATTAGATTAATAAACCTGTGTAAGCAAGTCAGCTAATGAATAGGACAGAAAATCGGGTGGTGGTGGGAAACAGGAAACATCTGATTGACGGATGTCCACAGTCCTTGGATTCTTAAGTAATCAATCACAGATGATATGAAAATTTGTATTGTAAATGGGGTCTCAACGCGTATAATTAAAGGATTTTGTTTACTCTAATTTGTAGTTTGTTTATTTCTACTCGGCGTTTCGGCATAAACACTTCGAAATAAAAAAAAGTAAACAAAAAATTATTTTTTATTTTTTAAAATGTATACAAAACAGCCGGTAGCCAAAGTTTGGTATGGAAGTCTAATAAGATTCATGCCCGATTGACAGGACAGTGACAGCGATGAAACACACGTACAGCAGAGTATTCATATTGGTAGGGTAGAAATGTTATTTAGGATAATGGCACTACCGTCGTGGTTTTTTGTTAAACTTATCTTAATTTTTCATATTTTATTTTTATATTCTGCTGCATAGGATCGTAGTTGCTTAATTCACCCGGACCCACTGTATTTGAATTCTAATGATCTAAAATATAAAAACCTTAACGACGCCTGTTATTTTTATAATTCCCCCTTGTATCAATATATTGCTATTAGATTTTATCAGGCGCGCAACACGACAATGATTCCCAAGAGAACTTATAATAAGACTAGGATAAAAAGAATCCTAAGACTTGAATCAGGATATAAACTATCTTTGTAGCTAGTTTCATTAAAATCCATTCCGTGTTTTTTAAGTAACGACTGATATTGTACATGTGTACTTAATGATGATTCCCTTAATGATAAGTACCCTTAAATCTTAACCCATAAATTATGCCAAGTTTAATTAAATTATGTTCAGTAGCTATTGCTTGATGCGTGGTAAGACAGACAGACAAAAATCGTAAAATGGCTGTTTTAGGTTCTGTTTTGTTCGTAAAGTATTTTTTTTCCAAAAATGATTCTTATATAGAAACGGCTACGTTACGATTTTATTATATGCATAGATTTATTTACACTAGTTCTTTTTTCCATCTTCTGTATTTGTTACATTTATTTACAACCCTACCACTTCATGTCCTGCGTAGCCCAAAGGTTGATTGGGAGATAATGCTGTAAGGCATTGAGTCCGCCTTTTGTAATAATTTCCTAAAAAGGATAAATAAATAAATAGGCCGATTTACTTATTTGACATCTAGTTTATATCTGAACCGATGCGTTATCCCGTAATGTTTCTTGAGTTTTTGAGTTCGACTAAAAAGCAAAAACTTACGCTGCCGCGCCGCTGCATGATCTGATCATCCGCTGCTCAGGTTTATACACCATAAACATTGTGACCAGCGGTAAAAACCTACCTTAATAATTACTATTCAACTTCTCGCCGAGGAGACAGTTCTCAGTGAAACAAATCATTAAAAAATAAGAAACTAATGTATAATAGCCAGTACCGCTTAGCTATCAATAAGACGAGCTCATAAATTTAAAACTTCTAACTAAATGTATCAACAATATATTAAACCGTTAGATAACGCCACACTCAATACTCCACAAAAGGATTCCCTGCGTGGGTCAAAATTTCAAGAGACATACAATACACGGCACACAACATCGGCTGCTTTATACAGCGGGTAGGGGTACTTACTACTGGGCTAATCGGTTGTCATGCAAGTGCATCCCATCCCATTCTGTTCCATCTCTCCCCACTATACCAACGTTTGTCATTCTGGACTGAAGTTGGCATGTACCGTGGACGTCCGTGGATGGCAGTATTCATTTACCTCCAGGTGGACTGTATGCTCATCTGCCTCCTTTTCCCTATAAAACAGTGCGAAAGTTCTTGTGCTAGATTCCCGGTTTGTCCATCATATTATGTTTTCTTCAACGATAGATGTTTATTTAGGACTGGGTGGTTTGTTGTATGACGAAATACACTTGCCTTAGTGTATGTACTTAAAGAACGGTGATAGCCTAGGAGTCGTGAGTTCAAATCCTCGGCCCGTACCGCTGAGTTTCTACTGACGTACTGATCTTAAAAAATGACACTGGTTCTGCGGTGAGAGGATAATATCGTGAGGAAACCCGCATGCTCCAAAAATAAAAAATCTGGAACATGTGTATCCACCAATCTGCACCGGGCCCGCGTGGTGGATTACGGCCCTAAACCCTCCAGTGATTTACTAGGGAAGGCCCGTGCCCGGCTGTGGAAAATTATACGTACATAAAAAATTAAAATATAAAGGCTGATACAAGTGTACTTATACTCTCATACCAAGTTGTTCAAGTTCGTTCGTCCTTGTTGTCGCTCGGCATCTTCAAACAAGTGGAGCCAAGATGATACAAGTGGAGGCAGGAGACGGGCAAGTTTTTTAATTTCACCTGAACATCGCTATTTTAAACTATTTAAGTCAAACTTTTACAATAAGCCGTTAGTATTGCCTTTCTTTCGACGAGCTGAACTTTAAAAAATAAATATGTTTATTCAGATTTATTTCAGAATTTAAAGTTTAATTTGATACTGTTTATTTTGCATTTACTCAGATAGATATTGCGTTTTATATTTTCATACTGATATTTGTGCTCTTTATTCCCCACCCGTCCCTCTCAATCCCTTTGAGTGAAATTTACTTAACCCATTACACTCTGCACCCCCATCTCACACCATCCCTCGCTGGGAATAAATAGGGTGTGTAATGGGATGGTATATATTCATCTCGATGATTAGTTGTAGGTAGGTACTCCCTATTCGACGTCATTCCAAATCGTATTTCCTAATCCACGGATGTACATGGGCTACATTATTCGATTGCCGTCTTGTGTACTGATTGATTATTTATTTGCCTGCCACTTTCTTTCTATAAAAAAAGACATAATTAGTTATTTCGAAAATCCCACGACGGTGAAAGATATAATCAATTAAAAAAACCCTTCGAATGCAACCTGCCACGCGTCGTCATTCGTGGGAAACGGGAAATTCGTGGTCGTGGGAAAATACCATCTCCGTTCCGTTTTGGGTAAATACCATCTCCGTTCCGTTTTGGGTAAATACCATTTCCATTCCGTCGTGGGTAAATACCATCTCCGTTCCGTTTTGGGTAAATACCATTTCCATTCCGTCGTTGGTAAATACCATCTCCGTTCCGTTTTGGGTAAATACCATTTCCATTCCGTCGTGAATAAATACCATCTCCGTTCCGTTTTGGGTAAATACCATCTCCGTTCCGTTTTGGGTAAATACCATTTCCATTCCGTCGTGGGTAAATACCATCTCCGTTCCGTTTTGGGTAAATACCATTTCCATTCCGTCGTGGGTAAATACCATCTCCGTTCCGTTTTGGGTAAATACCATTTCCATTCCGTCGTGGATAAATACCATCTCCGTTCCGTTTTGGGTAAATACTATCTCCGTTCCGTCGTGGACACAAATATAGATGGCCTTGGTGGAATATATGAATTCGAGGTCTTGTAAGTTTTTTACAAGTTTTCATGGATAATTATGAACTAAGATAATATCGAATATAACATCAAAATAAGCGTCGAAACATTTTTTTTAATCTACTTTATTTAGAGGCTTTTATGCATACTTCTTAGACAACAATTTCTACGCAAAAGGAAATAAATTGGGGTGAAAATCAGTTACTAATGAATACTCATGAACCTGTCTTAAAACAATTGGATTCCAATTGCGTATTGGGTTTGTGTATGGGATATGTATAAGGTTTAACTAAGTCTATAATAGCTATACAGCGGAGGTATATTCTCTGAAGTCGATGTCCACTCGGAAAATGTGTACAAAACTTTTGAGTGTTAAAAAACAAAACCTCTGGGTTCCATAACACTCGGAGATAATAATAATTCTTGGTTAACGAACGTAGTGTATTAATTAAGAACGAAACAAAGTTATAAAAGTTATTATAACATATAAAATTTCAATTCTCGAAAAATAGCCCCCTCGCCCCCTCACTTCAGTAATTTCCGGTAAAATATTACGCTAGCCTAATATTATTAGCTTCGTCGAGAGCCGTTCAACTTCCAACAATGTATCACATGTTGACACAGTCTAGTGCTTGCTCAAGTGTACTCGTAAGGCGTGTTATTGCTGTCTGCGGAGTTCTGGATTTAATTGCAACTTTTACCCTAAGTTGTGTAAATGAGTCTTCTGTTTGTTAAAGATTGTGGCTATATTTTTCTTCGTATTTTTATAGAGTTAAGTGTTTTTAATTATTACTTCCCACAAAGTATCGGAAATAAACACATTTTATAGATTGACTGTTTAAATGTCCCCGTGCGGTGTCTTGATGTTATCTACGAAGTTTAGGGTTTAATTGCAAGTTTTATCTTAAGTTTTGAAGACAAGTTTTCTGTTTATTGAAGACTAACGACCCGCCCTCGCTTCGCTTCGGTTTATAAGAGCTTTTTTTTTTCAATTTTTTATAATTTAAAAATTCAAAATAATATATAGCATATATTAGACAAGGATAATGTAGCTTCCTATTTGTGTAAGAATTTTTGAAATCGGTTCAGTAGTTCCAGAGATTACCCCCAACATACCCACAAAGACACAATTTTACCTCTTTATTATATTAGTATAGCCTCTATACAATAGAGTATAGATTATGGTTATTTTCTCTTGTTTTTTTTAAATAAAATTAGCTGTTTTTAATTATTACTTTCCATAACGTATAAACACATGTTTTACCTTAAACTTCTGTTAGTTGAAAATTATTGGTATTTTTTCATCTTCTATTGTTTCATCAATCCATGCATTTTTTCCTGTAAAACTATTTATAAAACGGGTTCAGTAACATCGTGTCGTATAAAAATATATTTATTTGTTCAGAAGTGATACGGCTGGATTTATGTGCCGCCGTGACAGATTCGCGATAGCGAGGCTACAATACAAACGTAGGGTATGAAAGTGATATATGCGTGAGGGTATTGTTTGATGAGAGGGATTTTTTGTATTGAATTGACCTTTGAGCTCTTGAGACTGTTGAGAGTAATTTTCACAAGTAACTCTCGCCGGTTTAAAGTTATTTTCGTAAGGTTTGTACAGTTTGACAATAGAAACGTGTCACATAGAGAGTATTTGGTATTGTTAGAGTAATATAGCAACGACTTTACTGAGATTTCGAAGAATCTACTTAATGAGGAATCCACTAATAAAAAATCTAAAAGTTGTGAAAATGGGAAGGGATATGATAGGATGGGGTGGGAATGAGCTCTGCCATATCCCACTCATTAACGAAACACGTACGTACATTGCGGAATACGATAAAGTGGGAATTGCAGTACGTTTCAAGTTAGTCTTCTGTGAAATTCTTATGTTAAACTATACCACTGGATTTGGGCTTGTAAAGGTTCAAAATTTTTGCCTTTTCTTAAAATGTACTGTACTGTACTGGTGTTGGGTCTTTTTTCAATTGTTAGTTGTATTTGTACTGTTGTACATTGTGCGGTGAACATACAGATACAAGTACGAAAACATTGGCCATCGGCTAATCTGGAAACACCCGAAAGCGTCCATGCAATAAAGTAATAAATTATCTCGTAATAAAGTATGCAATTATAGGTACGGTAATTCATAGACGTGGATGTAATGCATTCGGGTGTTTTCGGAATAGGCGATGGCCAATGTTTTCGTAATGTATCTGATATAGTGTGGGCAGCAGAAGAAAAAAATGAAGAAATATCTTGAGTAATCCGGTTACATAATAATTATAATGTTAAAAATGTTACGATAAAGATCAGATCAAAGGTCAAATAAAGATCAAAGGTGTATCTGAAAGTCACCAATTAATGTGTATCAGACTGTTATCAATAACATAAGCAATTGAATGTAAAAACATCAACGCCTTACCTATTGTGAGTGAACCGATTAAATAACGAACCGATGAATGAACAGTGAAAGATACGATGTGAATGAACTTCCTGTGAATGAACCGATATATTTATATTAAAATCTCCCGCAATTTCTTTGTTTGTGCAATTCATAACCCATTTACTGTTGGAACTCTGGCTTAAGAACCTTAAGTCAAGCCAGTAATCCGGGATTAAGCGTTTGGAAGCGCCTTACCGTTGTTTTGTTTGTACTCTTTGAGAATTGTCCCGTTTTCATCTGTTTACCGCTTACTTTTCAGATTACGGTGGTTTTGTTGATGAGCGGTGATCGCTTAGCGGTTAAGAGGTCGTTTGATATCTGTGAGGTCATGATTTATTGTTATCTGGGCTTGTTGCCAGTACATATTAAAATACCCCCTTTACATTTTTATAAAATTAACAGCATTGTTGTCAAATGATTTATTGTGTATTGTTTGGTTTTGTTGTTTATTTTGTTTTGATTTTGTAGTGTTCTGCTCTAGTGTGGGTGATAGTGTGGCGTTAAAAAAATAAAGATATATACATAGCTTTCAGCGAAATATAATATGTAAATAAAAGTTTCAAATAATCCAATACTCGAGTATTGGTACCTAAACATGAAGTGGAGCACTGTGAACAAGCAGTGGCCCCAAGGGGGCTTTGAATTGCTCGCGTGATAGATATATATCGCTACGATCACTAGCTGACTGACGTTGACACACCAATAGCAACTGTAAAACCTACTGTAAAAATATGAATATAGTGTGGCCTAGACTTCAGACTTCAGGTACTTCTAGACTCTCGTTCGTGAGATTCTGAGTTCAAGTCGCGATTCGTACAATTGAGTTTCTGCTGAATAAATCACAGAATAAATAATGTTAATAGTTCAATTAGCATATTCTGCCAGTGTCAAGTTTTCTTCGTAATAAACAATTTCAAAGTCTAGAACGTATCCTGTCAATGTCTAGTCCCGTAGAAGTAAGTCGGGAATCGCTCAGTAAACCGATAGTAGGTTTACTGACTACAAAAAAAAGACTCCTTGGAAGCACACGAAAAACGCAGGCCTATGCTTTCATTTGAGTATCACAAACATTATGCACAAAAATTACTTTGAAGTTTAATAAACTATCACTATTAAACCACAATACAAGTTGTTACAATACAATACACACTATTAATAGTAGTACAAGTACTACAATATTTATTATTGTAGGCAATAAGAAAAACAAAAGAAAATCACAAACATTAACTAAAATACAAGATATGAAAAATATAAATAAATAAAAAAAATTACACGTTGCTATTTCATGCATGTGTGTGTTGCGATGCCGGAAATGGTCTCCAACTCAGCGTATGCTGTGGCTGACAAAGAGTGGCAGCTTATTGGAGTAGAAACTGCATTATATTATTTTAATATATGCCTTTGTATTATATTATTTACATTATATTCTCTTTTTTTTTTAAATGTCACACTAGTTTTGCGGTGAAAGGAAAAAATTCGAGAATTAAAAAAAAAATTGGAGTACGTGTATCCACCAATCCGCTCTGGGCCCGCGTGGTGGATTACGGCTTGAAACACCCCCGGTGATTTACTAGGGGAGGCCTGTGGCCTGAAATGGGTCAGTAAATGCTGATACAAGAACAACCTCCTTTAGTTTATTGATTATTGGAATAGAAACTGCTCGTGAGTGGGTCGCTTAAAATTTCGTTTCTGGTGAGAGTAAAATTTACTTTTTAGATATCTTATATTTATGTTTAAGATATCTTATATTTACTTTTAGATATCTTATATTTACTTTTTAGATATCTTATATTTATGTTTAAGATATCTTATATTTACTTTTAGATATCTTATATTTACTTTTTAGATATCTTATATTTACTTTTAGATATCTTATATTTACTTTTTAGATATCTTATATTTACTTTATTAAATATATTTTATTTAAGTTTATTTATTTTATTTAAATTCTCATTAATCGAAGTAACTAGTTCCTTCAAAAGGTGTCAAAATGGTGTTGTCGTTTGCATAAGGGATGTATGGTCTTAAAACAACACGCTGGCTAAGCGGGTCTGTTACGATTTTATTATACAAGTACGTATAGATGTTAGTAGGCAATAATTTGAAACACTATTAAAAATTAAAAAAAAATTTGGATGGTACTAATGAAAAGCGCCATTTTAGTAACCCGGTCGGACTACATAACGCGCTGCTTTTCTTCAAAACGTTTTCGGATTAATGGTACTTGTTTAGTTAGAGACGTTTGTCATTGGCCAGGTGGGCTTTCGGTTTGATTTACTGGCAACAGACGTTGGGAAATATCGCGGCCCGGATCCGTATTTATCTTAAAATAAATGGTTCTGTATCAGGCCATATAATACGCCGCGGGGCCGATAACCGATGTGCAGACGAGTCCTCAAATGGAGGCCAGGTGGACTTATGACTGAAAGTCGTCGGTAGTGGCTGGATGAGAAGAGCTGAATACCGTGTGTGATCGCGGTCCATGCGAGAGGTCTATATCCAGCAGTGGAGGCACAGGTTGATGGTATGGTAGTTCTGTTTGAAAAACCGCCGCCATTTTAATATGCAGTTCGTTATTGATTGTTGAAAATATATGTAACGTTGTGTGAGCAAATATACCTTATTGTTGTCAATTTTGTTATATTTATTTATTTATATCGGGTAACAATGTATAAAATGTAAAAAAACAGTGTTCTAGGCTTTGTTAAATTGGTACCTAAATAGTCTAGTGGTATCTATACTCAATTCACATCCATGTGATCCAAATCCTCGGCCCGTAGCTTCAGTTTCTACTGAAGTATGGATTTTTAAAATTATCATTAGTTTGGGCGACAGTATACACTTCATCACCAGGTGGAATGTGAACTTTTTTGCTGCCTTCTTTCTGTAAAAAAAAACTGGAGGATGTATAATCCATCAATCCGATATGAGTTCTTGTGGTGAATTATGACCCGAAATCCCTTAGTGTTATGCTATGGAAGACCTGTGCCCTGAAATGGGAGGTTATAGGCGGATATTGAAAAGTGATTGTATAACTAACTTGAATGATTTAAAAAAAATTCTTAATACGTCCTCGGGAGAGAAAACATCCTGAAATTGAGTTCCAAGTTTGCCCCACTTATCTCCGGTTACGTTTCCGGGACATTTATAATACATAGTCGATATTACACATTCTAAACGCATGCCGTGTACGTGGGGCGAACGCCTACTTCTTGCTTACCCCCACTCGGTATCAATCAATTTACCTGTAGTGTTGGTTTAAATATGGATGTCACGATGTTATTAAAAAAAACAACAGTTACACTTAGTGACATATGTTTTCTTCTCAAATGAGCGAGTTCTGAGCAGGTATAATGTGGAATTGTTAGAAAAATCGTTATAAAGAATCTACGCATTGGTTTCTATAAATTGTAGATACCTTAAATAATAGATAATGAATTCCTAACCAGAACCAGAACCAGTTCGCTGGTGGTGACTGGATGAGAAGCCGAAGATCGTGTATGGTTGCGAGATTTAAGAGAAGCCAATATTCAGTAGCGGAAGGATAAGTATAGAGGGCCGTTCAAGTATTACGTAAGCACCAAAGGGGGGTGGGGGGTCTTTGCTTTGCTTATTTTTGATGACATGGGGGCCGGGGGGGGGGGGGCGTCTGAATGGCGATTACGTCAGCAATATTTATTTATTTACCTTCGTATTTTTTTGGCAAAATTTAGTGGATTCTGATTAAATAAGAAACTTGAACAGATTTTGTAAAAATTATACCAATGCTTACGTTAGCATGGGGGGGGGGGGTAAGAGCTTTGCTTACTTTCGCTGATAACGGGGAGGGGGGGGGGGGGGGGTTAAAAATGACTAAAATTCTGCTTACGTAATACTTGATGGTATTAATGTATCAATCCATACCCATCTCTTACCGTGGATGTCATTCCAGCCGACTGATGGATAACAAAACCCCCCATAAGTTCTGAGGTACTACTACACCACCTCTTAGCCAGCGTGGCGTTTTAAATGTGGAGAAACTCAGGCTGATGGTTTGGTATAGCGCCGAATTTGACTATATAAGTCTTATTATTTCAAACTTTATGAGTAAAACAGAAAATGTCAGTTCAAACCGTAATAAGTGAAATGACAAACTCCAAACTAACCGAGCGGGGTTTTAAATAAATGGACTTTCAATGAGGATTGCCAGCTGGATTTTCTGAAGTTTTAATTTGGTAGTTGGAGAAGAGTGAACATTCAATTGTCCTTGTGTTTGAAATAAGTAGATATAGTGGCAGGCGAAGCTCTTGCTAGTGAGGTTACAGTTGTGTGAAGAGCATTAAGAAGGTGATAACATACTGTTGACAAAATAGTGTCGTACTAAAAACATGTTTTACATATCCAAATTAGTTATGCAAAATATTCATATTTAAATAGATTTTGGGGTAGATGGCTAGAAGTAATTTTTGACAAAATACTCAATATAACAATCACTCTCAATCATTCTATATAACTCTTAAGTCCAATGTCCAAGAATCCTCTCCACTGTTTGCCACTATTTCTTCAGGATTGTGCGTGAACCAATTGAAATAAAAAAAACATAGGAATTCTAATCGAGAAGATGGATACAAATTATCCATGACATGGAATCCAGTGATTAATAAATTTAATAAAATTAAACCTCGCGATTTTTCGTCTGATGTTACTTCTTATAGTGTGAGTTTGGTGTGCCGCAACATTCGGACTATGAAGACCAAATACGGGTAGTTGATGATACTGTTCGCAACTTTCGATGTGGACTATCCGCCTCTTCAGTCAGTTCGTGACCATGGTTCGTGGGATTCCACGGGGTTCCACAATTGAGATGTCGAGTGAAATATACAATGTAAAAATTCGCGATAAGACCCGTTTAAATAGATAAAAAAGTAAATCTAATTTATTTATCAGTTTTGTTTGTTCGTGTTAGTAATTGATACAACGTGGCATGCGTGGTTGGTCTGATAATGATAAATGATAGATTTGAAAATGGAATTTGACAAAATTTTGACAAAATAATGTTCGATTTCACAGTCTTATTTTAATTGAACAAATATTGTTTATTAGAGAGTTTCGATCCATATTATTGACCCCATCTATTGGTGCTATATACACGGTAATTTTTTTCGCATTTGTGACGGTTCGATTCCCGGCTCAGACAAGCGACTTTTCAGAAAATCATGACTGCAGTTTGTCTTGTCTTTAAAAATTAAATAAAATTTCCTTTGAGTATAATTTGCTATCTTTAATACTTTCCCTTAAGGGCCCATTCGTTTAGTTCAAACCTGTATACTTACGTTTGTTGTATCTTCCTGTATCTATTTTTGTAAAAGACTTTTTTCTCTTTTATAAATAAAAATAAAATAAATCTGGAGTATGTGTTTTTCATCCGCACGGAGCATCCAATCCGCACGGGGCCCGCGTGGTGGGTTATGGCCCGAAACTAGTGATTTATGAAGGGAGGATCCAGTAAAAGATAAAAAGACTGAAAAATATCGATGCATCGCCCGTCGTATTTTCTTTTAACCAAAGCTTGACTGACAGAGAATACCTACCACTAGGCATCAAAGTACGTTACGTATCCACCAATCCGCACCGGGCCCGCGTGGTGGATTACGGCCCGAAACCTCCCAGTGATTTTAGGAGGCCCGTGGCCAAGTACACAATAAATATTTAGGTTGAACAATTACCGTTTATTTCTTTTTTTTTTACGAACCACATTGTCACAACAGACTCAATTACAGATAGGTAATAAAACTGAAAAACATTATATTATTCCAATTGGTTTGGGTGGAATTATTTTGGGAGAATACAAAGGGCGATTCACAAATTTATACTTACAATGTAATTACTTTTTTATTCATTCAAAATTTACAAATACAATGGTACATAAAGGTCATAGGTAGATACAGGACTGTACGGTCTCAAGAAATAATGGTTGAGTCTAGTATAATTACTTTGTACTTAATTTTGCTGTGTTAAAATACTGTCGTGTTTGATACGTGCGACTCTGGAACTGGAATTTCCTTATTACATATTCCGTGTCTACGACTGTGATGCGATATCATTGAATTATATAAGTAAACTAGCTGTGCCCGCGACTTCGTACGCGTGGAATTTTAGTTTTTAAACTCTACATTGGGATATCTTTTCTTCCCGTCAGCCGATTTCGATGAAACAAAGCCTATTCGAAGCGCCAAGCTAAGCTTAGTTAACCCGTGGAAACCCCATGAAAATCCGTTCCTTAATTTTGGAGATTAGCGTGTTCGAACAGACAAACAGACAGACAGACAAACATTTTAAAAATCGTCTTTTTGTATTCTGATACTCTTAATTCAACGTCCTCAATAAGTTGTTGTTAAATATATTCAATGTACAGACACGCTGGTTCTACAGTTTTATTATATGTATACATTGTGTTCTCGATGTTTGTTTAATTTCGCCAAATCAAGAATAAAGAACAGAGCAGTGAAACTGTACACTTGCTTAAAATACTTTACTTTCTTTTTTTTATAGGAACAGTCGTCAGATGAGCATACAGTCCACGTGATGGTAAGTGGATACTGTAGCCCATAAAGGTCCGCGATATATGCCAACATCAGTCCAGAATGTCAAACGTTGGCACGCCCACGGATGCGCTGCCTACCTTTGCAGATTAAGGAATGGATTCGGAGAAAGGGTTGAGAAAATGAGGAGGGACAGGATGGATTGGGATGGGAATGGGCTCTGGTGTATTCTCACTCACTTCCGACACACGTGCTTACATTGGGGAAATACGACGAAGTAGAAAATGCTGTACATTTCATGGAGTCTTCTGTGAGGGACGAGGTAACGTGGGCCAGTCGAGTGCGCCCAGCGGCTGTGAGCATGCAGTGTGCATTCTCCCCCTATCTTACTTACTTACTTTAAATGATAACAGTAACAGCCTAAGTCTCTCAACTAAGGCCTAAGGCTCTTCACTAAGTCGACGGAGTCCGGGACTCCTATTTCTATATTGTCACTAGAGTCTCCCCCTACCTTACTTACTTTAAATGATATCAGCCTAAGTCTAATCAGCCTAAGTCATTCAACTAAGGCCTAAGGCTCTTCACTAAGTCGACAGAATCCGGGACTCCTATTTCTATATTGTCACTAGAGTCTCCCCCTAACTTACTTACATACTTTAAATGATATCAGCCTAAGTCTAATCAGCCCAAGTCTCACAACTAAGGCCTAAGGCTCTTCACTAAGTCGACGGAGTCCGGGACTCCTATATCTATATTGTCACTTGAGAACCTGAACTCAACCCAACTTTAAATTTGCTCGACCATTTGCCGCTCATCCAGTATTTTCGGTTCATCTAAACATTTCTCAATGTTAAATACATACTTAGCTTTTGCTGTACCATTCTCCACGTAGTGTGTATATCCATTTAACATTGGTGAGTTGTGGTTCGCCTTCACACGGTGAATGTATCAAATATGATTATTAATGGCAATTTCAAATTCGGGGTCGCCTTAACGAATATTTAATATCGCGCCCGATGGATTTATGTGCGTCGAAACGTATCTTTGGTTTTTGTGAAGGGAGACAGTAGCGTAGGGAGGGGGGGGGGGGGAGATGAAATATTTCGTAATATTTTATTTTATATTATATGCTACTGTAAAAGCTCGAATAGTGGGTATCGGTTTACCAATACGAAACGATGTAATGTGAATGTAATACTCGTATATGTAGGATTGAGTGAAAAGAAACAAATTTTTCGTGGTTACACCACGTGAGTTTGATACACACGGTAAAATAGATAAGTTTTCTCTTACAGAAGATTTAAATCTTAAAATGTATTGCATTTCCCACTTTATCCTATTTTCCTAATGTACGTACGTGTTTCAGTAATGAGTGAGATATGCCTAACCCATTCACACCCTATCCTATCCCTATGGGAGACGATCCCGAACCCTTTCTCCAAGTACATTCATTTAAATTTCCAAGGCAGTCAAAGCATCCTGGGACGTGGCAGCGTTTGTCATTCTGCACTGATGTTGGCATGTACCGCAGATATCCATGGTTCGACAGGATCCATTTACCACCAGGTGGACCGTATGTCCGTCTGCCTAATAATTTATTTTTAATGTAATAAAAAATATCACGAAATACTTACATGATAATTTTTAGTTAGTGCACTGATTGATATATTAAAATATTCTGCAGTATTTTTGTAGGACCTTATATAGAAGTGAATTACAGTACGTAAATGTGCGTACGCGTTTCAACATTTACCATGTACCTGAGTGAGACAAATCTTAAGATTTACCAGTGGACGCTGGCAAAAGTATGAATAGTAAGAGACTATTTCATAATTGTTCGAGGTTTCATTGCTAGTAATTGGTAAATCATAGGTTTTACTGGAAAATCTTTCAATTCGCCATTGTTCGGACTTTTACAGTAACGTACATACTGAAAGAGGGATTCAAGGTGTGTTAAATATGAGAATTTCTGTGTAATGTAATATTACAGTTGGAACGTTAGCTAAGTGGGTGGGTGTTCTCAACAAATGACACCAGCGTAGTCTCACTCAGTTTTATTATCAAAGGTAAAAGAAAATAAGTATTCCCTGTGTCGTGGGCCCAGAGATACACACAAAGACAAATACACACCCAGACTCGAACAAACATTTATCTTTAAACAAATGAATGTCCGACCGTGAATCGAGCCCCCGGATTGATCGCTCAATTTTTTTTTATTATATAGAAGTAGGCGGACGAGTAAGCGGTCCCACGTGATGGTATGTGTTACCGCCGCCTATAGACACCTGCAACACCAGGTGGCATGCGGGCGCGCCGCCGACCTTGCAAAATGCTATTCACAGCTCAAGTTATACCACGAGAGGTATAACTTGAGCTTTATAGAGCAAGAAACGTTTAGCGTCATCCAATGCAACTAGCTTTACAAAAGTCCATTTAACCTTATTATTTGACTATACTCAGATTGATTTTATTTTATTTTCTTATATGGCGATAGCGCAAATAGCATATTGAGCCGGTGTCGAGATTTATAATTATAAAATAAATTCAAAATGCTATTGTCAATGTCCAGTCTTGTAGACGTTAGTTAGGTGTCGCTCAGTAAAGTGATGATAGCAGGTTTACTGTGGGCAGAGAATTTGAACTCCTCGGAAACATGGAAATACAAAAACACAATCTCATTTACTTATTATCATTAATATTACGACATAAAAACACTGAAATTTAATAAACTGTCACTATTAAATGCACAAAACTCACAGTACACATTTTATAATAAAATCAAATAAACTATTTGATTCAATTCTCGAGTTCCCGCCGATCTGGGAACAATAACTTTAAAAGGCATTGTAGAAATCAACGATTCTCAAACTGATTTATAAGCTTATTCTGTGTAGTACTAAAGGTAACTGTTTTTTTATATTATGATAAGCGTGAGATTTTAAAATACGACTTTTAATTGTAGAATGAACAGAAACTACACGGCTAATGGTGGCCAGAGACAAATAGGTTTTGGGCGTGCGGCATGTAACCGTTGATCACACGCGACCCACGCCTACTCGTCTCATGCAGGCTATTGTTGTAATTTGCCTCAATTTTCAGTTACTCATTTTATAGGTTGGTTTAAAAATGCTCACTCTATTGAGGTAACAACAAACGGTTAATCAAAACTATGTTAAATAGAATATTGGTATAAAACTCTATACGTATTTATAAAACGCAACGTCTGTCTGTCTGTTGGTTATAACTTGGTTTATATTGAACGGATTTTGACACGGTTTCCACTAATATTTACGATATTTCTTGTAAGTAACGAAACATCAGTGTATGTACCCGAGCGAAGAAGCAGTCAAAAGGGTGAGACAATCAAGTGCCCGATTCACGTTTGCTCGGTTTTTTGATATTTTTCGATAATGCAAAGGTGCGAAAACTAAATATATATTTTTACTCTTCCGTTCCTTAGAAATAGTTAAAAAGTTTAATTTAAACCTAGTTTCATATCACATCATTCCTTTTTTGGATTGTCGTCATAACTTTTATATTGTAGAATTTTTGTATTTGTATCTTACATTGTAAAGTATAAATTGTGCATAGATCATTCGCCATTATAATAAATAATAATAATCTATTGATATTTCATAATATTTTTCATATATATTGCACCGTTTTGATTAATATAGATAAATAAATTATTGTACGATGTAGCTGCGCACAACCATACATAGCCGAGTCAGCGATAACGCAGACATAAATTAGTCTGCAGCAACGATACCAATCAGTACGAAAAATAGCTCTACTCGCGTGTGCTCCCTGCGCCTTTAGGATAGATTAGTTTATAATTATGTAGTGCAATTAAATAGCTCCAACAAAGCTGATTATTATTTGCTCTCGACAAGCAACTTCTACATCAACTAGCAACCTCTACATGGTCCTTCGAGCAAAACAGTCGACACCTCTACTAGTGAGTGCGATCGTACTGAATCAGCATTGTGGACGTCAGTTCACCGACTTCACCAACTCGAGAGCGTCAAGACAAGAATAGCAGCATAGCAGCTCAACAGTCGGCGTCAGCAAAGTGGTCGACACCAGCAACAGCGGGTCATAGACACCCAGAGCATCAGCAACAGCTAGAACGATTAGTAAAAGTAAGATCTTCCTTTTTATAACTAATAGATAAACTAATAGATAACAGCAACATGGAAGATCTTTACAACCAACAATGCGAGATAAATGAAGGTATACATAAGATAGTGACGAATATTAAAAAGGACAGCGCCGATAGAAAATCGGAAGATTACTTCAAAAGGAGGTTAGATTTACTGGAGCGATATTGGTCCGATTATCACAGCAATCATAAGCGAATCTGTGAGTATGGGGTCACACAACATATTTATTTTCAAGACAATGAGTATGAGGAAACAAAAAGGGTCTATACATCCACTAAAATATTTATTAGCGAACACCGTTTAGAGCTATCTAGCAAGCAAAATATTCCAGCATCAAAGCAGCGTACTCAAACAAGGCAGGGAGAGCAGGAACAGCAAGAACAGCAAGAGCAAGCAATACCCGCGAGTTACAAGTACCAAAAAGAAGGAGACGCGAGAGCGGTAACTGTCATGGAATCCCGAGGTTCCACAAGCAAACTAGATGACATGTTACGCAAGCAAGCGGTTAATTTCAAAGCTTTCAAGCGAACAGTGAGCAATATTGAACTAGAGTCAATCTTTGATAAATGGGAGTTAGATGATACACTAAAAACCTTGCAAACTAGATGGTCTCAAATTGATTCTCTCCATTGGGAAATACAGAGCGAGATCAGTGAAGAAGATGACGACTACGAATTTAGTTTCACCCAGCATGAACAGACGTTCAATAAATTAAAAAAGGCCATTAACATGAAGCTATACAGTGTATCGCATAGAGAGCAGTCAACGCCCCGAATGGATGTACCTAGTTTCTCAGGTGATTGTCAACAGTGGCTATCTTTTAAAGATCTTTTTAATGAAGCTATACATAGCAACTCTTCCTTGTCCAACGCACAAAAAATGCAATTTTTAAAAGGCAAGATAAGAGGTGAAGCCGAGAGACTGATTCAGCATCTATCGATATCTTCAGACAACTACAACACATGTTGGGAAATACTAAACAATAGATACAATAACAAGAAGCTTATATTTACTTCCATAATTAATACTTTACTAGGATTACCGACTGCACAGCATCAATCTCTAGCGCATATTAAAAAACTACATGACGTTTCATTAGAAAGCCTTCATGCTATTCGCAACTTAGGGATCAACATCAGTACTTGGGATCCACTTCTTGTGCACCTACTGTCGCAGAAACTTGACAGCGAAACATATAGTGATTGCATTGATTCACTAAAATATCCGAAAGAACTACCGATATTACAAGAATTTTTAGGCTACTTAGAGAGCAAATTTACAAGTCTGGAGTCATCACGCAGGAAGCAAGATCATTCAGCATCAAAATTCAACAGTCAGTGGGGTCAGAAGTGGGAAGCAAAATTCAACAGTCAGCCAAATCAAAAGGTATCTCATAACGAAATAGCAAGAAAATATAACCATGAATTTGTGGATAGTTATAATAAATCCAAAACAATAAATAGGGCATTTAACGTGACTACAATCAAATGCCAAGTTTGCAATCTATCGCATGCCGTGTATGATTGCAAAACATTTTTAGAATTACCAAATCATAACAAATTAAATACAATAACAAAATTAAAACTATGTATGAATTGCTTGTTCAATCATAATGGTCAGCATTGCACGTCGTCGAAACGATGTCGCAAGTGCGGTGGAAGTCACCACTCCGTCATACATGACGTCTGCGTAAAAACGAGGCCGCAGCCGAATAACACAGCAACAACAAGTTTGGACTTAAATCAAACAAATAAACATGTGGCGGTGACTACCAACCCCACGCAGAATAAGCGAGAGATAAACGAAGCTTTGCTGGCGACAGCGTTGATTAAAGTAGCAGCCGTGGATGGATCTTTCCAAACTCTAAGGGCTCTCATAGATCCAGGATCTCAAGTCTCATTAATCAAGGAAAGTGCAGTTAAGAAGTTAGGCTTACAGAGATCACGATGCAAGGGTTTAATATACGGTATCGGAGAAAAAGAAAACAAATGCAAAGGCATGTTAACAATTAACTGCGCTTCCTATAACAATAATTTTACATTCAGTACAAACGTACTTATTATGAATGAGTTATTAAAAGATTTACCGAGCAAATCATTTAGCGCGCCACAATGGTCACATATTGAAAACATAAAATTAGCTGATCCGAACTTTTACGTTAGCCGCCCGATAGAATTATTACTAAACACGAGTGTACACGGGATGATTTTATTAAATGGTCTTATAAAAGGAGAGTGTGTAACAGAGCCTGTAGCACAGCAAACACAGCTGGGGTGGATAGTATACGGCGGCGGTAGTGAAATTACATCTTATCAATGCAATGTTGCACTAAATAATATTAGCGATATACAGCAATTCTGGGAGATTGAAGACATCACCGAAGGAACAAATTTCTCGTCTGAAGATCAAGACTGTATTAATTACTACTTAGCAACAACAAAACGCCGAGAAGATGGAAGATACGAAGTAAAGTTACCACTGCATCCAGATGCAAATAAAAAATTAGGGTCATCAAAGGAGATGGCCATAGCGCAGTTTCATAACTTGGAACGAAAATTTAATATACAGCCTTCGTTAGCAGAGCAATATAAAATATTTATCAATGAGTACATAGCCTTAGGTCATATGACGCCGAGCCGCGGCAGGGGCTATGAAGTACTATCATGTTACCTGCCGCACCATGCCGTGCAACGAAAGGAATCATCAACAACTAAACTTCGCGTAGTATTCAACGCATCGGCAAAAACATCTAGCGGAGACAGCATAAATGATTTGATGTTAAAAGGGCCTAATCTGCAGCAGGACCTACAAAATCTTATCTTAAAATGGCGTCAGTATAAATATGCGTATACTGCCGACATAGAAAAAATGTACAGGCAGATTGTGATAAGTAAAACTGACCAACCATTGCAGCAAATAGTGTGGAGAGCCGAACAAAATCAACCCTTACGCACGTATACATTGACTACAGTCACATACGGTACTAAAGCAGCACCATTTTTAGCAATGATGACCTTGAGGCAGTTAGCGACTGACGAACGCCTTAATTATCCCAAAGCTGCCAAGGTCCTAGAGGAAGCTTTTTACGTTGATGATCTAGTACATGGGTCCCATTCTATCGAAGAGGGTAACCAGCTGATCGACGAATTAAATAAATTACTAAAATCAGGCGGATTTACGTTGCGAAAATGGGCTGCAAATAAACCAGAGCTTCTTAGAAATATACAAAACAGGAAATGTGATGGCGAGATCATATTTAATTTCAAATCAGAAAACACATCTAAAACGCTAGGTCTACGTTGGAACTCAGTAGATGACAAGTTTACGTTCAAATACAACTCAACTAGTCAAGTATCAAAATTGACTAAACGAATACTTTTATCAGAAATATCCAAATTATTCGACCCCTTAGGGTGGTTAGCGCCGATAACAACCAAATTGAAACTAATATTTCAAAAGCTTTGGATAGACAAAATGCATTGGGATGACGAAGTCCCTGAAAGCATCAGAAAGGAATGGACAGCATTAAAAACAGATATTGAGCAAATAAATCAATTTGAAATACCTCGATGGATCGGGTACCAACCCGGTGACGTCATTGAATTGCACGGCTATTGTGACGCGTCGACAAAGGCATACGCCGCGGTAATATATGCACGTATCAAGAAACGTGATAAATCAGCTGTAGTGCTACTCGTCGCCAAAACGCGATTGGTACCTACTTCTAAAAAAGTATCATTGCCAAGGTTGGAATTATGCGGCGCCGATTTATTAGCAAAATTAATGAAGAAAGTAGTAAATTGTTTAAGCGAGCCACCCATCAGCATATATGGGTGGAGTGATTCAATGGTTGTCCTGGGATGGCTCCAGGGTGACCCGGGACGCTGGAAAACATTCGTAGCAAACAGAACAAGAAGTATAACTGAGGTCATTAAGCCAAACTGCTGGCGATACGTGAAGTCAGAAGACAACCCGGCCGATGCCGCCAGTCGAGGTCTGTCGGCATCTCAGTTAAAGAATCATTTATTATGGTGGCAAGGGCCACACTCATTAAAGTCATTTGATGACAAATCAGCAGCAATTAATATTAAATACACTACCAATCAAGAAGAAAAAGGTATATTAACGCCAATGCAAGCAAATATGACACAAACAAGTAGTGAACAAAATATTATACAGCAACTATTGGAAAGATACAGTTGTTTCTCTAAAATAACAAAAATATTAGCATGGACTTTACGAGCAATCAAAATATTACGAGCGAGCAAAACTATAGCGACAAGCAAACATAACAACACACCTGGATATCTGACGTTATATGAGTTAAAAAATGCTAAACAATTAATAATAAAAGATGTACAAAGAACGGAATTTTCAGGTGATATTAATCATTTGAAAAAATACAACAAATTAAGCAATAGAAGTAATTTATTAAAATTAAATGCGTTTTTGGATAGCAATGCCATCTTACGAGTGGGAGGTCGTTTAAGCAAAGCAAACATATGTCAAGAAATGAAACACCCTGCAATAATTCCCCATAGCGGTCGTTTAACAACATTACTCATCAATCAAGCTCATCAACTAACATTCCACGGCGGGCCACGATTGACTTTGTCCGCTATTAGACAAAGGTATTGGATAATAGGTGGAAATAATGCCGTAAAGAAAGAAGTAAGAAACTGCGTCGTATGTAAAAAACACAGCCCAATAAAACAGGAACAACTAATGGGAGATTTGCCAGAAGCTAGGAGCAATCAAGCATACCCGTTCTATCATACAGGAGTTGATTACACAGGCTATGTCGATATTAAAGCGAATAAGGGTCGAGGGATTAAAACTACAAAAGGATATATCGCATTATTTATTTTTATGGCGACCAAGGCCATACATTTGGAGCTTGTATCGGATTTAAGCAGTTCAGCATTTTTAGCAGCCTTGCGGCGGATGGCCGCCAGAAGAGGAGCCCCGCGTCATCTTTACAGTGATAACGGGACAAATTTCGTCGGCGCAAATAGATTAATACAAGAGCAAAGAGGAATCAATGGATGGTGTTATATTATCATCTCACGATGTCCATCAGTACACAGTGAGCTACTGCCTTGTGGGGGCAGCGTTGGTAGCAACAGCCGTGTTCCTATGGAGGCGAAGGAACCAAAGGACTGTCACGTTAGATACAGCCCCGCCTACTGAAGTGAACAGTGTAGTGGTTGTGGCTGACCGTCAGCCTAGTGAAGTGAGTGGGGTTACGTTTTCGCGAAAGCAGAGCACGGCTGATCGTCACCCTAGTGAAGTGAAGTTTACAAACAAACGAACTATAGCCACCTCCCCGTTACCACGAAAAGTAACTTTTAAGGAAGACTTGTAACTTTTTTCTTCTCTTTTTTCTTCTCATTTGTGTATATTTCGCGCGCGGGAGCATGTACGATGTAGCTGCGCACAACCATACATAGCCGAGTCAGCGATAACGCAGACATAAATTAGTCTGCAGCAACGATACCAATCAGTACGAAAAATAGCTCTACTCGCGTGTGCTCCCTGCGCCTTTAGGATAGATTAGTTTATAATTATGTAGTGCAATTAAATAGCTCCAACAAAGCTGATTATTATTTGCTCTCGACAAGCAACTTCTACATCAACTAGCAACTTCTACAATTATATCTTAATCTGTAATAATAATAAATAACTAGGATTCTGTGTGTCGTGGGTCCAGAGACGCATACAAAGACGAACCCACCAATTGCAACACCAAGACCTGAGTAAACTCCTGTCTTTAAACAAATGATTATCCGGCTGGGAATCGAACCCGAGATCTTACGCACAGTAGGCACTACAAACTGGGCTAATTCGTCCTCAAATAAATATATAATACCAGTTACGACTTCTCCTGTTACCTACGCCTCTGAGTCGTCCTCATACGAGTCACTGTGACTCATGATTGCAATACCCATCACACGACATACGCGCATAAGTACGATATAAGTAATAATAGGTATAAATTATCTAATTTATTAAAGGAATAATAGACCCCATGCTGTGTTGATAAAGTTGAAAATAGTATGCACTAATTATACGACAAGTTTTTATTTGTCTGACTATAAGGCTTTGTCCTGTTAGGCAGCGCGTTGCGATGTGTCGAGCTTTGCGGAAGAATTGTTCTACGTTGGACTCGTGGACGCGCAATCGCCGTCAGATCTATTCGAATTTTAATATGGCAACACATAAAATTTGTCGTTTGTTACTCAAATTGTTTCCAACATTTACTTAAACTATTTATATTTAGAAAGGCAAATAACAAAATAAGTTGCTAGCGAACGCGCGTCACGCGCCGAGATGTTTGACATTTGCGCGACGCAACGCGCGACGTGACGCGTCGCTTCACGCCGCCCAGCAGGATATAGGGTTAGAGTAGAACGAACTATGCTAATCTACTTTATGCGATTTTGACATGTGAATTTCGCAGTATCTAGGTAGAAAGTAGTGTGATGTACGAGTATATCAATGAGTCTATTCAGCGGACCGATGACTTATATACATGTGTATATAAAGTGTATCAATTGTCTCAATTGTTTATGAAAAGGAAGTGGTAGTTGAGCTTACAGTCCACCTCGTAGTAAGTGGATAGTGTCCCCCATGGACATCCGCGATACATGCCATCATCCGTTCAGAATGACGAATATTGGCAGGCCTCCGAATACGTTACTTTCCTTTGGAGATATAGGAATGGATTTGGAGGAAGGGTTAGGAAAATCGGCAGGGATAAGATAGGACGATGTGGGAATGGGGTCTGAAATATCTCACTCATCTCACTAAAAATAACAAACATATAGAGAAAACATATACAAATGGTCTGATAATTTGTACATAAGCAAGCCGTAGTCTACAATTTCAAAATGGCGGCGCGACGTTCTAATTGACTTTTTATTTAATTAAAAAAATACCAAAGAAAATAGCGTTTATTAAGCGGCCCTTAAGGTGATTTATGAAAAACAACATCGCCATACATTTGAGACTTGCTTGGCCGCCAGGTGTTACTTTTTCGTTTTTTTCATTCTAAATTTTTGTGTAAAAGGGAGGTAGCAGAACTCATAGACAACTGACGGCTTAACTATTATATAAATGATAAAATTATAAAGTGCGGTTTTTAAAATACTTTCAGCGCGAACTTGGAATATGTGGAACGATCTGCGTTCTGAGGGTTTTCCAGTAAGCCACGACATGGTGCTCTTCAAGTGCGCTGTGAATGAGATTCTGAAATGTCTGCATCGCACTTGCATCCTCATTGATGTTTGTTATAAGTATCCATAGGTGGCGGTGACCACCTACCATTTGATGGGTCGCACGCCCTTCAAATGGCACAGTTTTACAAAACACAGAAACAAGAGAATCTTGCTTTTATATACACAGTGCCACTGATTTAGGTACAGATTTATGAGAAATAAGGGTAACTTTTAATTTCGCGGCGTGGTAATGTCGGCGCTATTTGTTAAGGCGTGTTATAAAACTGTCTGCTTATGTTATTTATTGTTTGGACTGTACGTCCTTGTGCATACTAGTGCTTGCTTTCGGCACCTTTGTTTGCTTAGAAATTCTGGATTTGAAAATCGTAAGACAATATGTGTTCTTGTTAAAAAATAAGTCTGTTCTTTTCGTTCTCAGTATGTTTGTCGAAAAGTATACTTTACAATTCGGTTAGATTAAACAACAGTTTCTAACGTTTCACTGCAGGGCACAGGCCTTTCCTAGTAGTGACCGGGTTTTGGTGGATCAAATAGACTATCGCTGTACTATTAGACCATACGTATCTATTCTGGATTCACACTCGTCAGATCGTGAACTCGTAATCCGGCTCGTAACACAGAGTTCGTACTTAAGTACGGATTTTTCAATCCGGCGGAGAAGGAAGCCAGTGAGGAAACTCGCATATCGTTGTTTGTCATTTTTGACTGTTGTTGGTATGTTCCGCTAATGTCGTGGCTTGAGTCATTGAAGGGGAGAGTGCACGCTGCAATCCAACAGCCGCTGGGCGCGCTCGACTAGCCACGTTACCCTACTCTCACATAAGACACTGAAATGTGCCGCATTTCCCAATTTATCTTATTTCCAATGTACATACGTGTTTCGGTAGTGAGTGAGATGTGCCAGCGCTCATTCCTAACATATGCCTCCCCATTTTCCCAAGCCTTTCTCCAAATCCATTCCTATATCTGCAAAGGTAGACAGCGCATCCGGGGGCGTGCCAACGTTTGTCGTTTTGGACTAATGTTGACATGTATCGCAGGTGTCTATGGCGACTTACCATCAGAAGGACTGTATGCTCATCTACCGCCATTCGCCATATATATATATATATATATATATATATATATATATATATATATATAGTATTCAGTCTTCCATCCACTCTTGGATATGGACCTCCTCATGCTTAAATACATGAGGGATGTATGACCTTAAAACGCCACGCTGGCCAAGCGGGTTATCGAGTCCATTTGTTGGCTACGATATATATAATATATATAAGGCGGTGCTCGCGATCGATCTTATACCGCAGGGCCAATGTTGCAGGCCGCACGTTGCCTTCCAACGGGGGGGTGTAGGGGTGAAATACGGAAATAAAACGCTGCTCTAATTCACATTGAACCACAGGGGGGCAGAGAGGAAGCGGCAGTCGGCAGCGAGCTTGCTTGTATGAACTTGTTAGGTATCTCCACAATGAGGAGTCTGTTGGATCAAGTTACTGCTTGAAGTGATAAATGTAAAACTAGCAGTTCAAGTTACTACTTGAAGTGCTGAGGACGAACTGGCCAAGAGAGGTCGGAACCTATGCCTTTTATAGCAAGTTCGCTGCCCGTGCGATCCCCCTGCTCCCTGGGGTAGTTTATTGTGCTATTCGCTCTCCTACGTCATACATAACTTCTAGGTTACAAGTCACTTATCCTAGGGTCGGTTCTCCTCTTATGCGGAGAACAAGGCTATTTTCGATGACGATGCATGATGATTTTACATCTTTCTGGGCAATTTAGCCCCTTTTTCCCTCCCTCCTTCGTTGAATAGCAAGGGAATGGGAGGACTGAAGGTAGAGGGGAAGTAGTGGCGCCGATACCGGAACTTCGTCATCTAGCCCGCAACTTTATATGTTTAATTCAATGCTCAATAAAACACACTGCGGGCGGTAGCCTTTATTTTGCCTATACCCTGACCCGCAACCTAGTTTCCCTAATACATTTATGGAGAGCGAATACAAACACATACAGTTTATAAACAAAAGACACTTTAAAAAAATATAATATAAATGTACGCACTAACATCCCATAGTCTCGTAGGAAAGGTGTATGGATTTGTCTCGTACGCTTCTATTAGTGTAATGTGAGAATTCCTTCGTCCTCACCTCGCTAGTTGCGCAACCCTTGTGAGACAACCCCCTTTCTTCCCCGAGCAGTGCGATGCCAGTACGTACATATCATGTACACTTGATTTACATAATATTTACATAATTTACACTGTACTTGTGCTACGCCCTTATTTATTCTGTCGTGCACACCATTCTTTTAGAAGAGGTGTTCCTTAGGGCTTATATGGGGTGTCCCAGATTAAGCGCCGGATTTAAATTTTGCGCCATGTTTTTGTTTGGCGGTTGGCGACTCTGGTTTGTTTATAGATATCTCATATGACAGTTGCAATTAGTCAGCATTGAACGCTACTTGAAAGAGCAACGCAGTATGAATTTTAGAGCAGTATGAAGTGGGCCATAATTTTGGCGAATAAATCATCTTTAGTGACGAAGCCCATTTCCATCTTGACGGATACGTCAATAAGCAAAATTGTCGTAAATAGAGCTTGAAGAATCCTCATGAAATTCGTGAAAAACGGATGCATCCTCAAAGACTTACAGCTTGGTGCGGCTTTTAGTTCGGCGGGATCATAGGGCCATTTTTTTAGATATCGGTATTTAGGTAGTCATAGAGAGGTGTCGGAACATGCTACAAGAGATTTTTCGGCAACAACTGGAAGATATGTACCTCGAACAACTGTGGTTCCAACATGACGGTGCCACATGTCACACAGCCGGAGAAATAATGATTTTATTTTTTTTCTAAATTAAATCCGGCGCTCAATTTGAGACAGCTTTTAGTAGCCGCTACGACACAAATAATATATAAATAAATAACAATAAAGCAGTTTTATGTGCAATATACTGTACAGTCAAACAAACATTTCAGTGAATATGTATACAAATAAATGGCGGTCCGTTTTCAGGAGCGTTATGTAAATTTTAATGTTTACTACGTGTTCGATTTGTTTAATAGCCGCCAGCCATGTTTTAAGGCTCCTTTTTAAAATAATTATGGTGCGTTTTCTTAAGATTTAAAACCTCGGGGTTGGGGTTAGCATTAATAAAATTGTAAAAAGACTGATAGATATGATGTTTTATTGCTATTGTCCGTTATTTTAAATTTGATTATTTAAAGAAAAACTGCGAAAATTGAGTTTATACAGACAATAACAAAGATAAGTTGCATAACAAATAACAAATATGTTTCTTATAATGTTTTACGTTAAAATTTAAGTAATGAGAAAGTAAGGTTTGAGTGATAGACTTAAGGTACACTTAAGTATAGGCAAAAGATTGGTGACTGCCGACGTAACAAAAAAAAAATTCAAAAAATCGTACTTGTATAAACTCAATTAAAAATCTGTTATGTTTTTGTAATAAAAAAAATATTTGTATAAATAATCTGTCATATTGTTTCATCATTCATTTTATTATCAATATTTCTCAAGACAAAATTCCAAAGTTATTCGTGTGTTAATCAAGAAAGACATTTAAGGCACACGCAAACCTTAAATTGAAAACTATTCGCACATATGAAATTCCCCTTAAATTGTTTACGCATACCTTAACTTGCCTCCTTTGATGCGGTTACGATCCGACAACTTTACAGTTGCCGTCCTCGATATAAACACTCTTGGTTGACGCTTTAATTGCAAGATTTAAAGGTGTAATTTTGTTGTTGTAGATCTTTAGAACGGCAAATTTAAATTAGTGACACCGCGTCATGTGCACGAAACATTTGTACCAAATATAATAAAATGTATTTTATGACAATAGAGTAATTTATCGTGCAATAATGTCGATGATTGTTTGCTTATTAAATTTTGTGTTAAAGTGAAATTAATAAACGTTATCAACTCCCGACAACGTATTGTACTAGTTACGTCTCTAAATTAATAATTAATAGGCTTAAAAACAAACAATTATGTAAATACGAGTATTTACATGTATGAATGTGTTATAACTGCGTCGTTACTGCGAAACAAAGTTTAAATAAATAAAAAAATGTATTTCTATGAATACATCTCGAATATATGTTAATAATATATTTATATATATATATATATAATAATATAATATAATATAATATATATATATATATAATATAATATATATATATTCTCGAATATATTCTAGAGTATATAAATAATATATATTCGAATATATATTAAAAATTAAATTCTTTAAAACAGTATTACAATCAAAGTAATTATTCTTATTAATTTAATTATTCTGTCGTCATTTCTTATCATCTGCTAATAACAACAGTGTTTATGGAGATAGCGTACAACTATTAATAAATACTTAATTACGGCAATTAATACGGGTATTACGAGTTGATATATACCTTCGAGTTGTCACTGTAATTTCCAACAATTCATTATGCTGTATACCCCTGATGTTACGGGTTGATGACACCTGCATTTGCATACGGTTTATGTCGTTGTGGAGTTTGCGATGCAATGAGGGCCTGGCTGAGCTTGGAACTTCTAATACCTTATTTTTTTATGTCCTCGAAGTAAAAACAATAGCTGAAAGCTTAAAACGCATTCACTATTAACAAATCACTGTAGATCTTAATTTTGACTAATATTACCGTTTAAATAAATAAATGTGTGTGAAAAAGGCCAAAATCTGAAATGTTAAAAGGCATAGTAACATTTTTAACGAAAGCATTAGTAACATTATATTCTGAGATTAAATATAAACAAAAAACAATAAGCGGTGGTTTTGTTTTTTGTTTTATCTGAAGTTTATAGGCTGATTTTAAAAATTAATGAAAATTTTATCAACGTTTTTGGCATTTAGACCGACCGATTGGCGCAGTTGGTAGTGACCCTGTTTGCTGTGCAAAAGGTCCCGGGTTAGACATATATATTTGTTTATAAAAAACAAATGTATATATGGGTCTGAGTTTGTGTTTGCCTTTGTGTGTGTCTCTGGACCCACTACACAGGGAATTAGGATTCCCTGTGTGGGATATTGAGTGTGGCGTTATTTATTATTATTATTATTATTCTCAAATGTCATCAAAATGCGTTTGTGCCTTTACTTCTAAGGGTGTCATACAAATTACGAGTACAGCGCCACCAGCTTATATATAGAGTTGTCAATAATGGAACTAATGATCCGATCAAGTGTGATTTTAAGTTGTGTGCTACACAATTTTATCAACTTAAAATTGTGTAATTTTCATAGACTGATAACAACTAAACGTTTGCAGCTCCATTCTCCAACTGTACAGATAGATTGGTGGTACTGTACGTATGTTTGAACATACCATAATAAAATAGAATCAACAACAGCCATTATCCTAAAACGAGTTGAAAATAAAAAGTCCTTTCGCCAACCTGTAGCTCATAACGAGCTACATTACAAAAAGCCATCGAAATCTCAACAGTCAGAGGCAATTAATTTTACCCTCTAAGAAAATTCCCGCGTTAAAACTTGGGGGTAAGTGGGAAGGGATGTTTTTTCTCGGACAAGAAAAGAAGATTAATGTAGGGCTGCGAATTCGTGCAGGTGCCTGAAACGTTGGGCGTTACTACTGAATTGTGAGTTTTCACCGTTTATTTTATAGTTCTAATAATACGGTAACGATACAAGCAATCCAAAGAAGGATATTGATCCAAATTGAATTTTTCTGTGAAATTGAATTTGAAAAATTAAAATTGAAATTTCTGTGTCACTTTTGGATATGCAAGTGAAAATTGAACCATGATAGAACAATTTTGGTTTATTCCACGGCCAAAGGAGTATCGAACAATAGTGAATACCGTTTTAGAGTCAGACAAATTAATATTG
This sequence comes from Sesia bembeciformis, assembly GCA_943735995.1. Classification (NCBI taxonomy): domain Eukaryota; kingdom Metazoa; phylum Arthropoda; class Insecta; order Lepidoptera; family Sesiidae; genus Sesia; species Sesia bembeciformis. The sequence continues at coordinate 13,147,767 of OX031042.1, read as the reverse complement.
AGACTTCAAAAGCGCCGCAAATTAAAAAAATGAATAGCTTGAAAAAATTAATAATTTCAATTGGGCTAAATAAGTTGAAAATTATTTTCTAGATATTTGTTTTTTTCATCATTTCTACCCACTTCGTGTGGTAGGTACCATTCCATTTTCCCCAAACGCGATAACGTAGTAAGTAATACAGATATTTCATTCCATATAACGTCCCAATGCTGGACCCCCAAGTCTCACTACAGTGTTAAATTTGATGCGGTACAAATTTAAGATCCTAAATTCAAATTCAATAGAGCAGTGAACATAGCGAAATGCCTAATTGTTGCTGCCATCTTTAAAAACCTCTATTTAATGTACGAATTTTGTTAATACTTTAAGGTATCTCAGAAATAACCAACACTGGAGCAGCGTTCACAACGTTTATTGAACTTCAAGAAACCAAATACAATTATTTCAACGTCTTTCACCAATAACCAACAAGGCTAAACTTATTAAACATATCACATCCAACAGGGCTAAACTTATTAAACGATCCGTTCCAGCCGGCCAGCGATCCCACAATGTCGTGTCACGCTGTCAAAAACTCTCTCCCCCCGCTGCCGCCGGTGTGGCCAGTCTAACAAATATAAAATATACGCTTATTCACATCCACGTAACCTTACAATGCTTACATCTCGTAACGTCACATAACTCACTGTGACACACGTATGTTGGACTTAGTTGGACTTAGGACTTTATGTTTATAAATATGGTGTAAATTAGGATTTAAAGAACATTAATTTGTAACGGACAATATTAAATTAAATTATCTAGGTGTGATCTTTGATTCTATCGTCTCTTTTATACCATACTAGCTGTGCCCGGCATGCGTTGCATGCTCGGCAATTTTTTTGCAGATAATATATATACATAATATATAGCCTATGTCCATCTGGAATAATGTACTTTTCAAATGGTGAAAGAATTTTTCAAATAGGTGCAATGGTTCCGGAGATTACCCTCCACATACATACAAACACAAAATTCGCACTCTCTCTATATTATATTAGCATAGATAACATCAACCCAAGAGCTCCACCGACAACTATCAATCAATCTTCATTGTATACACGACGTATACTTTCAAATAAAATAATAATCAAATTTGTCAAGTATAACTTGTATGTATGTAAAGAAAATCTATTTCTTCAATTTGAATCTGCCGCGTATTCCGGGTGCGGTCGATATACAAGGTTATCGATCTTCTATATCGATGTGAGGTAATCTATGGACTGTAATCTATGGTGACATGACGATGGCGTTGTTGATTAGAAAACTTATTATAGTTTAATATTGTGAATTTGTGTGTTGTTGAAAGGGATTGACATTGATTGATGATTAGACTTTAATGTCGTTTCCTTTGTTACAAGTAGGATCTTTATTTTATAACAATAGTATTATAAACCCACCATTGTAAATAATTCAACGTGAAAAAACAATAAACCTCCACTTTTGTTACAGAGAAACTCAATATTGTTTATTTTATCGTGTCAATTCCCTGGAACACTATTATATGTATTTGTTATGTCTATCTTTATACTCTATCTCCCATTTCACATAAATAGAATACAAACAGACAATAGAAACAAAAGAGTAGTGGTATTGTAACCGCTATGCGTAACGTAGCGCTACGGCGTAGCCATGCATTAATCTGGTGTGCTACGCCATGCGTAGAAGCATGCTACAGCTACGCAGCTACGACTGAATCATAATATGAAATACTTAAGGCTATCATAATAAGATTTATGGCCTTTAATTGTACTCTTTTGTGTTAGCGGTCCTGTTAAATACTCGTGTGGTGATATTGTTAGTATAGCTTGCCGTGAAAACTTACAAAAACCTTTTTAGTGTTGTAAATAGAAGTAAAAATTATCAAGACGGAGGGTAGGCACATTCGTCTGTTAATAGCAATAACACTGTCCACCTAACACTGTGACCCGTGACCACGATTCAGGTAACTGAACTGAAATATCCGCTACAGAAAAGAAATAAAAATCGTATAAGTTAACCTAACATTTATTATGTTTGCAACTACGGTAATAAAAGTTTAAAATTTCATTTGCAATCGTCAATATACGAAGCCGTGGATGTTCGGAGTAAACGATTTTCCTTTATTGAATTATAAAAATATTTAAATATTTATAAAGAAATCTCACGTGCGATTCTAATTTTGATTATAATATCTTTTTCCGGGATGGAATGGGCATACCGTTGAGCAGTGCTGGCATTGATCGATGGAATTTTTAATCCAGTCGATTGAAATTTTAATCGGAAATTATTAATGGAATTGAAAAATTCCAATCACGATTAATTTTGAGTAAATATTAGTTGTTATAGATAAACAAGATAAGTGAGTCCTAAGACCTGCCACCCGCTATCCGCGCAATCTCAGCGCACCCCTGCAACCGCATAGGTGAAGACTCACTTATTTTGTTTGCCTATAGCGACTTGGCAGATAAAAATATAATAATAATAATAATAAAACCATTTATTTTTTCTTATCATTTACATACACATGAATCGAATCATAATAATATTAAGTCGCATTTTTTTTTCAATCTATTAAACAATTATCTAAACAATCTATACTAATATAATAAAGAGAGAGAGTGCGAATTTTGTGAGTTTGTGTGTATGTGGAGGGTAATCTCTGGAACCACTGCACCTATTTGAAAAATTCTTTCACTATTTGAAAAGTACATTATTCCAGATGGACATAGGCTATGTATTATGTGCAAAAAATTGCCGGGCATGCAACGCATGCCGGGCACAGCTAGTCTATACTATCTATACTAATATAATAAAGAGAGAGTGCAAATTTTGTGAGTTTGTGTGTATGTGGAGGGTAATCTCCGGAACCGCTACACCTATTTGAAAAATTCTTTCACCGTTTGAAAGGATGAATTCACTATGGTGGTGGCTCTATGGAGTTTGTGCCAGTCTGTGGTTACTCTATGGTTGAGGCAACGGAGGTTTGACAGAAGGGCTGTGTTGTCAGGCAGGTGCAAGTGAATATAAGAATACTTGAGCTATAAAGAATTTGAGAATCAATAGCTTTAAATTTCTCTTTTCAGGTAAGATTTGTACCTTTCAAATTAATGCCAAATGTATTGCTACATTGTGTTTAATAAAAACAATCTCTTTTCAGAGCAACGCAATTTGGTTTTTGATTTCGAGATTCCTACATTATCTATAGTAGAGATGAAACGGATATTCGGTAACTATCCGGTAACCGGCCTATCCGGCTCAAATTTTAAATCCGGCCGAATACCGGATAAGAAACGAGTATCCGGCCGGATACCGGATTTCAAATAAATACGACATAAAGATTGAAGGCACTTTATTTAACATAGAGACTCATGAATTTTTAATAACAAAACAAAAAAATTAATACTCAAACTGCACTAAGGGCAAATTATGATTAATAAATACCAATTTCTCTGCGTTAAAAGGCAACAGACGGTTTCGCTTGTCTTCGTATACAAGGCCAGCTTCCGAAAAAAGTCTTTCGCTATATACACTGCTGCAGGGCGCTGAAAGATAAACTCTAGTAAACTTCGTTAAGTTTGGGTATTGTACAGCATTAGCTGACCACCAAATATAAGGATCACGATCGCGACCAATGCGCACTGAATTCAGATAAGAATCAATTTCACACGCCATTGCGTTTTTTCCTTGATCGTGACATTGACTAGTGTCATTTTCTGTCGCTACCTCATTAAAGCAATCCCAAAAGGTATCATGAGCTTCGCAAGATACAGCCGACTCTTCTCTTCTACTTTTTTTGACTGGCGATGAACATGAACTGCTGTTGGAGGTTTCTTCGCAAGACATTTTCATGAATTCCAATAGAATGTTCTGGCGAGCTCTTTCCGCTTCAATAATACCCAAAAAGTTTGTTTTAAATCTGGGGTCCAGGTAAGTTGCAACCAAGTAGTTGTAGTCTTGATTTAAGAAGTTGAAACGACTTTCTAATTCTGCTCTCAATGAGACCCTCATGTTTGGTAAATCAGGTGTTCTTTGCTTAGTTTCATCTTTGTCTAAATACTTTTTTAGGGCTGCAACGTGTGGTATCACTTCTGATACGCAGGACAAACCAGAACTTGTTAATTTGGTTATTTCTTCAAAGGGTTTCAGTAATTTGATACATTGCTCCATCAAACACCACTGTTGGTGAGTCAAATTGGTGAGTTTATCATGATCAGCAACATATAACGATAAGGCCCGCTTTTGTTCTAATAGACGTTCTATCATATAAAAGGTGGAATTCCACCTTGTATTAATATCTTGAACCAATTGATGCTCGGGTAAATTTAACTCTTTTTTAATCGCCAGTAGTTTTTCTTGAGCTAAACCCGAGTGGTTAAAGTGCGTAACAAGCCGTCTACCAGCAGCAATCATTGTTGTTACTTCAGGTTGGACTTTGAGTGACTCGGTTATAGCTCTCTGGAGCGTATGTATGAAGCATCTAGCCGAGTCGTACTCAGCTAATCGAACGCCCTTCACCATATTGGCCCCACTATCATGAATCAGTAAATGTATTTTATCATGTTCAATATCCCAGCGGTCCGCGACAGCATTAAGCTCCTTTGCTATATTTTCTCCTGTGTGTGTACCTGAGAAGGGCTTCATTGCAAGAACTCCGTGTTCTAGTTTGAAATCAGAAGATAACCAATGGGCTGTGAAGCTCAGGAAGCTGGCGTTATTATGTAAGCAAGTCCATATGTCAGATGTCACCGAAATTGCAGGAGCACCTGCAATGTTACTTTTGATTTTCTCATAAATTCTGTCATAGATGTCAGGAATAATTTTTTGAGTAATAAACGTACGGCTTGGCAATTTATAGCGGGGTAAAGCTTGTTCTAGGAGTCTGTTGAATCCGGTTCTTTCTACTATGGATAATGGCTCGTTGTCAAGTGCAATCATTTCTGCTATTAAATAATGATATTTCTTGGCTTTTGGATCATTAACGTCCCAAAGTGATTTTCTTTCGAATGATTCTTTCAAGCTCAATTGCATATTTTTCGAAGAACTTGTCCCCAGGTTAGCTAACGCAATTGTAGTTGGCTCGGCATTGGCTAAATCTATATTAATATTCAGTGTACTAAATTCATCAGGATGTTTTGTTTTTAGATGATTCTTCATGGCACTAGTACCTAGAAAACGAAAATACGAGTGTAGGTTATATCGTTAACAAAACTATGTTACCTACTAACTTGACTTGTAAATTCGATCGACTTTAAATTAAAAGTGCAGTGCATATGATGAAACACGACAAACGATGAAAGTTTTCATAAAAATATATTTTGTCTTATACAAAAGTGGTATAAAATAAAGAGAAGTGCAAAAGCAGAAATAATTACCAAAATTCTGAAGGACCATTAAATAATAAATAAACCCATTATTAATTTTTTTTGAAGAATTTATCAGTTTCAAGATAGCTACAAGTTAACTAATTACCAGTCCGAACCGCGGTATGCATTTTTGAAACGTAATGTACTTAACTTACACCTGTTCAACTTATTTACCTAACCACAACATTTAATAATTCGTTCGATCTGTGATAAAGTCCATCAAATAATTAAACACATATAAAAAGAGAAACTAGTTTTGTTTGGTACATACCTGCCTTTTTTCCTTCCCCACCACGAGAAATTTTAACATTACATAACGAACAAATAGCAAACTTTTGATCGTTACTTTTTATATCAAAATATTTCCATAAAGGTGATCTTTTTCTTATCGAAGACATTTTTCTTCGGTACCTTACTTTAAATTTATAGAAAAAAACACTAATAAAATGACCACAAACTCAGACAACAAGAACACGTTTTTTCATAACCTCTTATGATCGTATTTGCAATCAATTCAAGAAGACAATAAAGCGCTAATGTCACTCATAAACGAAAGGGCCCGAAATCACCCGAGTCCGCCCGATCGCTTAGTGATTCACTCTTGTAACGAGTCGCCACTCGACTATCCGGCCGGATATTCGGCTATCCGGCTTCAAGGTTGGCCGAATATCCGGTATCCGGTATCCGGCACAACATCTATCCGTTTCATCTCTAATCTATAGTGTTTATTAAAACACATTATATATATTATGTGCAAAAAATTTCCGGGCATGCGACGCAAGCCGGGCACAGCTAGTTTACAATAAAAAGAAAAATGCCCGAAAAAGTATTGTCACACTATCACAGAGCTAATCTGGCAATAACGTTTTTGTTATAAAAGCTCATTTTACTGTTTACATAGCCTCATCGGGTGTCAACACTTATCGCACACCCCGTTGCAGTGTCGACTATAGGCACGTGTACCTTAATCCCTTTGTTCGGGACAACGTGGGTGTGACGATAAGCATTGTTATTGTACCTTCACGAAGACGCGTCAGGGGATCACCTCATTTACATAGTTCTCCAGTTAATAGAATGGCTTTTCTGAGGTATTTGAGGTAGGCTCGTTATGGGTATAAGGCGTAAATAAGGGTGTAAGGGCTTAAAGTTTGTATTGGAAAATAAATTGGAATCAATATATATGTATATATATATATACTAAATTGTATACCAAAATATGCCGTGAAATATAAAATACGAGTACCTAGAAGTGCAATCGGCGGCTTTATCGCTAAAGCTATTTTTTCGTGGCAACCTTAGGTGGATAAGAAGCCTGTAGATGAATAGTAGATGGTGTAATCTATTACATATAATAAAATTGTAACAGGCCGATGTCTGTACATTATAGATATTGAAGAAAAACTAATATGGGGGGTCTTTATTAGAGCAACAGAAGCCAAAACAACAGTTTTTAGAAATTTTGTCTGTCTGTATGTTTGTATACGCATCTCGCAAAAACTACTGCATGGAATTGAATGCACCGATGTATTGCTAGAGGTCTAACTTAAAATATAGGCTCCATTTTACCGCAGGAAAATATCCTATTCCGATTGTTTTAAATTTAATAAACCGAAGCGAAGTGAGGGCGGGTCGCTAGTATAGCAATAAAGATAGGCTTTATATACTTACCAACATAGATACGTACATACATACATAACCAATTACATTGAATAAATCTTGGATTTAAATTATCTCATTCAAATAATATTACATTAATATTAATACACAAATTGTATCCAGTTTTATCTAAGAAAATCCTATTGGCAATTTATCTTTTTCAAACTTGATAAATCTACAAATAAACGGTTTGTATATTTGTCTATCTGTTCGTGTTAATATTGTGATCTACTGGGCCGATTTTATGAGCTTTTCACTGCCATTCCTTTTTTTTATATATGTACGTAGGCGGCAGACGAGCATACAGTCCACCTGATGGTAAGAGAATGCTGTCGCCCATAGACATCCGCGATACATGCCACTATTAGTCCAAAATGACAAACGTTAGCACGCCCCCGGATGCGCTGCCTACCTTTGCAGATATAGGAATTGATTTAGAGAAAGGGTTGGGAAAATGGGGAGGGACAGGATGGGAATGGGCTCTGGCACATCTCACTCACTACCGAAACACGTACGTACATTGGGGAAATACGATAAAGTGGGAAATGCAGTACATTTCAAGGTAGTCTTCTGTGAGAGAGGGGTAACGTGGCCAGTCGAGCGCGCCCAGCGGCTGTTGGATTGCAGCGTGCACTCTCCCCCTCAATGAATGCCATATCTTACAATGCCATTTAGTGTTTATGCTTACAATGTTTTGGAAAGATAGGTCTAATTGAAATTGGTCTAATAGTTATAACAGGCAAAGGCCTTTTTTTATAGAAAAAAGGCGGCAGTCGAGCATACGGTCCCTCTGGTGGTAAGTGGATGCTTACTACCAGTTGGCGGTACATGCCAACATCAGTCCAGAATAACAAATGCTGGCAATGCCCCGGATGAGTTGCCTACCTTTTTGAAACTTATGTACCTATGAATGGATTTAGAGAACAGGTTGAGAAATTGGGGAAGTATCTCTCCCTATAGGAGGGATACGTCCCATAAGAGTACTCATAGGAGAGATGGGGATAGGATGGGATGGGACTGGGGTCAAGTATATCTATTTCAGTAGTGAAACATAGGGAACAATGTGTACAATGGGGGAATAGGGAAAAGTGGGGAATGTAGTGAAAATGGTTATCTACTATAATATATAGATTAATATGAAATTTATTCAGAACACAGTTATAAGACTCTTCATTTACAAAAGAAAATACAAACACATTGAACACATAACAAGAGAAAAAAATTCAGAAAGTGAATAAAGAAAGAGATAGTGTTGTCTGGCGTCCGCGTATCCTGTGACTGCCCTGAACGGGGGTCCAGCTCAGCTTTTGCTGTGTGTCTGTGATGACACACAGCGTTGATTTTCAGCTGGAGCTGGTTATTCCGGGGCACGATGGACCAATTTATTTATTTATTCACTTAAGCACATCATATAATATATATTTTTAAATATATTAAACTATATTTGTAGGGGGAGAGTGCACGCTGCATTCCCACAGCCGCCGGGCGCACTCGACTGGCCACGTTACCCCCCTCTCATAGAAGACTAACTTGAAATGTACTGCATTTCCTACTTTACCGTATTTACCCAATGTACATACGTGTTTCGGTAGTGAGTGAGATATGCCAGAGCCCATTCCTATCCCATCTTATCCCCATTTTCAAAACACTTTCTCCCAATCCATTCCTTAATCTGCAAAGGTGGGGAGCGCATCCGAGAGCGTGCTAACGTATGTCATTCTGGATCGATGTTGGCATGTATCGCGGATGTCTATGTACCACAGTATCCACTTACCATCAGGTGGACTGTATGCTCGTCTGCCGCTTTTTTTTCTATAAAAAAGATAATACGTTACAGTTTATAAAAATCAATGCGTACATTCTTTATAACGATTTATTTAAGAATTCCACAGCTTAACTTCAGAGAACCCGCTCATTTAAGAATAAAACGTGTCACAACGCCACGTGTAGGATGTTGGAAAACTATGTACTTCTAATCGAACGAACGTCGTATAACAAAAATCAAAGCAATTATTACAATTCTATATTTGAGGAAATCTAGTCCTTTGTCCACAAATCGACTTTGCATTTTTGTACCTGTCTAATATTCTACTAAGACACCATGATCGAAAGCGGTGTCCGAGCCGATGAAAAATGATGTCCCAATACAAATGTTATAGTAGTGGCTGCTGAGTGATCGATCATACACTCGATGCGATGCCATCGATAATCGAGATAATTCGATTGGGGAACAGATTCCTGCGTCCACTTTTTCTTGTTAGTGAATAATATATAGTGTATTGAAAAAAGTTTCTATTACAGTCGTTGCTAGTTTTATTAAGGAAAATGGCAGAAAATTGATGGCAGTAACTTTCAAGGTGGGACAGGTTTAGGGTCTGCGGTGACATCAAAAGTATGGGAGCCCGTGAAGTGGGACTACGTAGACGTTGTGTTGACATTCTCATTAATTAAAAATTGTTTATTTTTGTTATTCAAAAATAGTTTGTTATGTTGATTACGGGCAGCGTTTAGTATTCTTTTGTCGTCCGTTTAAATAGAAGCCGTTTTATTATCTAATTTTTATATCTTAAATTGAGCACTTCAGTTAAGCAGTGGGGAATAAGCGTTTATATCTTATCCACTTACCAACCAGGTGTCTTCTATTTTTTTATATAGAAATAAGGCGGCAGACGAGCATACAGTCCATCCGATGGAAAATGGATACTGTCATCCATAGACATTCGTGATACATGTCAACATCAGTTCAGAATGATAAACGTTGGCACTCCCCCGGATGCGCGCCTACATTTGCAGATTAAGGAATGGATTGGGAGAAAGGGTTGGGTAAATGGGGAGGGATTTCTATGAGCTCTGGTATATCTCACTCACTACCGAAACACGTACGTACCTTGCGAAAATACGATAAAGTAGGAAATGCAGTACATTTCAAGGTAGTCTTCTATGAGAGAGGAGTAACGTGGCCAGTCGAGTGCGCCCATCAGCTGTGGGAATGCAGAGTGCACCCCCCAATGTATGCTTATATTTCCTAAGAAATTGTATGCTTGTCTGCGGCTATTTATCTAAAAAATCTTCTGTATTTTTTATGCAAGAATCCAAGAACTTTCTCTTTACACATACATATTATCATATCATTCATACATATATACCTGCCTTCTTTTATAGACAGACGGTTGCAGATGAGTAGACAGTCATGTCTAATGGCAAGCGGTTGCTGTCGTCCATGCTTATTTGTTATAAATGAACTTCCTACTTTCTTGGCTTGCCAACAAGCCAATATGAGTTAAAAATGATAAATATTGGCATACGTCAGGATGTTCTTCGATGACAGTATAGACTTACTACCGGGTGGACTGCCTTTTCGTCTGTCATTTCATTTCAATAAAAATAAAGGATTGTATTTCACCGAGCAGCACAGAAATACTAAACGGGCATCAAATCATGATTAACAAAACAAACTACTTTGTAATAACTGAAATAAACAATTTTTAATTACTAAGACTGTCAACGCAAAGTTTACGTAATGCCGCTTCGTAGGACTCCTATATATCTTGATTGTTGCCAGGGAGCCCAAATATGCTGCCACTTCTAGTATTTAATTATTTCAGAAAAATAAATCAGTAGTTCGTGCAAGTTGCTGTTTCCGAATTGATAATCTCATGACTGTGATTCGACAGTAAATATCTATTCCTAGATCATTATCGTCTTTGGCTATCACCTAATATAATCCCACCTAAAAATATGTTTCGGTTAACGCTGAAATATGTTTATGTCGGTACTCAGAACGCGGGTAAAAAAATGTTCGAATCAGCGAGGGAAGTTAATAAACTGCAATTTGAAAGTTCATAACACTTCCGTGCAGTCAAAAACGTTATTCTTTTCCACGCTTTTTGTGCGTGATGTCGGGTTATTCTCGGTAATGACATTGTAGTTAATCTGCATATGAAATTCCCTTCTGCATATTAATAAGTAATTTATTTACTTATTAATAATTTATTTACTTATTAATATGCCGAAGTGGCAGTGTCGGGCAAGTGGTGTCGACCGGCTATGGATAGCACCACCCGATTTCGTTCCGTGGGTGTCGTAACAGGCGACTAAGGGACAACAGAACCGCTACCATAATTACACAACCTATAAGAGGGGCGGAGTGCACGCTGCATTCCAACAGTTGCTTGGCGCACTCGACTAGCCTAGTTACTTCACTCTCATAGAAGACTCATAGAATGTACTGCATTTCCCACTTTATTACGTTCCCCAATGTACGTACGTGTTTCGGTAGTGATTGAGACATGCCGGAGCCCATTCCCACCCCGTCCTGTCCTATTCCTCGCCATTTTCTCAACCCTTTTGCCAAATCCATTCCTATATCTTCAAAGTTTGGCAGCGCATCTGGGGACGTGCTATCAACCATTGTCATTCCGGACAATATCCACTTACCACCAGGTGGACAGTATACTCGTCTGCGTACTACTTCCTATAGAAAAAAGACGAGTAGACTCGCCAACCTGCGTGGACTTTAGCCAGGCGTGGCATTTTAACGCCATGATCCCCCATGCACGAGACAATGTTCTCGAGGAGGTCCATGTCCAGCAGTAGACGACTAAAGAGCTGGTTAATGTTACGGCTATTCTACTCGTTTCACCAGTTGGTAGTGACCCTGTTTGGTGCACTTATTTTACAATGCTTTTTCCTTCACAGTGAATGAAACAATATTTTACTTATAAATTTTTCACGAAGCGAGAGAGCTTCCAGGGAAAGCGTTTATGTAACAACCTTACGGTGGAGAAAAGTGTTTGTGTTTAACTACCTCTCTAGATGGATTATTTTACATTATATTCTTATAGTTCCTGGTTATTGAAAACTGAAGGAGTCTTTTGAGCGAAGGGCTTGAAATACAAAAATTTAAGTGGATTTTGTAACTTAGAAAATGAAATTAGTTTTAAACATATTATCAGTCAAAAGTAAGATTTAACACATCAAGATTTTTGGACTTATTTTTGGATTAATGCTCGGAGTTTCTGTGGGGAATAAGATCCGAAACGACAGAGGCTTGCCAAAGAACAAATGTCACTGACGTAACTCATGAAATAAGCTGGCTGATGTAGCAAAGGTTTTTGCAGTAGTGGGAACTCATTGGAAGATGTATCAATCAAGCGCTTTAATGATCAAAATCAAAAGATATTTGCAAAGAGATATCTAATGTAGTAAGATTTTACCGGTAGGAATATACAGGCAAGTTATTAGCAATTGAATATTATTAAATATCCTGGTATCGCATTAAATTAAAAGGATTCTGTCTTTCCATACTTTTTATATATATTTCTCTAAATGTATCCATCTACTATGTAATACCTCTTCTCTTTTCTCATACATACTTTGTGGCTGCAGAGTTAAATGGTTGTTCAGATCGTCTGGTAATCACAATAAATATGAAATGTGTCGAAATAACAATCAGCAATGGAACTCGCTTTTCGCTGTGTATCCCCAAAAACAACGGCGTGCACATTACCGCAGCGAACACATGGGCTCTCAGCCGCTCCATGAAAAATTCATAACCGATACCATAGACTAGGTGAGCAGGAGACCGTACAAGTTGAGATATTGTGCCTATCCAGGGGTGGCTTCACTGAGTCAAAGCCGGTTATAAGAAGGCAGTTACTGTTATTCCGTTTATTTATTAAGGTATATCCCCTTCGAACTTGGTATAAATATCCTTCAATACAAAAAATAAACTCGTTCCAAATTGTGTCAGGGGACAAAAATACAGGTATGAGTTTTGTATGAATTACTTAAATATTAGAGGCGGCGTGATATTTAATTAAAATTCAATAAATATGGTGTACTACATGAATAAACAGAAATTTTTACTGTTTTGACAACCTTATAACACAGTTGGTAGTGTCCTTGCCTGCTGTGCAAAAGGTCGCCGGGTTTTTTTTTATAGATAAAAAGGCGGCAGACAGTCCACCTGATGGTAAGTGGATACTGTCGTCCATAGACATCCGCGATACATGCCAACATCAGTCCAGAATGATAAACGTTGGAACGTTGGATACGTTACCTACCTTCGCAGATTAAGGAATAGCTTGGGAAAATGGGGAGGGAGAGGATGGGATGGGAATGGGCTCTGGCATATCTCACTCACTACAGAAACACGTACGTATATTGGGGCAATACGATAGAGTGGGAAATGTAGTATATTTCAAGGTAGTCTTCTGTGAGAGAGTGGTAACGTGACCAGTCGACTGTGAGGGAGGGTATATTTTGTTAGTTTCTCTTATACATACAAATTTTTCGTACACACTATGCCTGCTTTTCTGTATTTGACCTATATCTCACTTTCACATCTCCGCACGAGATAAGCTTGTTTTTTTGTACATCTTTTTTTTCTTTTCATGTATTTCATAAATAAATACATATTTAGCAGCGGTTATAGAGAGGATCGCGTGGTTTACAGACTTTAAATGACTCTTCTGTTTATTTCGCAACCAATCTATGAGCCGCCGGGTGTTCGACAGTAATAATAATGTCTGTGCAGCCACATCGTATATAACCGGTGTTTGGGAGCGAGCAAATGTGAATTTACAGTGAACGTCCGCCGGAATCTGTACTGACAACGAATCTCGCTGGCCACGTATTGGAGCGCCGGAGGTCGGTCAGTGTTTATGAGTTGAATTTCGTTGCTCACAATGCTTGGGTTCAGGTTATCGGAGCAATGAATATGTTTATAGAAAAACAAAATTGTTGATGGTACGGAACGTTCGGCGGTAACGTAGAATTCGCTATTTTCCGTACGTTTCAGAAAAAAAGTGTAGGTAGGTATAGATAAAATTGGTGGATTTTCGCGAGTCCAATCCAACAATATACATTTATAGTTTTGTATTGAAATTTGTTTCTGTTTCATACTATTGTAATTTTGAAAATACTTAACCAATTTAGCCCAATGTCCGTGAATTCAAACTAGATAACTATAGACTGAAAGATTTTTCTGTCGAATTTCATTATAATCGGTTTAGAAATGCGTTTAACTGTTAATCCACATGTAGTAATTGTTTACTGAAATAATTTTGTTGAAGTCGTCATTCGACATCTTTGACACATGCTAACCTCAACTAAAATGACGAATGTTAACCCATCAACCATCTTAATGTGAATTGGTGGATGTTACAAGTTTTTTTTTGATACATAAGCTCCTATATATTAAAAAGAGATCTGGGGCAGTGTATCCATCCATTGCGAGAAATATTTAAAAGAGATAGCTGGAAGAAATCTAAAACGGAGATCCGTCTTTTGTAGTATCTACTCTTATATATCCACGTATCACCTTTTTCTGTACAATGTAAAACAAAAAAATTAGAAAGCTGATATTAAATAATTTATAGGTTTTCTTGAATAATTATGAGCCATCCGAGTCTTCTTCATCAGATACAATTCCCGGAGCATTCATTCACTATAAATTGTACGTTATCTAATAATTCTGATTTTATGTTTCCCTCGAGTCTGATCCGACATCTTGCGTTTATGAATTTCGCCGAGGATCAGGCGCTTTGTGATGGTCGCTTTGAAGCAGAGATATTAGGATTAATGAGTATTTTGATAATAATAATAATAATAAGACTAATTTGAAATGTACTGCATGTACCAAAGTGTCCTATTTTCCCAATGCATGCACGTGTTTCGGTAGTGAGTGAGATATGCCACAGCCCATTCCCATCCCATCCTATCCCTCCCCATTTTACAAAGCCATTCCTATATCTCCAAGGGCAGGTAGCGCATCCGGAGGCGTGCCAACGTTTTCTTTCTGGAACGATGTTGGTATGTATTTGGACGACAGTATCCAATTACTATCAGGTGGACTCTGTCATCTTACTTCCATAAAGAGAAAAATAATAATTAAGTAAAGTCCATATTAGTGTTAGTAAAAATTTTAACTTATAGATTATATTTAGTACCTACTTATTTTACTTACCTACTTAGTACTTTATTATTATTATTTCTGCGTGTCAATTATACAATGCAGAATAATAATAGTTTATTTGCAAAAATGTAAGTACGAAACAGGTGATAATTTTAATCGGATGCTACACATTCTACTGTAACACAGTATGCAAAATCTCTACAATTACAATAAACCACAATTCAAACAGATACCCATTGATGCCCAAAAAAAACATAGGCACTGGCTGTCGCCACCCATCACCTCTTGTACGAAGTAACGTGCGAGACCACCCAATATCTCATTATTGAGCCGTCCACCCTCTCCGCAACGACCATATGTTTATGGTTAGTAGAAATTTGTATAAACTGTCTAAGGTCTTTGCATAAGAATAAAAAATAATACGAGTATAGAAAGGAATCCCCTTCGTGTGTATCCCAAAAGTCGCGAAATAAACATTTACTTTCCCCCTCTGCCCGTAACGTCCCTCCGTCGCCCACGGATGCCGCGAGGACTGTTATATTTATTATACCCGTACACTTATTAAATAGATAGACACTTTATTTTATTATTAGGTTAGTTAAATTGTATGGTTAATAATTAATATGTTTAATTAATAATGAAAAACATGATATTGATCCTATTATCATATGGTTGCTTCTTATTTTTACCCACGGTATAGGTGCACTAAGAGTGAAGATGATATACGAAGAAGATGCGAGGCAGTGAAGAAAGTGAGGTTGATAGTCGATAGATGATGAACGATAAATGACGAACAGATTAGAGACTAAGTTTTGATCACAGATGAGTTGTCAATATTTACATATAAATAGCGAATACTGCGACGATTCTGCGCGTGAGCAAGTAGCGACTATCTGTTTCTATTAGCCGTCACGTCACGTTAGTTAGTTCCATTGCGAGTTAGAAAAGGAAGTGTCAAACCGTCTTTCGTGCCCGCCTGCCTTCATTAATATAAAAAAACTCAAAATAAATCAAATTTTTTTCATATAATTTTTTTTTTTCATATATAACATATCTAGCATGTGTTCTTAAATCGATGGTAT
Source organism: Sesia bembeciformis (assembly GCA_943735995.1). NCBI lineage: Eukaryota > Metazoa > Arthropoda > Insecta > Lepidoptera > Sesiidae > Sesia > Sesia bembeciformis. Next base: position 13,131,727 of record OX031042.1, on the reverse strand, counting down.
CAAACATAACAGTATTATAACACGGCAAAATTAAGAATAAAACATTGTAGGCTCAATAATTATTTCTTGCGACCGTACAAAAGCCAAAACTTAAGCACTTTTTCCTTGATCAAAACAATTCCAATGAGTCCAAACACAATTGTGTATAGATAAAGTGTTGTATACAATGTATATGTATACAAGTAGGTGGTTATTTATTCGCACATATACAAAAATATCGTATAAATGCGAAATTGCCTATTTCATTCGCGCGTCCTATCTGATTTCGTGTCACAAGCTGAACTGTTATGGTTGGCACAAACGTTTGGGAGACAAGTTTAGATTATAACGGAATCTTAGAAATTATTAGGCGAAACATAGGTTTCTGATTTTAAATCTTGAACAAACTATACCTATCTATACTCTCTTATACTCTCCCAAGTTTGTAGGTAGTAATCTCTTAAGGGTATAAGCACGCCTTTTGTATGTATTTTCATTTGCAACTACTTTTATCATTTCTGTATACAATAAAGTATATAAATAAATAGTACCTTTTGTTAGAAGGATGAGATCGATGAAAAAATTCATTAACTTTTGCCACCCTTTTAACCCCTTTCTAAATCAAATATCAAAAACCGCCGATACACGTATTTAATTATAGTAGCCTATATGCCAAATTTCATCTGGAGATACAGGCATTGCATTAAAAGTTATCTTTTCTGTCACAGGAGGATGGTGACGGAGGAGATGATTTCAAAATATAATTTCTAAAAATCCTTCCTTAATCGTTACGCATGTTATAAAACCTATTAACTGTGCAAATTTCATGTTTCTAGCTTCAACGGTTTCAGCCCGGCGATTATGAATCAGTCAGCCAGTCCGGACATTTCCTTTTATATGTACTCGTACTGAATACAAAATAAAATTTAGTTTAGCAGCGCCTCTTGGTGAGTTAAAGGCATAACTTTCATCTACGAACTTACCCTAAAGCATGAGAAAACGTCAACAAAAACTGGGTCAATATCAGTCCAGCCATTTCAGAGATATATGGATACAAAGGTTACACAAATGTCTACCATGGACATAGTTACCTAGAACATAAATTGAATTTATTTCGAAACCAATTTATACATGAACTGTATGAGCGTAATACAAATTCAATAGGCGATAGAGATTTAATGTGTCGTAGGTCAAGAGACATACAAGAAGAAGAATATAAACTACCCATTTTCTGAATAATAAACCCGAGTGATTTTCTGACTGAGAATTGAAAGCAAGTCCTTTTGCACTAACACCCTTGCTAAGGTTAGTTTTTCTAAAATATATGGCATCTTGTTTTTACCATGATTTGACAAATCAATAAATTATTATTATTATTATAATCATTACTGATTTTTTTAAACGCAATTTCGGCCGATCAATTAAGACTATATTTTTGTCTACAAATAAAATGTTCTACAAATAATAAATAAAGTCTTTCTTCTTCTCTGTTATTTGTCTTTGACATCCCTGGCTGCAACGAGAGTTATAAATCTAACAATATCTCTTACCAATACAGGGGAACATAACAGAAAAACATTCCCATACTATTTCGAGCCGACACGATGGGGTCCATGTAATTGTTTATTCTCTTGTTTATTAATTGTTTATTTTATATTAGTGACGTTCTAGTGACCTAGTTAATATAGCATTGAGACTACATCTTGTTTGATATGATTACCGTTTTCATTAATAAATCTCCTATTGCAATATACAACGTGTTGAAATATAATCTTGTTTTTAAAAAGTTGAATCACGGCATGTAATGTTGACCCCCTAAAACTTCATTGTCGTTGTGATATTTTCGTAGTTTTTGATTTTCTATACACTGTGACGTATTCAAGTGACATTTACGAGTTTTTTTTTCATATATGGCAATGGTGCAATTAGCACATTCTGCCAGTGTCAGTTTTCTTCGTAATAAACAATTTCAAAGTCTGAAACGTATCCTGTCAATGTCCAGTACCGTCGAAGTAAGCCAGCAGTCGCTCAGTAAAACGATAGTAGGTTTACTGAGGACAGAAGACGAATCCTTGGAAGCACTAGAAAATGGCAGTCCTATGTTTTTATTTGATTAGCAAAAACACCACGCACAGAAAATCCACTTTAATAATTTTAATAAACTATCACTATTAAACCACAAAACGCCATTTTTACAATAATGAAACAAAAACTCAACTTCACTTCGAACGTTTCCACCAAAGAGTTTCAAAATTGTCCTCCTCCGGTAGATACGTTCCCAGGTAATGCGCTTCGCGGTACCTGGATCCTGTCAGTGAAAAAAATATATGAGAAATATAGAAATTATTTCAATATTTCTTATATTTATTTTTCATCGCTAACACCGTTAAGTCAAAAATATTGCAATTATTGTATAAAAGGAAAACTATTAATAACTAGCGATCCGCCCTCATTTCGCTTCGGTTTATTAAATTTAAAACAATCGGAATAAGATATTTTCCTGCGGTAAAATGGAGCCTATATTTTAAATTAGACCTCTAGCAATACATCGGTGAAAACTGCATTCAATTCCATGAAGTAGTTTTTGCGTGATGTGTGTACAAACATGCAGACAGACAGACAGACAGACAAAATTTCTAAAAACCGTTGTTTTGGCTTCTGTTGCTGTAATAAATATTCGTTTTTTTTTCAATATCTATAATGTACAGACATCGGCCTGTTACAATTTTATTATATGTATAGAATACGTTCTTGGTAGTTTTTTGCCGCCAAATGACAGTTTGAATTGAAAGTCTGTCAAAATGACCGCCTTGAAAATACTACATTTTTCGGGCAGTATTTGCTACATCTCTGTATTTTGGTTGATCGATTGTTAATGAATAGAACTTGAATACTATCATATTGAAGTCGATCATATGATACGTCGATAGAATTAATGTGAGAAAAACCTGCGAGATAGTTAATATGAATCGATTATTCTGACATTACGAGCATGTACCAACATGGTAATTGACGGGAGCCTCCAAAGGAGATTTGCCGAAAGTGCTTATCAGTAGAATGAGAAACCTTCATGACGGAGTACGCCCACAAAAATCGAGGTTATCACGGAGCTACGAATGTTGGGAGTAATTTATAATTTAGTGGGAGTATTTAGTGGTTCAATTTATAATTTGAAACTCGATAACGCATTTTTTTGAACCTGCTTGAAATGTGATAGCAATCCTACCCTAAGAGTATCTATTATGGATTCACATTCTGAGATATGCCAGAGCCCATTCCCATCCCATCCTATGTTATCCCTCCCCATTTTCCCAACCATTTCTCCAAATATATTCCCATATCTCAAAAGTTGACAGGGGACCCCCGTTAGGAACGAAGATCTTCACGCATTTTTTTAAACTCCGAATTTAATTCGAAATAAAATCTGTATGTGTAGGTATACAGAAATTTACCGAATACCGACGAACTGACACGATCGCGAGAATCGCGACCATACCGTGTCCGAGCGAGAGAAAGGCGAGAAAGAGAAAGTGAAAGGCGTATGGAGGGGGTAAAAATCTTACGTGACGTTACATTTTCTCTCGAATCACACCTATCGCAAGCCGCGTAAAGGAACTTCGTTCCAATAAAGCCGCCAACTAAAATCTCGCTCGGCATGCACGACTGGCCGAGTTACCATATATGTTTCGGGATAATATGTTAACGGGATAACACAAAATAATATGTTTCGGGAATGAGTGAGATATGCCAGAACCTACCACTATTCCCATTTGGCATGTAATTCTATCCCTATCCGTCTTATCCTATTTAGTCGCGATAATGGAATAAAGGTATCCCATTACCCCTTTCCATCCCTAAGAAGTAACGGTAGGCGTAATGGGAATAGAAAAACTGTTCGTTCCGTTATGATTCCTATTGTTTATTCTTTCCAATTCCTTGTCTAAAACTAAATCCATTCCTAAATCTCTAACGCATCCGAAGACATGATTCTTTTTTCATTCTGGACTGATGCTGGTATGTATTACGAATGTCCACAGGCGGAACAGTATCCACTTACAACCGGGAGAACTGTCTGCTCATACTTTTTTTTTTATAAAAATATATTGAAACAAGTGTAAATATTACTTACCGTTTGCTTACTCCATAATTCGTACTTCCACAAACTTCCCTTATCCTATATTCTGACAGTGCGACACTATCGCATATATAACGTGTTATGTATTCATACTTGTCAGCTCATAAGGTAAGGATGCCTTCACATTCCGCGCGTTTCCTCTATACTGGAATAATCTTAAAAGGACTGGCTGTTCGAACCAATGTTTCAAAATTGGAATTAAAAGTTCTGTATTTGAAATTTTCCATGTTTCACGTATAAATATTTACTCGAGTTTCACTCGAGCAAGTTGATAAATATTTAAAGCTTGTAAATATGCAATACCGATAGTTTATACGTTTAAAAGGTACGCAGAACTAGTTTCAAGATTTGCATACAATACCATCAGCTTTTGTCTCTCCACTGCTGGATATAGCCCTCTCCCAAGACAGCGACGGCAACACACACGATTCTCGGTTCTTCTCATCCAACCACCACCGGTGAATTTTTTTAAGTCGTCGGTCCACCTGGACGGTGGGCGTCCAGTACGTACTGCGTACGTACTAGTACGTAGCCTGCATTCGAAGACTGAAAAAAAAAATCAAAATTTGCAATAAACTCCTATTAATTTATCAAGCTGTATAACCTATTTACCTTTAATTGTTTTTATTTCTGTTAGTGGCCCAATTGGTACAAACCGGTTTTGATTGGTCAATAAACTGCCCTAACATAATTTTTAGTTAGGGATGACTTTTTTTTATACAACGATGGTTGTAAAAGAGCTGACAGTCTATCTGGTGGTGAGATACTGTCGTTTATGGATATACGTGATATCCGTGTTTATAGACATTAGTCAAGAATGACGAGTAGTTGTACGTCCTCGGATGTTTGACTACTTTGGAGATTGAGGGGTGGATTTAGCAAATGTTTGGGAAGGACAGGGAATAGGAAGAACGCTTTTTTCCTCATCGAGAGAAACGGAGAGCGGAATTTCCTTCATCCCCGTACACTGAGGAATGACATGAGTAAAGTTGAGATGAAATGAACCATCTCATGAATTCCCCAGATTGTTTTCTTCATATAATTTTTATGGCAGCAGATAAATGATCGGTCAATGATATACTGCACTAAATTAAAATGATTGTCCGCAAGAAAATTTAATAACTGCACATAATTTATCCCGTTAGCTGAAGAACAATCTGAAAAGAAAAGCAAATGAATACCAAATATTCTATACATATCACCATAATTTATATATAGGCTTTCAAAAATGTAATATCGTCACCCTTATGCCAGAACCAGGAATGTGCAAATTTGGTGATTGTTAGAGAATGCACTGTTTATAGTAGGGCTTATTGTTAGATATTGCACATAACATGAACCTCACATGGTATAAATAGGGCGTGTACAACTAATATTTCTGACAAATCACTGGGCTAAAGCATAATTCCGATTTTTCACAGCGAATGAAAACTTTAACATCGGTTTTTTATCGAAACTCCTAAATTATAATTGCGGCCGAAAGTAATACACATCGGTTATGATCGGCTAGCTTCGGTTTTGTAGAGCGTCGTCTCTGTTGTGTGGCGATACGTCACTGACTTGTCAGTCATCACTACATTCGCTAAAACCGAAGCTACATGTCGAAAGCTATAGTCAACATGTTGCTGTTCGTATAATTTTACTAATAGTGTGCGGGTTACATTTGTTCTCCGTACCAACTGGATCGCGGGGGGGGGGGTGGGGGGGGGGTGGACTGTATAATAGGATTTTCGTAAATGAAACAACTAGGCTTGTTCTTCTTTAATAGAGCCGGGGTAGCGCAGAGGTACTTTCTTCTTCTTGTTCTTGTTCTCTCTGAGTGGATGCCGCTACGGAAGTGAAATTGACCGGAAATGGTCCGCCTTTTATTCAATTACTGGCTTCCCCCACCTCCGGTTCAATTACGGGCTTCCCCCACCACTTGTTCATGTATGTACCCCTCCCGCTACCCGCGGGGGATCATTTATTTACTTTTCTACTTATGTTCTAATTATCCTAACAAGAATACAAAGTATTTACATATGGATCCAATAATATCCTAACGTTGTGACGTCCGGTTGCGAGCGGACGGGGTGCACGGGAGCGAGATATATTTATATTTCCCCGTCCCCCGCTTCAGGAGTATAATCCATCAGTTGTTCTCCGGGCGTCACAGCGTCCACCCACATTGCGCCCTAGTATGTCCTCACCTACACTATCCACCAACTTGTATCCTGATAAGTAAGCAAAGACACACCAGGGATCACTCCAATATCAAAAATACACAATATCATACATTTAGGACTTATAAACTAGTTGAGAAACTAACTATATACACATTTGTACAAGTACCCTAGCCTGTCTATGTTTCGTCGTCAATTTAACATGTTGCTGTTCGTATAAATACATGCCATTATTTTCTGGGCCACGCGTTTTCTCGCGATATTTTTCTTCCCTGCCCAGCATAGTACGAACCAGTTGAAGTTTAAGATCTCACGAATTTAAGTCTAGAAGATGGTCTCTACATTGCATCTTATTCAACTTTATGATAGGTGTATTTCTGTATATAGGTGTCTATCAAGGCTCGTCACAGTATATAATCTTCCGCTCGTCTAATATAGCGGCGAACTTCTTTAAGTCATCGATCCACCTGGTCAGAGAGCATCCAACACTGTGCTTCCCGGTATATCGTCTACATTCAAGGACTCCCTCTGTAAATATTTGCAAATCTAGAATAAACCTTAACACTGTCAGCCAACCTGCACTTTGGTCTTGAGTTTGTTTACAAAGACATATTTCAGTCGAGTACACACGTACCCCATTTATAAAGCGCAGTGACTGGTCTCACGTACGCCAGTGTAAACGCGGCCTAACCGGCCCCCACATAAATTTGCAGGAATCACCCGTTTTGTCAACTGGACATGTTTAGGTTTAGGACCGGTATGATTTATAATTTCGACAAGCGTATTGGGCTCGAGATTTTTAGGGTACTGTTTTGATGTAAAGAGTACAATAATATGCAAAAAGTGATCACAGGCTCCATCTCTTCCCATGGGGTCATAAAGGGCGACCAAAGGATAACAAAGCCGCTACCACAAGCTCCAAGGAACTACACCACCTCGAAAAGATGTTGACGGTGTAATCACCGTCAACGTTCTAAAATAACAATCAGTTTGTAAGTAAATATAGGAGAATTATTGTAGATAAAGAGAAGAATATAGACAATAGACAACGCTTTATTTCGGACAACGCAACACACAATAATATATGTAAGTTGGTAGGCGTTCCATATATACGTATTTTTTTACAAGTAACTAATTTATAGTAAAAAAGTAACTTTTAAAGTAACTTTTAAAAGTAACTAAGTAACTATTTTTTTGAATGAACCCTTAAAAGTTAGCGCGTGTCACGCCTGACCATTTAATATTTCTTTTTTCTTTTATTTCCCTTTGGAAAATCGAAACGCTCGCCATATGATTTTAGGCGGGAAAAGAAAAATTGTCGCGCCTTTTCACGACCGATGATATATGGTGGATCCTCAGCCGGTAATTGTGCGGATTGGAAGGCCGCCCTTGTCCCTGCGAACTGGAGTAAGGATATGATTACAGACGGGAAGAGGTTAGTGTACCCCTATCTGTGTGAAGTGTGTTTGTATAAAAGTTACAATATGTCGGGTCAAAGTAAATTAATAGACACGCCGAATATTTTTTTTTTAAATTTCGCCATCGTTTGTCGTCCTTGGGGGGGTAAAAATTGAAGTGCCTTTGGTAAGGTACGCTGTAATCTCACAGAGCACTCGACTGGCCAAGTTATGCCCCTCTCACAGAAAACTATCTGTATCTACTGCATTTTCCACTTTATCCTGTAGCGAGTCACCGGAGCGTTTCAAGCTATTTTTTTTAAGTAGCCATATATTTGTAATTAATTTTATATTATAAAATGTAACGGAAAGATGAATGATGGTATAAAACCTAGTATAAAATCGCAGACTAAATTTTTGTACACCTTTTGGGTAAATCATCGAGTCCGACTGAACATTTAAGATCTTTGTATTTGTATACCAATAATAATTGCAAACGAGCATACAGCCCACCTGATGGTAAGTGGATATTGTCGCCCATAAACATCCGCGATACATGCCAACACTAATCCAAAATGACAAACATTCGCACGCCCCCGGATGCGCTGCCTACTTTTGGAGATTAGGGTTTTGAAAGTGGGGAGGGATCGGTTGGGATGGGAATGGGCTCTGTCATATCTCACTCACTACCGAAACACGTTCGTACATTGGGGAAATAGCATAAAGTGGGTAATGCAGTATATTTCAAGGTAGTCTACTGTGAGAGTGGGGTAACGTGGCCAGTCGAGCGCTCCCAACGGCTGTTGGATTGCAGCGTGTACTCTCCCATCATGTAAAATAAAGTCATCCGGGGGGGCTTGCCAGCATGTGTCATTCTGTACTGATGTTGGCATGGATCGCGGTTGTTCATGGGCGACAATATCCACTTACTCCCAGGTACATGCCACCCTCTTTTTAAAAAGAAAAACTTCCGCCATTGCTTTGAAATTGTTTTTAAGACAATTTTTTTCTAGGTATCATATTATTTTGACTTTCCCTCAAAGTTAACGTAATGAAGAGAATCGATGGTGATATAAAGGCAAAGCGGGATACATTTTGTGGACGCAGATAACTCTTCACAAAAAATGGCGCAGAGTAAATATATGAGCCGTGTACTCGCCAATTGGGTTGAACGATTAAAAACACCCCCCATAAAGTGAGGTTGCTCTAAAACGTTAATTTTAATTTATGGTTCTGTAGAAAAACAAGATTTTTATTTGTCTGCCTCGAGTTTTGTTGAGAGAAATTGATGAGCTTTTTTTTTTAAGCATTTCGAGGTTTTTGAAGAGTAAGTTAAAATAAAGCAACTATACTTTATAAAAAATAGCTGTTTAGTAATGTTGTGCGGGATACGTATGCACTAACACGCAGTAGAATGCTAGTGTCTGTACTCCGCACCAACTGGATCGCCTGGGGGGTGTGGACTGTATAATAGGTTTTTCTTATCTTGAATAAAACAACAAGGCTTGTTCTTCAATAGAGCCGGGGTAGCGCAGAGGTACTTGTTCTTCTTCTTGTTCTTGTTGTTCTCGGAGTGGATGCGTCTGCGGAAGTGAAGTTGACCGGAAATGGTCCGCCTTTTATTCTATTTATTGGGTTCCTCAACCTCTGGCTAGTTGCGGGATTCCCCCACCACCGGTCAACGACGGGCCTCCCCTCCACTTGTCCATGTATGTACCCCTCCCGCTACCCGCGGGGAATCATTTATTTTCCTTATCGCTAACACGTATTTACATTTTTGATAAGATCCTAGTATGTCCTCAATTACACTAATGACCAACGATTCACGCCGAGACATACTAGGGATCATTCCATTATTATCAAATTATATACATAAAAAACTTAACAACTAGTTGCGAAACTATATACATGTTTGCCTAAGTACCCTAGCCTTTTCGTCGTCAACAAATGTCTTTTAAAATATTTAATAAATTGCCAGATAACATCAAAGAGTTATCTATAAACCATTTTTTTTATGAACGATTGCGTCAGACGAGCATACAGTCCACCTGATGGTAAGTGAATACTGTCGCCCATAGACATCCGTGATACATGCCAACATTAGCACAAAATATTAGTGATAAACGTTGGCACGTCCCCGGATGCGCTGCCCACCTTCGGAGTCATAGGAATGGATTTGGAGAAAGGGTTGGGAAAATGGGAAGGGATAGCATAGGAATGGGCTCTGGTACATCTCACTCACTACCGAAACACGTACGTAGATAAGGGAAATAAGACAAAGTGGGAATGCAGTACATTTAAAGGTAGTCTTCTGTGAAAGAGGGGTAACGTGGAGAGTCGAGCGCGCCCTGCGGTTGTTGGATTACAGCGTGCATTCCCTCCTCTCCCTATAAACCAATTTAAAGATAAACTAGTTAAATAACTATCTGCTCATAATTTCCATGGTTCATAATTCTCATAATTAGTAAATAGTAATTGGAGTACCTACTCATAATTAGTAAGTAGTAATTGGAGTACCTACTCATAATTAGTAAGTAGTATTGGAGTACTCATAATTAGTAATTAGTAATTGGAGTACTCATAATTAGTAAGTAGTAATTGGAGTACTCATAATTAGTAAATAGTAATTGGACTACTCATAATTAGTAAGTAGTAATCGGAGTACTCATAATTAGTAAGTAGTAATTGGAGTACTCATAATTAGTAAGTAGTAATTGAAGTACTCATAATTAGTAAGTAGTAATTGGAGTACTCATAATTAGTGAGGGGTAGATTTTATGTTAGACTATTGTTTCACTCGGCTTACACCGACGAATCATGTGCACATTTGTGCACATCAACATGTATAACCATGTTTTTTGTTGATTAAATAATAAAGAAATTAAAGAGAAACGTATTTTTAAAAAGTTTTTAGTGTCTAAATTAACCGCACTATTTGTATTGTCCAAACTGCGGAAAAATCATAGGACCTATGCGGTGGTAAGTCACATTGAAATAAAATAATATAAAACATAATCAAAATACTATACTCTTAAAATATTATACATTAACATACCATCATCTATGTCTTTCCACCGCTGGACTGCTGCCTGTCCTGAGGCTCAACACCACCACCATAGATTACGCAGTAAAACATGACTACCACACAAAATCTTTAGATCCTTTTAACCAGTCACTATCGGCGAACTTCTTCACGTCCACGCTCCGGGCCGGAGGGCGCCCCATATTGCCCAAATAAAATGTTATTTTCAAATGTTTCTTGTAACTAATTACTTTAAATAATCTCTTTATTTTAAGTAAGTATTTCTCTTTATAAAATAGTACTCATGAAAATGTATTAATAAACGAAAAATTTAACTAAACGAGTCTTTAAAAGTAAAATTACCTCATAACATCAAATTTTAATAATGAAAATTTTCGATAAGAACCTTTTAAAACATCAATTAAAATAAAATAAACCCCTTTTAATTAGTTCCCGCTGGTCCCTAAACCGCTCGATGCCCTCGAACCGTGTTTTAATATAAAAAATGTAAATAAAGGTACATTTTTAACAGCCGCGCGATAAAGATTTATCGACACGGAGTTTTGTTGGCTATTGTATACCATAATTTGTTTAAAAACGCGGGTAATAAACACAATAAAGGCCTTTTGTTTAACGGCTCCGATAAAGAAGTTTTTAATGATCAATCTAAAGTTATGGGCTAATTGAGACGTTGAATAACTTATGGCTTAGGGGTCGGACATACGGTGTCGAGTAAGAATCAATAGCTTGAAAATAGCTCTATGGAACGTAACAATACTGGGTCTCGGACGCTCTCACAGACAATGTGGATATTGAGAGGGAACGTGAGGCGTTGGCTGTCAGAAGTGATATACTGGCTCGCAGTTTACCACGTTGCCCTGCAGCAATAAAAGTTGCACATTTTATGTCCTGTTATACATGTTGTCTTCGTGCGAACTACGTGTGGTACGAATCATCTTATTGTCAGGTTTTGTAGATACACACACATCCTTATGCACACCCTCTTACACATGTATGTATACCCACAGCCCACAAATACACAAACGGCAGTATTAATTGTAAGGTACCGTAATAATGAATGTCTAAGAGATCTGTTAGTTATTTTATTTTTACACTAGCGAGCCGCCTTCACTTCGCTTCGGTTTATTAAATTTAAAACAATCGGAATAAGATATTTTCCTGCGGTAAAATGGAGCCTATATTTTAAGTTAGACCACTAGCAATACATCGATGAAAATTGCATTCAATTCCATGCAGTAGTTTTTGCGTGATGCGTGTACAAACATACAGACAGACAGACAGACAAAATTTCTAAAAACCGTTGTTTTGGCTTCTGTTGCTCTAATAAAGACTTTTTTTTTCATTTTTTTCAATATCAGAGATTAGTTTTTTATCAATATCTATAATGTACATACATCAGCCTGTTACAATTTTATTATATGTATAGATTATTAATTTCCTAAATTCTATAGTACTCGTAAATAATTTGACTTCAATTCAATCATTTAATTTCAATGTAATAAAGCGTTAAGGATGCTATTGGGGCTGCCGATGCACTCCAGCGCAGACGCTCTCACTGATCATGGCTTTCATTCTATTCTACGGCATCTTACGTGTTATAGCTGACCGAATATTATGACCAATATTGTGGTGGTCGATTCGGTTACACACATAGATTTAAATGGCAACACATGACACAAATAAAATAAATTGCCATTATCAAAGTTTTCAGTTTTTGTTCTAATAATTGCACTACTTCGGGTCTGTGAGCCGAAACATCTAACATACAGTTAACATCACGATAACCTTGTCGACATCGGTCAGATTAGATTAGAACAACTAAATTAAGCTTTCCAAGTTAAGATCGATTAAAAGGCGCAAAGCTCGACCTTGACAACAGTCCGAACAGTTGGGAACCAGAAAATGTCTAGTATGTTCCCTAATAAAGGTCAAACTCCAGGACTCTCCCAATTCCGAGAAGGTCCCAATTTGATTTATTATTTATCAGCCGAAATAAATTGAGTTGCGCCGAAACGCTTGTTGATTTTAATCTTTCTTCGCAGTGTTTCGGTTCAGTTGTTATTTAAACAATGTTTCAAAATGTGTGAGAATTGTATAAATTTTAAATGATATTTCGTTTTGTTTATCTGTTTATTTATTACTAGCGACCCGCCCTCTTTTTTTTTAATTTGTTTTTCAAAATTTCAAAATAAAATATAGCCTATATTAGACACGGGTAATGTAGCTTCCTATTTGTGAAAGAATTTTTGAAATCGGTTCAGTAGTTCCAGAGATTACCCCCAATATACCTACAAACACACAATTTTACCTCTTTATTATATTAGTATAGAAAGCCGCAATTATAGTGTACAAATTACATGGTAACACGAAATTATGTATATTCAATATGCGACCAATTGAAAATTTGCATATCGATAACGACTGTACACATATTCCTATAGAATAACAATAATAACTATAACAGAATTCCTATACAATAATGGGCGACAGTATCCACGGACTGTATGTTCGTTTGACGCCTTCGTCCATAAAAAAAACAGTGACCACGACTTTTAGGGTACTGTCTGTTTATATTAAGAACTAGTCAGTCCGAACATAATTTATAATAATTTCTCAATTTAGATACAAAATAACTGCAGATACTATAATTAAAGATGTCTATAACCGTATACCTATAGTCCTATATCTATATATGTAGGGAGAGAGTGCACGCTTCATTCCCACAACCGCTCGGCGCACTCGACTGGTCACGTTACCCCTCTCTCACAGATGACTACTTTGACATGTACTGCATTTCCTACTTTATCGTATTTCCTCAATGTACATACGTGTTTCTTTAGTGAGTGAGATATGCCAGAGCCCATTCTCATCCCATCCTATCCTGTCCCTCCTTATTTTCCCAACCTTTTCTCCTAATCCATTCATTTTCTTAATCCGCAAAGGTGCCTTTATATGCTTTATATGCCTTTATAACGGCACGTTGGCCAAGTAATTCACGCTGCTGGCGTAAGTCATTTGTAGATGTTATTAAAATTTTCTTTCCGTAGAATAATTAAATTTGTTTTTAAAATTTGGGTGCACTCGACTGGCTAAGTTACGGGCGACCGTATCCACTTATCATCAGATGGACTGTATGCTCGTCTGCCGCCTTCGTCCATAAAAAAATAGTTACATGTCTCTCACAGAAGACTACTGTAAAATGGAGTGCTTCGATATATGAGTGAGATGGATCAGAGCTCATTTCCGTCCCATCTGATCTTATCCCTTCACATTTTCCCAAAACTTTCTCCAAATTCAATCCTGCATTTTTAACGATAGGTAGTGCGTGTGCAGGTGTGCCTACGTTTGTCATTCGGTAATGATTTTGGTCTGTTTCGCGCATGTCCTCGGGCAACAGTATCCACTTACCACCAAGTGAATAGGCTGCTTGACTGCCGCTTTCGTTCTATAAAAAAAACGATGTTCCACAACCTTTGATACTGTCTTATCGATCCAGTGCAATTTGTATTATAAGAAACGTATTTTTAATGCGACTTTTCAAATACTTTTCATTGATATCATCTGTGTAAAAGGTGTTTGTTACTTTTACAAATTTCACTGTGTTTTACATTTTGTGTAAACAGTGATGTGTATAAATATTTGTCTAATAATGTTTAATTTACTATACACTGTATATTAACACTTATCTTCGCTTGCTCCTAAAACTTGGGCTAAAGTCAAGGACGGAATGTGAGCGTACGTGAAAACTCGCTCAAAGGGCCGCTCGCCTAATTGCTCAAATATAGCGCTAAGCACGTATTAAATACAAATAATGCACAGTAGCTTCTCTGCTATCAATTACGGTTTAAGAATCTTTATATTTATAAGAACGTGTTCAGTAACAATGAGAAAAATAAGTGAATAATATAAACATTTGAATTTTTTCCATTGAACAGACAATATGCATTAAACTATAAGAAAAAACCAAGCAGTTTGAAGCGAATCGTCGCTTACACAAAACCAAAAAAAAACAACGTTAATTTGATACACACTGTAATTTAGTAATATGTATATAAGACGTCGGATATATCTGTCGACTTGTCAAATGACGTCATGTTCTTAGCGTCATTACGACAACGGCTTTGACAGGGCGTGACCGGCACGAAGTACGGCGCGAAGTGTGGGGAAGCGCATTCTGCCAAGGTCGACGGATATTTACGACGGATTCTAATTGAGCTACTGTTTTGCCCTTTGTAGTGTGATACGGAAATATTCAGACGGTTCCGTAGGGATTGTGTTTTTGTACGTTTAAACTATTGTTTGCACGGTACGGTGGTCATTTTCGACTTATGAATTGTTTTCTAAGTGTTCCATACAGGAATTAAAAGACAAAGGTTCGACATAAGCGTGTTTTTTCAAACGACGATGCTCATCCTGTGGATGGGATGGTAGTGTATGCATTAGTCTCCCATCGATGGAAAAAATTCGATACTGGAAAACGGAATGTGGGAAGCGTTGTGGTTGATTTCGAATTAAATTAGTTTATTGTATACTTAGACCTTTATAAAAAGTTGTTGAAACAACTTGTTGATTGCAGTATCAAGCAATGATTTTTTACGAGATCCAACTCGCAGAATGACAACACATAAATAAGGTACCATTGCTATCAAACCTTAAACAATAAGACAATCAAACTGTAAACTTCCACAATGCAACCTCCAATAGAATTTCGCTTCGGAAAAGCACCAAATAGGACTTAAATATTTTAAAAATCAATTGTGCAGTTACCGCCAATATATTCCGGCGCGAGGAAAGAAGTTAATCGAGCGTGGATTATTGTTTCTCGTGGAACGTTCGATTTATGGGTGCATTCGTGGGTTTAGAGGCTGTTTGTTACTAGTGTTGATTCGTATTTGTGCTGAATTTTCCGCATTCATTTTTTAAGTTATTCTTTTTTTGAATTCCCGGTGTAGAGTTTACATGTCCCAGGATCAACAATTCATGGCGTGATCTACGAACTGATGAAATTCGCCAGTAGTGGCAGAATGAGAAAAACCGAAGATCGTGTGTAGAAATAGTTTGATAGTATATATAGTATGGTAGAGGATATTTTTATGGGAAGAAGGCGGAAGTACAGTTCACCCGATGGTAAGTGGATACTATCGCCCGTGGACAACCGCGGTGCATGTAAACTTTAGGCCAGAATGACAAATATTGGCATGCCGCGGATGCGCTGTCTACCCTTGAGGATGTAGGAACGGTGGAAAATGGGGAGGGATTGGATAGGATGGGATGGGAATGGGCCCTGGCATATCTCACTCACTACCAAAACACGTGGAAAATGCAGAATATATCAAGGTATTTTTTTGCGAGAAAGGGGTAAGTCGAGTGCGTCGAGCATATTTTTAAAATAAAATATGTCATTTTTATTTTAAAAATTAAAAGTCAATATGTCATTCAGTGGAATAAAGAAAGCGGAAAGTGATATGGCATTAGATGTTAATTCTCGCTATTTCCATCCATTTCAATCCTTTTTTAAAACAGCGTGTAATCAAATGTAAGCATGACGTCTTTCATGATTTTTAATTGTTATGTAAAATGGTTACAAGAGTTTTTATTTTGCAGTGAATATTTCGGTCCAGATAAATAAAATGCGTTCATGTATTTGATGCAAACAAGTACGTATGACAACTCTGTAGTGTGAAGATCATAAAAATGAAATTTTACAGGAAGGAAAATTTTATGTTTGTATTTGTACTAGATTACAAGTCGCTTGGGCTACTACGAAAATATCTTGTAATATATAACTAGACATTTAAAAATCTTTAAAAGCTTGTAGATTACGCTGAATTGAGTCGAATGGTGCAAAAAACATATATCAAATTTGGCGCTTGGACTAATTATGCGTTATTCTATCCAAATAAACGTAAATGTGGGACGAAATTGTCTGTCTAACGTTAAGTAAAGTTAGCATTTAAATAAGCTTTGATATTTGATTTAAATAAGCTTTTGCACAAAGTTGCAAATAAACATTACGCGATAGAATCTCAACAAACCAGTACCCACTTTTGCTCTCTTAAGCAATTTGATTTTCAACTACACCGAAAACGCGTCGCTGTCATCCACGAGGAGGCTAATGAAGCTGAAGTAATCGCTGCTAGCGAAGTCACAGTTTCAAACGGAATGCAAAATCTGTTGCGTTACTCTTGACGCGTTCGAATCGCGTTTGTATCTAGCTTATACAGTTTGGGAATCGACGTGTCAGCTATACGAGTATAATAAAATCGTTATATAGCCATGTCTGTACATGAAATATTTTTGAAAAAGTAATTGCAGTGTAAAGTAAATGTGATACAGAGCCCAAAACCAACGATTTTTGTAATTTTTGTCTATCCGTCGGTCTGTCTGTGTGAATGCACGTCACCAAAAAACCGCTGGATGGATTTTAATGAAACTTCGCATAGTGATAACTTATATGCTGGGTTAACATTTAGTGTTCTTTTTATTCAGATTAATTATGAAGGTTTTACGTTTTGTCTTTAGTTTACGCGAAAGTAGTAACTGGAACTGTTAGGGTACGCAATATTTTGAATCACATAGCAATATTTTTGAATTGATAGTTGAATGCTTTTCTTTTCTTCTCCTTTCGTATCTGTTGGCGCTGAAAATTAATTTAGAATATTTTGAAAGACTTTCTGGCGGGAACTCGAGAAGTGAAGTTGAGTTTTTGTGTGATAATTGTAAAAATTGAGTATTAAGCGTTTTGTAGTTTAATAGAGATAGTTTATTAAATTTCAATTCGTGCATGTTTGTGCGTTTTTTGTGTACTTAGAAGGAGACCTCTTCTGTCCTCAGTAAACCTACTATCGCTTTACTGAGCGACTCCTGACTTACTTCGATGGGACCGGACATTGACAGGATACGCTTTAGACTTTACAATTGTTTATTACGAGAAAATTTGAGACTGGCAGAATGTGCTAATTGTACCATTGCCATATATCAAGAAAATAGATTTTTTTTAAGGAAATACCCGAGGCGTGCCAAAGAACATTGTGACTGTATTTAGGATAGCTGGTATATTAGAAGTGACAATGGGAAGCGCTTACAACGGGACTGGACATTGACAGGATACGTTTCAGACTTTGAAATTGTTTATTACGAAGAAAATTTGACACTGGCAGAATGTGCTAACTGCACCATTGCCATATATATAGAAAAATGGGATTTTTTTTTGGAAATATCCGAGGCGTCCTAAAGAGCATTGTGACTGTATTTAGGATAGCTGGTATTTTAAGAGTGACTAAGGGACAATGGGAAGCGCCTACATGTGTTTCTCCTTATCATGCCGCTTCTTCTGAAGCCACCACACAGCACTTAGTCACACTGAAATCAAGACTACGTGTGGCTATTGGTTCTATATCAGATTATGTCGTTCCACTGCCGGGTATAGGCCACCTCTAATAAGTCTCCATGAGGTGTCAGGTGCAATCCACCAGTCGAGTGGGGATTGTTGAATACACATTACCTTCACTTTTTTAAATTCTTGAGAATGTTCTCCAGTTTTCTCACGATGTTTTCTTTCACGGCAGAACTAATGATAATTTTAATATTAAGTAGACTCTCAGTAGTACTCAGTAATATTTGAATTCACGTGTTCATGAGCGATAGTCGGGAACAGACAGCCATCACCACTCTTACTCGTTTATAATTAGAAACAAATAAATATATTAATTACTAGCGACCCGCCCTGGCTTCGCTTCCGTTTATAAGTTTTTATTTTACAATTTTTTTTTCAAATTTCAGAAACATTACCATCATACATTATATTTGTGTAACTCTTACGGTTTTTGCAGCGCACGCCAAAATATCTCGCAGATGGCAGTTTTTTTCGACTTACTTGACACTTATCGTTATATTTTGCTTAATTTACACAATATCTTTATAAATTATATCCTATGTGTTATTCTGATGTATGAGCTATAATTATTGTAAAGTTTCATTAAAATCCATTGAGTAGTTTTTGCGTGAAAGAGGAACAAACATCCATACATCCATCCTCACAAACTTTCGCGTTTATAATATTACTAGCGACCCGCCCTCGCTTCGCTTCGGTTAATAAGATTATTTTTTCAAAATTTCAAAATAAAATATAGCCATTTTATTTTGAGGGGTCCCTAATTTTTTCTAGTAATAAATACAGCCTATGTTACTCAGGGATAATGTAGCATTCTAATGGTGAAAGAATCTTTGAAATCGGTCCAGTAGTTTTTGAGTTTATTCGTTACAAACATACAAAAATACAAATCTTTCCTCTTTATAATAATATTAGTATGATTAATAATGGGATGGGTAAATTATTTATTAGTGTTGTTAATGATCACGAATAAATGTATCTTTTTATTATTACTGTCTACAGAATGAGGTCACGTAGAATAAAAAATAATCTTCAAGTATTTTAAAGGTGTTTTTATCCCCTTGAATGTCAGCCTTTGAGACTCAATCGAAATCGTTTAGTTTGCGATTTAGAGATCGTTTGAAAATATAAATATATTTTTTCGTAGACGTTGAAATTGAAAATTGATCATGTGTGAAATTCTCTACGCTTTCATTCGCACAAAATAAAGTTGTTAGATTACTTACTATATATAAGTTAGTGATTGAGTTGTCGAACTTGTCGATGTTGGTAACAGCCCTTAATCAGGTACTCTCGGGTCATTATCCACTATACGGGCTCGGTGCTGTCAACCTTTCAAACGACCCACTTCAGGTTTCGCCTTTCCTAGAAAATTGGGGGTTTCGGGCCATAATCCACCATTTGGGCTTTAATTCACTACGCTGGCCCAGTGATGCCAGATTTTAATTTTTTTGATAAACTGCACTTTGATTTTTTACGGGGAAAGCTTTGTTATCTTAGTTTTCAGGTAAAAAATATACTTTCTTTTTACATTGTATATAATTGTACTTAGGTTATACAGAAGGTAGACCAAGGTGGGACCTGATAAGTATGACCAGGAGCATATTTATACTCTCCAACACTGGTCATGATGCTCAACACTGTCATGACTACGAGAAAACAGTTTAAAAAAGGTGTAAAAAAACATTCAAAGTACTTGTTGGTTTCGAGCACTGTTCGATGTGCCTAGATATAGGAATATGTCGGCGATCGTCTTCTCAATGATCGTATGCACCAACACCCAGATTTGAACTTGTTTCATTGCAAGTGTCTCACAGGGCGGCAGGGGACACTCAATGCTGATTAAATTTGTATGTAAGTAGTTTTATTTACTTATTTTAATTGTAAGGGGTTCTGAGTTGGAGTTTCAACTTAGAACAACAACAACTCAGAGGAGAAACAGCGTTTCCAGCGTTCCCACCAATAAATAAATAAATAAGGTTTATAAACAAGACACAGGCTCACCTTTGGAGAGTATGTCAAAGTTACCCCATAACTCTCAGGTCACAACAGCCTCTACATACCGCAGTTAGCCCTCTTCAAAGTCCATAAAGGCTTTTACGAGCCCTCCACAGCGGATGCACCGATCTGAGAGGAGCAGATAAAATTTACGACAATCGACGGAACTTGTCAAGTGTGATTTATTCCAAGATACGGATTCGTTTATTTTTATAAATGTAGTTTATTTCTCATTATAAATGTAGACTTTGCTGAAAATAAAGTACAAATTGTAATCGTATGGTGTCGGCCTGTTTTAAAATAGAAGCACCCATTTCTTCCCATCGTAAAAGGCGCCTAAGGGATAACAAAGTCGCTACCACAACATCTGAGGAACTGCATCACCTCTAAACCAATGGACTTGTCAGACCCGCTTAGCTAGTGTGACGTTTTGAGGTCGTCTCCAGCAGTGGACTGTAAAAGATCTGGTTGCGGTAAAGTATAACTTATTATAGTATTAGATATCAGAAGTAGGTAAATACTTATAATAACATACTAAATACTTATTCCTAGGCTAACATACTTATTCCTAGGTTTTAGCAAATTAATTATAAAATTACTAGAAATTATTCATACTCGACGTTTCGGCACGGGTTACACCAGCCGTGATCACGAGTTGACTGAAAAGACGGGTAGTTCAGGTTCGGAGCTGCGAGCAGTTTCATCAACTACGCACATTTGATCTTCACATTCGGAAAGGCTGCGACACACTACACTAGCCACGTGCGCGAACGTATTCGACGGTAAATCGCAAGGTTTAAATGTGTTAATCACTGGATTCCACGTCAACGACAGGTTATATCCATCTTCCCGATTGAAATTTTACATTACATTATATTACATATATAAATAAAAACATATAAATAGGCATAACTAATATCACATAATCTCGGAGAGAAGGAGGTCAAACCTTCTTATATGGTTCTACTGCGCATGCTCAGAAGCGTTTCCAACGCTACTTACCTCTTGTGCAACCTCATTTAGACAACTCTCTTTTCTCCGAGACTTGGAACCCTAGTACACACTATGCACATTGATTTGTCGCTTGCTTATCGCAGTTCATGATGCGTTCACCATTCTGTCGTGTAAATCTATAATAAAACCGTGAAAGGATTGTAATTGACTTAATTTAAAATAAAATAAAGTTGGGGGGGTCTCTACAGTAGAAGTTACAGTACCCAAAACAGTGGTTTAAAAAAATAGTTTGCCTGTATGTCTGTTTGTTTATTTGAGCATTACGTAAAAACTACTCAACGGATTTTGATCGAGTTTTCATTAATCTATAGCTAAGTATACAGAAGCAAAATTGGTATACGTGTCATCTTCAAATGACACAAGGAAGTTGAGTTATAGAGGATAATAAAGAAATTACTTTTAATCGAATTGGGGTTACGATATGGGGTTCTTCAAGAGAGCTGTGAATAGGATTTTGCAAGGTCGGTGGCGCGCCCGCATACCCCCTGGTGTTGCAGGTGTCCATGGGCGGCAGTAACACTTACCATCACGTGGGACCGCTTGCTCGTTCGCCCACTAGTATATATATATAAAAAAAAAAGATTACTCGAAAACTATTGGATGGATTCTCATTCGTGTAATCCATTATTTCGGTGCTTTTACAGGTACTAAAAGCCTTTCACAGCTACTTATTCCACGAGAGCGAAGCCGCGTTTAGAAGCTGGTTATAAATAAAAATATCTCTCCATCTTCAACATCTTCAATCATTTTTATTCGCATGTATAGCTAAATAATATAAAGTAAATTCTGTATATTCGGGTTGACATTAGAAATACCACAAAGGGACAAGCCCTCAGGTAAAGTGAAAAACAAACATGATAAATGTCAGGCTTTGATGTTGTAGCCGGAGGTACTATACGAGTACAACAATGGACAAGAAATACTGAAGTTGAAATATTACGTAAACTAAGAGTGAGGCACGTAAACTAAAATGTTCATTAGCGCTTACTCAGCGCTCGAGCGTCGAGACTCAACTCTTGTTTACACAACACTAGATAGGATGTGTAGTATCTACATTTTACGATAGTTTTCTGTGACACTCGGCCTCGGCACGACCAGTGAGGTGCGTGGGGTTATAGTGCTGGGCATAGGAAGGTTTCTCAAAATCCGTTAGATACTTCAAATGACTGTATGCTTTTGAGAATATATACTAGATATGTATACAAACATTCTAGGGCAGACACGTTAGAGTCTAATGGTGTTCTATGTTCAGTAGCTTTAGAATTCTTTCATATCCTTTTTATATGGAATTGCCGTTTTATATGGAAAAAAATCAAATATTTTTGGTATGAAAATTATATATTTCATTAATCGAAGAATTGTCCATTATTATCAATGCACTTTTGCCATTTTAATGGAAGTTGATTGAGGGCTCTGATATCGAACTCCTGGGGATGGGAATGAAGGAATTCTCTGAAGGCGTTTTTCACTGCCTCATTAGAGTTGACTTATGTCCCCTATAAAAAGTTATCCTGTAAAATTCCGGAAAAAACGGAAATTAGTAAGGGCAAGGTCTGGCAAATGCTTGCCAAGTGGGGCAAATATTGGCAAGTGGGTGACGGAGAGTTTCCAATCGAATGTTCAGTAACTTTCAGTCTGTCGGGTAGTGTGTTGGTGAGTGCTATTTTGGAGACGCAGTGGACTAGAGAACGATTGACCAGGCTCGACTGTTTGATAGCGAGCTTGTCCATCATCGATTGCAGAATATTGTTACGCGAACAGTCAATGATCACAGATCCAGATATAGTGGAAGCAGACCCACTTTAAAGTACAGCTGATTTAGCAGCAGCGTTTGATGTTAGTGACAAAATAATGTTAGATCATCTGCGTCAAATCGGCAAAATAAAGGAGCTCTAAAAGTGGGTACCGTATGAACAGGACACACATCAGCAACAACAACGCGTCGAAGTGTGCACTGTGTTATTGAACCATCACAAAAACGAAGGAATTCTGAATCGGATCGTGACTTGTGATGAGAAATGGATTTTGTACGATAACCGTAAACGTTCGTATCAGTGACTGGATCCAGGAGTTGCAGTCCAACAATGTCCAGAAACGCAAAAAGCTACTGGTATCAGTTTAGTAATTCTGTGTGGTAGACGATGATGGAAAAGCTAGCAACAAAGCAACCAAGTTTGCTCAATCGCCCATCTCAACTTCTTCATGATAATGCCCGCCCTCACACTTCTCATACGGCAGTTTTAAAACTATAAGAGTTAAATCTGGATACTCGCCCGCACCCACTTCCTTCTACTTTTACTTTTTCCGTTTCTCATACAAATCGGTCATTTCATAGGTAAGCACCTAATCGAAAAACTATACTCAGACCGAAGACATTTCAAAACGAATCTACATTGAGTTGTTACATTTGGTTACAAAGGCGGCGAAGTCTATTTGTTTTTACTTAGCTCGCTCATAAAACATTATTGCTTGCCAAGCGGTGTCGATTAGTGCCGAATCTTATTGTGAGCGAAAAAGCGAAAGCGAATCTGGTGTTTGCACGTCGGAGAGTTCTTCACGTAAAACCTTTGATTAAACGTTATGGGGGTGTACACTGCAGGCTATTTATTATTATTCTTTTATGCTCTTTTCAGAATGAGCGGATTTATTTGTCTGAGTAGGACCTTGGCATTGCTTTGTTCACATCGCCAGACGGAATGCGGATTAAATTGAAATTGTTTTTATTTCTCTTTTACATAGCAGTTTTTGAGTCAGCCCTGATTTTCAAAGTAGATTTAAAAACGTCTATTTCAAAAGTATTTCCCCAATGTACGTACGTGTTTCGGAGTGATTGACATATGCATTCCATTCATCCTATGCTATCCCCCTCCGTTTTCCCAACCCATTCTGCCAATCCATTCAATCTGCAGAGATAGGCTTCGCATCCGGGGGCGTGCCAACGTTTCTCATTCTGGATCGATGTTGGCATGTATCGCGGGTGTCTATGGACGACAGTATCCGTTTACCATCGGGTAGACTGTAGGCTCGCTAACCGCCTTCTTTATAAAAAAAAATATAAACACAAAATAGTAAAAACTGAATTTGAAATACTGCAGTCCACCATATACTTGTACACATCTGTCTATTGAAATAATAATATTGTATAAACCGCAAACACACCCGCCCGCACACAGATTTGCGATTTACGTCCTTCATACGTTCCATGCTCTCGCCCTAGGGACATACAGAGTAAATACATACGGCTTTCTCATTCATGTTTGCCTTGATGCCCTTTAACGCCAAAAGGGGAAATGACTGACGATCTGTTTACAATTCAAAATCAATTAGACGATTTCATTTCTCACCGTCCAGAGCTCAGTCTCGTCTTAAAATTGCAAAAAAATACGACGGGATTTCAAGCTATTCACCACAATCTGTGCGAATAGATATTTAAAGATTCCTCAAACATTGTTTTCCATTTAATTCAATAATTCACCTCTAAGATAGTCATAATTTTCAAAATTCTTACATCATTAGGAATACCATTAATAATATTAAAATGTTCCATTGCCATAGTACTTTTTTTTGCTGTATGATGTTGTTCCACCCCATGTGTTCCACCCCCGTGGTTGTCGTGTCGCCGCGACTAAAGGATAACAAAGTCGCTACCACAAATCCTGGGGAACTACACCACTGCTTGCGACATTATTGAAAATCATTGTCGGTGTGGTCATTTTGACTTTGGTTAAAGTTTATTCAACCTTACATTTCGCTGTTTCGTGATAATTAGTCGCAGTTGAATTAATTCCCGTCGTATTTGTAAAGAAGTAAATTCAATAACAAAGTCGGGGCCTTACTGCTGTGTTTCTCAACGCTAATGCATCGGCCGCAAAGAGATGCTAGCATTGTATGTACACATTTATATGACCTTTCGAAGTATTGGTCGCGGGCCGCCGCGACCCTGCGTGTTCGGTGCCTTTATCCACACAGATAAATAGGTCACCTGTGGACGTACAGATACATTACGAAAACATTGGCCATCGGCTTATCCGGTAACACAATTAAGTAATAAATTATGCAATAAAGAAATAAAGTATGCAATTAGAGGTACGTGGTAATTCATAGACGTGGATGACGTATATGTTGAAGATGTCGCATAGTATCCATTTACCGTCAATTTTGCCAAAACCGTCAAACCATTACAAATGAAATCTCTGCATAGTTTCAAAGGTTGCTTGGGAGATAATCCTTCTAAGCATTAAGTCCGCCTTGTGTTACTTTGTGCAATAAAGAATAAATAAATAAAGATCACGTAGCGGGAAACATAGGAAATCGTTGATAGTAGTTGTGGAGAAGAGTACTTGTACTCTTGATTGTGTGATTACTTGATTGCAATCTTGATTGTATGTGGTGGTTGACAGAGGTATAACTATACCCGACAGTAGATAGACATAAATTGATAAGGTTTGAATATCCAACAGTGGAAAGATATACGTTAATGTATATGATATGGTACAATGGTATGGACTGCCTGTTAATCTGTCATCTTTTTCATTAGGAAAATAAATGCTGAGAAGTGTCGGTAGCATTGTACGCTTACGCTTAGAGAATAGATTTTTATATGGTAGCAAGAAGTGGCTGGGCGTGTAGCTCTTACAGTAATGCACAATTAATGGGGCCCCACCGTAATGCTGGCAAATTAGATTGGATTCTGAGTTCATACCGTCGCCTCCGAAGCACATATCTACCTGTTGTGGTTGTGTTAGATTTTAGTAAGGTTAGGTAATGAGAATTGATCTTATGTTGGGCGTCTGTTGAAGTGCTTGGCCATATTGAATTTTATAGGTCTGGAACTAAAATGGTCTGATACTAACAGAAAGTACTGAGAGAGCTCGTTCTTTATATTGTTATTCGCTTGTAATGGAGCCTCCGCCGTAATTCTTGCAAATTAAATTATACTTCAAATTACTGCCTTGGTAGTATTTTAATAAATTATTGCCTTGGAAGTATTTTAATAAATTAATGCCTTGGAAGTATTTTAATAAATTACTGCCTTGGAAGTATTTTAATAAATTACTGTTTTGGAAGTGTTTTAATAAATTACTGCCTTGGAAGTATTTTAATAACTTATTGCCTTGGAAGTATTTTGATAAATTACTGCCTTGAAAGTATTTTAATAAATTACTGCCTTGGAAGTATTTTAATAACTTATTGCCTTGGAAGTATTTTGATAAATTACTGCCTTGAAAGTATTTTAATAAATTACTGCCTTGGAAGTATTTTAATAAATTACTGCCTTGGAAGTATTTTAAGAAATTACTGCATTGGAAGTATTTTAATAAATTACTGTTTTGGAAGTATTTTAATAAATTACTGCCTTGGAAGTATTTTAATAAATTAATAATTTGATATGACCCTCAAATCGGGTTGCTACTTCCGTCCCAAAAGTGCGGTGCATCGGCCTCCGATACGGAGGTTTCGCACGCTATGCGGTCGAAATGCGATGCGAACCTGTATGCATCAAGAAGTATTTCGATTAAGCTACGACATGGGGTTCCTCAAGAAAGCTGTGAATAGGATTCTATAAGGCCGGCACATACATCCACATACCCCCTAGTGTTGCAGATGTGCATGGACGACGGCCATTTACCATAATATAGATCGCTTGCCAGTTTGCCTCCTTTACTATATAAAAAAATGCCGAAATCGACATCAGACTATTTAAACGTAATGTATAACTGTTTTATAACGTATAATAATGTATAATAATATATAATGTATAACGTGGTTGTTTCGAAATATAAAGCTAAATATAAATATATAAATATATAAAAATATAAATATAAATATAAAGTTGTTTAATATATAAAGCTAGTTTCAAAATCACGATTAAAATGTTTGGTCAAAATTTACAATAACTGACAAATTAAAAGCGAAACTACTTACTTAATAAGTTTCAACGGCGAAAAGGAAACGTTTATCACATCTCCTTTGCGCCATTGAAACTTATTAAAAATAAAACTGCTCGTGCAAATTGGGGCAATCAAGGATACGCTCCGCCAGCAATCCTCGCAGTAAGGGAGATGGGGAATCGTAGACATTGTGGTTTTACTGTTCGATTTTTACAAACGTCAAATCAGACGAAGGTCCCCTTGACAAAGAGATATCTCAGATTAATGATATCTTTAAAGAAAGATGTAGTGTGAAATGTTTGCATTTACAAATAATTATCTTTGGCATAGACTCCTGTAGGAATTAAGATAAATAATGAGATATTTGATATTTCATAATTATTTACATATCATGTAAAAGTATTTTAATACACGCGCTATTTTTGGATTAGCCCGCTCTTCCCTCGTTGTTGGTGGGTAATGCGTGGGTGTGAGGGAAGGGATATTCCCTCATGATGCGAGGACATAAAAATAATGGTAGAACGTGCGTACGGCACAGATTTACCTTGACATTCAATCAAATAAGACTTCAATGTGTAATTATATCGATAGCTAATAAAAGAGCGTAACAAATAAATCGGTGTATACTTTGAGAATCCCACATTTCTTTCCGGTCACATGGGGTTGAACAAATTTCTTTACTGGAGAAAAGTCACATCTTCTAATTGGTCACTTGACTCTGTTTATATAAAATACATCATAACCAGCCCTTTAGACATCCATCCATTGCAGGGACATAGTCTTGTGGATAAGCCTGAAAAGGCCGCGCTGTCCAAGCGGGTTAGCGAATCCACACTTTTACAGGTGGTACAGTTCCTAAGGCTTGTGGTAGCGGCTTTGTTATCCTTTTATCGCCTGTCACCATGGCGACGGGAAGAGATGGGCTAGTGCTATTCTTAAGTTGGCTGACACGACACGACTTTGACATATCTCACTCACTGGGTACTGAAGCACGCATTTAGATAGAGCGAATAAGGGAATTCTTCGTATTCACTTTTTCTCCACACGTTAAAATGAAGTCGTTAGTCTAGCAGTTGGTTCACCGTAACAACTAATCTTCTTTTTTTTATGGATGAAGGCGGCAGACGAGCATCTGATGGTAAGCGGATATTGACGGCCATAGACATCCGCGATACATGCCAACATTGGTCCAAAACGACAAACGTTGGCACGCCCTCGGATGCGCTGCCTACCTTTGGATATATAGGAATGGATTTGGAGAAAGGGTTGGGAAAATGGGGAGGGATAAGATGGGAATGGGCTTTGGCATATCTCACTTACTACCGAAACACGTACATACATTAGGGAAATACGATAAAAGTGGGAAATGCAGTACATTTCAAGGTAGTCTTCTGTGAGAGAGGGGTAACGTGGTCGAGCGCGCCCAGTGGCTGTTGGATTGCAGCGTGCATTCACCCCCTCAAAAAATTATCTGTTTTACAATTATCATGTAAATACTTATAAAGGGTTTATTATCCTACCCACATTTAAACACATACAAAAATAAACCATTTGTTATTCGTATAAGGTATTATTTTCAACAATTTTTGTGCCGCGACCATATTCTGTAGGAAAAAGGTCAAATTTCAGGTGTCCCTAGCGACGTGGCGACATTGAGCGACGTTGTCTCAGAGTCTTAACTGAATTGTAACCGATACATTTTGTGAGGCCAGAAGTCGAGCGAATGTATTTATTTTCAGACAAAATAATAGTATTAGTAACGAGGAACAAATTAAACTTACAAATTGGGAATCACTTTGAATGAGAACGAGAATGAAAATTGAGAATGCGACAACACAAATCGGCTAGCGTGCAGTTGAGGCCATCGGTGTAGCATTGGACTCTCCCACCTGGTAGCAAATGTACTCAGGACGCTATTAGAGCTGGATGGGATTCAGCTCCAGTATTGAAATGAGATTAGGAATTATATGTAAGAAGCATCACGGGGCTTATTGTGAGCTAGTTATTTTACCAGCCTCTTTATGCAGTAAATTGCAATTAGGTTATGAATGCATTGTGCTTTTACGTATATTTTTATAGACCGACTGTATAAGTACTTGTAGAAATTATTAATTTTAGATACTAACTGTATCGTTAAAGTATCGTTTGTCGCAAAACGTGACTAAACGCGACAATCCTCTTTAATGTCTTTAACAAACCTTCTCCTACCTTACTTTCGTGACCGTGTGTCGTATATTTTTCCAAGATCTAGACTCCTTAGAAGCCAAACCTATTAAAGATCCCTTCTCACAATTCTCGTAGCTGTGGGGATTCATTTTCGGTTCAAGCCGTACGCAAATGGAATGCTCTCTCTTATAGGATACGGGATACTCCTTCTCTTACTATGTTTAAAAACCGATTAGAAGAGCACTATTAGTGAATTTCCTAAATGGTTCGTATTGTATATAACACTAGCGACCCGCCCTCGCTTCGCTTCGGTTTATTAGTTTTTTTTCTTTATTTTTTTTCCTGAATTCCATAATAAAATATAGCCTATATTAGACACGGATAATGTAGCTTCCTATTTGTGATAGAATTTTTGAAATCGGTTCAGTAGTTCCAGAGATTACCCCCAATATACCTACAAACACACAAATTTACCTCTTTATTATATTAGTATACTTGTAGATGTATTAAATATATATATTATATTATTTATGTATATACCTATGTGTTTATATCTATTGTATATAAATATATATACAATATATATACCACGTCTGCCTTTCTGTCTTGACCTATATTTCCATTTCCCTGGTCTGCTGGAAGAAATCTCCGCAGTACATCTTTTCTTTTTCTCCTTTTTTATTTGTTTCATGTTACGTGTGTACAATAAATTGTCAAATGAAATAAATAAATAATAGTTGATAACAAAGCCGATACCTAAAGCCCTGACGGACTACACCATCTCTAAACGAGGGTACTCGCCAGCCCGCTTGGCTAGCGTGGAGTTACAAGGCCATTCATCCCTCATGCACAAGGCAATGCGCATATGGAGGTCCATGTACAACAATGGACAAAAAAAGGCTGGTTATTATTACGGTTACCCAAATGGTCCCTATGAGATTGGTGACCCTAAACCCTATATTATATTTTATTTATGAAACAAAATCCACACCAACGGGGTTAAGATCTAATTATACATATATACATATAAAGCTTTATACCAAAAACTGATTTAACTATGTATACAATGCAAAACAGATAATATGGGTGACGGCAATGGCGTTGGAAAGGGGGGCAAGGGAGGTCAATTGCCCCCCTCTAGAGATTCGAAAAAAAATTGAATTTGTACCCACAATTCATATTTCTCCCATCCTCTCTCTCATCTAGCCCTCCCCTGGCCCATTAGCTGGCGATGGCTGGCGACGCTCTTGGGTGAAGGGCTTATACATTAACTATCGCGTAAGATACAAATTTGTGTGTCTGTTTGTGCGCGAGTGCGTCAAATAAAAATGAAATTGGTATAAATATAGTTTCCAAAAACGCCCTTCTTATAACCAAACGATCAAAATATAATACATGCTGCTTTTATTAATCTCTCCCATTCGATATATTTTTATTCTTCCAGACCCTTCACTCCGAATATTTTCATTTCGCAAATTAACGGCGGCGCATAGGGTACATTTTTCAAAATTTTGACACAGTGATAATCTCACTATCTCCTGGGATCATAACACTAAGTGCTTTAAACACATGAATATTTATAACAGGGTCGACCGTTTGTAATAATGTTGCTACTTTGCCCCGAATTTTGGGGAGATATATATCGAAATGTATGTAAGTCACTGTTTTGAAACAAACTTTTTCACCATTTAACATTTGAAATTTTTGCGTTTTTATACATATTTATCTATTTGAAGGGGTGTCAACACGTATGTTTACCTTATTTATTTTACTCGTCGTTTTGATTGGGTTGCACCAACCATGGTCACGAGATGACTAAAGAGGCGGGTAGTCCACGTCGCGAGTTGCGAGCAGTTTCATCTACTACCCGCATTTGGTTTTCATAGTCCGGAAAGTTGCGGCACCGCACCATACCATAACATCAGCCTATGTCTCTCCACTTGTAGATACAGGCCTCCTCTAAAGCTCATGCTGTAATTATCGACAAACTTCTTCAAGTCGTCGCTTCACCTAGCTGAAGGGCGTTCCACACCGGCTCCCCTCAAGGCAAAGCTATGGTAACCCATTCGACGCCATGGTGCGTTTTCGATGCCATCGTTGTTCCACTAAATGTTTAGTAGCTGCTTTGTTATTAATTGTTAAAATGATCTTTATTCATATCTATGAATACATGAAATTAATTCGTACCTACAAATTAATAATTCGAATAAGAAATATAATTAATTTACTTAATATTAACATTAATTAATCTATTGAATTGACTAATGAAACTGTTAATCATTTAAAATGTAATAAACTGTAATAATTTTATATTTATTTTGCACGCCAATTCCGGCAAACGTGACGAGCTGTTTGTATTTGATTCATACTCACATCTGTTACTACACACATTGCAAATAAATGATTTGGTTTGATTTGATTTTATTCTATCTGTTGAGGGGATCGAATGAGTTATTTGGAGCAATAAAGGCTCATAGTTACAGATGCATAATAATATATATAAAATAATACTTAGTTAGGCGTACGCTCTCTCTGGTAAAATAATAATTTACGCTGCAAACTGCATTCTTGGTTCGCTTTCTTATTGAGGAGTGATCCAGCGTTACCTGCGTGGAGAATGCGCTCACGTTATAAGGCGACACGGTCTTATCTATACATACATACAATAATAAAATTGTAAAACCAGCGTGTCTGTACATTGAATATATTTACCAAAAACAGATTGGGGGCGATGAAGGAAGAGTACCAGAATACAAAAAGACGATATTGAAAATTTTTGTCTCTCTGTTACATGGGGTTTCCACAGGTTAATTAAGCTTAGCTTGGCGCTTCGAATAGGCTTTGTTTCATAGAAATCGCCTGACGGGAAGAAAATATATCGCAATTTAGAGTTTAAAAACTAAAATTCCACGCGTACGAAGTCACGGGCACAGCTAGTATATCAATAAGCTGGCAACACAAAATTAAGAAAATTAAATTACACCATACTAACAAAATGATAAATGAAAATTTCTTCCTGTCAGTCATAAAGCTATGAAATTGAAGCCAAAATTAAATTCAGGACAGTCTCCGTCGCGCCAGATGGATCGTGGTTTCATAAAGTGAGTCATTTTGTATTTGGTTGTACTGTATTGTTTCATCGGAGATCCTAACCACTGCAGTAGGACGAAATATTTTGGTACTTAGATTTACGATTTAGATTCCCCCACCGGACGGACTTTTTACACGTCTCTCCAATACTAATACCAATACAATAATTCTAATGTATGTATTATATATGGATGTATTCTAATATAATATAAGTATATGGATGTTGGTATATCTGAGATAATAGACTTCGACACCGTTTGACCGATCACCGTGAAAGTTGGCACATATATGTATTTTTTCATAGAGAAGGTTTTCATACTATCCACTTTGTGCTAACTCGCCACTAGATGGCGCTGCAGCACATCAACTTCTTTACCGTTCAACCGATCGCCATGGAAATTGGCATTTGAGCACGTAGAATATTTTCGAGCTATCGAATTTGTTGTAACTCGCCACTAGATGGCGCTGCAATCTAGTGGCATCAACTTCTATACCGTTCAACCGATCGCAAAAATCATATCGACGGCAAAACAGAATAATTTGTGATTATTAATTATAATACAGAGGTATTATAATTAAATATACACAGGCAGGACAATGTATGCCGGGGTTTTGCTAGTAAACTATAAAATATGATAGCCTGCTATTTTTTACATTAATTTTATACACAAAGTGTCTACCATCCCTAACCTAAAGATAAATCAATACTGAGTGATTCTTTTACATTTATACTTTTACAAAACCATCTCAACGCAGACAGCTTACATTTACGTATCTTTAAATTGTCTTAAGGCAGCCGACGTTCCATCAAATGGCTGGAGTCTCACATTGATGCCGAAGTGGATTTAAGTCAAGGACGGCCCTTTGCACGCCGTTTGAAGGGCTCTTGATGGCCACAATTGGTATTAAGTGAAACCTCACGTTTTACTTTTGATTACAGGGAAAGGGGAAAATGATTGTGATGTGAAATTGCCAATAGCTTATCACTATGATAACTTATAATTACAGAGTACCTGCGTGTAGAATTTAGTACATTTTGTATTTTTAATTACATATTTGTACTTATACTTGTATTGGCCTATAACGTCCCACTGCAGGGCTCAGGCTTCCCCTAGTGTATCACTAGGGATTTCGGATCACAGTCCATCGCGCGGGTTCAGTGCGGTTTCGTGGACGCACATACTCGACGAACATACACATACTCGAAAAGAAACTACTTATTTACACTTAGTTACTTTTTTAGTAGATACAAATAAAGAGTCTTTATTAATATTAATGTAAGGGCAAGTATATATTGTGTAACATTTAATGTTATAAAATAGATATATTTACTTTATTTATGGAAAGAAGGCGGCAGACGAGCTGAAAGTCCACCTGTTGGTAAGTGGATACTGCCAACCGTGGACATTCGCGATACATGCCAACATCAGTCGAGACTGATAAACGTTGGCTCGCCCCCGGATCCGCTGCCTACCTTTAGAGGTTTAGAGGAATCGATTTCGAGGAAGTGTTGCGAATATGGGGTGGGATAGGATGGGAATGATCTCTGTCATATCTCACTCCCTACTGCAACACGTACTTACATTGGGGAAGTTGGTTAAACTGGGATATGTAGTACATTTCAAGGTATATGTAGTCGTCTGTACTTTATTGTACACCAAAACATACAGAGAAATACAAAGTACAAGTAATTAGAAGTACAGCCGGCGGCCTTATCGCTAAAGCAATTTCTTCCAGGCAACCTTTGGGTGGTAAAGAAAAGTCTGTAGACGAAATAGAGTTTATTACATATTTATTAAATAAATATTATATCGCCTCCTTCATACATCGCCTACCAACTACCCAAGAGCTCCACCAGTATACACCGCAGAATTTTGATGCTATTCTTATCAATATCCTATAAAGTGTATATAAATGGGAGACCGCCTCTGTACATATTGTGACACTGCGATAACCTTCAGGGCCTCAAGTACGAGTTGAATAGAATCGTTAGCATAAATATGTACAAATAAAATAATTTAAGCTTATTTATCTTTGGCTGACACTCAGAGTTTATGTCGGGACTACGAAAAATTTGAACTTCTGTTTAAATATATTTTTAATCATAAGTTAAGATAGTGGGAAGTGGGTGCACGCTGCTATTTCACAGCTGCTGGGCGTGATCGACTGACCAAGTTACCTCTCTCTCACAGAATTCTACC
Organism: Sesia bembeciformis; assembly: GCA_943735995.1. NCBI lineage: Eukaryota > Metazoa > Arthropoda > Insecta > Lepidoptera > Sesiidae > Sesia > Sesia bembeciformis. Next base: position 13,097,258 of record OX031042.1, on the reverse strand, counting down.
GCAAAATGTACTACAGCATTTTCCACTTTATCCTAATGTTTCTATGTACTCGAACTTACATGATTCGGTAGTGACTGAGATATGCTAGGGCCAATTCCCGACCCACCTTATCCTATCCTTTCCTATTTTCCCAACCCGTGAAACAAATCCATACCTAAATCTCCAAGGTCAAAATAGTAATAAAGAGTGTAATAAAATTTAGATGGTCAAGTCACTGTTAATAATAAAATTGTCGTAGCGTTAATAATATAACATCACTAAAACCATTGTTTGCAGGAGCATTCGTAAATTTCGGTATTGATAGTTTGTCTATTGGTATGCCGCCTTTTTATTTTAAATAACAAAGAAAAACGACTCATATTCCAATAGCAGTTCTAAGACATGGGAGGAGCTCTACGCGTGGAAGCTAGATACAGAAAAACTTCTTAAAATATCTTGACATTTTCGCGCAGACTTATAAATATCTTAATTCAGTTGCTTAGTTCCTTTAACTTCTTGTCCCCAAACTGAAGATCGTCCATTAACCTTTATGAATAGCAAAATATTTTCTCATTCGCCTGGCCTTTGCAGGGTAATGACTTATCTTCCACTTTATATTCTAATCTAATAGTAAGGGTAAGAAATATCGTATAAATATCAGACACATTCTGATTACTAACTCGCACTGATTACTAACTCGCACTGGTTACTAACTCCCACTGATTACTAACTCGTATTGATTACTAACTCTTATTGATTACTAACTCGTACTGATCACTAACTCGTACTGATTTCAGAAATCGTTATGTCTCCGCATTATGTAAGTATTATTTATTTGTTGAAAAAACCTACCATATTATGTTTACGGTTACCATGATTTGTTACGATTAAGTTCATTTAAAGTTTTTAAAATTTAAGTTACATTGTTTATAATATTTGAAATATTGAAAATTCAAAATTGCCAGAAATCTCGGTTCCGCAACTTGTCTAGCAGGCACAGTACATATTTTACTTTTTTATATTTATGTGCAATATTAATAACAATTTATTTTGCAAGAATATAGGTAGTATAATTTCCGTTATATTCTGCCTGAACAGGCGTGTAAAGAATAATTAAATATAATACTAATGAAATACTAGTCATACAAAACAGTTCAGAATATATAATTACTTATATAAATTGCTGCTGTGTTTGTTTTTTAGAGAAATCACACCCTAGTTTAGTCACTTATGTTGTATGTAACTTAACATAGGATTTTGCAAGGTCAGCGGCGCACCCGCACGCTCCCTGGTGTTGCAGGTGTCCATTGGCGGCGGTAAGACTTACCATCACACGGAACCGCTTGCCCACTTGTCTATAAAAAAGAGAAAAAATACACATGTATTAGTCTAAGAATACTGGCAAACTTAATAAATAAATAAAATAACAGAATGGCCTATCAGCAGCCTAAGTCTCTCCACTGCTGGATATAGGCGTCTATCAGAGGTCGCTACTAGAGACAATATTCTGCTCTTCTCATCAATGAAATCAAAGACGTACTGAAAATCAAAAATAATCACGCTGTATCTACATATACAAATATAATTTCATGCTGTATTCATTTATACAGTTTCATACTGGCTTTAGAACAAAAAATATAAAGTATCAAATTCAATTTTCTTCATTTAATGATTTATAACAGAATAATGTATATTTAAATTTGCCGCTCTCATCTTAAAAGGTCTCCACAGTTTTCGGTGCAGACGTTTAGAATTGTCTGTTTTTCCATTACCCTCGGTGATCCGAACAAAATGGCGCTTTTATTTGCTGAATAGTGAATGTCGGGCACTTATCCTTACGGGGCTTACTTAAAGAGTAATGTGGACACTTTGCAGCGGCTTAGTATATGACACAGATTAGATGGTAAAAAGTCAGGTGGCGTTTTATGCCTAATCCTTTTGGCACTGTGTGAGTTTGATTTTCTAAATCGTTCAGCACGTTTCTATTTGATCGTATGTGAAATAATATAGTTTTCAAGTAAGTATAATTTATTTGCGTTGCTATTAACTGTAAATTTATTTTTAAAATACCAGGAAAACCATTCTGATATCAATTTTCAGGAGCCGTAAAGTATTGAAAGATAGCGCCATCAAAATTGATGAATCATAGTAGTTTTTTTAGGCCTCAGGATGATGATTTTTAAAGTCATAATTAATATGAAATGTTTTAACTAATATTATGAGATGAAGTTTTGAACAAAAACTGTATGTTTTGCCCCTTTTCATACTATATATATATATATATATATATATATATATATATATATATATATATCTACTCCTAAACTATTCCTAACTTATATATATTTAAAAGTATCTATCTAATAGTATTGCTTATATATATTTACTAGCGACCCGCCCTCGCTCCGCTTCGGTTTATGTTTTTTTTTTTCAAAATTTAAAAATTTGAAATTTCAATTTAAAAATTTCTATTCTAAATACACAAGCATACACAAAGACACACCGAAAATACATTTGTCTTATTTAAACCGACCGGGAATCGTACCCGGGACCTTTTGCATAGCAAGCACAGGCGTCACTACTAACTGCACCAATCGGTCGGTCTGATGATAAAGGATGTGTTGTTACATGTTCAGGAGGTACTTAAATATAATGGATATAATGTGAGTGGAAGAGAACCACGGCGCTATAGTAAGGAACGACATCCTGAAGTCAGCAAGACAACAGGCATTATTGGCGTACTTTAAAGTACCAAAGGATGTAATACTCTATCAGATGCCAGCTGTCTACAATCTGAGGGGGGGGGGGGGGTCGTAGGGGTCATGACCCCCAAAATAGTACACGCCGAATTGACAAACCTCCTAAAAATAGAAGATTCCTGCTTAAAACGCCTAAACAATGAAATGCAATAAAAACTAATTTGCTCAACTTATTTCACTGTTAATATAAATAATATAAGTTAATACAAATATAAATAATAGTTAATATAAATAATGTTAATATAAGTAAAGTCCCCCCCCCCCCAAAAGTCTTTGGCTGCGACCATCTCTGGGTGTCTATAAGATAGACTGCAGCTGTGGTAGTTCCTACATAGACCAAACAAAGCGCACTGTAGCAGAAAAGTTCAAAGAACATATCGCAGCTGTGAAGAATCGCCAGACGAATAAATCGGGGATAGTGGCCCATGTACTCAACGCTGGGATCCTCTCCACTGATCGCCACTATTTTTCCAGGATTGTGTGTGAAGCAATTGAAATAAAAAAACATAGAAATTTCAATCGAGCAGATGGATACATATTGTCCTCGAGAGGCAATCCAGTGATTAATCAATTTAATGAAATTAAACCTCGCGATTTTTCGTCTGACGCTACTTCTGATATTGTGAGTGTTTTGTACCGCAATATGAAGACCAAATGCGGCTAGTTGATGAAACTGCTCGCAACTCTCTACGTGGACGCCACGTCGAGATTGACACCTTTGACGTCTTAATCTTTGATCCAGACTTGGCGACTATCAAAACATTGCAAGTATTCTCAAAGAAAATTAATTAATTCAAACGCACTCTGCCTTTCTTAATCTAGGACTCTTGGCTTGACGTTCATTACAGATATTGTGCTGAGGTCAGCGAAACTGAGACATTTTACACTGTATACGAGATAATAGTAACGTAACTTACAAATATATACAGATATATACACAGACAACTACAGTAATATGTAGTACATCTCCAACTTTATCCTATTTTCTCAATGAAAATATGGGTTTCGGTAGTGGAGTGATATATGTCTGAACTCACTACCATCTTATCCTTATCTTATCCTGATTGGAAGATTTGGAGAAGGGTTAACTAAAAGGAGTTTTAGTAAACCCTTCTCCAAATCTTTCGCGGATGTCACAGTACCTATTTACTACCATAAGAAGTGTTCTTCCCGTGGACGTTGTCAAAGGCGACAGGCTAACAAAGTGACTGTCATACGCTTTGAGGAACTACATCACCTTTTAAAGAGTGGACTTGCCAATCTGTCTGGCCAGCGTGCTGTTTTAGGGCCACACATCTCTCATGCATGAGACAATGTGCATGGAGAGGCCCTTGTCTAGCAGTGGACACTAAAAGGGCTGGTTTCGGATGAAAGTCAACTACTGTTTTCTCAATGTAATGTGGTTTCCTTGGTAAGAAATTTTTTTAATTCCAAGTAGCAACGAACGAGCGTAATTGTCTTGAAACCGACACTTGTCTAAAAGAGGATGGCTGGGGGTGCATGAACTTTGCATTATTTAGTATTTCACGTCAATTAGGAGTACCATGGAGAATTGAAAAAACGTTTTCCCCGAGTTTTAAAATTCAAAAAACTTAATGGTTCCATTGTTTCTACTCGTAGGTACTCATATATTTCTTATAGTTATACAAGCTTTTTACCTAAGATTCGTTTAGAAGTACATAGATTTTACTAAATTTATCTAGTTTAAAAAAAAAAAACATATTCACATAACATAGAGAGACAGACAGACAAACATTCCAAAAATAGTTGTTTTGTGCCCTATATCATTCGTAGTTTGTATTGCAATCGCTTTTTTTTTTAAATTATATTACATGTAATAGATATGTAAGATGTGTAGATCGATTTTAGACACGCGGCTTCAACCTCTTGAAATTACAGGTGCAGTTTTAAAATAAAAAAATAACTTTCAAAATTAACACTGTATAATTGTTATGAATATTACCGTATTTATGTATTTATATAAACAAAAATGAGTGTGCGAATATATATATAGTTAGTTATAATATGTGTTTTTTTTTTCGTTTGTCGAACTCTTGGGACGATATTTACCGTTCCTACCGCCTTGAGTCCCTCAAGGAAGAAACGGTTCGGCTCTCCCAATTTGTGTATTTATAATAATAATAATTATACAATATAATTATTATATAACAAATAAATCATGTAGATATATATGTATACGTGTGATATGAGTATGCTATATATTATATCACTTACATAGGTACATCAGAACAAGAAAATAAACTTATAATATATATTATACATGCCTCTACCAGGCGACGAGGGCGATGAGGGTCTCCATTCTCTATTACTCGCGGTGTACTCGCGATCGACGAGTAATTTTCGCCTTCCGTATCTTGTAGTAACTCAGAACCGGGTAACCGAATTGCGAAAAACTCAATAGCCTTCCTTATGCCGTGGGATCAGAGACACAAGCAAAAATGGATACAAACAACCCAGACCCGAACAAACATCGAACCTGGTACTTTTTGCACAGCGAGTAGAGGTAGGCAGCCTTTAGCAGCCGTCCTGGAAAACCACGAGGTTCGAGTTGTTGCCGCCTGATATTCAGCGTTGTGTTGTTGTTCACTTAGTACTAAACCCCTTCATGTCCGGTGAGTCTTGAATGGCCATTAGGGCAACAAGAAATAAGCCCTTCCGAAAAAAAACACATCGATTACTGCTTTCTATATTAAAATAAAACAAGTGCGAGGTTCACTAACTATCATTGGCGGTACTTTCATAGAAGCCTTATCCGTAGCGGTAACCAGTTTTGTATGCAATGATAATATTTTTTTGTAAATTATTTTTGTTGGTTTTAGAGTGGGCAATCTATCTATTTGATTGATCTAATTTGTTAGGAGTTCATTCTGAAGTAGACATCAAAATTGAATGGTATGTACCAGCTTACACTGCACTCTCCTGAGTGGCTATCACGGGAACCGTGGCACTGTAAAAGCGACTAAATGTTTTAAATTGTCACTTACCAATTTCTCCCTAAAATCAGTATCAAATATTTCACCGTGAACAAAGCAGTTTGTTAGTGCAGTACTTTGGCTTCACGCTGTCTCTTCAAACGTAGAGTGCTTTTTCATTTCCGTAGCTAGACGGCGCTACAGTTTTTTTGTACACGCCCTCAGACGTTTATGCAATTAAACTGATTTTGGGATTGTTCTGCATTGAGTGGTATAACTTTATTTTCAAGTTTTTGTACAATTATTTCCCCTTTTTTATTTGACCAAACAATCTTGGTTCAGCCAGTCTTGGTTCAAAAGGGTCACTAAAACGAAGGACAACATTTATGGTCATATAGCTTGATAGGTTAAGCGTCAGTGAAGATTATATCTCTTGAAGGGACTATATATACATCACTATATGGTATATACATATTTCATGCACAGTGAATGAAAAAAGAGTCCAGTAATTGTTACAGTTAGGGTTAATAGGTACAAATAATGAAAATTTGAATTCACGACATGTCATATATATCACCGGGTACTATAAATTATTCTTCTCACTCTTTGGAAACGTCTATAGAAAATGATTATAGGTATACCTTCGTCAATGTCATTGAAATGCCTAGAAAGTTCGGGGTATTTAATATTATAAAGCCTATATGAAAAGTAGGAAGTTCGTGTATCAGATAAATTATGTAAAGGTACTAACTCGGTTCATAGTCTCATTATACCTTTATTCTGTTACCCAGTTACAAACATCACAATATTGACACAAACAGTAGGTTAAGATACCACACTACACCGTGTGGTCGTATGGTGTCTCCTGGCTTTAGAATAACACCATAAAATTTCTTCCTGTGGGTGTCGTAAGAGGCGACCAAGGGATACAAAGCCGCTACCATAAACCCTGATGAACTTCACCACCTCTAATAGCGTGAACACTCCAACCCGCTCGGCACATGACAATTTGCATGACGAGCACAAGACATGTCGATATAAGGGCTGGTTACGGTTACCACACCATGGCGTGAGATTTGCTGGATTCCATTGCTGGAAATATCGCTATTTGCCGGTGTAAAAATAGCGAAATACCGCCAATATGGACTTGCGTTTTATGCGTATTAGGCATTTAATTATTGCCGCCGCGGTGGCGGAATGAACTAACTGTTAGAACGGTACTACGCAACCGGTGTACCGCGGCACCACACTGGTGCCCCGTAAGACGATGTTAAGTGTGCCGCAGTGTAACCTGAATCATCCAGCGGGGGAGGTGGAACTAAGAGCACGAGCGTGACAAATTTCCAGTGGTTTCACACACTATATCACTTATTCAGTGACTTTTGACTTTTTAATTAGTAAATTATTGATTGGTGCACCTGTCAGTGAAGTACATGTCTGACCTTATCTTATTTCATGTTATTTATTTCTTGTATATGTGTACTTTGTTGGTGTATCTAGACTGCACGTATAATTGTTTTTTTTTTATAATCCCTAATCTTTTGATTATATTTTTAGTTCAGGTGTGCCACCTAATTTTGAAAAGAATATAATTGTGTTGCAAGTGAAAAAAGGTTGAGAAGCACTCACTGTGTTAAACACATAAGCTGAGATACAGTGCTCTGCTGAGATACAGCTGAGATACAGATAGTCTATATGTTATCTACGTGTGTGTGCGTGAATTGGGTCTGCTTTTGTTTTTAGTTAGCTTACTATACCACTGTGCACTTAGTGAACTTCGAAGGACGAAGGTGTTTTCCTTAATTTTCAAGGAGCGCTTCGAATTAGCCCGTATACACAGTGTCAGAATTAGAATATCGATTTCTTTGTCGTTTTATAATTACTGGTTCTTGGAGCAAATATTATTTTTAGTTTGGGAAGACATTGGTGTTATTTGATAAATTTAGAGACGAGTCGGTTTAGTGTTGATTTTTCGATCAATATAGGGCATCCATCAATTAAGTTCAATGACAGAATGATAAACGTTGGTACTCCCCAGGATATGCTACCTACCTTTGCACATTTAGGAATGGATTTGGAGAAAGGGTTGGGAAAATGGGGAGGGATAGGATAGCATGGGATGGGAATGAGCTTTGGCATAACTCACTCACTACCGAAACACGTACGTACATTGGGGAAATACGATAAAGTGGGAAATGCAGTACATTTCAAGAAAGTCTTCTGTGAGAGAGGGGTAACGTGGACAGTCGAGTGCGCCCAGCGGCTGTGGGAATGCAGCATGCACTCTCCCCCTACCAGAACTACCTCAAGAGGTCTGTCCATTACGCTACGATTTCGGGTTCTTAAAGAAAGCTGTGAATAAGATTTTGCAAGGTCGCCGGCGTCCTAGCATACTTCCTAGTGTTGCAGGTGTCCACGGGCGGCGGTAAAACTTACCATAACGTGGGTACTGCTTGCTCGTCCGACTACTTCCCTAAAAATATATATATATATACTTTTTGAGGCGTAAAACAGGGGCGTGCATCTCATGTAAACAAACCAGGAAAGTTTATCATTTAACCAATACTTATCTATAATTGTCGTCAAAAGAAATTTCATACAACGTAAACAAACAACAGTCAATATTACTCCATAAACTCTAACGGTTGACGATCAAACACAGTGTTTACATATTATTCCCGTTTACGAAGTCCTTAACTGTTAACGGTAAAATATTAAATTAAAATGCAATCTGCCATATTGTTTACACTTCCCGGCCGAAAGTAATACACATCGGCCTTTAGAAGGAGATTATCGGCTAGCTTTGATTTTGTAGAGCGTCGTCTCTCTCGTGTGCCCTTACGACGCTCTACAAAACCGAGCTAGCCGATCATAGTCGAAGTGTTTTACTTTCGGCCGGGATGTGTACATTGTTTGAATGTTTACATAAGCTTACATAAGCTGGCGCAGGCGAAGTCACGGACGATCGTTAGTGTGTTTAGTGCTCCTTACTTTTACCAATCGATTGAAAATAAACTATGTCTATATATTTACATTTAATAAAATGGTTAAAAGCTTTGTCTGTGCAAGAAGTAATTTTCGCAAAAAATCTTTGCAGTATACTCTATGAACGATACAGAAGCCAAAACAGCTACTTTCAAATATTTTGCCTGTTTGTCTGAACGCGCATTACGCAAATTCCACTGGACAAAATTTAATGAAACTTGCCACGCGGGGGTCAAGGGAACGAAATCGTTGGCACGGCTAGTTATATATATGTGTAAATACCAGCATACGGTCAGAACCGTTTATTCGCCACCGATGTCAAGTGATATTTAAATTAAAAGAACGCAAATTTTGTCAAGAAAATAAAAGTGACATCTCCGAACACTCCAACATTCTTACCTCCAAGTTGAAAATACATAATTTAACATCACAGCAACCGAAAAAGTGGTTCTTGTTTAAAAATTTAACTCTCTAGGTTCCGAAGTCTATAATTATATTAGGTAGGTCAGCCGCCATCAAAGTTTTACTGTAACGATTTGAGCCACTATACCGGCGATAGTATTTGTAGGTTTATATATAAAGTAGGTAGTTTGGTGGAAGTGTAATAATAACAAAGCAAATTAAACATTTAAAACTCTGTCTCGCATATAGATATAATAGTGTTTCAGGGAATTGACACTATAAAATAAACGATATTGCGTTTCTCTGTAACAAAAGAAACGTTTATTGTTTCTTTCACATATAATTATTTACTACACAGTATTTACCACACAGTTTAGCACAGTATTTTATAATAAAAACGCTACCTGTAACAAAAGAAACGACATTAAAGTCAATTCTTCAAATGTTCGCTTCAGACAACAGACAAATTCACAATATTAAACTATCCAAATCAACAACGCCATCTTCATCTACCCATACATTACAGACCATCATAGATTATAAATCACAGATTACCCTACATCGATAACTTTGTATATCGATGGCGCCCGGAATGAGCGGCAAATTAAAATCGAAGAAATAGATTTTCTTTACATAGATTAAATGATAAATTCCCGAAGCCGATAATAATGAATTCCTTTCACGATTTTGAGTTAATTGAGATGACATTTTTACTAACCTTTATTTGCAAAAAATATAATTTATCAGCTATATATTATATGGCACCACTATTTGTCTGCGCTTCTCGTCTGTGCTATGTAAAACGGCATTAAAGAGGTGTTGCAGCTCTCATAAGACGGGAGTTTATCCAGATTTCGAAAGCTCTGGCGTTATACCGTCTTCACCGGCGGCTTTACCTTTCCTATGTTGTCCAAGGGCAATACTAATCTCACCCAGATTGAAGTCCAGGATATCGTCGGCGTAGTGTAGTTAACTATGCGTGGCGATCGTTCCTCATTTCCTCATGGGCTGTAGACGCGTAGTTTCCTCATGTGCAGCGTAGTTTTCTATAAAATCTAGTCTATTCTATCTATATATATAAAAATTGATGTTGGTATATCTGATGTTAATAGACTTCGACACCGTTTGACCGATCACCATGAAAGTTGGCACATATATATATTTTTTCACGGAGAAGTTTTTTATGCTACCGACTTTGTTGTAACTCGCTGCTAGATGGCGCTGCAGCACATAAACTTCTATACCGTTCAACCGATCGCAAAAATCATATTGACGGCAAAACAGAATAATTTGTGATTTTATATACAGAGGTAAATAAATATACACAGGCAGGACAACGTCTTCCGGGTTTTACTAGTAAAATATAAATTTCTATCTGTGGTCTCGAACCCACTATCGCTTTTAAGCATCGCCAAATTACTGCATCCAAGAGGCTGAGCAAAGACTCTAGAGACCTTATTGTTCTCTATCGCCGCCTAAATCCGTTTTGTATTGAAGCTATGTAGGTCGGTCTTATTATAGTAAACGAGTATATAACCAATATATGATGGACTTATGAAACCGTGACCAATTTACAATGTGGTGAAAATATAATAACGCTTTCGTTTGAAGGGACCGTTCTAATTGTTAATTAAATATTGTAGCCAAATATTTGGCAATAGTGTGCCGCTCAGAAGAATGGATTCGTGTGTAGTGGTTAGCCTGTGAGCAACAGAAAGGGCACGTGTGAGCGTAGGTTTCATCAAAAGGAAAGCATTAAATTTTGGTTGAAATTCATATGTGTATTACAAACATGATAACTAAAAACTTTTAGGATTTCTCAATTACCTTTTTAATCATATTATATTTTCTCAATTCTACTATATTGTATTAAAAATACAAATTTAAATAGTTATTAAAATTGAAAATAGTTGGATAATGGCGATTATGTTGCAAAATATCCTTGACATTTTACTCAAGTCACGACTTGACTTCCAAAATTTGAAAATTTAAATTTATTAATCAATTTGCATTTTATATGAGCCAACCAAAACGAGACGAATATTTCTTAATGTTACAATGTTATTTAAAACTCAGCTCTTTTGACGTTCTTACACTCGAACTCGAAGTTACACTCGAAATAATCATAAAAACCCGAGATAAAAACAATCCGCCTTAGGGTTAATTCAGACGTATCACTTTAGTACCACATTAAAATCACAGAATTGTGGTTGCTTGTGGTCGGATAAAATTTGCTATTTTGCTTTTCTAAACATTTTTTTTTAACTAATGTTAGTCATTCTGAATTAATCTTTTTTTTGAGGTGTAGGGTGCACGCTGTAATCCAACAGCCGTTGGGCGCCCTCGACTGGGCACGTTACCCCTCTCCCACAGAAGACTTTCTTGAAATGTACTGCATTTCCCACTTTACTCTAATTCCCCAATGTAGGTACGTACGCGTTTCGGTAAGGAGTAAGATATGCCAGAGCGCATTTCCAACCCCCCCTGCGCAAACCTTTCTTCAAATCCATTCCTTCATCTCGAAATGTAGGCAGCACATCCGGGGGCGTGCCAACGTTTCTCATTCTCGACTGATGTTGACATATACCACGGATGTACACGGGCGACAGTATCCATTTACCACCAGATGGGCTGTATGCTCGTCTGCCGCCTTTTCTCATAAAAAGAAACTACAAAGCCGTTTGTCATTCTGGACTGAAGTTGGCATCATGTATCGTGGGCAGTTTGCTGGCATACAACAGCTCATAAAAAAATTGTTAGTTGGATTAAGTGGTATGTCTGAGTTAAGCTTTAGCCCAGACAGGTACTGACCTACCAAAGTGACATTAAACGTCAAACACAGTACATATTTTTTTAAAAGAGAGATTATTTGACACGAATGAAAAACGTTGATTTTTTTTTACCTTTCACTTCTTATTCAAAGATATGAAAATTGGATATTCACTTCAAAGCTATAATTTTTTTTCGATAAACGAAGGTAACAATGTATTTAGAAATTTATCTAAAGAAGGTACTTGGAATACTTTAAAGATAACGCTTATACTAAATGCATATAGATGATGCTTTAAAGCATTATCTATTTTTAGAAAGAGGAGTATATATTATACAAACGACTTTTTAACGACAGTTAGCGAAATTAGTAGCGAAAGATACCGAATGAGCAGCAAATTGATAGAAGCAAATTCAAATTTGTGTTAGGTTTAGGTTCTCTGGTGAATGGGCAGTAAATCCTTACTACCCAAAGGTTACTTGGAAGGAAGCCAGTTGTACTTTTCGTGTTATGGTATACTTAAATTGTCTTATTGCGACATGTATTGATTGGCGTATAAAAAACAGTTTATGTATATATCTATCTAAATCCACTGTGGCAAATTTAAAGGTGGGTCAGATTCAGGTTCTCTTGTGGCAATGAAGAAAATAAGTTCCAGGAATGTCAACTTTTCTTTCTTTATATATGGCAATGGTGCAATTAGTACATTCTGCCGGTGTATTCTGTTAATATCCAGTACGGTCGGAGTAAAGTCAGGAGTCGCTCAGTAAAGCGATAGTTGGTTTATTGAGAACAGAAGAGGACTCCCTGGAAGCACACGAAAAACGCAATCCTAAGCTTTTATTTGATTATCACAAACACCATGCACGAAAAACACTTTGAAGGTTAATAGACTATCACAATAATCCGACAAAAACACCTATATTTCTCAAGTTTCCGTGAAAAAGTCGAACGTCGATTTACATTAGTTATTAAAAAATGTTTTCTTGATCATGATTTTTTTATCCATTTAGTATCTTTTTGGTGCTCGCTTGAATACAGGCTATAAAGAAGTATCCCGGACACAGTATTCACTTACTACCAGGGGAACTATATACTCAACAGCCGCTCTATATAAAAAACGAGAGGCCTGTATCCAGCAGTGGAGATAGATAAACTGTTGATATACGGTATTAACGAAATAGGTATTATTATTGTTACTTTTCAGCGTGTAAAACAAAACAAGACGTCAGAACTTCACAGTCACCGACGCCTATTTAAATGAACTCCTCTACATGAAGATATAACCTCCAATGAAGAACCAGTTTTCAGTGATATCCATTCATTACCAACTGTTATAATAAGCAATAGCCCTCGCTTCTCTTCTCGCTATATATTTTTTTTTTCAAAATTTCACAATAAAATATAACCTATATTAGACACGGATAATGTAGCTTCCTATTTGTGAAAGAATTTTTGAAATTAGTTCAGTAGTACCAGAGATTACCCCCAACATACCTACAAACACATAATTTTACTTCCTTATTATATTATAGTATAGATAATCCTCAAATAATCTCCAAATTTAATGATACAGAAGCGTCTCTAGTGCGTCTATATCATTTGCCAAAACATGTAATTGGCAAGCAAGTGCGTTTAGAATTCAGAGTACTACACCAATACATCGGCAGGTGTCGCGGTATGAATTATGTAAGAAACAGAGGACTGTTTCTTTTTCGTACCTCATTTGTGATTCTGAAACTCGGAGAACATAAGAATTCATGCCGTAATGCTATCCATCTTTCATCAAGCCGTCTTTGATTTTGTGTTTGCTTATTTTACGTAAAATATTTTTTTGGAATTACATTTTTTTTGTTAGACCTTCGGCACACGAGTTGCTAAATGTCACAATATCGTACTGAGTAGTCGGCGTTACGAACGGTTTAGATAGAACAATAAAATTTAAATGTTTGTAAATTTTATTTAAACTAAAATTTAAACGCATAAACAAGTAAGTCAGTCTTGTTTTTCAGCGAAAGACGGACAGTCATTTTAAAAATTCGCACTTTTTTAAATTGTGTTTCAACGAAATACATGCCCTTTAAATATATGGATCCCAAACATCAGTCCGCCTTTGTTTGAATGTGAAATGACGTGGAATTAACAGATGAATACAATAAAGACAGATTAACATTTAAAAAATCTGTAGAATAATTCATATTTCAAACTTTTGCAATTGCATACATTTGCAGTTGTAGATATGCAAATGATTCACATTGATTACTTTTGCAAATACAGTTTATTGAAACCTACAGCCTACAGCCCGACGAGCCTACAGTCCACCTGGTGGTAAGTGGGTGCTGTCGTCCGTGGACACCCGCGTTACATGCCGACGTCAGTCCAGATTGACACACGTTCGCACGCCCTCGGATGCTATGCTTACCTTTGGATATTTAGGAATGGATTTGGAGAAACGGTTGGAATAATGGCGAGAGATAAGTTAGGTTGGGAATGGACTCTGGCATATCTTATTCACTAACAAAACACGTACATACATTGGGGGTAATAAAAAAGTGGAAAATGCAGTACATTTTAAGGTAAACTCCTTTAAGAGAGGAGTAACGTAACTAGCCAACCAGCCAGCCAACGGCTGTGGGATTAGAGCGTGCACCCTCCCTGTTCGAGTTATCAGCAGTGACGTGCACTGACTATGAAACTTGATAAACGGTAGTCATGTTCATAAAGTAGTGGTGACTTCAAATCAAATCAAAACAAATTAAATCATTTATGTAACAAGAACATAGGTAATAGATATGGTGTTAATTTCAAACATGACCCTTTATGTACTGC